>OX038891.1:12072501-13334213 GCA_943789525.1 Agriphila geniculea
TTGGCAGCGGAAGAGAATTGCTCAAATTTAACTTTTCTCTATAACCCGACTTACCTCTTTTTACCTTGCAGTCTATTATGGTTGAACATACCCTCTTTTACCTTATAACAATACTCCATTTAACTCATAAATTCACTTTGATCATTTCCTATCAACGTAGGTTTATTTCGCTCATACTTACTTCATCTACGGAACGTAATTGGGAACGCTTCCCTCTTTATTTATAGTATTCCCATTTTTTGACACTAAAGAACTATGGAATTTCCCTTGGTAGTATGACAAATATTAAGAATTAATATGAAAGTAAAGTAAACTCACTTAAGAAAAATACAGACTTAATTTTTATTTCTCTGGATATATCAATAGAGCAATATCTTTCATTTAGTGGTATTTTCTTTTAGAAATAAATGTAATAGCAGGAATAATTAAGACCTAGTAATGAAAGCGAATACTTCTATTGGAAAATGAAAATCAATACTAATCACACTTTTAAAAGAATTTGGGTTCACTAATTATCACATCCAGGGTTCCTCCATTAGACTTTCACAGGCCCTCTCAGATCACACAAAGCTTGTTAGTAAAGTTCTTTGTAGGTTAGTTAAGGTTGGATAAAGTAAACTTAGTAAATTGTATTTTGGAGGTTATTTAATCCAGCAAAATTAGGTTCAATAGTTTAGTTATAATCAACGGTAAGTAGTAAGCGGATTTTTGATTGTCCTCCTGTCCTGTAGGTTATTAGGTTTCCACTTAGGTTTTAGTCTCTTGCATAGGCTGTGATCATCTAGTCCCATTGTAGTTAGGTAGTCGGTTACATTTTCGTTGATGCCGTGACCAGGATTTCATATTATTATTGCGAATCTTCAGGTTTTGTGTGGTTTGGGAGTGAGTGACTGTTAACAAGTGAGATTGTGACAGTCACATTTTGTTGCGGTGAAGTGGGTATAAAGGTTTGATATGTTGAAACACTGATTTTCTTTTCCAATGGTTGTTAAGTTATCATTCTGGTACGAGTTATGGCGTTTAACTTGTCACTTTGGCTGGTCCTTGAAACTTTTGTTTTGCGAATCATTTGTAAGATCTTAGTTTAATATCTCTGAAAACAAATATACAAATAACCACTGTTATAAGACAAATCTTGTAAAATATTTCGATACACTTAATGTTTTCATTGTCATTATAGTGCTGCCAAGACTATCGACGTCTCTGATACCTTATCGATATTTACGTAAATTATCGACACTTAGGTTAACTGTATTGCATTTGGTTCTATAGTCATTTTACACACTACGTTTGGTTACAATGATACAATTATGCAGTTAAATTATTACTTGTTCATACAGTATAGTCTCGTTTAAGGTAAATTGCGTAGTTAAGCAAATCGTATCGCGATAGTTTTTTTATTGATATACACTATCGATAATCGATATAATTATTTTCCCAGTTCCGCGGGCTGATTATCTAATTAGAAACCACCTAGCGACCGGTTGCAGTTCATAGATGATAGTGATCCATTGCGTCTTCTTTTTGGATTAAAAAAAAACATACCAAAGAAAAGTAGCAATGTATGTGGAATGAAACCGGTCGCTAAATAGTTTCTTTTTAGATAATCAGGGTGCCGGTTTATCTACTCAAGTCAAATTAATTTTACTCTGTTCAAAGGTCCGCATCAAGGTCCGACCGAATCCACTTTTCGGCCATGGACCGAGACCGATTTAAAAATTGAATTCTGACTTGGATTTTATTCACTGATATGATTAAGTTAGAAAAAAAAAGGACATTTTTATAGGTAACCACATATACGATTTTAAATGTATAACTAAGGACAACGAGTGCCTGGCGGGTTTTTATCAATCATATGTCAATACGCATTAATATTGTCGTGCGGTGTCAAAGAGATTTGACAAAATAATAGCATAAGTCACTTTGGGGATCAATACTTCCCAACTATTGACCTTGAGGGAAAGTAAAATAAGAAACTTCAACGTTATTTTTAAAGACACGTTATAAAAAAAAAAAAAAAACTTTTGTTCTTCTTTTGTTTATACCTAAGAAATAAAGCAGATCATAGGATATGTACGATTATAAAATTCTAGTCTTGTTAATTTGATGATTGCGAAGTAGGATGACGGTGATAGGTGGACTGTCAATTGAATTTACGGCTATAGCGAAATCATAGGAGCTTTGTTGTGTCAAAGCTATGATTCTTAAAGAAAAAAAAAATGTATGGTCACACGTGTGCACTCTTTTATTTATTTTTTTTATCATTCGTAAAATCGAATTAATTGTTCAAAATTGTGGTTGATAGGACACGAGATTTGTAGTAATTTTATTAAATGTATACGCACGTTAGTAATAGCGTGTTGTTACGTGAATGGCTGAATGTGAATAAGGTCAGGAACGCGGTCAAAGAAATTACATGTTATCGATTTCCGAACGAAACGTCAACTTGACAGATTCCTACTCCTTGATTTTAATGACATATATAATAAGTTTTTGTTTATGCCAATAAGGTTAAATTATATTTTGTAAGATTTCAGCGTTAATTAACAGTGAAAATGATAAGGACATGCAGAAAGTTTTGTCCATAATTACTTTATAGGTATACGATAAACGATTAACTCTAATCATTTAAGAAGGATTGACGTTTTGTCATTGGCAGGTTGAAAGATGAATTCTGTCGTTGCCTTTATCACGTTTGTGGTTAACTTAATATTATACGATTGATGCGTTAGATAATAGGAACGGCAGTAACGTTTAGTAATACTGAAGTCGTGGATGAATTTAGGGTTAGTGAGTGTTGTAAGATAATTCTAGATTCAACTTACAAAGTTACAAAAAAATATTAGCGTATAATGTAATAAATAGTTTTAGAGTTTGTGTGTTATCGCTAATTTCTGAATAGTAATAGTGAAGTTAGAGGGATATTAGCAGCATAAAATGATGGGGTCGTGAAATATTTTAATAAACTTTTAAATTGAAACTAGAAAACTTAGTATGTGGTGATTAGATTTTAGTTTAACTTAGTAACCTACCTTTGAGATTGTGCTATTGAAGGGATCATGATTGTTTAAGATTTGAGTTAGTCATTTATAGATTATCATTTTGAAATATTTATCCGAGGTGAATTAATTTTGTAACTAATCGTCGTGACTTTCGAAAATTAGCTAACTGGGGGTCGTTGTAGAACTAGTTACTAAGACGTTTTAGTTGTGGAAACAACGTTGAGGAAGTTGGCTAGGGAGGTATAATGTGTTGGGATTTAATGATAAAAGGAAAGTTTAAAATATTTAAATCATGTAGAATAGTAATGGTAGCAAAGAATGTGATTAACGTTTTTCTGAGAATTAGATATTTAATTCGAAATGATTAGTTTCAACATTTACATTAGTCGAATATTAGGGAGCGTGGTTTTGTGGAATCCAAAGCGGTGGATTTTTTAAAACCAAATTAGTACGGGTACTATATTTTAATTATTTGAAGATCTGACCTTACAACAAAAAAAAAAAAACAAGGAGAGTTTCAAAAGCTATTGTAGAGATTAAATATCAAAATGGGAAAACCATCTCGTGTTCGACGAGTGCCCAAACGATATGAGCCAGATGACGAATTAGGAAACATAGAAGAAATCAATAGTGACTCTAATCGGCCTGTTCAACCGGAAGAGGTGGAAGTTAGAGATTCTAGAGTGCTTGATGAACCCCATCCGATAGTTAGAACTATAAGGCGACCGAAGTCGACACGTTCAC
The DNA here is from genome assembly GCA_943789525.1 of Agriphila geniculea. NCBI lineage: Eukaryota > Metazoa > Arthropoda > Insecta > Lepidoptera > Crambidae > Agriphila > Agriphila geniculea. Next base: position 12,076,248 of record OX038891.1, read on the forward strand.
GGGAATTGGTGACCATACAGCGTATGTTGAGTCGTACCATAGGGGTGCTTACTAGAAGAGTAAATGTTCTGAGTGGGGAAGTTAAGAAAACGCAACGAACTATCCAGGAAACTACCGGAGGGGAAAAGGAATCGCCAATAGTTGAGGTAACGTCATTGAATAATGAAGGAATGGATTGTGATGAGGTGCATGGGAATGTAATTAAAGAAACTAGTCCGGGCGCAGATATTCATAAGTACGTGATGTGTAATGTCAAGAACATAAACTTAGATAGACCAAAATTCGGAGAATCGTCGATTCATCCGGTTGATTTTATAGAAGATTTAGAGACCTATTTGAAGAAGTTAGGAACATCGGGCAATGAACTAGATTTAATACGAGAATGTTTAACTGGAAGTGTAAAGGATTGGTCCCGGATCTATAAGGGGAGATGGACAGGTTTAGTTGACTTTAAAGTAGATTTTCTGAAAGAATGGGAGAAGAAAAGGGGATACCAACAGAATTATAGGCAGTGGCAGAGACCGAAGGAGGCTGAAGTAGAAGCAATTAATTTAAATGATAAGTCAAATGTAGTAGATAGTGAAATGTTAAACTAGTGGAAGTTGAGTCTTTAGTCCTCGGATCAGCTTCAGCCACAGGGGACCCAAATTATAATATGATGGTTAGGATGAATTGGTGTCCGGGTGAATCTTTAGGAAGAAATAAAACCGGTGTTAGGATACCAATAGGTTTAGATCTTAAGGATAATTATACTAGGTCACGAGGTTAGAGATTTCTGTATAAACTATCTTGACGATTTAGCGATCATAACTACGGGAACACTATCTCAGCATTTAGAACACTGATGTGTGAGTTTCTGTGGTTTTCTTCCGGCTCCATCATCAGACTCTGGACACTATTTCCCAACAGAGAACTAGTCAAGACGAATCAAACGAGCCCATACTAAATGGAGTTGCATGGTTTTATTACATAGTTTTTGTGGTTTACTTCCGGCTTCATTATCAGACCCTGGACACTATTTTACCAACAGAGAACTTGTCGAGACGAATCAAACAAGCCCTAGATGGATATGTATGGTTTTATTACAGAATTCCTGTGATTTTCTACCGGCTCCATCATCAGACCTTGGACACTATTTCTCAACAGAGTAATTGCCAAGACGAATCAAACGAGCCCAAACTCGATGGGTTTGTATGCTTTCATTACAGAGTTTCTGTGGTTTTCTTCCGGCTCCATCATCAGACTCTGGACACTATTTCCCAACAGAGAACTAGTCAAGACGAATCAAACGAGCCCATACTAAATGGAGTTGCATGGTTTTATTACATAGTTTTTGTGGTTTACTTCCGGCTTCATTATCAGACCCTGGACACTATTTTACCAACAGAGAACTTGTCGAGACGAATCAAACAAGCCCTCGATGGATATGTATGGTTTTATTACAGAATTCCTGTGATTTTCTTCCGGTTCCATCATCAGACCATGGACACTAGTTTTCAACAATGTGATTGCCAAGACGAATCAAACATGCTCAAACTCGATGGATTTGTATGGTTTTATTACAGAGTTCCTGTGGTTTTCGTCCGGCTCCATCATCAGAATCTGGAAACTATTTCCCAACAGAGTACTAGTCAAGACGAATCAAACGGGCCCAAACTAAATGAAGTTGCATGGTTTTATTACATAGTTTTGTGGTTTTCCTCCGGCTTCATAATCAGACCCTGGACACTATTTATTTTCCCAACAGAGTACTTGTCGAGACGAATCAAACGAGCCCAAACTAGATGGATTTGTATTGTTTTATTACAGAGTTCCCGTGGTTTTCTTCTAGCTCCATCATTATACCATGGACACTATTTCTAAATACAGTTATTGCCAACTTTGCCAAGACGAATCAAACGAGTCCAAACTCGAATGATTTGTATGGTTTTAGTACAGAGTGTCAAACATAGGCCCTGACTCAAAAGCACTATTTGAAGCTAAGAATATACCAAAGAAAATAAAAAAATGCTTAATAGGCGATACGCTGAAACACCGTCAAAAATCAGAGGAAATAATAAGAAAAAAAACTAAAGTAGATGACCTAATAAGGAAAATAAGACTGTTAAAATGGCAATGGACGGGTTAAATGGCAAGAGAAAGCAAGGAAAAATGTACCAAAATTATTAAGGAGTGGCAAACATGGGACAGAAAAAGGAAAAGAGGAAGACAAACCAAAAGATGGGCAGATGATATTATGAAAACTGGATGAACACTTTGATCGCGTAAAGCAAGAGATAGAACATAATGGAAACAGCTGAAAAAGTCCTACGTGTCGCAAGACAAGCTGATCACTAAAGCCAAAAAGGAATTAAATGAACAAAAGAAAGAAAAATATTTATTTGCGACAATCACACACTTGTACTTGTCAAGACGAATCAAACGAGCACAAAGTCGATGGGTTTGTATGGTTTTAATACAGATTTCCTGAGGCCTTTTGGTTTTATCATCAGATCAGCTCAATGACACTATAAGATGTCATTGTCTTCTTGTTCCGACCTTTGTTTTAAGTTTCAATTCTTTGACTCATTTGGGTAGCTAGATTTAAATCGTTTACAATTTGTGGAAAAATAAACTACATAGGTAAACAAATAAATAAACGAGAAAGAGAACGTTAACAATAGCTTCATTCTATGCTCACAAAAGCTATTCGGGTATTTAATGAATGGCTTTTGCCTAAATCCAAAAAAGTGGAAAATATTCGAATATTCGAATATCACCGGCTTGAGTATTCGAATAGCAAAATAAGGCGAATATTCGAATAATTCGAATATTCGAATTGCAAGCCCTACACAGGACACACCTGTATTCAACGATATTAAAGTCGGGTTCTACTTTCCATTAGTTACATGTACGAGGCATATAACTTGAAATCGGGTGGGGATTGCGCGGCTTGCATATTTCGGGCATGCGTAGCGGTAAGGGGCGCGGGCGGCGTGAGAGGGGCGCGCGCTATTGGTCGCTCACAAGAGCACATGCGAGAACTTATCCCCACTCCGTGGAAAAAAATTCAAGATATATGCCTCGTACTGTATTTAATTGTATTTTTTTGCATGACATGTATTTTATATATTCAAGGCTAATTTTCGGTTAGTACAGTGTTTCTTGGATAAGCATCTTAGATTCTGTGCTCTCTGCATCACAACTAGGTACAAATTACCACACCAATGCTTTATTACAACCTCTAAGGGTAAAATAGTTTGCACAATGCACCTGTCACTTTTTCTTAAGTTTAATATGCGCTGGGGTGAAGCGCGTACACAAACTTTTCTGCAAAATGGTAATACATGTGACTGGCCAATTATACATATATAGATTTTTTGAAAAAATGCTATGTAAACTCTTGTTGGAGCTATATTAGTGTTATGACTATTAAAACCCTGTATTTCATATGAAAATATTTATTGAGCTTGGGAGCAAAACATTGACTTGACACAGAATCAGAAAGTAAAAATGAATCACAAGTAGGTACCCTTATGTATTAATCTTATTAAACAACAAAATAACCAGCTGGTATCTCCCACATATTACTTACTATGGATTCTAATACATAACATTTGTAGGAATGAAGTAGGGTAGTATGGATGGTAGTAGTATGGAGAAAGGTAGCCACTGAAGGTGATGGAGAGGCCAGCTCGTGGATACGATTGGCCAAGTCCGCCAGATCGTCAACGAAAGATGAAGGTGGCTGACCTGCAAGCACTGTCTGGATCCCGTGCGAGAGGCAACTAATCCAGATGGTCCTCAGGAAGTCATCGGGTGTGGAGTGATAGCTGAGCTTGGACAATCCTTGGACTATCGACCTCCGGTCTCAGGGGGGGAGTGATGTAGCGGCATCTACCGTACCGCCGCACATAGCAACACACTGGTGACCCCCGACGGAGCACATCAAGCACCTTTAGCAACGCAGCGCAGCCCTCTCTCCATACCTTACCATACTACCCTACTACACTCCCTACACATTATTTAAATTGCTTTTCACAATTTCTTTTATCATCATTTTTCAGTTAAGCAGTCATGACGATGTTCAGAACTTAATTTGTGAAGGTTGCATCAAGAGTCTTAGAGATGCAGCCAATTTTAAAAAGAAAGTTGAGGCAGCTGAGGAGTCCTTGCTGAAGATGCTAAAAGAAGAACCAAAAGAAATAGGTATTTCTATATCTAAAGTCCATTTCACAAAACAAGCTCTCAAAGGTCCATGGGCGTCCATCATGGGCATATATAACGAGGTACAGGAAGGGAGGGGCAGCTGCCCCCCTTAGAAGTGCGGTCGTTCGCTAGTAAACTGTCATGAGCTTCATAGCTTGCGACCCTTCTTATAAGACCTAAGAAAGTAACAGGGTTGAAGGCTGGCTTGTGAAATCCACCAATACGAGATTTGATCTCTATATAATCTATGATTTTCTTTGTCTGCCCCTCCCCATATACAATCCTGGCTACGCCGTTGGCGCCCATTGGTTAATGCCGTGATCTTCAGAAGCCAAGCCTATAGCCTAGCTCAAGCCGCATTGACCAATCAGCTGCGAGTATTTTGTTCCATAAGAGTTCGGTTTGTGGAACGGAGTATAGTATTTGAGCCAAAAAAAGAATGACATAGTTTTATGGTTGCGGTCGGCTACCAACTCGCACATTTATATTTTCTTTGTGTAATCCATGGGAAACTACATAATTAGAATAAATCTTACATATATAATTTCAGAAGGATTTCCACTGAAAGAAGAGTTTGACAATTATGATTTTGATGATAGAGTGGATGACAGTTTTGATGATAATTTTGCATGGGACGTTGATGATACCGCACTGCAAGAGAAAGGTATGTTGTAAGTTATATCATTGCACATTCCTATGAACCCCCCTTATGGCCGAATACTCAAACGCTACTTAACTTTGAGCGGCTCTCAAACAGCATGCTGTTTTTGTCATATCTTTGACATTTAATGCGACAGGACGACGTTTGAGAGCCCCTCAAAGTTAATTACCGTTTGAGTATTCGGCTGTTAGTCTGATTAACAAATTGCTCAAAGGAAGGTTAGAGTGCGTGAGCAGGAACCTCAGCGATTTCTTCAGAAACTTATTCAGGGTGCCTAAGCACTCCCTCTCTCTAAGGAGAAAACATACTAAAAGTCCTGACGTCTAGGAAGCGAGGCGGAGGGAGGAGGGGGGGGGGGGGGGGCAAAGGTCCCAATTTTATGTTTTTGACCAATATCTCAAAATTGGTGGTGTGGTGCAGGGAAAAATGTTCTGAGATGAAATGAAAGCTTATAAAATTATCTATAACTTTAGTAATGTACATTTTTTATCGAATTTTCAACCGTTTTTGGGCTACTCGCTCAGTCAGGAAATGTGAAAATTTGGATGATGGGCAAGATGGCCAAGGGACTTGTTCTAGAAAATTTTATAAGCTTTCAAGATTAATCTTGAACATTTTTCGCTACAACGCACCATTTTTGAGAAATTGGTGAAAAACCTAAAATTGGGACCTTTGTCCCCCCCACCCTCCGCCTCGCCTCCTAGACGTCAGGACTTTTAGGCTGTTTTCTCCGTCAGCACCCTGAAGAGAAGAAGAAATCCCTTAGATTCCCTAGACAACTTCTTATTGATTGGCCTACCTCTGCCAACGAGAGATATATCATTGGAAAGGTCTTTTTAAGACAATGTTTGATGCTAACATACTTACTTTATATCAATTGTTAGTATTTGTGGAGTTTTCGGTCAATGAAGTTACTTCGTTTAAAGACCTTTCCAATGGCAATAATGTAAGACTTGTGAGGCCTAGACCAGAGACCAGAACGCTCATCATCTTATAATTCAGATTTTCACTATTTCCCGAAACATTTACTGCAAAATTCAATAAAGTAACATAATTGCTCCATTTTTTAAAGTAAAATATATATTTCCAGGCCAAATATTTGTTATCAAGTTGGAACCCAAAGACGTAAAGGAAATTAAAAAAGTTAAAAAGCCGGACACAATTAAAAGGAAGATACCATCGACTGATGATAAGACAGGCAAACGCAAGATTTCTGTTAGAACAAGGAATGTTACGAGACGGAAGCAAGAAAAACTTATAGGGAACAAACAGCAAAGTACAGGTAACTATTATCTATACTTCTATATGTTTTATGTAGGATATTCATATAAATCGGATATTTACATAAATCCTAGTATAGTAAGAGGCATATAACTTGAAATCGGGTGGGGATTGCGCGAAACGCGTATTTTGTGTATGCGTAGCGGTGAGGGGCGCGGGCGGCGGGAGAGGGGCGCGCGCTATTGGTCGCTCACAAGAGCACATGCGCGAACTTATCCCCACTCCGTCGAAAAAATTTCAAGATACGTGCCTAGTACTGTATGATTGTAAAAAACTGGATAGGTAATTAAAATCTGAGACAGATTTTTGTCCGTGTAATGATTTTTCAAAAGGGTTTTCTCGGGTGACGAAAGACAACGAAACTTCTTGAGTAGAGTGTAGATATATTCTCGGATGTGTCGAGCGAATTTTCACGCCGAGACCAGTGTTTCTTTCAGGTACTCGTCCGGAGTCTACAAAAATGTTTAATAAAATTCTGAAAAATATAAAAATAAGTAAACTAATTTTGTATGCGTTTTTCCTGCTTTTAATGTGTTTGTGTAGTTACAATCTGGATTAACGCACGCAAGTGGTAACTAAGGGTCCCCCAGACCTACCGGTTTCGTTTCTTTGCTTTGCTGTTTAGAACGCCGGCCAACCAGGGTCATTTTCAATCTATTCCATATTTGGACCAGACCAAATTGGCAAGATAGCCATTAGCTTGGTGTTATCAAATATTATTGTATGGGTTGCGAAGTAGGAATATTCTTGGAGATATGCCACCCTGAACATGGTCTCCGATTGCTAAAAATAAATCGATCGCATTTTTATATAAATTATGAACAGGGTTGTGGGTGTCATCATTACCTATCTGAACTATTTTTTGTGTTTTCATAACGATAGTTTAAGGAACAAAGCTCACAAGAACATTCTTATATGTGAAATGTACTTAGATTGAAAATATGCGATAGATTGAAAATGAGCCTCTTGGCCGGCGCTCCATTGCCGAACAGCAAAGCAAAGAACGGAAACCGGTAGGTCTGGGGGGACCCTAATACAGTGCGAGGCATATATCTCGAAATCTGCACCCTGATTATCTAAAAAGAAACTATTTAGCGACCGGTTTCATTCCATATACATTGCTACTTTTCTTTGGTATGTTTTTCACAAGAGCACATGCGCGAACTTATCCCCACTCCGTCGAAACAATTTCAAGATATTTGCCTCGTACTGTACTAGTCTTTATTTTTTTTTTTTTTTTTTTATTTAACCATTTATTTCAGGCTATTAGGCCCATACAATATATACCTTACAGACTAACATACATAATTATTAAATAAAAATACAATCTATTTGTTTACACGTATCGAAGGCGGCGACGTGTTGCGCAATGCGGTGTCCGGTATCCGACCGCGAAAACGTCGGAACAGGACACCCTTCGGCCAAAAATCTTCTTTCATGAAGGTCGACAGATGTTCGGTCGGTACCCTCACCACGAATGAGTTGAAGTTCACATTGTGGCGGGACTCCAACCGCTCGACCCTCAGACTGAATTTGGTCTTCAATCTGATGTACTCTCCGATTTCATCAGGCTTCGTGCTGTAGTGCAGACGAGATACATACACAAGCGTTGTCGGGATAGCCGGACGTAGCAGGTGGTTGTGTCCGGTCGGGGCGGTGCCACAAAGGTTACGGCGGGTGGGCTTCCTCTTCCTTTCCACCTTTTTGAAGCCGTCCTTGTCGCACTCATCATCCAGTCTCCGTGGATGCACAGGCTTAGAGACCGGTCGACGTTGTATGTCTCCCTCATTGGTACCCCGCTCGAGTTGTTGAACAGCGGGTCGGTTAGCAGCGGTGACTGCAGCGTATGCACGTTGAGGGGTCGACGTGCTCAAGCGTGACGTCTCCGCCGGGGCGGAGCGGGTGGCGGCGGGGCGCGGCGCATCGCGCGCTGTGTCGGCGGCGGCCGGTGACGCATCCAAGTTCGCCGACTCAAAACTGCCGATGGATGCATTTTGCGCCCCACGACGAGTGTTCACGTTGCAGGCCTCAGGTGACCTACTTACCGCAGCGGTGTTGCTTAACAACAACACTTGGGCTCGCAACTCACTTATGGTGTTTTCTGAGGCCTCTAGTTTACACTGTACTTCTGCCAGGCACGCTTTCAGGGAGGTGATATCCTTTAGCAGCCTGGTGACGTCGACGTGGTCGAAAGTAACGGGGGGCAGCTTGTGCAGCTCCTTCGCCACGAACGTTGGCACGTCGTCTGGATCGGTCTCCTTTAGACAGGTGATGATGTCCTGGAGACTCTTCGCACCTCCATCCCTTCGTCGAGATGGCATAACATCGGCTTTCCCGATGCTCCTGAACAGCAGCGCCTTGCCACTGCAAATCTCATCTTCTATGAAGTTCGACTTGCAGATCTGCACGATGCTGACCTCGTCCATAGTATCGATGGCGTTTTGAATAAATGCCAAGACTTCGTTCACTATGAGTTGCTGGGAACCCATAGTGATAGCGCGCAGCGGCAAATGCCGCGCGAAACGTGAATTAGAAACAATTCGCACTAATGCAATTGAGCACGTTCGTTTCCGAGCGCGCTCCGCACTGCACTCGATATATTATTAAGAATTTTTAAGAATTTTATTTAACCTAACACAGTTATGCCGTTGCAATGTTTTTAGGGTTCCGTAGCCTAAATGGCAAAAAACGGAACCCTTATAGATTCGTCATGTCTGTCTTTCTGTCTGTCTGTCTGTCTGTCCGTATGTCACAGCCACTTTATTCCGAAAGTATTAAGACTACACAGTTGAAACTTGGTAGGTTGATGTATTCTGTTAACCGCTTAACGAATTTAATACAAAAATAAGAAAAATAAAAGATTAAGGGGGGGGCTCCATGTATCCATGTATTCCATGTATGGGGATACATGGAACTGAAACTGAAAAAAAATTTTTTCTTCAAACCAACACGTGTTGGGTGTCTATAGATAGGTCTTTAAAAATGATATTAAGGTTACTAAGACAACTTTTTCTCAAAGTCAACCGTTTGAAAGATATTCACCGCCAAAGTGGTAAAATGTGTGTCTTATTTTAGCCGCCAAAGGGGTTAAATGTTGTCTCCCCCTTTAACTTTTGAAATAAGATAGTGAAAAATCTAAAAAAAATATTTACTGTAGATCTTAATAAACACTTTCAACCAAAATTGTTTTGAACGAGATATAGTAATTAGTTTTTGAGATATAGCACATTTTCCAAAACCGCAAATATAACTTTGTCATTCATACCAACACTGTGAAAAACAAAGTTATTTTTACAGACGAAAAATTATAGGTGGTAAAATTTGGTGGTTAAATATGGTATTGTATAAGGTAACTACGGAACCCTATGGCGCGTGGCCCGACACGCACTTAGCCGGTTTTTTCTTGATTGGCGGTACTAGAAGAGTCTCGGTACGCCCTTAATTCAGGCACTGTACTAATATACACTCACGGGCAAAAGTATGGAATCTTAGGCCTATTTTCATACAAACGAGGTAACTTTGAAGCCTTGGTTCTCCGCCAGGGATTGACCTAGCTGTGATCTGATGACGGCCATCCAGGGAATGAATGGAGGTGATTCAGATCGCTATACACACCCAACTGATCTGATCATCATTCTAAGTGATCAGAGTTCTCAGTTTCAAGATCTTCATACATTTTTATGATAATTTCGCGGTTTTTTAAAACATATCCTAATATCTCACAGAATGCTGATCACATCAGTTGGGTGTGTATAGCGATCTGAATCTCCTCTATTCACTCCCTGGATGGCCATCATCAGATCACAGCTAGGTCAATCCTTAACGGTGAACCAAGGCTTCAAAGATACCTCGTTTGTATGAAAATAAGCCTGTGATTCCATACTTTTGCTCGAGAGTGTATAATCTAATTTCTTTCCAGATAAAAAAAGGAGTCGCAAGGAACCGACATCAGTATCCGAAACCCATATTGCATTACGGGAGAACTCACTAAACCTTGTATTGAACTCCAACATGTGTCTCTTCAAGTCCTTAAGGACGAAATTCGGTTGCTTTTACTGCAAAGAAAGTTACATGACCATGCCAGAATTGCGCGAGCACTCAAAAACACACTCTGACGTTAAAAGCTTAAAGATCAGATTCAATTCACTCAGAGGTCTTTCCTACAAAAACGTTGACATATCCAGATTATCTTGCAAATTGTGTTCTTTAAACTGCGACAGTTTGGACAGCCTTAAATCTCATTTGGTAGAAAAGCATAACATCGAGTTTAAAGACGGTGACCATTTTTTGATACCGTTCAATTTGGAAAACGATTTCAAGTGCCATTTGTGCGGTAAAAATTTCAATACCTTTACTCGTTTAGCTATACACATGAACAGTCACTATGCACATAACGTCTGCGAGATTTGTGGTTTATTTATCCTATATTAATAGGATGAGTTTGCGGACCCATGTAAACGCAGTTCATCGAGAGAAAAAGTGTTCGAAATGCCCGGCTACTTTTTTAAGTCAACATTCGAGGGTTCAACATATGAAGAAAGCTCATAACTTAGAGGCTTATATGAGATATTGTTTACTGTGTAACAAAGCGTTCCGTTACACGTATTTGTTAGACGAGCACAAAATACAAGAGCACGGTGCTAAAAGGCAAATAAGTAACTGTTCGGATTGTGGTAAAACTTTTAATTCGCCTAATAATTTGAAAGTACATATACGCTCGGTACATATTAGAGAGAGGAACTATCCTTGTACGGTCTGTGATTTGAGATTTTTCACCAAATGCGATCAGAAGCGACATGAAATGACACATGAGGATGTGAAATCGTTTTCCTGTGGTCATTGCGATGGTAGATTTAAAACTAAAGACTCTTGGCGCCGTCATTTGAAGAGGCAACATCAGCGATTGTATGAATCTCAATAAATACATATATTATTTATTATTATTGTCTTTTATTTTGCTCATCTTCTCAAAATCTAGCAACTATAAAATCCCTCTGGACACTAGGTTACCAAGACTCCGCTCCAACCACTATACAAGCCTTGTATGGAAAGCAAATTACAATGCAAATTCCAGTTTTTGGCTGTAATGTACTATTTTCGCCTTTTGACTCCCATAGGATTCTCAGATTTATGTGACCCTGGTATTTACTTTTTAAAATTATTATTTACATGCTTTTTACTTTAGGATAAAATAATTATAAGGTGCAAGAATTTTATTGACCAAACGAGCGAAGTCTCTGCTTCAAGCTTGGGCAAAAATGCTTTTGTATGTACTTCCGGCTGTCCGTCTGTTCTGCTCTAAGGTCGCATTTCTCAACCGATTCTCGTGAAATTTTGTGAGCAGGTTCTATTAATTAAATAGTTTATCGAGCATACATTCGAAAAATGATCAAAGCGTCATCTAGCTTTGAATAGATATACTAAAATAATGCCTAACCTACCAAACAGCCATAGTACAATACGCGCAAAATATCTTGGCGGCTCGGAAGTTATCTACAAGTCATGTTTCGCGCATGGTACATGCAAAGAGAATGTAAAAATAACTAGCGTTATAAGAGACGGGAGTGTCATACAAAAAGCGTGAGTATGAAACGGAAGCGAATTCAAAGAAAACAAACAAAAGAGAAACGTTAAACGGCATTGGCGGTAAAACGGTCAAAGATGAAGAATACTCTTTGATGGGGCGAAGTATAATACGCCTAAATTCGAATGTTGTCAATTATCTACTGCTTTGTTGATTGTCAACGTTCTTTCAAACTTAGACGGGTTAAAAATTCGCTTCCGTTTCATAGATCGTTTTTTACTGAGAGAGTTGCGCCAGGCTGAGTACATGTCGTGTTCCATAGTTCTGAGTGCTTCCGCCCGGGCCCCGTCCCCGCGCACGCCTGTATTCGTCTACTGCGCAGCGTCCCGCGCGAAGTTCCGAGCTGCAAAGTTATTTTGCGCATACTATACCTACTGCTTTTCAAAAGCAGTATCAACTTCGTGGCGACATCTGTAGATTAATTTTTAAACAACATACAATTTGAGAGAGGTCTACACAGCTCACTATTCATATTATCCCCGTCAATTGGTAATGCGCTGGAACCTTGTCACATTAACGTCCACATTAACGTGATCCGCAACTAAAAAAGTCATGAAACAAGAAAATTCTAATAGGTAATCTAATATATTAATTATTGAATTATTATTTTCAATAAGATAGGGTCTAGGCCCCTTACTAATAAAGATTGTATAGCAGCTGCATAGTTACACAGTGTTTTGTCACTTTTAATGTCAAATTCAAATAGTTTGACAGAGAGTAATCATTGTGTAACTATACATCTGCTATACAATCTTTATTAGTAAGGGGGTTAGTATATAAAAAAATTACAGAAGTTTTTCGTTTTTTAGGGTAAAATCATGGCCGCCAGGCGCATTACCAATTGACGGGGATAGTATTCTTGGTTTTATGTAATCCTGGTAGGTACCTTTTTATGAATTTGATTACTTAACACAATTCTTTTTAAAAAGTACAGGATTACATAAATCTAAAGGTGGTAATACTTTTATTAGTATTACCACGTATTACCTCTAACTGCCGGAACACAAAAATTTTCAAATTGTTGTTATGACGTCAGACTTAGGTAAGATGGTGGTAGCTGACCAGGCGGACTTGAAATAAGCCCTACCACCTACCAACCGAGTAATTGTACCCCCTGGGTATCGAACCCGGGACCCCTGACCTGACCACAGTAGGCGGTTATATCTCTGCTGGCTGTGCTGGTTTTGTTGGAAATTAATTGACCTCTGTGATTGAGTGCTTTGCACGCCGGTTTTCAAGGCCATCTCTTTGTTTTTTGACGGAGACGGAGTAGGGACGGATATTGTAGTACAGTACGAGGCATGTATCTTGAAATTTTTTCGACATAGTGGGGATAAGTTCGCGCATGTGCTCTTGTGAGCGACCAATAGCGCGCGCCCCTCTCCCGCCGCCCGCGCCCCTCATCGCTACGTATGCCTAAAATACGCGTTTCGCGCAATTCCCACCCGATTTCAAGATATATGCCTCATACTGTAGCGCATGTGATCTTGTGAGCCCGCGCCCTTCACCGCTACGCATGCCTAAAATACGCGTTCCGCGCGTTGAGAAAGGAAGGTCGTAGCGCAAATCTGATAACTCGAGTGTGTAGCCGTTAGTTTGTCGGAATTTGTCACCAAGAATCAGAGTTTGTCGATCTTGCGTTTAGGAGATATGTGAGGATACGCTGTGGAGACCTTTTTACCTGGATCTCGAGAACGAAAGGTCGGAAGCGTATCCTCACATATCTCCTAAACGCAAGATCGACAAACTCTGATTCTTGGTGACAAATAGTGGTGTCGTGTGAGGCGGTTCGTTACGTTCCCTCAAATATGGTTGAGCGATGGCTGGTTCATGCGTCATGCTCGTGAACGGGTGCTGCCAGTGGGAATGGGTCTGCTTCTGTCTGCTTGTACTAAGGGCGTCGCATATATTTTTTTTTTCTTCATGTTTAATATTATCAATCTGTATGGCACTTCTTACTCAAAACATAAAATTAATAACTAATCCTTGTTTTGATTTCTCACTTTTTTTTATTGCTAATGACTAAAATGATTATTTTGCTTTCGTAATATTTTTTCGTATTTTTTCGTCTACAGTTTTGTAAGTAAAGGCCTATGAAAAGCTTTTGGATATTCGTTTTCAATTCAGTGCCTTAGGATGGGTAGCCTAAGTATGTCATGCTCTCTTTAATCATTTCTGCGGTGGTGTCGTGTGGGGCGGGTCGTTACGTTCCCTCAAATATGGTTGAGCGAAGCGATGGCTGGTCCATGCGTCATGCTCGTGAACGGGTGCTGCCAGTGGGAATGGGTCTGCTTCTGAGTACCTATCTTAACGCATATTGAATTGTAAGAATTGCGTTTTTACTTTTTATGTCTTGCATCAAGTGTTTTTTGGTTCGAGTAGCAGACAGAGTGATTTCTCAACTAGTTGAAAGTTATTTACTCTCATATTTACCTATCTGAATGTGTAGATATATTTCTTCTTTTAACCTACCTACCCATTGTGTGCAAACTTTTGTTAATTATTGTGATGGAAAATGACCTCACTTTAAACGTAGAGCTCATTTTTCAATGTTGACGACTCTGTATGAAATATACAGGGAGAAAAAAGCAGCCCTTGACGAGTTTCTTGCCGGTTCTTCTCGTTACAAGGTCTCCCGCTTAGGGTTTGCGAACCGATGTTGTAGCTTCTATGACATTCACAAGTGCTTGTAACAGCCTAGACTGAATAAAATATTTTGAATTTTCTAAATTCCGACAAACTAACGGCTACACATTCGAGTTATCAGATTTTCGCTACGACCTTCTTTTCTCAAGATCCAGGTAGAAAAGTCTCCACAGCGTACCCTTACATATCTCCTAAACGCAAGACCAACAAAATCTGGTTTTTGTGCGACAAATTCCGACAAATTAACGGCTGCACACACGAGTAATCAGATTTTCGCTACGACCTTCCGTTTTCGAAATCTGTGTGGCTCAGCTGTAGAGACGTCTCTACAGCTGCGCCACAAAGATCTCCAAAACGCAAGACCGACAAACTCTGGTTTTTGTGCGACAAATTCCGACAAATTAACGGCTGCACACACGAGTAATCAGATTTTCGCTACGACCTTCCGTTTTCGAGATCTGTGTGGCGCAGCTGTAGAGACGTCTCTACAGCTGGGCCACACGTATCTCCTAAACGCAAGACCGACAAATTCTGGTTTTTGTGCGACAAATTCCGACAAATTATCGACTTCAGCTGTAGTCCGGCACGTGATTTCAAAATAAATGCCTCGTACTGTAGTCACAGACGCATTTCGCCACAAAACGCAGGTCGTCACAATCGCATCTTGTCTCATACGCAACTCGTCACATTTTGTCGTTTTAATGTAATGCGCCAAGTTATAACTCTAAATCCTGATATGTATTGTGTAGCTGTTTGTACGGCTACACAATATTGAGTCTAATTTGGTCACCCATCTTGCTTTTAACCACACAAAAAGTGGCTGCATAATCTTTATCAAGCCTAATATGGTCACCCATTTCGAACGAACGAAAAATGGCAAAAGGTCCTGCCAAAAAGCTGGGCAAAAAAAAAATATGGTCAGCCATCATGCTTTTGGCCACATAAAACGTGGGTGCTCGATCTTTTCCTAGTATAATAATGTACCGACTCTGTGCTTGGAGCAAATACTTTGTTCTTAGAAAAAATATTGCATTAAGGCGGTTGTATGACCGAAAGTGGCGCCCTCAGAGATTTTTATTTAATAAGTTATTAGTAGAAAAAGATTTTAATAATGTTTATCGTGGAGATTTTAGGGCCCATGGTCTAGTATTTTTAGAAGGTATCACTACATGCCCTCGTAGGCATTCGTAGAAGTAGATAGCAAATGTGTCAAAAACGGCCACTTTTAGCAGTTTTTCTATCTACTTCTAGCAGTGACTACTAGGGAATGTAACGATACCGTCTAAAAATACTAGACTGTAGGCCCTAAAATCTCCACGATAAACATTATTAAAATTGTGTATTAGAATTATAATATTAAATAAAATTCACCGCGGCGCCACTTTCGCTCAAGGTACCACCTTAAAAGAATTTTCGAAATAAAACAAAACAAATACAATTTGTTATTTAATTCATACCTACATGCGTTCTTTTCATATGACGTCGTAAAGAATCTTTAGTAGCAAAAGGGCTATTGCAAATCAAGCATGAAAATTTTTTCTCTCCCGTATGCGTCACTCTGTGTCTCAAAACATCAGATTTAGTGTAAAAAAAGTTATGGCATATATCACATTCTTGGTTTTTTTCCTTTAAATGCACATTTTTCATATGATTATTGCACAAACTCCGAGTTATAAACACTTTTGAACACACACCGCACTTATGTTCCGGTTTTGTCATACCGTGTTTATCGACTAAATGTTGCACTCTAAAATTTTCCTGGAAAAATCTTTCCTGGCAATACGGGCAGGGGAACCTTAGTTTTCTTTCAAATTTAACACCATGTACAGTCATTTCATGACTCCTTTTCTCCGTCTTATTAGTAAATATCACATCACATTGCTTGCAATTTAAAGGACGGTGCGATCTAGTCTTATGAAGATTTAGAAACACCAAATTCGAGAATCCTGTACCACAAATATGGCATACTTGCTTCTGAAAATGCTTATTCATATGTATATTCAACAGTCTAAACACAGTAAATGTTTCCGAGCAAATCTGACATTGCAACTGCCCGTTAATTTTAAACGGTACCAACAAATCTTCTTCTGTCACAAACTTAAGTCCGTGTTCCGTCAAATGGTTCCTCAATTCTCTTAAAGTATCAAGTTGTTTTGGACACAATTTGCATATGATTACGGACACTTCAACTTTGACTAATCTGTTTTGCTGTACGATGATCTTCTTTTCAATGTCTTCTAATCTGTGATTTGTATTTGTATGCTCTTTTAGGCCGGCCACACACAGACGGAATAACGCAACGGAATTCCGTACGTACGTGATTCCGAACGCAGCAGCTGCATACAAAATCTATGGGCTGCCACACACAAGCGTGTTTTTTCCGTACGGAATCTTCATACATTGTCGAAATTACGTTCGGAATTCCGTTACGTGATTACGTCTGTGTGTGGCCGGCCTTAAAGAGGTGAGGCCTGAAAAAGGTTCTTTGCAACAGAAACATCGGTATCTGCTTTTGTTGTATTGGAAGACACAGATAGTGGAGTTAGCGAGGAGTTTGAGAGAGTTTTCTCGGAGTATCGGACCGTTGCCACGTCGTTCCATTATTTTTGACCAGTCTTTTGATGTATCTTGTTTATGGTTTTCTGTAACAAAGAGGTTATTTTTGACAATTAATATCAAAGGGTAAATGGGGAAATAAAGACGTGCCGGACTACAGCTGCGCCACAAAAAAAAAGTTGGAAATCTGACTTTTTGACTATGCCATGATGAAGTCTATAGTTTGTCGGAGTTTGTCGCCAAAAACCAGAGTTTGTCGGTCTTCCGTTTAGGAGATACATGTGGCTCAGCTGTAGAGACGTCTCTACAGCTGCGCCACACAGATCTCGAAAACGGAAGGTCGTAGCGAAAATCTGATTACTTGTATGTATAGCCGTTAGTTTGTCGGAGTTTGTCGCACAAAAACCAGAGTTTGTCGGTCTAGCGTTTAGGAGATACGTGTGGCGCAGCTGTAGAGGACGTCTCTACAGCTGAGCCACACAGATCTCGAAAACGGAAGGTCGTAACAGAAATCTGATTACTCGTGTGTGTAGCCGGTAGTTTGTCGGAGTTTGTCACCAAGAACCAGAGTTTGTCGGTCTTGCGTTTAAGAGATATGTGAGGATACGCTGTGGAGACCTTTCTACCTGGATCTTGAGAACGGAAGGTCTGTGTGGCTCAGCTGTAGAGACGTCTCTACAGCTGCGCCACACGTATTTCCTAAACGCAAGACCGACAAACTCTGGTTTTTGTGCGACAAACTCCGACAAACTAACGGCTATACATACAAGTAATCAGATTTTCGCTACGACCTTCCGTTTTCGAGATCTGTGTGGCGCAGCTGTAGAGACGTCTCTACAGCTGAGCCACATGTATCTCCTAAACGGAAGACCGACAAACTCTGGTTTTTGGCGACAAACTCCGACAAACTATAGACTTCATCATGACATAGTCAAAATGTCAGATTTCCAATATTTTTTTTGTGGCGCAGCTGTAGTCCGGCACGTGAAATAAAGTTAGTATGGGCCCCTGTGGAGGGTTACCATATCTTAAGCTTTCTATTAAATAATAGAATCAGTTCGCCGCTGCCGACTAACCCCCCCCCTCCCCCCGTACGTTATTCTCAAACTGCTACAAATCTCAGGATTTTTCAATGGATATCGGGCCTTTTCTCCGGACTTTTGATTTTTTCATAAGGTAACCCTACCCCTGTGAGTTACAGGTGTAACAAAGTCAAAGCGGATGAAGTTGCTGGTAAATAAATCTGTAATGATTTTATAATTAAAATATAAATATATAATTAAAATTATTATAATGAAGACCTGCCTCCTTATTGTCTAATATTCAAACTATCGCAATCGCTTTCATTTGACAGTTGGATGTGACACATTGCTGCATTTTTTGGTAAGTTTTTATTTGTCCCAACAAGAAGCATCAATGTATCACATCCTGAAAGCGATTGCGATAGATTTTGAAATTAGACAATTAGCCCCCTGAATGGTGCAGTGGTCAACATGCCGGTCTACCACGCAGAGGTCTCGGGTTCGATTTCCTGCTAAGCAGAAATTGAAATGATGAATTTTAATTTCTGTGTTGGGTCTGGGTGTTTCTATGTATAATAACTATATACCTAAAAATGTATACAATAAGTGGTATATCAGTTAGTCTAGCACCCATATTACAAGCTTTGCTAAGTTTATGGCTAGATGGCGCTGTGTGAAATTGTCCAAGAATTATTTATCATCTATTTATTTATAATTACACTTTAGTTAACGGCTTGAGCTCGAGCGTTTAAAGAAAGAGTTTGAAAATTGTGGCATGTGATAGGCTTTATAATATAATGAGTGCGAGCAAGTAAGATGGAGAGCGTTTAGGCATTGCGTAAGCGAGAGGCAAATAGGAGTGCCTCCATTTGAAATCCCTTTCTATAAATAACAAGTCATATAAACTCCTACCTTCACTCTTGATCTTGCATTTTTTCAGTTTCGTTCTCCGCTCCTGTGATTTCCTCTTCTTTGGTCGCAGTTTTCTCTCCAAAGAATCTTCTGTACCTTTCGCCTCCAACTTGATGTCAGCCAGTATTTCTATAAAACAGAAAATAATTTCCTGAATTAGTAATAGTACTAATATTTATACATAGTATTGTGGGGCACAACCTTTGCCTACCACATAGAATAATTCGGGGATCGAACCCGAACGAATAGGTATGATAACGGCACAGCACGGCACAGTAGACGGGAACGAAACAATCACAACACACGTAGAACGATTAAAACTGACTATAATAAATAATAACAAATTACTACAGCACATACAATTAGCAATAACATTAATTAATAAGAGAAAATTTAAAAACATCCAAGCGCAAGCGTCATATGAGCAAGAGTAATTTTGCAAATCATTCTGCCGTCTCGGCTGTTGCATCGAAGCGAGCGAGAAGGATGCGGCGGTCGTAAGGCGAGCGGCGTGTGCGATAGGGAGGTGCATACGATCACGCGCACGGGTCGTGATAATCGCTGCAACGGCAGTATGGTCCAAGCTTCATAAGCGGAGCGGATTTTACCAAATTCAAAGGCGGTTGCCCAAGTGTAGTTGTGGGAGCGGATGCTCGCCACAGTACTCCCCCGGCAGACCGTGACTACGGTCGATAAAAATCTGGGAACCGCACTGTTCTGCCGCTGGACGTCTTCTTCACTGGATCCTGGGTTTTCTCCGGGACTTGGGCCTCCTGGGTGATGTACGCCGGTTTGAGCCTGTCAACTGTGACGTTGTCGTTCTTGGCGATGACCTCGATGGTGAAGTACTTCGGTTGCCTAGCAACAACCTTGAAGGGGCCGGCGTAGGGTGGCTCGAGGGATCCTCTGACACGATCTTGGCGCAGAAAGACGTGAGAAGTGGTGTGAAGGTCTCGTGGCACGTAGAAGGAAGATGTTGAGTGCCAAGAAGTTAGACGTGGTGACAGCTTCGCCATGCACGCGCGCAGTCGGGTCGCGTACTGGGTGACGTCAGCGGTCAGGTAGTCATCTTTCGGAGACAGGAACTGGCCAGGCAGGCGAAGAGGCTCGTCGTATACCAGCTCGGCAGGAGAAGATTGAAGGTCGTCCTTCCAGGCACTACGCATGCCCAGAAGCACCAGTGGAAGAGCTTCAGTCCACTGTGAAGAAGAATGGCACATTATGGCCGCCCTAAGCTGGCGGTGAAGTCGCTCGACGATGCCGTTGGCCGCTGGGTGGTAGGCGGTGGTGCGGAAGTGGCGCGCACCGACCAAGGCAGTGAGGGCCTTGAAGAGATGGCTCTCGAACTGGCGACCACGGTCAGTCGTCACTCGCTCTGGACAGCCGAATCTGGCAATCCAGCCAGACACGAGGGCAGCAGCACAGGTCTCGGCGGTGATGTCCTTGAGAGGGTAGGCCTCGGGCCACCGAGTAAACCTGTCGATGACTGTAAGGCAGTACCTGTAATCATAAGACTGGGGTAATGGCCCTATGATGTCGAGATTTATATGAGAAAACCTCGAGGATGGAAGAAGGAAGGGGGAAAGTGGAGCGAAGGTGTGTCGGGAAACTTTGCATTGCTGACATTGCAAGCAATGTCTAGACCACTCTCTACAATCCTTACGAATCCCTGGCCAAACAAATCTTTGTGTTACCAGTCGTACAGTAGCTGAACTTCCTGGATGGTGTAAGTTGTGTAGCATATCAAAGACTTGTTTGCGGAACTCTGGTGTGACGAACGGGCGAAGTGTGGAACTGGTTGTGTCGCAGTAAACTGGAATGTCGCTGGACTCTGTTGGGACTTTCATCAGTCTCAGCGCAGATTTGTTTTTAAGCAGCTCCTGCAGCTCTGGATCGTTCTCCTGAGATCGTGCAAGAGACTGGTAATCTAGGTTCGGTGTAGTTACCTGTTCCACCCGTGATAGTGCATCAGCCACTACGTTGTCTCGTCCCGGTATGTACCGTATGTCGGTAGTAAATTGTGCGATGAAGTCGAGATGCCGGAACTGTCGTGGCGAACACTTTTCCCTGTTAAGAGTGAACGCAAATGTTAGTGGTTTGTGGTCAGTAAAGACCGAAAATGTTCTGGCCTCAACCATGTGGCGGAAGTACTTGATGGCCTCGTACACTGCTAGCAGCTCTCGGTCGTACGGGCTGTACTTTTTCTGTGAAGAGCTAAGTTTATGAGAGAAGAACGCCAATGGTTGCCAGTCTTTGTCCTTACGTTGCTGTAGCACGGCTCCTATAGCCATATCTGAGGCGTCCGTGACTATGGCAAGTTCGGCAGTAGGGTCTGGATGTGACAGCAGCGTCGCCTGAGAAAGTGATGTCTTACACTCCTCGAAAGACTTCAGCAAATCCGGTGTCATTTCAACCGGTTGAGAGCCTTTGGTCCGGGGGCCGCTGAGGAGGTTAGTCAGTGGCGTCTGGATCTGAGCTGCGTTAGGTATAAAACGACGGTAAAAGTTAAGCATACCTAGAAATCGCTGTAGTTCCTTGACTGTTCGTGGTGGCGTGAAACTCTGGATAGCCTCAACCTTTGTCTCCAAAGGCTTTGTACCAACTGCCGAAACCTGATAGCCAAGGAAAGTAAGCTCCTGCTGTCCTAGTATGCACTTGGAAGTGTTGACCAATATACCGTACTGCTTCAGTCGCTCGAATAGCTGCCGTAGATGTTCCTTGTGCTGACTGGGGGAGGACGAAAAGACCAGAATGTCATCGATGTACCCGTAGCAGAAATCGAGCCCCAGAAGGACTTCATCGACGAACCTCTGGAAGGTCTGTGCAGCATTCCTCAGCCCAAAAGTCATGTACGGGAATTCGTACAACCCGAAGGGAGTCGTGATGGCAGTTTTGGGTATATCGGCAGGGTTGACTGGTAGCTGATTGTATGCCTTCACCAGGTCAATAGTGGAGAAGATGGAAGTGATGGAACATCCTGAGAGCTGGTAGGAGAAGTCTTGAATATGACGAATGGGGTAGCGATCTGGGATAGTTCTGGCGTTGAGCGCGCGGTAGTCATCGCATGGCCTCCATCCATCATCCTTCTTTCTTACCAGGTGTAGAGCTGAAGACCAAGGACTCTCTGAGCGTCTAGCAGTACCACAAGCAAGCATGTCCTCGAACTCCTTCTGCGCAGCTTGGGCGCGAACTGGATCCAACCGTCGAGGTCTACAGGAAACGGGTGGACCTGGAGTAGTCCTGATGAAGTGGACAGTATTGTGCTTGGGTGGAGAATGAACACCTGCGGGTCTCGTGATTTCAGGGTACTCACGCAGTATGGCATGGAACTCGGTCTCACCAGAAACAACCTTGACGGAAGCGATGTCATCAGAAGTGCGGGAAGTAACTGCTGCTACGGACAGGGTTGTGGTGCCATCCACCAAGCGCTGGTTCCTGCAATCTACGAGCAGATTAAAATGGCTCAAAAAATCGACGCCAATAATTGGTTTCGAAACGTCCGCTATAGTAAAGTTCCAAGTAAAATCTCGCCTGAGTCCCAAGTCAAGGTGAAGAAGTACCGGTCCGTAAGTATGTATGACGGAGTTATTTGCAGCGACGAGATCATACTTGGACTTGATGCAGGGCGTTTTGACGGCAGATCGCGGAAAAACACACAAGTCTGAACCAGTGTCCACTAGGAACTGCATTTTCGACGCGCGATCCGTGACGAATAAACGGCCTGTAGCTGAGGGGCAGTCATTGGCCGCTACTTCCGACTGCCCTGAGAGTTTTCCGAATGGTAAGTGCATGGCTTACTGCACTTGCTCGCTTTCGCTCCATATGTGTAGTGGTAGAAGCAGTGAGGGTGGTCGGGTGGTGGTTGCTCAGGTCTGGAACGGCTGCGGGGGCGGTCATACCTCCTCGATCGAGATCTCGAGCGTGACCGTTCTGCTCTCTCCAATCGAGTGGTCAGCATTGCTACTTGCCTGGTCAGCTCGGATATCTGCTTCATCATCTCGTTCGTGGGCGAAGCTGGTGAGGCTGTAGAAGTAGTAGCTACCTGTGGTGTCGAAGGTGCTATCTCGTGTACCTTGTCCGCCAGATCACCCAGTTTATCTAACTGGAGGTCCATCTGCGATGCGATGACGGTCTGGATGTTTTGAGGGAGTCTGCTGGACCACAACGTCACTATAAAATCGGAGGGTACCGATGGACCGGCCAGACCAGCTAGGTGGCGCAGGAATTGTGAGGGCTTCCTATCTCCGAGCTCCTCATGCATCAGCAGCTGCTTGACGCGCTTTTCCTGTGAAGCTGATAGGCGTTTGATTAATTCCAGCTTAAGTTTTTCGTATTTCCCAGTTGCGGGAGGGTTTGTTATTATATCCTTCACCTCGACCGCGTATTGGTGATCTAATTGTGCCACAAGATAATAAAATTTAGTTTCGTCACTCGTTATCTTCGACAGTGCAAACTGAGATTCGACCTGAGCAAACCATAAGGCGGGCTCTTCTGGCCAAAACGGTGGTACTCGTATGCCTACACGTAAAACCTCATCTTTGGTTTCTACCGGAGGGGTGTCGTTCGTCATCTTGAAAAAATTCAAATTCGCTCACCGTTATTTTTCCAACCAACCAGTTTTTTTTTTATTTCGCGCGAAGAAAACTCCACAAAACAGGATCTTCGGTGCTCTTGAGGGGTCACCAGATGTGGGGCACAACCTTTGCCTACCACATAGAATAATTCGGGGATCGAACCCGAACGAATAGGTATGATAACGGCACAGCACGGCACAGTAGACGGGAACGAAACAATCACAACACACGTAGAACGATTAAAACTGACTATAATAAATAATAACAAATTACTACAGCACATACAATTAGCAATAACATTAATTAATAAAAAAACATCCAAGCGCAAGCGTCATATGAGCAAGAGTAATTTTGCAAATCATTCTGCCGTCTCGGCTGTTGCATCGAAGCGAGCGAGAAGGATGCGGCGGTCGTAAGGCGAGCGGCGTGTGCGATAGGGAGGTGCATACGATCACGCGCACGGGTCGTGATAATCGCTGCAACGGCAGTATGGTCCAAGCTTCATAAGCGGAGCGGATTTTACCAAATTCAAAGGCGGTTGCCCAAGTGTAGTTGTGGGAGCGGATGCTCGCCACAGTATAATATAGTACTATACTAAAAGTACTCAAAAGGCAATAAGGGACACTTTACCATAAAAACAAGCTAATTTCTGAAAGGTTTTTTTAATATAAATTCGATCTGATTTTATTTGATATTGTTCGAAGGCTGTAATAATCAACTTTCGGACTTTACTGTCGAATTTCTCCACGTGTTCAATCACGAAATATCAGAAGGGGGAGGGGGTATAGTGAGAAATCACGTGTATTCAATTTTAAGTAGAACGCGAGATTTTTAAACCGAAATAACCGATGTTTTTAAGGTAAATATTATTAAAAAAAACACGCGCCTTTTAGTCTAAAAACCGGCCAAGTGCAAGTCGGACTCGCGCACGAAGGGTTCCGTACCAAAAAACGGCAAAAAAAAATACGTTTGTTGTATGGGAGCCCCCCTTAAATATTAATTTTATTCTGTTTTTAGTATTTGTTGTTATAGCGGCAACAAAAATACATCATCTGTGAAAATTTCAACTGTCTACCTGTTGTCGTTATTAATATCGAGCAAAAAACGGCAAAAAAATCACGTTTGTTGTATGGGAGCCCCCTTAAATAATAATTTTATTCTGTTTTTTAATATTTTTTAATATTTGTTGTTATATCATCTGTGAAAATTTCAACTTTCCAGCTATCACGATTCATGAGATACAGCCTGGTGACAGACAGACGGACAGCGGAGTCTTAGTAATAGGGTCTCGTTTTTACCCTTTGGGTACGGAACCCTAAAAATCACCACGTACCAGGGAGAGGGGGGTCAAAAAGTTGCTAAAAACATCACGTGATTATTGGACGACTCCTAATCAACTTCAACCAATTTTAAACTTATGTGTGATGGCACTTTATACAATAGCCATAAAATCTTATGGCTATTGTATAAAGTGACGTGCTACTGACTGTACATATCGTAATGAATCCATTATTATATGTACAGTCAGTAGCACGTCAGGTTTAAAACTCTATAATTCTTAACTTATTTTGAATCTTATGTCTTCGCATTTAATTTTAAAATTAATTGAATTTAATTACCCGTGGTAGCCCAATGTGCCATTGACTGTAACATAAAATTAGCTTTGCTTCCTATATACTTTACTTCATCCGCAATTAGGGTTGCCAGATTTGCCGATTGAAGACCCAAACTACAACCATATGTTGCTGTTGGATGCACACTGCATACCTACACAGTCAAGTCATACATGGTACTCAATACAGACATAAGGTCTTAAATTACCAAAGATACCAATTTAAACAAATTGAGCATCTCTTTAAAAATTAAAATCAACTTCAGGTCTTCTCAAACATAAAAAAAAACTGAACGTTCTACAAAAATTGAGCACTACTTTAAAAGGCTCAGATATTAATCAAAACTTTGTGGAAAATAACTAAAATTAGGAAATTACAGGACAGTATAGTGTAATACCTACATCTGGAACCACATGCAAAATTTTTGAAATTCCGACAAACTAACGGCTACACATTCGAGTTATCAGATTTTCGCTACGACCTTCTTTCCTTAAGATCCAGGTAGAAAAGTCTCCACAGCGTATCCTCACATAACTCCTAAACGCAAGACCAACAAAATCTGGTTTTTGTGCGACAAATTCCGACAAATTAACGGCTGCACACACGAGTAATCAGATTTTCGCTACGACCTTCCGTTTTCGAGATCTGTGTGGCTCAGCTGTAGAGACGTCTCTACAGCTGCGCCACAAAGATCTCCAAAACGCAAGACCGACAAACTCTGGTTTTTGTGCGACAAATTCCGACAAATTAACGGCTGCACACACGAGTAATCAGATTTTCGCTACGACCTTCCGTTTTCGAGATCTGTGTGGCGCAGCTGTAGAGACGTCTCTACAGCTGGGCCACACGTATCTCCTAAACGCAAGACCGACAAATTCTGGTTTTTGTGCGACAAATTATCGACTTCAGCTGTAGTCCGGCACGTGATTTCAAAATAAATGCCTCGTACTGTAGTCACAGACGCATTTCGCCACAAAACGCAGGTCGTCACAATCGCATCTCGTCTCATACGCAACTCGTCACATTTTGTCGTTTTAATGTAATGCGCCAAGTTATAACTCTAAATCCTGATATGTATTGTGTAGCCGTTTGTACGGCTACACAATATTGAGTCTAATTTGGTCACCCATCTTGCTTTTAACCACACAAAAAGTGGCTGCATAATCTTTATCAAGCCTAATATGGTCACCCATTTCGAACGAACGAAAAATGGCAAAAGAAGGTCCTGCCAAAAAGCGGGGAGAAACTGGGCAAAAAAAAATATGGTCAGCCATCATGCTTTTGGCCACATAAAAAGTGGGTGCTCGATCTTTTCCTAATATAATAATGTACCGACTCTGTGCTTGGAGCAAATACTTTGTTATTAGAAAAAATATTGCAATAGAAGAATTTTCGAAATAAAACAAAACAAATACAATTTTTTATTTAATTCATACCTACATGCGTTCTTTTCATATGACGTCGTAAAGAATCTTTAGTAGCAAAAGGACTATTACAAATCAAGCATGAAAATTTTTTCTCTCCCGTATGCGTCACTCTGTGTCTCAAAACATCAGATTTAGTGTAAAAAAAGTTATGGCATATATCACATTCTTGGTTTTTCTCCTTTAAATGGACATTTTTCATATGATTATTGCACAAACTCCGAGTTATAAACACTTTTGAACACACACCGCACTTATGTTCCGGTTTTGTCATACCGTGTTTATCAACTAAATGTTGCACTCTAAAATTTTCCTGGAAAAATCTTTCCTGGCAATACGGGCAGGGGAACCTTAGTTTTCTTTCAAATTTAACACCATGTACAGTCATTTCATGACTCCTTTTCTCCGTCTTATTAGTAAATATCACACTGCATTGCTTGCAATTTAAAGGACGGTGCGATCTAGTCTTATGAAGATTTAGAAACACCAAATTCGAGAATCCTGTACCACAAATATGGCATACTTGCTTCTGAAAATGCTTATTCATATGTATATTCAACAGTCTAAACACAGTAAATGTTTCCGAGCAAATCTGACATTGCAACTGCCCGTTAATTTTAAACGGTACCAACAAGTCTTCTTTTGTCACAAACTTAAGTCCGTGTTCCGTCAAATGGTTCCTCAATTCTCTTAAAGTATCAAGTTGTTTTGGACACAATTTACATATGATTACGGACACTTCAACTTTGACTAATCTGTTTTGCTGTACGATGATCTTCTTTTCAATGTCTTCTAATCTGTGATTTGTATTTGTATGCTCTTTTAAAGAGGTGAGGTCCGAAAAAGGTTCTTTGCAACAGAAACATCGGTATCTGCTTTTGTTGTATTGGAAGACACAGATAGTGGAGTTAGCGAGGAGTTTGAGAGAGTTTTCTCGGAGTATCGGACCGTTGCCACGTCGTTCCATTATTTTTGACCAGTCTTTTGATGTATCTTGTTTATGGTTTTCTGTAACAAAGAGGTTATTTTTGACAATTAATATCAAAGGGTAAATGGGGAAATAAAGTTAGTATGGGCCCCTGTGTAGGGTTACCATATCTTAAGCTTTCTATTAAATAATAGAATCAGTTCGCCGCTGCCGACTATACGTTATTCTCAAACTGCTACAAATCTCAGGATTTTTCAATGGATATCGGGCCTTTTCTCCGGACTTTTGATTTTTTCATATGGTAACCCTACCCCTGTGAGTTACAGGTGTAACAAAGTCAAAGCGGATGAAGTTGCTGGTAAATAAATCTGTAATGATTTTATAATGAAGACCTGCCTCCTTATTGTCTAATATTCAAACTATCGCAATCGCTTTCATTTGACAGATGGATGTGACACATTGCTGCATTTTTTGGTAAGTTTTTATTTGTCCCAACAAGAAGCATCAATGTATCACATCCTGAAAGCGATTGCGATAGATTTTGAAATTAGACAATTAGCCCCCTGAATGGTGCAGTGGTCAACATGCCGGTCTACCACGCAAAGGTCTCGGGTTCAATTTCCTGCTGGACAGAAATTGAAATGATGAATTTTAATTTCTGTGTCGGGTCTGGGTGTTTCTATGTATAATAAGTATATGTCCATCAGCCATTTTAATGTCCCCACTGCTGGGGCACAGGCCTTCCTTATGGGTGGATAAGGAGGACGGGCCATATAACCCACCACGCGGGCCCAATGCGGATTGGAGAGTGTTAACGACTGCAAATGCAGCCGGGACCAACGGCTTAACGTGCCTTCCGAAGCACGGAGGAGCTCGAGATAATAAATTTTTGATCACCCATCCCATGACCGACCCTTGCGAACGTTGCTTAACCTCCGCCATCGCTGGGCCAGGCGCTAAACCACTGCGCCACCGAGCTCCACCGATAATAAGTATATACCTATTTAAAAATGTATACAATAAGTGGTATATCAGTTAGTCTAGCACCCATATTACAGGCTTTGGTTAGCTTAGGGCTAGATGGTGCTGTGTGGAACTGTCCAAGCATTATTTATCATCTATTTATTTATAATTACACTTTAGTTAACGGCTAAAGTTCGAGCGTTTAAAGAAAAAGTTTGAAAATTGTGGCATGTGATAGGCTTTATAATATAATGAGTGCAAGCAAGCAAGATAGAGAGCGTTTAGGCATTGTGTAAGCGAGAGGCAAATAGGAGTGCCTCCATTTGAAATCCCTTTCTATAAATAACAAGTCATATAAACTCCTACCTTCACTCTTGATCTTGCATTTTTTCAGTTTCGTTCTCCGCTCCTGTGATTTCCTCTTCTTTGGTCGCAGTTTTCTCTCCAAAGAATCTTCTGTACCCTTCGCCTCCAACTTGATGTCAGCCAGTATTTCTATAAAACAGAAAATAATTTCCTGAATTAGTAATATTACTAATATTATATATAAAGTCCTTCTTAAATAGTGCACAAAATTTTAAGGGGTAAATGTACTCATACATACAAACAACTTTTACTATGGTACCAACATTGAAATCGCGAAAAAAAATCAGCTGTTCCAAAGAAAATTTAAAATCGAATAGATCAAAATGTATGGAACAGCTGATTTTTTTTTCGCGATTTCATCTTTGGTAGCATAGTAAGAGATGTTTGTATGCACGAGTCCGAGTATATACCCATTTAAATAAATAAATATGTTTACAATTAGAATTTTGACAGCACCAACAGGGTTACCACGTTACCAGTATAAGTTTTTATAAATAATTTAATAATTTCTCATGTAAACTGACTTTTTAGACAGACTCTATACTAAAAGTACTCAAAAGGAAATAAGGGACACTTTACCATAAAAACAAGCTAATTTCTGAAAGGTTTTTTTTAAATATAAATTCGATCTGATTTTATTTGATATTGTTCGAAGGCTGTAATAATCAACTTTCAGACTTTACTGTCGAATTTCTCCACGTGTTCAATCACGCAATATCAGAAGGGGGAGGGGGTATAGTGAGAAATCACGTGTATTCAATTTTAAGTTGAACGCGAGATTTTTAAACCGAAATAACCGATGTTTTTAAGGTAAACCGGCCAAGTGCAAGTCGGACTCGCGCACGAAGGGTTCCGTACCAAAAACGGCAAAAAAATACGTTTGTTGTATGGGAGCCCCCCTTAAATACTAATTTTATTCTGTTTTTAGTATTTGTTGTTATAGCGGCAACAAAAATACATCATCTGTGAAAATTTCAACTGAATACCTGTTGTCGTTATTAATATCGAGCAAAAAACGGCAAAAAAAACACGTTTGTTGTATGGGAGCCCCCTTAAATAATAATTTTATTCTGTTTTTTAATATTTGTTGTTATATCATCTGTGAAATTTTCAACTTTCTAGCTATCACGATTCATGAGATACAGCTTGGTGACAGACAGACGGACAGCGGAGTCTTAGTGATAGGGTCCCGTTTTTACCCTTTGGGTACGGAACCCTAAAAATCACCACGTACCAGGGAGAGGGGGTCAAAAAGTTGCTAAAAACATCACGTAATTATTGGACGACTCCTAATCAACTTCAACCAATTTTAAACTTATGTGTGATGGCACTTTATACAATAGCCATAAAATCTTATGGCTATTGTATAAAGTGACGTGCTACTGACTGTAAATATCATAATGAATCCATTATTATATGTACAGTCAGTAGCACGTCAGGTTTAAAACTCTATAATTAGTAACTTATTTTAATCTTAATGTCTTCGCATTTAAGTTTAAAATTAATTGAATTTAATTACCCGTGGTAGCCCAGTGTGCCATTGACTGTAACATAAAATTAGCTTTGCTTCCTATATACTTTTCTTCATCTGCAATTGACAACATTTCATTTTGAGAAAGTACTAAAATTAGAAAACCATTTCGAGATTTTAGTGTTCTAAGCTCATATATTTTATTTCAGAATTTTTAGTTCAGTATTTTGTACGTAAATTAAAAAAATCTGAAATCTAGTCCATATAGGGAGTTTGAGTTGAGTCTCTTTGCCTTCTATTTAAAAAAAAACAGTGATGCCAGCTTAGGGTAATTTACCCTAGATTTAGGGTTAAAAATATCCGGCACTAAGAGACGACACATTGCCCGTTCGAGTAATTTTAAATCCCGAAATTAAAATTACAGCATACCCAATTACCCGATTAGTATAATTAAATACAAGAAAAATATTTCGTTCCACTACCTATTTCTTTCTTTATAAATCAACAAACAATTCTTCCATGTACATGTAAGGTGGGGCGGAGAGTGTCCTTTCTGTACGGTAGTACTTATTAATTATTATTAATTTATATTATATATTATATCTATTCTGTGATCTAGGGTAAAATAAGACCCAGCCTAGGGTAGTGTGAAAATCTGATCTGGCAACACTGAAAAAATCAATTGTCATAAATGTCATACATAATAATGACTGAATGTCTTTCAGAAAAAAAAAAGCGCGGGAACGTTTGACGGGATTGACGGTCTTTTCAAACAAATAAAACTAAAAAATATTTAATTGTTGCAATTTGTATATAATTTGTATAAAAAAGGTGTAAATAATCAATATTTCATTGTTGTAAATAAAATAAAACTGTAAATATGGGGAAGAAGAGTGGGCGAAAACGAAAGAAAAAACTTGAAGACGGGAGTGGAGGCGAAGGTGGAGAGTCCGACTTCAGTGATACCTGCTCCACGAAGTCCCTGGAAGAAAAAATGGAAGAGGATAAGTACAAAGATTTTAGAATCCCAAATTATGTTCGGTTTTATCCAGAACAAGGCGGCAATTTCGAATATGTTGTATTCATAGAGAGTACGAAAAGTGACCAACCTATAGGCAACCGTGACATGATGTCATTGGCTAATTGTTTAAAGAGATACAACAAGGGCGTCAAACAATTGCAAAGAATTAACAAACACAAGATTGGAGTAATTTTTGAGCGGCCAGGCCTGGCTAATGCGGCACTACAAAATAAAAAATTTTTGGACGCTTACAGTTTGGCTGCCAGCATCCCTGCGGCGGCCAGCGAGGTAACAGGAGTAATTACACATGTACCAATAGATTTATCAAATGAAATGATTTACTCCGCACTGACTACAACCAAAAATATTGTGAGTATTAGGCGATTCATGAGAAGGTCAAAGATGGATAATGGGCTAATCAAATTAGAACCCACAAAAACAGTTTCAATTACTTTTTCGTGCCCGGTGCTTCCTGAAAGCGTCGATCTCAACAGCTGGCGCTTCGAGCTGCGTCCTTACATTCCTCCAGTGAAGCAGTGCCTCAAATGCTTGAGGTATGGGCATATTGCCAAATATTGCAAGAACTCCGAACGCTGCTCCATATGTGGTGAGTCTCATAATTTTAAATTCTGCTTGAAATCATCTGAAGAAGCCATCTGTTGTCACTGCAAGGGAAATCATGTTGCCATCTCATCACAATGTCCTGTTAAGAAAGAGAAAATACAATTAAATAGAGAAAAAGCTCAAAGCAAAACATATTCTGCTGTATTAAACGAGAAGTCATTCCCTCCTCTGAAACAAAATCCCATTGAAATGCTAGCTTCACTCCTGAATTCTGATCAAATACTGAATATGGTTGTTGAGTCTGTTGTTAAATTGATAACAATGAATAAAACTAATGATACAATTATTTCCACTCAGAGTATTAAAGATACTCTCTTAGAAACAATTAAAAAAAAATAAGAAATAAATTATTTAATTTTTTTATGGATATTTTAAGAATAGTTCAATGGAATGCTCAGAGTTTACCTGCACATAAATATTTATTATTAAATTTTTTGCAAGAGTATCAGATTCATGTAGCTTTAGTATGTGAAACATGGCTAAAGCCTCACATTCGTTTTAATATGAAAGGTTATAATATAATTAGATTAGATTCTGGTACAAGACATAATGGTGTAGCCATTTTAGTTCATAATAGTTTACAATTTGCTAAAATAGACACTTCTTTTGATGATTCAATTCAAAATATAGCTGTGCGATTGCAGTATGGCAACAAAGAAATTTCGCTTATGTCCTTGTATAGTCCTGGTAATTGTGATGTTTCATTTTCTAAAATAAAACTTAATAATTTAATTTCTAATTTACCGGGCCCTTTGTTGATTGCCGGCGATTTTAACGCACGGCACACAGCATGGGGTTGTAGTAATATTGATACACGTGGTCGTGATATTCTTGAAAGCATCGACGACAATAACTTGGTTCTTCTGAATGATGGTCAGTTGACAACTGTTGGTTCTAGTAGATGGCAAAGGAATGCTTTGGATCTTACTATGGTATCACCTTCTCTGGCATTGCAATGTGAGTGGTCGGTCCATGACGACCCTATGGGCAGCTATCATTTACCTGTAATTATAAACATCACCATTAGTAATAATAATAATGATTCATCTGATTATCTTACACCTCCTACTTCTTACAATTTTCGTTTAGTAGACTGGCAAAAATATAGCAAAAACGTTGATTACTTATTACAAAATTTTTACATTGATCAAACTAATCCATTAAAATGTTATTCTGATTTGGTTGCGTTATTAGATCTTGCATTGCAGCAGTCAGCTATTATCAGCAATAGGTCTTTCTCTGTTGACCAATCAAATCAATCGGTTAGGAAATTTCAGTCCAGAATCCGCAAAAAACGTATACCACTACCATGGTGGAATAAAAATTGTGCAAAAGCAGTAGAAGATTGTAAAAAGGCATATATTGAGTTTAAAAACAGTCTTACAGAAGAAAGTTTTCTTAAGTTTAAAAGGCTACAAGCTGTTAAAAAAATTGTTTTAAAAAAAGAAAGAAACTTAAGTTGGCTTTCATTATGTCAGTCACTAAATAGATCTACACCCATATCTAAAATCTGGAGGATTGCTAAGAGGTTTAATGGTCAACCTGTTTCTTTTAAAAATGTTTATACAGATTGGATTCCAGAATTTCTTAAAAAATATACACCAGATACTGTTGAGGCCCCTTTACAATATGTAAATAGTATTAATCCTGTACGTAATAGTAATTATTTATTAGCACCATTTAATTTTCAAGAATTTAAAAATGCAATTTTTTCACGACGAGATACAGCACATGGCCTCGATGGTATTCCTTATAAAATGTTAAAACATACTACAGATAATGCCAAAAATATCATTTTGAAAGTTTATAATTTGTTGTGGTCTACCTCTGCCATACCTCTGGATTGGAAAAAGGATTGTCTGGTTCCTATTCTAAAACCGAACAAAGATAAAACCAAAGCAAATTCATATCGGCCAATAGCTTTAACATCATGCATGGGAAAAGTGTTTGAACAACTTCTTAAACAAAGGCTTGAATTCTTCATTGAAAGTAATCATCTTTTACCTTCAAATCAGTTTGGTTTTCGTAGGGGTAGATCCTCTAGAGAGAGTATAGCACATCTTCAACTTGATATTTTTGATTCTCTCAAACAAGATAATGTTCTTATTGGTGTCTTCTTCGATGTCGTTGGTGCTTTTAATAATGTGAATCACCATATTTTAGCTGGTGAACTTCTTTCTCTTGGTATTCCTGAAAAATTGGTTAATTGGATTTTTGAATTTTTGCATGGTCGTGAGGTTTATGTGAAATCAAATAATCAGTTAATTGGACCAAGATATTCATACAGGGGTGTGTGTCAAGGGGGCATATTATCCCCATTGATATATATACTATATGTACATAAATTGAACTACATATTAGGTCCACAAGTAAAAAATTTGCAATTTGCTGATGACTTAGTTATTTACTTCTCTGGATCTGATATTCGACAAGTATCCTCTATAGTTAATTCTGCTCTTAAAAAATTAAATAATTATTTCAGTTACCTAAACTTAGATGTAAGTCCAGAAAAGTCTAAAGTTGTTGTGTTTGGTGAATGTGATTTTGATGTTGATATTGTATATAATAAATAATATTAGTCTGCCATTGGAAAGTGAAGTCAAGTTCTTGGGTGTCATATTTGCTAATAACCTTTCTTGGAATAAATATATAGAATATTTGCTGGGTAAAGCCTATAAGGCATTCAATGTCATTAAAAGTTTATCAAAAATTGATCCTAAAATTCTATTAATGTTGTATAAATCAATTGTGAGGAGTCATTTTGAATATGGCTTTTTTTGTTTTGGGTCTGATCCCAAATTAGTAAAAAAATTAGATATCCTGCAGAATCATAATCTGAGATGCATTACTGGTGCTATGAAGACTACTCCCATTAACTCTTTGCAGGTGGAATGCAATATACCTCCACTTCAATTCAGATTCAAATTTTTAAAATCAAAGTTTTTGTTAAAACTACTTTCACTGTCTACTCATCACCTACTCAGAAAAATTGAATTTCTCTATACAACATATTCTCCTTTGAATGTACCCCGAATCCCCTATCTGTTTCATGACTTCTCGGATATCGTAGAGTTCAATCAGCAGTATAACATTCATAAAACTGAGAATAATTGGATATGTTACACAGGATCTTATGATACACATTTTTGTGACCTGAATATCCACATTCACCCTGATTTAAAGAATAAAGAAGAAGTATATGAAATTACTGATAATTTCCCTCAGCATAGACATATCTATACAGATGGTTCCAAAAATAATGATAATGTTTCGATGGCTGTTTACATACCTTATTTGAAAACGGGTCATGGAATTAAACTCCCGGGCCAAATGAGCATATTTTCCGCGGAGTGTCTTGCTATTCTTGCTGCGCTACAGTTTATTGAGGAGAACACCCAAGAATGCACTCAATGGTTAGTCCTAACAGACAGCATGAGCTGTCTCAAAGCTTTGCAAAATACCAGATTTGATACCGGATGTAACTATATTCTACAAGATATTAAAACAACCTACTTCAAGCTCAAAAGTAATAATATTGATATAGTTTTTATGTGGGTTCCGTCGCATATTGGAGTATCTGGAAACGAAAGTGCCGATAAGTTAGCTAGAGCCATTACAAATGACGCCGCAAATGTCAACATTGACATTAAAAATGTTGCTATACCGTACTCTGATTTACTACCAAGACTTAAACTTTTGTCAAAACAAGACTGGTCCACTCATTGGCAAGAAACTCTAACAGTAAAAGGAACTTGGTATGCGAAGATTAATAATGTTCTTGGCTGTCGTCCTTGGTTCACAAAATCAGCAGAATACCATAGCAGAAAGTTTTATACTATCCTAACACGCCTGAGATTTGGACACTGTCGATTTAACTCACATTTACATAGAATGCGTATTATCACATCTCCAACATGCACTGAATGCAATTTAGGTGTGGATCAGACTCTTAATCATATATTTTTTGATTGCCCTGCTTACAACATTCAGAGATTAGTCCTGGTGGACAGATTATTAGAAATATATAAGACATCTAATAGCATCCCGCGCGACATTCAAGACATTCTCACAAATCCTGAAACTTATAAGGATTTATACAACTTTGTTGTATCATCGGATTTGGAACTATAAACATGGATAAGACTTTGAAGATTTATATCACACTGAAGATGACAAGGAAAATGGAATAGGAAGTGGCTACGGCCTTATATAACCCGGACACAGAAAAAGAAAATTGAAGAAGTGGCTTTGGCCTTACATTACCTGGACACGGAGAAAATAATAATTAAAGAAGTGGCTTTGGCCTTACAAAACTCAATTACAGAAAAATGAAATCTAGAGGCTGGAATTCTTGTAGTTGAAATTATTTTAAATAAGACAATGGCTGTATGGCTCTGCCTTTGCCTTTCCCAACTGACGGGAAGAAGATATTAAAAAAAAAAAAAATGAATGTCTTTCGAGTGTATTTCTATTTTCAGTAAAATTTAGATATTTTTAAAGTATTCTAGTAAGAAAATCAAAAGAAAGTCGTAGCATCGTTTGTGATACTTAAGCGTTACCTGTGACATTATGTTTTGTGTGATTGAGGGCTGTAAATCACACACAGGAACATAAGAAAATAATCAATAGATATTATCATTTAAACGGTGAGTTCATATTGTTTTCATTTTTTTATGTTATGTAAATAGCCTGAAACTATTATAATATACTAATAATTTGTGCAAATAGTCATTTGTATCCAGTTCTTTGTCGATTTTTGCAAATATCAGATCTGTTTATTAAGGTGGGTTTTTTCGCATAGTGATGTGCATTTTTCTATATCGATATGTTTTATTGTACTTTCTTAGGTACTTTATATTTGATGGTAACAAAAAGTTGAAAACCATCACATGGCTTGGCTAGCCTGGCACATCTTTCTTAATAAATGATAATCAAGTTATTTAATTCAATTTAACTCAAATCAGTTATAACTTAATGTTCTGTATGTAGATACTACTACAAGCTCAATTTCTTTGTTTTAGGAGCCGATATCCAACATACCACAAAAATTTAATGAGCCTGCGTGATGTCGACATGAAGCAATGATTACTAGCTTGCAGCGACAACTAAAAAGAGTTAAAAAAGTCTTCAAATAATAAACACTGTCATTTTTATTACCTGTTCTTTTATTTCCTTGTCTTGTCTGCATGGACATTCGAGAAAGTTCTTAAATATGAGCAATAGATGATTAAATCACATGTCGCAAACTTATGTAAATCACAAACTTCGATGTATTGTATGGAACTGTCAAGCTTACGGCACGTAATTTTATAGTTTACTGCTTATTTTAAAGTTTTAATAGTAAGCGTAGCGTTCAAACGAATAGAATGTTGGCCATTTGACTAGGGGGCAGTTACTAGAGGTCGTACTCTGAGCTCTTATAGCAAACTCAAAGTGATGTTGTTTTGTTATAGAGACAGAGCTATACATTGCTTATAGCGCACTTTTCAATCACAACATCGCTTCGTCTTTGTATGGGGGCTTTTAGTTGAAACTGTTTTTAGAAAGCGACATTGAAAGAAAAATGACCCACCTATTCTTAGAAAATTACTCATACCCCTTAAAAGGTACTACAATAATTTACATAGTTGTTATTGGGGTTACTATAGTTTTTATTATGTTTCTTATTTATTATGAAACATGAAACAAAATTCCATTATTATCGATATAAAATACTATCGTGCCTACATCTCTACGGACATCACAATTCGCATCAAAGACAGTTTTTTTTTTAATTGACGTTTTAAGAGGCAAGGCAAAGGCATCGCTTATATTTTACCTATATCTTGTACTTACGTCCTTTTAGAATAAACCGTTTTTTATTAATTAATATCTCAGTAATGTATGAAAATAAATGGAAAAGAAAAAATGCGTGTTGCCTAAAAAACGATAAATTTTTATTATATCCATAAAAACATGTACCTAAAAATTTTGAAATGTTGTCAATTAAGGTTGCCAGATTTGCCGATTGAAGACCCAAACTACAACCATATGTTGCTGTTGGATGCACACTGCATACCTACACAGTCAAGTCATACATGGTACTCAATACAGACATAAGGTCTTAAATTACCAAAGATACCAATTTAAACAAATTGAGCATCTCTTTAAAAATTAAAATCAACTTCAGGTCTTCTCAAACATAAAAAAAAACTGAACTTTCTACAAAAATTGAGCACCACTTTAAAAGGCTCAGATATTATTCAAAACTTTGTGGAAAATAACTAAAATTAGGAAATTACAGGACAGTATAGTGTAATTCCTACATCTGGAGCCACATGCAAAATTCCGGAACTTTCCCAGATTTTCCGACTATTTGGCAATCCTATCTGCAGTGCACTTGCATATCAGTAAGTGTCTAGAGCAGCGGTTCCCGAATGGCGTACCGTAGAACCCTGGGGTTCCATAAAAGGCTCTCAGGGGTTCCGCAAAAATTCAAGAGTTAAGTAATATCTTTTTGTTCTAAGTAAATAAATATTTTTATCTTAAAAAGATGCGAACACCAAGCCAAAAAGCGTCAGTATGGTGTGAATGTTAAGTTAGTTTACTTCTTACATGAGCTAGGGTTCCACCTAAAAACGGTTAACCAAAAAGGGTTCTGAAGCCCAAAAGAATTCAGCAACCGCTGGGCTAGCTAGTCTCAAAGTAGTTAAAAGCTAGTCTCACCATCATCACTAAAACTTCCATTATCATCATCATTTTGGTGTCCAAATTCTTCATCAGGTAATGCTTCAGTCTTGATTGGTACATCTGCTTCTGTGGCTGATATTTCTAAAACAAAAAGAAATCATAAAAACACTAGGCCAACGGAGTGTGAACTAATTTACTGGAATCATCAACACAATGAAGAAGAACATACAAAATACCTGTAACACAGAATATACTAATATAATATATAATAAGAATATACAGAATATAATAGTATACTAAACTAGTGATTGGAC
The DNA here is from genome assembly GCA_943789525.1 of Agriphila geniculea. Classification (NCBI taxonomy): domain Eukaryota; kingdom Metazoa; phylum Arthropoda; class Insecta; order Lepidoptera; family Crambidae; genus Agriphila; species Agriphila geniculea. The sequence continues at coordinate 12,115,065 of OX038891.1, forward strand.
TCAAATAAAAAATATATTACAGTGTCCCAAAACTTTGCCACACGGAGGGAAAGTACCTTAAATATTGAAGATAGGAAATTTTACTGAAAGAAGACTTCATTTTGTTTTTAAAAATAATTGGAACTGCATTCAAAGATTTTTGAAAAATCTCTTGCCTTAACCAGGAATCGATCGAACCCTCCAAAAAGAAAAAAAAATCATATTTACTTTTCCGATACCAAATAAAAGGGTTACTCATAAGTATTATTGTTTTTTAAGTGACAGATCATCTTAAACAAAAGGAAGGCCATGAAATTTAACTTTTAATTATTACGGATTGTATTAAATTGTATCGAATTGTTTGCGATTTTAACGTTTCTTTTTAAGGACAGAATGAAGTCTTCTTTCAGTAAAATTTCCTATCTTCAATATTTAAGGCACTTTCCCTCCATGTGGCAAAGTTTTGGGGCACCCTGTATATTCGAGTCAATTCGAATTACCCATAAGAGTTTGTTACGAAATACTAAAAATTTTGAATATGTTTCTTTGGATAAAAATAAGCAAATATTCAATAGCTATTAATTGGTATAGAAGACCAAAATGATCCTGATGATGGGAAGAATGTGAGGACTTCGACTTCGTTGAGGGTCTTGTTACACCCTTTATGGAAACACCATGAATGAGGTGTGCGAGCGAACCACTGACCATGGGCACAGAATAACTAATAGTACAAGTACAGAAGCAGCAATCAGCAAAGTCATTTAAATAAAAAGCTACGTTTGCTCCGACACAATAAAGTGTAATTCAGGTCGCGCAGCGCTAATGGCTTACAGTTATATTCACCTAGTAGTTGCCTCTCTTTCTTTAGCGTGCTCTTACGTTTTCTGATGGCGCAACGTTAGGGTTGACTTCATGTAAACAAACTGTGTAGCATATATCATAATAAGAAAAATGACAATTATTGGTTTTTTATTTTGACATCCGTACACAGCACAGTTATGTTGATTTGACATTGTTACTATCATAAAGAGACAATACCTACTTGTGCAGTAAGGTGCCGCGCTTGTATACAGGCGGGCGTGTGCCGGCCCTCTGCTCACTTGTACCTCCGTAGGCACGGCTAGCGGTAGGTGCTTATCGCGCGACCTTGAGCTAGTGATGGAGGCCTGCCATGGGGGTCATCTTACAGATAGACCTATAAGTACTAATTTTTGCTTACCATTATCATTGCACAACTTATCCCAGTACTGTTTCATTGTCTTCTGATTTTTGAGTACCATATTTTTGAACGTAGAAGATACTTGAAGTTGTGCGATGCAATCTTCACAGATGAGTCGGTGTGTATCAACTTCTGAATCGATGTGTGTGATCTGGAAGTTACTCGTTTATTTTATAAAATACTTGCGTCCGAATGCAACTTTGTCTGCGTGGAAAGTTTTTTATTATCTCTCGGGAACAGTACTTTTTTCTGGATAAAAGGAACCCTATGTCCTTTTCTGTGCCCCTGACAACGTGTGTGCAAAATTTCACGATGATCGGTTCAGTAGTTAAGATGTGAAAGCGTAACAAACAAACGGACTTCCGCATTTATAATATTGGTAAGGATTTCAACTATGCATTGGATACGAGAAGAGGGCTTATTCCCACCGCCCCCCCACTAGGAGATATCAAGCGGTCTAAGCGTAAAAACGTAACAGACTGCTGTCTGTTACGTTTTTGAGTTTGAATGTTTGTTCCTCAATCACGCAAAAACTACTGAACGGATTTGGTTAAAAATTGGCATACAGATAAAAGATATCCTAGATTAAAACATAGAATACTTTTTATCCCAATATTCCTACTAATATAATATATTATATATTAATATTATAAATGTGAAAGTTTGTGGGTTTGGATGTTTGTTCCTCAATCACGAAAAAACTACTGAACGGATTTGGTTGAAATTTGGCACACAGATAGTAGATATCCTAGATTAAAACATAGAATACTTTTTATCCCAATAATCCCACGGGAACGGGAACCACGCGGGTGAAACCGCGGGCGGCCGCTAGTATATTAAAAATGTGAAAATTTGTGGGTTTGGATGTTTGTTTCTCAATCACGCAAAAATTACTGAACGGATTTGGTTGAAATTTGGCACACAGATAGTAGATAGCCTAGATTAAATCATAAAATACTTTTTATCCCGATATTCCTACGGGAACGGGAACCACGCGGGTGAAACCGCGGGCGGCCGCTAGTATCCTTACTAATATTATAAATGCGCAAGTCCGTTTGTTTGTTTGTTTGTTTGTAACGCCTTCACGTCCTAACTACTAAACCGATCATCATGAAATTTTGCATACAAGTTGTCAGGGGTACAGAGAAGGACATAGGGTACTTTTCATCCCGAAAAAATGTATTATTCCCGAGAAATAGCAAAAAACCTTTCCACGCAGACGAAGTCGCGGGCGGCCGCTAGTAATATTATAAATGTGAAAGTTTGTGGGTTTGGATGTTTGTTCCTCAATCACGAAAAAACTACTGAACAGATTTGGTTGAAATTTGGCACACAGATAGTAGATAGCCTAGATTAAAACATAGGATACTTTTTATCCCGATATTCCCCCGGGAACCACGCAGGTGAAACCACGGGCAGTCGCTAGTTTCTCATAAAAACATGAAGTTTACATACATAAAAAAGTATTCCAGCATGTTCCAGACGGATTAAATCACGCCCCCCAACAGAGGTGACCTTGCTTGATTTAATCCATCTAGACGGCAGATTTAATCCAAATTTCTCCAACCAATCCAAATGACCTTCAACGTCCTTGGTGGAAGGGCGCGAGTTCCAACACAGGCACGGTAATGATATTTATCAGTACTCCAACTTCATATACTACCCGGCATTTATATTGGCAAGATAAAAACGAGACAAAAGATGTGCAGCGCCACAAATTTTACTGTTTGTGGCTATTGCGCATCTTTTGTCTCATCTTTCTCTTGTCAATTTATATGCCGGCATCTGTACAAATAGTCGAAAAGCGAGTCGTACCTACGCGCCTCGGCCCTCGAGTTCAGTCTGCAGTCTGCACTCGGTACACAAACAGTCGCGAATGCGCCGCAGTGATGAACGAAAGATGTACGTAGGTCAGGTACTATTGAGGTAATAAATATAATAGAAAAAATACAATAAAATATCGACTCAGCTCTCGCAGTTCAGACGGGCTCAAATGGCTCGGCTGCTACGGGTTACGGGTGAGTCGATTTTTTCTAGTATTTTTAGGGTTCCGTAGATTCGTCATGTCTGTCTGTCCATCTGTCTGTCCGTCCGTATGTCACAGCCATTTTATTCCAAAAGTATTAATATTACACAATTGAAACTTGGTTGGCAGATGTATTCTGTTAACCGCTTAACGATTTTAACACAAAAATAACAAAAATAAAGATTAAGGGGGGGCTCTCCATACATGGAACTGAAACTGCGAACGTGTGAGGTGTCAATAGATAGGTCTTTAAAATTGACACTGAGGTTTTTAAGACAATTTTTTCTCAAAGTCTACCGTTAGAAAGATATACTCCGCCAAAGTGGTAAAATGTTTATCCTCCCCCCCCCCCCCCTTTAACTTTTGAAATAAGAAAGTGAAAAATCTAAAAAACATATATGCTGCATATAGATCTTAATAATTACTTTCAATGAACATTGGTTTGAACGAGATATAGTAATTAGTTTTTCAGATATAGCACATTTTCCATAACCGCAAATTTAACTTTGTCATTCATACCAACACTGAAAAACAAAGTTATTTTTGCGGACGAAAAATTATAATGGTATTAAATATGGTGTGGTATAAGGTATCTACGGAACCGTACGGCGCGTTGCCCAAAACGCACTTGGCCGGGTTTTTTCTATTATATTTATTACCTTAATATAGAAATAACATTCTGAATGCCAAAAGTCTAAAAATTCAATAGGTACTATTGATTTAAATACAAGTTCTTACTATTGCAAAGTGCAGATTGTGCTGTTTTTATTATAAATATAATTAACCAATAATCCAGAGATACCTTACATTTTTAAATACCTGGAAAGTCCGAAAACTAAGATTAAGTATACTTAAAATATTATATAATACGTAGGTATTGTACTAAGGATTATTAAATAATTTGTTTCTCCCATCAATAATGTATTTATTTATTTTTATTTTTATTTTACCATTAGTTTTGTTAATCTAGTTATATTATTGCCTTAAAATTAATTGATTGAACCAGCGCGGGTTTATTTAGGTAATTATTTCAAGGACAGGGCCGAGTTACAGTACTGTTAGATATCATTACCGTGGAATGGGAAAGAGTGTCGGCGCTAGGGTTGCCAACATGTCTAAGGCGAAATACAGTATTTTTCAAATAAGGCTAAAAAAAATAGTACACTTTAAAATAATACAGTATTTTATGGAAAAGGCAAACATTAGGCAAATATATTATTATATTTTACTTTTTAATTTTTATAAAAACTATATTTTTTGAACTTTTTGCATTTTTGAACAATGTTTTGGTCAAAATCATAAACCATAAATAAAACAATCATGAATCAAAATAAAAGTCTCATATTATTTTCTACCATCAATATTAATTAAATATAAGTAAATTAAAAACTCATTTTTAACTTACTTACGATTGTATCAGTATTACTGATTAAGTTAAGACATGAAAGAAATTCGTCCATGGTTAAGATTAAGATATATTTCGTCCATGGATTAAGATTTAATTAAGTTGTCAATTTTATATTGACAAGTTTGGAACGCAATAAGACAGATAGATACGTTCAGAATTCTGATACAATACAGACACATAGTATTTGTTATATGGTGTGACTATACACTACACGCTATCGAATCAGTCAAAATTCACGATCACAAATTAAAAAAAAAGAAATATTTGTTTCTTAGCGATCGATGTTGAAAATTAATGATTAAACGAACTTACCTGTAAGTGAAGTTCTATCATAATTATACGAAGGATTCGTCCGAAGATATTAGTATATTAACACATGTAGTACCGCTTGCATGTATCACCACTTAGCACGTTATTTTAAAGCAATAACCTAAAAAACCTAAAAAGAGAAGGTTTTTGACTTAAAATTGACAGATATTTTGACATTTCCGGTCCAAGTTCGCCCTGTCACTGCTACCCGCTAACCACTTCATTTAGTTTAAAGTCCAAATCCTATGATATTTCCTCATTTTCTTCAGTGGGTAAACAGTTATTGTAATTTACAATAAGAGTAGGGAGGGTGGGATTCTATACTAATATCTTCGGACGAATCCTTCGTATAATTATGATAGAACTTCACTTACAGGTAAGTTCCTTTAATCATTAATTATACTTCAGATTCGTCCTCGATATTAGTATATTAACACATGTAGATGTTAAAAGCATTATAATAAGAAAATGGAAATATCATTTCTTGCGTATTAGTCTTTTTAAAAAAGAAAAGAATACCATTTAACATCATTCTGAACGTTTTACATGATTACATAATACTAAAAACGGTACCTATAGATGTCTGGTACAATATATATATATACATATATACACGCATATAGATACATATAAATATACAAGGTTGGTTTGGAAAACTCAGTTTGATTATCGGTGATAATATGTTTTAATATTTTGCAAATATAGCGGACTCATTGACCATTTCGCCGTGTTACCTGGAACATCTATAGTAACATTTTTTGTTAGGGCTATAAAGGTATCGGCATACGTCGAGTACTAAAACTGGTTGGACACAACACAAGTCTACTTCGTTTCATTAAATGTTTCATTTCAGCAATCTATTACTTACATTACATATAGAATTTAATTTCTTTCTAAATAAGAAGTGATTATGAACTGTTTATTTAATATAAATATGTATGAACCATTTTTTTTTTTTTGTATTGTTTGCATTATTTGTGCAATAGGCAAGGCAATCAAAGTTAAACTTTTAAGATAAAAATGATGAAAAAAGAATAAAATTGGAAAATTTGTAATAAAATGTCTTAAGTAATCTAAGATATCCATTGTATTTGTACAATGAAGTCTACGCAAAGGCGTACTTAGTTAAATTCTTTACCAAACCTTGAGATTAGCTCAATTTTGTCCATTCAATAATGAACGCAGTATTATGTAATACTGATAATTGTGTTATACACATCTGTAAAAAAAATTTGTTTATTATGTCTATATTAGTATTTGTTAAATAATCGAACCGTTTCTGTTACCAAACTCTGTACTTCCTGATAGTATTAACAGACAGCAGCTTCAATAATAACATAAATAATATACCTGTAAAATAATACCACCTTGATAATGTTATGAAAACCAATTTATTTGTGGGATTAATTTCCGTCCCTGAAATTAAAAGTTATAGAATGTTATTACTTTATATTAGAATAAGATATACGAAGAAGTACCTTACATGTGATAAGAGATGCCAAACCGAGGCTCAAGATTGTGACGATTATGATGGCACAATCGTTACACCTTCGTTTAAAAAACTGGTGGAAAAGAATTAAAATAATAGGTATCTTAGTGTCAGAATAGTCTTTGTACAATACTAAACCAAAATAGCATTGTGAATGCTATAATCTCAAATTAGAAAATAAATATTTTTGAAATCAAATGCTAGAAATAGAGAAAAAGAAAATCTACTGCATTTTATCTCCACTGCTTAATTCGACTTGCATTGCATCTGAATTTACTCAATCTCAATCTGGAAAATAAAAACCAAAACTGGTGATTAGTTTTTGAATTTATGAATTGAATTTCTATTTAGCATCAGAATAATAATATCTAGAATACCTAACACCCCGCACTGAATACAATATGAAAAATTGCAATAAAAGCATATTGAACTGTATGTTCTAGATAATTGATATGCAAATATTTTGCAATTTGTGATTCCTGATGTGACCACTAGTGTCTCCTAGTCCACCCCGTTGTTGAAAGGCCCAAAAGAAAATATGTCGTCTCTAATTAGACTTACGCGGAATTCTGTGTAAGTATCGATGACATTCAACTAAGTGATTTCTGCAGTTTTGTGAACATTTATCTTGTGAAGATCATAATTGCTAATACATCTGTAATATAATGGAAAGTTGCGACGGTAGCTGTATATAAAAAAAAAAATTGTATATAAAAAGATGAACTTCATTTCTTCAAAAATGTTCTGAGACCCTTATAAATAGTAAATATTGTCCAATAACAGGGAAATCATGCTATTTAAAAAACTTTATAGCCGGCGGCGGTAGTTTTGTAATAAAAATATGGGCACTAAAATGCCCAAAATTTATGATTTTAAATTCGTATATTACTATCACTTTCCTTATCAATATTAAAACCTTAAAGGTGATGGGATGTCTAGACTGTGTTTCTAAAAACAATAAGTTACATTTTTAATCGTGATAAAATAATTTTTAAGTACTTAGCGTACGTAATTTTTTATAAAAGCTAAATTAAATTTTAAACAGTTCTTAACTAAATCTGATATGACAACCTGTTTTTTTTTTTTTTACTCATGTTACCTTCCGTTGAACCTTCAACAAATTGTAACAAAACTATTATTTGTATGTATTATAACTGTTATGCACTCTGCTCGACTGGAGATGATATACTATAGTATATATATATATAATAGAAAAATATAATAATAATCTGGGTGACCTGTGTAGCGCGGCTAAATGGTATCGCGTAATTCACACAGACGATTACCGGCGCAAACGATTTAGTGGACCTTTGCGCCTGTAGTCGGTGACCACTGCCTGTATTCGCTGAATACAGACAGATGTCACACCAGCACGCACCCTCACGAATACACTATCTTAACGGGTGTCCTTACCTCACGTATGATGATTGAAGGCAAAAATTGATGATGCATCATCGGCAACTATTTGGATGGGCCGTAATGCCCGTCTGCGAGTCTGCTGTGACTGACGAAACAAACAGCTGATGGGGCTTCCTCGCCGCGTCTCGCTGTTTGCTTGCCGTCGAAGATGAAGCATGTGACATACCTGCCTACGTCTTTTGTTGTCGTTTTTAAGGCAAATAAATATATAAATCAGTTTCAAAATTGTTTTATTGAGTACTGCGCCCGATTTACTTACAGTTTTTTTGTTGATGGATATCGTTCACATCAGGCCTGTGGCCAATGCATCATTCATATTCGACTGAACTGTCGGTGGCCTTTTAAGTGAGCAGCCTCAGCTACACTAGAGTTGATCATGTACGGTATAATTGAACGTCGTAATACCCCACATTATGTAAAAAATTCGTCACAAAAAGTACACTGTACACATACTATCACAAAAAGGTGTATATAGTTTTGTATTGGAAAGCTGCCTAAAACTTCACTGACACTTGTAGCTAATAATTTTCCCACATCAGAAACATTATTTTGTACACACTCACACAAATTAAATTTGAAAAGTAATAGAGATAATTTGTACAAGGCCATAGCTTAGAAAGAAACATACTAAATAGTTAGTAATGAACGAGTTCAACATATTAGGTCTACCCGCCTGAAATACAAAGTTTCCTAGTTAAGGCAAATGATTAAATTTTTTACTGTATTCCAACAAACATAAATTGCATTTATGATTTACTAGCGTCCACCCAGGTTTTCATCCGTGTGGTTCCCGTTCCCGTGGGAATATCAGGATTAAAAGCATTCTATGTTTTAATCTAGGCTACTTACCATATGTGTGCCAAATTTCAACCAAATCCGTTCAGTAGTTTTTGGCGTGATTGAGGAAAAAACATCCAAACCCACAAACTTTCACATTTATAATATTAATAGTAGGATAATTGCATTGCAATTATGATTCATTTATAGATAATAAAATGTAAGGATTCTGTTATTCCATTTTTAGTTGAAATTTCTATCAGCATGCCAGCAGCTAGCTATTTCAGCAGCTAAGCTATTTCACATAATAGGTGTGTGAAGTATCAGGTATGAGCTATTTGCTGTATAACTCAATATCTGGTTCCATTAAGTTATTAAGTTTTAGCATTTATAGCTAACTCTGTCAGTTTTGTAAACTATAAATTTATCTTAGTACCGATGTTACACTATAATACCGTTGAGATTAACTCAACACCAAGGATATCATGATGTCAAAATTCATACCTGATGAGCAACGCTGTTGTCAGGGCTGCTCTTGCAGCTCCAGCACAGCGGCCGCCTGCCTGGAAGGTGGATGGTGGCGATTCAGCGGACGACGGAGTCACCCGATTGGTGCTCGGCAGCGGTTCCAACAACGTGGCAACCTTTGAGGGTAGCCTGCTTTTTTACAATGTCGCGTCGTCAACGGCTTTTTGAGTTGCTGCAGTAGCGTTGTTTGACGTATCTATGCGGTGAAATAGTCCAATATGACTATCTCGAGTGCAATAGATATTTAATTGTGTCTTAAACACAATGCTTTGACAGAAAGTACCCAGTATGGTAAATTCGCATCAGACAAATAAATAAACTGACAGAAAGTACCCAGTATGGTAAGTTCGCATCAGATAAATAAAAAACTGACAGAAAATACCCAGTATGGTAAGTTCGCATCAGATAAATAGCAGACAATTATGCTGTTTAACCAAGTAAACGGCATTTAAAAGTGTTCCTCCGTCTTGACTTCTTCTTCTTGTCCTCTTCCGTCTTGAAAACTTTTTTCTTTCTTCACGAAGTAAATGCTTAACTATAATTTAATTTTCACTGTAAAAATATAATTCTAAAGAAGTCTCACTTTGAGACTGTATACGTGCGTCCGTGGCGAAGCACGAAAAGCGAATGAAGTGGTTAGCGGGTAGCAGTGACAGGGCGAACTTGGACCGGAAATGTCAAAATATCTGTCAATTTTAAGTCAAAAACCTTCTCTTTTTAGGTTTTTTAGGTTATTGCTTTAAAATAACGTGCTAAGTGGTGATACATGCAAGCGGTACTACATGTGTTAATATACTAATATCGAGGACGAATCTGAAGTATAATATAGTATTTTTGCGTACTATATATTTCTTCAATAGTATATAGCACGCAGACCCGAAACATAGTATAATACTACATATTATTATAGTATGGTTGGCAGCCCTAGTTGGCGGCGCTTGGATGTAAACTCGTGTAGCCGCAACACAATCCACGGATGGAAACCACGCCCCCATCAAGCTTCCACCAAGGTGACCTTGGTTGGGAGGCGTGATTAAATCCGTCTGGAACGTGCTTTATGTGGTCACGCTTAACCGCTCCGCTTTCGTATTAAAATATTCTAAAGTATGGATTATAAATTTATAACTTTACCTGGATTCCAAACGTTTCTTTCAGCATAGTATCGTAAACTTCTCTCTGGCCAGAACAAAAGTATTCAGTATAAATATTTTTATTACAACATTCGTCCTTCAGACAACAGCAACAAACATTCAAATTTTTCCAGTCCGAGACGTAATTGGGAGCTAAATCCATTGTAAAGGGTAATTATTACGATAACACTATATTTTATAATAGATTTCTATGTAAAATTCACGACTTTTCATTGATTATTTGTAGAAAAACAACGCAAATCGATCAATGAACAAAAAACTTCGAACAAATTGAATGCATGCATTAGACATGAGGCGTATTTATTGTAACAGTTAAAAATAACGGATAATTAAGTGTAACGGTTTCGCCCTGTTACGAGCGCTATGAAATAACTGTTGTTCAAAGGAACAGGCGAAACAGACTGTTCTCGCCGTCTTCACTGTTCCCTGTACCGAGCTGTTATCAGAGTAACAACCTGTTGCCATTGTTCCGCCTGTTACGTGGAACAAGCGCTTTCTTACTCTAACATATATGGAAAGAAAAGAGACAAAGCTTGTTATTTTTATCTGTTATATAAACCGACCATATCAAAAATACATTCGACTTTGTAAATTAGTCGTGTTATCTGTTCCTGTGTTTGTTTATGGCCTTTTTTGTTTTTTGTGGCAATAGAGTGGCTGTTTTGCCAATGTTATAAGGTAGGTAAACAGGCTGAATTAAATAAAACTTTTTTATTTTTATTTAGATTCTAAAGGATGTTTAAGCACTTTATTTACGTGGAATGGATGCATTTATAAGCAAATTAGGATGTGCGGGTAGGAAATGGGATATCTAGTGCTGCCAGGGAGTTATGGAAAAGATCATGGTTCCCAGATTGGGGGTTTTGTGTAGTAAAAATTTCCTTGAAAATTTTCTTTCAGCAGACTTAATTCACCTGGTATTTCATCATCACCATTTATGTCTCCACTGCTGGGGCACAGGCAATGACCGGAAGAACAAAATGATGTAGAGAATGTAGGAAAACATTTCACTAGTGATCATTCGTTAAAAAACGGGTGTAAGCGATTTTCGACCTTACTGACTTTCAAACTTCAATATGCTCGAAAATCGCTTGCTCCTGTTTTTAACAACAATCTATTTTTATTTTTATTATTTGAACTTATTTAGTAAATTTATGATAATTACTGCCATCTATCGCAATTTAAGTAAAAAGCTTAATGAAAGTAATACTGCAAGCAAATTTATTAGGTGACATGATGGTTCACCCAATACAAACAAGATGTCGCATGTGTGCCGTAACTGCCGTAATGGAAAACATATTTTATAATATTAGATTTTACTTAATTGTAATAAAGTTTAGTCTTGCTTAACAGAAAAAATATCAGTTTATGATCGTTATAGATAAAAATAACAAGCTTCGTCTCTTTTCTTTATGTAAGTAGTCTTAAGGTTAGAGTAAAGAAGCGCTTGTTCCACGGACGGAACAGGAGGAACAATGGAAGCAAATTGTTACGACTGTTATTTTTGTAACAGGGTGTTGGAATCGTTATTTTAATGTAACAGGAACAGTTGTAACAGGTAGGCAATTTACCCTGTTACAACCCATGTCTAGCATGCATTCTAGCAGACTAATCACCGAGTCATCGGTCGCCATAGAGTCATAGGTCGCCATTTAAAACCACAGAACAAGAAATCTTCTTTTGTTCTGTTTGAAACAAATTAGGGTTTTTAAGTGATATTCAAATATATATGTATATATATATATATATATAGTAACTATTTTCCTCACTAGATGGTGTTGATAGTCCAGTGAAATGTCAAATTGACTTTGGCTTAACACTTGGACAAACCTCGTAGGTTTATAAGTGTAAAGCCATTGTTAATATAATTGTAATGTTATTTGGATAAATAAATAAAAAAAAAACAATAAACTTCCTGTGCTTAAAAAAAATATTATGTTTTCTACAGTTGAAACTTGGCTGTTTACCAAAGCCATCTATCGAGCCTGCAGTTTGTTGAGAAAGGCCTTCATTATTTTCCATGGTTAATAAAAATATATGCTGTGGCGTGGTGCTGGTGACTGATGACTTAGCGGTTGGTCCACTGGAATATACCCATTGACTTATTAGTTGACACTCTCTTGACAGCAAACGTCATGTTGATTCTTATTTTTAGTTTGGCAATCTACTCTCCTTTTTAGGGAGTAACTTTCGCCAGTGTCAACGTGTCAAGGGTTGAATATTTCAGTGGTAGATTGTTTCAGTTTACATTTAAAATGCGGATGCATCGCATTCCAATGCTGCTTGGAGCATTTGGGACCAAGTATATCAAGACTGAAAACTCGGTAAGATCAGCCGAGGTAGCAACTAGCAACCACTACAATAAAAGTCTCAGCTTCAAACAACCAAGATCGCGCCCACAATATTTTTCAGTTGCGTAGACACTTGTACAGCTCGCGCAACATAACTTGACCCAATTTTTAGTACCACGTGACCTGCGCACTACAATTTTTGTACTGAAAATTGCTACTGCGCAAGCTTCATTATCTATGGTTTGGTTCAAGTTATGTTGCGCGAGCTGTACCACAAAACTAAAGGACTGTAGGCCCTATTGAAGTGAAACCCAGAAGACTTGTGAAGTGGCTTTATTCACACAACTAAGTTACATACTTTCTTAAATTTATTTTACATCACGACTACCTATTTCTATAACGGTGAAAGCTGAAGCGTGTCAATGCATGACACTTCTGTCACATGAAGCAGATTGATCAAATCTTAAACTTCGAACGTAGCATAGATCCCAAACCACGGAGGCCGAAAGCCTTCCTCAACAAAAACTGCACCAGTTTTAAGACACAATATCCATTATGAATCAATTTGCGAATAATTAAAATAGTCACCGAACTGAACTTGACAAAATGGCGCCAAAAACTCCTCTTCTTCTTCTTAATTAATGGCTTGCTCTGTGGTCTAAGCATAATTCCGCCAATGTCACGTAGTTAGATTTGCAAAGGATTTGCACGTTTGGGAAAATTATTCGTCATGTTGATTAATTGAAGTTTTGAGTTTGACATTTTTTTTTTCACTATTAGTGTTTCGTTCAAATCTGTTGCAAATAACACAAACTTAGAGCATTTAAAAACACAAACTCTATTTCTTTTTAAGAAAAATATGTATATATAAAAAAAATTAAATAAGTAGATGTTCAAAAATTTTATATTCCTAATAGAATAAGAATATAAAATTCTTGTAAAAGTATTTTAAATCTGTGATGTCAACTTGAAATAAAAGTCTACTCTTTGACTTATTGACTACAGAGGAAAAAAATATTAATCTGACAATTGACAAATACAGAAAAAACGAAATAGAGTAATTTTACTATATTATTATCTTCGATCATATTAATATAAGTAGATATGTCTGCCGAAGAAAAGGATCTTTCATGTAAAACGTTAACTCGTCAACAGCCTAACATTACAGTAAACAAAGGTAGTTAAGTACATAAATCAGTAGGTAAAACTGTAGTTCTTTAATATTCAGTTTAGTCGGTTAAAACGAAACTGAAACACCGAATTACTTTTGAAGCTTAACAAACAAGATTTTAGGTTTAAAATTGATTGAGGATAACGTATAGTACAGTAGCCCGTAGAACATTTAAATCACCAAAAAGGTTACCGTTTGCCGTTGTGATATAGTTATTTATTACGAAATTATAGATACTTTAACCCAAGTTTAACAGATCGAAACTCGCCTTAACCTATATTTGTATATCTCCAAAATTGATATATTTGACGGAGTGCCGAGCTGACCATTTAGTTCAGCCATATCCATGGGCGTTGGAGAAAGCGAAGAGGTATGCAGAATTGCGAGCGTACGTACAGCGCCACGGCTCACGATCGAATGTGTCCCAGTGCGAGCGCCGCCTGCTTATAAAGGCCGGCCGGTCGCCCCACTAGTCACGCCACCACTCACGCCACGCGGCGCAACAACATGCAAAACTAGTTCGGGCGCTGACGTCACTCGCAAGCCCGCACGGACGTTAGTCCCCTCTTTGATAATTTAACTTGATTTTATGACTTAACAATGTTTTACCATTGTTTTATTGTTTTAAATTGTAATTATTATTGATTAGCAAATAAAAACAACATGAAATCACAAAAAATGCGTAAAACAACATAAACGCGCCGTCACGGCCGTCCTGCGCCTTCACACGTCCTCGTGTGTCTCGTTATCAGACTTGTCCTAAAAAAACAAAATATGCTGAGTTGTATATTCGAGCTCGGCCATTCTGGCCCCTAAAAAAAGAACAATTATCTTACTGATTACAACAATTTCACACAGACAGATCGTCACACAGACGAATCTTCACACAAACGGATCGACACACAGATGGATCGACACACAGATGGATGGTCACACAGTCCGACTGCAAAGAATACATGACCAAATGACCATCAGCCATTTACTCAGAATACATAGTAGTACCGATTGTCACACAGACTTTGGTCACACAGACTTGTCACACAGACTTTTGTCACACAGACTTGTCACACAGACTTTTGTTACACAGACTTGTCACACAGAATTGTCACACAGCGATCACCACATTTAGTAGCATATTTCACTAGGTGACAAAGTGATCACTACATTGCGTAGCATATTTCACTGGGTGGATCACTACATTAAGTAGCATATTTCCTCTTTCCACAGAACACACAATAGTACCAATTGTCACACAGACTTGTCACACAGCGATCACTACATTAAGTAGCATATTTCACTGGGCGGCAAAGTGATCACTACATTGAGTAGCATATTTCACTGGATGGATCACTACATAGAGTAGCATATTTCCTCCATTAATAACGAATACTTCATACGAATACTTACTTTTGCCGTCATCGGCACATCCAGAAATCTATGACCATCGAAGGCCAAAAGACATTGCACCGTAAATAAATAAGTAACAATAATAAACAATAATAGTAAGTATGTTAGTTCTAAAAATTTTAATTTTTGAACTCACGTTCTTTAGGTTCCACTATTCGACTAGGATCCACACGTTTCATCTAAATGGTTAGCAAAGTACATTTATTAGTATTTTTGTGATCAGAAAAATGTATCCAGCCACTATTTCTAAATTAATAACAATGAATGTCAAAGAGGAATTAAAAGTTTTTTTTTTTTGTTTATTTTTTTTTTGTAAAGAAAACTAAGTGATGTATTCTGAGGATTATGAAATTAACGAAGCAGTGGACGGTGAACAAGTGACATTTTTATTTTAAATTAAAGAAATTCGTTTTGTTCAGCTAAAAAAACATAGAATACAATAAGCTCAAAACGGCGAAAACTTTTAAAGCCAACACAGATGATGGTCTATCTGTAAAATGATCCAGTTTGCAAAAGGTAGTTATAAAATAAGATTAAGCTATTTACGTACATTCTAAACTTTACCTTCTCCGTATTAAAGTTCATGTTTCAGAAAAAAATAGTGTTTTTTTTACAAGGTACCCGGTAGATTTAGGTGAATCATAGATTGTTATTTTCACATCACTTTAGACTCGATTCACACTTGTAACGATGCTACATCCCTAAACCCAAAATCTACCCTCATATCATTTTTATCCATGATCCTACCTGGTATCTGGTCGCGTCGGCCATATTTAGACACTTCCGATCCAGCCTGCCTGCGTGCCAGAGCATTGAGTCGAGTTTTCGTGCTCCTCATTATTGCGGTCAAGTTTGAATACCTACAAGGTGATCGCCGCGAGTTATCCGAAGACTATTGTGATTACCCAAATAATAATCAACGTCGGTGATTCTAAGAAGAAGTGAGACGCGCATCCACCACAGCCAGCACGCGGGAGCAACGATCGAACCAGGTTAGCCCACTCAATTCCTTCTCCTGTAATCTTTCCGTGTAGGACCATATTATCGAAAATGTTTTAAGTTCAATTACTAGTATTTTAGTTAATTTTAACTTTATACTAAATATAATATCAAGGTTTATGAAGGATCCAATAACAGACAGTCGCAAACCTCCTAAAGTGGACTTCATGATGCTGCTGAAGCTCTTCTGCTTAAAAAGAATCGGTGTTGATAATGTTTGAATCAGTTTAACAAAATACAAAAAGCAACACCCCACCGTTTAAGTGTAGTCTTTGGCACACAAAAAAAAGGTTTGTTTGAGCCATAGACATAGAAAAATTTTCGCTGCGCCCAAGAAGACCAACAAAGCGTGGAAAAGAGTAGTTAACATCATACGAACACGGTCTATATAAAAAAAGAGACAAAGGATCAAGTGACATGTGCCAACATTTTTTTTTACAGTAAGAGCCCCTAACGTCCCGCCTAACAAATGAGCAATCACAGTTTGTTTAACTTATTTTTTAATCTTAATTAGAATTTAAAATAAAGGTATCGTGGAGCTATGGTATCTTCTGCTCTAAGTAATTGTGATGTGACAAAAAGAAACAATCCAAGTAATCACACTTTTCAAAGGTAAATAAGAAATTGCCACACATTTCTGTGAAACCAAATTTCGCTACATTTATTCGTTTATCGACAAAGAAAACAGTATGGAACATAGTTTATTAACTTCCTTTGCCATAATATGGTCATATTTTATGAATCTAAGTCATATTTTACGTATCTCATATAAAATGTATTGATTCGTTTTCGGATCACCTGTTTATTGACTTAGTTGTTCTTTGACATTCTATTTCTATGGCCCAAGGTTTGAGCATTTCGTCACAGTATTAAAATTTTTGCAGACAGGAACTACAAAATCAAATTAGCGGTAAAAATAGTTTCAGGCAAAAATAGCGAGAATAAAAGAAAAAATACAACTTAAAACAAAACATAAACAAAAAAATGTCATTAGCGTCCGTCCATAGATTAGGTTGATAGGGTGATGGCAAAGTATATTTTCCAATTCATGTGGGCCAAGAAGGTATGTCCGCCAGAATTCCTGTTTACTGCACTTACGCTCTCCTAGAATGAATCAGTTTTCAAACAAATTTTTAGGATGGAACAAAAATGGTCAAAATAAAACTTTAGAAAAATTAAGTGTCTCTTGTTTTCATACGGGTAAAAAAAATTTGTGAGTAATTAAATAATGGCAGTATAGTTTTGTTTCATAAATTCGCAATTTACTTTTTATTATGCAACTTATCAGAAAAACTTTTGATAGAAATGATTCCACTAACCAATTCTAAATATCGCCGAGCAATCAATCATTCCGCTGCACGATTTATAATTACTGAAAATAAAAATATGAAGTTCTTCAGGTTTATAATCGCCAAAATCCGAAATTTACGTGGTTTTTTCGATTTTTGACATAGTTGCGTTCGGCTCTCGAGGTCACAAACTTGGATTATTTATTCGACCAACATCATAAACAAGTCTGTGAACAATAATTTTCAAGTATTTTGTTTCTAATTCTGTTATAGGTTCTGAGGGAACATCGGTATCATTGACATTACTAAAATCATTAATTTTTTTCGCTAAACTCACATTGAAGAAGCCCAACATAATTAAATCTTGCCCTATTATGATGTTATGAATACCAACGAAGAATTGGGGACCTCATAAAATAATAATTCAGCTGAATAATTCTAAAAAGTAACAATCAAAATAATTTGAGTATTGCATCGTAGGCTTAATTTTCCTATCCCTCAAAGTGAAGCTGAAACATAATATTTCTCTTCTCTATAAAACGTCTCTTTTGTTAATGAACATTCAGGAACCGAAATGAAAACAAAATGAAAACTTTTCACCAATATTGTAGAGGTGGTCCACCGCTGGTGTGATAGTCCTAAGCTAACCCTTCGCTCAGCCGTGGATTAGGTTTGTAGAGCGTGGACCAGCGTGTCTAGGTGTCCACATGTCCCCTTCACTTCACCACTCGGG
This sequence comes from Agriphila geniculea, assembly GCA_943789525.1. Classification (NCBI taxonomy): domain Eukaryota; kingdom Metazoa; phylum Arthropoda; class Insecta; order Lepidoptera; family Crambidae; genus Agriphila; species Agriphila geniculea. Next base: position 12,133,260 of record OX038891.1, read on the forward strand.
CAGCCCGAAAAAACCCTGTACAAGGTAGCAGCAGGAGCTTCGATGGCATCAATCGTACAATGCAACCTTGTAACGGCTGCTGTGCACGTTACCATGCAGCTTTTTAACCTCAGGGAGCCTTACTAAGGAGCATAACCAACTGGCTTCCGCTTGAAAGGTTCTCTCCTAAACATATGTCCACTGCATCACACCACGCTCGCGCATCCGCCCCCTGAAGACTAAATTCTGGAATTAACAAAAAAGAAAAACCTCCTTCAAAAAACCTGAAACAAAAACAGCTTCAAAATTAAATACCTCTAAAAAAGTGAGAAATAATATTCAAATCATTAGTTACGCATAACATTATTAATAAAACACGTCTATTGAAGTCGGGTGGGGCTGGAAGACAAGTATTTTTTTTTATATTTCTGAAAGCCCCACCCGACTTCATTAGACGTGTTTTATTAATAATGTTATGCGTAACTAATGATTTGAATATTATTTCTCACTTTTTTAGAGGTATTTAATTTTGAAGCTGTTTTTGTTTCAGGTTTTTTGAAGGAGGTTTTTCTTTTTTGTTAAAAAAGTTTTTTATTTTCAACTTTTTAGTGGCAGGTATGTAAGCATGTAAATTTTTTTAACTTTATAAAATATTTTCAATGGTAAAATGCCCACAACTCAAATTCCCAATTTACGCTGTTTGTTTTTGAGGAGTTCCATTGTGTCTTCGTAGTCCAAGTCTTGTCCAGAACCTTGCATTGCAGACCATGGTTTGGTTTGTTTTGGATTGTCATAAACCTACCAAAATCCAAATCACTTTACATATACTATTTGAATTTGAGGAGTTCCCTTGTGTATCTTCGAAGTTCAAAGTCCAATACCGATGAAATTAAAATGTGACCACTCTTGAAGTATACCCTTACAAACAAAAAAAGAATCATCTAAATCGGTACATAAACAAAGATGTTATGTTCGAAAATCCGTAAAAACACGTGTGATGGCAAGCTAAATAATTGACATTTTTCAGGATTTTGAAAAAACTACCAGCCAGATCTCTGTAATTTTTTTATGGGACCACACACGAACTATGTTCTTTAAGATAAAAAAAGAATTGTATAAATCGGTTAACAACTGACGAAGTTATGGTAAAACATACATAAAAAAAAATAAAAAAAAAATACCGACGACTTGAGAACCTCCTCCTTTTTTTGAAGTCGGTTAAAAATAAGTTTGGTCATCACCGAACCCATCACGCCACGATGCTGGGACTTCAAGAGATTTCTCCATCGGTTTTGTAGGACTGGCGCTCCCATAGTATGTTTTCCGCTTCCTGGTCCATCCCCACTCCTGATGACGGAGTGCCGAGCTGACCATTTAGTTCAGCCATATCCATGGGCGTTGGAGAAAGCGAAGAGGTATGCAGAATTGCGAGCGTACGTACAGCGCCACGGCTCACGATCGAATGTGTCCCAGTGCGAGCGCCGCCTGCTTATAAAGGCCGGCCGGTCGCCCCACTAGTCACGCCACCACTCACGCCACGCGGCGCAACAACATGCAAAACTAGTTCGGGCGCTGACGTCACTCGCAAGCCCGCACGGACGTTAGTCCCCTCTTTGATAATTTAACTTGATTTTATGACTTAACAATGTTTTACCATTGTTTTATTGTTTTAAATTGTAATTATTATTGATTAGCAAATAAAAACAACATGAAATTACAAAAAATGCGTAAAACAACATAAACGCGCCGTCATATTTTTATTTTTTGAGATTTACCACATAGTTTAGCTATTGTCGTGTTCTACAGCTAGGTTTGATTGCCACAGATAAAAGTATAGTACATTATGAGACAAGTTAGCTTAGGTTGGTCATTGCACACAAGGCTGTGGGTTGCAGCCCGAGCCGCAGGCGAGGGCGTAACTCAGCCGAGTGTGCAATGAGTAAAAGCTCACGAGTTCCATACGACGTTTTTCAACACATTTGCGAGGAAAATACAAAGTAATTTACCACACAGCAACAAATACGACAAAAACAAAATATATGACAATTATGGGAAAAGGCGCGTAAGTTTTTTTTTGTTTTTTTTCACACGCCCAATGCAAGAATATTTTGCGAACAAAGGCATGAGTGAGCGTACAGCCTACTTCAAAACTATAATTTTAAGTGATAAAATGCAAATACTTTAATATTTTATAACAAAATATTATGAATTGTGAATAATTTTATAATAATAAATATTTGTTTGACTTAATTAAAGACTTACACATTTATTTATTTCAAAAATGAATATGAACTTTCAGCGGCATAAAACCCCTTTGTTGTTATTAAAAAAAATAACTGTATAACCCAGTTAAATTGTGTATGCTCTGTTTACTCGCATAGAACTTGCAGTAAAGTACTAATTTAACTTTGTAGGGATAATTCTATAACAACCTAGTGTTTTATATATTATTGCACGCGTTTGTTATAGCTCGGTTTATGGCCCTAAAAGCGATGTATTAGGGCTCACTTTACGAGCAAGTGTGTTGAAAAGACTATAAAAAGTAGCCATACACAGATATAAGACCAGCACGCGTAGCATGACCAACATCGAGATAGGATTCGACTCAGAGAACAATGGCTTGTCTACACCGAAATGTCACTTTTGTCGGGTTGAGATCGAGATACTCATGCTCGCATTTACAACTAGTAGACTCGTATTGTTCTTTGTCGTGGCCTAATGTCAAAAGTCGACAAACATGAGCTTTTCTCTTCAACTGACATTAATTTGACAGTTGAATCAGAGAAACTTGTCTACCACCGTTTGAATAGTCGAGAAGGTCGAGAGCAAGGAGGTTTATATCGGGAGTGAGTACTCTACAAAAATTTTCACTTATCGTTTAAAAGATATTCAACTTTATTGCATTTAACATAGAGTTGAAATTCTATCGACGACATTGACTGAAGGCACTACTGTGTGAATGAGACAACACCAGGTGGAGGTCGGTGTCTCGTTCGCACAATTGCCATTACTAAACAATAATACCACGATAGTAGGACAAAAAATATGTACGTTACCAATCAAGTAGTGTATCAAAATTAAGGATTCGGAGTGGGAAGTCGAATATATACAATTTAAATATTAATTTCGAATGACACATAATAATTGTAATATAAAATAGAACTTACTCTTTTGATTTAATTAGATATCTACAATAATGCTAATCAACTATCATCGGTGAGGTGGTAATAAATAGAAGTGTCAATCCTGGCAACTCCGATTTTGACCTTGGCGCCGAATTTCAATTTAAGAATTTCAATTTATAGGAAATGTTACTTTACAAAACTAGTGTGACCATAAATACTGCACCATTTCAGATTTCAAAAAAACGAAATTGTTCTATTGAAATGGCTAGAGGTCGCAGGCGAGACGGTAAAATTAATAATAATAATCAAATTCATGTTTGTGCGCCTATTTCGATGAAACTCGGTTTTTGGAATTATTTTGACAAGAAAATAACAACGCAATTTTTAAAAAACTAAAAATCCAAGATGGCGGCCAACTTTTTTGTGTTTGGGCCGATTTTGATGAAACTCGGTTTTTGGAACTATTTTGACAAGAAAATAACAACGCAATTATTAAAAAACTAAAAATCCAAGATGGCGGCCATCTTTTTTGTTTTTGGGCCGATTTCGATGAAACTCGGTTTTTGGAACTATTTTGACAAGAAAATAACAACGCAATTTTTAAACAAATAAAAATCCAAGATGGCGGCCAACTTTTTTGTGTTTTGGCCGATTTTGATGAAACTCGGTTTTTGGAACTATTTTGACATGAAAATAACAACGCAATTTTTAAAAAACTAAAAATCCAAGATGGCGGCCATCTTTTTTGTTTTTCGGCCGATTTCGATGAAACTCGGTTTTTGGAACTATTTTGACAAGAAAATAACAACCCAATTTTTAAAAAAATTAAAATCCAAGATGGCGGCCATCTTTTTTGTTTTGGGCCGATTTCGATGAAACTCGGTTTTTGGAACTATTTTGACAAGAAAATAACAACACAATTTTAAAAAAACTAAAAATTCAAGATGGCGGCCAACTTTTTTGTTTTTAGACCGATTTTGATGAAACTTGGTTTTTGGTACGATTTTGACAAGAAAATAACAACGCAATGTTGAAAATTTAAAAAATCCAAGATGGCGGCCAACTTTTTTTTTGTTTTTGGACCGATTTCGATGAAACTCGGTTTTCGGTAAAATTTTGACAAGAGAATAACAATACAATTTTTAAAAAACTAAAAATCCAAGATGGTGGCCAACTTTTTTTTGTTTTTGGGCCAATTTCGATAAAACTCGGTTTTTGGTACGATATTGACAAGAAAATAACAACGCAATGTTGAAAATTTTAAAAATTCAAGATGGCAGCCAACTTTTTTGTTTTTGGGCCGGTTTTGATGAAACTCGGTTTTTGGTACTATTTTGACAAAAAATAACAAAGCAATTTTTAAAAACCTATAAATCTAAGATGGTGGCTAAATTATTTATTTGTTTTGTCAACCGAGTCACATCAAAATTAAACCAAACACAAAATTAGCAGCCATTTTGATCTTTTTTGTTTTTTTCCGTCAGTTTACATTGAGTTGTTATTTTTTTGTCAAAATAGTACCAAAAACCGAGTTTCATCGAAATCAGCCCAAAAAACAAAAAAGTTGGCCGCCATCTTAGTTTTTATATATTTAAAAAATTGCGTTGTTATTTTCTTGTCAAAGTATTACCGAAAACCGAGTTTCATCGAAATCGGCCCAAAAACAAAAAAGTTGGCTGCCATCTTGGATTTTTAATTTTTTTTTCAATATTGTGTTATTATTTTCTTGTCAAATTAGTACTAAAACCGAGTTTCATTAAAATCAGCCCAGAAATAAAAGAGTTGACTGCCATATTTTATTTTATATTTTTAACATTTCGTTGTTATTTTTTTATCAAAATAGTAACAAAATCGAGTTTCATCAAAATCGGCCTACGAACAATATAGTTGGCCGCCATCTTGGTTTTTTATATTTTTTACATTGTGTCGTCGTAAATCTCTTGCACCCATTTTATTAACTTCACAAGTAAAGAAATTGGTGCAAGTATTTTAGACCTTGACGTATTTACCAAAATAACAGTTTTTAATGAAACAGCAAAGTAAATGAACAAGTATAATTATGGGAAAAAGCAACCAAATTTCAAACGTCATTAAAGTCGAAAATCGTTTGCATCTTTATTTTAACTACAGATCACTAGACAATGTTTTCCTACTTTTACTTGTTTTTCCAACATTCATTTGTTTCTCCGAAGTTCACGCACATTGTATTTTTATTAAAAATTGGAATAAACTTTAAAGTTGCGTAATTATTTACACTTAAACTTGAATTGAATAAACTAGAATTTTTAGGTATTGGTTGAATTACCATATTTAAAAAATAAAAACAAAAAAGCAACTTAATAAAAACGTGATAAATAACTTGTTCTTAAAAAATATTTTTTTGATAAATAATTATTTTCTGTTTTTTAGTTAACGAGCTAAACTAAAAATATACCACCGCCTGTCAGAGTACTCGTCAAGACCATTCAAACGAGTCCAAACTCGATGGGGTTGAAAGGTTTTATTCCAGAGTTCCTATGGCCTTCTTCCGGCTCCATCATCAGACTCTTGGATACTATTACCCAACAGAGCACTCGTCAAGACGATTCAAACGAGCCCAAACTCGATGGGGTTGCATGATTTCAATATTGAGTTCCTATGGCATGGCCTCCAAAATTCACAATCCGACCCTGAACCTCGTCTCCCGTCAGAGTACTTGTCAAGACAATTCTAACAAGCCCAAACACTATAGGGGTTATATAGTTTCATTCATCATAGAGTTCCTGTGACGTTCTTCCGGCTCCATCATCAGATCAGCTCAATGACACTGTAATATTGTATTTCCTTCCATTTCTGACCTGTGATCAAAGTTTCAAGTCTCTAGCTTATCAGGAATTCAGTATAAAATCGTTTGCAAAATTTGTGCTCAAACAAACAAACGAGCAAGCAACCTAATAAAAACGCGGTAAAAAGTGTTAATTATAAATAAAGAACTACCTAGGTATTTAAGTTTATATTAAACAGTTTAAAATATTATGTATGTCTCCGGCCAACCATACGGTTTGGTCACCCTAATGAAGAAAAGGACACATACATCTACTTGACCTCTCTGTCGGCTCGTTTTGGGGCGAAGCGCTCATTCCGGTTTATAGTACTATTTCCATGGTCGAGAGAGAATCACAGACTAATAAGAAGATTCGAAATAGTTTTCTACGTATTTTATTTTATATGAAACTAAATTTCGCAATAAAAATAAATCTTAATTATCCGTGCTTATATCTTATTCCTTAAAAACTTAAAATTAAAATTATTTTCATACGTTGATTTCAATATTTCGTAATTTTCTCGTCATTTTACACAGATTACTAAATTAACAATTTCGTTAGTAGTCTGTGTTATCTTTTCAAAATACTCTCAATAAAAGAAAGGCAAACGAATTTATATCCATACAGCTATATTTAATTAGTTTTAAGAGTTTAGCGTTGTGAAATCTATAGAAAGGAACGGTGCTTTATGAGAAATAAAGTAATTATTTTCTACTTGCAATATTATTCTTCTCGAGCTCGAGAGAGCTTGTCTACGGAAGAGAACGCTTTCTTGAGTGCCTCTTTATCTTAGAACATATAAAAAAAATGAGAATCATGTTTAAACTAAATTATTTCGGATCATTTTAGATAATTTTGACGTTTATTGGTGTTGAAATAAAAAGATTACCTTTAAAATTCACTTTTTTTATTAAAAGACATTAAAAGGTTTTTTTTTTTTTTCCAGTCTTGCCTCTTCCGTTTTTCACAGAAATTCCGCCAACGTCCCTTAATGAGAGATACACGATGATTTGGATAAATTGCTCGGTAATATTGGAGATTTCCTTCCTTGAGAGTTCTCTTTCTGTATCTAACCTAGGGAAAGGACAAAGACAAACACAAAACGTCACAACTACGATAGATACATTTTAATAATATAAATAATAATATACTAAAATACGAAACTATTTCAAGATACATAAAAGGATTATTATTATTACCTATATTATTAAAGTTTAATATTATGCCGTTTTACATGTTTACATAAACACAAAAAAGCCGGTTTATCAGAAATTGAGAGGAGGGTATTAAGGTTAGTAGGGCGGGGAGTGGAAGCTGGGAGTTGGTCGAATAGCGAGGGATATTTCTGGCAATTAAAGATAATGTGGTCGGGACTACCTTCCTCAAGACCGCATTCGCATATAGAGCTATCCAGTATATGAATTTTGAAAAGAAATACTGGGGTGGTTACATGTCCAAGGCGAAGGCGGCTTATAGTTGACACAACATATCTGGGTAATTCACGGAATTTCCAAAACCAAGGCTTACGCGGAACACCAGCCTGTAGGCTACGATAGTGGCGACCTATAACCCTAGAATTACGTAGCCATCTCTCTTCCCATTCAGACTCAAGTTTAGGTTTAGCTAGCTGGAGGATATCTGACGAATAATTTTGCAATCTAGATGGGTCGCCAGTCAGTGTAGCCTCTTTGGCCCACCCGTCCACTACCTCATTATCATGTATACCACTGTGTCCCGGTATCCAGGCCAAAGCTACGTCTATGTTTTGAAGGTGACACTTCTGAAGCAAACCTTTAATTTGTAGTATAACTGGAGCAGGGGATTTAGATCTAAACTGGTTTGCCGGAAGGGCTTCTAAGCTACTTTTGGAGTCGGTGAAGATAATACTTCGGTTCAGCTGGTGGGACAGTATGAAGGAAACCGCTTCTAGGATGGCAACGGCTTCACCCGTGAAAACTGATGCTTCTTTTGGACATATAAAATTAAGAACAATGTTGTGTTTTGGTATCCAAACTGCCGCACCAACGTTACCCTGTGGGTCAGTCTTAGAGGCATCGGTGTAGACTGGCAGCCATTGCTGCCATTCTTCACCGAAACGCTCCAGAAACTTATTGTTTGCTGCGGGATCATTTTTTCCGATACCAAAATTCAAAATTATATTTGGGCTGAAGGTAAGGGCTTCATAATTAGTTTCAAATAAGGGGTGAATGTCAAATTTTACTATAGGGTGAGATAGGGGCGATAGTTTCCTGTAGCTGCTGACCATCCTAGGAGAGTTTGTGGGTCCAATATGAGGAGCGAGGTATAAGGTTGGATAGTGACTGAAGGAGCAAACAAAGAGGGTGGGATTTATATTGAGCAATTTTAAATACAAATCTGTCCGAAAGATATTGACGTCTAAGGTCTAAGGGAGGGTCAACGCATTCGACTTGGAGGGCGATGCCAGGAGAAGATCTCATGGCGCCTAAAATTATTCTGAGACATTTAAGTTGTATTTTGTCCAGTTTGTTGAGACCCTCTTTGTTGCATGGTTCCAGCAGGAAGGTTCCATAGTCCATAAGGCTACGGATAAGGGCATTGTAGAGGAGTTTCAGGGTGTATTGATGAGAGCCCCACCACACCCCGGAAAGTGATTTGAGTATATTGACCCCCTTTTCGCACCTTTGAGCTATGTCTTTACAGTGAGAGGTTCCTGAAAGTTTGGAGTCTAGGGTTAGACCCAGAAACTTGACCTTATCCGAAACAGGGATTAGTTGGTCATCAACTTTAAGATCAATATTCGGAGCCTGTCTTTTCCTGGTAAATATTACCGTGTTACTTTTGGGAACTGAGAGAGTGAGACCATGATCAACCAGCCATTGATTCAAATAGTATAAAGCAGAGTTAAGCCTTTCTGAAATAACATCAAGGTCTTTTCCGTGAGCGTATATGCATAAGTCATCCGCATATTGGAGGAGGTTAGAAAAGCTCGTCACGCTTTCTTCCAGATCGTATGTATATAGGCTGTACAGCAAAGGGCTGATGACAGAGCCTTGTGGCAAACCCTGCCATACAGTCCTAGGGGGGATACAGTGACTCCGGTACCGAATATTTACCGTCCTATTCATAAAGAGGTTATAGATTAGTTGAACAAGCCTCGCTGGAAAACTCAATCGAAGAAGCTTCTCTCTGAGCACCGGAAGCTGGACGTTATCATAGGCGGCAGAAATATCTAAGAATGTACCCACTAGGAATTCACCATTCGTGAAAGCGAGACAGGGCTTTATAACGTTATCAAATAACAGTAAAAATAACGTTACATAACGTTATTTTCAATAATGATACCTTGATAACGTTATTTTTTTAACGTTACCTAGTAACATAACATTAATATAACGTTATAATATGGTTATGTTACTAGATAACGTTACAAAAAATAACGTTATTTTTACCGGTAATTAGTATCATTATTTTCTGTTACGCGACGTTGCCAGCTCTCCCGCCGGCCGCCCGCCGGCGTCGGGCGCCGCCGCTGCACGGTGCACCGCCGGCCGTGCATGGCTAAAGTAGTCTAAACATGACATGACTCCGACCGAATGAATTCTTTCTTTCGGTATAGGTGGCTGAAATATATCGATGTGATATATTTTTAGAATCAGCTCAGCAAGCCCTTTCATTCGATACCATAGGCTTTAGAACATTTTTTTCCCATACAAAAAAAAAAAGATGACATCATACTGCTCTTCTAAGGTGAGAATTTTTAAGAACTGCGGGTCACACATTTTTTTTCACCATAAGTTAAGTATATGTGTAGTGTACCAAACGGCTATACTGTACATCGATTTGCAGTATTCCATTGATTTTGAGCTCGTAGAACGACCACTCTCGTGGACGATGGACGATACGCTGGGCGGTAGGTATATAACGCGTGGCCTTGAGCGAGTGATGGACGCCTGCTTTAGGTACTATTTGGTGGAATTATAACTACCTATAGATTTAAATTGGGTACCTACGCCTTAATTTTAAGAAAATTGTCGACTAGGAATAATTGTCAATAACTAAAATTAGGTAGTAATTTTAATATTTTTACGGTTTATAATTATAACGCATATTTTTTACCGGAATCAGAATCAGAGTATTTATTTGACAATATTATATATGTCGCAGGCAACTGGCTTAATCAGCCGTTCAATTAGCGGCCTAGCCCTTTCATTGAACCGCGCCGTTTCATCAGCGGCCTAAATAATATTCAGTCAATACGTCCAAAACAACATCTAATTAACGGGCTGGCAGATGCTCAGCACAGCCGTTGTGATTAAATAGGGTAACCAAACCATGTAACGAATAAAATATGAAATATTTTGATATTGTATTCATAATTATTATTGAAGTAAAATACTTTAATGTCATATAGGTATGTAAAGCAGGGCTTGAAACCGGTCCAAAATTAACCTCTATAAAAAGGTTAAACCGAAATCGAAAAATTCCGTTCCGGTGCGGAACCAAATAGGAGCGATACTTTGAACCTAAATAAACCGGTTTATTCCTAGGTCATCGCCCGGGCAGTCATATCATAGGGGATTCTCAGAAATCGTGAAAAATTTTTTAGGGTCAATTCAAGCTGGGAGAGCACAGCGAAAACAACTTTTTTGTTTTTTTGGCCGATTTCGATGAAACTCCTTTTTAGGGTTCCGTAGCCTAAATGGCAAAAAACGGAACCCTTATAGATTCGTCATGTCTGTCTGTCTGTCTGTCCGTATGTCACAGCCACTTTATTCCGAAAGTATTAAAACAACACAGTTAAAACTTGGTAGGTAGATGTATTCTGTTAACCGCTTAACGAATTTAATACAAAAATAAGAAAAATAAAAGATTAAGGGGGGGCTCCCCATACATGGCACTGAAAAATTTTTTTCTTCAAACCAACACGTGTTGGGTGTCTATAGATAGGTCTTTAAAAATGACATTAAGGTTCCTAAGAAAACTTTTTCTCAAAGTCAACTGTTTGAAAGATATTCACCGCCAAAGTGGTAAAATGTGTGTCCCCCCCCCTTTAACTTTTGAAATAAGAGAGTGAAAAATCTAAAAAAAATATATACTGTAGATCTTAATAAACACTTTCAACCAAAATTGGTTTGAACGAGATATAGTAATTAGTTTTTGAGATATAGCACATTTTTTAAAACCGCAAATATAACTTTGTCATTCATACCAACACTGTGAAAAACAAAGTTATTTTTACAGACGAAAAATTATAGGTGGTATTAAGTATGGTATGGTATAAGGTAACTACGGAACCCTATGGCGCGTGGCCCGACACGCACTTGGCCGGTTTTTTGATACTACTTTGACAAGGAAATAACAACGCAATGTTTAAAATATATAAAATCCAAGATGGCGGCCAACTTTATTGTTTGTGGGCTGATTTCGATGAAACTCGGTTTTTGATACTATTTTGACAAGCAAATAACGCAATGTTGTAAATATTAAAAATCCAAGATGGCGGACAACTCTTTTTTTGTGGGCCGATTTCGATGAAACTCAGTTTTTGATACTATTTTGACAAGGAAATAACGAATAATAAATAAATAAGTTTCATCGAAATCGGCAAACAAACAAAAAAGTTGGCCGCCATCTTGGATTTTTTATATTTTTTCATTGCGTTGCTGTTTTCTTGTCAAAAAAGTACCAAAAACCGAGTTTCATCGAAATCGGTCCACAAAATAAAAAGTTGGCCGCAATCTTGTTTTTTTATTTAACATTGCGTTGCCGTTTTCTTGTCAAAATAGTACCAATGAGCGCGCTTCGCTTCGCTTCGATACGCGCCCAGCTTGACCCTTACATTTCGGTATTGCGATAAGAGTGGCTCCATATCGGTAAAAATACTAAAAATCGGTAGGTTCGAGACCACTGCAAAGATTTCACTAACTTCAGTTCGTTGGCCGGAGCGAAAAGTTTACCGGTTAATGAAAAATACGCATATATTTTTTAGAACCGGTTTAAAAACTGGTTCAGAAGAACAGAACCTTTTTCAAAAATATCCATCTATAATTTTGTTGAACCGGTTCAAAAAATTTACAATATCGTAAGTACGAGTACGACATAAGTTTTCATCCAGTAATAGTCCTTTTCTGTCCAGAACTCATGGTCACCTGAGCTTTCTCGTTTATCGTTTATAAACCTCTAAGATTCTTTCTAATGTCTGAACTCCAAGGTTTACGGACTTTACCGTGAGATCTTAAAAAGAAAACGCAAACCATTTTCATATTTACAAACAATAAATTACGAAAAATACAAAACAAATCAAGGTACCTTGATGCTATTGGTCATATTCTATGAGTTTTTTTTTTTCAAAATATCCTTAAAACGTTCGTTCAAAGATTGATTTGCACTATTTTTCGCACCAAACACTTTCATTTCACGATATTTTCGTGAAAACGTAATTTAATTGTAAAAAGCACCGGAAATATCACAGCTGCTCGCCACCATTTTGACATTTTGACAGCAGCACCGCCTAGAGCGCACTGGTGATAGAAAATTGAACTAAATTACAATGACACGGCTAGGCAAGTGTTTAAACGTTATCGAATCATGTCATTCGCCGAGGCGTTAAACTAAATGTAAATAATAATAATAAATAAGGGATGTTATTTAGGCCAATGATTGAATGGCGCCTATCAATGAAAAGGCTAGGCCGATAATTAAACGGCTTATTAAGCTAGTTGGCTGCGACATATACATTACATTGAGATGGATAACAATGTTTCTAATCTAATCAACAATATTCTGCCTTAAGTCTGTAGGCATGCAAATGTTAGTAAGTGTCAGTTATCTGTAAAGTCTGTCCATCCTTACTTGTCTTATATGGTTAACAATCTTCACCCAACTCTTTATTGAAATAATCATTTATAAAATAAAACAAATGGTTTTTCACACATAGATTACTAAATAAAGTGTTAATAAATTAACAATAATTTCATAAACTTACTAACATATTTTTAAATAACGATTTAAGTTTAAAAGACGTATGACAACTGTTAAAAACTGTTTACTAAATAAGACAAGTAAGGATGAACAGACTTTAGGCTATTGTTACTACTAAGTATTACTATTTAAAGACGTCAATTATTATTACAAAGCTATCAACAGGAATTTTGTAAGTAATCAAAATTACATAAATAAAGTGATTTTTCTGTTTAGGTACTTTTAGGTTTTTCCTGATGTTTCGTCGCCTTTTCAGGGGCCGTATTCAGGGTACCTATAAAAGTACTTAGTTGTAAGAAAAACCTAAAAAAACAAACTAAAAAGTAAATTCTTCTGTAAATATGACAAATTTTAAAATGATATGATGAATGATATACATGATAAATTTTACAAAACGCGCCCCATGTTTTTCATGGGGCGCGTTTTGTAAAATTTATCATCAATATTATCTATAGCACGCCCCACATTTTTAGGTTTAAAATTTTCCGGTTTAAACTTTCTGTAGGTATAGGTTATTATTAAACCGGAAAATTTTAAACCTAAAAAAGGTTTAAAATTTTCCGGTTTAAACTTTCTGTAGGTATAGGTAGACAGAGTCACAGTCTCCTTCTTTCGGCTCAATCATCAGACCCTGGAAACTATTTCCCAATAAAGAACTCGTCAACACGATTCAAACGAGCCCAAACTCGATGGGGTTGCATGGTTTTATTACTGAGTCCCAGTGCCCTTCTTCCGGCTCCATCATCAGACTCTGGAAACTATTTCCCAATAAAGAACTCGTCAACACGATTCAAACGAGCCCAAACTCGATGGGGTTGCATGGTTTTATTACTGAGTCCCAGTGCCCTTCTTCTGGCTCCATCATCAGACCCTGGAAACTGTTTCCCAACAAAGTACTCGTCAAGACGATTCAAACGAGCCCAAATTCGATGGGGTAGCGTGGTTTTATTAAAGAGTTCCTATGGCCTTCTTCCGGCTCCATCATCAGATCCTCGGACACTATTTCCCAACAAAGTACTCTTCAAGACGATTCAAACGAGCCCAAACTCGATGGGGTAGCGTGGTTTTGTTTGTTATAGAGTTTCTATGGCCTTCTTCCGGCTCCATCATCAGATCCTCGGACACTATTTCCCAACAAAGTACTCGTCAAGACGATTCAAATGAGCCCAAACTCGATGGGATTGCACGATTTCAATATTGAATTCCTTTGGCATGGCCTTCCAGTTTCATCATCAGACCCTGGACCTTATCTCCCCTTAGAGTACTCGTCAAGACGATTCTAACAAGCCTAATCACAATGGGTTTGTATGGTTTCATCATTAAGTTCCTGTGGCCTTCTTCCAGTTCCATAATCAGATTAGCTCAATGACACCATAATATTGCATTGCCTTCGAGTTCTGATCTATGTTCAAAAATTTTTAATGTCTAGCTCATCGGGAAGCTAGTTTAAAATCGTTCGCATAACGAATATAATATTTCCTACAAAGAATAATGAAACACTTATTTACCTTCCATTTTCGTCTTGTTCAATTTAAATAGGTACCTACGAGTAGTTGCAAACTGTGCAGAGACGGGTCGTGACCGTGCCGTGACGTGTCACGGCACGGCGCGGCGGGGCGTCAACGTCAATTACACAATTAGTTTTAAATATTTTTAATACAGTGTCATAACGTTACTCAGGAACGAAAAAATAACGTTATTATTCTGTTTACCGTTATCAATTTTACCGTTATTAATTTCCAGTTATAACGTTATTTATTTTAACGTTATTTTTTTCTTACCGTTATCGATGCAAGTACATCGATAACGTTACTCATTTTTAACGGTATTTGAAGCCCTCTGATGTCTGTTGTAAGTATGGAAAGGCTATCAAGGGTACCCTTGCCCTTGCGGAAACCGAATTGGCTTTTAGCTAAAATACCCTGAGACTCCGCCAACCATTCAAATCTATTCTTAATCATATGCTCCAGGATTTTAGACATAGTAGAAGATAACGCTATAGGTCTGTAAGATGATTCAAGTTTCGGGTTCTTACCTGGTTTCAATAGGGGAATAACGACTTGGGATTTCCAGGAGTATGGAATATCGCCAGTTTCAACCACTCTATTAAATAGGTTGAGGAGGTGAGAAAGGGCAGTGGGACCGAGATGGGAAATGAAGGAATATGGTATGCCATCTTCTCCTGGAGACGAGTCTCTCAAGTTCCGAATAGCACATTTGAGTTCGTCTAAGGAGAATAGGGACTCAAATTTGTTGGAGGTGGAGTTGAATGATTGTGGAGGGAGTGTTTGAGAAATTTCAGGGGGAGCAAAGGGGGGGGCTAGTCTGTCTGCAAAGGATTCTAACCAAGGGGATGGGTCATTTGAAGAAGGAGAGGGTCCAGCAAGTGAACCTCGGAAACGTCTAATGTTCTGCCAAACTTTGGAAGGGGGGGAGCGGGGGGACAAGCTTTCGCAAAAACTTATCCATCCGCCTCTCTTCCTTCTTTTAAAGAGGCGTTTCGCTTTGGCGGCTATCTGTTGGTAGGCTATAAAATTTTCGCTGTTCATGTTCAAGCTGTAATTGATTTCCGCTTCTTTCCTTAGTCTTATGGCTTCCGAACATTCCGAATCCCACCATGGAGAGGAGATTCGGTTATGTTTCGTTCGACGAATCGGGGGGATGTGTAGATCGGCTGATGTGATCAGAGCGTCTGTAAAGTGGGTGTATTGAGATTTAATGGAGATTGTATGAGGGAGAGCAGTATGGCTCAAACGAGAGTCAACCTCTGCAGAAAACTTTTCCCAGTCCGCTTTATTGGTGTTATACTTCCGTAAGGATGAATGAGAATAAGCGGGGAGGGATGAGTTAGGTTTAGATACAATAATGGGAAAATGGTCGCTACCAAAAGTTTCTGTTAAGGTCTTCCAAGTTAACGCAGGGGCCAAGCTAGGAGAACAGGCAGTAAGGTCCACTGCAGACCTCTCATCCTGGTTGGGGTATACGCGTCTTGTTGGACTACCATCATTCAAAATACAGAGGTGGAACTCGTCAAACAGGTCAATCAAGTGGGTGGAGAACGAATCGCAGGAGTGACATCCCCATGAGGTGTGGTGGGTGTTGAAGTCTCCGAGGACTATAGCGGGTTGTGGGATTGCTGAAAGAACTGCTTGGAGGTCCGGTATGAGGGATGGTGATGGATCAGGTAAATAAATAGAAACAAATGAAATGTCTAAGATTTTAGCCGCAACAACGTTAAATGCGTCGCTGTGCGGGGGAATTGGGATTTTGGTATAAGTAAGGCTCCCTTTGATTAAGAGAGCGCAACCAGCACAGCCATCAACTCTGTCATCCCTGAGACAGGCAAAGCCCGACACTCGAAACCTAGTGTCCGGCTTGAGCCAGGTCTCAGAGATGGCAGCGACAGCCACAGAATGTTTGTTTAATAAAATTTTTAATTCGTGTGTTTTAGGGTTAACACTTCTACAGTTCCATTGTAGAAACTGAGGAGTGCTCCTCGTTGAATGGGTTGGGGGCGCCATTGGGAATAAGTTTACTAAGAAGACTTAGTTTGTGTGCTACGTTGGGCGGTAATGCATCATTAAATCTACAAAGTATGTCAGTTAAGAGGGAAATTATGTGTTCAAGAAGGTTGTCGTCTTTTGATGTCGAGTAGGGATTGTTGAGGTTAGACCCATTGGGTAATGTGGGAGGGACTTCCGAGATTATATTGTTATGAGCTACTCTGTCATAGCTCTGGGGAGGAGGGGCTCTTGGTTTTTGCATTGTAAACACAGTCTTCCGGTATGACGTTGATGGTGAGGCTGGAGTGGGTCGAATGTTGTTTATGTTCGGTTGGTGTTGGGATGAAACGGGGGACACAGGGGTCCTGGACATGTCTGAGTATGGGCGACGGACAGGTGCAAACCGAGCGGATGCCTCGAGGTAAGAAATACTTTCCTGTGACATTACTAGCTTAATGTTGTGTTGTCTCACTGTTTCGGGACAGCCCCTGCTAGTAGCAAAGTGTTCCCCCGAACAGTGTAGGCATGTTGATTTACTCTCAGGAATGTTACAACTGTCGCCCGGGTGTTCTTGGGCACAGCGGTAACATCTCGGCTTAGACCGGCATTGAGCTTTTATATGGCCATACCTGCAGCAGTTGTGGCATTGAATTGTAGGGAGTTGGTAAGTTTCCACTGGCAGAGACGTAAAATAGCAGAATATTCTTTTTGGTAATACTTGACCTTCGAATGTCAACACTACGGTTTGGGTGGGGGTCCAAGTGGTATTACCATTTGAAGAAACCTTCCTATTGAGACGTCTGGCCTTCAGGACAGTACCGCATCCTTCAGGTAATTCTATGGAACCGATAAATTCGTCTAGTGACCAATCGACAGGGACATTCCTAACTATGCCCATGCGGGTGACATTGTAAGATGGAATTATAGCTTTGAATTTATGTAATGAACCGAAGTCTGATGCAATAAAACTATTTGCATCTGAACCCGTTTTAAATTCGATTTCAATTCTATTTCTACCTAAATTTTTAATGCCGCCTTTTACAATATTTTTAATATTATGTTTGTGTATAAGCTGTCCAAATTTAATGGGTCTAATAGTGGTACCAGCTGCTGGATCAGGCACTTCCCTACTCACGTAGGAGTGAAGGGACCTTGATCAAGAGGGCTGTACTTACGGGACTCCTGGGAGAGCTTTGGGTGCAAGTATAATGATTGGATAGAAGCCGAGGTGTCAATGTCGTTGGAGGACCTTGTCCGTTTGTCGGGATTGGATGTTGTACATGATTCCGATGGGAGTTTATGCTTAC
This sequence comes from Agriphila geniculea, assembly GCA_943789525.1. Taxonomy (NCBI): domain Eukaryota; kingdom Metazoa; phylum Arthropoda; class Insecta; order Lepidoptera; family Crambidae; genus Agriphila; species Agriphila geniculea. The sequence continues at coordinate 12,150,941 of OX038891.1, forward strand.
GGGGGGGTTCTGATTTCTCCTGCGTAAACATTGGTTATGAAGTTTCCATATCGGGGGGATCAGGGGGATCAGGAGGCTCCGGATCCATGGCGTCTAACCAGAGATGGCGAGACGCCGCGTGTTATAAACCGGTATTAGTAATCTAAATACACTGAATTCTTGTTAAAACACTTAAAACCACTCACCAACAGAATGTTAGACGAGAAAACTCAATTTAGAAAAGAACGGTTGAGGGAAAAGTATGAAAAACACTAAATCAAATTCGCGAACACGTGTATCACACAACTCCGAAACACGGAATCCATTAAAAGGTTTCGAAATTTTGAGAACGAGTCCCACCTGTCTGTCAAACTGTGCTCAGCAATCGAGAAGGTCGAGACGACAAGTCTTCGTAGACAAGAGTCCCGTGTGCTCATGCTACGCGTGCAGGGGCCCTACCGCCCAAGTGTCGTCGACTTCGCCGTCGGCTTCATTTGACAGATGGATGAGATACATTGCTACTTCTTTTTGGTACAAATAAAAACTTAGCAAAGACAAAAAGCAATGTATTACAATCATCTGTCAAATGAAGCCGACGGCGAAGTCGACGCTACTTGGGCGGTAGCCCCCCTGATGAAAATGGTTGGACTTTATCTGGTCTTAAATCTGTGTATGATCACTTTCCATAGTCTTACCTATTATCAGTGGCAATCAAACAACGCTGTAGAACACGAAAATAGCTAAACCATGTGGTGAACCTTGAACAATAAAAAAATAACATTTTTGGAGATATACAAATATAGGTTACGGCGGGTTGCGATCTGTAAAACATGGGTTAAAGTATCTGTAATTTCGTAATAAATAACTATATCACAACGGCAAACGGTAACCTTATTGGTGATTTAAATGTTCTACGGGCTACTGTACTAGTAGTAGCGTGCTCTTTTTATATTATATGGCGGGCAGGGCAATGATATTAGAATGGCGGGTCCATAGCGCGTGTTTTGGTCTACACAATAAACAAACACTCCTTTTTGGGCAGTCGTGTAAAAACATCTCAACATTCAACAAAAAAAACGTACGAGGATTTTGTTTCACGAAACAATGTTTTGTTGATTGTGTAGGGCAAAACACGCGCTATGGACCCGGCCTTATACTTAACGTGATAAGGCCGAAGGTACAAGCGCACTACACTCGGGGGGCGAGCATTCTCTCTTCATTGTGCGAACGTCGAATCGAAATGCTCACCACACAGTGCAGTGGCTAGTCATCAGCCGTGGCATCACATCAGTCATCCCACCCACATCATGTGATATTTCCCTCCTGGGGCCTATTTCATAAACATTACAGTTTTGTAATTTACTACAGTGATTCACGTAGGTAGGTAGGTACCATGGGCAACAGCGTCGCTTAACCACTGCTAAGGTTAAAATCGCTTGCACGCCGCGCCCGCTCTCACATACGTTTAGTTCGTGCAGGGGCGATACGCACGCACACGAATTTTGTTGCTAACTGGTTATGCGACGCTGTTGCCCATTAGTACATTGCGGTATCTGTGAGTAGTTTATTTTCAAGTTTCAAATTGGCGACGCAATGAATGCCAAACAATCATTGTAATTTACTACGGAATGTTTATGAAATAGAACCCAGCCCTCCTAACATGAGGATTTATCACGTTTAGCTGTCAAAAGACAATGGATTTTGACAGTCGAGTATCGATAAAACTATATTGCGCGATATTATGTCGTGTTTCGGTGGTTATGCTATGCCCCCATAGCATGACCACCGAATCACGATATAATATAGCGATTTATCACGTTTAATTAGGGCTTTTCCAAAGGACTAAAAACTGTAGGATCGATAGATGGCGTTGATAAATTAAGCACTGTCAACTGAGGCGCGTTTAGAACCTACGCTCCGAGTGCAACCAAACTTGTGTCAACCGAACGTCACGCTCTAATGTTTGATACGCCGCGCGCCGTTAGAGCGGTGGTTGCACTCGAAGCGTAGGTTCTGAATGCGCCTCAGTTGATAGTGCTTAATTTATCAACGCCATCTATCGATCCTATAGTTTTTAGTCCTTTGGAAAAGCCCTCATTGTCAAAAGACAATGGATTTTGCCAGTTGGGTGTCGATTAAACGCTATATCACGCGATATTATAACGTACTTCGGTGGTTACCTATGCTATGCAGGTGGGGCTTTCTGTTTGGTAGTATGTAAGTTCCTGTGTAGGTTTTTGGCGCCATTTACTCGAGTTCGGTTCGGTGACTATTTTAATTATTTGCAAATTGATTCATAGTGGATATTGTGTCTTAAAATTGGTGCAGTTTTGTGGTACAAGTGTCTACGCAACTGAACATTATGTGGGATAATTGAAATAGGCGCGATCTTGGTTGTGTGAAGCCGAAACTTTTACTGTAGTGGAAGCTACTTCGGCAGAACTTACCGAGTAAACTGTCTTGATATACTTGGTGCCAAATGCTCCAACCAGCATTGGAATGCAATGCACCCGCATTCTAATGTAAACTGAAACAATCCACCACTGAACTATTCAACACTTGACACTGGCAAAAATTACTTCCAAGAGGAATGTAGATTGCAAAAACAAAAATAAGAAGAAGAAGAAGAAGTTCCTGTAGCAAGCGTTTGTAATTTGGCGACTGTGGTAATGGTGACCACCTCGCTCGCTACTACAGTTCGAATCACGAAAGATGACCACAAATGGCGCCCATTTCGCATCATACATAACTCATGAAGAACAGACTTAAGACAAAATAATATTTCATATATTTAAATATAATGTAAATATCTTTAGGAATATGAAATATTATATTGTCATAAGTCTTTTCTTCATGAGTTATGATGCGAAGATGGGCGCCATTTGCGGTCATCTTTCTTGATACGAACTACACCAAACTGATTGCATAGATTGGATATTTATTATAAATAAAATCTTGCTTTGACTAATAGTAAAGTTATTGCCTACATAATTAATTTTATTTTCAGATATAGCAGAAGCGATTGGTCGTAAATGTACCACTCTTCCTTTATTCGAAAAAGGCATTTTCGAACACACCTACGTGAAACATTACTCTTTGCAAACTAACGAGTTTTTAAAATGTCACTGGGATAAGTACAAACGAGAGATTACAGGGAGAGTCTTCGCACCATTTGAATTTCTTGATATTAGGTAGGTCTGCCTGATGATTAACTTACTTCTGCCCGCGACTTCTTCCAGGCAATATCATTGCTTCCAGGCTATAAACTATCTGTGTGTCAAATTCCATCCAAATCTGATCAGCCGTTTTTGTGTGATTGAGGAATAAACATCAAAACCCACATTTAGGGTCCCCCCAGACCTACCGGTTTCCGTTCTTTGCTTTGCTGTTCGGCAATGGACCGCTGGCCAAGAGGCTCATTTTCAATCTATCGCATTTTTTCAATCTAAGTACATTTCACATATAAGAATGTTCTTGTGAGCTTTGTTCCTTAAACGATCGTTATGAAAACACAAAAAAATAGTTCAAATAGGTAATGATGACACCCACAACCCTGTCTGTTTACAATTTATATAAATATGTGATCGATTTATTTTTAGCAATCGGAGACCATGTTCAGGGTGACATATCTCCCAGAAGCTTCCTACTTCGCAACCCAGACGATGATATTTGATAACACCAAGCTAATGGCTATCTTGCCAATTTGGTCTGGTCCAAATATGCGATAGATTGAAAATGACCCTGGTTGGCCGGCGGTCTAAACAGCAAATAGAACAGCAAAGCAAAGAAACGAGACCGGTAGGTCTGGGGGGACCCTTATTAGTAAGATAAAGGGTGTAAAATAAAAAGACCCTCAACGAAGCTAAGTCCACGCATTCCGCCAATCATCAGGATCATTTTTGTCTTTTAGACTTTACCTGGGAAATCAATAGCTATAAAGTTATTGAAGGTCAAAGTTATAATTTTTTTTCAAGATTTAACGAAAACTAATTTTATACGTTATCCACGAAACATTATAAAAAAATAAGTATTTCGTATAATAAAACCACTTGAATGCTGTACGGAAATCAACTAACTCTTTTATTTTTTTTTATAACGACAAATAGGTGCCACAGAGTATACACAAAATCTTACCAATAAACTAGCACAGATGGAAGTAGGAGCAATTACATAAAATTAATACCTAATATAATATTGTTTCTGATATTTTCCAACACCGCCACTATATCTAAACAATATCAACAACACGGTTAAACAATCTGGATTCCTAATTTATTTAAAAACTTATGATGTTTTATTGAGCACAAAGCTTTTGTTAGCAGATCAGCAGGCATTTCAGCTGTTGACATGTATTTTAAATTTACAATCTTTCTAGATACGCAATCTCTACAAAAATGATATCTAATGTCTATGTGTTTGGTCCGTTTATGGAATACAGGATTAAACGCTAACTTCTGAGCACTTTGATTATCATTATAGAGATCAATACTATACATTGTTTTTGTTATCTCAAATTGTAAATTCCTTAAATAAATGACTTCTTTACAAGCCTCAGTCATAGCCATATATTCGGCTTCACTACTAGATAATGCTACAGTCTGCTGTTTTTTGGATTCCCAAGAAATTATGCAGCCTGAAAGGGTAAAACAATAGCCAGTATATGATCTCCTATCAATGATGTTGCCACCCCAATCAGAATCAACATAACCTTCCAACAATGAATTTCCATCATGAGAATACACTAAGCCAAAGTCTTTAGTCTTTTTTAAATATTTCAGAATTCTCTTAACATATGTACAATGTTCTTTAGTATGAGAATTATTGAATTGACTCAAGAAACCTACTGCAAATGCAATATCAGGCCTGGTGAGCACTGCCAGATACATAAGGCAACCTATAACCTGTTGATATGGAAAATCACCAACATAACTGTCACCTGATGGTTGTAACTTAGTCTCCATTGGAGTTAAAACAGTTTTACAATTACTCATACAAAATTTATGTAAAATCTTTTCAATGTAGTCTTTTTGATTGAGAGATATAGATTTCTTACATTTATCAATACTGACACTTACACCAAGACATTTTTTTAATTCACCTAAGTCTTTGATTTTAAAATTACTAGACAAAATATCTTTCAAAAACTGTGTTTCTTTCGGATTATTTGAAAAAATGAAAAAATCATCTACATATAATGTAACTATTACAATTTCCTTATTTATCCTTTTTAGAAACATACATGGTTCATAGTTAGATTTAAAATAACCATTTTTTAACAAACATTCATCCACTTTCTTGTACCACACTCTTGAAGATTGTTTTAGGCCATATATGGCTTTCTTCAGCTTAAGAACTTGACCACTATGAGTCGAATCAGAAAACCCTACTGGTATCTGCATGAAGATGGTTTCTTCAAGAGTGCCATTCAAGAAAGCTGTGGTCACATCAAGATGCGTTATATCAAGACCCAACTGAACAGAAAGAGCAAATAATAATCTCAACGTGGTGTGTCTCACTACGGGAGAAAAAGTGTCTGTATAGTCCACACCTTCAACCTGCGAAAAACCTTTCGCCACTAATCGCGCACGAAAACGGACTTTATTCTCACTATCATATTTCTTTCGTAGCACCCACTTGCACTGTACAGCTCTGCTGTCTTTTGGAGCTTCGCACAACTCCCACGCATCATTGTCTTTGAAACACTGTAATTCTTCCCGCATAGCTTCCTTCCATTGCTCCTTTTCAGGACCTTGCAATGCTTCACTCAGAGATAAACCAGCTGCATCATCATAGACTTCTTCATTCATACAGAGGTTAGAAAACCCAAATCGCTCTGGCTTCTTCCTCTCTCGGATAGGTTTGGGAGTGTGATATGTGAAATTATCCAGCTTAGTCTCTGCATCTTCATAGTCACTAGGAAGATATGATTCATCACTTCCTTCTAGTGTACTATCTAGGAACTCTGTGTTATCTTGACCGGGCGTCTCTTCGCTGGTCTTCTGGTCGGATTCTTCTACATTGATTGGATCTGAGCCCTGTGAGCCATCCGCCACTGAATCAAAACTCTGACCTTGTACTTCAATTTGACATTCAGATTTTGATTCCAGCTCAGTTATCACGACGTCTCTGCTGGTTAACACTTTTTTGGTTTCGGGGTTAAAAAGTCTATATCCTTTTATATTTTCTGGATATCCAATAAGAATGCACTTTTCTGACTTTTTATCCCATTTCTTCCTTTTTTCTTTCGCTATGTGCACCATCACTAAACTACCGAAGATCCTGATGTGACTGATATCCGGCTTGATGCCATTCCATATCTCATATGGAGTTTTGTAACCCAAGGATGCTGCCACAGTACGATTCTGCAAGTACACTGCTGTACTGGTGGCTTCTGCCCAGAACTCTTTTCCCAAATTCGCATCAAAAAGCATGCACCTGGCTTTCTCTACGATTGTGCGATTAAAACGTTCTGATAATCCGTTCTGTTCTGGCGTGTATGGGTTAGTCTTCTGATGAATTATTCCAGCTTTGTTTAAAAACACATCAAATTCTTTGTTACAGTATTCTAGACCGTTGTCGCTTCTTAGTATCTTGACTTTATTCTTTGTTTGATTTTCTACTTCAGCCTTAAACTGTTTAAAGTACTTCAGGGCTTCATTTTTGTTTCTTAAAAAATAAACATAAGTCATGCGACTATGGTCATCGATAAACAATAGAAAATACCTGGAGCCGCCAATAGAAGTATGTTCCATGGGTCCAGAAATATTGGTGTGCACTATCTCTAGTAAACCACTGCTTCTCTGGCCGGTACTTTGGAATGGTAACCGACTTTGTTTACCTTCGCAGCACGTAATACACGAGGACTTGCTTATATTTTCAATCTTATTGCTAATTGACATACCAAGCACTGCATTGTTCATGTGTTTTAGGTAGTCCTGGTTGACATGGCCCAATCTGCGATGCCATGTTACCGCCGACACTGCTGATGCGACGAGACTCGCTTGACTGGACAGATTCACTTTGTAGACTCCATTGACTAACGATGCTGTAGCCACAAGATCGTTGTCCCGGTTGTAAACTTTACAGCCATTTGTAGTAAACGAGACTTTATTTCCTTTGTTTATTAGTTGGCTGACAGAGAGCAAATTCGTTGTCAAACTTGGAACACAATATATGTCTTCAACCACGATATCATATTCGCATTCGTCGGTTTTTGTGGTAATTCTCGCATTACCTGAGCACTTTTTCATTGTTTGCAACAATAATTTCCTTATGTTGATCGTATTTAGCATTCATAATACAACTTTCATTTGCTGTGAGATGGACGCTTGCGCCTGAGTCGATGTACCACTCGTGTTTATTGAAATTCCCACTCAAAAACACTGCGCTAAAAGCATTCGACTGCATCTTAATGTTTTTCTTCGAATTAGACGAGGAATTTTCATATAACGGGCATTGATTACGGTAATGGCCGGTTTGTTTACATTACATGTGTAACACTTCACCATTTTATTTGATTTGACAGATGAATCAATGCTGCCAACCAGTGTTGTTCCTGGCCAAGGAGGTTTATAATAAGGAGTGAGTACTCTACAAAAATTTTCACCTATCGTTTAAAAGAAATTCAACTTTATTGCATTGCACAGAGTTGAAATTCTATCGACGACATTGACTGAAGGCACTACTGTGTGAAAGAGACAACACCAGGTGGAGGTCGGTGTCTCGTTCGCACAATTGCCATTACTAAACAATAATACCACGATAGTAGGACTAAAAATATGTACGTTACCAATCAAGTAGTGTATCAAAATTAAAGATTCGGAGTGGGAAGTCGAATATATACTATTTAAATATTAATTTTAGAATGACACATAATAATTGTAATATAAAACAGAACTTTTTTGATTTAATTAGATATCTACAATAATGCTAATCAGCAATCATCGGTGAGGTGGTAATAAATAGAAGTGTCAATCCTAGCAACTCCGATTTTGACCTTGAATTTCAATTTAAGAATTTCAATCTATAGGAAATGTTACTTTACAAAACTAGTGTGACCATAAATACTTCACCATTTCAGATTTCCAGAAAAACGAAATTGTTCTATTGAAATGGCTAGAGGTCGCAGGCGAGACGGTAAAATTAATAATAATAATCAAATTCATGTTTGTGCGCCTATTTCAATGAAACTCGGTTTCTGGTACTATTTCAACATGAAAATAACAACGCAATGTTGAAAATTTTAAAAATCCAAGATGGCGGCCTACTTTTTTGTTTTTGGGCCGATTTCGATGAAACTCGGTTTTTGGAACTATTTTGACAAGAAAATAACAACGCAATTTTTAAAAAAACTAAAAATCCAAGATGGCGGCCTACTTTTTTGTTTTTGGGCCGATTTCGATGAAACTCGGTTTTTGGAACTATTTTGACAAGAAAATAACAACGCAATTTTTAAAAAACTAAAAATCCAAGATGGCGGCCAACTTTTTTGTTTTTGGGCCGATTTCGATGAAACTCGGTTTTCGGTACTATTTTGACAAGAAAATAACAACGCAATGTTGAAAATAAAAAATCCAAGATGGCGGCCAACTTTTTTGTTTTTGGGCCGATTTCGATGAAACTTGGTTTTTGGAACTATTTTGACAAGAAAATAACAACGCAATTTTTAAAAAACTGAAAATCCAAGATGGCGGCCAACTTTTTTGTTTTAGGGTCGATTTTGATGAAACTCTGTTTTTGGTACGATTTTGACAAGAAAATAACAACGCAATGTTGAAAACTTACAAAATTCAAGATGGTGGCCAACTTTTTTGTTCTTGGGCCGATTTCAAAAACAAATTAGCAGCCATTTTGATCTTTTTTTTATTTTTCCATCAGTTTATATTGAGTGGTTTTTTCTTGTCAAAATAGTACCAAAAACCGAGTTTCATCGAAATCGGCCCAAAAAACAAAAAAGTTGGCCGCCGCCTAAGATTTTAAGTATTTTAAAAAATTGCGTTGTTATTATTTTGTCAAAATATTACCAAAAACCGAGTTTCATCGAAATCGGCCCAAAAACAAAAAAGTTGGCTGCCATCTTGGATTTTTAATTTTTTCAATATTGTGTTATTGTTTTCTTGTCAAATTAGTCCTAAAACCGAGTTTCTTTAAAATCAGCCCCAATCACAAATAAAAGAGTTGGCTGCCATATTTGTTTATATTTTTAACATTTCGTTGTTATTTTTTATCAAAATAGTAACAAAATCGAGTTTCATCAAAATCGGCCCACGAACAATATAGTTGGCCGCCATCTTGGTTTCTTGTTATATTTTTAACATTATGTCGTCGTAAATCTCATGCACCCATTTTATTAACTTCACAAGTAAAGAAATTGGTGCAAGAATTTTAGACCTTATTGACATATTTACCAAAATAACAGTTTTTAATGAAACAGCAAAGTAAATGAACAAGTATAATTATGGGAAAAAGCAACCGAATTTCAAAGGTCAATAAAATGGAAAATCGTTTGCATCTTTTTTTGACTACAGATCACTAGACAATGTTTTCCTACTTTTACTTGTTTTTCCAACATTCATTTGTTTTTCCGAAGTTCACGCACATTGTATTTTTATAAAAAAATGGAATAAACTTTAAAGTTGCGTAATTATTTACACTTGAGCTTAAATTGAATTGAATAAACTAGATTTTGTATTGGTTGAACTACCATATTTCAAAAAATAAAAACAAAAAGCAATTTAATAAAAACGTGATAAATAAATTGTTCCAAATTTTTTTTAATAAATAATTATTTTCTGTTTTTTAGTTAACGAGCTAAATTAAAAATATACCACTGCCTATCAGAATACTCGTCAAGACCATTCAAACGAGTCCAAACTCGATGGGGTTGAAAGGTTTTATTACAAAGTTTGTAACCTAGATTTATGGGACTGGTATAAATATGAAAATAAAAGATTTAAGTTTGATCAAAAGTGAAATTTTATTGATACCTCAAAAAAAACAAAAGAGCAAAATGTTAAAAGATTGTGAGAAAGTTAAAAGAACAGGGCGTGGGTGTAACAAAACTTTGCAGCTCACTTGTTGTACTGGCGGAAGGCCTTAAATTGCAGTGTTCTCACTGAGCTGAGAGTTTGCTTATATGAGTAATAAAAGTGAAATCAGACAGGTAGGGTTTGTAAGAGAAATGTGAATAAATAAAAGCTCTAGCTTATCGCTATCCTTAAAGTAGATTTACAATATATACAGACCAAATGTGGGCTACTAATCAATAGAAAACCATTTGACAAACATACAAGTGCACTTCGGATTGAGCTGGTGAATTACAAATCAAAAGCAAGTTATGCGGTACTTATTGCAGCTCACTTGTTGCTCTGGCGGAAGGCCTTAAGTTACAGTACTCTCACTGAGTTGAGAGTTTGCGTATATGAGTAATAAAACTAAAATCAAAGAAGTGGTGTTTGTAAGAGAAATCTGAATAAATAGAAGCTCTTGCTTGTCGCTATTCTTACAGTAGGTTTACAATATATACAGGTCGGATATACGCTATTAATCAATAGAAAACCATTTGAGAAACATACAAGTACACTTTAGATCGAGCTGGTAGTTTACAAATCAAAAGTAAGTTATGCGGTGCTTATATACATATAGCTAGGCTAAACTGATGACAGAAAAGAAGAGTAGAGATGATTATTGGGCGCCACACGCTTATGGGTAACTCACAAACGTGAATAATAGAGGAAAGCGTAGCAAGATAAAATATAGGAACGGTTACACCTGAGATTCGTGTTCCGCTGAGGGCTTCTGGATCGCCAGTCACTCAAAGCCAAAGGTCAGCAAACGAGGGCTTGACGATGTTGTCGTCTGCTCAGCAGCACTCGTTTCGGATGGGTGATCCCGTCAGAATTAAAAGAACTGTCGAGGAAATAGGAAACACAGCGTTATGTCAAAGCAGTGACATAAAAAGGACGTTAGTAGAAATAATTGCCGTTTAGCAGAAAGACTTACCCGGACGCCGAGAATTCGAGGACTAATGTAAGAAATTTGCGGTGCTCGCGGTGATGTAGCTTAGGACGCAATTAGTGTGGTTTACCACGGACAGATTACACACGCAGCGTACGAAAAATACTTTCAATCACAGTGCACAATCGCGCACTCACAGCAAGTTATGTAGAAGTTAAGAGAAAAACGAAAAAGAAATACTGGAGAGAGGGTCGGGCCCTATTTATCTGTTTTCTTTTCATCCGTTCAATCTCACGACTAATCTACCACTTTCTCGAAACAGCCAGAATGAATCATACCGACTTGCACACTTCTAGAATGTTCAGATTATAGTCTATGGTTAAGAAAATTAGTTAAAGATAAATAAAGGATTATATGAAATCAAATAAAGGAAGATTTGTAGAATCTAAATCACTAATTACTCCCATTGTACATTAGATATTCGTGAAGTTATTTATTAAAAGTTTTTAGGAACCATAGATAATCCAAATTCTTTATCTGTGAATCCAGCCGTGAAAGCAGGAAGCTACTTCACGCGAGATGTCAGTTTTGAGTGCTATTGTATGAACGAGATGACAGGATGGTTATGCATTTAGGTGTGAGAGAGATGGTAATATACGCGCGACAGACTGCCACTACTTGACACTAGATAGCGCTAAAGTTTTGATGAAGTGTGGAATCCCAACACTAGGTGGCTTTATGAAAAAAGGAGACACAAACAGCTAGACATCCCTGCCAGAATGAGAAGGCGTATATGTTTGGATGCTTGCTCGTGGTAATAGTTCCGCTATTCCTCGCCAGATTGAGCCAATAGTCCGAAATTACGATGTTTGTCCTGATAAAATTAAAATGTCAAACGTCAGATTGAACTGTTGTTTGTTGACGAATATAAGTCTATATAAAATATTAAGAAGAAACTAGCAATTATTGCGTGGAATTGAGTTAATGAAAATGTATGTACCTTGCAATGTGGGATGTATAAAAATGTTGTGTAATGATGTACAATATTGGATCAAAAGAAAAGCATAAGTAAAGGTTGGTACCGTCAAAGTTTATTATGAATGTAACATATCAAAATGATATGTTACAAGTTCCTGTGGCCTTCTTCCGGCTTCCTTCATCAGACTCTTGGATACTATTACCCGACAGAGCACTCGTCAAGACGATTCAAACGAGCCCAAACTCGATGGGGTTGCATGATTTCAATATTGAGTTCCTATGGCATGGCCTCCAGACTTCATCATCCAACCCTGAACCTCGTCTCCCGTCAGAGTACTTGTCAAGACAATTCTAACAAGCCCAAACACGATGGGGTTGTATAGTTTCATTCATCATAGAGTTTCTGTGGCGTTCTTCCGGCTCCATCATCAGATCAGCTTAATGACATTGTAATATTGCATTTCCTTCCATTTCTGACCTGTGTTCAAAGTTTCAAGTCTCTAGCTCATCGGGAATTCAGTATAAAATCGTTTGCAAAATTTGTGCTCAAACAAACAAAAGAGCAAGCAACCTAATAAAAACGCGGTAAAAAGTGTTAATTATAAATAAAGAACTACCTAGGTATTTAAGTTTATATTAAACAGTTTAAAGTATTATGTATGTCTCCGGCCAACCATACGGTTTGGTCACCCTAATGAAGAAAAGGACACATACATCTACTTGACCTCTCTGTCGGCTCGTTTTGGGGCGAAGCGCTCATTCCGGTTTATAGTACTATTTCCATGTTCCTGGCAAATTTAGGATTGCCGTATTCACACTCAAAAATTGCCGTAAAACGCCAAATTTTCTAAATAATTGCCGTATTTACGAAAAATACACCAATTTTGGCAATGAAAATTGCCGTATTTGTATGGACAGCGTTATAAAATGGTGCCGTATCTCGAGTCAAATTCGATCGGGATTACCGTAGAATACGGCAATTGCCGTATCAAGAACAACACTGCTGCCAACATTGCCACTATGTTTTGCCATAGACAAACTCGTGTTTTTCTTTTTATTGAACTTGCGAGTTGCGAACGCTCCATTGACTTCACTTTCTTCGTGTTCCGGTGACGACATATCCAGCAATTTCGTTTTGATGGAATCGGCCGTTATTGGAATTCCCGAGTGTTCAATGGCCATAATCATAGGCGCAAATCTGTCCGGCAAACCCGCCAATAGCAATGATCCTGTCCACTGATAATTTATTTCAAAGCCTGTGCCACTTAATTTCTGCGATGTATCAATTATTTGAGTAACGTATGATGTCATCGAACTGCAGTTTTCAAGGCGTATAGAAACTAAATTCCGTAGTAGACTAATTCGTCGCGAAAAACCACTGTCATCGAATAATTGTTTGAGTTTTTCCCACAGTTCTTTCGATGATTTTACCGTCTTTATATGGACATATAAGGTCGGGTCAATAGTCATTATTAACTTTGCTTTTGTTTTTTCGTCATCTGCCTCATCTACTTTTTTATCTGTCACTGGAAAAACACAATGTTTCATGCCTTCCAAGACTAAAAAGTTCTCGGCTGCGAAACACCATTCACTGTAATTTTCTCGTCCACATAATTTCGGCACATTAACGATATAATTGGACGCCATTTTTCACACAGTACGCTACACACCGGTCAGTCACTATGCAAGAAAGTTCACAAATTACTGTTCGAATTGTCACGTAGCAGGTTATCACGCTTAGTAAACTGCTTATAACATTTGCAAATGTCCAAAATTCTTGTTATAAACTACTAAATACTGCGAAATATTAGCGAAACGATGGCCCATAACCTATAATAAAACCACTTGAATGCTGTACGGAAATCAACTAACTCTTTTATTTTTTTTTTATAACGACAAATAGGTGCCACAGAGTATACACAAAATCTTACCAATAAACTAGCACAGATGGAAGTAGGAGCAATTACATAAAATTAATACCTAATATAATATTGTTTCTGATATTTTCCAAAATTTCGTAACAAACAATGGCTTCAAAACGTCTTTAATTAATGCAGAACAGAAATGGTCCTGACGATGGGCAGAATACGTAGACATCTGCTTCATTGAAAGTCTTTTTACAACCTGTATGAATAAAGTAAATCACGCGCATTTTGCTCGCTTGTGGTCTGTCGCACGATGTGTGGCCGGCCGCAGCATACCGCGACGGGCGACCGAATTCAATAATCACTGCGCGCTACCACAGAATACATAATAGTACAAGTACAGAAGATCCACTCCGCAAAGTAATTTAAATAAATAGCGACTCTATCCCATACACAATAAAGTGCAATTCAGGTCGCACACCGCTCCCACCCTACAGTTATATTCACCTAGAAGTTGCCTCTCTTTCTATCGCGTAGCTCTTATCTCTTCTAACGATTTTAGGGTTTGTTCTTCTAAATAATAATTAAATAATAGGTACTTAATGTACTTAAATACATTTCAAAAAAACCTAGACTAGGTACAGTCGACGCCACATTAGACTATACATGCTGACTTTGAGGCAATTTGCTTTCTTACGAAAAACACTGTCATTAATATTAACTTTATTTCGAAAGTAGGTTTGTAGTACCTACCTCATCTATAAATTATTATTGCAAAAAATACCTAGTTGGGTGAAGATTGTTTAGCAAATAAGACAAGTAAGTACCTAAGAATAAACGGATACTAAATAATATCTAGGTAGAAGACAAGCACTTCTTACGTTTCGATGTCGTTTTGAACTTTTGGAAATGTGAAAAACGTGAGGTTCGGATCCTTTATATTAGTATTAAGATGAACGCGGCGAGTGAATGACTATCGAAATTGAACTGCTAACAGCCAGCCAACGGCGGCAGCCCTCTGAAATTAGTCCGTCCGGACGGACCCGCTGGCTACTTGTAGCTTCGTACCTAAAGCGCGGAGTGCGCCTAGCCTGGCGCTACCTCGATGTGTCAGTCGGCCTCCCCCCCCCCTACAGGTTAAAAAAATGTAGCCAACTGCAAAGTAACCAAGGGCGTCGCCAGCCCATGGCCCAGGAGGGGCAAGTTAATATTAAAGAGGATGAGGAAAATATTAATAGGGATGTTGACTTATGAATAAAATAACGAAATACTAATAAAAATCGTAAACATATCAAACTTTTGGAGTAGCTTGTATACCTCTTGGTTTTATATATTGCGTATTATTTGTTTTATGACCCTTCAAAGTTGGGTGGACAAGTCCATTTAAAAAGTATAAAATTTGTTAAAATAAATAATACATTTAATAAGTCCGTAAAATTTATAGCAAATTTGTCAAAGAAACCATTTTGATAAACACAATATTTAATATAGCTGCCGAACAAATTTCCTACGCGTTGCATACAACGTAGGAAGGCGTGACGTCATAACTTGGTAGCCGTTAGTATGGAGCGTTTCGGGTAATTTTTATACAAATGTTTCTTTTTTTTTAGGGGTAATTTATGTAACATGAAATAAAAAAATAGTCAACATGCCTATTGTAGGTACAGTCAAGAGCACCTAGTGAATTTATTCAAACTTTGAGATGGGACAGGATTTATCGGAAAAGCAAGTCAATTGCACGGCCTTAGGACTTTGGTTATTTGCAGTTGGCTACATTTTTTAACTTCTAGGGGGGGCAGCGCCCCCCCCCCCCCTGCCCACCCCTGGCGACGTCCTTGAAAGTAACCAAACTTCTAAGGCCGCGCAGCGCTAGACTTGCTTTTCCGATAATTCCCGCATCTCAAAACTTGAATAAATTCACTAGATGCTCTTGACTGTACCTACCTACAATTCGTATTTTCTCAACCTTCTTTAATATTAACTTGCCCCCCCTAGGCCATGGGCTGGCGACCTTGATTGAATTCGCTTTGCTGAAGCACCGATTGCGATGTCGTGACAGGGCGGCGACGTTTCATTCATACAAGACAACGAGACAGCAACATGTTAAATCAGGATGTGTCGTTCCTCATCTGTCTGTCTGTACGTTACGTACCTACATAATGTAACTGTTGCATAATAAATCATATTTTTACAGAGACTACCACTTCTACAACTGTCGTAACCGCTTGCTGCCGTCACAATCCATCCACACCAAGAAAGACTTCCGGTTTAAACTGAAGCCGGGCCCTGGAGTGGACAACTTCGGTCAGATGCCTATACCTCAAGAGTTGCACATGAAACGAGGCACAGCGAAGAAGGAGAAGGACAGAAGGAAGTCTGCAGCTAAAAAGAAGGAAGTTAAAGTTGAGGAAAAAGTTAATAAACAATGAATGCGTAGCCGTTTGCTCGTCTGTAAGCTCCCTAAAGGCCCGCGGGCTGATTATCTAATTAGAAACCACCTAGCGACCGGTTGCAGTTCATAGATGATAGTGATCCGTTGCTACTTCTTTTTGGATCAAAAAAAAAACATACCAAAGAAAAGTAGCAATGTATGTGGAATGAAACCGGTCGCTAAATAGTTTCTTTTTAGATAATCAGGGTGCCGGCCACAGTCAGCCGCGGCAAGCGAATTCAATAATCACTGCGTGCTATCTCAATGGCGGCCTCTTAGATCGTCGTCACGACCGCAGTGATTACCGAATTCGCTTACCGCGCCGCCCGCTGCGGCTGGTTGTGGCCGGGCCGTAAATGGTTATCTTGGCTTTTTTTCGCACGAACAATCACGTTATTGGGAAAATGCCTACCTAGGTAGCAGGTACGCAAGCGCGCATCGTGCATTGCATTTCGTATTACATCGTAGCGTTAGCTTCTTCTTTAACTTTACGATCGGCCACTCACGTGCTTTGACACTTTGTAGAAAAGTTCGTGCGCGCGCGCATTGCTCCGGGGCGCGAACTAAGGCCCTCCGCTGCCTTGAGCGGGATCGGCGTCCGCTCTGGGTGTTGTTTCCTGTATATTCATAAAGCAGCGCTGCGTGTGGCGGATTGACCGCCGCACGCGGCGCGAGCGGCGAGCACGCTTGCGGGTCCCGCGCGACGGGTCACGCGAGCGGGGCTGTTTCCTGTATTTTCATGGAGCAGCGCTGCGTGTGGCGGATTGCCCGCCTCACGCGGCGCGGACGGTGAGCCCGCCTCGCGGGGCAGGAGAGCACGCTTGCGGGTCCCGCGTGACGGGTCACGCGAGCGGGGCTGTTTCTTGTATATTCATAGAGCAGCGCTGCGTGTGGCGGAGTGCCCGCCTCGCGGGTAACGCGACGGCGCAAGGCGCGGGTCCCCGCGACAGCGCAAGGCGCGGGTCCCCGCGACGGGCTGTTTGTCCGCGACGGAGAACGGCCCGGGCCCCCGCTTAGGGCTCCCGCACCGTGTACCCTCGCCGGGATCCCGCTCAACGCAGCGGAGGGCCTAAGGGCGTTCGCTGCGTTAAGCGGGACACGCGCGCAGGTCGACATAGATTAGAGCTTCTCATTAAGCGCTCATGGCGGAACTTGACAGACTGATCGTACTCGATCACGTTTGTTAAACAACGCTCCTCGGTCCGGCCAGGTGTCGGATGGGTGACCGTTAAGTGGCATTACAACTGAGCGCTTCCGTGCTTCGGAGGGCACGTTAAACCGTCGGTCCCGGCTGGTGTCGTCTGATAACAGTCGTTAAGCCAAGTCAGAGGCCTTACAGGCGGCTTGATAAACTCTAACACCAGAGGTGGCCACTAATCCTCATTCGATAAAAAGAAGAAGAGCTTCTCATGCAATGCAATGCATCTTTCCGTCAGAAAATCAGTAATCTATATTCCCACGCCGGGATCCCGCTTAACGCAGCGGACGCCCTAAATCTATGCGGCGGGCGGCGGGGCGTGCAAGCGATTTTAACCTTAAGTGCGCTGTACACATTGGCCCAACGCGTTGGCCGAGCGCGTTGGGTCAAGCCAACGTGTAAAGACCTACTTGGCGGTACGTTGGGAGTTGGCGCCAACGTGTAAACAGTAACATGCGTTGGCCCAATGTGTACTTCGGGCTTTAGGAGTGATAAAGTGCTAGTATAGTCAATTGTATCTACATGTTCTTTATTCTAAAAAGCGTCTTAAGTAGGTACCTATTTACAAATTCATCTTTTTAGTTTTTACTTTAATTTGTTAACGAGTTGATTTTTATTTTAATAAGAACTTGTTATTTATTACTTACCTAAGTAGTTATAATGTTTTATTTATGGAATAAAGTAAGCTTATTGAAGGCTTGGTTTTATTTTGGAGACCGTTTAGTAAGGTGCGCGATGGGGCAGTGGGTTAGTGCATCGCAAGGGTCAGCCATGGGATGGGTGACCTAAAATCCTTCCGGTACATAAGGTCCAATCATTACGTCTACAGTATCATTTCGTCCATAGTGTCATTACGGCTACCACTTGGCCGGTTTTTTTCTTTCACTTGAATGTAAGCTACATTTAGTTAGTACTTAATAAAAACATGAAATTATTAAAAGTGTATTCATTTTGAAGTATAATATAATATACATGTCGGAGCGCGAGCGCCGTGCTAACCAAGATTATGGGAACTCCTAGCGCCATCTATTGAGTTTAGTCGTAACTATCAAGTCGGAAACGTCAAGTGGCACACTTGGGTAAGGTCGACACAGCGAGTGTATAATCTGTGCAGCAAGTGATGACTTTGTCTATGAAATAGTTTGATAATTGACAGTTTGACGTGTGACAGTTGACAGATTTGATGTTTGTCAGTTTGACAGTTGACAGTCTTGACGTTTCCGGAGGCGGGAAAATGTGAAGAGCGCTTTTGGTGGGTAGTCGGTGGTACATTCTGTGACCGGCAGCCGTAGTGAACGGTCGTTGATTTGAATTCGCTTCGCTGTGTCGAACTTGCCGCGTTTACCGACTTGAATCCGTGTGAATCTGTTCGATCGTACGTTATTTTGTGCTAACTCGATGTTGATTGTAAGAATAGAGGTTGTGCATTGTAAAACGACTATTATTTCATGCTCGGCGGTGAATAACCTTATCCTGACGACACCCCGCTCCCCCCCTAACTCCGTCATCAGAAGTGGGATGCAATCCAAACGTCCAACGAGATGAGAGAAGTGAATCAAATGATATGAGGTGTGATAACGAGACACGTGCTACGGAAAATCAATGTGATTGACGAAAAATGGCGTCTATTATGGAGCAGTAAAATCGCAATTTTATGGCTTTGGAACAAGCTATGCGTGCGTCTACTTCGAGTGCCGATGTTCGTTCCCAAGTTTGACCCCGAGTGAAAAGATATTAGCGTACATGCCTGGATCACAACGGCGGACATGTGTGTTACTGACAAGCAACAAGGCGCATCGCTGATGATTGCGCTAAGCCGCGCACTCAAGGGAGAAGCTTCATCTTGGCTGTCTTATGTTTCGTTTCCTATGATGAAGCTATGGTGATAGATGACATAGAGCGATTTCGAGGAGCTGTTCATGCAAAGGTGAAGCATACTAGGACAGCGCAGCATTGACTGATTTCAAGGATAACAGGTCATGTGATCGTTCCACTTTTTCTAGTGCTTATTCTCATGTCAAACAACAGCCAAATGCGCTTGTGACTATCTGCTTTTAGGTGCTTCACCAGACAACAGTGGTGCAACTGCATTGGCGACAGTGGTGCAACTGCAGCGGCAACAGTTGTGGAACTGAGCAAAGCAACTAGCAGCGTAAGCGGTGATGTAATGGCGGCAGCGATGCAATGGCGGCAGCTATGCAATGGTGGCAGCGATGCAATGGCGGCAGCGATGCAATGGTGGTGGCGATGCAGTGGCAGGTGTGAACCCGAGAGCATCCTGTTACTCAGCTCAGCGTGGCGAATCAACAAGGTCACTTTATAAGGGTCAGTCGTAACGATTTTATTTTGATTTTTATTTTAAAACTTAAAAGTGACTCAGTATTTCTATTGGTTTTGATTATGATGAAAAATTAATTGATCGTTGTAGAAATAGAAAAATTACAAAAAAACGGTACAGATTGAAGTCAAATTATGTTTCAAAAGTATTCAAGGGAGTTCATTTAAAGGGCTAGGTAATTTGTTGTTGGTGACTTCATTCATCAGGTATTGTTGTTAAAATTTAGTGCAAAGATAAGGAAAATAGAATGAGATCTTTCTTAGTAATGTCGTATTCTGTGGTAATGTAAAGTTAGCACTTATCAGCTGTTGTATTGTAACCACTTTTCTCTTCGAATTCACTGCTAACAGAAAGTTAGTAGATGCATGAATGTTCCTGAATATGTTTACTGCTAGTACAGTGTTAGTTAGTACACTGTTAGTACATTGTTAGTACACTGTGTTGGTACACTGTTAGTACATTGTTAGTTCACTGTTAGTACACTATTAGTACTCTATTAGTACACTGTCAGTACACTTTTAGTGATAGTGTGGTGAATTTGTGTAAGCAGCTGTTGCTATGTAGAAATATCAATTCAGTTAAGTCACTAGTGTTCATAATCATGAAATTAATTAGTTCCTGATTTAACAAAGTTTATGTTTGATTATCTGGAAAGTGATTGGATCTTCAAAAATGTGAGTGAACAAGGTTTTGGAGCGCATACTGTGTGTTTTCATCTCTGTTTCAGCTGATGTACCATACCAGAGGCCTAGAATGCTGACAGCGATGGTGGTATCAAAAGAAGTGATTTCATAAACAAGCGGCGTGAAGCGGCACATCTTTGTGACTCGTGTCTTCGACGGCGTGCGAGACAAGGAGGTGAAAGTAGACGACGACGTCACTATGTCTCGAGGATCTCTGTTTCCATCAGGTGATCAGATCAAAGTTTTGCTTTGTTTTTGTTTCTTTAAAGTTATAATGCAGTCACGACTGAGTGGCAAGCGTTTAGTCTTAGCGTTCACCGGATGAAGGCGATGATGATGGTGATTATGATGATAGTGAAGAAGGTGATGATGATGGTGAAGGTGATGATGATGATGGTGGCGATATTGACTGAGTTATGCTCACTGTATTAATGATTCTTATTTGTTAGTAGGATTGGTTGATAATAGTACACCAAATTAAGTGTTAGGATGCCTGTCAGACGCCTGATGCCTTCAGGTTCTCTTGAAGGGTTAATTGACTATCAGACGCTGGAGGGAGGTTGTCTTGAGCCAATGTCAGACGCCGGATGGAGGTTGTCTTGAAGTGTTAATTGTTAACTGACTATCAGACGCCAGAAGGAGGTTGTCTTGAGTCACTGTCAGACGCCTCATAGAGGTTGTCTTGAAGTGCTGGTTGACTATCAGACGCCGGATGGAGGTTGTCTTGAGTCATTGTCAGACGCCGGATGGAGGTTGTCTTGAAGTGCTGGTTGGCTATCAGACGCCGGATGGAGGTTGTCTTGAGTCATTGTCAGACGCCGGATGGAGGTTGTCTTGAAGTGCTGGTTGGCTATCAGACGCCGGATGAAGGTTGTCTTGAGTCATAGTCAGACGCCGGATAGAGGTTGTCTTGAAGTACTAGTTGACTATCAGACGCCAGATAGAGGTTGTCTTAAGTCTCTGTCAGACGCCGAATGGAGGTTTTGACTATCAGACGCCGGATAGAGGTTGTCTTAA
Organism: Agriphila geniculea; assembly: GCA_943789525.1. Taxonomy (NCBI): domain Eukaryota; kingdom Metazoa; phylum Arthropoda; class Insecta; order Lepidoptera; family Crambidae; genus Agriphila; species Agriphila geniculea. The sequence goes on from OX038891.1 coordinate 12,172,386, forward strand.
GTCACTGTCAGACACCGGATGGAGGTTGTCTTGAGTCATTGTTAGACGCCGGATGGAGGTTGTCTTGAAGTGCTGGTTGGCTATCAGACGCCGGATGCAGGTTGTCTTGAGTCAATGTCAGACGCCGGATGGAGGTTGTCTTGAAGTGCTAGTTTACTATCAGACGCCGGATGGAGGTAGTCTTGAGTCACTGTCAGACGGCGGAAGGAGGTTTACTTGAAGTACTGGTTGACTATCAGACGCCGGATGGAGGTTGTCTTGAGTCACTATCAGACGCCACATGAAGGTTGTCTTGAAGTGCTGGTGTGCTCGTTGACTAGCAGATGCCGGATGAAGGTTGCTTTGCGTCACTGTCAGATGCCGGTTGGAGGTTGTCTTGAGCAGTTGACTATCAGACGCCGGATGGCGGTTGTCTCGCAGAAATTGACTACCAGTCGCCGGATAGAGGTTGTCTTGAGTCACTGTCAGACGCCGGATGGAGGTTGTCTTGAGTCATTGTTTGATGCCGGATTGAGGCTGTCGACGCCGAATAAAGGTTGTCTTGAGTCATTGTCAGACGTCGGATGGCGGTTGTCTTGTCTTGCAGAAATTGACTATCAGACGCAGGATAGCGGTTGTCTTGAGTCACTATTAGCTACAGGTTATCTTGTGATAGAGTTGGTGGCTTCATAAGCCAGATGCACATTTTAATTTGACAATTTTGATGATACTTGGTGCTGTTTGACAGATTATTTCTCTTGATGGCACAAACGTTGTTATTTGACTGGTTTGATAATTTGTTCTGAATAGAGAGCTGGAGTACTTGATTTAAAGCCACTTACTAAGAAAAATTTAAAGTTAATCAGAGCATTGTCAGATGGAAGATTAGTTAACATTTTGATTAAATTGTAATCATTGAGTTAAGGATTAAGAAAGAGACGTTTTCTAAACTTTGGTCAGGAAGGCCGAGTGGTAAAACCGTTTACTGTCTGGTGATGTTTGTCTCCAGGTATTCCACCGACTGCTTCACACGAGGACGTGTGAAATGTCAAGATGGCCGTGTCGGAGCGCGAGCGCCGTGCTAACCAAGATTATGGGAACTCCTAGCGCCATCTATTGAGTTTAGTCGTAACTATCAAGTCGGAAACGTCAAGTGGCACACTTGGGTAAGGTCGACACAGCGAGTGTATAATCTGTGCAGCAAGTGATGACTTTGTCTATGAAATAGTTTGATAATTGACAGTTTGACGTGTGACAGTTGACAGATTTGATGTTTGTCAGTTTGACAGTTGACAGTCTTGACGTTTCCGGAGGCGGGAAAATGTGAAGAGCGCTTTTGGTGGGTAGTCGGTGGTACATTCTGTGACCGGCAGCCGTAGTGAACGGTCGTTGATTTGAATTCGCTTCGCTGTGTCGAACTTGCCGCGTTTACCGACTTGAATCCGTGTGAATCTGTTCGATCGTACGTTATTTTGTGCTAACTCGATGTTGATTGTAAGAATAGAGGTTGTGCATTGTAAAACGACTATTATTTCATGCTCGGCGGTGAATAACCTTATCCTGACGACACCCCGCTCCCCCCCTAACTCCGTCATACATAATAGTGTTTTGGACGGATTGATACTATGGTCCATTTGATGAACTAGACGAAATTATACTGGTCGTAATGATAACTATGGATGAAATGATATTGTAGACGTATTGCCACTTCACTTCTTGAGTGAATTTTCTCTTCCGTGAATCCGTATTGGGCCCGCGTGGTGTGTTAAATATGACCCATTCTCTTTACCTACCCATAAAAAGGCCTGCGCTGCAACAATGGAGTCAACAAAAACAACTAAAGATGATGATATTGAGGTACCTACAGCAGTACAGCTACCTATACTATAGGGGCCGTTCAAATATTAGGGGAGGCGCGGCCACCTTAATTTTGCCTTAAAAAAATACCGTTAAAGAAAAGTTATTTGAAAGGTATCTTATATCAATAGTTAGATAATTTATCGTACTTTTATAACATGTAATCACATTTTGCAAAAACTCAGATGATTTCTTATAATTTGTAAATTACCAAAACTTGTCAAAAGACCGCTTTGCCCAAGTGAGTGGCCTAAAGCGGCCATGTGGGTAAGGGCAAAGTGGCCATTCCAAAAAAATATCAATAAATGCAGATTTAGTTGAAAAACATGGTGCTTAAAGACAAGAGCACTTAAGTAGATTAAAAAAAAACTTAATTTATAAAAAAAACTGTTATAAAGTTTCAAATGAGACAATTATAACACTTCAGTCTTTAAATCTTCGAATATTCCTAGATTTATTTTTAATTTTTATAAACTAAAAATTATTTTATATATGTTATAGATACGCAACCATTTTCTCTTACTAATATACCAACAATTCTTTTAAATAAATTAAAATAATCAACAGCTGCGGCAAAGCACTTGGCCACTGCCCGGACCGCTTTACCTTTTCTCACCATAGAGTTAAAAAAAAGGAACTCAGCTTATAATATTTATCCCATGTCGGAACAAATATTACACAATCAAAGCTAAATGGATAAGTAATAATAGACGTATAATAAAAACATTGAGTTTTATAGAGGTTTGACGAAAACAGGTTGAATTTACCCTGGGTTTTTTTAACAAAATGAACAGAAACCTTTGGTGTCTCGCCGCGGCCACGCGCTCGCTCCAACCACAACCAAATAGCTGCTCGGTGTGGGCTGGAAGGTTTGGTGCATATCAGAACATACTCGTGCTATCTTTATAAGTTGCCGAAAATGAGGCGTGGCCGCTTTGCCTGCTATGGCCGCATTGAGCTGACCTCCCCTACGTAAGCAGATTTATTACAATTATTTACCCCCCATCCCCCTTGTCAGCAAAAGTGAGCAAAGCTCTTACCCCTTCCCCCCATGCTTACGTAAACATTTTTCAATTATAAATGTATTTTTTATATTATAATTTAAAAAATAAGAAAGTGCCTAAACGTATGCATTATTTGCGGGAATCCCCGAAAATGCGTTTTGTTTTCAAGCATAGACAATGTGAGGGTTGCCATTCGTGTAAAAAAGTAAATACCTAACTACCAATGACGTAATCATCATCTAGACTCCCCTACCCCCATGTCATCCAAAATAAGCAAAACAAGGACCACCCCCCCCCCCCATAGTGCTTACGTAATACTTGAACGGCCCCATAGGGCCTCAGGCAGGCTCCCTGTCATACTAATAAGGCTGCGTTTCCAATTGGGCGGAGCTAAGCAGACAGAGCGCTTAGGGGTGCACGATGCTCGAAATCTCGAGAGAGTAGATAACAGTGGGTCCACGGGTCATGAGGGTTTTTTTATGCTTCACGGGATAGTGCTTCGCCTTCACCTCACCTGATGTTAAGTGACGATAAGGCTGAAGGTGGAAGCGCACTACACCCGGAATCACTGAGGAACTGGCTATCTTACCTCTAACTGCCGGAACACAACAATTTTTAAATTGTTGTTATGGCGTCAGACTTAGGTAAGATGGTGGTAGCTAGCCAGGCGGACTTGAAATAACCAAATCAAGGACAAATTGCATCCCCCTGGGAATTAAACCCGGGACCTGCGTCTTACACGGGTGGGCGAACCACTAGACCACAGAGGCGGGTGGGATGGGTGCATCATGCACCCTTCGATCGTCTCATGCACCGCTCCGCCTCAGTGAAAACCCTAAGGGTCCATTCACACATACCTACTTACACAAGCTAACCACATTTTCGTTGCAAAACAGTTTCGTTGCAACTTTGTCAGCTGTGTGAGATGCTTTGCTTTGCTACTCGATGATGTTGCGTTCTACGGGGCAACTATGAGAATCTGTCCTTATGAGAATAAAGGTTAATACCTACTATTTTTTATTCTGTGGCAGGGTAATGTGTGGCGTGTCGTGGTTGTCCGCTGTCTGACCCACTAGTCTAGCCCCATTGACCAAGTTCCTTAATGGGACAGGTGGGATGATTATGTTCCACTAGTCCCATGGTACAGCTATTGATTACTGTGTCCAGTCCAGTATTATTTGGGGGAGAAAAATCAATTTTAACAATAATAAAGACCTTATTTACCTCAATAGTTTATTAGCCTCGAAGAGGTGTCTCTTGCATTTGCATCCATCACGCTATACGCTAATACAACATGTATCAAAAAACCCTGTCAGATCCTGAAACAGGTGAGTGTTTGCTAAATCTGAACAACATTCTCCAAGGAACATAATAGGTCGAAAAACAAATTTCAGGTTTATGAATTGCTATAGTTACATCTCTTTCTCGCTGTATAGCAAATAAAAAAATTAGATTGATAACCAGTCAGTAAACTGCCAGGAAATAAGAAGTCATAATACGGCCCCTGTTTCAGGATCTGACAGGGTTTTTTGATGCATGATGTATAGACGAGACGCATTGTACAAATAAGCGCCTGACCACGTTTTGCCATTGTGGTGTGGTTGTGCTGTACTGACAGTCATTTTGTGGTCACGAGCTATTAAATGTTTACGTATTCACCGAAGAATAGACCTATTTCATATTGTGATTTTTTACTAGATACACTGACTGAGAGATAAACATTGATAGAATGTGACGGAGTTTCATCATGCTTTATTGGCATTTGTCGTGAGCGTGACTAGAGTCTCGTCAACAAAAGATGAGACTCGGTTGGAAAAGGAACTAATTTTGCGCTATATTTTAGGGGTAAATTTTTAATAACTTATTAATTTTACAATGCCAAGTGCCACTACCATTTTAGTCTCATCTTTCGTTGACCAGCCTACTTAACTAATGTCTAATTTTCAAAATCTATCGCAATCGCTTTCATTTGACAGGTGGATGTGACACATTGCTCCATTTCTTTGGTGAGTTTTTATTTATGCCAAAAAGAAGCATCGATGTATCCTGAAAGCTATTGCGATAGATTTTGAAATAAGACAATAGCCCCCACTCTACGAGTCTGTGCAACGAAAAAAAACTCATGGAATTTTGATCTATCTAACTAAAATATACGATAATGCTTTTGAAAAAAAACTTAATAAAATCGATAACAGCGCTTGTCCATATCCAAGACACTTTTTTCTTGGCGTGGGTTCTACGTGGTTGCTAACATAGACTCACCCTCCTCTTTTAAGAAAAAAAAAACATAATATTTAGCTGCCTTTCATTTACTTATTTACTAATTTGTTTTTATGAGTTTCTTGCACGTGCTTTTTAAATTCCAATTTATTGCTAAAACCAACCCAGCAGTCTCCACATGCGAATTTCCAATCAGGATTGTGAACTCTCATATGAGATTTTACATTCTTCTCATATTTATAGCTCTTGTTACAAAGTGGGCAAGGGAAATTTCTCTCTTCAGTATGCATTGCCATATGTTTCCTCAAATGTGCTCTTTCAGCAAACGGCTTTTTACAAATCTCACATGAAATACTCTGTATGTGATATTTAATGTTATGGCTACTTAAAGCTTTCCTTGTTTTGAACACAGATTTACATGTCTCGCAAGAGTACTCCAACTTAACACCATGGACCTCGTTCATATGTCGCATCTTTTCGTAATGGTGGTCGAATCTAGTTGAACAGAGTTGGCAGATGTAAATATTGTTAACTTTATTAGGTTTCCCGTGCAATCTATCGTTGTGATATTTGAATTTAGACGGACTATCGAAGAATAATTTACATTTATCGCAGTGAAATTTACCTCTCAAGTGGATTTCTTGGTGCTGTATCAATCTTTGATGGGAAATGAAGCCCTTACCACACCATTCACATATTTCGTTGTTGAAATGCACGTTTATGTGTTTGTTTAAAAGAAAGAAGCTAGTGAAAGTTTGTGAGCAAACGTGGCATGAGAAAGCGCCATCTTTTAGATAATAAGAAGTCATTCCGTTCCCAGATTTAATATTGAATTTTTTTCCATGACTTGTCGACAGATGTCCCCGCACGTCATCTACGCTCCGAAAGGGTGCGTCGCAAAGTTTGCATTTAAGTTCGGAAATGTCAACTTTTATAGTTTTTTTGCCTTTTTTCAAAACAGTTTTTAACATTTCTGCGCGATCCGGTACTGTATGGTTATTGGTATGTTCTAAAAGAGTTTTCAGTTCTGGGTGCACTTGATCGCAGTAAAAACATGTGAATCTTAGAGGAAAAGACTTGTAAGTGAACGGCCTGACTGTGGTCGACTGAATAATTAACGCTGCATTTTCTCTCTCCATCAGAGTCATTGACCATATACTTGTGGCCGGACGTGGTCTGGATGCTGAAATAAAATGTAGGATTAGTCATAAAAATGAATTTTGTTTTTTATAAGTAATCATATTGAAAAATATTTTAAGGTGATAATCACACGTACCACAACACAACTACACAAAACAGCAATACGTGGTTGGGCGCAATGTACCTACGGAAATGAAGAGTTTATTCACTTGGACCACGTTTTGCCTAATATCACCATGACGATCGGTCTTCCTGCGCTGCTCGCTCGCTCCCATCCAGTGGTGCCTTCCCGCGACCACAAAATAGAGAAAGAGGACAGAAGTCAAGTTTCGTTACGGTTACGTTACGTGCGCTCGAGCAACGCACGCATAGACACCCTCTCACCCAATCCAAACTTCATGACTTCTGTGAAGTTAGCCACTATGCGCGTAGTCATGCCGTAGTGGCCACCATGCACACGTCTCTCTTTCACACACTTACATCGAATTCGTGTTCTTCGCGTCGTCTCGCGCGATGTTCACAGAAGTCATAAATTTTGAATCGGGATATACTAAGCTTGACTTCTATCCTCTCATTTTGTGCCGCGACCTTCACCAGCCCCCCCCTACTCAAATGTCTAACATTCTATTCGTTTGAACGCTACGCTTACTATTAAAACTTTAAAATAAGCAGTAAACTATAAAGTTACGTGCCGGAAGCTTGACAATTCCATGCAACAAATCGAAGTCTGTGACATAGTAGAACCAAATAAGTAGGCCAACTCGAGCCTCGAGCGAGCGATACAGCTTAAACACGAAGGGCTGTCACATCGCTAGTTTATTCGGTCGTCAAAAAATGCATAGTCAATCTCTATACAAAATATTTTTTCCTTGTAGGGTTAGCATCAGGGATCTATAATACAAACTTTTTTTAAATATTTTTTGTAGGTAGACCAGCGCGTCTGTTTTCAGGGATTGACTACAATTTTTCATTGAGTACGTCATGTTATGTGATTTGAAAACTTACGGTCGATATAGGATTAATTAAAACGTGGCTTTACTAAATAATGTATTTATTCAAATAAAAAAAAATATTATAAAAATAAAAAAAACAAAAATCAAACCAAATACCAACTAAATACCAAAGTACATTCAATAAAACCGTATCCGTACACGTATACCGTAAAAAATAGTATCCGTTAAAAAGTGTTTTATTTCATATTATTAAAAAATATTTTTTACACTATTAACTGTTTTTTTCTTTTTTATTTACCTACACTTCTCAAAATAATAATCTTTAAAGTCTGAAATTGAATACTTTCCATAACCTTAAATAATAGGCATTAAGAGTACCTTTTCCTGTAGGAATTTGTGATTTTTTTAAAAGAAATTACACAATTGACATAAAAAAAAATTCGTCTGTTTCGACAAGTACGAAATGCCTTATTATTTAAAGTTGTAAATGTAAAATATATCCTCATTCTTACAAATCTTTTTTGCAATAATATCTTTGGAAAGCATGGTATGTACTGTAGGTAGGTAAACGTTCAAATTATTAGGAGCGGCAGCACAGCGGCGTGAAGCGTGCGTGAGCCAGGGTTGGTAGATCCAAATTTTGAAATTTCCCCATATTCAAGAATTCTTTTCCCCAAAATGATACGTTTGGCAACTTTTTTCCCCATTTTTGTTAAACAGGAAATAAAACGAATTGATAGATATTAATCTAAGTTTATTAAGAAAATAAAGAAGTTTCGGAAGTTCTAAACTGAATCATCTAAAACGTTTAGAACTTCCGAAACTTCATCTTCGCTTAACATGGTCAGATAAACATTAATTGGAGTTAAATTTATACTCCAACCTCCTTCTTTCTTGTATATTTTTCTCCCCAAACATTTCCCCAAAGATTTCATTTCCCCAAAATTTCGCAAAGACCGTTATTTTTCCCCAATAATGCGAAAAAAACCCCCAACCTACCAACCCTGGCGTGAGCGCGGGCGGGATTACGTACGGCGCAGCCACGACTGTTGCACCTTTATCACCTTTAAATCTTGTCAGTGTGTGCGTGCGACGACGCATACGTACGGGCGCGCTCACATACAAACCGCGTTCGTGCGTATAATGAGTAAGATGACTTACTTATTTGGTTCTACTATGTCTGTGATTTACATAAGTTTGCGACATGTGATTTAATCATCTATTGCTCATATTTAAGCTTTAAAAGTAAGCGTAGCGTTCAAACGAATAGAAAGTTGGCCATTTGAGTAGGGGGGCAGATCTACGGTCGATCATATTTTATATAATATTTAGGCTAGATAGAATATTAGATAGGTGTCCCGCTAGGGTTTGTGAACCGATGGCGTAGCTTCGATGTCATTCAGAAGTACTTGTAAAAACATAGACTGAATAAATTTGAGTTAATATATCTTTTCAATACAGTTGCTCGAAAATGTAAGTTTACGATGACAGTCGAGCGTGCGGTAAGTTGATTTTACCGCACGCCGTGCGTTTTTGTTTACGGATTAGTACAGCGTGCGGAAAGTTGATTTTACCGCACGCTGGCGCCGTGCGTTTTGTTTACGAACGTTTTTTTTTATTTCTACTAGCTTCCGCCCGCGACTTCATCCGCGTGGACAGTAGAAAAAAATAGCAACCAGTTTAAAATGACCCCTTCAGTGTATGAAAGCTAGTACTACGGAGAGTTCAAGCTATTTCCCTGGTTCCACCCACCCACCTGAATTTGATGAAACATAGCTTAGATTTTAAGTTGGACCTCAATCTACTAAATTGTGAAAAATCCATCAAAATTCATTTAGCGGTTTTTGCGTACTTCGCGCACAAATACTTAGAATTTACTGTTTTATTATATGTATAGATTATAATTTCAGTAGTACCTATAATGTTTTCTCGCAAATGTATTGAAAAACGTAGTATGGCACACGGTTGTTAAGGTTTTTTAAAACTCGTGACGATTATAAACCCTCGCCTGCGGCTCGGGCTTATAAAACGTCAACTCGTTTTAAAAACCTCCTTACCAACCTTGTATCATAAACTACTATTAAAACGATGGTAAAGATGAAAGATCTCATTAGGCAGTTTAATTATTTGATCTTTTCTTTCACTATGAAAGTTTCTTAAAGTTTATTGCTTAGACTCTATCTATGGCGTGAAATACACAGAAGAGATGCGGCGGAGATAAGGCGCAGATACGGCGGCGATACGTGTATTTAATTGGCCGAAAGCATCCGAAAGTCTCACATCTGCACCGTATCGCCGCCGTATCCGCGCCGCGTCGCTTCTGTGTATTTCACGCCTTTCGATAGCTGGCGCGTGGTTGGAAAAGAAACAAATTTTGCGATTGTTTAGTTTCCAACTTTATTCAGGTTTTGAATAACATAATTAATTTAACTGGAAATGTAGCGCCACTATTTGGATGCCTGCTTTCGCTAGACAGACTCTACTTTTACTTAACCAAAACAAGATTAAAACAATTTTTTTTCATGTCAATGGTTTAAATGCCTAATTCCATTGTTTCTTCAACCTGGGGCCCTATTTTTGAAAGGCGTCGAGCGCTGTTTACTCATTTTGACTCAACAGCCACGGCTGTCAGCTCCGGACCTAGGTTTCCTACAGGAGAGTGCAGAAGGTATTTGCCGCCTTAAGGTTTATTTTACTTAGTTTTGTCTCAGCGAAATTAAAATGGTTAGGTGTTTCGCTCTCAATCGATAATATTGCTTAACCCGACAACTGTTTTTGGGACATTGTGGAACGTGAATATTTTTTGATGATTTTCATTTTGCTGTCAAGCAGAAGTCAGCTGACCTCGCGGCCGGCGTTTCCTGGTCTTCCCCGCTCGGGGCAAGTGCCTCCCCCCTAGATCCGGGCCTGATGACTGTCGAATGGCCCCATCGACTTACCTAGTAAACAAAACAGTAGAAGTAATTTAACAATCTTGGAAGGGGGCCATTGCACCACTTAGTTTCCTTACAAACAGATTTTGGGGTGGAACACTTTCACGCAGTTTATAAAATAAAAAAGGTTTTATATTTCATTTAACGCCTGCTGCTCCTTCACAACTGCTATATTTGTTTCATATGCCGACTGTACTCGTTTTCACCATCGAAACCGACACCACATTAAGAGAAACTAATTGAGCTCTGTGTCATGAGTCCTCATGTGTTTTCTCAACGTAGTTTTGTGCACATAAGCGTTTTTACACACCGGACACACAAAGTTTCTCTCGCCAGTGTGCCCTCGCATGTGTTGCTTCAATTTGGACTCTATTGCGAAGCACTTAGAACACACATCACATTTGTACTTCTCCGTATGGTACAAATTAGAATGCTCAGTCAGTGATCGCCTTGTTGCAAAACTAGATTTACATATATGACACTGGAACGTTTTAGTAATGCCATGAGCTTTTCTCATATGAACAATTTTAGCATAATGTTCTTTAAAAGTTTGCGAACAGTGAGGACATTTCTGATTAGCCCGTTCTTTGCCTTTATGAGTAATTTCTGTGTGGTATTTCAATTTACTTTTCTTATAAAACGATTTATCACAAAATTTGCATTCGAACCTCTTTATCAAATGAGTCTCCATATGTTTTATAAGCATATGCTGGTTATAGAAACCTGCTCCACAATTCTCACAGACCACTTTGACTGTGTGGCTGTTCATATGTGAATTGAGGAGTATGAAAGTGTGGAATCCCTTTCCACAGACGTGACAGAAAAACATGTTGTTCTTAACTTCCATGTTGTATTCAGTCATACCATTTCCTGCTGTACAGAAATCTTTTTCATGTTCCTTTTCTAAATGATCCCTTATCGATTCCAAAGTTGGATATTTTTTAATTTTCTGCCTGCAGATTCTGCAATTCAAGTCAGATATATCCACTTGTATAGTCTTTTTGCCTTTAGGGACATGTTTTTCTAAAATTTCACTCTCCGTTCCAACTTTATGTGTTTTCGTATGTGCCAACAATATTTTGCAGTCAGAATGGTATTCAGAGCAAAAGAAACATTTGAAGGTAGATCCCATGAATATGAAAGGTGTTACTGTGGTATACCGTATGAAGGTAACAGCATTTCTTCTTTCTGATATCGTAAGCTGCCATATACTTGTTTTTGATGCTTTTAAGTCTGTGGAAGAAAAATATTAGCGATTGAATCGGTACTTTCGGGATGGAAATAGCGAGGATGATAATAGGTACTCGTAGTATAGAATCAAGGAAATGTATGGGTATCTATCTACCTTTTTTAACACATCTATTGATAATGTTAATTTAATTACCAATCATATTCGCAGAATAAATAAATGGATACTTTTGTATGGGTAAAGTAAAATAAAGGTAGGCACTGAATAAAAGTTTGTGATGTTAAAAATATTACGATTTATTAATACTGGCAGTCTGGCACGCACTATTAATACTCTTATGTGTATATTACTTACAAAGTAAAAAATAATACAAAATGAGATCAAAAATTCTAATCTAAGTTACTGCAAAAGCTGTACTTTTTGCCAATAATCCGGCACAATTATTTTCTTTAATTTTATACAGTTGGAATATAAACGTGACGTGACTTATCAATATCGAGAAGTTGAGATGCATTGTGTTGTGCTACGCTAAGCCTCTTTTTACACGGCGCTACTGAAAACTGACGAAACCAGTAGTAATTGTAATTAGTAACAAAGATTTACACGACACTACCTTTAGTTGAAACCTTTCTGACCCGTGGAACACCAAAGTAGTTCACCTTGGTGTTCCTTAAAAGTGGTGTGTGTTATTTCGGAATAATATTGACATGGCTAGCGATTCAAGCGATGTGGAGTTATTACTGCTCTAGCAGCTCTACTACACCAGAAGACGACGTCGTCGGACAAACAAAAGATTTTGGGCAGGTACACCCCTATATCGATAATAATATCAACTGCAGATGCAGACACGGATGCTTTTCCACTTCTTGGACGAATTGTATATTTAATATTTGGTCATTCATTTTCACTGAACCGCAGCAGAGTTTCCAGTTTTCATTAGCAGGTAATCAGTCGCGCGCGACCAGCATTACCGCCCACCGATTACGTATCTCTGTTGCTAACAATTCTCGATTGAAATCGATTGAAATCGCAGTTGCATTACTGCTTTAAGTAAGATAGTTGTCACATTGGTTCTAACTAAAGCAGCAATGTAACTGCGATTTCTGTCAAAGTTGATTTCAACAAAGTTAGACAATCAGCCTTCCGGTCACTAGTGATTAGTTACTAACGCGTTACTGACGCGTTACAATTACAAACTAGTTTGTGATTGGTAGCGTCGTGTACGAACCACCATTGAAATACTAAGGCTGTGACATTTTAGAAACTCATTGGTGATTAGAGTTTAAAACTAGTTTGAGTAGCGCCAATGTAAGAAGGGCCTAAGGTATATACCAAATCCAACTGGTAACGTATGGATTTTTATAAGAAAAGACGCCATGGGCATTTATAAGTCACAGAAGTCCGTAAAAACTCATTGTCTTTCTAAAACCCAGTGAAAACCGCTTCAATACTCTTGCCGTCTCAAACCGGAGGATTTCCAGCGAAATTGAAGTAACACCGTGAATGCCACTCTTTAACATGTTTGTTGAAGTCAGTACTATTTGTAAAAGAAGTTCCACAATCGGCACAGATGAATTTATTGCTTTCCGCATTGTTAACATGTATGCTCATATGTTGCTTCAAACTTTTCTGATGCCTATAGGCTTTTTGGCATAAATGGCAAACGAAATTTCTCTCTCCCGTATGCGAGACCATATGTTTTTTCAAAGTAGTAACGCAGCTAAAACTCTTCTTACAAAGTTCACATCGGGTCTTGTGCGTGTGATATTTGTTTGTGTGCATCGTCAAAGCTCTGCGGGTCGGGAAGACGGTTTTACAGATCTCACATTCGAAAGTGAATGTAATGCCATGGACATCTTTCAAGTGTTTCAATTTTCTGAAATGTTCGGAGAATCTTTCAGGACAGTGAGCGCAACGGAGCATTCGCATTTTTGTCGCGCCCTCGTGAACTTTCTCCACGTGATATTTAAGGTTAGAATTGGTTGTGTACACTTTATCGCACTTGCTACACGGATAACCACCAGGGAGGTGGATTTCCTTATGTTGGATCAAACGTTGGTGGGTCATAAAACTAGCACCACAAGTCTCGCACACAGCGTTATTAAAATGGACATTCATATGTCGATTCAAAAGGATAAAAGTTTGAAAAATCTTGTTGCAAATGTGGCAAGAGAACTGGCCGTTTCTTATAGTTAAATTGTAAGCAACGACACCGTTTCCAGATTTAGTGAAAGCTTTCTCGTGTTCTGCAACAAGGTGTTTGCGTATTTCGTCAACTTCCCGATATTCTTGATCACAGATCCTGCATTTGAGTTCCGATATGTCAACTTTGACTGTCCGTTTTCCTTTTGGTAATAAGTCTCTTAAAATTGTGTTATTGTCTGGTATTTTGTGTGTAGCGCTGTGCTGTAAGACAGTTTGTATTTCCGAATATTGTTCTTGACAGAAAAAGCACTTGAAAAAGTATCTGCAGTAAACGAAAGGCCTCGCTGTAGTATTTTCTAAAATAACAGCCGCATTTTGTCTCTCCGATAGAGTCATTTCCCATATGCTGGTTAACGCTGCCTTCCTGCCCTTGGTCGCTTCAGCCTGCGTTCCTGGGAAGACAAAATTTTCGTTTTTATTAGTTTTTCTATTTCGGCTTTCAAACACATCTCTAATCCAGATCATTCCACATACCGTAATTTAATTTAAAAAGAGTTTCGGATATGTAATTCAATAATAATATTATTGGACCATATCAATTTTTCAATTAACAGTAAGCGTTGAGTATTTTCAAGTCTAATTCTATTAGATTTCTAAAAGGCATTTTCCTTACATCTATCTAAACTTTAAATCAGTTCGCTACCGAAGTTCTTGACTATAGTTTTAAATTGCCATTGGGGATGCCACTGTTTCATATGCTTATTGTAGTCATTACGATTATGAAACCCGCTTCCACATTCAGAACATGTGAATTTCCACATGGGTCCGTGTACTCGCATATGCTGACGTAAAGTCCTTTCATGCATATAAGCTTTCTGGCAGATATTGCAGAAGAAATTTCGCTCTCCAGTATGTCCTCTCATATGCATTTTCAGCAAAGACTGCGTCCCAAAACACTTCCCACATACTTTACACTGTATTTTCTGCGTGTGCAACTTCGTGGTATGTTCCGTCAACGCTCTCCTAGTCGGAAAAATCGCTTTGCAAGCCTGGCACTCAAAAGTAAAGGTTATCCCGTGAGCTTCTTTCAAATGGGTCATCTTCCTATAATGCTCAGCGAAACGCTCCAAACAATGAGGACATTTTAACGGTTTAACCTTTTTAGCGTTCGTCACTTCATGCTTCTTAAATATATGGTAACGCAGCTTCAGTTTCGTCGGGAACACTTCTTGGCACTTCTCACATTTATGTACCCCGTTTTGGTGGACTATTCTATGGTTTATAAGCCGTTGATGAGACATAAAACCTAGGCCGCAAGTTTCGCAAACCACATTGAAATGGACATTCATATGTCTATTCAACAAAAAGAACGAATTGAATGTTTTGCTGCATTTGTGGCAAGATAGTAAGCCGTTATTTGTACTCAAATCGTAAGCCATAAGTCCATTTCCAGAGGAGTTAAACTCTTTTTTATGATCTGCGATCAAATGCTTTCTAACATCATCTAAATCTGAATGTTTTTCATCGCAAATCCTGCATTTCAGCCCAGATATGTTAACTTTGATGACTCGCTTCCCTTTCCGTAGATATTGTTTCAATAAATTACTTCTATCGGGCGTAACGTGGAAAGCAGTGTGTTGCAACACAGAATGTATCTCCGGGAACACTTCATTGCAATAGAAGCATTTAAAATTGGCCTGCTGATAAAAGAATGGCTTGACGGTGGTAAATTCTAGAAAAGTGGCTGCGTTTTGTCTCTCTGATACGGTCATTTGCCATATACTTGTCCTTGGCCCGGGTCGTCTTGTAGTCGTCATTCCTGGGAAAATAAAATTTGCCTTAATTTTCTTTGTCCTTTATTCAGATTAATTCTGTTTCATTACGAATTGATACCAACCTACGCAGTGCTCACGTTTACAAAGGTTTTGAGTGAAAGGAATTTTAATGAATGAAAATGTATTTTATTGTTGATTATTTACATGTATACTAGTAATATAATAAGTCTATGCATGTATAATACTTATTAGTAGGTATCTTAAGAATAGTGTTAATACAAATTGAAAATTAATAGGGTTCCTTAATATAGGTAGGTACTTAAGATTATTGTTATAATCATAGTACAATCACTGTATATCGGTCTTTGTAGTTTTAGTTTATTACGGAAACAAACAGCAATTAACATGTAGGTTTCCATAATTGAATCACACATTTGCCAATTTATAGACTATTTTATTCTAATTTATTCATGCATTCAAAATATGCATTTATGGTTATTAACTCATTAACAGCATAGTAATGGAAATGATAATCATTTATTCTGCATATGATAAAACCACCAAGTTCAATTTATCCGACAAATTCGAATTTATTTCGCAGATATTTTGACTAACATTGGAAGGTAGGTACTAGGTATACGACCCTGGCGAAAAAGGCAGGAAAAAATTTGTCAAGATAAATACGACCCAGTGGTGTTATTGCTAACACAATGTAAAAAGGGCTAGGCACGTCTTTAACCGTCAGCCATTTTTAATGTCCCCACTGCTGGGGCACAGGCCTTTCTTATGGGTGGATAAGGAGAATGGGCATAGCCCACCACGCGAGCCCAATGCGGATAGGTGGGTGTTAACGACTGCAAATGCAGCCGGAACTAACGGCTTAACGTGTCTTCCGAAGCATCCTTGCTCGAGATAATAAATTTTTGGTCACCCATCCCATGACCGTTTCCACGAAAGTTGCTTAACCTCCACAATCGTTAAGCCAGGCGTTAAACCACTGCGCCATCGAGCTACTCCATAGGTACATCTTTACAGTAGTATTATCTGAGAATTATCACCGGTGCCAGAAAGAATCCATCGAGTTGAAGATTCAACTGCACTGGAAACATTTATACGATTTACTCAGGCTCAATAAAATTGTCATTACGTAATGAATTTGGGTCTTACAATAACTAACTATACTACATTATACTTATGAAAGAATCTAACTGTCGCCATTGACGAAACGTACACTTCAAATGGAAGTGTACCTACATCCAGATTTAAACTATGTACCTTATGCTACTGCATTGGTGCGTTCGAATGTAAGCACAGTCAACTATGCCCCACGTACTCTCATTTGGAATGGACGTTTCATAAGGTCGTCAATGGCGACCATAAGAAACGAATATCTGATGATTTCATAAACTAAACAAGCCTTGTTACGGACAGCTTCAATCGCGTGAAACTAGTGAAAAAAGTGATTAAAATGTGTATAGCAAAAAGACTGTTTAATGGACCGCTAAGTGCGTTACTAGTGATAGAATCTGTGTTTGTGATTATTTCATGTAAGTACTTTGATTTGTAAACAGTAGCTTGTTATAACTGATTGAGTCATTTAGTTTGTGTTTTTAATTACTTTGAAGTTTATTAATATGTAACGTTCTATTTGGTTTTAAATTGTTGCATATAAAAAGTTCTGTAAAATGAGATATTTAGCGTAGCTGTAAGTTTTATAGTTTGTGAAATATTTAAGTTTTAGTAATTCAAATAGGTATTGTTTAGGCATTTAGGTATCCTATGGATTAAATGATATGAATGCTTGTGTTTTTACTTATACTACCTGGTAAAGGTTTTGAGGTAATGGGCTAGGTAATATAGGTCTAGGAGGTGGTAGTTTCGACCTGAAATGTGTCTAGGTCATACGCCAACCTTTGTCCTATAAGCCCTAAAGGTTTTGATATGGTACTAAGAGGTAAGATTATATAAATAAAGGCCTCTTGTATAGGTCTCTGATAAAGGTAATGAGAAACCTAAATACCTAAACCTCGTATTGAAAGGTAGCCAAATAATAAATTAGGTAGGTAATCTCGTAAAGAGCCAGGAGTGGGGGTTTGCTATCCCCACCACCGCTAACAATTTATGGTAACGTAGGGTAGTAATGATTTGAGTTTTGTAAACTACCTAAGTTAAGTAGAAAATGTAAGTTTTTGTATTAGTGGATATTTGCTATCGTACAAAATGTTACCTTAGGGACGTGTGATCGTAGGAAATGTCTCTTCCATTTCTGCCTTCGTTGCGAGCGGTCACGTTCTGTGTCGCTCGTCCCGTTGCGCTCTCATCTCACGATTCGGATTCTTCGGTATCCTAGTTTCAACGCGGGTGGACCGCGGCTCATTCTGCCACAACCTAACGGTGCCAAACTGTGGTTAGTCTGAGTAACGCCGATCAAGGCGGTGCAGTCGAACGGACGCGGCTGCCAGCCGCCTTTTTCAAGGCAGCTGAATTTGTCCGACTACGCCGGTACGGGTTTTGTTGCAAAGAGGGCCGGACTGTAGGCACTGCGGACGCTGCCGGGCGTTCCTCCCGGTGGCCGAGCACCTCTGAGTGACACTTCCCATCTGCTGGGTAGTTCCTTCCCTTCCTTTCCTGCTTCACCTTCCATCCTCACTTGGGCTCCCCTCGGTAGTGTGCCCAGGCGAGATTGATAGGAGTAGGGAAAACCCGCGCCCCCCCTTCCCCCCTCGCCTCCTGGCGAGGGGTGTGTCTTACTTTGCGTTGCACGGTTGCAACTAGTTTGTGTTGCGCGATCGCAACTAGTCTATTTTAACGTAGCTTCACTCTAGGTCATGGAGTCGATTGACTCACAGACCTTTTTCCCCTTGTCCCTCGACGACATACGTCCCTTAATCCCCGAAAGCAGCATGGAGTCCATACTCCAGCTGCTGTCGGAGAAAAAGGCGGCGTATCGTCCCTCCCAATCCCAAACCTCCCAAAAGGTCCCCGTACCTCCCAAACCTTCGTCCCGCCCTCCAACCCCGACCCCTTCTTTCGCAATGGACTGCGATACTAATGGCCCCAATGTCCCTACTAAGAGAACCGCTTCTCAGCGTTCTCCCTCACCCTCCCAATCCTCTTCTTCCGAGTCCTCCTCGCAGGCTCGTAATACCGAAACCGAAACCGAATCCGATACGGATTCGACCTCCTCCTCCAAAACTCTCACCGATTTCCAAACGGTGACCTACAAACGCAAGCGCCTTTCTAAGCTGCGTTCTCCCAAGCCCTCAGTGGCCCCCGCGTCACCCATCCCACCTGTCCCACTTATGTCAATAGACATCGACCCGGCTACACTAGCCACTAACGTTTCCGCCGATACGGCCCCGGCCCGTAAGGCCACCCCTCCACCCTCCCGTCCGCACACTAGGTGCGACCCTAAGCCTGTAAAGGTCACTCTCCCTCCGCCTGTTTTCGTCCGTGACGTAAGCAAGTGGACGGAAATCTCGACCCTTTGCACCAACGAAAAGGTGCACTACACCCACGCCAAAAACGTGGGTGTAGCCGTTAAGGTCCAAACCCCCACGCGTGACGATTTTAGAAATCTCACGCGCCTTCTCACCACTCGCAAAGTGGCTTATCACACCTACGCCCTCCCTGAAGAGCGTAAGGTACGTGCGGTCCTCCGCAACATACCCCACGACATTTCCAACGACGACATCCACAAGGATCTCGTTTCCCAAGGCTTTCCCGCGGAGTCTGTACACAAAATGTACAGCCGAAAGGGGAAAGCCTTCCCTCTCGCTTTAGTCATATTGACTAATCAACCCTCTGCGCGCGATCTCTTCCGGGCCAAGGACCTCAAGGTCTGCGGTCTCTCCGAGATTAAAGTAGAGCCTCCTCATAGGCGCGGCACTCCGGGACAGTGCCACCGCTGCCAACTTTATGGGCATGCGGCAGCCAACTGCTCAGCTCCCCCTAGGTGCGTAAAGTGCCTTATTCCTCATTCCACCAAAGAGTGCTCCCGCACTCGCGACTCCCCTGACCCTCCCGCTTGTGTGCTGTGTAGCCAGGTCGGTCATACTGCCAATTACAAGGGCTGCCCGCGCGCCCCGCGACCCCAATCTTCTAAAAAGAAGGCCCAGGGGTCTTCTTCTCATAAGAAGTCCTCTTCTCATAAGAAGAAGACACCGAAAGGCCCTCCGCCCCGTACAAACGATCACTTCCCTCTCGCTCCCAAGTCGAGAGAAGCTCCCGCTCCCCCGGCTCCCAAGCCGGCTTGGGGCCCTCCCACTCCGCCGCCCAAGGCGCAATCTTCCAAAAAGGCTCCTGCCTCAAACCCAGTCCCTTCACCCTTCCCGCAAAATGGGACCTCCCTGGCCGATGACATGAGCGTTGTAATAAACGCAATTCGTGGCATCAACCTAGGGGAGATTTCCATTTTAGCGGGTAAGCTCCGTAAAGCTCGCTCTCCCCAGGAAAAACTGGTGGCTATCTGCGAGCACGAATCACTTCTTCGCTCATTATGAGTACGCCCTCTATTCCCACTACCCAAACGGGTCCCACTAATACGAACGTGGCTCTCACCTCCGGTCGTATTAAACCAAAGGGTATCTCGCTTGTTTCATTCAATGCCCATTCTCTGCGCGACAAAGTACCTGAACTAAGGGAATTTGTCCGCGACAGAGATGTTGACCTCCTTCTTATTCAGGAAACGTGGCTCAAACCCGCTGACCGGAAAGGGTTCACGATTCCTAAATACTCAATGGTACGCAATGACCGTGCCGATCTCCCAAACCCTCCGTCCACTCAGGACGCCTCAGGAGGTACTGCCATCTACTTCAAGAGATCAATTCATTGCTCTAGTATTCCTACGCCACCACTCAAGAATATGGAGGCCACTATATGTAGACTGTCTATAACGGGTCACCGCACTCTTATCATAGCCTCCGTCTACATACAGTCAGGCACACTCCCCGTTAAAAGTGATTTCGTATCGCTCTTTTCCTTAGGCGACTCTGTTATTCTTTTTGGTGATTTCAATTGCAAGCACACGGACTGGACGTGCTTTAAAACCAATACTGGCGGCCGCCGCCTTCTTGAAATAGTCAAAGCTCTTGACGTAGATGTCATCTCTCCTTACGCCCCTACTCATTATCCCTATAATGCTGACCACGACCCCGACATACTTGACTTTGCCATAGTGAAAGGTGTCTCCCTCCTTCTGAACTCGATTGACTCGCTCGACGATCTCGGTTCAGACCATCGCCCTGTCTCCCTTATCATGGGAAGCCCAAACCCCTCCCGCCCTCCCACTAAACTTATCACCAACTGGGACGGTGTCAAATCCACCCTTTCGTCGGCTATGGACGCTGACAACTCACCGTACGCTATTGGAGCCGACTATTTTGATAGTACGGATAAAATAGACTGTGCGGTGAGCTCCCTCACTACTTTGGTCCAATCAGCCGTTGCTGAGAACGCGAGAGAGGTACCTGTGAAAAACCACAGTGCCATCACTCCGGCTCTGCGCAACCTGAGAAGGGCCAAAAACGCCGCTCTCCGGAGAGCGGCAAAGTATCCCACCCCTGAGTTTAGGCGTAAAGCCAACCAACTCCAAAAAACTTATACCACCAAACTCGCAGAGTTTAGGAACGATAGTTTTGCCGATCTCATGGCCGATATCACTCCCTCTCACCTAGCCTACTACAGAGTGGCTAGGTCTCTCCGTAGTGATGCTATCACCCATGTCCCCCCCCTTCTCCGTCCAGATGGCTCTACAGCCTTCGAAGACGATGAGAAGGCGGAATGTTTCGCAGACAGTATTGCTGCCCAATGCTCTGTTAGCACCCAAGAGTGCGACCCCTCCCACATAAGGAAGGTAGACGAGGAGTTCAACACCTTTAACTCCATACCTCTGCCTTCCGATACTGACCGTATGACAGTTTCGACTGACGAACTCGGACTTCTTATTAAAGACCTCAGACCCAAAAAGGCGCCCGGTGCCGACGGTATCTCTAA
Source organism: Agriphila geniculea (assembly GCA_943789525.1). Taxonomy (NCBI): domain Eukaryota; kingdom Metazoa; phylum Arthropoda; class Insecta; order Lepidoptera; family Crambidae; genus Agriphila; species Agriphila geniculea. The sequence continues at coordinate 12,193,575 of OX038891.1, forward strand.
CATGGCCCTTAAGCACTTTCCCATCCAAGTGCTAACCTATCTCACACTTATTTTCAACGCCTGTTTCGATCATTGCTACTTTCCAGCCGCCTGGAAAGATGCTATCGTAATAGGCATTCCTAAACCGGGTAAACCCCCGAATCTCCCCACCAGTCACCGTCCCATAAGCCTCCTCAAGGCGTTAGGCAAGCTCCTCGAGAGGTGCGTACTCTCTCGTATGAGAGAGCACCTCTTCGGGGAAAACTTGATCATCCCCCACCAATACGGCTTTAGGCCAAAGCACTCATGTCCCCAACAAGTTCACCGCATAGTCGAGTTTATCTCCAGCGGTTTCTATCCTAAAAGATATAAAACAGTAGCAGTCTTTTTCGATGTCGCCAAAGCTTTTGACAAGGTTTGGCACACCGGACTAATCGTCAAGTTACACAGACTAAATCTGTCCTTGCGTTTGGTCCGGTTAGTGGCATCTTTCCTTCATCACCGTACCTTCCGGTTCAAACACGAAGGTACCCTCTCCTCCCCCCGCCCTATTACAGCAGGTGTGCCTCAAGGCTCAGTCCTCGCTCCCCTGCTGTACATAGTCTACACAAATGACATACCCATTCCGAACGACGGCGTTCAACTATCCCTTTTTGCTGACGACACGGCTCTTTATCGCAAAGGCCAAAACGTCAACTCAATCCTTCCGAGGCTACAGTCCTCTATCAATAAGTTAGGCCAATGGTTTCGCAAATGGCGCATCGAAGTAAACCCGGAGAAATCCGCTGCAGTTTACTTCGATACTAAGCGCCATACCATGCACCCCAATCACCCACCTCCCACTATGTTAGGTAAATCCATCCCCTGGCAGAGGTCTGCCAAATATCTCGGCGTCACTCTGGACCAGAGACTCACTTTCGAGCCTCACGTCAAAAGAGTGACCCGTAATGCCCGTCTCTATCTTCACCGACTTAACTCCATGTTAGGTCGCCATAGTAGAATGTCCCTCCGAAACAAGCGAACACTCTACAAGGTTTGCATACGACCGGTGATGACATACGCCTCTGCCGTATTCGCTCACGCCGCCCCAAAAACACTTGATAAATTACAAGTAGTCCAAAACCTTTTCTGCCGCAGAGCGGCAAACGCTCCTTACTACGTTCGCAATGCGGACTTGCATAGGGACCTAGACCTTCCCACCCTCCAGCAATGGACCTGTAAGGCCTCTGAACGCTTTTTTAAAGCAGCAGGAGACCATCCTAACTCCCTTATCCGTTCCGCAGCGGTCTATGACCCGCCTACCTCCTCCGCCCCGTTTTCCCGCCGACCTAAATCGGTCCTAACGGACCCTCCCAACAAGCTTTCGTCTGACCTGAACCTCCTCCTGGAGGCGACGGAGGACGATTAAACCCCACCAAGCCCGACCCTTCAGGTCACCCCCCGCCCTCTCTGGCTGATCGATCCCCCTCAGGGAGTCAGCTTAATTGTTACTCGTCTCTCGACGCACAATCACCTAGGTGAAATGTGACGTCTGCGCTGTCCTCTCCCCTGAGGGAGGGCAGTCGCTTCCGGATGAAGGTTCGTTGACTTTCCGGTCACGTAACCAGATTAAGGCGGTTTTTAGTCAGTACGAGTCTGACATAACCAGATTAGTCCGGTAGCAACCGGCTAGGTGGTATCCAATGAGGATTTCCCGCCTCCTTCCCCCCCGTGGGGGAGGGTGGCTCAAAGCCCCTAAGGTGGAGAGCCCCAAAAAAAAAAAAAAAAAAAAAAAAAGTAGGAAATGTTGTAAGCTCGCACGGCCCAATTCGTTATAACCACAATATATGGGCATATAAGAAGAAAGTGTTTCATTCTGTTCCTGCTTGGCGAATCATCCTATGGTGCAGTGTTGAGGTTACCGACATCGGTAACAGTACTGCGTGGTCCTTCAGAGCAGCGGATAAGAAGATTCTGCGCGTCAAGCGAGAAGAAAGAAGCGAAGCATCACATTAACATATATACGTCCAACGATTATTGAAGAAAAGAAGCATCACAGTAAACATAATACGTTCACTGAAGACTGAAGAAAAGAAGCATCACAGTAAACATAATACGTTCACTGAAGAAAGAAGAATCACAGTAACTAGTTTCACTACGCGGGTGGACCGCGGCTCACACTGCCACACCCTAACGGTGCCAAGTGTGGTTAGTGTGAGTAACGCCATTCAAGGCGGTGCAGTCTGACGGACACGGCTGCCAGCCGCCTTTTTCAAGGCAGCTGAAATTGTCCGGCTACGCCGGTAAGGGTTGTGTCGCACTGAGGGCCGGTCTGTAGGCACTGCTGACGCTGCCGGGCGTTCCTCCCGGTAGCCGAGCACCTCGGAGTTGCACACCCCCTCTGCCGGGTAGTTCCTCCCTTCCACTCCTGCTACAACCTCCATCCTCACCTGGGCTCCCCTCGCTAGTGTGCCCGGGCGAGATTGTTAGGAGTAGACATCAAGAAAGAAAAAGATGCCAGTCACGAGAAGCCAATCTGGAGGGAAGAAGAGGGAGGCAATCACATATGATGAGCCACCGGCGTCACCGTCGACGATCGCGCCACAGCCACCGCCACCACCACCGTTATTGACTACAGTCGCGATGCAAGAGGCCACAGAAAGTGGTACAGAGAGATCGTTACCGCCGCCGCCCACCAAGGAAGTTGACGATGGCAACGCCGCCGCCGCCGCCGCCACCGACACTGGGGCTTTGAGACGTAACCCGCCGTCAGTGTGTTCGTCGAGTGTAGCGGCGCGCGTCCGGCAGGCGCAACTTCGGGCCGCGGAACAGTTGGCCGAGATTAAGAGACGAGAAATGGAATTAGAACGTGAATTAATTCAACAAAGGTTACAAGTTGAAATGGATACTATTATGGAAGAAGAAACCCGTGCGAGCTTACCCGCCGAGAGCGTCCCAGAGAGGCTGAAAGAATGGTTGGATACCACAGCCGATCCTCGGTGTCGGGTAGACGAAAATTTAGAGAAAGACAGAGATATCGTTCCCGTCGTTTCACAAGAAAGAGACAGAGATATCGCTCCCGCTATCGTGCAAGACAGAGACAGGGATATGAAGCGCAATGAGGCGCGCGCCTTAGAAACAGATAGAAACCGAACGTTTAGTATAAATCCAATGGAGGCTGACGCGAGGCCCGTAATCGATACGAAAAAGGGCTACGGGGTGGAAAACCTCGCTGAAACATTGGACAGGGTTCTAACTAGACGACCGATGCCGCGGTACGCGCAAGAGCTGCCCGTGTTTAGTGGCTCACCGACGGAATGGTTGTTATTCAAGGCCGCAGTGCGTGATTCCACACGATTATATAAGTTCACTGCAGAGGAAAATCTAGCAAGATTACGCGTGAGCTTAAAAGGGGAGGCGAGAGAGAGTGTGTCGGCGCTATTATGGAGTGCGACCGACCCCGATCGTATTATGACCACACTAGAACAATGCTACGGCCGCCCCGAAGTGCTTATAGACAGAGCGCTCGAAGATATGAAAAGTTTACCGCGTTCCGGTACGAGTGCTACAGAATTAAATACCCTCGCTGTGAAATTGCAAAATATAGTTTGCGTTATTCAAGCGGTTGATGACCGAGGGTACTTACGAAATCCGCTATTGGTTCGAGAAGTAGTCAAGAAACTCAGCCCACATTTGTTATCGAACTGGGTCGCCTACGCCGAAAAGAATGAATCGAGCGAGCCTGAAATAATTATTTTATCTCGATTCCTTATGAAAGAGGCCGACTGCGCGCTGCGTTTTGCATACGTACCGACTACGTCACAGCAAAGAGAAAACGTCGCTGTAAAAAACCGTAGCGAGAAACGCACCGATAAAAAGAAAAATGTAGCAAGAATATACACTTTGGGCCAGAAAGAGACGCCGCCAGCGCCGTGTTTACTATGTGGAAACGATCATGAAGTACCCCACTGTAACAAATACAAAGCCATGACGGTAGATGAAAGATGGCAGTGGGCAAGAAATAATGGAGTGTGCTTTCGGTGTGTAAACAATAAGCACCGGAGGTTCCGCTGTACACACAAACTATGCGGGGTGAACAACTGTAATGCGCGTCACCACGCTACGTTGCATAAGGACCGTGCCGCCAGTAATGAAGAGACGTTGGTGCGAGAGTCGCAGACTGAGACGATCGCCACGATTAATAGGGCCAACGTCGCGGCGAATGTCATGTTAAAGGTGTGTCCAGTGACAGTTAAGGGACCCGGCGGCGCCGTACAGACATATGCGCTGCTGGACGAGGGATCGACAATAACGATCATTGATCAAGTCCTGGCGGACGAAATAGGTGCGAAAGGGCCTGTAAGCGACTTGCGTATATGTAGTATAAACGCGCAAGGGAGCGTAGCGAACAGTGAAGACGTAAGCCTAGTGTTAGTAGCAAGAGATGAAAGCACCCATCATGTTCGCGCCAAAACGATGACAAGTTTGACGCTCAATCATCAAACAGTTAGTGAAGATTGCTTACAGTACGCACACTTAAGAAAATTAACGGCTAGTGACGTGTGTTATGACAGAGTGAAACCACGTTTACTGATCGGGGCCGATAATTGGCATTTGATTGTGTCACGAAAGTTGTTAATGGGCAATCAGAGACAACCGGTAGCGTCGCTTACGAAGCTAGGGTGGGTCATACATGGAACGGCGCCTCGAATTACGGCGCTAGAGGGCGCGTCTAACGTATACAAGACGGAGCTCATCGCACCCGAGGTTGAATTGCACGACATGGTGAAACGTTACTTTGAAATAGACGCACTCGGTATCGCTAGGAGGGAACGCGAAAACCCAATGGAAGTGAGAGCGATTAAAGCGTTCAATGAGAGTATTAAACGAGTCGGCGGCCAGTGCGAAGTACGACTACCGTGGAAGAGAGACGACGTCACGCTACCACCCAGTTATTATAACGCTGTAAAACGCTTGAAGTCTATAGAACGCAAGATGGACCGGTCAAGCGACTTTGAAAAAGCTTATACAGCACAGATAGAAAATTTATTCACGAAAGGCTACGCGGAGCAGTGCAGTGGGAAAGAGACAGACGATCCACGATCATGGTACCTGCCTCACTTCGCGGTTACTAACGTGAACAAGCCGGGGAAGTTAAGATTGGTTTTCGATGCGGCGGCAAAAGCCGATGATGTTTGCCTCAATGATGAGCTTTTAGAGGGGCCCGATTTATTACAAGATTTAAATGGGTTGCTTTTGCGGTTCCGTGAGAAAAGGATAGCAATAACAGCCGACATTCAAGAGATGTTTTTACAAGTGAAAATCGCACCTATAGACCAACCGGCACAGATGTTTCTATGGAGAGGCGGCGATAGAGATGGACCGCCACGAAAATATAAAATGACGTCGATGATATTTGGGGCAAAGAGTTCGCCATTCTTAGCACATAGTGTGCGTGACTGGAACGCGAGAGAGAGCGCCGACGAGTACCCGCTAGCATTTCAAGCGATAACTAGCAATCATTATATGGACGACTGGGTGGACAGTTTTGATGATAAGGAACGGGCAATTACTACGATGAAACAAGTGATTGAAGTGCACAGGCGAGCAGGATTCAAGCTGACAGGCTTCAACTCAAACGAAGCTAGAGTCTTAGCTGAGCTGCCATTAGAGAGCCGTGCTACGTCATCGCCCAAGCAACTGGGGTCCAACCTAGACGATTGTGGTCGCACGCTGGGGTTACTATGGGATGCGGTGACCGACACACTGGGGTTCAACACGACGCTTGCGAGGGTACCGGCTGAAGTGAAGACGTTAGCGAGGCCGCCGACAAAGAGAGAAGCGCTAAGCGCCGTGATGTCGGTTTTCGATCCGTTGGGCTTACTAAGCTACTACACCATTCGAGCGAAGATTGTATTACAAAACATTTGGAAACTAAACGTAGAGTGGGACGAGGCTTTACCAGGGCCGGAGGCCGAAGAGATAATCCAATGGCTTAGAGACATAGAAAAGCTACGAACACTAAGATTACCGCGCCTCTACGCTCAAACGGGGGGAGAGCCGAGCCGAGAACTACATATATTTTGTGATGCAAGTGAAGTTGCTTACGCGACCGCGGCTTACTGGCGCGTCAAGAATGAAAATGGTGAAATAGAAGTGACATTAGCGGCCGCTAAAGCACGGGTAGCGCCAATGAAACATCTTAGCGTACCAAGACTCGAATTACAAGCGGCTCTGATTGGGACGCGTCTGGCAAGCTCTATCAAGAGACAGCAAGGCTGGGAACCCGAGAAAACTGTATATTGGACGGATTCGCGTACCGTGTGGCATTGGATACGGAATGATAGCGTGCGTTACTCACCATACGTAGCGCACCGCTTAGGAGAGATAGCCGAGACTACGAACGCTAGCCAATGGAGATGGGTTCCGACAGCGCTGAATGTGGCGGACGACGCAACGCGCCCTTATGTAGAGATGAAGACGTGTAATGACAGATGGTTTAAAGGACCCAAATTTTTATATGAAGATGAGGCTTTATGGCCCACGTGTGATATCGTAACGGAAGAGGACACGGTAGAGATAGTGCTCACGACAATGGGAGAAGCAAACGATAGTGTGCCCCGAGCCGAGCGTTTTTCCTCATATGAACGCTTGGTGAGAGCGATGGCGAGAGTATTACTATTCGTACGCAAATGTCGTGACCGTGCCGCTACGATGAATGTAGAACTTTTAGAAGAGGCTGAGATGAGACTGCAACGAGCTTCGCAGCGCCAATGTTTCGCTGAAGAGATAGAACGCATCACCGCAAAGCGAAACCTCAGAGCAGGAAGCCGGCTACGAAAGCTAGATCCGTATTTGGACGAACAAGGTGTGCTGCGTGCCAGGGGACGGATAGGGGCAGCGGGTGTGTCTGCCCCCGCTACTCACCCCGTAGTACTGGACGGCAGGCACCCGTATGCGCGGTTGCTACTATATCGTGAGCACCGTCGCGCCCACCACGCACACAATGAGCGCGTTGTGAATGACGTCAGAGCCAAATACTGGATACTACGACTGAGACCGACGATACGTACAGTCGCTAGCAAATGCGTGTTTTGTCGCGTACGAAAGGCACGTCCTGTGGTTCCAGTGCACGGAGATTTACCTAAGGCAAGATTACAGCCATTCACGAGGGCCTTCACATACTGCGGGGCCGACTATTTTGGACCTCTAACGGTGACGGTGGGACGGCGGCACGAAAAACGGTGGGGCGCACTATTTACGTGTCTCACGACGAGAGCGATACATATAGAATTGGTGGCGTCGCTATCCACAGACTCGGCAATCATGGCTCTAAGAAGAATGGGCGCGCGCCGCGGGTGGCCGCGCGTGATGTACTCAGATAATGCAACAAACTTCAGAGGCGCCGACGTAGAGTTGCGTCGTGCGGTAGAAGAATGGGAACCGGCGCTACGTGATTACGCACTAACAGAGCGTATGGAGTGGCGCTACATCGCTCCGGGCGCGCCACATCAGGGAGGCGCGTGGGAGAGGCTCGTGCGCTCGGTCAAAAGCGCGCTACGAGTCACACTGAACGAGAAGTCGCCGCGAGAAGAGGTACTAGCTACGCTGTTGGCGGAGGTAGAGCACACCATAAACGCTCGCCCGCTAACCCACGTACCAGTCAGCGAAGAAGATCCAGAGGCGCTCACCCCAAATCACTTTCTGTTGGGGGGTTCGCGCGGCCTGCCACTTACTGGGCCGTGCGAGCCAGCTTCGCGCAAGGCATGGCGTGCTGCGCAGGCGCTGGCCGACGAGTACTGGCGCCGCTGGGTGCGCGAGTACCTGCCCGAGCTCATTCCGCGCGGGGGTGCGCGTGACGTCACGGGCCGCTCACTTAAGCCCGGTGACGTCGTCATCATCGTCGACTCCAGCCTGCCTCGCAATGTGTGGCCGCGAGGCGTCGTGACGGCGGCGGTGTATCCGGGACCAGACGGCGAGATTCGCAACGCTGATGTCAAGACAAGAGGAGGAGTTTTTCGTCGCCCGACAGCGAGATTGGCTGTCCTCCCTACTGAAGAAGAAGGTGCCGCGAGTGCTGCACCGGGGGGAGACTGTTACGGACAGCTTCAATCGCGTGAAACTAGTGAAAAAAGTGATTAAAATGTGTATAGCAAAAAGACTGTTTAATGGACCGCTAAGTGCGTTACTAGTGATAGAATCTGTGTTTGTGATTATTTCATGTAAGTACTTTGATTTGTAAACAGTAGCTTGTTATAACTGATTGAGTCATTTAGTTTGTGTTTTTAATTACTTTGAAGTTTATTAATATGTAACGTTCTATTTGGTTTTAAATTGTTGCATATAAAAAGTTCTGTAAAATGAGATATTTAGCGTAGCTGTAAGTTTTATAGTTTGTGAAATATTTAAGTTTTAGTAATTCAAATAGGTATTGTTTAGGCATTTAGGTATCCTATGGATTAAATGATATGAATGCTTGTGTTTTTACTTATACTACCTGGTAAAGGTTTTGAGGTAATGGGCTAGGTAATATAGGTCTAGGAGGTGGTAGTTTCGACCTGAAATGTGTCTAGGTCATACGCCAACCTTTGTCCTATAAGCCCTAAAGGTTTTGATATGGTACTAAGAGGTAAGATTATATAAATAAAGGCCTCTTGTATAGGTCTCTGATAAAGGTAATGAGAAACCTAAATACCTAAACCTCGTATTGAAAGGTAGCCAAATAATAAATTAGGTAGGTAATCTCGTAAAGAGCCAGGAGTGGGGGTTTGCTATCCCCACCACCGCTAACAATTTATGGTAACGTAGGGTAGTAATGATTTGAGTTTTGTAAACTACCTAAGTTAAGTAGAAAATGTAAGTTTTTGTATTAGTGGATATTTGCTATCGTACAAAATGTTACCTTAGGGACGTGTGATCGTAGGAAATGTTGTAAGCTCGCACGGCCCAATTCGTTATAACCACAATATATGGGCATATAAGAAGAAAGTGTTTCATTCTGTTCCTGCTTGGCGAATCATCCTATGGTGCAGTGTTGAGGTTACCGACATCGGTAACAAGCCTATTATCTCGTTCCACCATGTCTTTCATTAACATGTTCAATGAGCATCGTCTCATCAGCAAAAATGTGTCCACAAATCGATCAATTTCTCCCAACATCATGCAACCTAAGATGTTCTTTCAATTTTTTACTACGAGCATACGCTTTGCCGCAAACGTTGCATTTGAAATTCTTTTCTCCCGTATGAATAACCATGTGTCTCGATAAACAATACTTAGAGAAGAAACGAGAAGGGCAGATCGGACACTCCAAGTTTCTCTCTTGTAAGTGCACGGACCTTATATGAATCATAAGGTGGTATTTCAAGTCGTATTCTCGACCGCACGTTTCGCATTTAAACAATCCTGTGTTTTGTTTGTGGACTATCCTCAAATGTTTCGTTCTTTGATAGTTTGAATTAAATCTCTCTGGGCATATGGGACATCTTCTAGGCAGTTGTTTCAAATGGACCCCACGTACGTGTAAAGTTCTTTTAGCTGAATTACTGAATACTTTATCACATTTGTCGCATGGAAAGCTTCCTGTCTCGTGTGTCTGTAAATGTCTTTTAAGTAAATTATGAGATATAAAAACTGAGCCACATAATTCACAGCTGTAATTATTAAAATGCTTGCTCATGTGAATTATGAGAAGCCTCAATTTAAGGTATTTTTCGCCACAAACTTGACACTCAAAGGAATCTTTACCTAATTTAAAAGGTATTAAGTTATCTTGTATACTCAAGTCTATATTCTTGCCATGGTCTTTTAGATGTGTTTTCAAAGAGTCAAAATTCGGCAAATTGATGTAGCATAACTTGCATTGCAAATTACTTATATCTACTTTTATGTTAGTATCTTTGACTCTATTGAACAATTCCCGTTTCAAATCTTTGAAAGAATGCCCAGTCACAGTGTGATCTTTCAATGTATTGGCATCTACAAACAGATCAGAGCAAACAAAGCATTTGTATCTGTTGCCAGAGGGTATGAACGGATAAACGTATGAGTTTTCGAAAATACTCAAAGCATTTTCTTTCCACGCATGTAACTTCAAAGAATTCTCCCTTTTCTTAGAAGTTGCTGTGAAAAACTGACCTTGAATAGTTTTCACTTTAAACGTTACTTCTTTTTTAACAGAATCTTTATTCCAATCATTAAGGGATATAGGTTCTTTAAGAAAATCGACGTTAGCGTAGTTGTTTTTAGCTTTTAGCTTTATTTTGTCAGCTTTAACTTTCTGTCGTTTATGCTTCTTTTTACTGTCAGCCTCAATCACTCGGCTGAGATCATCAAGAGGTATCGGTCTCTTGAGCACAGTCAACACGATCTCATGTCCATCTTCAGCTTTTATTTTGAGAGTAGAATCGCTGGGTTGTATTATGCCTAGAAGAAAAAAAGAGTTCCTATCATTTTAGACTTCTAGAAGGGTAAGGTAGCATTAACACTATAAAAAAAAAGAATAGTATTCGTAAAGTAGTTTACATGTTATATTTCTATCAAAGCCTTAGTAAATTTACCTACCATAGGTACGCAGGAAAGATTAAATTAGTATTAAGCACATTGAATAACTTGAAAATTATACGCAGTAAGGATGGCAGCTACCTATCTGAAAAGTTAATTGAAAATGAAGTGAAAATTATTTGCTATAATATAATTCGTTAATTTATGTAGTGTATACTCAACTTTTGTTTTGAAATAATTTCTCTTAGTGGAAACTGTGTTAGCCTATGTAAAACATAATGCTTTTCATTCATATGTATAATATTGAGCTGTATGTTTCCCTTATCCAATATACAACGTGTTAAAAAAAACCCCTAATGCCGAATATGGTAGATAGGGACCATCAAACTGAACAACTTTTACTATTAAACCAACTCTGAAATCGCGTAAAAAAACAGTTGTTTCATATTCATTTGACTACTTGAGTGGTGCAATGGTCAACACGCCGCCTACCACGCAAGAGGTCCCGGTTTCGATTCCTGGCCAGGCAGAAATTGAAATAATAATAATAATAATAAATGAAATGATGAATTTTAATTTCTGTGATGGGTCTGGGTGTTACTATGTATAATAAGTATACAGTGCCTTTGGTCTTGAACTAGCGATAATTTAAAGGCGTGTAATACACCTAATTTTATCGACAAAAACACCCACATGTTGGGGTCTATCCCCACTCCTGTTGGAATGGCCGCCATTTTAAATTTGACTTTTTATTTTAGATGACCCTGCAGAAAAATATTAATTTCTCCGGATTTAGAAGTCCTACAGTTATAACAAAAATATTATTTGAAAGCTAATAATATCACCTAGTAATTTAAAAATAAAATGTTTAAATTTTTGATTTAAATACGTCATAAAAAAATTACTGAAATAAAATTTTATACGAAATTTGTGCGATTTTTTTTAGTTTTTATTACATTTCTCAAAAACTAGGACATTTATGTCCATTTTTTTTGCACTATTCAAATACACAGGAATATTATCTACAAAACGGTTTTAAAATTTATTGCTCTATGTTGCATATTTTGAGAGTTATTTTTGTTTGAACTATGACCCTTAAGCCCACCGGTAACGATCAATTGCGATTGTCAATTTTTCCGCAATTGACGCCCATTGACGGAAAAATTGATCGTTTACGCGAGCAAATGAAGCGATTGTCAATTTTGGAGCAATTGACAATCGCTTCAATTGCACGCGCAAACGATCAATTTTTCCGTCAATGGGCGTCAATTGCGGAAAAATTGACAATCGCAATTGATCGTTACCGGTGGGCTTTACGTCACCAAAAAATGATTATTTTCGAAAATGGACATAATTACAAGCATTTTGAACATATTTTAAATTAGGTTGATAATATTATCTGAATACTAATTTCATCAAATGATAAAATCTAGTTTTTAGGAATTTTTTATTTTTTATTTTCGAAAATGACCATTTAGTACTTGTAAGGGTCATATTCAAACATCAATAGCTCTCGAAATATGCAACATAGAGCAATACATTTTTAAGTCGTTCTGTAGATAATATCCCTGTGTATTTGAATAATGCAAAAAAAGTGACCATTAATGTCCTAGTTTTTGAGAAATGTAATAAAAAGTAAAAAAAATCGCACAAATTTCATATAAAATTTTATTTCAGTAATTTTTTATGACGTATTTAAACCAAAAATTTAAACATTTTATTTTTTACATTGATAGATGATATTATTAACTTTTAAACAGTATTTTTGTTATAACTGTAAGACTTCTAAATCCGGAGAAATTAATATTTTTCTGCAGGGTCATCTAAAATAAAAAGTCAAATTTAAAATGGCGGCCATTCCAACAGGAGTGGGGATAGACCCCAACATGTGGGTGTTTTATCGATAAAATTAGGTGTATTACACGCCTTTAAATTATCGCTAGTTCAAGATCAAAGGCACTGTATATTTAAAAGTGTATAAGTAGTATGTCGTAGTATGTCAGTTGTCTAGCACCCATATTACAAGCTTTGCTTAGTTTGGGGCTAGATGGCGCTGTGTGAAATTGTACAAGCATTTAAAATAAAATAAAAAGCTATATTTTTGTTATAATTTTTATATCATAATGGTGGTATTTCGGAAATCAAATACCTATACTAACAAAACTATGTTGTTTTATTTATCTAAATATGATTCTTAAAAACTAAAAATTCTTTATGACTGTAGATCATCATCATCACAATATTGAGAATGAAAATAAACAAATATTAATATTCATTGAACCGAAGTTTAAAACTTTTTTTTTTCAAATACGTGGTCAGTCCGTGTCATGCAACCTCTTTATATGGTCTCTTAAGTTATTCCTCCTCAAAAAGGCCATACTACACACACCACATTTATAATTCCTTTCGCCAGTGTGAACAACAATATGTCTCTTCAACGTATCCTTATTGTAAAACCTTTGATGACAAATATCGCACTGCTGGTTCCTCTCTTGTAAATGAACGGATCTAGTATGAGAGGTCAAAGTATACTTCAGATTGAATGCTAGCCCACAAATCTCACATTTATATACCCTAGTAGACTGGTTATGGACATCTTGCAAGTGTATAGTTCTACTATAATTAGTATTGAACTTTTCCGGACACATTGGGCATCGCCGAGATAGTCTCTTCATGTGCACTCCTCTTATATGCAACTTCCTCTTGTAGGATGTACTAAAGGATTTGTTGCATCGATCGCATGGAAAATTGCCACTTTCGTGAATCACCATATGAGATTTCAATTGACGTAGAGCCATGAATCCAGAGCCACAAATTTCACAACTGTAGTTGTTAAAGTGAATGTTCATATGTATAACCAAAATTCGAAATTTCATAAAATGCTGATCGCAAATAATGCACTTATAGCCACTTTCCGATGGAATCAACTTGAAAGGTATGAGATTGTCGTTTAATCCCGGGTCGATTGGTTTTTGGTGGACAAACTGGAGATGTATCTTCATATCTTCCAAGCTGTCTTGCTTCGTAAAACATATTTTACAAGTTAAATCGCTTACGTCTACTTTGAGAATATCCATTTTTCTGGTGTTCACCAGCTTCTTTAGCTGGGCAAATGTGTGAGACTCATTCATATGCGAGCTTAACAATGATGATTCTAAAAACGTTTGTTTGCAAACGAAGCACTTAAAATCGTTACTGCCATAATTGAACGGGTAGACAGTGCTGAATTCGAAGACGGTGAGGACGTTTTGTCTGGAGTCTGGCTTTTTAGTTGACTTTGAAGTTTGGCGTTTGGGTTTTGGGGATTCAAGCGCCATGGACATTGGCGAAGGGCTCCTTGAATGTGTATGTGACATGAGATTGGTAGCAATTCTTATTTTGTGTTTCTTGCTCGCGATTTTACTCAAAGCGGTGACCGTCCCAAGAGGCTTACATAAATTGCGGTCGTATGCAACTTGAAATAAGGGCACGGCTCGTTTCAGCTGCGGATTATCCGGTGTTACGTTTGTCTTGTCGGATCCTAGAAAAGAAATAAATTGATTTGTATATTGCGTCGCCGCTGGGGTTGGGAAAGTTAAAAAGATTTTAGCTTAAAATACCACTACATCTCCCAATCCGCGGCGTATATAACATTGCAAATTATAGTAAGTACCTATTGTGTAATACATCTTTACTGTAGCATTAACAGAGAATTTAATAAATTAATAATTTGCAGTTACAGGTAGCTGTCAGAAAGACCCCATCGAATATTAAACTGTAAAATGATTATACAGCCTCAATTGAAATTCCATAAAGAATTTAGGTCTATGCATTAACAAGGTATATGTTTAAAATAGTTTGAAGAAATAACGTACCTACCTACTTTTACGTTATTGGATTGGACATTAGATTTATTATCTAATATAATTAATATAATAAATATTTTTAGTTATTAAGTTCCTTGAAACAATTTTGTGTTTTTTTATCCTCTGACTGTGATCTTTGTAATTCGTATTATTGAACCGTAGTTCACAACCTTAACGTAATAAGCCCATTGCATCCAACATTAGAAGAAAGCTTTTTTGAGAAGGAAACACTATGAAGGTTTACCTCCTCAAAAAAGCCATACCGCATACTTAACATTTAGAATTCTTTTCGCTAGTGTGACTATGAACCGTGTGAATATGTCTCTTTAAGTTATCCTTAGTGTAAAATCTTTTATTACAAGTATCACACTGCTGGTTCCTCTCTTGTAAATGAACAGACTTAGTATGACAGATCAAATGATACTTCAAGTTAAATGCTCGTCCACAAATCTCACATTTATGAACCCTAGTAGACTGGTTATGAACATCTTGTAAGTGTATAGTTCTTTTGTAATTGAAATTAAACCTTTCTGGACACATTGGGCATCGTCGAGGTAGTTGCTTCATGTGAACTCCTCTTATGTGGAGATTCCTCTTGAGAGATGTGCTAAACGATTTGTTGCATTGATCGCAAGGGAAATTGCCACTTTCGTGAACCTCCAGATGCTTTTTCAATAGATGTAAAGTCATGAATCCTGATCCACAAATTTCACAACTGTAGTTGTTAAAGTGTACGCTCATATGTATAATCAAAATTTGGACTTTAACAAAATGCTGATCACAAATAACACATTTATAGCCGCTTTCAGATGGAATCAACTTAAAAGGTATAAGGTTATCTTTCATTTCTGGGTCTATCGGTTTCTGGTGGTCGAACTTGAGATGTAATTTCATATCTACCAAGCTGTTTTGCTTTTCATAACATATTTTACAAGTTAAATCGCTTACGTCTACTTTGAGAATATTCTCTCTTTTGTTGTTCAACAACCCCTTTAACGGGGCAAATGTGTGAGATTCATTCATATGCGAGCTTAGCAAAGATAATTCTAAAAACGTTTGGGTACAGACAAAGCACTTAAAGTTTTTAAATTTGAGATTTTTGCATTTACAATGCTATTTTTAAACAATACTAAATAATATACTAGAAAAAATACGACTCGCACCAGATCAATACTCAGACGGGAATCGAACCCGCGACCTTTGGATATCCGGTCCAATGCTCTGACCGCTGAGCTACCGAGTCACTAGTGACATCGTCGAATTTTTCCTAGTATATCCTAAACTCTTACGCTGTAAGCCAGCGTTATTTCACCAATGTGAGGAATTACCTCGACATTCAATTGAAATATCTTTCCAGATATTTTAACAATTGATTAAGATGAAATAGCTATATAATTTTTAAATTTGAGATTTTTGCATTTACAATGCTATTTTTAAACAATACTAAATAATATACTAGAAAAAATACGACTCGCACCAGATCAATACTCAGACGGGAATCGAACCCGCGACCTTTGGATATCCGGTCCAATGCTCTGACCGCTGAGCTACCGAGTCACTAGTGACATCGTCGAATTTTTCCTAGTATATCCTAAACTCTTACGCTGTAAGCCAGCGTTATTTCACCAATGTGAGGAATTACCTCGACATTCAATTGAAATATCTTTCCAGATATTTTAACAATTGATTAAGATGAAATAGCTATATAATTTTTAAATTTGAGATTTTTGCATTTACAATGCTATTTTTAAACAATACTAAATAATATACTAGAAAAAATACGACTCGCACCAGATCAATACTCAGACGGGAATCGAACCCGCGACCTTTGGATATCCGGTCCAATGCTCTGACCGCTGAGCTACCGAGTCACTAGTGACATCGTCGAATTTTTCCTAGTATATCCTAAACTCTTACGCTGTAAGCCAGCGTTATTTCACCAATGTGAGGAATTACCTCGACATTCAATTGAAATATCTTTCCAGATATTTTAACAATTGATTAAGATGAAATAGCTATATAATTTTTAAATTTGAGATTTTTGCATTTACAATGCTATTTTTAAACAATACTAAATAATATACTAGAAAAAATACGACTCGCACCAGATCAATACTCAGACGGGAATCGAACCCGCGACCTTTGGATATCCGGTCCAATGCTCTGACCGCTGAGCTACCGAGTCACTAGTGACATCGTCGAATTTTTCCTAGTATATCCTAAACTCTTACGCTGTAAGCCAGGGTAAGAGTTTAGGATTTTATTTTTGATTTTGATTTTGAGATTAGGATTTAGTTTTGAATGTCGAGGTAATTCCTCACATTGGTGAAATAACGCTGGCTTACAGCGTAAGAGTTTAGGATATACTAGGAAAAATTCGACGATGTCACTAGTGACTCGGTAGCTCAGCGGTCAGAGCATTGGACCGGATATCCAAAGGTCGCGGGTTCGATTCCCGTCTGAGTATTGATCTGGTGCGAGTCGTATTTTTTCTAGTATATTATTTAGTATTGTTTAAAAATAGCATTGTAAATGCAAAAATCTCAAATTTAAAAATTATATAGCTATTTCATCTTAATCAATTGTTAAAATATCTGGAAAGATATTTCAATTGAATGTCGAGGTAATTCCTCACATTGGTGAAATAACGCTGGCTTACAGCGTAAGAGTTTAGGATATACTAGGAAAAATTCGACGATGTCACTAGTGACTCGGTAGCTCAGCGGTCAGAGCATTGGACCGGATATCCAAAGGTCGCGGGTTCGATTCCCGTCTGAGTATTGATCTGGTGCGAGTCGTATTTTTTCTAGTATATTATTTAGTATTGTTTAAAAATAGCATTGTAAATGCAAAAATCTCAAATTTAAAAATTATATAGCTATTTCATCTTAATCAATTGTTAAAATATCTGGAAAGATATTTCAATTGAATGTCGAGGTAATTCCTCACATTGGTGAAATAACGCTGGCTTACAGCGTAAGAGTTTAGGATATACTAGGAAAAATTCGACGATGTCACTAGTGACTCGGTAGCTCAGCGGTCAGAGCATTGGACCGGATATCCAAAGGTCGCGGGTTCGATTCCCGTCTGAGTATTGATCTAGTGCGAGTCGTATTTTTTCTAGTATATTATTTAGTATTGTTTAAAAATAGCATTGTAAATGCAAAAATCTCAAATTTAAAAATTATATAGCTATTTCATCTTAATCAATTGTTAAAATATCTGGAAAGATATTTCAATTGAATGTCGAGGTAATTCCTCACATTGGTGAAATAACGCTGGCTTACAGCGTAAGAGTTTAGGATATACTAGGAAAAATTCGACGATGTCACTAGTGACTCGGTAGCTCAGCGGTCAGAGCATTGGACCGGATATCCAAAGGTCGCGGGTTCGATTCCCGTCTGAGTATTGATCTGGTGCGAGTCGTATTTTTTCTAGTATATTATTTAGTATTGTTTAAAAATAGCATTGTAAATGCAAAAATCTCAAATTTAAAAATTATATAGCTATTTCATCTTAATCAATTGTTAAAATATCTGGAAAGATATTTCAATTGAATGTCGAGGTAATTCCTCACATTGGTGAAATAACGCTGGCTTACAGCGTAAGAGTTTAGGATATACTAGGAAAAATTCGACGATGTCACTAGTGACTCGGTAGCTCAGCGGTCAGAGCATTGGACCGGATATCCAAAGGTCGCGGGTTCGATTCCCGTCTGAGTATTGATCTGGTGCGAGTCGTATTTTTTCTAGCACTTAAAGTTGTTATTCCTGTAAATGAAAGGGTAGACAGTACTGAATTCGAAGACTGTGAGAACGTTTTGCCTGACGTCTGGATTTTTAGTTGACTTTGAAGTTTGGCGTTTCACTGTAGCTGACAAGCTGTTTCTTACAGAGATGGAGGATTCGAGCGTCATGGACATTGACAAAGGGCTTCTAGAATGTGTATGCGGCATGAGATTGGTAGCAACTTTAATTTTGGACTTCTTGCTCGCAACATTACTTAAGTCAGTGGCTGTTCCATGAGGCTGAAACAGACTGCGGTCGTATTCAACTTGATACAAGGGCGCAACTTGTTTCGGCTGCGGATTATCCGGAGTTACGTTTGTCTTGTCATATCCTAGAAAAGAAATAAACTGGACTGTATATTGCAACAACGCTGGGATTAGGTATGTTAAAAATACATAATTTGCTTAAAATACCATTACCTACATCGTCTAATCCCAACCAATCTACTAAGTGGTCGCGTGGTAATCACAGGTTTTAAAGTGTTTAATTAATTTTTGTTGATTATTTTCATGAGTATTGAGTACCATAAGAATATTTTATTTAATAATCATTGATTTCATACTTAATATAAGTAGAAAAGTACTCAAGTCTAATGTTTTAGTATGTATCGGTGTTTCTATTCCGCATTATTGATACATAATTTTACAAACTTGAATTTATTTAATTAATCAGCCAATTTCATGTAACCTTAGATGGTCTTTTAAGTTTTTCCTCCTCAAAAAGGCTATGCCGCATACTTTGCATTTAAAATTCTTTTCACCAGTGTGAACAACCATATGTCTCTTCAACGTCTCCTTATTACAAAACCTTTGATGACAAATATCGCACTGCTGGTTCCTCTCTTGTAAATGAACAGACTTAGTATGAAAGATCATACGATACTTAAAATTAAATCCCTTTCCACAAATCTCACATTTGTGAACCCTAGTAGACTGGTTATGGACATCTTGTAAGTGTATAGTTCTTGTGTAATTAGAATTAAACCTTTCTGGACACATTGGGCATCGCCGAGGTAGTTGCTTCATGTGCACTCCTCTTACATGCATATTCCTTTTAACAGCTGTGCTAAACGATTTGTTGCAGCGATCGCAAGGGAAATTGCCACTTTCGTGAACCTCCAGATGTTTTTTCAATAGATGTAAAGTCATGAATCCAGATCCACAAATTTCGCATTTGTAGTTGCTAAAGTGTACGCTCATATGTATAACCAAAATTCGGACTTTAACAAAACGCTGATCACAAATAACACATTTATAGCCACTTTCAGATGGTATCAACTTAAAAGGTATAAGGTTATCTTTCAATTCTGGGTCTATCGGTTTCTGGTGGTCGAACTTGAGATGTAATTTCATATCTACCAAGCTGTTTTGCTTTTTATAACATATTTTACAAGTTAAATCGCTTACGTCTACTTTGAGAATATTCTCTCTTCTGTTGTTCACCAACCCCTTTAACGGGGCAAATGTGTGAGATTCATTCATATGCGAGCTAAGTAAAGATAATTCTAAAAACGTTTGGGTACAGACGAAGCACTTAAACTTGTTATTCCTGTATATGAAAGGGTAGACAGTACTGAATTCGAAGACTGTGAGGACGTTTTTTCTGACATCTGGATTTTTAGTTAACTTTGAAGTTTGGTGTTTCACTAGAGCTGGCAAGATATTTCTTACAGAGATGGGGGATTCAAGAGCCATGGATATTGGCAAAGGGCTCCTAGAATGTGTACGCGGCACGAGATTCGTAGCAACTTTTATTCTGGGCTTTTTGCTCGCGATTTTACTGAGATCGGTGACTGTTCCATGAGGCTGACACATACTGTGGTCGTATTCAACTTGATACAAGGGGGCGACTTCTTTCGGCTGCGGATTATCCGGAGCTACGTTTGCCTTGTCGTATCCTAGAAAAGAAATAAGCTGAACTGTATATTGCGACGCCGCTGGGGTAATGTACCTATGTTGAAAAAAATAATTCGCTTAAAATACCATTACATCTTCTAATTCATAACCAATCTACAAAGTGGTAACGTGGTAATCACAGGTTTTAAAGTGAAAGGTGTTTGATTTAAATAATAATTTATTGTTGGTTATTTTCATGAGTATTGAGTATCATAAGAACATTGTTTAAAAATAATTGATTACTTATAATACTTAATATAAGTAGGTTAGGTACGTAAGTCTTATGATTTGTATACATCGTGAATGGTTCCCGCAGTGGGATGGTTCAGCGTGTATGCGCGGTGTTTCTATTTGTATTATTTTTACATCTTCAATTATTATATTTACCTACTTATATTTTCTAAATTATTAATGCATTCAAGAGATTCATTCATCGTCATATTATTAATCAACTCATTAATCGCTAATAGTACTTATATAGTAATAAATAATCACAATTAGTTAATTAGCATGCACATGTGCGTTACATTTTTATCCGGAATTATAATTAAGAAAAAAATACTAAAGAATTACATTTTGTTAGCAATAACAATAATGCACCTATTTGTGTTATACTTATTTACTGTATCATAAGAGACATGATTTAATTATTCGGATTTAAATTGTAATTTCTGTACTGAATAAGTAATTAAATTCCTTAAACAGTTGTGTTTTTTATCCTACGACTGTGCCCACCGAAATTCGCATTATTGATCCGTAGTTTACAAACTTGAATTTATTTTATTACAATACGTAAGGTAATCAGCCCATTTCATGCAACCTTAGATGGTCTTTTAAGTTTTTCCTCCTTAAAAAGGCCATACCGCACACTTCGCATTTATAATTCTTTTCGCCAGTGTGAACAACCATATGTCTCTTCAACGTCTCCTTATTACAAAACCTTTGATGACAAATATCGCACTGCTGGTTCCTCTCTTGTAAATGAACAGACTTAGTATGACAGATCAAATGATACTTCAAATTAAATGCTCGTCCACAAATCTCACATTTGTGAACCCTAGTGGACTGGTTATGGACATCTTGTAAGTGTATAGTTCTTTTGTAATTAGAATTAAACCTTTCTGGACACATTGGGCATCGCCGAGGTAGTTGCTTCATGTGCACTCCTCTTATATGGAGATTTCTCTTGTAAGATGTACTAAAGGATTTATTGCATCGATCGCAAGGGAAATTACCACTTTCGTGAACCTCTAAATGCTTTTTCAATAGACGTAGAGTCATGAATCCAGATCCACAAATTTCACAACTGTAGTTATTAAAGTGTACGCTCATATGTATAACCAATATTCTGACTTTCATAAAATGCTGATCGCAAATAACACATTTATAGCCATTTTCAGATGGAATTAACCTAAATGGTATGAGGTTATCGTTTAATCCCGGGTCTATCGGCTTTTGGTGGTCAAACTTGAGATGTAACTTCATATCTACTAAGCTGTTTTGCTTCTTATAACATATCTTACAGGTTAAATCGCTTACGTCTACTTTGAGAATATTCTCTCTTCTGTTGTTCACCAACCTCTTTAACGGGGCAAATGTGTGAGATTCATTCATATGTGAGCTTAGCAAAGATAATTCTAAAAACGGTTGGGTACATACGAAGCACTTAAACTTGTTATTGCCGTATATGAATGGGTAGACAGTGCTGAATTCAAAGACAGTCAGTACGTTTTGTCTGACATCTGGGTTTTTAGTTGTCTTTGAAGTTTGGCGTTTCACTGTAGCTGGCAAGATATTTCTTACAGAGATGGGGGATTCAAGCGCCATGGATATTGGCGAAGGGCTTCTTGAATGTGTATGCGGCATGAGATTGGTAGCAACTTTTATTCTGGGCTTCTTGCTCGCGATTTTACTGAAGTCGGTGACTGTCCCAAGAGGCTTACACAGACTGTAGTCGTATTCAACTTGAAACAAGGGCGCGACTTGTTTCGGCTGCGGATTATCCGGAGTTACGTTTGTCTTGTCGGATCCTAGAAAAGAAATAAATTGAACTGTATATTGCGACGCCGCTGGGGTTATGTTAAATAGACATGTGCTTAAAATACCCATCTCCGAAGTTATCTTAATACTTATCTTTTTTAGAGGTTTAAGGTTTCAAGTAGCAAATAATGTTTTATTTTAGGTAGATCAACCAGCGAACTAAAGCTATGGAATAAGCATTCCGTTCAAAAAATGGCACCACACGAAAAGTACAACTAAGTGGAAAGAGCTAAAAATCCTGGCATTTAATTATGCAGCACAAAGCGTCTGATTTAGTTCGCTGAGATCAACAATATAATCTATAGCAATTCGTACACCTTGCAAGTTCCAGCACGAAAATAAACAGACTCAGATTGGCCAGCTAACTTCTGTAAGTACCTACCCTACGGATACAATGAATAGTAGCAAACTTAAAAAATCAGTACCAAGGGTTATTTTAATAATAATAAATTATAGATATACGCTGTAAATTATTTAATTACTTATAGATAGTACAAAAAAATTGAGGTATAACTTCGTATCAAGAATTCGTAGAGTTATAAATGACGTCAGACATTTTTAAGGTTCCCATAGGAGGGTGATGTATTTTAATGTGATGTTTTAAAGTGCTGTTCTGTATAAAAGATCTGCCGCAAGTTGTGCAAATAAACCTTCTATCATTTTCATGGATACGCATATGTTCCGTTAGCGTGTATTTCCTCGCATAAGCCTTTTTGCATACACCACATTGATACTTCCTTTCCCCTCCATGCCGAATCATGTGTTCCTTCAATTCAGATTTTGAGTAAAACTTCCATTCACATACATCGCAAGAGTGTCGCTTAACTTTCAAATGAACCGTCCTTATGTGGACTCCTAGTTTCCCACTCAACGTAAATACTTTTGGACACAATGAACATTTAAATTCTTTCAATTTCACGCCGTGGATGTTAGAGATGTGTTTATTCCTTTGGAAATAGTTTCTAAACGTTTCTGGGCAGTGGGGGCATCTGTGCCTCTTAACTTGCATGTGAACGGTAGCGTAGTGCTCGTTTTTAGCATTAGTAGACTTAAATACTTTATCACAACTATCGCACGGGATGGATCCTGTTTCGTGGGAGAAGGCGTGTGTTCTCAACCTTTCAGGGGTCATAAAACCTGTACCGCACTGCTCGCATATGAAGTTTTGGAAGTGAACGTTCATATGATGGTTTAGGGATTTGAAGTCTGCGTAAGTACTATCACAAATTGCGCACTTGAATTCATGCCGTGTGACTCTGAATGGTAGGATACCGTCACTGGATTTAGGATCAATGTTCTTTTTGTGTTTCATTAGCAAATGATTTTTTAGAGTTGCAAAGTCCGGTATAACGTCATCACAAAGCTTACAACCTACATCAGTTATATCTACTTTAATTAACTCATATTTCTTAAGCTTCATTAATGTTTCTTTAATTTGAGTAGCTGTTTGAGCAACATGGTCGGTTAAATGGTGATCTCTCAATGCCACTGGATCTACGAACTGCTGTTCACAATAAAGACAAAGATATAAATTCTTTAGCCACCTAAAAGGGCATAATTTTGTGTTTTCTAACAATATCACGACATTTTTCTTCCTAACTTTCATTTCGTCGTCCAGATTCATGGCTTGTTCTCCAATCTGGTGTATTTGTGTTGGTTTCGCTTTAGCATTCGGTTCTACTTCTTTATTTGTCTCGGTTGGGTAAGTGTCATCACCTAAAAATGAGAAAATAACGTGCATCAGAATGTTTCTTCATTAAGTACTTAAATCTCTTTTGCATGCACTTTACATTGATCATCATATTAAATTAGTAAAATAAATCTTATAATGCAGGTTATTTTCTCAAAAATGTTATATGTAAAGTTCCCTTCTTTTCCGTAGCTCAATTGGATGTCCCATTGATAGGTTATGTTATATGAATCCCTTTGCTTAGTATGGGGAAAAGCTAGCCAGACTTTTATTGATTTGAAATGCAAATCACTTGATAGTGTTTTCATTACTTTTTAGGGTTCCGTACCCAAAGGGTAAAAACCCTATTACTAAGACTCCGCTGTCTGTAAGTCTGTCACCAGGCTGTATCTCATGAACCGCGATAGCTAGAAAGTTGAAATTATCACAGATGATGTATTTCTGTTGCCGCTATAACAACAAATACTAAAACTAGAATGATATTAATATTTTAGGAGGCTCCCATACAACAAACGTGATTTTTTTTGCCATTTTTCGCTCGATATTAATAACGACAACAGTTAGACAGTTAAAATTTTCAGAGATGATGTATTTTTGTTGCCGCTATAACAACAAACACTAAAAACAGAATAAAATTAATATTTAAGGGGGGCTCCCATACAAGAAACGTATTTTTTTTTGTCGTTTTTTGGTAAGGAACCCTTCGTGCGCGAGTCCGACTCGCACTTGGCCGGTTTTTTATCTGTATCGCCGGCAGTGAAGAATAGCACCAACCCTTTACTGGGGATGTTCTTACTTTATTTTACATACACGTTTTAAGGGGTACAGAGAAAGACATCAGCTTACATGAAGAAAAAACTTGCAGAGAAAGTCGCGGGCGGCCGCTAGTTTATTATAAATGAGAGATATACCGACCGACGATTCGTATATTGCCGAAAAGCGGGATTGACATATTTTAACGTATAATAGATTTTCAATTTTCTAATAAGTTTCAAATCACAATCTGATTTGTGCGTTGCTCTAAGTGTCTACCCTCGTTGACCAGAAATCTCAGTTTACCGTGATCTCTAACCAGCATGCCATGCTAATATTGAGAATATTGGGATGGTATGATGATCACGAAAACCTTTGATCAGCTTAGTAGCTAAGGAAGTCTTAATTTTTACTGAGAAAAACAGTAACGGTTTTAGAAAAGAATCATTTATTGCAGTTACAACAAAATAATATAATAAGTACTCAAGCAATCATATGCTTATTACAATGAACTTAATCAACTAATTATACCACTACTAAACAATAATATAATTTAACATA
Organism: Agriphila geniculea; assembly: GCA_943789525.1. Lineage (NCBI taxonomy): Eukaryota > Metazoa > Arthropoda > Insecta > Lepidoptera > Crambidae > Agriphila > Agriphila geniculea. The sequence continues at coordinate 12,218,608 of OX038891.1, forward strand.
AACATTCTTACGTTAATACAGTTGAATTAAGAAGATATCAAAGTGTTTCAAACAGTTTAAATAATGAAATTACTTAAAGAATTGTTGCACAGGTTCTGGAAAGCTCTATTTTCTGTTATAGTTTAAAGGAGTTTCTATAATATTCGTTCTATAATAATAACGTTCAAGTTAGTTTATAGGAACTTAACCAGAAACTGTAAAACAAGCCATATTTTTCTACAAGCTATCAATATACCTAACTAGGGGTCCTATTTTTGAATCGCTCGACTCCGGTCGAGCGCTCGTTTCTACTGATTTTCTTTCGAGATCTCATTGTTTTGAGTCATATGTCGAACAAAAATCAGTCGAAAAGAGCGCTCGACGTCTGCCGAGCGATTCAAAAATAGGGCCCCTGCCTTTCTATTGTCTAATTTAAAAATCTATCGCAATCGCTTTCAGGATGTAACACATTGAAGCTTCTCTTTAGCCAAATAAAAACTTACCAAAGAAATGCAGCAATGTGTCACATCCATCTGTCAAACTAAAGCGATTTTGATAGATTTTTAATTAGACAATTAGCCCCCTGCTATGTTTTGGACATATTTTTATAGGTGTTTGTAGTGTCTTTAATAGGTGTCTTAAGAGTTTACGATTACTATACTCGATAGCAACTATAAATGATATAACTATGTAAAACAGCTTTTAATTTAGTATAGTTACCGCCAGAGGCGCTATGCCAAATTGCATAGTCGCTTTAGATACTAACGTAACTGTGCAAAGTAATAATAAAGACACAAATTATCTGTACGAACGCCCGGTTTCCAATACTTACAACTAAATCTCCTATCATTATTACGGATTTACATGTAAATTAACTTAATAAAGAATTAAAAGAAGGTTAAAGTTTTCCTTCTTGCCTAACTATCCTTACAAAAATCTTACGTAAAGTCACTGCATACTTGTCATACGATACGAATAGTTGTTGCAATGAGCACATGCAAAAAAAGTTGCTTCGACAAATATTAATTTACTTTTAACGCTAACTATACAGAATTTAATATCCTGTACACCTACTTATTACCTTTAACATGTAACCGCTCATGAGCTCTCATATTAGAACTGGTCAAGAAGATCTTAGTACAAAATCCGCATTTGTAAGTGAACTTTTCTTTACCATGCGCTTCAACAAGATGTTTCTGTTTCTGATAGTAATCTTTAAAGGTTCCTGGACACAGAGTACATCTGTGCTTTTTAGCGTTCAAATGAACGATTTTAAAGTGTTCCTGTTTTGCCAGAATTGTTCGGTACACCTTCCCACACACTTCACATGGGAAGGAGCCATGCTGGTGAGAAAGATAATGAATTTTAAGATGTTTTTCAGTGGTAAATCCACTACCACACTGGTTGCAAACATAATCACTATAATGCTCATTCATGTGTTTCGCCAGCTGACGATAATTTTCACACATCACATCGCATCTAGCACACATGTAAGTATTTTCCGTAACCCTGAACGGCATAACACCATCATTTTTCAAATCTATAACTTTCTTATGTTTTCCAATAAGATGGTTTTTTAAGTCCACAAAATTAAATAACTCCTGATTGCAAAGTTTGCAAGAGAAATTTAATATGTTAATTTTGACGGGTTGTATTCCTCCAATCCTGATAATTGCTTTTTTAACGGTGCACTCGTTTATATCATTGTGTTTAATGTTATTGTGATGTTGTAGTTCAAGGATGGTAAGGAATTTGTCTTTACAGTAGAGACACATAAATAATCGATTGAATTGGAATGGGCAGACGTTCATATTCACTATTAAGGAGATAGCGCTAACTCTCATAATTTGCTTTTTATCCAAATCCTTTAGAATGCTTAAGGGTGATTCATTAATTTGTTCAATATCGATTGAACGTATCGGAATACTAGGTTGCACGTCGTCACACGGCGTCGCAACAATTCCAACAGGATGAATTGGTGTAAAACGCTGAATGGTCGTGTCACCTATAAGTAGAAAAAATTCAGTATGAAACAAGCTTTCACTAAACTTCGAAGTTTAGAAATCATGTAACATAAAACTTTTTTAAAGTACGATTTTTTTTTATATTCCGCTAGAACTTTCAAATATTCAAGATAGTTTGACTTGAGAAATTGCGTATACCTATTTAGCATAATTATATTGTCGAAGTAGTGCCATTTCACTGCAACTTGGTTAATAGCTAAAAAAATGTCATATTTCGTTATTTCCTTTTAAACAACTAGCCGCTGAGCTGGTTAGCTCCTACGCAAAAAATATAAATGAATCAATGAATTCGGCTTTGCTTTCTTTCAAATACCATATATTGCACCTTACAAGTACACAATTGAATGTAATGGCGTTGAAGCCAATGTAATTCAGGTCAATTGAGAAAAAATAAAAATAATAAATTCTAGTGATTTAAAAAGTTGCATCTGTAGCGATGTAAATTTATTGATGCTAAATACTAATGTATTTAGCATCAATAAATTTACATACGTATACCATACCTAGAATACTAGGATTTAGTTTTATCTTTCCATTAATACAAGTAGATATTTATTGTTGTTAAGATTTCGGAAAATTCCCTATTGCAAACAAAATCTAAAATCTAGCAAAATTTGCCGCAGGTGACCTTTTATATTAAATTTCCTTAAAAACGCCCAGTTTCCAGAGGCCATACTGAGCTCTTATAGCAACCTCAAAGTGATGTTGTTTTAGAGACAGAGCTATACATCGCGTATAGCGCCATCTCGATCACAACATCGCTTCGATATTACTTTTGACAGTCATTGTAGGGGTGCCCCCCCTACAAATATATCTCTTTTCATAATTGTGAACTTACTTAAATGTGTTCTGTTAAAGTATTCCTTTTTGCATTCTTGTCACACGAATGGTTGTTGCAATGAGCACATGTTAAAAAGTTGCTCTGAGAAAGTATTTTAATGCTGACACTATAAAATTTAAAGTCTTAAACATTTAAAGACTGACATGACGGACAAAAACTAATTTAGGGAGAGGGATCTACCTTTTCTTTACCTTTACATGTGCTAACCGCTCATGAGCTTTCATTAGAGTCCTGAGTAAGAAGGTTTTAGAACAAAAACCGCATTTGTAAGTGTTCTCTTCTCTATCATGCACTTTTACGAGATGCTTCTGTTTCAGATACACATTTTTGAAGGTTTCTGGACAAAGAGTACATCTGTACTTTTTATAGTTCAAATGAACGTGTTTAAAATGTGACTGCTTAGACATTATTGTTCGGTACACCTTCCCGCACACTTCACATGGGTACGAGCCATGCTCGTGAGTAAGAGAATGGGCTTTAAGGCGTTTTGCATTAATAAATCCACTACCACACTGGTCGCAAATATAATCACTATTAAAGTGATTCTTATTCATGTGTTTAAACAGTTCATGATAATATTCACAGACCACGTCGCATCGAGCGCACGTGTAAGTATTTTCAGTCACCTTGAACGGCATAACACCATCATTTTTCAAATGTATAACTTTCTTATGTTTACTAACAAGATGGTTTTTTAAGTCTTCAAAATTAGACAATTCTTGATTGCAGAGTTTGCATGTGGAATCTATTACGTTAATTTTGACGGGTTGTATTCCTCCAATACTGATAATTGCTTTTCTAACGGTGTACTCGTCTACCTCGTTATGCTTTATGTTATTGTGTTGTTGTAATTCAAGCATGGTGGGGAATTGGTCTCTACAGTAGAGACACGTGAATAATTGTTTGAATTGGAATGGGAAGACATTCATATTCATTATTATGGAGATAGCGCTGATTCTCATAGTTTGATTTTTCTCCAAATACTTTAGAATGCTTATGGGTGATTCATCGGTTTCTTGAATATCGATCGGGCGTTTTGGAATACTAGATTGCACGCCGTCATGCGATGTCGAAACAATACCAACAGGATGAATTGGTGTACAACGCTGAATTGTCGTGTCACCTATAAAGGAAAAAAAATCGGTATGAAACAAGAAACCATTGCTTGCGAAACCAAAAAGTTTTGAACTTACGTAACGTAAAACGTTTTATGTACCCGAATGAGTAATTTCAATTTCTTTATTTCAAGGGTCCATATTGTAACACAAAGAAATGGTGGAATTGGGTAATCTTTAGAAAATGAGCGTCTAAAATGGGGAGCGATAAGATAAGACTGCTGCTGGATGTTCAGCCCTCTAACGTACTATGGGCAACGGCGTCGCTTAACCAGTTACCAACAAAATTCGTGTGTGCTCGTATCGCCCCTGCACGAAATAAACGTATTTTTTGACTGCGGCGCGGCGTGCAAGCGATTTTAACCTTAGAAGTGATTAAACCACGCTGTAGCTCATGGCATAAGAATAAATAAAACTGTATAGAACGGACACTCCCGCTCCGGACGGGCTCAAGGTCACGATTAGCCTACACGTTAAACGGGAAACTCAGTCGGGCTGCCAGCCACGGCCGGCGTCGCCGCACGCGCGGTTGCCTGTTTGTGCGTTCCGTACGATCTTGGAAACAAATTAGAAAATGGTGTCAAGTTATTGTGGTGTTATACAACAACAACAAACAATTCAAAAATGATGCTACACTTATTTATTTATGATTTACTTATGTAAGTTATATTTTCAAAATATTAATTCCTTTTCGTACCTAATTTATGAAATAGACATGAACCCCGCACCAACACGCAGGACCTACGGGATTGTGATATCACGCATAGTGTGGTTCTGGTGTTGACGCCCCATCTGGCCCGGAACATGGAGGATAATCAGGTAACGGTCAATCTCTTGCCGAGGACTAAGGAGAAACGAGATGCACTAGCGCCTCCTTCTTCTCGACCGTCTCTGTCAGAACGAGTTTGCGTGCGCTATCGTACTGACACTATAAATACCTCTATAAAACACCCAGCGAGATTCAGTACTCTACATGAGACAGGAATACAATAGTACAATATAAAATCGGAACATTCCGGCCGATCCGCTTGTTGGTATTGGTAGCAAAAAGAATGCACGGACTGCTAAAGCACATGATCGACAGCGATTGTCGGGTTTTAAGGGAAGAAAACAAGGTCCGTGATAGAGATTAATATTTTCAACTTTTTCTTAATGTCTTGAAAATTAAACCTACTTTCCTGTAATTTAGTTTTAAATACCTAACATTCTAAGTTCTGATCATTTCTGTGGTGTGTCTTCAAATGATCTTTTAAACTCCATTTCGGTACGAATGCCCCGCAATACTGGCAAACAATTCTCCTATCATTAATATGAATTTTCATGTGTGCCGTTAAAGTTTTTCTTCTTGTATAACTCTTCTTGCAAACCTGACACTTATGGTTCTTCTCGTCACTATGACAAATCATATGAAGCCTCAATGCATTCTTGTCACACGAATAGTAGTTGCAATGCTCACATGAGTACTTTTGTTGTTTAACATGTGCCTTCCGTTCATGAGCTCTCATGCTAGAATTGGTCAAGAAAAACTTAGCACAAAAGCCGCATTTGTAAGTGATTTCTTGACCATGCACTTCTACAAGATGTTTCTGTTTCTGATAGTAGTCTCTAAACGTTTCTGGACATAGAGTACATTTGTTCTTTTTAACTTTTAAATGAACGATATTAAAATGTCCCTGCTTAGCCTGAATTGATCGGTACTCCTTCCCGCGCTCTTCACATGGGTAGGAGCCATGCTGGTGAGAAATATAATGAATTTTAAAAAGGTTTGCAGTAGTAAATCCTCTGCCACACTGGTCGCAAATATAATCACTATAATGGCCGCTCGTGTGTTTAGCGAGCTGACGATAATTTTCGCAAATCGCATCGCATATAGCGCACGTGAAAGTATTTTCCGTCACCCTGAACGGCACAACACCATCATTTTTTAAATCTATAACTTTGTTATGTTTACCAACAAGATGCTTTTTTAAGTTCTCGAAATTAGACAATTCTTGATTGCAGAGTCTGCACCTAAAATCTGATATGTTAATTTTGACAGGTTCTATTCTTCCAATCCTGACCATGGCTCTTCTAACAGTGTACTCTTCTATATCATTATGTTCTAAGTTGTTGTGCTGCTGAAGTTCAGACATAGTGGCGAATTGGAGTTTACAGTAGAAACATATGAATAGTCGATTGAATTGAAATGGACAGACGTTCATATTCACTATTATGGAGATAGCACTGAATCTCATCATTTGCTTTTTCTCCAAATTCTTTCGAATGCCTGAGGATGAGTCACTGATTCTTTTGATTGTGATTGGACGTAACGGAATACTAGGTTGCACGTCGTCACGTAGCGTCATACCTAAAAGTAGAGAAAAAAAAATGGTATGAAACAAGTTTTTGGTAAACTAGTTTAGAAGTCATGTAACGAAAAGTGATTTTATGTACACGAACGAGTAAATTATTCATGTTCTGCGACTTTCAAACCATTAACATTCAAAATATGTACTTAACTGCTTACTGTAACTTAAAAAGAAGTTATAACAGAATCTTGCTTGCTTATTAGTCACGATCTCACGATACTAATATCGACAATAACCCTCAACAAACTCCGCGAGATTGGTTACCTTAATATCATTACCAATCATTATTCACTACTAAAAACAGGGATTCAAGAGTACAAACAAACTTAAATCGATACATTTCGGCTGATCCGTTTGTCGGTAGCAAATGGTACACATGAAAAAGAATGCACATGACCGAAACATTTACATTCGGATTTTAAGAGAAGGAAGCAAGCTTGATAAGAAAGAACGATATAGACTTTTTTAAGTATTTTGAAAATTAAACTGACTTTCATTTAATCAAGTTGTACATACCTAACAATCTAAGTTCTGGACATTTCTGTGTGTCTTCAGATGATCTTTTAAACTCGATTTCTGTACGAATGCCCCGCAATACTGGCAAACAATTCTCCTATCATTATTATGAATTTTCATGTGTGTCGTTAAAGTATAGCTTCTTGCATAACATTTTTTGCAAACCTGACACTTATAGTTCTTCTCGTCACTATGACAAACCATATGTAGCCTCAATGCATTCTTGTGATACGAATAGTAGTTGCAATGAGCACATGAATACTTTTGTTGTTTAAGATGTGCCATCCGCTCATGAGCTCTCATGCTAAAATTGGTCAAGAAGGTCTTAGTACAAAATCCACATTTGAAAGGGTTCTTTTCTTTACCATGCACTTCTACAAGATGCTTCTGTTTCGAATAGTAGTCTCTAAAAGCTTCTGGACATAGAGTGCATTTGTTTTTTTTAGCATTCAAATGAACGATTCTAAAATGTTCCTGCTTAGTTAGCATTGTTCGATACTCCTTCCCGCACTTTTCACATGGGTAGGAGCCATGCTGGTGAGAAAGAGAATGAATTTTAAGAAGGTTTGCAGTAGTAAATCCTCTGCCACACTGGTCGCAAATATAATCACTATAATGGCAGCTAGTGTGTTTCGCGAGCTGACGATAATTTTCGCAAATCGCATCGCATCTAGCGCATGTGTAAGTATTTTCCGTAACCCTGAACGGCACAACGCCATCATTTTTCAAGTCTATAACTTTATTATGTTTTCCAACAAGATGTTTTTTTAAGTTCTCGAAATTAGATAATTCTTGATTGCAGAGTCTGCACGTGAAATTTGATATGTTAATTTTGACAGGTTGTATTCTTCCAATTCTGACCATGGCTCTTTTAACAGTGTACTCTTCTATGTCATCATGTTCTAAGTTGTTGTGCTGCTGAAGTTCAGACATGGTGGGGAATTGGACTTTACAGTAGAAACATGTGAATAGTCGTTTGAATTGAAATGGGCAGACGTTCATATTCACTATTATGGAGATAGCACTGACTCTCATCATTTGCTTTTTCCCCAAATTCTTTAGAATGCCTGAGGATGATTTACCGATTCTTTTGATTGTGATTGGACGTAACGGAATACTAGGTTGTACGTCGTCACGCAGCGTCATCTCACCTACAAGGAGAAAAAAAATTGGTATGAAACAAGTTTGTGGTAAACTGGGGCCATAATAGGAAAACATGGTTTGTGCGGGCCATATTTTTAGATATAAAACGTAAAGTTGTAGCCACAAAAAAAAACATACGACAAGCTAAAGAGATTATCTAGTAGCTACAAGGATTAAATTGCGTATAAACCTCACAGATGATTATAAAAAAAACAGAATATCATCAAAAGCGCGTGTCGCGGGCCATATTTTTGGCGTAAATAATAGCGAAAACGTATTGAATTCTACATTCAAATACACTTTAACGTACTGTGCAGTTGCTCCAATAACTTTTTTCAAGAAAGATAATTGTGCTAAAGATAATGATGAAAAAACAACGAAAATCACCGAAAAAGTGCAGAAGTGAGGTTATTTTCCATACTCTTTACACGTAAAGAAAAAGACAGAGACAAATGATTTCGCATAACGGAGCCTTAAGAACTCACGTAACGAAAAGTGATTTTATGTACATGAACGAGTAAATTAATTATGTTCCGCAACTTTGAAACCATTAAAAAAGCAATACATTCGTAATATGTACATTAACTGCTTACTGTAACTTAAAAAGAAGCTTAACAAATTCCGCGAGATTCGTTACCCCACTATCATTTATCATTACTAAAAACACGAATTCAAAAGCACAAATAAACCTAAAATCGATACATTTCGGCCGATCCGTTTGTCGGTAGCAAATGGTATACACGGAAAGGAATGCACATGACCGTTGATATTCGGATTTTAAGGGAAGGAAGCAAGCTTGATGAAAAAGAACAATCGTACCCTAAAAGGTAAAACCGGTTATCTGCAAAAAACCAACTTTACAGTATGGCAATTTGAAAGTTTGAGGTTAGATTTAGGCATTAAAATTAATTAATCTTTCTGGTTAGATACTATTATGAAGGGCAAACTATATGTCTGAAGATTTAAATGATAAAAACTGTAAATTTTTGCGCGGAATGTATAAAAAAACCGGACAAGTGCGAGTCGGGCTCGCCCACCGAGGGTTCCGTACAGACCTACATCTATACATAAAATAAAGCTATAGAAAAGTTGTGTCGGTACAAAGGAAATATTTTGAAAAAAAAAATAGGTTGGTAGTTATTAGTTTTTTATATGAAAACTGTACTACGGAGAGTTCAAGCTTCATCCCAGGTTCTACCTACCGGAATTATGTGAAAAATTGCTTAGATTATAAGTTGGACTCCAAGCTACCAAACTGTAAAAAAATACCATCAAAACCCGTTCAGCAGTTTTTAAGTGATTCGCGCAAAAACATTTAGAATGGACTGCTATATATAGATAACCATTTGAAATCCTTTGTCGCCACGTAGAAAATAACCCTTCCAGAGATTACGACAAAGAATTGACCACGGGCGAAGGTTTGAAATGGAATCAAGGCCTTTCATTTGATACCCATATATGATGATATTTGTGTTTAAAAAACTTCGTCATATTGCTGATGAGAAATTATGTAAACAAATTTATTTCGCGCTTTGTGAATCGTTACTGACCTATTGTATTTCTACATGGGGTGGAGCGAATAAGACTTTACTCTTATCTGCTGAAAGAGCCCAGAGAGCGATCCTCAAAGTATCGACTTTTCGTCCCTTCCTTTATTCTACAAAACTTCTTTATAAAAACTGTGGAGTATTAACAGTTAGACAACTCTTTGTACTGAGCATAGTTCTGAAGCAGCACGCAGCCCTGCATTATAGCACTGAGATTACTAACAAAAGACGGAAAGATAAAGTTTGTACTATAAAAGGTGGAAATAATCTTGCTTTTACGAGAAAATTTTACAAGTTTCTAGGACCGTTTCTCTACAATAAATTAAGTGCTAAAATATCGATTTATCCACTTAATTTCATAAACTGCAAAAAGATCCTGAAAGACACTCTCCAAAAGATGACGTATGATGAGACAGAGGAGTTACTTGTAGTATTAAGATGATTAGTTTTAGTATATGTATACTTAGTTGATTAGTTTATTCAGAAATATTAATCCTAATATTATTATATTAATTCTTTAATTATTTTCCCTATTATGTAATACCATAATTATCTCTTCTATAGGCGCATACCGCCTGAAACACAGGATTGTAACGGTTCAAAACTGAACATGCTATTTTATCTCAAATATTTTTCGAATTTTGTTTCATACTGAGCATAATATTATTTAACTATCGAACAAGTTATTATAATAAAGAGTAGTTCAGGTTTTGAGTTAGCAATAATGTAGGAAGTTCTTTTAATCTTTCACGGCGCTAAAATTCAAATATTAGTCTCTGTGTAGGTAACGACGCTAATAGGCTTAAAATTTATTTATATTTATTATTGTTTATTTATCAAATTTTATTAGAGCCTCTCGAATATTATTATAATAATTTATTTTAGAAGATTACTTAAAAAAGGATTGAATTCGGTGTTAATTATTTCTGTAAGTTGTCAGTAATGTCACACCACGTGATGTGTTTTAGCTAAAGTACGAAGAAAGATTGATATGAAGTTTCTTCGAAAGCAAGATTTTATGCTGCAGGTTTATAACTCAAATGAGGGTAGGCATTTAAAAAAATGTAAAAGTAGTCCGATGGGTGTTGCCAGTTAGGGTTTTTAAAGTACCAACATTGTGATGCTAAATTGATCGGGAATTTTAGGTTTAATTGGACCGAATACTTAATGGAAAATGTTGTAATACATATTTTAGCAAATTGATTCTAGAGGTTATGATATTTTGGGGAAGGCGAGATAAAAAGATTGAAAAAGGTTGGATTCAAATTGTAGCATATGGGAGGTTCAATTTGTTGTGAATATAAAATTCGTATTAATCAGAGTTCTATGATTATAGTACAATAATTTCATATGATTCTGGGTAAATATGCTGAATATTATTCAAAGTTGTTAGTTTTGTTAGAAATGATGTAAGGGGGAAAACTTGTTGATTTATTTATGATTGAAACGTTGTTTCATACAATTGTATGAATTACTTAAATCAAATGTAGCTGAAATGTCAGTATAGAGAAATATTTAGGTAACAGATTAATTTTAATTTGGTTACAAATTGAGTGGCATTGTGCGCTTGAGTATAGAGAATCTTGAACATAGGAGGTTATTGGTTAGTTGAATTGTACGTTGAAATTATTGTTTAGTATAGGGGTTCATTTTGTAAGATTAGTAACTTAAATATTATATTTATAAGTTGAGTAAGACAAAACTGAATTCTCCCCATTTTTGAAGGAGAAGGGAAAATTTTAGGAATAATTTATGTAAAGTAGGGAAATGAAGGTAGAAAAAAAAAGATGCTTAGATCGTGTGGGGTGAGTTTCCTGCAGAGAGTGAATGATTCTGGGGGATTATAAAAGGCGAAGTTGGGGGGAAATGGCACTCTTTACTTTCTCCGACCTCAGCGAAGCATCAAGTGGAACTCAGAAGAAGCCGTCGATACCCTCTCTGTAAGAAACTTCAATCAAGTAGTATTTTATTTTAACGCAAGAAACATCAAGAAGTCAGGAAGATAGTGTTTTTAATTGAGGTTTTGACGTATAGGTCCGCAACCGGGTGCGAGTCTTTTGCTTATATGCTTTAATTAGGGCTTATATGGTATAAGTAAGCTTGAAATTAAAGTATGTAGATTTTGCTTGCGAATTTTCATGAAGTAAAGTAAATTTCCCAATAGTTTCAAGAATTTTCATGGTTTAAGGTTGTTCGAAATTTGTTTAAGCAATCAGGGGGAAATAAAGGGGGGGTAGATTACTCTTAAGTTTTGTGTCTTTATTGGGCGTTCGGTCAATCCTCAAAGGGGTAGGTAAAATAGCATTGCTTTGTGGCGTGCAATGCGGGTTTCTGTTGAAAGATACCTAGTTTAGTCACTTAAGGTTACCAAGCTAGCCAACTCGCTCATCAACCAACGGTCCGAACGGTGTGTGGATGTAATCCCGTTTGAACGTGGAGGATATGGCTTGGTAATGTTAATCCTCTTCTGTCAGGACTCAGCGCTGTCCCGTCCCACCAGCGCTGAGCACGTCCAAGCTGTTAGGGGAGTTTAGGCGAGTCATGCTTGCTCACGCTGTACAGGATCGGGGCGTCGGGGATGATGGTAAGCATCCCAAATATTGCATAGGAAATCGGAATTTAGTCGTTGGTAGGCAGGTAAATTCATTAGGTTTATAAATTCATTGTTAGGCGCGTAGGAACAGTAGCTTAGGTTAGCATCTCAAGGCGGGAGGGAAACTTGGATGCTGGTAAAAGGTTAAACATCCTCAAGAAGGTCGTGTTGTCAGCAAGGTAACAGCAGGAACGGTAGACAAGCTAGGAGCTTTTAGGTAGGCGGTGGAGAGGTAGATCACTTCGTAGTGTATCGGATTTAGGTAGGCCGCAAATAAGTAGGCGTCGTCAAGATGGCCGCCGAGGTTAATAGGTAGTGATTCGAAATTTAGGTAGGCGGTGTTGAGAATCGGGTCGACAGAATGGCCGCCGTGGGTCACCAAGTGAAACATTCGAATTTATATAGGCGGTGAAGAGGTAGGATGACTTAGGAATGGAACATGGTGAATGCGGAAGTGTACAATATAATGGACGAAAGTTTATGTGGAATTACTGGTTATAATCCAATAGGATAGTATCAATCTTCCATTGATTCAGTGTTGTGAATGATTACTACAGTGTGCTAAATTGTGTAGACTTTGCAAGCTTCAGTAAGTACCCACAAATTAATTTACTTTTAATTTAATTTAGATATCTTTTTCAGTTAATATTGAATAATGATTTAATAGATGGAGTAGAATCATAAATAAAGAATAGATTATTTATCTTTGAATTGGATTGGTTGAAGGGAGCTATGGTTGAACCGATTGTTTATAGATAGAATAAACTATTTTGGTAATTTTGAGAGGAGTGCTGAAACAAGATCTGAGTGTATGGAATAAGCTCGTGTCTCTAGTAAGTTAAGGTCGATTCACAACTTCTAGGTCACTAGATCAATGCTTTGAGTAAACCTTTCAAATTGACAGAATGATGTTTATGATTAACCGAGAAATAATACTTTGAAAAGTATCTACCAACTATGAAAGTATCATATTATTTAGTGAATATATAAAATTCACAAATAATAATGACAACATATCTTTTATCTGAGTTCAAATATTTAAACTATGTTCCACCAGCCAACTCAATTGAAAGATGTTAGAAATAGAATCTAGTTTACAATTGAGAACAAATATTGCCAAGTCTACTCAATATTAAATCGAAATACTGCTTTAACCTTTAGTAAATGACCTGAAGTCAATTCAGTTTATGGTTGCATATTTATAATTTAGTTGAGATTAAAGTATGGAAATCCCATCATAGAATTTTACCTTGTTTAGAATTGTCTTTCCTTCAGAATTTGAGAACTATCAGTGTCCCAAGTATATGGATAGTAATGTTGTGTCCATCTGTTATAATGTTAAACAGTCATACTAGAACTAATTATTTAATTATTCTAAATTTAAATTCGTAATTCAGCCATCGCAATTGAAGGAGAATTCTTCATTGTGAGAAACTGGTAGTTCGCTTGAAAGCACTCTGCTTGCCCTCTTTTATTAAAACTGACTGACAAGGACTAAGTACTATAACTTAAAAATATTCATTAATTAAATTTGTCATGAAAGAATATGGCTGGCCAGAAGGGAGTTGACCAAGTACGGAGACGAGACTCATTGTATCGGGCGGGGAGCGAGCCCATACCTTAGCTGGCAAAAACACAATTGCATATTCATTACTTGTACAATAACTTCAGAAAGTAAAAGAATTCTTATTTAATAGCGCTGAAAATTTTATTATACTTTGATCTCAGGCGACTAAAACTTCTTAACTTACCTGAAATAATCTCTCTTATTTTAATGAACTAAGTTGACAATAGATAATTTACATTATTTTATTTTAATGAACTAAGTTGACAATAGATAATTTACATTATTTAGAATAACGTCATACATGGCATATAATTAGACACTTGGCAGCGGAAGAGAATTGCTCAAATTTAACTTTTCTCTATAGCCCGACTTACCTTTTTTTACCTTGCAGTCTATTATGGTTGAACTTACCCTCTTTTACCTTATAACAATACTCCATTTAACTCATAAATTCACTTTGATCATTTCCTATCAACGTAGGTTTATTTCGCTCATACTTACTTCATCTACGGAACGTAATTGGGAACGCTTTCCTCTTTATTTATAGTATTCCCATTTTTGACACTAAAGAACTATGGGATTTCCCTTGGTAGTATGACAATTATTAAGAATTAATATGAAAGTAAAGTAAACTCACTTAAGAAAAATACAGGCTTAATTTCTATTTTTCTGGTTATATCAATAGAACAATATCTTTCATTTAGTGGTATTTTCTTTTAGAAATAAATGTAATAGCAGGAATAATTAAGACCTAGTAATGAAAGCGAATACTTCTATTGGAAAATGAAAATCAATACTAATCACACTTTTAAAAGAATTTGGGTTCACTAATTATCACATCCAGGGTTCCTCCATTAGACTTTCACAGGCCCTCTCAGATCACACAAAGCTTGTTAGTAAGGTTCTTTGTAGGTTAGTTAAGGTTGGATAAAGCAAACTTAGTAAATTGTATTTTGGAGGTTATTTAATCCAGTAAAATTTAGGTTCAATAGTTTAGTTATAATCAACGGTAAGTAGTAAGCGGATTTTGATTGTCCTCCTGTCCTGTAGGTTATTAGGTTTCCACTTAGGTTTTAGTCTCTTGCGTAGGCCGTGATCATCTAGACCCATTGTAGTTAGGTCGTCGGTTACAGGATAACCTAGTTCAGGCACAAATAATTTTATATTACCTAAATAAAACTATATCAGTAATTTTTACGAGTAGGTATTCAGAATTCTAATATTATTTAGTATTATGTAGGAACTAATTCCTTACTAATTTGTTTATGCATAAGTACTAACCTAGTTTTAAAGCTGACATTGCCCATTGTTATAAATGTGTACAAAATGAAGTTGTGAATAAATGATTTATGATTTATGAAAAAAAAAAAATATTGAAAAAAAAATTTTTTTTTCATCTTTTTGGAATGCGCTCATCAAGGCCTTTCATTTAATACCCATATTGCACCAAAAAAATTTTTTTTTCGTTTTTTTTTTTCAGTTTTTTGGAATGTGCTCATCAAGACCTTTACGTGATACCAGTATACCGAATATTAAAAAAAAATTTTTTTTGGAATGTGCTCGCTCAACACGGCGACATTTGATACCTATAAGTATTTGTGTTTCATTGAAAAGTTCGCTCCATATCTGAATTACACGTGTGTAATGAGTTTTAATAGAAACATTGCCGGACAGACGCCGGCAATTTTTGTATGAAAATCCATTATTACACGTTAGTAATGGATTCTTATACAAATATTGACGGCGCGGTTTAGGCCTGTCCGTAAACTCCGATTTAGCACGAAGAAGTTTGTCAAAATAATGTTCGAATTTCCAAGCATGTTTGAGAAAAAATAAAATAATTACAAACCCACCGCACCTGTATAAAATACAAGTACTGCTAATTGTCAACAGATGGCGCTGTATATCAATAGTACACTGTATAATGTTCTGTGAAAGGGTGTTATTAGAGAAAATGGGTGTATTCCAACAAGACCCTTGTTCCGAAAGTCTGTTTCCATCTCGTTCGAGTCACGTCATATCGGTGTGAAAAACGCGCTGATTGTTATATACCTACTCTGTGGTGATAGCTATTGGTCTGCTGGAATGCACTCCGTTGATTGTTTTACTCTTTGACCCCCTGTCATGCAGCGTGACATACCGCCATGTGGCGAAAATATTTAGAGCCAAATTTATTACTTTTTAATTTTATTTTTATCAGTAATTAACTATAACAATATTTGAAAGGATCTGAATAATTAATAATAATAAATATTGATATTTTAAAAAGAATTAGTGGCGCGATTATCACAAAAGTAATTAGAAGTTAAACTATGACCGCGCATACCGTTGTTTCACCAAGATGATTAATAATTACGTATTTTAATGACCATATTTTTTATGATTTAATTACAAATATACAGTTTTCAGATTTATTTCTGTAAGTGTAGTATAAGACGCTATTACCTGCCAAATTTCATAGTCCTAGGTCAACGGCACCCTGATTATCTAAAAAGAAACTATTTAGCGACCGGTTTCATTCCACATACATTGCTACTTTTCTTTGGTATGTTTTTTTTTTTATCCAAAAAGAAGTAGCCATGGATCACTATCATCTATGAACTGCAACCGGTCGCTAGGTGGTTTCTAATTAGATAATCAGCCCGCAGGAAGTACCCTATGAATTTTGATTCCTTTGAGAGTATCGAAAATGCATTTTTTGCGCCCTAAACGGCAGTATCTTTTTTTTACGCTAACTTAGAAGTTTGATTTTTTTTACAGCTTCAAGGGACCGTAGACCTTAGTATATGGCTTAAATTTCAACTCGATACCTCCACGCGTTCCCGAGATAAAGGGTCTTGACAGACAGACGGACGGACGGACGGACGGACGGACGGACGGACAGACAGACGGACAACAAAGTGATCCTATAAGGGTACCGTTTTTCCTTTTGAGGTACGGAACCCTAAAAATGTAAATATCTTTGACAAGTGGAGACATTTAATTGGTTTTACCTGAATAAAAAAATAATAATAAGCAGTTGTATTTCCTAAAGTAATATGCGTATCGCTGTTAGAAATATTTTGCAAGACGTTCTAAATAGAGGTGGTTAATATAGCATCTAGCGCCATATTATAGCGCGCTATCTGTACATAGCGCACATAGCGCGCTATGTAAGTAGACGCTATGGCGCTATGAATATCGCGCGTGGCAACAAGTAGCGTCGTAGTTGGCCGGACGGGGGCGCGGGCATTCGTTATAGTTAAAAAACATCGCGTGCGCGCTTTTGCTACCAGACGCGTTACGCGCGTTTCTCTCGCAACACGCTAGGTACGAGTATAATATCGCGCGCGACCTTATATTGTGTTAGTTCGATTAGGACTTTTATGACACAACACAACTAGTCAATTAGTTAGTATTATGTAAAAGCTATTTAGCTAAGCAAAGTTAGTTGAACGAGAAATATGGTAAAAACAACCGAATTCCAAAGGTCAATCAATATGGTCGAAAATCGCTTGCACCTGTTTTTTTAACTAGAAAACATTGTCTAGTAATCACAAGTTAGAAAAATGAGTGCAAGCGATTTTCGACCTTATTGACATTTATCAAAATCACGGTTTTTAATGAAACATCTAAATTAGTAAACGAGAATTCGGCAAAAAACAACCGAATTGCAAACGTCAATAAGGTCTAAAATCGCTTGCACCTGTTTTTTTAACTAGGAAACATTGTCTAGTGATCACAAGTTAGAAAAATGAGTGCAAGCGATTTTCGACCTTATTACGAAACTTATTTTCGAACTTTAGACAGTTCTAAGCCCGAAAAGTATAAGATAAAGTTTATTAGTTTACATTACTGCTTTATTTTATAGATAGATTTTTTAGATATACTAAAATGTAACGTATTAATAAATAACGTTTTTGTAAAGCGCGCGATCTGTCTAACGAACGACGTGTGAAGTAACGTGTTAAGAAATCTAACGCGCCAGCCAGCCGGCCGCACGCTACCTGATAAATAGCGCGTTATAACATAGCGTATTTAATAGCGCGCTAGAAATCAATAGCATATAGTCTGTAGCGTGCTGTTGCTTTATAGGCGTTATGAACAACTCTAGTTCTAAACAATAGCTATCTTTTATAAAATTTTGTAACCTGTATAAGTACTACAGAAACTGAATAAAAATTTTTTATTTAAATATTTATAGTTGGTTTTACCTGTATAAAATATAGAAATATCAATATGAAAACCTGTTATCTGCTAATCATTACACTTTTCAGTATGTTTTGACTAAAATAATTGCGTGAAGTACATTTTATAACTTTTATTATAGAGCCAACTACGAAATAGCGAAAAAAAATCAGCTGTTCCATAGAAAAGTAAAATTTTATTCGAACTAATTTCGGCATTTTTTCATTTTTTTTAGATAAATTCTAAAGCTATGATTTTACAGCAAAGGTGTCTTCAAGAAGAAATAACTAGACTAAATAAGCTACAACATGGTTTTTAAATCATCCTTTTATAATTAATAGTTCTCAAGATATGACGCTTCGAAATATGGGCAGTTAGGACTAGTTTGACAAGGGGAGACATTTAATTGGTTTTACCTGAGAGAAAGTGCATTTAATAGACATTAGCTGATTCAATTCATGAAATTTTAGAATGCTAAAACTATGTTACTCTGTTTTAGTTGTAGTGATTATGAACATTTTTCATTAATTTTAACAACAAAAACTAACTTAAAACACGTTACTGGGTTTTACTCGAAAGTAAAAAAAAGACATAACATTAGTTAGTTTTACCTGTATATAAGGTGGTACCGTTTTAACTGTGAAAACTTTAAGGGGTAGTCAGGTGATGTGTTTAGAACACAATAAAAATAATAAAAAAAATCTAAAAATTATTTAATATTTTTTTAATTTTCATTTATTTTTTATTATAATTATTATCGTCGTCGATTCTTCCGATATTTAACCTAAATGACCACAAAATAACAATAAATACAACAATAATCGAATAACTATGGTGTTCTCTTGTTTTACCAACACATAATGCCATCCACGCGCGAACCGCACGCGGTCATGAACCCAAGCAGCTGATGACACGTATCGTACGTACACGTACGTATTACGCCTTAGAATTTTCGAAATATGCTACTGATTCTACTACCTACTTAATACATGGCTTTCCTAGCAAATTAATGTTACCTACGCTTTTAAGGTACCTATCAATAAGTTCGATGACCTTTGATAAACTCAACTTTATTAAAGTAAGTGTATGTTAGGTAGGTATTATGAACGGTCGCTTTAAATTAGTAATTGTAATTACATGATCCCGCTTTCCATTGCATTTCTAGTCTAACAAGTAAGTTCAATGACCTTTGATTACATAAATTTAAGGTGTTTATCCTATGACGTGTTTAGTAAATTACTTACTAACGTATTCAGTTCTAATGGGTCTCTCTTCACACATCGTATCCGACTCTTTTCACTATTACATCACAATCACAATGCACTCAAACTCTTTAAAGTTCATTGATGTCCATTATTACATGACCAGTCAGTGTGTCTGTACTCGAAATCCTTTTACTTGTCCACAAAAGAATCAATGCAAGATAATCACACAGAAAGACTAAATATCTACTCGTAACTCGTAAATTTAATGACAACTATCACACTAATTCATAATGTAGGTAGGTACAATACACTCACACATCACATCACGTTATGTGTTACGAGTTACGACATTTCATAGACTTCGTGTCCATGGCCCATGCTTTTGTGTACCTAAACACGTACCTATTATTATTATTCTGTGACATGACATTAAAAGATCGGCAAAATGCGTGAAATATCACGAAAAAGCGTCCGGCGCGTGCGACAGGTCACCAACTCAAATCAAAATCTGTGGCGGGGCGGCGGGCGGCGGACGACAAGGCGGGCGGCACCCTTTGCTTGCTGCCCCCCGTGCATGCCGCGTTGTCGGCGCATCTACAAAGAAAGCGCCAAAAAGTTACCGATAAAAGGTGCTACAGACGTTTCGTTTTTGTGATATTGATTTTTGATGAGTAGGTAAGTAAATTGTTAAATCGCTAGCTTCATGCTCGTTAATTTATTTTATTAGGTGAAGTACCTAGGGCATCCTTTTTGTTGTTGTTGAGATTTTTTTAAGTTATAAAACTGTTTACAAAAGAAAAAACATATGAATAAAATAGGATGTTATTGTAATTGTAAATAAATGTGTCACTATCTATCTCCCATTTTACTTATACTTTTTAATGGCTATTAACAATGTAAAGAATCATTCGATTAGGTACGTTTAATTAAAGTTCACAACCACACCTCCTGCCTTTTTTGTGATTAAATGATGGTTTTGATGACTCGATTTTGTAGTTTTATGGCAATGATAGTAAAGTATAATAATTTAAAATTCGCTTAAGTAATGTATGCGAAAAGAAGTCCACAAACTATTTTTAGGAGTTGAGATTCCGTGTAGTGTGTAGAGTCACCTTTAAACTAAAACAAAACCCTCCGCCGCCCGCCTGCCGTCTTCTCTCTCTCTCTTCTCTCTCTTGGTTGGACCGCACGCAGCACGCACTTCTTATTTTTTCTGCTCTGCAGTCTGTTTCCGTGTGTAGTCTCGTCGTGTTGTTGTGTTGTGTTTGGTTTGCGTAGAGTGTTAGCTATGCATCGATATACAAATCCTACTGCGTACTAATCCTATTGTGCATTGAGAGAGGTGGTGATCTGGTGTAATGTAGCAGTTCTGTAGATAGTTTTTTTAAAGTGTAAATAGCACTTGTTAATAGGTGATGGACTTTTAAACACGCCAAATGAATGTAGGTAATAATAAAATAATACCAAGTAGGTAGGTACCTAACTTATTTTAGTTATTTTATGTAAAAGACTGACTGTTTTTATTGAGTACCTACATTAGTTTGAAAGTCCAAAGCCTGTCAAGTGTGATGGGAAGCTTATCAGTCTTATCACCTTCTTGTGTAGTGTGCAGTGTAAACAAAATCAACCAGCTGTTTGGGGTCATGTAAGTACACTTACCAATTTGAAGTAACAGAGATTATTAGGTACTTAATTACTCACGTTTTTTTACAATTAATAAAGTTCGAGTTTAGCAAAGGTCATCGAACTTAGTGATACCTTAAAAAGCGTAGGCAACAACATTCGTTTGTAAGAAAGCCAGTTTTAGGTACGTGTGCGTAGCGTAGAGAGTGAGGTACAACATCGTCAGCTGTTTGTCGGACAGCACAGCGCGCCGCGTCGCTGGCCGGCCGCGTATGGATCGCATAATGCGTGAGTAAAACGAGGGAATACCATAGTAATCAGTTATTTTGTTGTATTTATTATTATTTTGTGATTGTTTAGTTTCAATATCGGAATAATCGACGACGATAATAATTATAATAAAAAAAATATAAAAATAAAAAAAAACAAAATAATTTTCTGATTTTTTTTATTATTTTTATTGTGTTCTAAACACGTCACCTGACAACCCCTTAAAGTTTTCACAGTTAAAACGGTACCACCTTATATATTTTTGAAATAAAATTCTGTATCTCCTAAACTAAGCGGAATTCGAGAAAACGGGTTCTACCTGTTGACGCAGCTTGAAATTTCCTGTCGATTGATGTAAAAAACGCATTTTTGTAAAAAGTGCAGATAACCGGTTTTACCTTTTTGGGTGCGCAATATAGACTTTTTTAGTATATTGAAAATGAAACAGACTTTCATTTAATCAATTTATACATACCTAACACTCTAAATTCTGGACATTTCTGTGCTGTGTCTTTAGATGACCTTTTAAACTGCATTTCTGTACGAATGCCCGATCACAATACTGGCAACCAAATCTCCTATCATTATTATGACTTTTCATATGTTCCGTTAAAGTCTTCCTTCTTGCATAACTCTTCTTGCAAACCTGACACTTATGGTTCTTCTCGTCATTATGACAAATCATATGTAGCTTTAATGCATTCTTGTGACAGGAATAGTAGTTGCAATGAGAACATGAGTACTTTTGTCCTTTACCATGCACATCTACAAGATGCTTCTGCTTCTGATAGTAGTCTCTAAAGGTTTCTGGACAGAGAGTACATCTGTTCTTTTTAGCGTTCAAATGAATGATTTTGTAATGTTCCTGCTTAGCCAGAATTGTTCTGTACTCCTTCCCACACTCTTCACATGGGTAGGAACCATGCTGGTGAGAAATATAATGAATTTTAAGAAGTTTTGCACTAGTAAATCCACTGCCACACTGGTCGCAAATATAATCACTATAATGCTCGTTCGTGTGTTTCGCCAGCTGACGATAATTTTCACAAATCACATCGCATCTAGCGCACGTGTAAGTATTTTCCGTCACCCTGAACGGCACAACACCATCATTTTTCAAGTCTATAACTTTGTTATGTTTTCCAACAAGATGGTTTTTTAAGTTCTCGAAATTAGACAATTCTTGATTGCAGAGTCTGCATGTGAAATCTGTTATGTTAATTTTGACAGGTTCTATTCTTCCGATACTGACCATGGCTTTTCTAACAATGTTCTCGTCTATATCATTATGTTTTAAGTTGTTGTGTTGTTGAAGTTCAGACATGGTGGCGAATTGGAGTTTACAGTAGAGACATATGAATAGTCGTTTGAATTGAAATGGGCAGACGTTCATATTCACTATAATGGAGATAGCGCTAAGTCTCATCATTTGCTTTTTCTCCAAATTCTTTAGAATGCCTGAGGATGGTTCACCGATTCTATTAACTGGGATTGGTCGTAACGGAATACTAGGTTGCACGTCGTCACGTAGCGTCATGACACCTACAAGGAGAAAAAAAATATGAAACAAGTTTTTGGTAAACTAGTTTAGAACTTACGTGTCGTTAAGTGATTGTATATGAACGAGTAAATTACTTATATTCCACGAAGACTTTCAAACCATTAAGAAAGCAGTATATTCGACATAATGTAAATTAACTACTTACTGTAAACTTAAAAAGAAGTTATAACAGAGTCTTGCTATAGTTTCGATACTCACCCTTAACAAACTCCGCGAGATTCGTTACCCAACTATCATTATCAATAGGTACTAAAAACAGGAATTCAAGAGTACAAACAAACCTAAATCGATACATTTCGGCTGATCAGTCCGTTTGTCGGTAGCAAATAGTACACACGCAAATGAATGCACATGACCGACACATTGATATTCGGATTTTAAGAGAAGGAAGCAAGCTTGATGAAAAAGAACGATATAGACCTTTTAGTGTCTTGAAAATTTGACAGACTTTCATTTAATCAAACTATACATTTATTTTATTTATTTATTTATAATCAGGCAACAATGGCCCATAGATACATATCTTAAAACTAAAACATAAATGTAAAAACAATATTGTTAGTAAATATAACTTAATATTAGGTTAGTATAAAGTTAATTTGGCACTTTCTGTGTCAATTCGGTGGCACAAGGCAACGCTCCTCGGAAGCGCCTGTATACCACGCCCTGCGGCCAGAAGTCCTCCTTCATGAAAGTGTCCAGCCTGGCTGTCGGGATGCGCACCACAAACGACTTAAAATTCGTGTTATGGCGCGACTCCAGAGGCTGAACTCTCAAGCAAAAGTTAGCCTTCTTCTTTATGTACTCTATCACATCCTGCACGGTGGTGGTGTGGTGCAGGCGGGACAGGTACACGGCCGTAGTCGGTATGGCAGCTCGCAGCAGGAAGTTGGGCCCTGTCGGTGCGGTGCCATGGTGGTTCTTGCTCTCTTGCTGACGACGTCGCTTTTTGTTCCGAACCTCGAGGAATCCGTCTTCATCTTGGCCCGGTCGGACGACATTCTGCCGATGAGCTTTTCCATCGACGAGAGATGGCTGCTGCGACTGCGGCCTTGAGTTGGCGGCAGCAACAGCAGCAAAATTCCGTTGACAGCTGACGGGCGCACGCGTCTCAGACGCGCGCGGCGCCAGCGCGGTAGGTGGCGGCGGCGGGGCGCGGGCGGAGGGCGCGCAGCTCGCGGGGTCGGCGCTCGCGGCCGGTAGCAGCGGCGGCGGCGCTCGGCCTTGATCGGGTCGTGGCGGAGACGGCGTCGAAACTGCTGACTTGCAACTCGACGTCATCGATGTATCGAGCCAGGCCCCACGTCGAATGTTGACATTTGACCTACTTACAGCGAGTGATTCACGTAAATCGTCAACTTCTTTACGCAATTCACTCACCGTATTTTCGGATGCCTGAAATTTCAGCATCACTTCGGCCAAACTCGCCTTAAGGGACACGATGTCCTTAAGGAGGCAGGTCACATCTACGTGATCGAAAGTGACGGGAGGCAGCTTGTTGAGGTCTCTCGCCACGAACTTCGGCACGTCATCGGGGTCGGTTTCCTTGAACAGGGTGATGATCTCCTGCAGGCTCTTCTGTGTCCCGTCACGTCTCCGGGACACCATCTGGTCGCTCTTGCCGAGAGACTCGTACAGCAGTTTCTTTGCCGTGGCCACATCGTCCTCGCTGAAGTTGGACTTGCAGATTTGCAGTGCGCTCGCCTCATCCATGACGTCCAGCTTTTGTAGGAACGCCAGGAGTTCATTTGCCACGAGTTTGTCACTCATGGTTGTATACGAACAGCGGCACTTGGCCGCGTTACGCGTTGTCTAATTTATTAGTATGCGTCTGCACCGATCCGCATCGCACGCACGACTCGTACATACATACCTAACACTCTAAGTTACCATTTCTGTGGTGTGTCTTCAGATGACCTTTTAAACTGCATTTCTGTACGAATGCCCGATCGCAATACTGGCAACCAAATCTCCTATCATTATTATGAATTTTCATATGTTCCGTTAAAGTTTTTCTTCTTGCATAACTTTTCATGCAAATCTGACACTTGTGGTTCTTCTCGTCACTATGACAAATCATATGTATCGTCAATGCACTCTTGTGGTACGAATAGTAGTTGCAATGAGCACATGAATACTTTTGTCCTTTAACATGGGTTAACCGCTCATGAGTTCTCCTATTTGAACTGGACACGAAAGTTTTAGTGCAAAATCCACATTTGAAAGTATTCTTCTGTTGACCATGCACTTCTACAAGATGCTTCTGTTTCTGATAGTAGTCTCTAAAAGTTTCTGGACAGAGAGAACATCTGTTCTTTTTAGCGTTCAAATGAATGACTTTAAAATGTTCCTGCTTAGCCATAATTGTTCGGTACTCCTTCCCGCACTCATCACAGGGGTAGGAGCCATGCTGGTGAGAAATATAATGTATTTTAAGAAGTTTGGCAGTCGTAAATCCACTACCACACTGGTCGCAAATATAATCACTATAGTGGCCGTTCGTGTGTTTCGCCAACAGACGATAATTTTCGCAAATCACATCGCATCTAACGCACGTGTAAGTATTTTCTGTCACCCTGAACGGAACAACACCATCATTTTTTAAATCTATAACTTTGTTATGTTTACCAACAAGATGGTTTTTTAAGTTCTCGAAATTAGACAATTCTTGATTGCAAAGTCTGCATGTGAAATCTGATATGTTAATTTTGACAGGTTGTATTCTTCCAATCCTGACCATGGCTCTCCTAACAGTGTACTCGTCTATATCATTATGTTCTAAGTTGTTGTGCTGCTGAAGTTCAGACATGGTGGCGAATTGGCGTTTACACTAAAGACATATGAATAATCGATTGAATTGAAATGGACAGACGTTCATATTTACTATTATGGAGATAGCACTGACTCTCATCATTTGCTTTTTCTCCAAATTGTTTAGAATGCCTGAGGATGATTCACCAAATCTTTTGATTGTGATTGGACGTAACGGAATACTAGGTTGCACGTCGTCACGCAGCGTCATGACACCTACAAGGAGAAAAAATTGGTATGAAACAAGTTTTTGGTAAACTACAAAGTTTAGAACTCACGAAACGTAAAAGTATTTTATGTACACGAACGAGTTAATTATTTATGTTCCGCGACATTCAAACCATTAAGAAAGCAATACATTCGACAAGCTTTAACTGCTTACTGTTAACTTAAAAAAAGTTACAACAGAGTCTTGCTATAGTATCGACACTTACCTATAACAAACTGTTTGAGATTCAATACTCTACTAAAAAAAGGAATTCAAGAGTAGGTACAAACAAACTTAAATCGATGCATTGCAGCAGATCCGATTGTCGGTAGCAAATGATACACACGGAAATGAATACACATGACCGACACATTGATATTTGGATTTTAAGAGAAGGAAGCACGCTTGATGAAAAAGAGCGATGTAGACTTTTTAGTGTCTTGAAAATTAAACATACTTTCATTTAATCAAGTTATACATACCTAACACTCTAAGTTCTGGACATTTCTGTGGTGTGTCTTCAGATGACCTTTTAAACTGCATTTCTGTACGAATGCTCGATCGCAATACTGGCAAACAAATCTCCTATCATTATTATGAATTTTCATATGTTCCGTCAAAGTTTTTCTTCTTGCATAGCTCTTCTTACAAACCTGACACTTATAGTTCTTCTCATCGCTGTGGCAAATCATATGCATTGTCAATGCATATTTGTCGTATGTGTAGTAGCTGCAATGCTCACATGAGTACTTATGTCCTTTAACATGTGCCAACCGCTCATGAGCTCTCATATTAGAACTGGTCAAAAAGAACTTAGTACAAAATCCGCATTTGTAAGTGTACTTTTCTTGACCATGCATTTCTACAAGATGTTTCTGTTTCTGATAGTAATCTCTAAAGGTTTCTGGACATAGAGTGCATCTGTTCTTTTTAGCTTTCAAATGGACGATTTGAATATGGTCCTGCTTAGCCAGGGTAGTACGGTATACCTTGCCGCAAACTTCGCATGGGAAAGAGCCATGCTCGTGAGAAAGAGCATGACATTTAAGGCGGGTTTCAGACTGGAATCCACTGCCACACTGGTCGCAAATAAAATCACTATAATGCTCATTCATGTGTCTCGTCAATTGACCATACTTTTCGAAGATCACATCGCATCGAGCGCACATGTGACTATTGGACGTAATCCTGAAAGGCATTACACCATCGTTTTTCAAATCTATAACTTTCTTATGTTTTCCAACAAGATGGTTTTTTAGGTCTTCAAAATTAGACAACTCTTGGTCACAAAGTCTGCACGTGAAATCAGATAAGTTTATTTTGACCGGTTGTATTCTTCCAATCTTGACGATTGCTTGTCTGATACTGTACTCGTCTATATTAAAATGTTCCTTATTATTGTGCTGTAGTAGTTCAGGCATGGTGAGGAAACGCCTTTTACAGTAGAGGCACATGAAAAATCTATTGAATTGGAAGGGACAGGCATTCGTATTCATTATTATGGAAATGGCGCTGATTCTAGTCATTTGCTTTTTCTTTAAATCGTTTAGAATGCTCGAGGATGATTCACCAGTTCTTACAATTCCGACGGGACGAATCGAAATACTAGGTTGCACGCCATCACGCGGCGTCGTGACAATTCCAACAGGACGAATTGGTATACAACGCCGAATGGTCGTGTCACCTATAAGGAGAAAAAAAATCTATTTGAAACAAGTTTTGGTAAACTACATATTTTAGAACTCACATAACGTGAAACTAATTTAATGTCAAGTTAATAGTTTAGTTTAGTAACTATAATAGCGCATTGATTCATAAGGATGACGATGGGAATAAAGGAACTTACTGAACATTACATTATTTTTGACGATCTAAAATATTTTTGATATAATCCTATATTTGATATATTTTGACTACCGTAGTACCATCTTTGCTACTTACCCCAAATCTTATCAGAGCACACCACTATGTTAATATTTTAATAGTTTTAGTCGATATTGTCCACAAACTAGATTAGTTGTTGACACAGATTACTCATTTATTACATTTTCCAATAGTTTTCATTTAAATTCTCCCATTATTGATACAATAAGTATATCCATGTCTAGTTCATAAAGCCAACTTAAAAGTTATTTCATTAATTAATTTCAATTTTTATTATACTTGTCCGCGTATATCGCGCACCAGGCCCTGCCAGAATACCAGCGTTGCTGTAACTTTTTGTTCATCATAGTAACGTTCCCGTGTGATCTTTAGTTTCTCCTATCATTTGTTTATGCTTACCCCATTGACTTATTATATTACTAGGCTTATCCAAACAGTTTTATGAAATCGTTTGGATTAATAACTACAAAAGTGACGGTCGATTTTTTTCTTAGGGCCAAATTCAGTGATTGTTCTAGGTAAAATGTCGAGTTTGATCTTCTTTTATTTGACTTCACCAGCTTATTGATTTAAATTATGGCAATTTTCGTCACAATTCTTGTTTTCATTTTCTTCGTTGTTGTTCTTCGTGAATCGTGATGTGCGTCTATGTGTAATTTTTGTGTTTTTTCATGTGCTCTGTTAAAGCCTTCTTTTTACCGTAACATTTTTTACATACTTTACATTTG
Source organism: Agriphila geniculea (assembly GCA_943789525.1). Lineage (NCBI taxonomy): Eukaryota > Metazoa > Arthropoda > Insecta > Lepidoptera > Crambidae > Agriphila > Agriphila geniculea. The sequence continues at coordinate 12,246,738 of OX038891.1, forward strand.
TGATTACTTTCGCCAGTATGAACAAACATGTGCCTACTCAACGTGGCCTTGCGATTGGTTTGGTAGCTGCAATAATCACATGAGTACTTATGTCCTACAACATGTGTTGACCGCTCATGCTCTCTCAATTTCGAACTGGTCAAGAAGGTCCTTATACAAAATCCGCATTTGTAAGAGTTTTCTATACCATGCACTTCTCTAAGATGCTTCTTTTTCTGATAGTAATATGTAAAGGTTTCTGGACATAGAGTACATATGTTCTTTTTAGCGTTCAAATGGACGATTTGAATATGGTCCTGCTTAGCCTCAAGAGTACGGTACACCTTTTCGCACCTTTCGCATGGGTATGAGCCATTGACGTGAGAAAGAGCATGACTTTTAAGGCGAGATTCAGAACGGAAGCCACTGCCACACTGGTCGCAAATAAAATCACTATAATGCTCATTCATGTGTTTCGTCAATTGACAATACTTTTCGCAGATTACATCGCATCGAGCGCACATGTAAGTATTTTCAGTAATCCTGGATGGTGAAACACAATCATTTTTTAGATCTATAACTTTCTTGTGTTTCCCAACTAGATGGTTTTTTAGGTCTTCAAAATTAGACAATTCTTGGTCGCAAAGTCTGCACGTGAAATCTGATATGTTAATTTTGATCGGCAAAACAATGCTGCTGATTGCTTTTCTAAATATGTACTCGTCTATATTACAATGTTCATCGCTATTGTGCTGTAGTAGTTCAGGCATGTTGAGAAATCGGCTTTTACAGTAGATGCACATGAAAAATCTATTCACTTGGAAGGGACAAGCGTTCGTGTTCATTATAATGGAAATGGCGCTAATTCTAGTAGTTTGCTTTCTCTTTAAATCGTTCAGAATGCTCGAGGATGATTCACCAGTTCTTAAAATTCCGATGGGATGAATTGGACTAGTCGGTTGCACACCGACACGCGGCGATGTGACAGTTCCAACAGCACGAATAGTAATTTGCTTTTTCTTTAAATCATTTAGAATGCTCGAGGTTGATTTACCAGTTCTTACAATTCCAATGCGAAAATTCGGAACAGTAGGTTGCACGCCGACATGCGGTGACGTGACAATTCCAACGGGACGAATTGGTATACAACGCCGAATGGTCGTTACACCTACAAGGAGAGAAAAATCTGTTTGAAACAAGTTTTGGTAAACTACATTCTCAGAACTTGCAACTTAATGCATGACAAGTAAATTGCATTACATTGTAACTAATAGGTACCTATTGGTAGCGCTTGTTAAGAAAGACTAATGTAAAGGAATAACATGACGGCATAAACAGATAATGCTATACTAGATTCCCTTGAATGTTTACTTAATGAAAAATGCTGCTGGTACTAAGACCAGTGCCTATTTCCAACTGTTGGGTGTCGAGTCCGGCAACATGTCGGATGCAAATTTTTTTTTTCACAACTCCGACAAGTAATAGCGGGTGCACCAGCCAGAAACCATGTCAGTGATGTCAGATCTCGCTGGCGTACAAGTTTAAACGACGCCTATCACATTTTACTGAGCACATGTATACTTACTTAACGTAAAAAATTGGCTAGCACCAGAGATGTGAATTATTTGAAATACATGTATTTAAAATACAAATACAAAATACAAAATACGTATTTGTATTTTGTATTTGAAATACTTTTTTTCAAAATGTATTTTGTATTTTATTTGAAATACTTTTTATGAGGTATTTAGTATTTTTAAAATACAAATTACTTTTTTCTGTGTATATGCATATGTATTCTGTGGTATAGGTATGTCATGTCAATGTCAATGTCAAACAAAACAAAACAACCAATCACAGAGCTCGGTAATTTGTCATGACACTTCGTTTAATTTCTATCTATACCAATGGGTTCTAATGGGTGCATTTCAGCAGACTAATAGCTAAAGAGTTCTACACCAGGCAGACGTGGGCCACGTCCCTCCGGTTCATAAGGTCTTAATACCAAAACACATAGACATTCATGTGTGACAAATTCTCAAAAACACCTAATCCCAAAAGGCCTGAAATATGCCGACCTGCGTATAATATTAAGGATGATCTCTTTGAACAAATGCGAGTGTTAAAAATCAGTGAAATAATGTGAAGTTATTTTATACTATATTTTATTTATTTGACCGGTTTTAACACTAATATTTCTTAAAAGCTTCAAAGATAGGATCTTTAGTATAGTTAGAGTGTTTGTAAAAAATAGTCTGCCGTTATTGGCCCAATTTAAAATAAAACCGGTCAAGAGCGAGTCGGACTCGCGCACCGAAGGTTCCGTACCATCATAAATGCATCATCATCATCAATCATTAAACCACACTGCAGAGTAGAATAATAAAATTAGTATTGCAGTTTTTGGTCAGCGCCATCTCTTGACCGATAGTGGAACTAATGTTAACTGTTTTAGAAATTTGATGATTTCTAAAAAAGTATGCTATATTGAGACATCGTTTTATTTTTCCTGTAATCTTTATATAAACTGCTATCACATAGAATTATTTCAGATTTTTCTCTTTGCAAACTTCGGAGATAAGGGGGGGAACGGTATTTTTTTTAACATTTTTCATCATAAGTCAAAAACTATGCCGTCTAGAAAAAAAATAAAAAATGATTAAAAACGTGCAAACGGCGCTCTTTCATATGATACCCCACATGACTTAGTAGCCCCACTTCAAATTTTTAAGACCCCTTTTCAGGCCCTGCTGTAAAAAAGATATTTATTTTTTTATTTATTTCTTATTTGCAAAATAGTTAGGCAAATGTCATCTTAAACTATTCCAAATTTCAAGTTGATACCATTAGTAGTTCTCGAGATATCCAGCTGTGACAGACAGACAGACAGACAGACTGAGTCACACCATAAGGTACAAGTATGGTACAGAAACGAAACTTGTTTCCAAGTATAGAGTCTGGCCAACGAGTCGTGTTCGTGTCATCTCATACCCGCGACAAATTAAACATTTTCTTTCTCTAGAAATTGTTATCATTAGGGTGGACTTCTAATATGGCACCAAAAAATGTATCCCAGTGAAAAAAAGTTATAACCTCCTTCAAAAACCTAAAAATAAAACAAAAACCGTTTAAAATAGCTCTAAAAACCATGAAATAATATTGTAATCAGAAATTATACGCTTATAAATTTTAATAAAAAAAGTCTATTGAAGTCGGTTGGGGCTCGATGGAGGAAAACTTTTTTATTCTAAAATCCCCACCCGACTTCATTAGACGTTTTTCTTATTAAAATTGATATGCGTATTGGTGATTTTAATATTACTTCTTGCCTTTTAAAGCTATTTGAAGCTATTTTTGTTTTATAAGGTTTTTGAAGTTTTTTCTTTTTTAAAAAGCTATTTTATTTTTAACTTTTTTGTGGTAAGTGTGTAAGCATGTAATATTTTTTAACTTTATATATTTTCAAAATGCCCATAACTCAATTTCTAAATTTTTAAAGAGTTCTTGTGCCTTGTAGTCCAAGTCTATTCCAGAAAGTCGCAGACCATAGCTTGATTTGTTTTGAATTGTCACAAAGCTACCAACATCACAATCACTATACATATCCTATTTGAGTTTGAGGAGTTCCCTTGGATATCTTTGAAGTCAAGGGTGCAATGTCAATTAAATTAAAGGGTATCCCTTTTGCAACAAAAAATCGGTTCATAATAACCAAATCATCAAGGTAGTTAACGCAAAATCGTAGTATTTTCAGGATTATTTGAAAAGGACTGGACCGTTTTAAAAAAAAAGTAATTGGGTCCATCTCGCAAGACAACTCAATCAAACAAAAAAGAACCGCCTAAATAGGTCTATAAATATCGAAGATACGCGCGAAAACTATAAAAAAATACAATCGAATTGAGAAACTCCTCCTTTTTTGAAGTCTGTTGAAAAAAGACAACCCGAATGATATTGATAATAATCTATATTTGGAAACAAGTTTCATTTCTGTACCATACTTTATTAAAAATCGGGCCACAGGTCAAGGGAACAGAGGGGAACAGTTGCATTGTCAAATTGCGCTGTTTTTTGGAAACTGTATAGAAAGTTCATGAAATTATCTAGTGTCGGCCACGGTCATGCTCTTTGTTTTCTTAAGTTATGTATTAGGCATGAGGGAGGCAGTTGTTTTCATAACAATATATAAACATTTATAACGCTTTCTGAAACTTTATATTTTTTGTTTATTGCAAAAGATAAAGATAACGTTTTCTAATTAATTATTATGGACTGTGTAGTACCTACTGTGGTAATACACTTGTACCTGTTAATAAAAATATTAATAATGATAAAAAATTAAACACGAAAAAAGGTATTTTATTTGAAAAAAGTATTTTGAAAATACGTATTTTGTATTTAAATACATTTTTTGAAAACCATTTTGTATTTTTATTTGAAATACAAAAAATAGCCAAGTATTTGTATTTTATATTTAAATACTTTTAATAAAGTATTTTGCACATCTCTGGCTAGCACCATATGATCGGGTCTAACAACTGGGATTAAAGATATCATATGAAAATACGGATCTAATTGAAAAATGGGAAAGTGATCTTACTTAGGATGAGCATCCACCAGAGCTGAGCCAAGTTGCGTTGCGGGGAATTTGTTTTTAAGCGCCAATAAAATCAATTCATTTACCTAGTCTCGTTCTGCGCAGGTAAATGAAGTGATTCTATTGGTGCTTGAAAACACATCCCTCGCAACACAGATTAAGAACGGCTATAGTGGATACGCACACTTAAAGTAATTATTTTAGTAACTTTAATGGAGCATGAATTCCTATTATTAATATACAACATGTAACAGAAAGGGGGTATCAACCCGAAAGGAGGTCAATGTACTCGTGAAATTGAATACATTCCAGCAGAAAAAAAAAATCAAATAAAATAAAAAAAATTGAACTCTCCATACAAAATGTTGGCGGCAAATTCAAGTTTTCTATGGAGAGACCAAAATTTTTTTTTTCGATTTTAAAATTTTTTTCTCGTGGAAGGTGTTCAGATTCACGAGTACATTTACCTCCTTTCGGGTTGATACCCCCTTTTTGTTACACGTTGTATATAAGTAAATATTAATATATTCTTATTATAGTTGCTTATTAATACTACTAACTGCTACTATGTTTGCTTCTTGTACACACTTACCCCAAATCTTATCAGTGCTCAACTCAATGTTATTCTTAAAGTTTGAGTCATTGCAATTCTTTCCAATTGTCCACATTACTAGTTGTCACAGATTACATTACAATTTTCCATTATATGAACATAGTTTTTATTATGTACATACATTTCTAACATCATAAGTGCATAATAAATATTTCCATTTTTAGTCCACAACGCTCAGTTTTAGGTTATTTTTAATATGTTTTCGTGTGTCCTTTCGGAGTAATAAAAAATATTTTCTGTCTTTCAGATTTTCATTTATTAATGCAAGTCCAAACAAGTTTATGTAATGGTTTGGCTTGATAACTACAATAACGCCAGTTGTATGAATATTTTATTTCTTAGTGGTAATTGCACAGATTGTTTGAAAAATCACGTTTCTCAAAATCTAGTTTAAATGTAAAGTTTGATATCCGTTTATATCAAATCGATTTCACCACCTTTTGTTATAATTGTTGGAATATTTTACAAGGAATTCTTATTATTATAATCACATGAATACTAACCATTGTAACAATTGTTTCTTCGTTGCTATGACTGTGACAGCTTTTAAACAAGTTTAGCTCTTATTCACGTTTATAATCAAGGGTTAAATCAGGTTTTAGTCTATTACGTTTCTCACTCTGGGCTTTGAACATCTTTAAGATGTTTTCTTGCATTTTCAGATTTCTTTCGATTTTATGACTAATCATGTGCCTACTCAACGTGAACTTGCGATTGGTCTGATAGCCACATTGATCACAGGAGTACTTCTGTACTACATCACGTCCTAATGAGAGCTTATGACCTATATCATGTGCTGACAGCTCATGATTTCTCTTGTTAGAACTTGTCAAGAAGGTCGTAGTACATAATCTACATTTGTATTTTTCTTTACCGTGGACTTCTAAAAGATGCTTTTGTTTCTGATAGTTATCTCTAAAGGTTTCTGAACAGAGAGTCTTTTGAGCGTTCAAATGGTTGATTTTAATATGGACCTGTTTAGTCAGAATAGTACGGTACACCTTCCCGCATATTTCGCATGGGAAAGAGCCATGCTCGTGAGAAGCAGCATGCCTTTTAAGGCGGGATTCAGAAGGGAATCCAGTGCCACAGTGACCGCAAATAAAATCACTATAATGTTTATTCATGTGTCTATTCAGTTGACGATAATTTACACAGAACACATCGCATCTAGCGCACGTGTAAGTATTTTCTGTAATCCAGTACGGCACAACACCGTCATTTTTTTAATCTATAACTTTGTTATGTATTTCAATAAGATGGTTTTTTATGTCTTCAAAATTAGTCAACTCCTGATCGCAAAGCCTGCATGAGAAATTTAATATATTAATTTTGACCGGTTGTATTCTTCCAATCTTGACGATTGCTTTTCTAACGCTTTTCTCGTCAATATTATAATGCTCATTGTTATTATGCTGTTGTAGTTCAAGTACGGTAGGGAATTGGCTTTTACAGTAGATGCACAGGAAATTTCGAAAATATTGAAAAGGGCAGACGTTCGCATTCATTATTATGGAAATAACGCTTATTTGCTTTTGATCTAAACCCTTTAGAATGCCCAAGGATGATTCATTAATTTCTGCTTGCACGCCATCATCTGGCGTCGTGACAATTCCTCCAGGGTGAATTGTCTTGTCACCTATAAGGAGAAAAGATCCGTTTGAAACAAATTCTTTGTTATCAAAATATTAAGAACCCACGTAACGTGAAACTGATTTTACGTCAAGTAAATAAACCACCATGAGAAAGTTTTGATTCAATCCACCGTTACTAATTTATTGATTCCTATGTTAAGGGATACGTGAAAATGGAGCAAAAGTTATGTATTGCAAAGCAAAAGTTATGTACATTACCGTAAATGATTACAGTTAAAAGCGATGAATCGCTTCATCTCATCATCATATCATATCACTGTTTTATCATTTAAAATAATCGTTAACAGCATAGTACCTACCTACCTATTGTTTAATGCGAAGCCAATTTTTACATGAATTTCTATGAATGTCTTTTGTTTCGGGTTGGATGTCACTCCGACTGAGGATTCGTCACCATCAAAGAACTACTATGAAAGCTACAGTGTTAAAGGTTGAAGTAAATAAATCTTAGTAGAACAGCCTTTCTTCGTCTGAGTCACATATGACACTCCCGGTTAGCATTTGCAGTGGTGATGTAATTAGCGTTGTTGGGGAGCGCCCCATAAGAGCTGTAACTCAGAAAGCAATAGACCGATTTGTGTGATTTAACCATTGACTTACTCGTGAGTGAGCACTGAGTGCTAGTAGAGTTTTGTAGCCATTAATCGCAAAATGTCTAAGCGAAAACGGCTTATGTTGGAAAAAAGAAGGAAACAAGCGAAATCGCCTGAGCATAAGCAATTCCTACCTTGATAACCAACTAACTTGAGTCCTAACTTGGTTGATAACTACAATAAGAAACAAAACGTAAATATTTTTTCTTAGACTTACTTTTCTCACGTTGGGTTGTTGAATTTCCTAGTGATGTTCTTTTATATGTCATTATTGTGACTTTTCATATGGTCTATTAAAGTCTTCTTTCTGGCATAACTTTTTTCACATACTTGACATTTGTAATTACTTTCGCCAGTATGACCAAACATGTGCCTACTCAACGTGAGCTTGCGAGCAGTTTGGTAGCTACAAAAATCACATGAGTACTTATACTTACGTCCAATAACATGGGCTATTCGCTCATGCTCTCTCATACGAGAATTGGTCAAGAAGGTCCTTGTACAAAACCCGCATTTGTAAGAGTTTTCTATACCATGCACTTCTCCAAGATGCTTTTGTTTCTGATAGTAATCTCTAAAGATTTGTAGACATATGGCACATCTGTACTTTTTGGAGTTCAAATGGACTTTTTTAATATGGTCCTGCTTAGTCAGAAAAGCACGGTACACCTTCCCGCACACTTCGCATGGGAAGGAGCCATGCATATGTGAAAGAGCATGATATTTAAGGCGGGATTCAGAATGAAATCCTCTGCCACACTGGGCGCAAATAAAATCAGTATTATGGTCATTCACATGTTTCGCCAATTGACGATACTTTTCGCAGATTATATCGCATCGAGCGCACATGTAAGTATTTTCTGTAATTCTGAACGGTGCAACACCATCGTTTTTCAAATCTATAACTTTCTTGTGTTTCCCAACAAGATGGTTTTTTAGATCCTCAAAATCAGACAATTCTTTGTCGCAAAGTTTGCACGTGAAATTCGATACGTTAATTTTGATCGGTTGTGATCTTCCAACAGTGATTATTGCTTTTCTAATGCTGTAATCGTCTACATTATAATGTTCATTGTTATTGTGGTGTTGTAGTTCAGGCATGGTAAGGAATTCGGCTTTACAGTAGAGACACATGAATGATCGAATGTATCTGAATGGACAGACGTTTGTATTCATTATTATGGAAACAACACTCATTTGCTTTCGATCTAAATCACTTATGACTGTGGATGATTCACCATTTATTTCAATTTTTGATGGAAAGGAGCCATGCTTGTGAAAAAGAGCGTGACTTTTAAGGCGGGATTCAGAAGGGAATCCACTGCCACACTGGTCGCAAATAAAACTGTAATGTTTATTCATATGTATACTCAATTGACGATAATTTACGCAGATTACATCGCATCGAGCACAAGTGTAAGTATTTTCCGTAATCCTGAATGGCACAATACCGTCATTTTTCAAATCTATAACTTTGTTATGTTTGCCAACTAGATGGTTTTTTAGGTCTTCAAAATTAGACAACTCTTGGTCGCACAGTCGGCACGTGAAATCTGATATGTTAATTTTGACCGGTTGTAATTTGCCAATCTTTACTATTGCTCTTCTGACGCTATTCTCGTTTATATCATAATGTTTATTGTTATTGTGCTCTTGTAGATCAGGCATGGTGCGAAATCGGCTTTTACAGAAGAGGCACCTGAAAAATCTATCGAACTGGAAGGGGTAGGCGTTCGTATTCATAATTATAGAAATAACGCTCAATTGCCTTTGATCTAACTTCCTTAGAGTGACTAAGGATGATTTACCATTTCTTTTAACTTCTAATGGCAAGAAGCTACGCGTGTGAGAAACAGCATGTTTTTTAAGGTGGGATTCAGAAGGGAATCCTCTGCCGCAGTGATCGCAAATAAAGTCACTATTATGTTTGTTCATGTGTATACTCAATTGACGATAATTTACGCAGGTTACATTGCATCGAGCGCAGGTGTAAGTATTTTCCGTAATCATGCATGGTAAAACACCATCATTTTTCAAATCTATGACTTTCATATGTTTTTCAACAATATGGTTTTTTAAGTTTTCAAAATTAGACAACTCTTGGTCGCAAAGTCGGCATTTGAAATCTGATATGTTGAGTTTGACCGGTTGTAATTTGCCAATCTTAACGATTGCTTTTCTAACGCTGTACTCGTTTATATTATAATGTTCTTTGCTATTGTGCTGTTTTAGTTCGAGCATGGTGAGAAATCGACTTTTACAGTAGATACACAGGAAATGTCGATTGTATTGGAAAGGGCAAACGTTCGTATTCATTATTATAGAAAAAGCGCTCAATTGCCGTTGATCCAATTTCATTGGTGTAACCAAGGATGTTTCACCATTACTTTCAATTTCTAATGGGAAGGAACCTTGCGTGTGAGAAGCAGCATGTCTTTTAAGACGGGATTCAGAAGGGAATCCACTGCCACAGTGATCGCAAATATAATCACTATAATGTTTCTTCATGTGTCTAATCAATTGACTATACTTTACATATACCACATCGCATCTAGCGCACGTGTAAGTATTTTTTGTAATCCTGAACGGCACAACACCGTCATTTTTTAAATCTATAACTTTGTTATGTTTTCCAACAAGATGTTTTTTAAGGTCGTCAAAATTAGTCAACTCCTGATCGCAAAGCCTGCATGTGAAATTTAATATATTAATTTTGACCGGTTGTATTCTTCCAATTTTGACGATTGCTTTTCTAACGCTTTTCTCGTCAATATTACAATGCTCATTATTATTATGATCTTGTAGTTCAAGCATGGTGAGGAATTGGCTTTTACAGTAGATGCACAGAAAATATCGAAAGTATTGGAAAGGGCAGACGTTCGTATTCATTATTATGGAAATAACGCTCATTTGCTTTTGATCTAAACCCTTTAGAAAGCCTGATGATGATTCACCAATTTCTGCTTGCACGCCACCTGGCGTCGTGACAATTCCTCCAGGGTGAATTGTCTTGTCACCTATAAGGAGAAAAAAGATCCGTTTGAAACAAGTTCTTAGTTAACGTAACGTGTAACTGATTCCATAACAGACTAGTAATTATCACATTGTGCCACCATTCACTTTCTTACTGTCACCGTCAAGAGAATTTATTTAATCCTCGTAAGTAGGACACAGCAACGCTACATTTCCTTGAATTATCTTTGGGTTTTAATATTTTGCCAATATCCACAATTTTGCCATAACAATTAAGTATTGGCAGTGTTCAACAGTTCCAATTTTCTGTTATTACAAACTTTATTATTATTATTATTATTACACGTTGGTAAATAAAAAAGGTGCTATTCTGTATGCAATGTGTAGCCAGGAAAGGATAAGTGGTTGACGAATTTGAAGGAAAAGATGATAAAATTAGTAGATTATAAATTAGTCATGTGTAATAGTTATGTAATTCTTATTTACTTCTGAATATAAAACAGAGTTTCAATATTTTAGAAGCATCCAGGTCCACGGCGTAATAATATATGCCGCTAACAGATCTATTTAGCTTATAATAACTTATTTTATTTCATAACTTGATGTAGAACTAAATCTAAGAGCTTAAATTCTCAAATCATTCTTTATATGAGTTGGATGATGCACCCTAAGATGTTGTTTTAAGCTACAATTTTGAATAAACGACTGTCCACATACGAAGCAAACGAATCTCCTATCATCGTTATGTATCCGCATATGTTCTCTTAAAGTTTTTAACCTGGCATAGGCCTTTTTGCAAACATCGCATTGGTAAATCCGTTCACCGTTGTGTTTTATAGAATGCTCCTGAAGCTCATAGTTTGAGAAGAACTTCATTCCACACTCATGGCAAACGTGATTTCGTTCCTGGAGATGCTGAAACTTAATATGGGATGTGCGACGACTGCACAAATCGAAAACTTTAGGGCACAGGGCACACGGAAACACTGCAGTCTTTTTTCCATGGACAGTATTCAAATGTTTCACTCGATGCTTGTAAGAGGCAAACTTTTCGTCGCATACTGGACACTTGTATCTTTTGTTGGAACGGTGTACTTTTGCTACGTGAGCATACATCGCAGCGTATGACGGGAAGGTATCTTTACAATGTCTGCACGGAAAACAACCACGCTCGTGGGTCCTGGCATGATTAACCATCCTCTGCAGAGTAACAAAGTTCTTCCCGCAATTCTCACATATATAGTGTCCGTAATGATCGTTCATGTGTTTGTGGAGACTTAGGAACATCTCGTATCTCTTCCCACATATTTGGCAGCAATATTCATCTTTATTCAACTTATAAGGTAAAACACATTCACCGTACGTGCAATCAATTATTTTATCATGGCCAGTTTTTAAATGAAGCTTTAAAGAGTTGTAGTCAGATATTTCGATGTTGCATAGTTTACACTTAATTTTTGTGAAATCCATTTTTAATGGTTCGTACTTTCTCGGTTTCACCGTTATCTGAACGTCCGAATGTTGCGTTTTATTATGTTCCCTGAGTTTTTCCGGTTCAAGAAAACTGCTTTTGCAATAGAAACATAAGTACGTTCCTTTCCTGTATTTGAATGGATAAGCAGTGCAAGACTCTATTAAAATGCTAATATTCTTTCTGAAAAGTGTGCGTTTCTCGTTGCCCATATCGCGAGTTGACGCTAGCAATGCCGCTGCATTTATCTCAGAGCCAGACTGCTCGGCGCATTCTCTGGCTTCATTTACTATTTGCGGAGATTTTCTTCCTAAAAATAGAAAAACATCCGATATAGACCTGCATTACATACGCCAGTACTACTAATTTATAAAAAATAAAACTTACTAAGAAATTCCGTAAAATAATAATGATAGGGAGAAAGTAATTTAAAACAAGCAACTCAATACGCATCGTTTTAATACTAAGTTTTAAAATACATTTTGGTGATTTCACCCTTTAAAGAGGTTCAGCATTAGGATGGTGTGCTCTTAAATGACTATTCAAACTACATTTCTGAACAAACGCATGATTACAGTATTCGCAAACAAATCGTTTATCATTATTATGAATACGCATATGTTCTTTTAGAGTTTTGAGTCGCGGATAACTCTTCTTGCAAACTTGACATTGGAAATTCCTTTCACCTACATGTTTCACCATATGGCACCTCAACTGTGCCGCAGTCACAAATTGGTACGGACACAACACACAGAAAAACTGTTTAAGTCTTATGTGAACCTGACGTATGTGTTTTGTTCTTTGATTGCACATAGCGAAAACAGAAGGACATAAATGGCATGGATATTCCACTTTTCTATCGTGAGCATTCTTCAGATGTTTCGCTCTATCTGAATAGCTTTTAAAAGAGTCTTTGCAATAAGGACATCGGTATCTCTCTGATCCGTGGGCTATTGACACGTGACTGTTTTTCATGTTTCTTGTGGCGAAATCCTGACCACATTTAGTGCATTTATGTAGAGCATCGCCGGACTTTTTGTGAATGTGTAAATGTGCTTTAAGTCTGTGCTCTGCTGAAAACGCTTTTCCGCATTCGAAGCAAATATTATTGGGGTAATGTTGGTTTATGTGCATATTTAATTTAGTAAACAGTTCGAATTTTTCATTGCAGTGTATACATACAAAATTCTTGCCGTCGGACAGAAATGGAGTAACACCTAAATCTGTGTCAGAGATGGGTTTGTCGTGTACTTTAAGTAAATGATCTTTAAGAGCGTTCAGGTCGACCATATTTTCTAAGCAAACCTCACATCTGAGACCAGTAATTTCTACTTTAATGTTATCGCAAGGTTTAGCGTAACGCAAAGCTTCGATTCTATTGGGATGCTCTAAGGAGTGATCCTTGAGAGCTAATAGATCTCCAAACGAGAGAGGACAGAAAGCGCAGGTGAACAACCCACGCCTCCATCTGAACGGACAAACGTTGGAGCACTCTATAATAATGGCAGCATTGTCTCTGTGATCGTTATACTTGCGCCTCGGTTTCCATTCAAGTTTGAGGGTGGGTCCTAAAAAAAAAGAAAAATAACTATGAAACGCAGGAATAATGTCCGTAGAAGCTTATTGTTAATCCTTTCTTTTTCGACTGTTTGTTAAAGAATAAAAATAATGTTTATCTAGCTTAACGTTGTTAGTAGGAATAAAAAACTCATTGATAAGTATTGTAATACACTTTATTAATAATTATGCCTGTATACTATCGGATTTCTATTTAATAACTTTTCAACGGACTTTCAAAAAAATCGAAGTACAATTACAGAGATGGTCGGTTTTTCCATAACTTTTATCAAAGTACGAGTAGAATAGTACGAGTTAAACTCATCATCACACATAGGACATTTACCCTATTCTTAGGTCCATGAGCAGACTATAACGTAGATATACTTAGAACAGGAAAATAATCCTAAATCATGACATGCCATATGCGACCGGCAGTTATGTTTTCCAAGGAACACTTTACACAAGTGGCTTAAGCGAATCACTAGTGGTGCTTATTCATGTGAACTAGAATGGACTGTAATCCCTCAAACTCCATCCCACAAAGTGCGCATTTATATCCCTTTTCAGACATCATGAAAGGAATTACACCGTCCGAGTATTCTGTATCTATTATCTTTGAGTGAGCATTCTTAAGATGTTGCTTTAAAATATCTAAGTCATTCATGGGTTCGTTACAAATTGTGCAGATCAAATCAGTTACATCCATTCTAAGTGGGAAAGTGCATCTTAATTCTGGGTTTTCAATAACATCCATTTTTTCGTGCACTGTGGAATGGATTCGTAGATCCTTAAAATTTAGATAGCTTCTCGGACAATATGCACACATTAATTTTCCTCGTTTATTTCTAAACACAACAGCGTTTGAATGACGTAGTATCAGAGCGGCATTAGCCTTATCTTCAGTGAGAGTTCGTCGACGTTTCCATTTGACGGTAATCAATTTACCGTCACTTCCTCTTAATTTTGATTTGTCAGTGTTTCGTTCGACCTCTTCTAGTCCTACAAAAAAAAAACAAATCCATTTGAAATGGTCTAAAGCTTTTGTTTCCTCTTCCTTTTTTTTTATTATTACATAAGGCATTAAGTTCTTCATATTCTCGCCTTGAAGAATTAATAAAGAAACAATGATTAATCGCCATGATGATATTTAAGTCATTGAAGTAGAAGCCATGGATAAGTCGTAGGATATTCGTATAAATCGGATCGTTGTATTAATCCTATTATGATTGTAAAGGACCGTATAGGAATCTAAGACAGATTTTTGCAATCGTCTGAGTAATGTTTAGGATTATTACAAAATTCCAGCGTATCTTAGGCATATCGCGAATGACCATCACTTTGCGTTATGGATTGACGGATGAGCTGATTGGCTACATTTCTGCGTCCTTTGTTGTGATTATTGTCAGTGTTATTTTAGTATATCGATCCAACTGTCTCCAAGGGGGTGAACCAAGTCTGCTCATGGAGAAATTGTGAAAGTTAAGTAAGTTATATGTGTCTTAGTAATAATAATAAAAAAATGAGAGCATTAATAATGAATGGATTGAATATACAATATGGAACCCTACTGACTTAAAATGTAAAAATGTTGGCAGATCTTTTTATACATTATTATGATCCATATTTTTAGTATGGGTAGCTGCATGTCTCTGAAGCTTCGATTTAGTAATAAAAGAAGAGCCACAGTCGCTGCAAGTGTAGTTTCTTTCTACATGTGTGTGTGCAAGGCGATAGTGAGCCGCCCGATTGCTACTAGTTGCAAATGTTTTATCGCAGGCTGAGCAGTGGTATTCGATATTTTTCTGACCATGCTCCTCGACTAAATGATTGGCCCTAGCATAGTAAGTTTTGAACGGTTGCTGACATTTGGGACACGCATATCGCAGTCCGTCTCTATGAACTCTCAACTTATGGCACGATCGTTGGACTCTAGTACTGAATATTTCATCGCACTCTCCGCAAGGAAACTGGCCGACCTCATGGCTCTGCACATGTTTTCTTAGACGAGGAATCGTCACAAAAGTCTTCCCACACTCGTCACACACATGGTTTTGGAAATGTGTGTTCATATGTCGATCGGCTTGAGGAAATGTTTTGAAAACTGCTGAGCATCTGTGACAAGTGACTTCATTACCGCTCACTTTGAAAGGCATCACACCATCACCGTACTCGACCATCAGTGCCTTGCCGTAACACGTCGAGATATGTTGTTTAAGTTCTTCTATACTTTCTAGTGAGCACAGACAAAGTCTACATGAGAAATTGGTGACGTCTATTTTAATCAAATTATTTTCTCTCAGCTTTGAAAATACTCTCTGATTTGGTGGATCACTTGAATGCTGGTTAGAGACATGCTGCCGCAAATAATCCATGTCGGTACATTTCGTATCGCAGTAAGAACAATAGAAAATCCCCCTAAAGTATCTAAATGGCAACGCAGTGGAACATTCAAGAACTATCAAGGCATTTCGACGCATCATGTGTATTTCAAGGCGCTTCGCTACGCTTAAAGGTAGTTCGTTGTTAGCGCGTCGTCGCCGGCGCATTTGACGCTCGCTCACATTTTCTTTCAGCATTCTAGGTGTTAGAGCTGTAATAATGAGGTCTACATTACTGTACTCTGTCACCTCAGTAACGGAACCTAAAAAGAAAATAAAACTGTGTTATCTAAATTGAAGCGTTCGTTAATTAAATTGGTCGGAGTTGTAACCGCGTTGTTACTTGACCAAAGATAGAGTAAGTTTGATACTTGTTTTAAAATAGGTATAATTAAATAAAATTGGCTATATAAATACTCCATTAGTATAAATAAGGGTTTACCAATCCTACATAATTGGTGTATCTTGTCCTTATCTCGTATTTGACTAATAAAATGTGGAAGGTGAAAGTAGAACCTATTTTTTGGCATGATTTGTCAGGCCTTGTCAACAAATTATTCCCAGATAAACCTATATATTGTCTGGAGAGGATTGAACGAACACAAGATCGTCTCCAGACAAAGCGCGCAAAACATAGGTATGGTATGGTATATAATGCAATAATGCAATAAGCGCACGCGGTTTTTCCTTCATGGACTTGACTTGAGCTTTGTTCAACATTTTATTTATGAACGTTTTTATAGAACTTCTTGATTGGGACCGTCTAATAAAATATTGTTAAACACTTTGAATTATTTATTATTTTAAAAATAATACTGCAGTGTTAAGAATCAAAGTTAAACCTTAACATTATCAGATCGCGTCATATCATCTTCTAAATGAGAATGATTTGTACGTAGATGAGTGAGCATTTGAGATCGTTGTTTGAACACAGTCGCACACCATTTGCATGTGAACTCCTCATGAGTTTTAAGATGAGAAGTCAACGCTTTGTTCCTAGGAAAAGATTTGCCACAAACGTTACAACGGTAATTCTTCTCTCCTGTGTGTCTTATCATGTGTCTCTTCAGTCCATAGCCAGTTTTAAATTGCCATTCGCAATATGGGCATCCGAAGTCTCTTTGTGATGGAAAGTGGATTGATCGAACGTGAATAGAGCGCTTTCCACTAGTCTTGAAACTTAAATCGCAATGTGCGCAGCTGTAAGAAACCTCTTTTTCCTTGTGGGCTTCGTTTAAATGCGTCATCCTCTCGTAATAATTTTCAAAACGGATATTGCAATGAGGACATCCATATCTCGGTTCTTTAGCATGTGCATTAGCTTTGTGATAATCTCTGGCAGCTCGCATGGTGAATATTCGACCACATTCGTTACAAGGAAACGACCCCGATATATGGACTTCGGAATGTTTCCTCAATCTTGGTGCTGTCATATACCCTTTCCCGCAAGTAGCGCAAATGTAATGCTGGTAGTGAATATTCATGTGTTCGTAAAGTTTGAGGAAATTGTTGAATTTTTCACGGCATATAATGCATTTCCAGGACTCCTTATCAAGAGAAAACGGCAATACGCCATCTGGGTGGTTGGTGTTTAAAGTATACCCATGTTGAGTGACATGTTTCCGCATTTGTGTGACATCGGCAAAGGCAATAGAGCAAATATTGCATCTAGCATCAGTAACGTCAACATTAATAAGCGGCATTTCTTTGAATTTTTTGTAAATATCTTGCAGGGTGTGCGTATCACGACATGTTCTTACGTGTTCTCTGAGAGGCTGACACTCAGTAAAACTAGCTTCACAATAAGCGCATTTGAATCTATTCATTTTCCATCTAAAAGGACAAAATGACCAGCACTCCAACATGACACTCGCATTCTTCTTAGTGACAAAACGAGCCTCTGCCCTGGCGCTTCTTTTGTAGCGCCGTTTTCCTGGCATTCTACGGTCTTGTTCGTTTTCTAAACTTTCAGCTTCCTCTACTTTTATTTCAATTTGATTGGTATTTTGTCCACGGCTTCCTAAAAATAGAAAAATTCTAGTCAGAATTCTCCACGGTGATTTTTACTTAAATTATCTTGCGTGCGAGTGCGACACAGTAATTTAAATCTAGTGTTGACAACGTCATAGCACTTCCTTTTTTATTACTGTTCATATGAAAAATACTTGTTAATGTAGTCAGTTTTACTGCAAAATTCCTTATTATTCTTATAATTTAATACTTCGTTCTGTACCTATATTTTGTCGATAGGAAACAGAGAATTGAAAAGCATCGAATATTTCTAAACTCGTTTATTTTTGCATTTTATAAATAAGATTCTGTAAACTATGCTACATTTGTATTTTGTCTAGCAAATTACTAACATACGTATTTTTTACCCTACATACATATTTATCACTGATTTAAGTTTTATTCATTGTTATTTGCATGCGATACATATTTATTGTTACATAAAATTTAAATACTTACACGATTATAATTATATGAAGCAATTTCGAATGTTAAATAAGTATACATACATAGGTACTATTGCTAACATTCAATGCATTTAAAATACCAGCTTTGTTTCTTATGGCGTTATTAGATATTTTTGCATAAATGTGATTGCGTGATATAGACAAAGAACTAAGACGACAGCAATATCAAGTATATGAGTTAAGATACACGTATTCATATTCCAAGATTTTTCATTGATACAATATTAAGATGAGTCACATAGAACTTTGAATTATACAGAAAGGTTGTTTGGAGGTGGCAATTATTAAGATATTCTTACTTAACGCATTAATAGATGTCAAAAAAACATTCTAAGTTGGCTTGTATATCCAAAATCAGTCTCAAATGCTGCAAATGATTCATAATTATGTTTTTAACACAATTTTAATGAGATTATCCTAAATGGATTTATACCTATTCTAGATCTATGGGTCTCCGATATATGGGTTAAAATGTCCAACGTAGAAATGCTTTTTCGCTGTGTTTATCCAAAGAAAATTTAGAAGCAAAAACTCTCGAGCAACTACCGCTTGGGTATTTTTTGGTCCTATAAACTTTAACATTGTGATGATATTTCTAAGAATTAGTTTTAATGTCATGGCATGGCACGTAGTATACTCGTACATTTCTGCACCTGGTTTGTAATTGTGAAACTCCATTAGATGCCGCTTTCGCAATTCCCAAGTCGCGGTTGCAAACCTCGGCTTCTCCTTGCAGTAAACAAAATACACTTATACGGCAGGTTCGTATGTTTTTATATGAAAATTTCTGTTCTCTTAAGACGAAACTGTTGCGACGCAACGACTGCAATTATACAGGGTGAATTTTTGAGACGGTACATTAAGGGCAGGTACCTTAACCGTTATAGTTACAGGAAAACGTTTCTAGGAGACCATCCATAACTTTTTAATATATTCTGAACTGCATTCAGATTTTGAAAAAAAAAAACCGTTAGCAAAAAAAATTGTAAAATACCAAAACATTTTTTTTATGCCAATCGATCATATTTCGTGTGGAGATCAAAAGACTATGGTCCATTTAAGTCATGAGTATTTATTAGCACATACGCGCTAATAAATCAGTTACAGTGATGATTGTATTACAAACATCATTCTGATAATGCTCAGCAGTCAGTTTGGTTGTTTAATGATATATGATATGTGAATTGAATCTTACAATAGCCATATAGCATACATCCCACAGGACACGTCGTCAGTCGTCAGCATTTATCAGTTGTTTGTTATCGTATTGTAAGTGAGTTATCGAATCGTTAAGACAGTCTATATTATCCTGATCCTGTATACCATCACAACAAAGTCCCTCGCCGCGTCTGTCTGTCTGTTCGCGATAAACTTGAACGCGATAAACTTAAAAAGTACTGAGCGGATTTTCATGCGGTTTTCACCGATTGATAGAGTAATTCCTAAGGAAGGTTTAGGTGTATGTGTATAATAAGTTGAGGTTTTATGTAAATTGATAGAAATATGACGATATTTGTTGAAGTGGTCGGCAAAAATTAAGCAGACTGGAAGCTTGCATCGAAAACGCTGCCTAAACCATTTGAGCTATAACAAAATAATGTATGATGGAATTGTTCCTCTTTTATAGATCTACAAAAAAGTCCGCGACGGCATATGTCTATCTTTTAAGAATAGCTTACCGTGAAAAACACAGGTAATAATATACAAAATTACATTTTAAACGCTGCAAAATTTTTCCTTCATGGGTAAATTGACTCGAGCTTTGTTCTACATTTTAGAGTGCCTAAATACAGACAGAATCTGATTCGGAATTCCAAAACGGAATATCGATAATGTATGAAAATTCCCATTTTCTCGTGGTCCCATGATTCCCATTAATGGGACCACCAGGGAGAACTGTTTCTCGTAGTCCCATTAAATACATATGTGTGGTAGGTCCATAGATTTGTATGGATTCACAGCGGTCGAAATTGCGTATGTAGTGTAGGGCCAGGCTTATTTGTGCACGTTTTTAGAGAGCTTCTTGATTAGGAACGTCTAATAAAATGTTGTTAAACGCTTTGGATTATTTATTATTTTGAAAATAATACTGCATTGTTAAGAATCAAAGTTAAACCTTTACATTATCATCTTCTGCTAAATGTAAATGATTTGTACGTAGAATTTGTAGTAAGCATTTTGAGATCGTTTGTTTGATTGAACGAACACAGTTGCACACCATTTGCAGGTGACCTCCTAATGAGTTTTGAGATGGGAAGTCAACTCTTTTTTCCTAGGAAAAGATTTGCCACAAACGTTACAACGGTAATAATTCTTCTCTCCTGTGTGTCTTATCATGTGTCTTTTCAGCCTATAGCTAGTTTTAAACTGCCATTCGCAATATGGGCAGCAGAAATCCCTTTGAGATGGAAAGTGGACTGATCGAACGTGAATAGAACGTTTTGTACTAGTCTTGAAGCTTAAATCGCAATGTGCACAGCTGTATGAAACCTCCTTTTCTTTGTGGGTTTCATTTAAATGCGCCATCCTCTCGTAATAATTTTCAAATCGGATATTGCAATGAGGACATCCATATCGCGGTCCTTTAGCATGTGCATTAGCTTTGTGATGATCTCTGGCAGCTCGCATGGTGAATATTCGACCACATTCGTTACAAGGAAACGACCCCGATATATGGACTTCGGAATGTTTCCTCAATCTACGTCCTGTCATATACCCCTTCCCACAAGTACCGCAAATGTAATGCTGGTAGTGAACATTCATGTGTTCGTAAAGTTTGATGAAATTGTTGAAAGTTTCACAGCATATAATGCATTTCCAGGATTCCTTATCAAGAGAAAACGGTAATACGCCATCTGGGTGGTTTGTGTTTAAGGTATAACCATGTTGAGTGACATGTTTCCCCATTTGTGCAACATCGACAAAGGCAACAGAGCAAATGTTGCATTTAGCATCAGTAACGTCAACATTAATAAGCGGCATTTCTTTGAATTTACTGTAAATATCTTGCAGGGTGTGCATATCACGACAAGTTCTTACGTGTTCTCTAAGAGGCTGACACTCAGTAAAACTAGCTTCACAATAAGCGCATTTGAATCTATTCATTTTCCATCGAAATGGACAAAATGACCAGCACTCCAATATGACACTCGCATTCTCCTTAGTGACTAAGCGAGTTTCTGCCCTGGCGCTTCTTTGGTAGTGCCGCCGCCGTTTCCCTGGCACTTTACGATCTTGTTCGTTTTCTAAGCTTTCAGCTTTCTCTACCTCTATTTCAATTTGATCGGTATTTTGTCCACGGCTTCCTAAAAAAAGAAAAATTCTAGTCAGAATTCTCCACGGTGATTTTTACTTAAATTATCTTGCGTGCGACACAGTAATTCAAATCTAGTGCTGATTAAGCCGTAGCATCCCTTATTTTAATTCTGTTCCTATGTAAGTTACGCGAGTCATTGCATTCATTCGTTTTATTGCAAATTTTCTTACCTACTTGTACTTCGTTCTATAATTTGTTGATAGAAAATAGGAAATACAGAATTAAACAGCATCAAAATATGTTTCTAACTCCTTTATTTACATTTCATAAATAATATTATATTAACTATGCAAGATATGCTACGTTTGTATTTTATCTAGCAAATCACATAAATACATACATACTGTTCGCCTATCATAACTGATTTCGGTATTTTGCATTTTTATTTGCATGCGATACATTACATAGGTTTTTAACACTAAACGATTATAAATATTTGAAGCAATTTCTTTAGGAATGTGAAATAAGTATACATTCATATATACTTTGATTATTTAAAAAAGGTACTTACTATTGCTAACAAATATTGCTATTTTGACAAGGTAGGTATTTTAATTGCATGCCATCTGCTCAAAAAAGCTTTTGTTTATGGCGTTCGTAAGATATTTTCACTTATATGAGATTGCGTGATATAGCAAAGAACTTAGATTTAACCAAAATCAATTATATAAGTATCTTAACGTATTCATATTCCGAGCAACTTTTCATTGACACAATATAGGGTGCGATTGCGTAAGTTAATCGTATTCATTTGGCAGATCATATCGTATTCCATCGGCTGCAATTTGTATGGGATGACATATATTATGATACAATATGAACTGTCAAATGAATACGATTGACTTTACGCAATCACCTAGATACTCGTAAAGAATAAGTCACATATTTTAGAACTTTCAATTATAAAGAAAGGTTGTTTGGAGGTGGCAAATTAAGACATGCTTAACGTATTAATCGTTAAAAAAAACATTGTCATTAAAAATCAGTCTCAACTACTATAACGTATAAAATAAATGCTGCAAATGATTCATATTATTATGTTTTTATCACATTTTAATGAGATTATCCATTTATGTTCTAGATCTAAAAAACTAACGCTTTATTCTAAATTCCGATATATGGGTTAAAATATCAAACGTGGAAATGCTTTTTCGCTATGTGTTTATCCAAGGACAATTTAGAAGCAAAAGCTCGCGAGCAACTTCCGCATGGGTAGTTGTATTCGGAATCTTTCTTGGTCCTATGAGCTTTAACATTGTGATGATATTTCTGAGATCTAGTTTTAAATGTCATATGGCACGTAGTACACTCATACATCTCTGCACCAGGTTTGTAATTGTGAAACTCCATTAGATGCCGCTTTCGCAATTCCCAAGTTGCGAATCTCGGCTTCTCCTTGCAGTAAACACACATATACGGAAGGTTCGTATGTTGAGTTTTTATATGGATATTTCTCTCTTCTAAAGAAGAAAATGTTGCGACACAACGACTGCAATTATATTTGTTCCCATGAGGGATACGAGTATGCGCTATCAAAGCAGTTACAGTGATGAATCCTTCACCACAGGTATCACAAACGTAATTTTGATAATGCTCAGCGGTATGGTTTTTTAATGATATAAAGTCTGTGAATTGAATCTTACATATAGCACACTTCCAACAGGACCCGTCATTTAATTTGAAAGGCAGGACACCGAGCTGCGCGTCAGCATTTATCGGTTGTTTGTGATCGTTTTTTAAATGAGTAATCAAATCATCGAGACTTTCTATAGCCATGAAGCAAAGCTTGCATTGAAGATCTGTGATGTCAACTTTTAGAAATTCTTTACGAAGCTTTCTGTTGAATACTAATTGAACGTCGAAGTTAGCATGATGCGTGGCCATGTGTGTTCGCAGACCATTAGGATCATTGGACTGGACACGGCAAAAGACACAGTTAAAATTCTGACCCCAAGTTCTAAACGGGCATGCCGTGGAGCATTGAAGGATAATTTCAGTGTTGCTGCGATGCTTCAAAGATTTTCCAAAACGAGGCTTATAAGATGTTTTGTAGCATTTAAACTTGCGTTCATGCTGCCGCAATCCATGTTCTGACAAAAAAGTAGCCCCGCATTTATCACATGTGAATATTTTCACGTGACTTCTCAAGTGTCCGTTGATCTGTGAAAATTCGGAGAAAGTCTTGTCGCAGTCGAGACACATCCAGTGTCCTGTGGGGCCTTGCCGATATGGCAGTACTCCGAAGGGCACATCGAAATTAACTGTTATTTCGTGGTCCCGTGATAAATGATTCATTAAAGTTTGTACGTTTGGAACGTCTATCGAACACATTTTACATTTCAGTTCAGTAATATCTATTTTCAAATCGTCCACTACTTTGTAGAAAGCACTGTTATAATCGGCGTTGGAATGTTCCGTCTTTATGTGGGTTCTAAGTGCAGCCATCGGTTCGAATTCATCATGGCAATATGAGCAGACTATTCTATTAAATCGAGTTTTAAAGGGGAATGCGGTAGAATGTCTTAGAATAAGAACAGCGTTTTGTCGTTGCGGATTCTGGTTAACTGATCTTTCGAAAAGTCTCTTTTTCGGTTTAGTTTTTTTCTCACTAAGTCCGTCTATATCCTTTCTGGGTCCTAAAAAAGAAAACAAACTTCATCATTATTACATTCCATAACATTCTTCGTCATAATGCGGCAAGCATGTAACTTAAAATGCTTCAAAACTACATTAAACAACGTTCTAAAATTCATTTGATCTATCATCAATGTATCTAAAGTGTTTTCTTCATATTTGGTATCAGATGAAGCGCTTCACAAATCGTTATGTTTCTTAGCCGTATGTTTAATGTTTTCTTCACATTTGGTAAAGGATGAAGCGCTTCACAAATCGTAATGTTTCTTAGCTGTATGTTTATCCAGAAACAGTTTCGTGGTAAAGGCCTTTGGACAACTCGGGCAAGGATAATTCAATTCAGTATCTTTTTTCATTCTGTGCGTCCTCGCCATGTGATTATATTTTCCAGACCGGGTCTTAAAAGTCTTTTGGCAGGTAGAACACTCGTACTTATCAGCCCCAGTTTTAAAATTATGTACATCCATTAAATGTTTCTTCCTTAGTTCCCAATTGGCAAATCGTGGTTTCTCTTTACAATAATTACACATGTACGGCATTGAAGTATGCTGAGTTTTCACATGAATATTGCGCTCATCCAAAGAGGAAAAAGTAGCGATACATCTGCTACAACTGTATTTGTTTTCATGGGGTATCTTCGTATGGGCTATCATAGCAGATTCAGTAATAAATCCTTCTCCACACGTGTCACAAACATAGTTTTGGAAATGCTCTGCAGTATGTTTCTTCAAGGAAATGAAATCTTTGAATTCATTTGGACAAATCGTACATTTCCAAACAGAACCATCGTTTAATCTGAAGGGTAATACACCTAATTGATGTTCGGTATTAATAGGTTGTTCATGGTCATTTTTTAAATGATAAGTTAAGGCTTCAAAATCATTTATAGGCAAATAGCAAAGTTTACATTGTAAATTAGTAATGTCTATCTTTAGGAATTCTTTGCCTAACTTTTTATAAAATGCTGCTTGAACGTCATAATTGACGTGACGTGTTGCCATGTGACTTCGCAACCCAATGGGATCGCTAAATTGTACACGACAAAACACACAGTTAAAATTATTTTTCCACGTACGGAAAGGACATGCTGTAGAACATTGAAGAATTATCTCTGCGTTACCTCTTGGCTTCATGACAAGGCCATTACGAGGCTTGTACGCTGTTCGAAAGCATTTTACTTGGCGGTGATGATCCCTTAATGCATGATCTGATACAAATGTAGTGCCACACTTATCGCAACTAAAGTTCATGAAATGAGAGCTTATATGTCGTTTGAAATTAACAAAATCAGTTAGTATTCTTTGACAGTAAACGCAAACGTAGTGACTGTCATTATTTTGCTTATAAGGTAAAACACCGAAGCGAGCATTGAATTTGACAGGTTTCCCATGCTCATTTGAGAAGTGATTCATTAACGTATCTATGTCATGGATTTCTTCAGTACATATCTTACATTCTAATTCAGTAATATCTACTTTGATTAAATTATCTTTTGTCCTATAAAATACGTTCTTAAAGTCTGAATTGAGATGTTCAGTTTTCATATGATGCCTAAGAAGGTTAAGAGTATCATATTCCTCATGACAGTAAGCACAAAGTATTTGACTAAATCTAGTTTTAAAGGGGTATGCAGTGGAAAATTTTAGAATCATTTCAGCGTTGCGCCGCTGTGGCGTCTGGAACACAAGAACCACTTTCTTTTTTATTTTACTGTCACTTTCACTTCGTCCAACGTGTATTTCCAATGTGGACCCTAAAAACAAAAAAGAAACTGGTCAGTGTGATACCGGATCGACGGAGATGAGGTCTATTTGGTAAATTAGTCAAATGTGAAACACGCTATAATGTTTATCATGCATTTTATTCAACGTATCAAAATCAACATCGGGATGGTGTGATTTCACGTGACATTTCAGGCTAACTTTTTGAGCGAACTGCTTATCACAAATCGTACACACGAATCTTTTATTTTCACTATGAATCCACATATGTTGTTTAAGACTTTTCACTCTAGAAAACGCTTTAAAACAGACTGAACACTTGAACAACTTCTCCCCTGTATGGCCTAACGCATGGTCAGCTAATTCTCTCTTGTCAGCAAACTTGAGTCCACAGCAGGAGCAGGTAAAATTCTCATCCGAATGATTTATCTTATAATGTTTACGGAAAAATTTTCGAGTTTGAAACACCTCTCCACAATATGTACATTCGAACATTCTCTTTGGACAGCCATGAGTATCAACCAAATGTCTCTGTTTGGCCTCCCACGACATGAATCTTTCACCACAATGTACACAGCAGAAACACCAACAAGATTTTGAGATTTTAAGATGCAATTTTCTCTCTTCTGCAGTCGGGAAATCCTGCCAGCACTTCCTACATACATGTTTTCCAGAATGAGAGCACCTAATATGGTATTTAAGTGCTTCAGTGGTATGATAGGCCCTACCACACATATCACAGGTGAATCTCTGATAGTGAGCGGTCGTGTGCCGGAATAGACTAACAAGAGAAGGTAGTTTTTCTTGACAAATATAACATTCCCAATTCCCTTTGTCCATTTTGTACGGCTGCATGCCTATTTCGTAGTCAAAGTCGAGTTTCTTACAACCGTGGTAATCATAGATGTGTCTTGCCATCGCGATTAAATTATCGTAAGGTTCTAAGCATAATCTGCATTTGAGGTCAGTGAGTTCTACTTTGAGATAGTTTTTGCTATTACGAAGGTGTGCAAAGGCAGTGGAGACAGTGAAACTTTTGTGGTTTTCATCCATATGCTGCCTGTATAATGCAGGATCTTCAAACGGTTCGCAGCAGTACACGCAAAGCATACTTTTCCCCTGCAGTCTGAATGGATAAGCTGTAGAATATTGCAAGACCGCTGCAGCGTTTCGTTTCGCGATAGCGTAGTTGTCGGGTTCTAGAAAAAGAAAAAATCCAGTTGTGATAGATTTATTTATTTACAGCCCTGAGAATGTTGTTGTGATAGATTTATTTATTTACAGCCCTGAGAATGTTGACTGATCCTGACGATAGATTTCAATTTGATGGAAATAAATTAAGTAGGTACTCGTGGGTAACATTTAAGAAAACGCCGAGACGTTGAACATTGGTGGTTAGATATGTTATGTCTTCCGCTTATAACATAGCGTTTTTGATCCCTTAATTAAAGCCTGGGCAAACCGGCCGCGTAGTCACGCGTGCGTAGACACGCGCGTAGTTACGCACGTAACCCCCTGACACACCGGGTTACGCATACGTCTACGCGGCACGCAACGCAACCTGTCCCTTGCGTACCCAGCCGCTGCGGCAGCTATCTTTACGACTCTAGTGCGCGATGTCAGACGAAATGGACTAATTTTTTCGCACGAATTCAATTCGTTTTTCTTTAATATCGTTATTCATTATATAAAAACAAAATAAAACACCACTTACTAATGGTAGTACCGGTACTATTTGTAAACAAATACAATTGAATGCGTAGTCGCGCATAGTGACGCGCAGCAAAGATACGTGCGTGTTCGAATTTGTTCGGTGACGTCCAATAGGGAACGTCATCAATGCGTTCCGCTCTGTATAGGTACGCAGCCTGTTTGTCTCGTGAGAGCTGCAATGCGTTGGGTTACGCATCAGTCTACGTGCACGCGTACGTTACGCAAGCGGTGTGCCATGAAGTTTCAGGCATTACAACGTCATGGTACGTCTACGTGCACGCTTACGCATACGCTTACGCATCCGGTGTGTATCGCGCTTTATTCTTTACTAGCTTCCGCCCGCGACTTCGTCCGCGTGGATATTAGAGAAAATCCTTACGGAACCTTCAACCAGGATCAGACCAGCCGTTTTTACGCGATTAGGCGGCCCCACCAAGCGCGCCGCCTCGCGAGGCAAGACGTTTGCCGCGTGTGGTGAGCCTCGCACGAGGCTGCTTGCTTGGTGGGGATCCGCCTAAACGCGTAAAAACGGCTGATCGGATCCTGGTTGAAGGTTCCCTAAGGATTTTCTCTAATATCCACGCGGACGAAGTCGCGGGCGGAAGCTAGTTTATTACAATAAGCATTGGGTCCAGAGTTATTAGTATCCCGTTCCCGTTCCCGTTCCCGTTCCCGTTCCCGTTTCGTTCCCGTTCCCGTTCCCGTTTCGTTCCCGTTCCCTTTCAGTTCCCGTTTCATTCCCGTTCCCGTTCCCGTTCCCGTTCCCGTTCCCGTCCCTTGGGGCTGAGTCAACTGTGTTCGACTTCAAAATAAATGTCATTTTCGCAATCACCATCCCATAAAACCGCAAGAACGACATCCATATCGACTTACATGGATAATTTTCAAAATAACTAAATGTGTTTGCCTCTTTATTTTAGACGTGCTCCAACAAATTTTAGAGTTGTAATGTCTATTTTATATTCTTTTTCCATACAAAATTTGAACCCCATTTTCACCCCCTTAAGTGTTAAATCGTGTCCACAGTGTTTGACTTCAAAATAAATGTCATTTTCGCAATCACCATCCCATGAAACCTCAAGAACGACATCCATATCGATTTTTATGTTTACTTACCCCATTTACTCCCTAAGGGGTGGATTTTCAAAATCACAAAATATGTGATTGCCTATATTTATTTATAGACGTGCTCCTACGAAGTTTGAAGTTATAATGTCTACTTTATATTATTTTTCCATACAAAATTTGAACCCCATTTTCACCCCTTTAGGGGTTAAATCATGTCCACCGTGTTGGACTTCAAAATAAATGTCATTTTCGCAATTGTCATCCCAGAAAACCCCAATAACGACATCCATATCTATTTATAGGTTTTTTACCCCATTTCACCCCTATTTCATATTTACCAATAACAATTTACATTGTGTTAGATTTCCATTCATAAGCCTAAATAATAAATTTAGCGATATTTTATTCGAAAATAAAGGATTTTCAATACACAACTTCATCCCCCTTTTCACCCCTTCGGGGGTGAAATTTTCAAAAACGCTGTGACACGTGTATATTAATATTCAATTGTTAGCCTAAACACAAAATTTTAAGATCCTAGCTTTGAAACTGAGGGACTTTCATACAAACTTTGGACCCCCGTTTCACCCCTTTGGGGGGTGAGTTTTGAAAAATCCTTTCTTAGTGCACCCCTAGACCTCATAAGAAACATATGTGTCAAATTTGGTGTTTCTAGACTCAGCGGTTTGGGCTGTGCGTTGATATGTCAGTCAGTCACTCAGAGTCTTCTTTTATATATTTAGATAGCTTCTGCCCGCGACTTCGTCCGCGTGGATGTTAGAGAAAATCCTTAGAGAACCTTTAACCAGGATCTGACCAGTCATTTTTACGTTTCCGGTTCCGGTTCCCGTTCCCGTTCTGTTCCCGTCCATTCCCGTCCTTTTTCTGTCCCGTTCTCGTACCCCTTCCGTTGCCATTCCCGTTCCCGTACCGTTCTCGTCCCGTTTCATTCCCGTTTCATTCCCGTTTCATTCCCGTTCTGTTCCCGTTCCCATCCCGTTCCCATTCCGTCCCGTTCCCGTTCTCGTTCCGTTCCGTTCCCGATCCTTTCCCCTCCGTTCCCGTGACGTTCCGTTACCGTTCCCGTCCCGTTTTCGTTCCCGTTTCGTTCCCGTTCCATTCCATTATCGTTCCGTCTCTTTCCGTTCCCGTTTCGTTCCCGTTCACGTCCCGTTTCCGTTCCGTACTCCTTCTGTTCCTTTTCCCGGTACCGTTCCCGTCCCGTTCCTGTACCTTTCTCTTTCTCGTTCCATTCCCGTTCCGTTCTCGTTTCGTTCCCCTTCCGTTCCCGTTCCCATTCCGTTCCCTTTCGGTTCCCGTTTCATACACGTTCCCTTCCCGTTCCGTTTCCGTTCCGGCCCACTCCGTTCCCGTCCCGTTCTCGTCCTGTTCCCTTTCCTGTTCCCGTGCCCGTGCCCGTGCCTGTTCTCGTTCCCGTTACCTGGATGTGCATGTCCAGGTACAGGTCCATGATGTGTCATGTCCACCGTGTTGGACTTCAAAATAAATGTCATTTTCGCAATCACCATCCCATGAAACCTCAAGAACGACCTCCACATCGATTTTTATGTTTACTCATCCCATTTACCCCCTAAGGGGTTGATTTTTAAAATCACAAAATATATGTTTGCTTATTTATTTTTAGACGTGCTCCTACGAAGTTTAAAGATGTAATGGCCATTTAATATTTTTTTCCATACAAATTTTGAACCCCATTTTCACCCCTTGAGGGTTAAATCATGTCCACCGTGTTGGACTTCAAAATAAATGTCATTTTTGCAATCGTCATCCCAGAAAACCCCAATAACGACATTCGTATCTATTTTTAGGTTTACCCACCCCATTTACCCCCAAGGGGTTTATTTTCAAAATCACAAAATATATGTTTGCTTATTTATTTTTAGACGTGCTCCTACGAAGTTTAAAGTTGTAATGTCCATTTAATATTATTTTTCCATACAAAATTAGAACCCCATTTTCACCCCTTGAGGGGTCAAATCATGTCCACCGTGTTGGACTTCAAAATAAATGTCATTTTTGCAATCGTCATCCCAGAAAACCCCAATAACGACATCCATATCTATTTTTAGGTTTATTTACCCCTTTTCACCCCCATTTCATCCCCGTAGGGGTTAAAATACTAACAATAACAATATACGTTGCGTTAGATTTCCATCCATAAGCCTAAATAATATATTTAGCAATTTTGACTTCGAAATAAAGGATTTTCTTCATTACACAACTTCATCCCCCTTTTGACCCCTTCGGGGGTAGAATTTTGAAAAAACGCTGAGACCCGTATTTATTAATTTTCAATTTTCAGCCTAAACACAAAATTTGAACATCCTAGCTTCAAAACTGAGGGACTTTCATACAAACTTTCATCCCTTATTTCACCCCCTTAGGGATGGAATTTTTAAAAATGCTTCCATAGTGGATGCCTACACTGTATGAGGTATCTGTGTGCAAAATTTCAAGTCTCTAGGTCCAGCGGTTTGGGCTGTGCGTTGATAGATCAGTCAGTCATTCAGTTTACGATTTTATATATTAAGATTCGCAAGTTATTGATTGATTATTCATTGTTGCACTTTGATCATTGATCGAAGTTATTGCAAGAAGTTTTAACTGTTTGATATATTTGACTGAATAAAGAAATAATAAAGAGAGCCTTGTACTTTACCTATTTGTTTATAATGTCTTGATTTTTTGCCGTAAAAAAACTGTTTCCAGACCTCATATTCTGTGCAAATGTAAAAGTTAAAGATCCTAAAAATGAGCAGTAATTAAAACTTCTCAACTAGGGAAAGAATAAAGAAAACTTTTTGTACATAATCAACTATTTATTCAAAATAATGAATTCCCTTCATAAATTCAAACAATAAACGGGAAACATGAAGGCTAAAAGATAACCTAACATAATAATTTATTAATAAGGTGGCATTTAAATTTAAGCCTTAGAGCATTACCATACATTACGTAGGAAGCCAGCACAGCCAACAAAATTTAAAATTGTGCATGGCTGGAATAAGCATGTCAAAGAAGCACATAAACAGGCTAGAGATGATTTTC
Source organism: Agriphila geniculea (assembly GCA_943789525.1). Lineage (NCBI taxonomy): Eukaryota > Metazoa > Arthropoda > Insecta > Lepidoptera > Crambidae > Agriphila > Agriphila geniculea. The sequence continues at coordinate 12,278,555 of OX038891.1, forward strand.
AACTTTATGCTCATGCTCAGTCTTTATGCGTATGGAAAGCCCAATAGTGGCCCTATCTTTGAAAAAATGTGTGAGAGTAGGAAAATATTTAAATCTCGGTTAAAGTATTGTATTAATAATCAGGAACAAATAAAAATGGACATTCTTGCCTCACAGCACTCGGCAAAAAAGTTTAGTAAGTTTTGGAATGGAACTAAGAAGTTAAATAGTAAAGTGAGACTACCTGTTAGTGTTGATGGGGTTAGTGACCAGCGGGAAATAGCCAATATTTTTAAGGACAACTTTATAGTGCAAACTGGTTTGCCGTCAGTGCGAGATGTTGAGTGTTGTCATGGTCAGCAGCCCATTAATTTCTCTGCCAAGGATGTATTAACTATTGTAAAGAATATGAAACGTGGTAAGTCACCTGGCCATGACGGACTTAGCATCGAGCACTTGCAGAATGCTGGACCTCATCTCTGTAGAGTATTGAGTATGCTGTTTACTCTGTGCTTAAGACATTCTTATTTGCCTAAGGATCTTATGAAGACAATTGTGGTACCAATTGTGAAGAACCCTACTGGAGATACATCAGATAAATTAAACTATAGACCAATCTCTCTAGCCACAATCATAGCAAAGGTTTTGGATGGATTACTGGATAAGCAGCTTGAAAGAGTGACGTCATCATTGCAGGACACGCAATTCGGTTTTCGGGCGGGGCTCTCTACCATAGTAGAACCAAATAAGTAGGCCAACTCGAGCCTCGAGCGAGCGATACAGCTTAAACACGAAGGGCTGTCACATCGCTAGTTTATTCGGTCGTCAAAAAATGCATAGTCAATCTCTATACAAAATATTTTTTCCTTGTAGGGATCACTAATACACCATCAGGGATCTATAATACAAAGTTTTTTTTAAATATTTTTTTGTAGGTAGACCACGCGTCTATCGACTAAAATAATTAAGTTAATGTTAATTGTAATTTGACTGATGTATGTGATACATTGGCACTTTCGTTTTGACACCAATAAAAACTTACTAAAGAAAAATAGCAATGTATCACATATAAGGTGGTACCGTTTTAACTGTGAAAACTTAAAGGGGTGGTCAGGTGATGTGTTTAGAACACAATAAAAATAATAAAAAAAAATCAGAAAATTATTTCTTTTTTTTAATTTTTTATTAATTTTTTTCATTATAATTATTATCGTAGTCGATTCTTCCGTTATTAAACCTAAACAACCACAAAATAATAATAAATACAACGATAATCGAATAACTATGGTATATCTTGTTTTACTACGCATCATGCTATCCACTAGGGTCACGCGCGGGCCGCACGCGGAGGTCATCGACCCAGCAACAGCTGAGACGATTATACTCACGCGTATCGTACGTACGCCATAGAATTTTCGAAATATGCTACTGATTCTACTACTTAATACCTACATGGCTTTCCTAGCAAATGTTACCTACGCTATTATTTAAGGTACCCAGTAAGTTCGATGACCTTTGATAAACTCAACTTTATTAAAGTAAGTGTAATGTTAGTTATAATGAACGGTCGCTTTAAATTAGTACTTGTAATTACATGATCCCACTTTTCATTACATTTCTATTCTAACAAGTAAGTTCAATGACCCTTGATAACATCAATTTAAGGGATCCCACTTTTCATTACATTTCTATTCTAACAAGTAAGTTCAATGACCCTTGATAACATCAATTTAAGGTGTTTATCCTATGACGTGTTTAGTAAATTACTTATACTTACCTATGAGCAGAATTAAAACGAGACTCATTGGTCTCGCTTCACACATTGTATCCGATACTTTTCACTATCACATCACATCAAAATGCACTCAAACTTTAAAGTATCAGTGAACTTTTGTCCATTATACATGACCAGTCAGTATACCTGTACCTACTGGAAATCCTTTTACTTGTCCACTAAAGAATCGATGCAAGATAATCACACAGTAAGACTAAATACCTACTCGTAACTCGTAAATTATCACACTAATTTCTAATGTAGGTAGGTACAATACACTCATACGCATCACAATATCACGTTATGTGTTACGAGTTACGACATTTCATAGACTTCGTGTCCATGATTTTGTGTATACACGTGATTACGTACGTTTAATGTCACGTCACGTTATTCTGTGACATGACATTAAAAGATAGGCAAAATGCGTGAAATATCACGACAAAGCGACCGGCGTGTGCGACAGGTCACGCGGTCACGCACGACGACACAACTCACTCAACCAACTCAAATCAAAATCTGCGGCGGGGCGGAGAGTGGCAAGGCGGGCGGCGTCCTTTGCTGCCCGCAGCCCGTGCCGCGTCCGCGTCGTCGGCGCATCTACAAAGAAAGCGCCGACCGATAAAGGGTTCTACAGACGTTTCGATATTGTGATATTCATTTTTGATGAGTAAGTAAATCGTTTAATTAATTTAGCTAGCTTCGTGCTCGTTAACTTATTTTATTAAGATAAGTACTTACCTAGGGCATCTTTTTTATTGATGTTAGGATTTTTTAAGTTATAAAACTGTTCACAAAAGAAAAAAACAATTATGAATCACATAGAATGTGTTATTATCTGTCACTATCTATCTCTCATTTTACTTTTTAGTGACTATTAACAATGTAAAGAATCATTCGATTAGGTATGTTAAAAGTTCACAACTAGGGCTTCCATTACGTAATTACGTAATTTCGCAATTACGTAATTACGGACAGATTTTAACTATTTCTTAAATACGTAACTCAAAGGTAAAATTCCGGAATTACGTAAGTATGTACTAACATACACATAAATATTTAAAATATCAATTGAATTTAATTTTCTACTTTCAAGACAGGGCAACACTAACCATTATAATATGACAACACCATTAGGCCTAGCACGGCAGCCGCGATATCTTCTCGATCAGTCTCTCACACTTCCCTTTTCATTCGAATATAGCGCGTTAAGCCGCTAAGCAACGTGCGAAAGGGAAAGAAAGTCAGAGTAAGTCTATGTTTCAGAGACTCATGTCGTGGCTGCCGTGCTAGTACAATACTCGAGGGTGTATCATCATCATCATTATATCAGCCGCACGACATCCACTGCTGGGTATAGGCCTCCCCTAAGGATCTCCACGACGATCGGTCCTGCGCTGCGCGCTTCCAGTGGCTTCCCGCGACCTTCACCAGATCGTCGGTCCACCTTGTCGGGGTCTACCCACAGAGCATCGTCCGGTGCGCGGTCGCCATTCCAGAACCTTTCCGCCCCAACGGCAATCAGTTCTTCTCGCTATGTGTCTTGCCCGTTGCCACTTTAGCTGAGCAATCCTTCGAGCGATGTCGGTTACTTTAGTTCTCCTGCGGATCTCCTCGTTTCTGATTCGATCACGCAGGGAAACGCCGAGCATGGCACTCTCCATTGCACGCTGGGTGACCTTGAGCCTCCTTATGAGACCATAGTTAAAGACCACGTTTCACTACCGTAAATCATCACTGGCAACAGACACTGTTCATAGACTTTCGTCTTTAGACACTGAGGTAAGTCGGAGGTGCAGATTTTTCGAAGCTTCCCGAATGCTGCCCGACAAGAGATCTCTTTCTCAAAGTTGGACTTACTTAACTGGACTGCCTGTCCTAGGTATACGTAATGGTCAACAACTTCAAGTTTAGTGTTCCCAACATGAACTGGAGAGGGTACAACATGGCCATTTGACATAATTTTCGTCTTATCCATGTTCATCCTGAGACCCTCTCTTTGGGAAGCACTACGGAGATCTTCCAGCATTGTGTTCAGGTCTTCCATGGTCTCAGCCATAAGGACTGTATCATCGGCAAAACAAAGGTGTGTTAGGTACTGGCCATTAATGTTGATGCCGAGTCCTTTCCAGTCCAAGAGCTTAAAGATGTCCTCCAAGGAGTTCTCCGGAGAAATAACGTCTCCCTGTCTCCCACCACGCTGCAGTTGGATAGCATTTGTGCTCTGATTCTGTACTCGGATCAACATGGTGGCATTTTTGTATAATTTTGTATAACATAAAGTCCAACCATTTTCATCTGGTCTTAAATCTGTGTTGTGTATGGTCACTTTCCATAGTCTTACTATTATCAATGGCAACCAAACACAGCTGTAGAATACGACAATAGCTAAACCATGTAGTAAACCTCGAAAAATAAAAAATAAAACGTTTTTGGAGATATACAAATATAGGTTACGGTAAAACATGGGTTAAAGAATCTATAATTTCGTAATAAATAACAATATCACAACGGCAAACGGTAACCTTTTTAGTGATTTAAATGTTCTACGGGCTACTGTACTATAAGTTTATTTCAATGGGGTTGGCAACGCAAAGCTTAACCAACCCCAGCGTACGCAGTGACATCTACAATTGTAGATGTCGCTGCGTACGCTTGTTCCTAAGACAGTAGACGTTCAGAACAAAATGTAATGGGAAAATAGGTAATTATTTTGTGGTATTTTTGTACCGAAAAAGACCCATTGACCCAAAATGGATATAAAAGACTATTCTACAATGCAAATGCCGGAATTGAAAGCCAAATTAAGACGTTTTTATTCTTACAGATTTTATATATTTTATCTATATCCAGATTTTTCGGAAATTTTTAAGTGCCAACAATTTTGAAGCCTATTACACAGAATTTAATCATTTTAAAACTAAAAACACGATTTTTTAAAGTAAAAGTCCTTTGTTTTCATAGCTCTCGTGGAACAAGCGTACGCAGCGTCATTTTGACAGTTGCCTTCCCCATTACTGCTGGGTGCTGGCTTGTTACTCTATTTTCTTTTTTAAATTCATCTTTATATTTTATCTATTGTTTCAAATTTTAATAAATAAAAAGTTTATTAATAATGTTTTCATTTCAATTTCCTTCTAAAACTTATATGACGAAAAAATATAATGGCTTTTAAAAAACCCATATAGTTACGTAATTACGTAGTTACGTAATTGGAGCATTATAGTGCGTAACCCGTTACGTAATTAGTTATTCCGTAATTTTGGAAGCCCTATTCACAACCACACCTCCTGCCTTATTTGTGATTAAAAGATGGTTTTGATGACTCGATTTTGTAGTTTCATGGCGATGATAGTAAAGTATAATAATTTAAAATTCGCTTAAGTAATGTAGGTATGTGAAAGGAAGTCCACAAACTATTTTTAGGAGTTGAGATTCCGTCCGTGTAGTCATAGTGTGTAGAACTACCTTTAAAGTAAAACAAAACCCTCCCCCGCCCGCCTGCAGTCTCCCTCTCTCTTTCTCTTGGTTGGACCGCACGCACTTCTTATTTTTTCTGCAGTCTGTTTCCGTGTGTTCTCTTGTCGTGTTGTGTTTGCGTAGTGTTAGCTATGGTTCGATAATCAAGAGTACCTACCTACTGCGTACTTGTGCATTGAGAGAGGACAGAGGTGGTGATCGGGTGCAGCAGTTCTGTAGATAATTTTATAAAAGTGTAAATAGGACTTGTGAAAACAACTTTTTAATAGGTGATGAACTTTTAAACGCGCCAAATTAATGTAATAATAAAATAATACCATAGTAGATACCTAACCTATTTTAGTTATTTTATGTAAAAGATTGACTGTTTTTATTAAGTACATTATTTTGAAAGTCCAAAGCCTGTCAAGTGTGATGGGAAGCTTATCAGTCGTATCACCTCTTGTGTAGTGTGCAGTGTAAACAAAATCAACCAGCTGTTTGGGGTCATGTAGGTACACTTACCAATTTAAAGTAACAGAGATTATTAGGTACTTAATAACTCGCGTTTTTTAAAATTAATTAAGTTCGAGTTTATCAAAGGTCATCGAACTTAGTGATACCTATTAAAGCGTAGGCAACAACATTCGTTTGTAGGAAAGCCAGTTGTAGGTACGTGTGCGTAGCGTAGTGACTAGTGAGGTACAGTGGAACAACATCGTCAGCTTGCCAATGTGCAACCAGTACCTAAAAAAGGTAGTCGTGCCGACCCTGCCAATTACCGACCAATCGCCATCACTTCCATACTGTGTAAAGTTATGGAGAGAGTACTGAACGGCAAGCTGCTCACTTACCTAGAGGATAACGATCTCCTCAGTGATCGTCAATATGGCTTTCGCCGGGGACGATCAACTGGGGATCTTCTTGTGTATATGACGCACTGCTGGGGCGAGGCCATTGAGAAACACGGCGAAGCACTTGCTGTTTCGCTTGACATCTCAAAGGCTTTCGACAGGGTTTGGCACGCAAGTCTGCTGAGCAAGCTCCCAGCGTACGGAATCCCCGCTGGCTTTTGTAGCTGGGTAGCCGACTTCTTGAGTGAACGGTCGATCAGAGTAGTCATTGACGGCTGCTCCTCTGACCTCATGGCGATTGATGCCGGAGTTCCTCAGGGGTCGGTGCTCTCTGCGACGCTTTTCCTGCTACACATCAATGACCTACTAATATCGGGCATTGTTGCGTACGCAGATGACAGTACTGTCATGGAGAGATATCTGTCCAGCGCGAAAGTCGGTAGAGATGAGGTAAAAATATTGAGAGAGGCCATGGTCGAGCGATTGAACCTGAAGTTAAGTCTCGTCTCCCAATGGGGTGATGAAAATCTCGTCAGTTTCAACGCTTCTAAAACGCAGGCGTGTCTGTTCACCGCAAAAAGGAGTCCATTCAACTTAACTCCTACTTTCCGAGGTACATCTATCCAAGTAACCGATACTCTCCAGCTTCTTGGCATGGAGTTATCTTCTGACCTTAACTTCGGCACCTCCATCGAATCCAAAGTTCAAACTGCAGCTAAGAAGCTGAGCATCCTAAATAAAGTCAAGCGGTACTTTAAGCCTGGGCAGCTTTTAACCCTTTATAAAGCTCAAGTCCGATCCTGCATGGAGTACTGTTGCCACCTTTGGGACGGCTCAGCGAAATATCAACTTGCTGCACTGGACTCGGTGGAACGCAGAGCCAAGAGATTAATAGGCGATGAAAAACTGGTAACAGCTAAGCTTCACAGTTTGGCTCACCGCCGAAAAGTTGCTTGCCTATCGGTCTTTTATAGATTGTACTTCGGTGAGTGTGCTCAAGAGCTGCATGAGCTCATTCCACCTTCTCCTTTCTACTATCGGACATCCAGACGCACTGCGGGCTATCACCCGTTCTTGGTTGATATACCTTTTCTGCGTACCAAGCGCTACTCCACATCGTTTATAATGCGCACAGCTATGGAATGGAATTCCCTGCCGGCGTCTGTGTTTCCGAGCGCATACAACCTGACTCTATTCAAGGCCAGAGTGAATAAGCACTTTCTGGGCAAGCTCGCTCCATCGTAGGCCCCGTCTTTGCTTTTGGGCTAGACTGGGGTCAAGAGCAAACCCATTTAAGATAAAAAAAAAAAAAAAAAAAAAGCTGTTTGTCGGCCACGCGCCGGCGCCGGCCGGGTATGGATGGTATAATGCGTGAGTAAAACAAGGGAATACCATAGTAATCTGTTATTTTGTTGTATTTATTAATTATTTTGTGATTGTTTAGTTTCAATATCGAAGGAATCGACTACGATAATAATTATAATAAAAAAATAATAAAAATTAAAAAAATCAAAATAATTTTCTGATTTTTTTTATTATTTTTTTTGTGTTCTAAACACGTCACCTGACAACCCCTTAAAGTTTTCACAGTTAAAACGGTACCACCTTATATATCTGTCAAATTACAGTTTACATTAACCTGTTTTCAGGAATTGACAACAATTTGTCATTGCGTACGTCATGTTATGTGATTTGAAAACTTACGGTCGAAATAGGATTAATTAAATCGTGGCTTTACTAAATAATGTATTTATTCAAATAATTTTTTTTTATAAAAATCAAAACAATCGAAAATTAAACCAAATACTAACTAAATACCAAAGTACATTCAATAAAACCGCGCTAGTATCCGTTAAAAAGTGTTTTATTTCATATTATTAAAAAATATTTTTTACACTATTAACTGTTTTTTTATTTTTTATTTACCTACACTTCTCAAAATAATAATCTTTAAATTCTGAAATTGAATACTTTCCATAACCTTAAATAATAGGCATTAAAAGTACCTTTTCCTGTAGGAATTTGTGATTTTTTAACGAAATTACACAATTGACAAAAAAAATTTCGTCTGTTTCAACAAGTACGAAATGCCTTATTATTTAAAGTTTATGTAAAATATATCCTCATTCTTACAAATCTTTTTTGCAATAATATCTTTGGAAAGCATGGTATGTACTGTAGGTAGGTAAACGTTCAAATTATTACGAGCTGCAGCACAGCGGCGTGAAGCGTGCGTGAGCGCGGGAGGGATTACGTACGGCGCAGCCACGACTGTTGCACCTTTATCACCTTTAAATTTTGTCAGTGTGTGCGTGCGACGACGCATACGTACGGGCGCGCTCACATACAAACCGCGTTCGTGCGTATAATGAGTAAGATGACTTACTTATTTGGTTCTACTATGTCTCTACAGAGAGTGCCATTCTAGCTTTAAAACATACAGTCAACTATTATGTTAAAAGGAAAACTCCTGTTTATGCGTGTTTCCTGGATTTGTCCAAAGCCTTTGATATGGTTTCTTATAACAGGCTGTGGACAAAGCTGGAAAATGCTGGTGTATCTCCTGATGTTATTAGAATATTTTCATATTGGTACAGCAATCAGGTAAATGTTGTGAGGTGGGGAAATTCATTCTCTGATGAGTATTATATGAAATGTGGGGTGAGACAAGGGGGTTTGACATCCCCTCGTCTTTTTAACATTTATGTCAATGACCTTATTGTGGAGCTTAGCAACACCCATGTCGGATGCTTTATAGATGATGTTTGCGTAAATAATCTTAGTTATGCAGATGACATGGTGTTGCTGGGTCCCTCAATCGGGGGGGTTAGAAAGCTGTTGAGGACCTGTGAGTCTTATGCTGTGTCGCACGGTTTAAAGTACAACGCGAAAAAAAGTGAGTTTATGTTATTTAAATCTAACAATAAAGGGCCTTCCACAATACCACCCCTCACACTGAACGCAGTGACTTTGAACCGTGTCACACAGTTTAAATATTTGGGTCATGTAGTTAATGAAAATATGTGTGATGATTTAGATATCGAGAGGGAGCGTAGAGCATTGTCGGTACGGGGTAATATGTTGGCACACAGGTTTGCTCGATGTACTGCCGAGGTCAAAATCACGCTTTTTAAAGCCTATTGTCAGACATTTTACACGAGTAGCCTGTGGGCCAACTTTACACAGAAAGCCTACAATGCCCTACGCGTTCAATACAACAACATCTTCAGGGCTCTGTTCCGGCTCCCACGCTATTGTAGTGCGTCGGGTATGTTTGCCGATGCCAGCGTGGATGACTTTTACGCATTAATGCGAAAAAAGGTTGCCTCGTTGGTAAATAGGGTCCGGCGTAGCTCAAACAGAGTCCTGAGGATGGTGGGTGATCGCCTCGATTCAGCCCTAGTTGGCAGGTTTACCGAGCTGCATGTGGCAAGGGTTCGGTGAGCCTGCCCACTGGAGGTGTTAATTTATTTTAATTATTTGTTGCCATGTATACTAACATAGTCTATAAGTTATATTGTTACTAACAAACTATGGATCTCTGGTCTGAAAATAAATAATTTTTATTTTATTTTTATTTATTTATAAATCATTGGCATGGTGCTTGTAGAAAACTATTACAAGATCATAACTATAATGAAATCTTTGATCAAATAGTAACGTAACACGTAACGTGTAAAAAACTTAGAGCAGACAGTGTTTTATGTCCGCCTTTTTAGAAACCAACACTAGAATTTGTGATTGCGTTACAGCTTTGTTCTTAGCTAACAGATCAAGTAATTGCTTTAAATTATGATAATGCCATACAATTAAATTAATTACGATAAAAAATAAATTCAACCTCTTAAGGGTTTTTTTCCATAAAATAACATTATATTCTAACATACAACATACCTTGATCTAATATGATACAAAGTCAATACTTAACCTAAATTCAGTGAATATTTAAATTTGAATTTTCGGAGAATGTAGGTATATTTATTTAAAATAACAATATTAATTTGAGAGCTTATAATAGATATAGAGGGCGTTTGGTAATAGCCTTCTAAAGCCGAATTAGATAGGGTACTATGCATAAAAACCCAGAAAATTTGTATAAACCCTGAAAACCGCCATATGGCTGAGAAATTTTGAACTGAGCAACAATGTATATTACCAAACATACAGGATAACTAAATAATCGATGACTTCTAAAAATTCTTTAAATATTAGCGGAGATAATAATATTTTCTTTATCATTGAGACCATTAAACAATCATGTTATTGCGATAATGATAATGTTATTATGATAATGAAACATTGTATTAAATTAATCTACACAAAATATACAAGTGCGTATTCACCGCACGGAAAAATGATCTTTTTAAGTTAGGAACATCCCATAACAATAACATACATAAGTAATAAATGCAAAGATTAAAATATTAATTACACTGAACGAATCAGAGCATTACGACTTATTGTATAGTGTTGAACTTGGAAAAAACGGTGACAAAATACTTAATTCCAACTTTGTAAACATAATGTCAACTCTACACTCGCGAGATAAATCTCGACTGCCAACATAGCTACCCGATCAGCCAATCAAGATGGCGTTGATTTATTTACATCCTCCGTTTTGAGTTCTAATGGGTCTCAACGAGATGAATTAAAAGAAGAAGATATTAATACACTCAATTACTTCCATCAAGAAATCTCAACATCTGGATGATAAGATTTCATATGAGTTTTATAAGTCACCCTCTGATTAAACTGCTTCTCACATTCTTTGCACTCGAACCTTTTAACCTCACTATGTATCCACATATGCTGTATCAGATTTTTTTTCCTAGAAAAAGCTTTAGGACAAGACGTGCAATGAAAGATTTTCTCCTTAGTGTGTACGACTCTGTGCCTTTCCAAATTATTTTTCGTATCGAATTTCCTACCGCAAGTGCACGAGAAGTATTCGTTTGTGTGAGTAATCACGAAATGACATCGATATTTGCTCCTGGTTGGAAAAACTTCACGGCATTCAGGACAAACAATGGATCTGGATTGTTCGCCATGAACTTTGGTTCTATGTTCTTTTTTTAAAGTAACGGAAATGAACCTTTCACCACAATCTATGCAACCATAAGGCCAGCATCGGGGAGATTCTGATACATGTTTCCGCCTAGCTTCTAAAGACGGAAAAGTTTTCTTGCACTTAACACATACACGCAATGTTCCAGTCTGGCAGGTAAAAGAATGCTGTCGAAGTGACGAGGACGTGAAATAAGATTTACCGCATTGTTCACAGGTATATTTAGTAAAATGAGATTGTGTGTGTCTACTGAGATTGCGTAATGTAGATAGCTTCGTTTTGCAGATGGCACACACCCACATATCGTCATGGAAAGTAAAGGGTTGGACTCCCAAATCGTAATTCAGATTGATTTTTTTATTGTGGACTTTTATGAGATGGTCAGCCATCGATTCCAAAGATGGAAATGGTTGAAAACAAATCCTACAACTAAGCTCGGTGCAATCGACTTTTAAATATCCCTCGGGGATATGAGCGAAGGCTACGCGTATTATAAATTCTGAATGAAAATGGCGCATGTGCTCTCTAAACAAGGACGCGTCTGCGTACTCCTCTCGGCAGTACACGCAGACCAGGGCACATTCTGGTAGCTTGAACGGATATGCGGTAGTGTATCGGACTATTATCTCGGCGTTCTGCCTCGGCACGGCCATTGGATTTAATTCTAGAACAAACAGAAATGTTCTTGATCAGTGGAGTTTTCGTTTGTCATCGCTGTCCGAATCACCGATACCGTCGCAGTTTTGTAGACGAATGCAGCACCATTTTTAATCAATTTGATACGAAGCCGAGAAAAATTATCAAATATTGGCAAGGCAAGATGGTTTAAGTTAAGAGAAAATAAATATTAATTAATTGTGTGTTAATTAATTACCATAGAACATAGCTAACAGCCAACTGTGATGCCGTGAATCAAGCATAGTTTTCAGTGATGTGAATGTAGAGCCAGCGTAATAAGAATAAGAGCAACTGTTACCGTATATCCCATTAAGAAATCTCAACATCTGGATGATAAGATTTCATATGAGTTTTATAAGTCACCCTCTGATTAAACTTCTTATCACATTCTTTGCACTCGAACCTTTTAACCTTACTATGTATCCACATATGCTGTATCAGATTTTTTTTCCTGGAAAAGGCTTTAGGACAAGACGTGCAATGAAAGTTTTTCTCCTTGGTATGTACGACTCTGTGCTTTTCCAAATTAGTTTTCGTATGGAATTTCCTACCACAAGTGCAGGAGAAGTATTCGTTTGTATGAGTAATCACAAAATGACATCGATATTTGCGATTAGTTGGGAAAACTTCACGGCATTCGGGACAAACGAAGGATCTAGATTTCTTGCCATGTGCTTTGGCTCGGTGTTCTTCTTTTAAAGAGAGGGAAACAAATCTTTCGCCACAATCTATGCAACCATGATTCCAGCATCGAGGAGATTCTGATAAATGTTTCCGCCTAGCTTCTAAGGACGGGAAAGTTTTCTTGCACTTAACACATACACGCAATGTTCCAGTGTGGCAGGTAAAAGAATGCTGTCGAAGTGACGACGTCGTGAAAAAAGATTTAGCACATTGTTCACAAGTACGTTTCGAAAAATGAGATTGTGTATGTCTGCTGAGATTGCGTAATGTAGATAATTTTGTTTTGCAGATGGCACACACCCACATATCGTCATGGAAAGTAAACGGCTGGACTCCCAAATCGTAATTCAGATTGATATTTTTTTTGTGGACTTTTACGAGATGGTCAGCTATAACTTCTAAAGAGGGAAACGGTTCAGAACAAATTCTGCAACTAAGCTCGGTGCAATCGACTTTTAAATATCCCTCAGGGATATGAGCGAAGGCTACGCGTATTACGAATTCGGAATGAAAATGGCGCATGTGCTCTCTAAACAAGGACGCGTCTTCGTACTCCTCTCGGCAGTACACGCATACCAGGGCACATTCTGGTAGCTTGAACGGATATGCGGTCGCGTATCGAACTATTATCTCGGCGTTCTGCCTCGGCACGGCCTTTGGATTTAATTCTAGAACAAACAGAAATGTTCTTGATCAGTTGAGTTCAGGTGATTGTAGCCCGCGTAATAAGATTAAACAGGTGTTACCGTATCCCATTAAGAAACCTCAACATCTGGATGATACGATTTCATATGAATTTTATAAGTCACCCTCTGATTAAACTTCTTATCACATTCTTTGCACTCGAACCTTTTAACCTCACTATGTATCCACATATGCTGTATCAGATTATTTTTTCTAGAAAACGTTTTCGTACAAGATGTACAATGAAAGTTTTTTTCTTTAGTGTGTACGATTTTGTGTGTTTCCAATTTATATTTCGTATTGAATTTCATACCGCAAGTGCAGGAGAAATATTCATTTGTGTGAGTAATCACGAAATGAGATCGATATTTACGCCTAGTTAAAAAAACTTCACAGCATTTGGGACAAACAATGGATTTGGATTGCATGCCATGAACTTTGGCTCTATGTTCATCTTTTAAAGTTGAGGAAACGAATCTTTCTCCGCAATCTATGCAACCATAAAGCCGACATCGAGGAGATTCTGATACATGTTTCCGCCTAGCTTCTAAAGACGGAAAAGTTTTCTTACACTTAACACATATACGCAATGTTCCAATCTGGCAGTTAAGAGAATGGAATCGAAGTGACGAGGACGTGAAATAAGATTTACCGCATTGTTCACAGGTATATTTAGGAAAATGAGATTGCGTATGTCTGCTAAGATTGCGTAATGTAGATAATTTCGTTTTGCAGATGGCACACACCCACATATCGTCATGGAAAGTAAAGGGCTGGACTCCCAAATCGTAATCCAAATTGATATTTTTGTCGTGGACTTTTATGAGATGGTCAGCCATTGACTCTAAAGAGGGAAACGGTTGAGAACAAATCCTGCAACTAAGGTCGGTGCAATCGATTTTTAAATATAAGTCGTTGATATGAGCGAAGGCTACGCGTATTATGAATTCTGAATGAAAATGGCGCATGTGCTCTCTAAACAAGTTCGCGTCTTCGTACTCCTCTCGGCAGTACACGCACACCAGGGCACATTCTGGTAGCTTGAACGGATATGCGGTCGCGTATCGGACTATTATCTCGGCGTTCTGCCTCGCGACGGCCATTGGATTTAATTCTAGAACAAAGAGAAATGTTCTTGATCAGTTGAGTTTTCGTTTGTCATCTCTGTCCGAATCTCCGATACCATCGCAGTTTTGTAGATAATAACGAATGCAGCACCATTTTAAACAATTTGATAAGAAGCCGATAAAAATTGAATATTGGCAAGGTAAGACGGTTTTAGTTAAGGGAAAATATATATTAATTAATTGTGGAAATAATAATCAGCATAGAACATAGCTAACAGCCAATTGTGAAGCCGTGAATCTATAAAAGGTGTCCGTGAGGTGACTGTAGAGCCGGCGTAATAAGATTAAAAATGGATGTTACCGACTTACCGTATTCCATCAAGAAATCTCAACATCTGGATGATAAGATTTCATATGATTTTTATAAGTCACCCTCTGATTAAACTTCTTATCACATTCTTTGCACTCGAACCTCTTAACCTCACTATGTATCCACATATGCTGTATCAGATTATTTTTTCTAGAAAACGTTTTCGTACAAGATGTGCAATGAAAGTTTTTTTCTTTACTGTGTACGACTTTGTGTGTTTCCAATTTATTTTTCGTATGGAATTTCTTACCGCAAGTGCAGGAGAAAAACTCGTCTGTGTGAGTAATCACGAAACGAGATCGATATTTGTGCCTAGTTGAAAAAACTTCACGGCATTTGGGACAAACGATGGATTTGGATTGCTTGCCATGAACTTTGGCTATATGTTGATCTTTTAAAGTTGAGGAAATGAATCTTTCTCCGCAATCTATACAACTATAGAGCCGACGACATCGAGGAGATTCTGATACATGTTTCCGCCTAGCTTCCAAAGACGGAAAAGTTTTCTTGCACTTGACACATACACGCAATGTTCCAGTCTGGCAGGTAAAAGAATGCTGTCGAAGTGACGACGACGTGAAATAAGATTTACCGCATTGTTCACAAGTATATTTAGTAAAATGAGATTGTGTATGTCTACTGAGATTGCGTAATGTAGATAACTTCGTTTTGCAGATGGCACACACCCACATTTCATGGAAAGTAAAGGGCTGGACTCCCAAATCGTAATTCACATAGATATTTTTGTCGTGGACTTTTATGAGATGGTCAGCCATCGTCTCTAAAGAGGGAAACGGTTCGGAACAAATTCTGCAACTAAGCTCGGTGCAATCGACTTTTAAATATGAGTCGTTGACATGAGCGAAGGCTATGCGTAATTTGAATTCTGAATGAAAATTGCGCATGTGCTCTCTAAATAAGGTGGCGTCTTCGTACTCCTCTCGACAGTACACACAGACCAGGGCATTAACTGGTAGCTTGAACGGATATGCGGTCGTGTATCGGACTATTATCTCGGCGTTCCGCCTCGCGACGGCCATTGGATTTAATTCTAGAACAAACAGAAGTTCTTGATCAGTTGAGTTTTTGTTTATCTACTCCAATACCGTCGCAGTTTTTTTAATGATAACGAATGTAGAATCATTAAATGATCCTTAGTAATCAATTGACACAATTACAATAATAGTTGAAAAATTGGCCAAATATTGGGAAGATAAAATGGCCGCCAGCCTAGAGGCTGATTTTCAATCTATCGCATATTGGACCGAGACAACATTCGCAAAATAGCTATTAGCGTGGTGTTATCAAATATCTTCGTCTGGGTTACAAAGAAGGAAGCTTCTAGGACAGTGTTGGGCGTAATCGACAACTTTTTGTGAAATCATGATTTCTAGCTACGACTACAGAGTTAACTACTAGTAGTTATGACTACATGAAACCTAACTACAAATGGTCAGATTACCTAAAGTAATCGTTAATGTGATTACTGCAATAAAGTGGTTAATATAATAACTTATGATTACTTTTGTTCTAAGAATATTTTGTTTTGTAAGTAGAAACGTAAAAAAATTATACTCGTATATTGATTGATAGATATTTTACTAGGACCTATCAAGGCAAACTGCTGATTGAGATTTTAAACAACAATTTTCAATTCACCAAATAATTTTCTGAATCATAACAGAAAGTTAAGCAATATAAAAATTAAATTATTTTAGAAACCATTATTATAGACACAAGTTTTAATTCGTAGCTTGCTTCGCTTCGGTGTAGTATGGAATTTGAGGCATGTATTTTATACATATAAACCTTCCTCTTGAATCACTACCTAAACAAAAACCGCATCGAAATCCGTTGCGTAGTTTTAAAGATATAAGCATACAAAGGGACAGACAGCGGGAAGCGATTTGTACTATGTAGTGATAATAGTTAATATATTAATATCCAATAATTTGTCAAGTACAAAACAAAAAATCATCTTTAATCAAATTATTCGACAAACAAAAAAAAAGAATACTCAGTGATTTTGATTACAATCGATTTATTTGACAATATCCAACAGAACCAACTTCATTTCAGTGCGCTTGTGTTGATACGGTGCCTACGTACATACACATTTTCGAGTGAAGTTGCCGCCAACCACCATCCATTGTCATATTAATCGCTGCACTGCGAAAACAGCTCTTATTACGTACGACATAAAGACGGTCTCAAGGTCAACACAACATGTAGGTACAGTCTGACCATACAAGTACGAATTTACACACTCTAGAAGAAGTTACCAGTATACTCGATCTGGGAATTATCTTAGATAGTAAACTTACATTTACTTCTCATTTTGATAACATCATATCAAAATCTCTTAAACTCCTTGGCTTTATTTGGCGTAATTGTAAACATTTTAAAAATTTAGATGCTCTAAAATACACATATTTTGCATTGGTGCGTAGCTCCCTTGAATACTGCTCAAACATTTGGAATCCAAAATATAGATGTCATGTCGCTCGACTTGAAAGAATTAAAAAAAAGCTATTATATTTTTTAACGATTCACCAGCGTAAAAAGTATGAATTGGTTTCTTACAGTGATAGACTGGACTTTTTCGGATTTTCGACCCTAGAGAACCGTCGTTGGGTCGCTGACCAGGTCTTGTTGTACAAGATTTTAAGAGGTCACATTGACTGTCCCCAGTTGCTTCGTGAAATCCGATTTAAAACACCTCGATCTAATTCCAGATTAGCTAAATTTAAACTTTTCTCCCTTAGGCTTAATAGAACCAATTTGGGCCGCCAAAGTATTATTAATAGACTTTGTTATGAACACAACCAGATTTGTCACACTATTGATCCATTTACACTTTCATTACCATGTTACAAAAAAGAATTATATAAGATTAGTAAGTAGGTTTTATTGTATCATTATTTAGGAATGTTGTTGATTTGTTGCCAAATTGAAATTAAGTAAGTTTTATATATTCATGTTGTGTTTACCTTTAATTGTTTTTTCACTATTCTTTTAATTTTAAGTATTTTTATTTAATGTGTTTGTTGTGGTGTAAAAATGTTGGCAGACCTAATAAATAAATAAATAAATTTAATAAAATAAAACGCAACAGAACCACAGACTAGACGCAATGACACACAGTGACAGCATCTTTAACGTATAATAATAACCACTTATCGGTGCAAAAAGTATATTTTTATATGGTCCGAATCGCGTATGTTAAAATTTAGTATTTCTTATTCATGTTGAATGTGTTTCCTTAAACACTGACTTGTGTCGTTTTCAGGAAGTGTCTAGGAGGTCAGGGCAAAGTATAACGGGTGTAACAAGACCTTCAACGAAGCCGAAGTCCACGTATTCCACCCATCATTAGGATCATTTTTGTCGTTTAAACTATACCTGGGAAACCAATAGCTACAAAGTTATTGAAGGTCAAAGTCAAAAATTTTTTTTCAAAATTTTCATGAAATCTTATTTTATTCGTTATTGCCTACTTTTTGTCCAATGAAACATTATCATAATTTTAAGTATTTCGTAACAAACAATGGCTTCAAAACGTCGTCACTCGATGTATCTCATGAGCACGCACATAAACGCTGCCTTTCCACTCGGCCGCACGCAGCTGTGTAGCATACACTCGCAGGCGCGGTCTGTTGTACGCGTTACATTACGTGGTAAAGTATGCAATGCTTTTTTAACACCAAAAATCAAAATCGTTTCCCAGCAATAATTTTGAACAGAAATAGTCCTGATGATGGGCAGAATACGTAGACCTCGGCTTCGTTGAAGGTCTTGTTACACCCGGTATGCTCTTGTGAGCTTTATTCCTTATTCGATCGATATGAAAACACAAAAAAAAGTTCAGGTAATAATGCCACCTACGACCCTGTCCCCTATTTATATCAATATGCGATCGATTTATTTTTTGCGACCGGAGATCATGTCATGTTCAGGGTGGTATATTTCCCAGAAGCTTCCTACTCAGCAACCCAGACGAAGATATCTGATAACACCAAACTAATGGCTATGTCGCCAATGTGGTCTCGTCCCAATATTCGATAGATTGAAAATGAGCCTCTGGGCCGGCGGTCAATTAGGAGAAGAAAACATATTGTTTAAAACTATCAGCATAGTCCATCCAACAGCCAATCGTGATGACGTGCCGTAAGTCCTTGTCGAACCGGCATAATGTGAATAAGAACAGGTGTTACCATACATCAAGAAATCTCAACATGATGATAAGATTTCATATGAGTTTTATAAGTCACCTTCTGATTAAACTTCTTATCACATTCTTTGCACTCGAACCTTTTGACCTCACTATGTATCCACATATGCTGTATCAGACTCTTTTCTCTTGAAAACGCTTTCGGACAAGATGTGCAATTAAAGATTTTCTCTTTGGTGTGTACGACTCTGTGCTTTTCCAAACTATATTTTGTATCGAATTTCTTACCGCAAGTGCAAGAGAAGTAATCGTTTGTGTGTGTAATCACGAAATGACATCGAAATTTGCGATTAGTTGGGAAAACTTCACGGCATTCGGTACAAACATAAGATCTAGATTGCTTGCTATGTGCTTTGGCTCGGTGTTCTCTTTTTAAAGAGCTGGAAACAAATCTTTCGCCACAATCTATGCAACGATAATTCCAGCATCGAGGAGATTCCGATATATGTTTCCGCCTAGCTTCTAAGGACGGGAAAGTTTTCTTGCATTTAACACATACACTCAATGTTCCAGTCTGGCAGGTAAAAGAATGCTGTCGAAGTGACGAAGTCGAGAAAAAAGATTTACCGCATTGTTCACAAGTACATTTCGAAAAATGAGATTGTGTATGTCTGCTGAGATTGCGTAATGTAGAACACTTCGTTTTGCAGATGGCACACACCCACATATCGTCATGGAAAGTAAAGGGCTGGACTCCCAAATCGTAATTCAGATTGATATTTTTGTCGTGGACTTTTATGAGATGGTCAGCCATTGACTCTAAAGAGGGAAACGGTTTAGAACAAATTCTGCAACTAAGGTCGGTGCAATCGACTTTTAAATATCCTTCGTGGATATGTGCGAAAGCCATGCGTAATATGAATTCTGAATGAAAATCACGCATGTGCTCTCTAAACAAGGTCGCGTCTTCGTACTTCTCTTGGCAGTATACACAGACCAGGGCACATTCTGGTAGCTTGAACGGATATGCGGTCGCGTATTGGACTACTATCTCGGCGTTCCGCCTCGCGACGCCCGTTGGATTTAATTCTAGAACAAAAAAAAATGTTCTTGATCAGTGGAGCTTTCGTTTGTCACCTCCGAGACCATCGCAGTTTTATTAATGATGAAAAAAGCAGCATTTGTGATTAATTGACACGACGTCAAATAAACTGATCAAATATTAGCTAGGTTAGGTGGGACTTTAAGAGGATTCATATTTTTTAAAGTGTGTATCTATAGTAACGTAAAATATTGATCAAACAAAAGAGGTACCAAAACATTCAAATTGACTCTACTTAGTCTAGCCATAAGTACTGTTACAAAGGTAAAATTTTGAATTTAGAATGCAAGACGAAAAAAATATTATGGGCATTCGAAATTTGAACATTTAAAGAAAATAAAACCAAATAGTTTGTGGATATTTTTTCATTTTCTAAAATGGAGTGGACGTGCAAAGAAGACAAAGTCGCAGTAATTTGCACTGCATCGTTGCGGTCTCGCGCCAAGTAAGATTTTCAAACTATTGAAAAATTTGAAAATTCCACTGAAATTTTTTTATCGTGCTATCAAACGATTCAGGGAAGATTCAAGATTAGAAGATAAACAGAGAAGCGGTCGACCTCGTACTGTTCGGACTCCAGCGGTCATCAAAGCAGTGAAGGCGCGAATCCAACGAAATCCTGTCCGCAAGCAAAAAATGTTGGCTCTGCAGATGGGACTAAGCAAAATCACTGTTAAAAGGGTGTTGGATGAAGACCTAGGACTGCATGCTTACAGAAAAAATCAGCACATCTTTTTAAAGCACGGCTGAAGAAAATCATATTCGAAAGATGCCGGGTTTGGTTAAGGTGGTACGCGGAAAAAAAAACCGCGAAATACTTTTTTTGGACGAAAAAAATTTTAATGTTGAGGAGAGTTTCAACAAAAAAAAATTATTTAGTGTGTGCACACTCTAGTGAAGAAGCGAGCAGACGCGAGCCACGTGTTCAGCGTAGTCATCACCCTTCAGCATTCATGGTTTGGCTTAGGGTCTCCTATTTGGGTCCAACGGAGGTGTTTTTTTGTGAAAAAGGAGTGAAAACCAGTGCCTTTGAATACCAAAACACAGTCCTAACAAACATTCTGGAACCTCTTTCACAAACAAGGTTCGAAAACAGGCACTGGGTTTTCCAGCAGGATTCTACGCCAGCTCATAGGGCGAAAAGTACCCAAAACTGGCTCAGGATCTGAGGAATCGACTTTATCAGGTATGAGGATCGGCCCTCCTCTAGTCCAGACTCGAATCCCTTGGATTACAAAATATGGCAGTACTTAGAGGAGAAGGTCTGCTCTAAACCCCATCGCAACTTGGCGTCACTTAAAGCATCCCTGATTAAAGCAGTCGCCGATATTTACACGAACTTCGTACGTGATTCGATTGATGACTGGCCTCGCAGTTTGAAGTGTCCAATCCAAGCAAAAGGAGGACATTTTGAATAATTTTAATATGGTTTTAATTTGTATTTATACCCTTTCATTTGATATATAAATGGTTGTAGTGCGTAACTCATTGTGTCATTTATTTCACTTTCTATATGTAACAAAACTTATGGCTAGACTAGGTATATTATCATTACTACTATGACATATTATGAAGTGATTTCTGTATTTAGATCTGTCCACGAAGACTTCTCTACATTCAGGACACACGTGGGAGCGTTTTTGCTTCCCGTGGACTTTAACTTGATGACTCAACCTTTGATTCCAAGTGATAAAACGATCGCCGCAAACTTTACAGACATGAGGCCAGCATTGTGGAGATTCGTTTAAATGTTTTCGTCTTGCTTCCACAGTTTTGAAAGTACCTTTACATTTCCGACATAATTTTTGATTGCCTATATGAGAATGTTTCATATGTGCTCTTAGAGATGATTTCGAAGGATAAGACTTTCCACACGACTCGCATGTGTATTGCAAAAAGTGTGTCTGGGTGTGTCGACTAAGAGTACGAAGACTAGCGAACTTATCTTTGCATAAAGCACAAGAAAAACGATCCTCTCCGAGCTTAAAAGGTTGCATAGCCAGATCATAGTGCAAATTAAGGTCTCTTATACTATGGACTTCTTGTAAATGTAAAGCAGCATTCTTCAAATTTTCGACACGACCATGACATAGCCTACATCGAAGATCTGTGCAATCTACTTTTATGTATCCCTCCGGAATATGCGCAAACGCCGAACGTACAGAAAAGCCAATGTGTTCGACTTCCATGTGTTTTCTAAATAATACCGAGTCAGTAAAGCTTCCATGGCAATACACACACACTATAGAACATTCTGGCAACCTAAACGGATATGCCGTAATGTATTGGATCACTATTTCGGCGTTTCGTCTCGCGATGGTCATCGGATCATTTTCTAGAACAAAAAGAAAAATGTTCTCGATCATTTAACTGCGTAGGAATCCTTAGTCAGTTTTCAAAACGGAATACAAATGTTTGAGGTTATTGTTCTTCCCCTCGTAAGTGCTAGTAGATTGATAAGGAGGAATGTATATCTCTGGATGATACGATTTCATGTGAGTCTTCCAACTGACTCTCTGGTTGAATTGTTTATTGCACAACGTACACTCAAACCTTTTGTGTTCACTGTGTATCCACATATGCTGAGCCAGATTCTTCTTTCTAGGGAAAGATTTAGTGCATACAGTGCATGGGAACAAGCGTTCTTTTGTGTGGACGACTCTATGTTCATCTAAATCGCGCTTGGTTTCAAACTTCAAACCACAACAAGAACACATGAAATTATCGTCAGTATGTGTAATTTTAAAGTGAGCGCGGTACTTTTTTCTGTCGACAAAGACGACACTGCACTCTGGACAAACGAAAGTGCGTTTTTGAGTGCCGTGCACTTGGTTCAAATGAGCTTGTTTTAAATTCCAAGTGACGAAACGCTGGCCGCATACGTTGCAGACATGAGACCAGCATTTGGGTGACTCCTTTAAATGTTTCCTTTTAGCTTCTAAAGAACCGAAAGTGGATTTGCACTTCCTACAAATTCTTTTGTTATCTATATGAGAAAACCTTATATGGTGTCTTAAGGTGGTCATAGTAGCGTAAGACTTCCCGCAAGCTTCACAAGTAAATTTCAGGAAATGCGTTTGTGTGTGCCTGCTTAGTTGCCTCAGACACAAAAATTTGGAATTACAAATGGCGCAGAGGAACTTGTCTTTTTCAAGTTTGAATGGCTGTATCCCTAAGTCCACATCTAGTTTGATAGGCTGACGGTGGACCGAGTGCAAATGATGCGCGACCTCTTCAAGCGAGTTCATAGATTCAGAACAGAGTCGACAGCGGAGCACAGTACAATCGGCTTTGATGTAGCCTTCGGAGCAATGTGCGAAAGCCATCCTCATCGTGAATGTTTGATGTTCTGTATCCATGTGCCTCCTATAGGCAGTGGAGGTATCATAACTCTCCGCGCAGTAAACACACACCATGGTGTCCTCTGGTAGCCTGAACGGGTACACCGTTGAATATTTCACGATTATCCCGGCGTTCCGTCTCGCGATGACATTAGAATCGTTTTCTAGAACAAAAAGAAATGCCGTTGGTCATTCAACTGTCTTGTTTGACCGTTACTTAATTTGCATATCAAATGGCATTGTAAAATTCGACTCGCGGAATCCGAGACGATTTTGATATAAGGACGTCACGCCATAACGTACCGAGTAAAAATATCATAAGAGGTTTCTTTTAAGTAACTAACTAACTTTTGGCTCTTCAAGTATCCTAGTAATTAAGAAAACCTAGAAGTACTGAGATGAATTAGGTGATAAGATAATGCAATAGTAGTTCATGATGAAGTCTAGTTCCAGTAAGACCAGATGACCTCAGTTAAAGAAGAAAATTAGAAGAAAATCCTTACATATAATAAAACAGTAAAAAAGTGTGTCTTTTCATTACATATATTTAAAAAAAAAAAATTTGGGGCGATGGAGAAATAGTAATAGAGTAAGAATTTAAAAAAAGTGTCTGTTTGTTTGTTTGTCTGTTTGAACACGCTAATCTCCGGAAATTCTGAACGGATTCGAATGAAACTGTTTTTGTTTTATAGCTGTTAACAGCTATACAGGCTTAAGCCTGGGCACACCCCGGGCACTCCATACAAGCGTCACGTTTCAACTACACAGACGCTACAGTGACGTTTTTGCACACGTGCAACGTGCACGTGTGCGTGCTATTGAATGAGCACACGGATCGACACACGGATGGGCGCCGGTGGGGTGAGGTAATTGATTGTGGGGCGGGGCGGAGAGTTTCCTTTTTGTACGGTAGTACTTATATCTATTCTGTGGCCTGGGCATAGTTAAGGGTATACCTGATTTTGGAGAATGCAACACCTGATGCAGAACCATAATGGTCCAGCGAAACTATTAGAAATATAAAAAGACACCTTAGCACAAGTTGTTCAGCCTGATGAGCATTTTTTGTTGAGGTATAAAAATCGAAGATCTGGAACACCTGATGCAGAACCATAATGATCCAGCTAAACTATACAAAATATAAAAATGACACCAGAGCAAAAGTTGTTCAGTCTGATGAGCATTTTTTGGTGGGATATAAAAATCTAAGATCTGGAATACCTGGAAGACCTTATATGAATACGCCGGAGTCATAAAGTCGTCGCGGGCATCAGCTAGTTAAATAATAATGAAAGAAGCCACGACGTTTTCAAGCTCGATTACAAAAAAAATATCAAATACTTTCATCATCATGAGAATCAATTGGTAGTTTGATAAAATACGTTGTTGCTAATTCTTCAAATAACATTTTGAGGAGTTTTAAGCGACAGTATTTCTATTAGCTGTTGAAGAAAATATATTTGTGTTAGTATGACTTATATTGGTGACGTGACAAATGTGATTGAGGCACTTTTTGCAGGTTTTCATCATCAGAAGTCGATCAATTCAGGATGATACGATTTCATGTGAGTTTTCCAACTGACTCTCTGATTGAACTTCTTATTGCATGGCCTACATTCAAATCTTTTATTTTCGTTATGCATCCATGAGTGCTGAATAAGATTCTTTCTGCTGCCAAATGATTTGAAACAAACAGTGCACTCGAACTTCTTTTCTTTCGTATGTTTCACAAGATGTTCCTTGTAACGAGTTTTACAATCGAATTTTGTATTACAATATGTGCAGTCGAAGCTATTATTCGTATGGGAAGTGACGAAATGTTTGTGATACAAGCTCCATTTATCGAAAAGCAGCTCACAACAAGGGCATGAGATCGCTTTCTGTTCTATTCCATGGACGGTTTTTAGATGATCTTTTTTTAGTTTTTTAGTGAAGAATCTTTCACCACAATAGCAACAGGTGAATAACCAACATCTTACGGACTTCTCAATATGGCTGCGTCTAGCTTCATTATTCGGGAACGCTTTATTGCATCTCAAACAGATTTTCTTATCAGTATGACTGTACCTTACGTGTTTTTTTAAATTTTCTTTACTGATGTAAGATTTCCCACAAGTTTCGCAAGTTAGACTGTGATAATGGACAGTGGTATGTCGACTCAGAGCCCTCAAGCACACTAACTTCTCGTCGCAAATGGCACACATCCATTTTTTATGAAATTTGAAAACTTGCAATCGGATACCAGCGTTTAAATTAATTTTTTTATCATGTTCGTTTTTTAAATGTACGGCGATTCTCTCTAATGAGTCGAATTGCTGGTTGCATATTCTACACGTTAAGTCTGTGCAATCAGTTTTGACATATTCGGAACTATTAGGAAGGTGAGCAAAGGCAGTGGCAACGTTAAAGATTGCGTGTTCTCTCCTCATGTGATCCCTGTATTCTGCCGGTTCTGAGTAATTCTCACAACAGTAGACACAAACCATGTCCTTAATAGGTATTTTGAATGGATACGCCGTGGAGTATTTCAAGATAATCTCAGCGTTGTGTCTCTCATCGATCAATGATATGATTTCTAGAACAAAGAAAAGGTCTTTGTGACTATTTGAATGCTGTATCGCTTCAACAATATCAGGTTATCAAGGATAGGGGAGTATAAAAATATATTGAGTCTTAAGATTCGTTAGACAAGAACACTTCATCAGAAATGTTCAAGCTATGATAGTATCATAAGGTTTAGATATTTTAGCGTGGTAAAATTAGAGACTATTTTTCAAGTTATTTATTGTATTGGTTTAGGTTCAAATTATTTACTTAAAATATATTGGTAAATGAGTGAAAATACACACAATGTATCAGACATTGGTGTTGATTCGGTGCAGCACGACTTAACGAAATTGACAAGACTAAACTTAATTTTAGCCTTCTTGTCTTTTCGATACAGAAAGAACAGGATGGAAAATTTGGTTAGGTCCTGTCAATTTAGTTAAGTCGTGCTGCACCGAATCGACACCATTTTTTCTTTATTTATATTAAAATCACGACCAAAATTCATACACATGAGAAATGTCAAGTTCGTAAACACTTATCGGATCATTTTAAACGTTAAAAATACACCAAATTCAAATTTTGTACTAGACCAATACTTCAGGGTTTACGCCACGTGTTTCTCTAAATGTCTATTCAATCTCGACGGAGTAGCAAACTTAAGTCCACAGTGAATGCACAAGAGGCAATCCTGAGAATGCCTCAACTTAAAATGATCGTAAAACGCCCTACGATCTTCGCACACCCAATCGCAATTTGTACAACGATACGTCTTTTTCTCCATTCCGTGCACTTCAACCATATGTTTCTGCTTAGTCTCCCAACTGGGAAACCTTTCCGGACACTCCAAGCAGCAATGGATCATGCAACGCTTCTCCGTGCGTTGGTGAACTGCTTTAGCTTCCATTGAAGGGAACACAGTTTGACAACGTCTACAAAACGCTTTATTTCCTTCGTCGTGTTTCGCTCTTATGTGTTGAACTAGCCCCGTAGAAGCTTTGTAACTCTTGCCGCATATTTCGCAAATGTGGCTTTGGAAATGGGTTATAGTATGCTTGTTTAAGTGCAAAAGGGACGGGAGACTCTTTTCGCAAACAGCGCATCTCCATCTGTCTTTGTCTAACAAATAGGGCATAACTCCCAAATCAGCGTCAGGATCGACCGCTTTATTATGGGTATCTTTCAAGTGAATTGCTGCGTCCTTCAGAGTGGGACAGTTTTGGTTACAAATTCGGCATTTCAAGTTCATTATATCAGCTTTCACTGATTCAGTTTTGGGTAGTTTGACAAAGGCCATGTTTAGTGTGAATGTTTGATGTTCCCGGGACATGTGTGCGCGAAATTCGTCAGGTTCGTCGATCAAGTCTGCGCAGTAAACGCATCGGAACGACTTGAGATTGACGCGGAACGGATAAGCCGTGGTATGCTTAATAATAAGCTCGGCGTTTCTCCTCACGAGGTAGTACGGTGTACCGTCTAGAAAAGGAAAAAAAGTCATGTTGTAGTCCTTTCGTTCTGGCCAATTGTCAATTTTATGGAGGCTTCACACACTTTTTCTTCAAACATCAATGTCTGAATTCGGGAATATGTCAATAAAATTGGGATCAAATGGAATGTGATGGTTTAGCTTCGTTTCTACAAAGACACAATGAGCAATTTATTGTTGGAATTCTAAAAGTAGTTATTATATCTAACACTATTTATACAGAACACGATTTGATTTCATATTCTAAAAATAAAATAAAACCGTACGATAAGAGCCTAATCTTAAAATACAACCACAACACAGATTATATTAATTATTTATTACCTAAGTTTATGCAGAGTTAAAATATGGCCATGGGGCGAAATGTGTCTAGTTTTTGTGCGTTAAAACTTCTTTATTGAAATAAATTGTAAGTATCTTGCAGCAAATACGAATCCCGAATGAGAAAAACGCAACGAGCTTTGACATCCTTGTCCGGAAATTATTTCAAGTTGTCCGAGCCATAATCGAAGAGTAAAGTTATAAATAATACCTGAGTAAGTATATAAATTTTTTATAGATTGTATTCATTACGTACTCATTTGTAATTTATATAACTTATATTATTTTATTATAGAAGAAAATTATTATGCTAGGCTTTAGTCAGAGACGTCAATATCGAACATTGCAATAGCAAAGCTTAAGGAGCTTGTATATTATGGCGTAAGACGAATAAGCTTTGAAGACATGTCACAAAGAATGTTTATGTTGGCAAATATTCGCGCAAACCGACCGACACTCCATGTTTCGACATGTGCCGTTTCAAGCGATACTTAGATAAGAATTTAAATCCACAATATTTGCACATGGCGCAATCTTCCGAATGCTGTAACTTATAATGATCATAGTACGAGTTCTCATTATTAAAAGTTATGTCGCAGTCGCCACAGCGATATGTTTTCTTCGACTGTCCGTGTTCAGTTTCCATGTGACGTTTCCTCGTCTTCCAATCCAAGAATCTCTCGTTGCATTTAGGGCAGCAGTACGGCATGCAAGCTTTTTCCTGCCGTCGATGCTTCTCTTTAGCTTCCATCGTCGGAAAGATTTTGCCGCATTTCCTGCAGGTCACTTCATAATCTTGGTGTTTCGACCTAACATGCCTTAGTAAGCCAGTCGTCGCTATATAACTTGATCCACAAACGTGGCAGACATAACTTAAAAAGTGAGTTATCGTGTGCCTATTAAGATGGAATAGTGACGGGAAATTCTTCGCACACACGGCGCAGTTAAAAGCATCTTTCTGCAGATAATATGGCATTACACCAAGTTTGTGTTTAAAGTTGACGTTGTGGTTGTGAGTCGCGAGATGGTTGGCTATCGCATCCAGATCATCAAATGTCTCTGAGCAGATCCTGCATTTGAGATTTGTTAAGTCTGCCTTTATGAATTCTGGCTTCGGGAGGTTGTGGAACGCGATTTTAAGCTTAAACTTTTCATGTTCTTCGTCCATATGCTTTCTGAAAACTTCTGGGTCGTCGTAAAGTTCGCGACAGTAGACGCATAGTATGGACTTATCATTGACTCGGAAGGGATACGCTGTGGTGTAACGTATTATCAGCTCTGCGTTCGCCCGTACGGGGTCGAATCGATCCGCTAAAAAAGAAAAATTTCGCTATGTAGTCGGTTCACGTTTCTATGTTTCGATGTAACTAGGCATAATTCGTACTAAAGGTGATGGAAAATCGGCGTTATTTCTTTCGGCAAAAACTATGTCGAGCCTTAGCTATGCTGCTGGTACATCTGACTTGATGTTTTGTAGTTGTTTTTTATGTTGATTATTGTAAACTATAGTGTTAAGCAGCAATAAACGATTAGTATATCTACGTTCAAAATCCAGTACCAGACCTACTTGGTACGTAAGATATCAAAGACCAGGTTGCAAATATTTGCAAGTATTTTTTCTTCGGTCATTATTGACCTTACGAATATTTTATTAAGGAACCGAAGATATTAGTGACGTCTCCATGTAGTTCCGAGTAAATTCAAGTTTAGTTTTTGAATAAGTAGCTAATAGTTTTTTTATAAAGTCAAGTGCTTAAGGGCGCACAACCCATGGATATCAAGTAGTCTGCATCAAAGTTAAAAATCCAAGATAATGCTTATACTTATCTTAATAGACAGTTGGCGAAATACTACGGCAGTGAAAGAACATGTTTATGTACAGAAAGTTTAATTTAAAATAACCACTACCATTGTATTCCGTATTGTCTTACGCATTCAGATTATTAAACGAATTGATTTGTTTGGGCAACAAGTTTATACAGAAAGTTTAAGAGTACTTTATTCTGATAAACTTAACCCATTTTAGTAATATTTTATTTACAAACCTGAATTGAACTGAAATTAAATGGACAGTGTATAATTCGTTTAAACAATACTGAATGGATGTTATTATCATAAACATATGGATGTGTCTCTTCATAATACAAAACCTTATAACTAACTCGTCAATGTAGCCATCAATGTTTTTGGAAAATTGAAAAATATATAAATAACAACATTAGATAACCACAAGACGAGTGTAAGCAGAGCTTTCTTATCAAATTACATGTCTAATTACTTACCGATAGATGGCGCTGGCATATCGGGACTCGAACCCAAACGTCGACACTCGAATCACAGCCTTATGGAACTTGCTATAAGTGTGTTTTTTGTACTAACTGGACCATTTTACTATGAAAAAGTATTGCAAAATACTATCATTTTGTAATTGCTACAGTACTAAGCACGTATCTTGAATTTTTTTCGACGGAGTGGGGATAAGTTCGTGCATGTGCTCTTGTAAGCGACCAATAGCGCACGCCCCTCTCCCGCCGCCCGCACCCCTTACCGCTACGCATACCCAAAATACGCGTTTCGCGCAATCCCCACCCGATTTCAAGTTATATGCCTCGTACTGTACCTAAATGTGTAAGTTCGCTAAATTGATTATCTCTCTAGCTAGATCATATTTCTCCATTAAGGTTAGCTGAAGTATATCGGACGGAGCCTGATAATGTAAAATGTAATAAAAAACATCTATGCTACTCCATGAACCACAAATCTCGCTAAATACTATCAGCACTCATTTAATTTAAAATGTCTTCAGTAAACTTGTACTATGGAATAATTTAGTGGCAAAATAATTTCAAAACTTCTGAAATACCTATGTAATGAGAATAAATGTGCTCATGTGAAGTAAAAAAACAGTACCAAAGGTCCCGAGTCGCGGGTCCAAAGTCCAAATATTTGTATGATGAGCACAACCATTTGTTTTCAAGTCATGGATTATAATATGCCTAAATATCATATCACTGCCTGTATTATGTATGAGTTCGCAGTTACGTTTACTATACTCGATAGCGACTTTGAGCTCGGCGTCCTCAGCGAGGACAAACATACGTCAGATTGGATAAGAGCTACGCGATAGAAAGAGGCAACTACTAGATGAATGTTTTGTAGAGAAGGGAGCGCTGTGCGACCTGAATTGCACTTTATTGTGTCGGAGCAAGAGTCGCAATTTATTTAAACGATTTTGAGGAGTGCAACTTCTATACGCTAATACTATTATCTATACTGTGACTAAATTAAAGGTTGTCATACAAATGTCGACTAAAGCCGCTATCGAGGCGTTAATTCATAATACACCTACCATTGCTATAGTACACGTTCTTTATATGTTGTCCTATGAATAGTGTTGTGTGTTGGTCAGAGTGTGAGAACATGAAAAATAAAAACGACTGTATGGCGGTTCCGCCATTTCTGCCTTGTACCTATATGAATCCCATTGTCAACACTTTTTAACATGTCGTATAAATAATGACATGTAACGACATGTACTAATCTAAGGTTAGCGCCGACATATCAGAGCCTACTCAAATGGCTATTCTACTAAAATTAACAGTAGTTGAATAGAACGACAATATAAGGTCCTTCTTAAATAGTGCACATAATTTTAAGGGGGTCAATGTACTCATGCATACAAACAACTTTTACTATGGGACCAACATTGAAAACGCGAAAAAAAAAATCAGCTGTTCCATACATTTTGATCTATTCGATTTAAAATTTTCTATGGAACGGCTGATTTTTTTTTCGCGATTTCAATGTTGGTCCCATAGTAAAAGTTGTTTGTATGCATGAGTACATTGACCCTTTAAAATTATGTGCATTATTTAAGAAGGACCTTATATATGGGATTGATAGGAGCTAAGCGTTAACTTATGTCATTCCCATACATTGCAATTCTATTCTACTAGCGTTAATTTTAATGGCCATTGAGCAGGAGGACAGCGTGGAAAGGCATCGACATAGCCTCGCTTTACCGCTCTGGGTTGCCATGGTTACCGAAGCGAGACGGCTTTACCACAAAATAGAGAAACTACAGAAGTTAAGCTTAGTACTACGTGCGCTCGAGTAACGCACACTTAGACACACTCACCGACACGGAATAGCCGGAATCTGAGACGAATCTCAAACGAATTTGAGATGAGAGCGGTGAGACGCAGTGTCGTCGGTCGGTGACAGCTGTTTACAGTGCTTAAGATAAACAATGGGCATCGGCTAACATCGTGTTTTTGCTTTTCATAGAAGCGACGACGTTAAAATTTATTTCATTGCAATAAAATTGAAATTGTAAATGACTTTTAGAGTAGCCACATACAGACGGAATAGGCATGATGACAGTAATTAAGAATAACTGAAATTATACATTTATTTAAAGAAATCTTGAGAAAACATTAAATGTGCGAGCGAGAGAGCTGCTGCAGTCAGCGGCTAAATCGCTACGGGCTCTTAAGAGCGAGATTAATAATTATTTTGATGAAATAAAACTACAAAGTACGAAAGTCCGCCATGATATGAATTGAACACCAATGACTTCAGTTTTGAGTAAACAAGTAAACGAACGCTTTGTTTTTTTCATTTTAATATTATCACAGATTACATAAAACTATAGTACCTACAGATACCTCCTCCCATACAAGAAATGGCCCGTCATAAGGCGACTACATCGGGGCGATTCAAAATGCTTTTCTTGTAGAATACTAGATGGCGCCGCTATCGTCACAGCATGCCTAGCACAGATAGCAACAAACTTTACCAAATTTTCAAAGAATTCACTACAACTTTGTATTTAGTGATTTTTTTTAAGAAACAATTTAAAATTCCATTACCTTTTTATCTGTATTTGAATATTACAAAAACAAACCGAAGCAGGTACCGCCATCTAGTGGGGTAAATTTAAACTAATGTTGGAATTACACTAGATGGCGGTACCTGCTAAGCCACATCTGATGTTCCTACAGTTCCTAGTGAGACCCCATGGTATTATTAAAATCAAACGAAAGTTAAATAACGCGAGTCATGGAACAAGGATTTACTAAAGCAAACAGTGATAATTTGCCCAAAATTGATGTATTAATGCTGTGAGAGTTTTTAGCATCAAATAAAGATTTTTGTTCAGCAGAAAAGTAGTTTATTATTTAACAAATGGTAACCCTACAAATGTGGCTACTATTGTTTAGCCGATTGCAATATACAGTGCAAATAAAAATGTAGAAATAATCAGTGTCACATATGATGAACAATATTATTTTCACCTCTCCAGCACGAAAAGGGTGCTTTTGGCGCGTAAAAACTCGCAGCAAAATCGACTTTTGCTGCGAGCGTGAGGAAAAGTACTTTTTACCAAAAACTCGCAGCAAAATCGACTTTTGCTGCGAGCGTGAGGCAAAGTGCTTTTTTAATTTCTAACACCTTTTCTCGCTGGTAGAGGTGAAAAGTTGTATGTTTAACACGAGAGCAAATTTTTTGATGTCTCGTGCCTTTAAATCACTCACTGTGCTCAGTAGTCTATATTAGAATCACTCGCTACGCTCGTGATTCAATTCTAGACTACTTCGCTAGTTCGTGATTTAAAAGTCAGCACTCGCAGCAAAAAATGACTTTGCTCTCTTGTATAACAAATAACTATTATTATTATGGAAGAATAGCGTGTACAGCTTGACCATAAAGAGTTGACAAAACTTGAGGGCGCCACTTTGTATGTAAATATACACATCAACTTTGTCTAGGGATACAGGTGTTATTTTCATACAAACGAGGTAACTTTGAAGCCTTGGTTTTCTGCCAGGGATGTACCGTGCTGTCATCTGATGATGACCATCCAGGGCGTGAAAGGAGTAGTTTCAGATCGCTATACACACCCAACTGATCTGATCAGCATTCTAAAAGATTAATGGGTCAGAGTTCTCGGTTTGAGGATTTCCATACATTTTCATGCTATTTTCACGGTTTTTTTAAATATGTCCATTACGTTTTTAGAATGTTGGCCAGATCATTTGGGTGTGTATAGCGATCTGAATCTCCTCCATTCACTCCCTGGATGGCCGTCATCAGATCACAGCACAGTACATCCCTGGCAGAAAACCAAGGCTTCAAAGTTACCTCGTTTGTATGAAAATAGAACCTGGTATCCCTAGACAAAGTTGATGTGTGTAGGGTCAAAATCACGAATAATTTGGCAATATTGATTATATTTTGTACTGAAAAATTTTAGTTCCATTTTATTTTATTTCAACTCTTTATGGCCAAGCTGTATCCATTATTATACCAAAGTACTCTATAAGTTTTGTGTAAATAAAATGCAAGATTTAAAAAAGCAGTTTTATTTAATTAATGAATCATGTAAGTTTACTAATGTACAGGAAATAGTGAGGACATCATCAAGTACTTTAACTAAATTATGGTTTACACAAGTGGCTTTAACATATTAGCCTCTATTTCCAAACAATGTATGATACAACTTACATTATGATATTTATGCCTAAAAGTCGAAAAGAATTTTTTTATTGAATCTTTATCTAATTTCACAATAAAAGGTCGCAATAAACTAGCTATTATTGGTGTATTTTTTTAAATATTTCAAGTCCATAAGTCAAGTTCTCTGAATGGGTTATTCAATCTATATTTTTTTAAACACATAATAGTATGGTTAGCCGGAATACTTGTTTTTTTGTTCAATTAATTCTATTTCTCTATTTCTATTTGACGACCTGAGTGGTGCAATGGTCAACATGCCGCCTACCACGCAAGCGGTCCCGGGTTCGATTCCCGCCCGGGCAGAAATTGAAATGATGAACTTTTAATTTCTGTGACGGTTCTGGGTGTTACTATGTACAATAAGTATATATTTAAAAAAGTATATAAGTAATATATCATTTGTCTAGCACCCATATTACAAGCTTTGCTTAGTTTGGGGCTAGATGGCGCTGTGTGAAATTGTCCAAGCATTTATTTATATTAAGTAGTAACAGCTTTTAGGTACCCCAATGTAAGTACGAGGATTTTTTTATTATTTTAAGCAATGTATACTCCAGTATATTTGTGCTTCTTGTTTTTTGATGCTTCTTGCTTCCTCTTATATTAGTTCGCTGCAGTCTGAAGTAGATTTAGTTACTAAAGTCGCATTACTAATTTCCCAGCAAAAATGGAAACAAAGGTGTTGCCAGAACAAAACAACACAAAAAGAAATAGTATATTGCTAAGTCAAGAAATAAATACACTTGCATGTTTTTTCATCACAAACCTAATAAAAATAGATTAGATAAATATTCTGAATCATGAGTTTTGCGGCAAAAACAGTAATATAATTATTTCATAATAACAGTTTTATAGTAGAAAACATTTTTATGTGCACACATCAACTGCAAACCGTACACATCAACCTTTGGTCATGTTATGTTATATAACAAATTATGGATGTATATTAATTCTGAAATAAATGATTATTATTATTATAAAATTTCATAAAAATTAGTATTACGAGTAGTAGCTGTAGTAGTAACATTTGTCTTTTAATATCGCAACAGGCGAAGACGCTACGTATTTTTGATAGTTTACATACAGTCAATATCGAAGTAAAGTTTTCTTACCAGTTCGTTTCAAGAACTTTTAACATCAAAAATTATGTAGGTTATAAAGATAAAATATCTAATTAACATCCCACTTTCAAATTACCCTGGATGACATTATTATTTACTATGACTCAAATACATACATACAAACAGGTCAAAATCATATACCCTCCGTTTTGGCTTCGCCGTAGTCGGGTAATAAAACAAATTAAAAAGTTATAAAAGTGACCAAAGGTTTTCAATATCTGAAAATGTCACTATCAGGGTCAGTTTGTCAATTTGACAGTGGCGTTTCTTTGTTAACATTTTTGCTGGGAAATTAGTAATG
The DNA here is from genome assembly GCA_943789525.1 of Agriphila geniculea. Classification (NCBI taxonomy): domain Eukaryota; kingdom Metazoa; phylum Arthropoda; class Insecta; order Lepidoptera; family Crambidae; genus Agriphila; species Agriphila geniculea. The sequence goes on from OX038891.1 coordinate 12,314,078, forward strand.
CGACTTTAGAGCTATTGTTGATGGTGATGATTCTCTATGAATTACAGATGGTGTATAAGAAATATCACTATTAGATTCTTCATCAATCGCAAATAATTTCTTAGTTCGCAAGGTGGACGTTGAATGTTTAGCAGTAATGCAAATTTCAATTTTAAATGGTGATGTGAAATGGTCTCAAAGGTGATGTCATCTGGTTTGCTACATTCATTTCTGTTTGGATGGCTTTACTCCTAAACTTATATGTCATATATACTTGAGTTGATTTGTCTGCTGTCTTGTGCGCATTTTGTTGTGGAATATGTTCAATGTATGCTTCGAATACTGAAAAAGAAAAAAACATTAAATACTCATAGACCCCTGGGCCCTATTTAATAACGTGACAATTTGTAAATTGTAGCGACAATTTGGTTTACATTGCGGTATAGCTATGAGTAGTTTATTCTATTTTCAAATCGATTGACGCAATGGATATAAAAATGTCATGACAGGTGACAAATTGTCACGTTTATTATATAGGGCCCTGATATTTCAAGGCAGTTGTATATTTTAACAGCAAAATATCACATCAAATACAAATATTACACGGGGTTATTTGTAAAACGGGATTAGGACTTATCACCGACAATCAGTTCACCGAATGCCATTTGCCAACCGCCATATCACCGAAGATTCATTTCACCGACAGGCTATTTTACCAACGGGTCATTTCACTGACAAGCCATTTGACTGAAACTCTTTTCACCGATAGTACATTTCTTCGATTTCATAAGTGTACTTGATTCTTATTGATTAATAATAATGACATATTATTTCGATTTGGTTTGACAAATAATGTCTGAAATAAAAATTGTTGATTTACTTACATGCATGATTTTGTTTCCCTTTCGATAAAATCGGTGAAATGAGTTTCAGTCAAATGGCTTGTCGGTGAAATGACCCGTCGGTAAAATAACCTGTCGGTGAAACGAATCTTCGGTGATATGGCGGTTGGCAAATGGCATTCGGTGAACTGATTGTCGGTGATAAGTCCTAATCCCTTGTAAAACACCAACAACCTCACAGGAGTAGATTACCAACATCATAAACAACAACATTTGTTCTACGACTTTTATCATAACTCAATACATTCATCAAAAATGAATTTTCAAGTTTTTATTGTACTGTTCGACACTTTTTAGGGTTCCGTACCCAAAGGGTAAAAACCCTATTACTAAGACTCCGCTGTCTGTCTGTCACCAGACTGTATCTCATGAACCGTGATGGCTAGAAAGTTGAAATTTTCACATATGATGTATTTCTGTTGCCGCTATAACAACAAATACTAAAAACAGAGTAAAAGTAATATTTAAGGCGGCTCCTATACAACAAACGTGATTTTTTTGCCGTTTTTTGCTCGATATTAATAATGACAGCAGGTAGACAGTTGGAATTTTCACACATGATGTATTTTTGTTGCCGCTATAAGAACAAATACTAAAATCAGAATAAAATTAATATTTAAGGGGGGCTTTTTTTTGCCGTTTTTTAGTACGGAACCCATCGTGCGCGAGTCCGACTCGCACTTTTACGTCTATGGATGGCGGCGGGGCTCGGATCGCGCGCCGCGCGTAGAGTTATGAACATACGAACGGTAAATTAAAATGATATTTTTTTTGTATGAAAGTAAAATCTAACGAATTATCAAAAGTCGTAGAACAAATGTTGTTGTTTATGATGTTGGTAATCCACTTTTGCAAGGTTGTTGATGTTTTACAAATAACCCTGTATATTAATTTTCCATGTATGAACTTTAGATGAAAATATTAGGTGCAATACATAAGTTTTCTATGTTGTTCACAAAATAATGACATATGATGCTATTTCATTGAAATAAGTACCACCTACCTAAACTTTCAGATGAAGTCTCTTCAAGTTCCACCTGTTTTGTAGCAACAGTTCTTTATGCTAAATCTTTTTCACATTCTTCAATCAATGTCTTTCTCTGTTTTTTGAGAATATATGATCGTTTTGTAGCATCAGATGTCCTTTTTCTTCTATCTGATTGACATTGGTATCTCGTAGGCATACACCCGGGTTTCATGCGAATCTGTGACACCGATCCCATCAAATGATATTCCATATAATTTTCCATATCATTTGGCATCTGAAATTTTTAATAAAATACCTATTAAGACAACAGTGGTGCAAGGTTAAACATAACCTCACAAAAGATTGTTTTTATACACTCTACGTCAGAAAAATAGCATCTCTTTGAAAATAAGTTTATAGACTTGGCCACCTGCTATTGCTAGCTAACGTTCTATTGTGTAAATTTTGATATCTATTGAAAGTACATTCAATGAGCTTTCAATTAATAATTGTTTGATTTAATTAACATAACAGTTACCATAATTAAATGCTTAAAGCGTTATTGCTTACACCGCCATAAAAGGGAAATAAAAGGGTTCAATTCAGGAAATGCGGGTAAATTCGCTCTCGAGATGATGAAGAAAACACACTTCAACAGTTCAATTAAAAAAAGGAATACCCAAGATGGATATTATTGCCCATGAAGTTGCTGAAATATTGCAAAAAAATGTGGCAATGTAATGTTGCTCGGAAACTGAATCTCAGTAATTGATTCCGCTCGACGAGTATTCCAATGGTTTCTAGAGACTGTTTGCTGTATTCGAAGGGGATGAAGTAAAGCGCATTCACTTAGATAGTGTCGCCCTTTGATCGCGCCGCCTTTGCACGTGCCGCTTCTTGTCAAAGGATGCCGCCGCATAAACAAAAGATACCGCGTGCGGCGTACACCCGCAAGTCAATTTGTATTTTGGCAGTTTGCATCGAAGCGCCGCCGCAGTGAAAGCTTGTGTTTGTTGACTCTGCTACGTATACTGAAAATATTTTTCATCGTTGGAAGGACAGTTAAGTGCCTCAAGATGAAACTTTAACTGAACCAACAAAAAATACGGGTGTTTTGTAAAACATGTTAACAACTTATGATCAATGTCCATCGGCATTGCGTTGAAATCAGTTTGTCTGCACCTATCAGAGATACTTCAAAAATAGTGGGGATACCAAGAATTAGCGTCGGAATAATATTAAAAATAGACCCATTAACACCAAAAAACGAAAAACGGAAGAATCCCACTATCGAAAACGGACGACTTTGAATGTGATGTAGTACGTATGTCCGAACAGTATACAGATTTTATGCTAATAAAAAACTTCCGACGCTAGACACAATTCTGGAAAATTTACAAGCTAATAATACGGACTTTCCGTATAAACGTACGACTCTGCGAAATGTCGATACATTTCTAAAACTTTAAGTATAAAACACTTAATAAGCTAAAACTAATGCTCAGTAACGTTATTTGTATAACGTTTCCAAAAACTTACCGGTATTCCTGTCTCTGAACACAAGTGCTTGCGGGTGTACCGACACTATCTAAACGAATGGACTTTATGTAGGACAGTAATAGGGTGGTATGGAGAGAGGTAAACGTAGCCACTAGTAGGAAGGCCAAAATGGAAGATCCTCCTCCAGGCTGGGCGATCTTAGCCCGGGGACCGCAGTCCAACCGATGATGGTTGGAAGTTGTATATATAGTTTGGCGGCTGAGAAAACTCCGATAGCGTGATGTAGGTTTCTCCATATATTCTCCATACTACGAGGTGTTATTCCTTACTAATCTTTGTGTTTATTCGACACTAGCGCCATCTAGTCACATGGTGATGAATCTTGTTACAACCGTGTGTTATGTGGTATGTGCGGCGTCGTAGGTAGATGCCGCTACAAGTATATAACAACACTTACCTTTAAATTAAATAGGATTAAATTAAGTTAGAAGACAATTTTGAAAAGGTGCGATTTTTCTGACGCAGAGTGTTTTAATTTTAGACCTCAAACAAGACGTATTTTTAGAATCTTCAAATGAAATACTTACGTCGAAATGATCTTCACAAAAATAAAGGGTCGTACTAGGCGATACTGTTGTTGGATCTCGCCTTGCCAGTTTAAGCCACTTTTGTCGTATCGTTTTATTTTGTGGAACGAACACAAATAACTTATCAGGCGTTTTTATTGATGTGTTACCACACTGAGGAACGGCACACCATCTGTACACTTTATAATTCATATTTATTAAACTAAATGAGGATTAGTAAAGATTTCTGTTTAGTGGCTTATCAGAAAGCTTATGCCACCACGTGATTAACTGTGAAGAAATTTTTACGATATCTCTTTAACCTGAGAAGATATAAGAGCTAAAACACTGGTTTTTTGGGGGGTCCTTATGACGTGGTCGCGAAGTACGCGAACCTTATGTCGTACGTAATAAAGCGCATATCGCATTGAGCTTGGCATATCCTTCAAACCATATTAACTCAACCATTTCGGATTTCAAAAAATCTTTCACTAAGTTTCATAGCTAGGAATATTTTTTATATTATACCAATAAAACTATAGGATTCAAACCTATTACTGGTCCTCATTATTCAATGGGCGTATAAGGAACGTGTCAGTGTTTACAAATACGTTTTGTTTACTCAAACGTGACGTCATAAAATCTGTCATCACGCCTATTCCGTTACGAATTACTTATTATTAATTTACGTACATTACATACGTAATTCCGAACGCAGCTAATCCATACAAATCTATGGACGTAACACAAACATGCGGGATTTTTCCGTATGGAATTTTCATACATTATCGAAATTCCGTTCCGAATTCCGAATCGGGATTCCTTCGTATGTGGCCGAGCTTAGGGCCAAACTACTTTTTGTTATTGCGTTGGTTATTTTAGACCATGGCCTAAGGGCCAGACTAATTCCTGAAAGAAGTACCAAGGGCCAGGGACCTAGCTAGCTCATTGTACCAACATACCGTAAATTACAGTATGTTGGTACAAACTGGCCGCTTTCGCGGTCCGGATTGTTGGTGCTCGCGGGCCGGAGCTGGCCCGCGGGCCATAGTTTGGAGCAAGATGCTTATACCCCCAATGGAGATTGCACGGCCAGTGTCATAGTGAAGATTGAAAAAAGGTCCTTAAGTGACGTGACGGCTTATTGCTACCTCTTTCTTTAGTGTTACAATACGTGTTCGTTGTTCGTTCGTTCGTGAGAAACGAAAACGTATTGTAACACTAAAGAAAGAGGTAGCAATAAGCCGTCACGTCACTTAAGGACCTTTTTTCAATCTTCACTATGACACTGGCCGTGCAATCTCCATTGGAGATATAAGCTTCTTGGTTTGGAGACCCCTGTGTTAGACGATCTTTTCTGATGTTTTCTGATGCTCATTCATTATCTTGAAGTACTATATCTGTGTGTGCGTTGCGCGCGTAGTATGTTCTAAGCTTAACTTCTGTCCTATCTTTATTTTTTGGTGTTACTATGAAAAATTAATGTCTGAAAAAACTCAAGTTGGGATTTTTTTTATAGGTAAGAATTAATGATTAAACGAACTTACCTGTAAGTGAAGTTCTATCATAATTATACGAAGGATTCGTCCGAAGATATTAGTATATTAACACATGTAGTACCGCTTGCATGTATCACCACTTAGCACGTTATTTTAAAGCAATAACCTAAAAAACCTAAAAAAAAGAAGGTTTTTGACTTAAAATTGACAGATATTTTGACATTTCCGGTCCAAGTTCGCCCTGTCACTGCTACACGCCAACCACTTCATTTAGTTTAAAGTCCAAATCCTATGATATTTCCTCATTTTCTTCAGTGGGTAAACAGTTATTGTAATTTACAATAATGAGTAGGGAGGGTGGGATTCTATACTAATATCTTCGGACGAATCCTTCGTATAATTATGATAGAACTTCACTTACAGGTAAGTTCGTTTAATCATTAATTATACTTCAGATTCGTCCTCGATATTAGTATATTAACACATGTAGATGTTAAAAGCATTATAATAAGAAAATGGAAATATCATTTCTTGCATATTAGTCTTTTTTAAAAAAGAAAAGAATACCATTTAACATCATTCTGAATGTTTTACATGATTACATATACTAAAAACGGTACCTATAGATGGCTGGTACAATATACAAGGTTGGTTTGGAAAACTCAGTTTGATTATCGGTGATAATATGTTTTAATATTTTGCAAATATAGCGGAGTCATTGCCATTTCGCCGTGTTACCTGGAACATCTATAGTAACATTTTTTGTTAGGGCTATAAAGGTATCGGCATACGTCGAGTACTAAAACTGGTTGGACACAACACAAGTCTACTTCATTTCATTAAATGTTTCATTTCAGCAATCTATATTACTTACATTACATATAGAATTTAATTTCTTTCTAAATAAGAAGTGATTATGAACTGTTTATTTAATATAAATATGTATGATCTATTCTTGATTTTTTTTTTGTATTGTTTGCATTATTTGTGCAATAGGCAAGGTAATCAAAGTTAAACTTTTAAGATAAAAATGATGAAAAAAGAATAAAATTGGAAAATATGTAATAAAATGTCTTAAGTAATCTAAGATATCCATTGTATTTGTACAATGAAGTCTACGCAAAGGCGTACTTAGTTAAATTCTTTACCAATCCTTGAGATTAGCTCAATTTTGTCCATTCAATAATGAACGCAATATTATGTAATACTGATAATTGTGTTATACACATCTGTAAAAAAAAAAATTGTTTATTATGTCTATATTAATAAAATAAAATAACCGAACCGTTTCTGTTACCAAACTCTGTACTTCCTGATAGTATTAACAGACAGCAGCTTCAATAATAACATAAATAATATACCTGAAAAATAATACCACCTTGATAATGTTATGAAAACCAATTTATTTGTGCGATTAATTTCCGTCCCTGAAATTAAAAGTTATAGAATGTTAATACTTTATATTAGAATAAGATATACGAAGAAGTACCTTACATGTGAATAAGAGGTGCCAAACCGAGGCTCAAGATTGTGACGATTATGATGGCACAATCGTTACACCTTCGTTTAAAAAACTGGTGGAAAAGAATTAAAATAATAGGTATCTTAGTGTCAGAATAGTCTTTGTACAATACTAAACCAAAATAGCATTGTGAATGCTATAATCTCAAATTAGAAAATAAATATTTTTGTAATCAAATGCTAGAAATAGAGAAAAAGAAAATCTACTGCATTTTATCTCCACTGCTTAATTCGACTTGCATTGCATTTGAATTTACTCAATCTCAATCTGGAAAAAAAAACCAAAACTGGTGATTAGTTTTTAAATTTATTAATTGAATAATTTCTATTTAGCATCAGAATAATAATATCTAGAATACTTAACACCCCGCACTGAATACAATAAGAAAAATTGCAATGAAAGCATATTGAACTGCATGTTCTAGATAATCGATATGCAAATATTTTGCAATTTGTGATTCCTGATGTGACCACTAGTGTCTCCTAGTCTACCCCGTTGTTGAAAGGCCCAAAAGAAAATATGTCGTCTCTAATTAGACTTACGCGGAATTCTGTGTAAGTATCGATGACATTCAACTAAGTGATTTCTGCAGTTTTGTGAACGTTTGTCTTGTAAAGATCATAATTGCTAATACATCTGTAATATAATGGAAAGTTGCGACGGTAGCTGCATATAAAAAAAAAAAAAAAATGAAGTGGTTGGCGTGTAGCAGTGACAGGGCGAACTTGGACCGGAAATGTCAAAATATCTGTCAATTTTAAGTCAAAAACCTTCTTTTTTTTAGGTTTTTTAGGTTATTGCTTTAAAATAACGTGCTAAGTGGTGATACATGCAAGCGGTACTACATGTGTTAATATACTAATATCGAGGACGAATCTGAAGTATAATAAGCTCCCTTATTAATTGGAAAAAACACAATTTCGACATTTTGTGTCGAAACTTTTTTTAAAATACATGTTGTGGTTGAGCCAAGTGGTGGCTAAGAAAATAATCTCCATTCTACTGTTACATATGCTTTTGCGAAGAGAAAGTTTTTTCACGCAACCAAAAATACTGAAGCTTTTCCCAATCAATAAGGATGCTTATTCCTACCTAAAAAAATATTCAGCCAATTTGGTTTTTTCCAGACATTCCCCATTTGTTGGTAGCAATTCGTGAATATACTTTGATCTAAGCATTCACCACAGGCAACCAGCTATTCTCACGCTGACTAATATTCAGAGTCAACGTGGCACCGGATTTCAACCGGATATCAACCGAAACCGGACCGGATATCGACCGAAACCGGACCGTATATCGACCGAAACCGGACCGAATATCGACCGAAACCGGACCGGAGCCCGACCAGAACAAGACAGAGACATCGCGCTAATACAGAATGTCCCCTACATAATGTGAAAGATTAATAAAGATTTAATTTCAAAGAAAATATACACATCAACTTTGTCTAGGGATACAGGTGTTATTTTCAGACAAACGAGGTTACTTTGAAGCCTTGGTTTTCTGCCAGGCATGTTCCGTGCTGTAATCTGATGATGGCCATCCAGGGACTGAATGGCCATCATCAGATTACAGATCAGTTGGGTGTGTATAGCGATCTGAATCTCCTCCATTCACTCCCTGAATAGCCGTCATCAGATCACAGCACAGTACATCCCTGGCAGGAAACCAAGGCTTCAAAGTTACCACGTTTGTATGAAAATAACACCTGGTATCCCTAGACAAAGTTGACGTGTGTATTTAAAATTAATAGTTCTGACATTCTTGTTGGATAAATCGGTCACTAAACAACCTGGACATAACCTGCTCTTGGGACTTTGTAGGTTCCACCACATGGTTCCACCGGTGGGTCCAATAGGATTTCCAAGTCCTCTTGTTCCCACTGGTAAATATCGGTGAACCAAAAGTAAACTCTAATATTTAAGACAAGTCATTGCTCGTTTATATTGTGATTGATTTAACAATCTACAACTGATGTGGCAGTACAGGTTATTTCACCTGTTAGGCAAGGCGTATGCTGAGACGCAGGCTACGCAGCACAGCACAGTACAGGGGTGGTATTACAACCTCTTAAAACTTGCCAGGTTTATGAATTGCTATAGTTACATCTCTTTCTCGCTGTATAGCAAACAAAAGAGATAGATTGATAGCCAGTCAGAAAACTGCCAGGAAATAAGAGGTCATAATACGGCCCCAGGACAGTGCAGGGCAGGGCAGTTGAGGCAGACATGTGCCCCCTCCGCATGCTGCGACGCAGCTGACATTCGCATTCTTCGAAATTCTCACCCATAATTACTCTTTCAATGTCTTTTTTGAATAGTCTGGATGATTTGTATCATACAAACAAATTTCACAACGAACTAATTCAATTAACTGTTCTGTCATTGCAATAAAATTATAAAATATTATTAGTAAATTAAAGTATTATTAGTTGTGCCGGCACTACAACGAGACGCAGAGCAGGACAGACACATGTCTGCGTCGCATGTGCCTGCGCCGCAGCGTACGTAGTTCAATGACGTTCCATACTTTACAGAATCTGCTCTGCTCTGCCCTGCATTTGGCCTGCGTCGCCTGCGTCTCAGCATACGCCTTGCCTTACAGGGTGACTAATTGGTAATTTTTTAATAGAAAGTTCCCATCGAGTAACAGGTGTGACTCATTGCAATTTTTTAAATAAAAACTTCCCAGCCAGTCACACTGTGACAGTTGATTGTGTCTCGTTGGGAACTAATGCATTATACGGGTTCTTCTTAGCCCAAAAACCCCAAACGTAATAGCTATTAATGTGTGTTAATATAGAGCCAAGAAAAAGGTGCAGTCACTTCACTCTCTTACCAAATTTTACACTTTTGACAAAATAACAAAAAAATACTTTTTGTTTTATATAAAGTGTGACAATGGGCTAAACTTACAGAATAATAAAAAATAGCTCTGCCTGCTTTAAACAACTGTGAAATATTTCATTTATTAACATAACTGTCGGAATTAACATATTTTTATTTAAACCACACACATCACATGTTGTTAAAAGCATTATTATAAATGAGACACTTCCATATGTTTTACTAATTTCAAGAAAACACATGCATAAAATTACAATCCGTTTGAAAGATTTTTTGCTGAAAAAAAATACAAGGTAACAATCATATAAAAATTATTATGTATCCCAGGTTCAATTCCAAAACTTTTAAACAGAAAAAAAATACAAATTAAATAAGATTTGTATTAATATTTCAGCAGGAAATCCGTCAAACTAAAATCGGAGAAGATAACTGCTGTGGCTAAAATTAAAATATTTTTTTTTTATTAAAATAAGCACATTTGTATTTTAGCTTTTATTTAGACATCTCACACATCACATTTAGTACTAAATGATTGGTGTGATTTGTATAGAACTTTTGCTTATTTTCATAAAAACAATTATAGTCAATAAGGTTTTGTGAAGAGAAATGTGCTTTTAAACTACTTTAGGCAAAAACCTTTGTATGTACAACTTGGCAAAATAGTCTAGACAGCGGTTCCCAAATGGTGTTCCATGGAACACACCCTGGACACTCCATACAACTGCCTCATTATAAACAGATGATGTCAGATGACGTTTTCAACTGTGTGTGTAAGTCTAGGGCTAACATGCAGTTTGTACTGTATGAGCGGCTTACAATTCATAATTTCGAACTTTTTGGTAAATAATGTTATGACACATTGCTTTGAATATCAAAATAAGTTGACAGATGAGAAATACTACTAAACGAGCATTCAATTTGCCATACGAACTCTCGGGGTGGGGTGAGGTAATAGATTCGAGGGCGGGGCAGGGAGTGTCTTTTCTGTACATAGTACTTATATTTATTCCATGCCCTGAGGTTTTTAAGAGGCTCTTAGGGTTCCCCGCGAAAATTCAAGCGTTAAGTAAATATCTTTTTGTTCTAACTAAATAAATATATTTGTCTCAAAGTCCTTGTTTTAAAGTCTAACTATACTTACAAGATGCAAACACCAAGCCAAAAGCCTCAGATAGTGTGATTTCACGCAAAAAAAAAGAATGGAACAGTTAGTATACTTCTTACTTAGGCTTCCGCCTAGTGAACCAAAATGGGTTCCGTAGCCAAAAGAATTCGGGAACCACTGGTATAGAAATTCTTAAGTGTTTTTATATTGTAACACTCAAGCTTTAATATGCAAAAACCTCATGTTGCTATTAATAAAAATTTTACAAAAAAGTTTCAACCACAGCATTTACTTAACCGATTTGAAAATGGAATATTTCGATGCTTACCTTTTTTCTTCTTATCCAATTTGACGGTTTTGCTAGTGGTCGGTTTGACCTCTCTTTTCGTGGGTTTGCTTTTCTTCGTGGGGGGAGCTTTAGTCTTCGTTGAAGACTTTCTTTTAACAGTTGTCGCTTTTGCGTTGTCAAGCAAATCGAGTAAGTCTACAGATTCTGTCTTGGGGATTTTACTTGCTAGTTTAGTAAGCGGTTGGTCATCCACTGAAAATAAAATAATATTTAGAGTCCCTGCAAACTACGGACCAAACTGTTGGCCGATAGTTGGAATCAGTATAAAGAAGTATGCAAGTGCGCACACTACAACGATTTGGTATCGGCTGATTCTTCATACAAAACCAGCTATCGGCCGATAGAAACTCTGTAGTGTGCGGGCATGCTTAAGTGTGGGTAAGATAGGCTTAGGGCTTGTAACTGGTATCGAAAATACAGGTATTATAAAGCCTTCAGGTTCAAAATGAAAACTTCCCATAATGTACACCGGTCTCAAAAAAATCATTTCCTGAAATGTCCACTTCCCAAAAGGTACATTTCCCGAAAAGTCCACTTCCCAAAAAGTACATTTTCCAAAATGTTCACTTCCTGTAGTGTACATTTCCCAAAATGCATCTATCCCAAAATGTACACTCTTAGAACAGATAGGAATAACTGATTGGATAAAAAATATATGAAGTTAATCTTCCGTATTTATGTGACCCTGGTACTTAAAAATATGTATCCAATCAGTTATTCCTATCTGTTCTAATGTACGATTCAAACCAACCGGCCCGCATCGCAGCGCATTTTACCTCTGCCAGAGGAAAATAAAGCGTGTATACAGTAGTTAAATTTCATATCGCGGGCGGCGCCGACCGGCTGCCGCGACATGCGGACGGAGCCGACCGGCTGCCGCGGTTTCATGCAAATATGGAATTAACTACCCGTAGAGACACTTTATTTTCCTCTGGCAAAGGTAAATGCGTTCCAACTCTGGCCGGTCTGATTTAATCATACATAAGAGTACATTTTGGGAACTGGAAATTTTGGGAAATGTACTTTTTGAGAAGTGTACATTTCGGGAAATGTGCATTTTGAGACCGCTGTACATTTTGGGAACTGTACATTTTGGGAACTGTACATTTTGGGAAGTGTTCATTTTGAACCTGAACGCCTAATACCGGTATTTTCCATTTCGGTTCCTGTTAAGAGGTATCGGTAAGTATACAAGTATTATACCTGTAATATACCAGTATTTTCCTACGTTGCCAACTCCCTTGTTCCACACACGCAAACGCGGTTCGGTCGGGCGGACGAAATGCGACGTTGCCTTTCTGTCAAGCTCACGATTGTTTACCATGATCGATACCAGTATTTATAAAGGTACTACCGGTATTTTGTATACCGGTACACTATTTATACCTATATTATTTTTATTACCGGTTGAACAAATATACCGGTTTGTTGTCCAAGCCACTGATAATGGTATCGAAAATACCAGTATTCCAATGCGAAGGCATTTACAAGGATGTGAAGACATCCTATCTACTCAACCGAAAATCATGAAATTATACATACACATTGTCAGTGGTACAGAAAAGGACATATGGTAACTTTCATCCACATTAACACATCCTGAGGGATAGAAAATGAACTGTCCATGCAAAAAAGACTCAGTGGCCCCTGCTAATACCACATAACTGCTAAAGAATGGAATGCGCTGCCTGCTTATGTATTCCCTGATAGTTGGAACCTTGGTCTCTTCAAGGCAAGAATGAATAGGCATTTCTTGGGCAATCATGCTACTCCTTAGACCACATCCTGTTTATGAAGCAAGATGGTGGTCAAATGCCCAGTTACTAATAAAAAAAGTACTTACTATCATCGTCATCATCGTCGAAGTCAGCTCTGGCGTCGAAGTCAGCTCTGGCGTCGAAGTCATCGTCGTCATCACTTGCATGCCTCTCGACCTTCACCTTTTCGACCTTAACTTGTGAGTTCAACTGCTCCAATGGAACTGATGACAAGGAAGTTTATAAATTTTCGCCACCAGTCATTTTTTATGTCCCCATTGCTGGGGCACAGGCCTGGGCCATAACAGAACCCACCACCATGCCCAATGCGGATTAGTGGGTGTTAAAAACTGCAAATTCAGCTAGGACCAATGGCTTATTGTGCCATCCAAAGCACAAAGTAATTCGAGATAGGTAATATTTTTATACAACACAAAGAAAATCCTAGGTTAGGCCATCCATAAATTACGTCACACGTTAAGGGGGAGGAAGGGGGTCGACGAAGTTTGACATTGTGTGACAGACAAGGGGGTGGGAGGGGTTCTCAATTTTGTGATGTTACATTAAAAATCATTTAAATAGAAATAAATCAAATTTCGGAACTGCTATTTTAATTCAATAATTATTTCTAGATGTAAAATTATAAAATATGTGACGTCACACTAGGTAGGGGGGTCTCACAAATGTGACCAGCTGTGACAAGAAGGGGGGAGAGGGTCCAAAATCATGAAATTCGTGTGACGTAGTTTATGGATGGCCCCTTGACTTGTGGAATCAAACAATATGGGATGTGATCTCTATATAGATCACATCCCGTATTGTTTGATTTCACAAGTCAGTCTTCACAAGCATTGAAAGCTAGGAAGCTCATCAGAATAACAAATTACCAGCGAACGACTGCTCATTGAAGGGGGGGCAGCTGCGGTGCTGTGGTGAAAAGGCTAAAATAAATACAGACCACGTAACCAACTAGGAGTGGTGCTCACCGCTTCACTATACTCATCCTTTCTTCCTTCCCCAAAATTCGCTTATGGTCTGGCCACCGATAGCAAATAGTAAAAGATAAGAAAATAAAACAAACCTTCTACTTCAAAATCGTTGAGAGTTGAGCTCCCTGGATCCAAGTACTGTGTGAACGTCTTCTCACACTCTTGAACCTGCCGCTTGAAGTCGGAGGCATCTCGCAGCCTGGAGATGCACGGCTCACAGATGAGCCTGCTGTTGCTGTTAGGGCCACCGGATTGGGAGTAGGAGATCTGTTAAAAATGGTTTTTGTTACAGTAGGTTTGCAACTTGCCACTCGGATTTATGTTGAGACACAACTCCTCAGATGATATGAAAACGAAATTCCATAATGTCATTTATTAATTTGAAGTATGGAAAGGAGAATACTAGGATAAACAAGGAAGAACAAGAAGAGAGCAAGTGATTTAAGGCAGGGGTGTCAAAGTTACAGCCCACGGGCCGCATCCCGCCCGCAAGCTGTCTCAATACGGCCCACGACCAGAATCTATCCAGTGAGGATTTTAGACTGCATATTCGATGCCACTACGTATTGTAAGATGATAAAATATGAGACCTCAGGTATCTGGATCCTCAAGCTCAAGATAACCTTTGTATGAAAATAAAGATTTAATTCAGTATGTGTTTGAGTTTTTGATTTTGAGTCTGGCCCGCTAACACGCTCTTAACTAAAAAATGGCCCTTTTGAAAAATCAGTTTGACACCACTGATTTAAGGAAACTGACTGACTGGCTGTCTAAGTGAGCCATGAGCAGTAGGCTAATATAAAAGTTTTAGAGAGAGTGAGACCACCCTGTCTCAATACTATTTGATTCTGACATTGGTCGGAACCAATGTCAGAATCAAATAGTATTAATGTAATGATAAACTGCTTAATTAAGTTACAGGCTCTTCTTTCCATTAGTTGGCATCGAGTTTTGAGTTCATATTTTTTAAGTAAAGAACTAATGATTTGGAACACATACCAAATTTTATGGTTAGGGACAAAATTTGAGAATTTGTCTAAAGGACATGTCCTAATTTGGGCCACATCTATGTACACCACCCTCAAAGATGGAGAAAAATATACTGATTCTGAGAAAAATACAAAAATTTTTAAAGAATACATGGTTAAATGGTTATTAATAAAAACAGATCAATATTTTTTTCTAGAAATAAAACGACAAATATGGCAACTCTCCGTTAAAAAGCTGTCAGTGTCAGCTGTCAAAATACTTCTCGAAAACTAGGCATCACCGGCAGATGGGGATTGGAGGAGGGAGTTGTTTCCCTTACCCCTCCCCCTCTCTTCCTTTAATTGCCGAAAAATAACAGTAATTTGGCTGTTATTATTACTTTAAGTCTATGACAGGGAAATTGAAAATTCATTTAAAAAAAAGTGTCCATTTCCTAACTCCCTAGTTTTAGGAGGGGGGTAAGGGAGCCCCCTCCTCCCTCCCCCTTACTCTCACAACCTAAATTCGAGGCCAACTAATGGAAAGTAGAACCAAGTTACACATGCATTCATGAGTTTCAAGCAGTTTCTTTATTGGGGTGGTTGTCAAGTTGGCAGGGGTCATTTTGTGTAATTCCACTCATCTTGCACTGACACATGCGCGGTACGACTTTCCATTAGTTGACATGGAATTTAAGGGTGGGAGCGGTGGGAGAGGGGGTCCTTCCTAAACCACATGCGGTAAGGTAGGTAATGACTGATAACGAATGCAAGCGTTAAGGGGTGCCTCGGCAGGGCACATCTTTCCATTAATTAACATCGAGTTTTGAGCTCATAATTTTCAAGTCAGTATCGGGCGGTTTTTCTTTCATTTCCATTCTCTTGGCCAGTGTCACACTCAGATAGTCTTTGTGATCTCGAGTTCTCGACGACTACAATGATGCATGCGTTAGCGCATGACCGGTCTGTCACTTGCGTCAAAGTATGCCTGATGCTTCGCTCACCTCAGTGAAGATGAAAGAACAAAATGAAAACGCATGACAAAGCGCACGAGTGAGGCTCGGCCTAACATCGTTTTCTCGATAATAAGACAATAACCCATAAGGTATTTTCTAGATATAGTTCCTGAACATATTTCTTGAGTAAATCGAATATCATCATCATGAATTCATTGGAAGATGGCGCATCTCAGCTCTATCGATTTTTATAACCCGACCAAATCGAAAGTCATGACACTGCTCAGTCAACAAAGGATATGCGCGTCTTCGTAAATTGGTCGGATTATTCACGGCTGAGAAAATGGACGCCAATGTGATACCAAATGATCAACAATACTTACAGTAAGATTAAATGATTCCAAAAGCATCTCTGAATAGACTTCTCTCTTGCCCATCCAGAAATATTCAGTAGAAATGTCTTTGTAGCAACCTTCTGACAAACAGCATCGACATACTGTGGGGCCGGGCCGCCAGTCAGTCGATTTAGCTGCCATTCTCACAACTATAAAGCTACTTTCACTCAATATATAATTATCATAGTATCACTAACTAATTTGCTATAACTAATAAGCAAGAACGGCGTCTTGGAACAAAATATTTAGTTTTACACATCACAGAAAACGAATCGCCGAACCGACGCCATCGAAAAAGGAAGCGGCCACTAGTGATGTGACACGACACCGACACGACACGAGACGCGATTAATTCGTTCGTACACTTTTAATGCAATTGAACACTATTCAATTGAAACCTTCGTGTTCGACAACTCAATTATTTACTTACTAATCCCCGCCAATTGCTAATGCACCTGGCGGCCATGTTTCAAACCCTATCTTAATGAAAATAATAATTCAATAATTAATATAATACCTATTAGAATTTACTTAGTTCATGTGATTTTTAGTTGCGGAATACGTGAACGTGGATGTTAATATGACAAGGATCCTGCGCATTAGCAATGGGGAACGTCCGAAAAAAATCAAATTGACTGAATATTTTTCTATAGGAATAAGGTCCCTTAGGCCAGCAACAAACGGAATCTCGTTACGGAATTCCGTACATAGGTGATTTCGAACGCAGCAACTACATACAAAATCTATGGGCTGCCATACACATGCGGAATTTTTCCGTACGGAATCTTCATACATTGTCGAAATTTCATTCGAGATTCCGTTACGTGATTCCGTCTGTGGGTGGCCGGCCTTAGTAATAGAAAAAAGTTTCAAAATTTTCGGATCCGTGCAAATATTTTAAAAAATTAAAGTCTCTTCGAATTCACAAATGTATGAAAGTCACAGCAGAATGGGAATGGAGAGTAGACCTTTGCCGCTAACTATCACAACACAAGCACAACACGTATTTTAAAAAAGTTTTGACATTTTGTAATGTTACTTTTTTTAATATCATGTTGTGGTTGTGGCAGGTGGTGGCAAAGGTATAATCTCCATTCTGCTGTTACTTTCATGCGCTAGAATTAATATGCTATTGTGATGTGTTGTGTCGTGTCGCGACACGGTACGTATCGGTTTCATACATTAAGTATGGTTAGAAAAGAAATACCTACATTATTGTGTTGTGTTGTGTCGACACGACACACTGTATACTTCTAGCTTTACATTTGTGAAGTCGAAGAGACTTTAATTTTTTTAGTTTTATTAGCACAAACGAAAAATTATGAAACTTTTTCTATTACTGAGAGACCTTATTTCTACCTATAGAAAAATATTCCGTCGGTTTAATTTTTTTCGGACATTCCCCATTGCGTCGCAATTTCAATTTTAATCACCGCGCTGTAGTGTAGTAGCGAAAAGTAGAAATCAAATAAAATGGAACTAATTTTTTTCAATGCAAAATAATCAGTCAATCAATCGGTATTGCCAATTTATACAAGATTGATTTTTTTTAATTGTTTGCACAGAAAGTAGCGTAGCGCCTGATTTTTTTACAAATACAAATACAAAAAACTTTATTTGATTCCACAATCGAAATATCAAAAGGTACCATGGGCAACAGCGTCGCTTAACCACTGCTAAGGTTAAAATCGCTTGCACGCCGCGCCCGCTGTTACATACATTTAGTTCGTGCAGGGGCGATACGCGCGCACACGAATTTTGTTGCAAACTGGTTAAGCGACGCTAATGCCCATGGTACGTTTATTAATCCCGAATAAGATTATCCAATAAAAAAGTCGCTGAAGGCAAATCTTGTAGTTTCCTTGGGCATCTCATGACGTTTGGATGTTGAAAAGTGCATGCCATGCCACGCTACGAGCCGTGATTTTAAATTCTTTAGATTATTATAAAGTAAGATCATAGCGTGAGATTTTAAAAATGAAGAAAATAGTCAAATGAAAATATTTCTCGAGCTACACTATTCAAATAAATAATCGATTTTAACGTTATTATTTGTGAAATGTGCGAATGATTTTACTTTCTCGAAAGTTCCGAGCTATGCTGTTCGAATGAAAAATCGATTCCACCGCAAAATTGTAAAACGTGTGCGCGCTGAGGGACATTACACGCTCAGTCTGGCATCAGTATCAGATCAGTCCATTCCATCAGTCAGACTTTTTTAATTTTTGAATCTGTGATACAGTGGATGCGATGCATACCAGCAGACTAATCGCTTTGTCACCGGTCGCAACGCAATAGAACTACATGGAAAGTAAAAAAATAATTAATTTAAGGTGCGGGCACATTTTTCTGACGCCACGTGTCAACACGTTGTCAGATGACATCCGCGGGCTGATTATCTAATGAGGGCTTTTCCAAAAGACTAAAAACTATAGGATCGATAGATGGCGTTGATAAATTAAGCACTGTCAACTGAGGCGCATTCAGAACCTACGCTTCGAGTGCAACCAGCGCTCTAACGGCGTATCAAACATTAGAGCGTGACGTTCGGTTGACACAAGTTTGGTTGCACTCGGAGCGCAGGTTCTAAACGCGCCTCAGTTGACAGTGCTTATTTTATCAACGCCATCTATCGATCCTACAGTTTTTAGTCCTTTAGAAAAGCCCTCATTAGAAACTACTTAGCGACCGGTCTCATTTGAGAGATGAATGTGATACATTGCTAATTCTTTTTGGGGTGAAAAAAAAAGGAAAAGTAGCAATGTATGTCAAATGAAACCGGTCGCTAAATAGTTTCCATTTAGATAATCAGCCTGCGGTTTTCATAGTAAATGTGTGCACTAAGATAAGTGTGCTACACTTATCTTACAACACGCTCATATAAATACGGCGTGTTAACATGTGGCGTGAGACAAAATGTGTCCACACCTTTACCACGCGTTCATTTCATCATTGCCGTTACCTCCCGGCCCGTTTCTTCATACCACGCCCCCAGCGTCGCCTGGGGAGGCGCGTGGGAGGGCGAAGCAAGGGATGCGGTATGGTGAAGCGGGCCAGGAGGTAACGGCAATGGTGAAATGAACGCGTAGTACTTGTGAACTTGCCATGGTTAAAATGTGTGTATGGTGACCGATAACTAAGCGGTTAGTTTGTTGGAATACTCTCGTAAAAATGTCAGCTGTCTGTCAGCCAAATTGAAGTCAAGATGACATTTCACCTTCTTAATTTCTAAAAAGGCAAAGGAATTATGTTTTATGCAGTCACTACATTTCATTGTTTTTTTTCCTTTAATAACTTTTTCTATTACTCGTTTGTTTTCGTAGCGTTTCTTAGGGCGGGTCCATAGCGCGTGTTTTGCTTTACACAATCAACAAATAAAAAAGTATGAGGATTTTGTTTCGCAAAACAATGTTTTGTTGATTGTGTAGGGCAAAACACCCCAGAAAATACCTGTTATATTTTAATATTGCCCAATAAAACTCAGCGGCTCTATCATTGTAGTGTAGCTCTGTATCTATTGCCTAAGAATTTTATATACGAGTTACGAAAAACCCCTAATGCGGCATATGATATAGATAGAGACCATCAAACTTAACAACTTTTACTATAGGACCAATCTCAAATCGCGAAAAAAAAATCAGCCACCCCGTCTGTATGACCACAATATAGAGAGAGTACAGTAGTTGAACTTAGCACTTGCGCGCTCGAACAACGCACACATAGACATCTCTCACCGACACTGTATAACTGCAATCTCAAACCACTCTCAAAACAGTTCAAGTACGTGACGCAGCGGCGAGAGCTGTCTTTGTGTGTGTGCGATGCTCGAGCGCCCGTAGTACTAAGCTAAACTTCTGTTAGTCTCTCTATTTTGTGGTATGACGGCGAGGAGGCGTTATCCAATGTTCTTGGCGATGCTGATCCCTTTTCCAAGCCCAAGCACGTAATTTTTCAGCTTTTCAATCACATATTGAGCGATGCTTGACAAGCACCACATAATAGATGTTTTACCGCCGCCTATCAAAAGTAGACCACGCCCCCAAACTTGAAATCGGGTGGGGATTGCACGGAACGCGTATTTTGGGGTCATGCGTAGAGTTGAGGGGCGCGGGCGGCGGGGGAGGGGCGCGCGCTATTGGTCGCTGGCAAGAGCACATGCGCGAATTTATCCCCACTCCGGCGAAAAAATTTCAAGATATACCGGGTGTAACAAGACCCTCGACGAAGCGGAGGTCTACGTATTCTGCCCATCATCAGGACCATTTCTGTTCAAAATTATTGCTGGGAAGCGATTTTAATTTTGGTGTCAAAAAAACATTGCATACATTCATGGGCGTACCCACGTTGGGGCAAGGTGGGGCGCCTGCCCCACCCTCCACTCTGACTTTAAGTAATTTAAGCTAGATGTTTACAAAATTATTTATTTAACAAAATCTAAGCCTTAAAGAATCAAACTTTTTTTGGCACAAAATAATTTCGAAAACAATTTTTTAACGAAATTTTGCCAGAATACTTGTAAGTTATTATTGATGTAAGGTCAGCTTTTTTTTTTCAAAGCATTTTAAATTCCTATAAGGTTAATTTTCTTACTTTTGCCCCACCCCTAAGCAGATGCTGGGTACGCCCATGCATACATTACCACGCAATGTAGCGCGTACAACAGACCGCGCCTGCGAGTGTATGCTACACAGCCAGGCGCGGTCCGAGGGGGGGGGGTCACAGGGGACATGACCCCCCCCAAAATTGTACACGTCATATAGAAAATGCTTCTAAAAATTTACAGAAAAGCAATTATTATCGGCATGTGACGATGCACAGCATCTGTGAGAGTGCGCCGACTTCCGGTCTAGCTACATCATGTCAAAGTAGTGATTTGACTTACCCTTTAGGCAGTTTTCCTGTTAAAAAATCGTAATTGTACAGACTTACTTCCGGTTGGCGCCATTTTTATCACCTTAGGAGTCGTTGTAACGAAGTGTCCTCATAGCGTCGTTACTTCTCGTTGAAGCAACATCTATTTTGAAATACTACGAAATTTTTTTTCATAGTTTCAAATTGAAAAGTTTTTACTTATGCTTTAGTAATAGTAATTAATAGTGTCAGTGAAACAAACGCGCGCTTTGACCTCGCTTGGCTGAGGTCGTCGAAAAGTCCCGTTTTCCTAGCCATAGCAGACACGCATTAAAACTTCGACGCCGCGCGCCGTTTGTATAGCTGTAGCCCGGAGCCATCCGCTGACGATATTCGGACGCAAGGTAAAACACAGGAGACTTGGTGAGTCGAACAATGATCTACTACTACTTAATGAAATTGTGACTAAAATAAAAGTGTTACTTTTGATCATTGCTACAAAAGCTGTTTTGCCATTTTAGTCGGTTTTGATGAAAATTTTGTCTAGAATGCGTGAATCGTGCCTGCATCAGACGCCAATGGTACGCACACTTCAATGCTACCAACGTGGTGCCTGTACTGGTGCCTCGGCCCAACTGATTACCAGCTTTTGACCGATAATTGGATCACTCGGTGGTCGTTTCTGATACCAGTGACGTTGAATCCAGTCTCTTGAATCCTGATTTTAAAATAAAATAATAGCTTTAAAAGAGAATAAGTCTTATTCATAAGATCCCGTCTGCTCACTCGGAGTCGGAGCATATAAATAGCCTAGGGCTTTAGAAAAAAATTGTGATGTCGGAAAAATATTCGATAAGATATTTTTTTTCCGGTAATAAGCCTGCGGGTAGGATTAACTAAGTTGGGTAAGCTTATTACTCGTCTTCTCAGTTCAGTTTTTAAATTATTTTGTTATTATCTGCTTGCCTGCCAACATATTTAAATATTGCTGGTATGATTAAACAATATTTCTTTTCAGTTCAGACTTTAAATTTCTTTGTTAACTTGATAAGAGATTGACTTTTAGCAGCGATTGATTTCGATTTGATCAACCTGTGATTATGTTATGTATGACCTTGTAATGTCCCACGTAGCTCATTTTTATTCTATTTCGAAGTGAATATTGTTGCGAATTATTTTTTATTACATGGGTGTACAACAGACCTGTGTTAGTTTCACCTACCTCCAGATTTTAGAAAACTAATGACAAGGTTATGTAAATAGTGTGTGGAAATAAGGTCCATAATAAATATATCGAAAGCTGAAGGGACGGGAACGTATCCTCACACTGGGCAAGCGGCTTAATAAAAGTGAGGATCTGCGCAAGCTACCTCCGTGGTCAAGTACTTATTCGATGAGAACTAATGAAGTGTGAGTGTCTCCGGAACAGTGGTGCTGTGCTGCTCATTACATTTTTGAATGGAATTGCTCGTGTCAAGGCCTTTGTTTGACAGGTCTCCAGCCACACACAGTGGCGATGCCTTATCAGATACTTTTTGAAACTGTTGAGATTGGTTCCCATTGTGCGCTTACATTCTGAATAAGAATGGAATGAACCATTCGATTAGATAAGGTCAATCACACAAACATAAGACTAATGGGGCTGCCTCTGAGCGTATCGGAGGCAGTGGCAGGTTAGCTTCGGTGCTCCGTAGGCCCTTCTCGTCATACGAGAATGCGCCTGCCATTTACCCCAAGCTTGCGCTCGTCCATCAGACAGCAAGTACTTTTTATAGCTTCGAAACGCCTTGATCTCCCACTATGTCTCGGCCTACACACAAGCATATGGAGCGAGGTATCTTGGAGGAACTGGATCGGCGACAAGTCGAAATCCACTTCATCTCACTCAACCAGGTTCCTGACGGGGAGGAGCGACACGGATCGTTGACCTTTTAATTTTAAACTGACTTTCCAGATACAGATTCCTCAGCTCTTTCATAATAGGCGACTGGATGACGAAGCTTGACCTGTGAGGCCCAAAGAAGGTTCCTTCTGCTGGTCTGCGACCACAGAGTCTCCCAAATGGCCTGTTTACCGTTTGGCCTATTGTGCGTGCCGAAATATTTCACCGCTTTGGCCAAGTGGATAGCTCAACACCTTCAGAAAAAGGTATGCGAATTACAGTCTACTTGTACTTCTCGCTGGTCAAACAGTGTAATATTAATAGATATATAATAGACAGATAGTAGTTAGAAAGATAGTAGAGAATAGATAGTGTATAGTCTATACTATCAACATCAAAAAGTGTAACCGACCCGAACCCAGCCAGAAACTGAAATTTATAAAACTGTATGAGAGAGAACGCACTGCTTATGTACCTGGTGAAGAGTGATAAGTACACACAGTCACTAGTTGACCACCAAGCTGACCACGCGTCACCCGCACGCGCTGCTCACGCAGCACGACTTTACCTACCGTTGTCAGGAGTACAACTGCACTACACAGCTGCCACTACTCACGTGCCTGTGTGTTGATGATGTGCTAGTCGCACGTTACACTGGTATGTTGTTGCTACGGAGAAGATACAATTGGTCAAAGGTACTCTGGATCTGGCAAATTTTGTTATTCCCAGAGACTGCATTTTCAACAAATGCGTTATACTCGCGTGTTATGAAGAGTCTCCGAGCAGCCAATACAACATACTGGAACCAGTACTACGCGACTTGGAAATAACTACGTCAGAGTACCATCAGGTAGTGAAAAGTTTATATCCTACTCTAATACAACACTAATTCCTTGCAACAGATGCAGCAGACCACGGTTGAAGTCGGTGACTCAGATTAGCATTGCAACCGCAAAGAGGACAAATTTACAGCGGTAAACCATATCAGGCCCCATCTTAAGATGACATGACATACTGACTTCTACTTCTCGTTGACCGTTGGATTGGAACATCTTGATGACAGCAGAATACCTGCCAGATAAGTATAAGAGTACATACAGGCTGTCTCGAGGCAGCCAAGCGTCTGGACGGCACCTGTTACGATCAGTGGTGAGCACCACGTTTTCGGGGTTCCCCCAGATCGAATTGTCGCAGCCATATGAGAGTTGGAGAAGTATCTATCACAAGATTGTTAGGATTATGTGGTGCCTTAAACAAAACCCACGTCCTGCTGGAGGCATTACAGTTCTGACTTGTATAGGTGTTATTGACCACAGTGCTTGGTACCCTGCCTGTCTCCTTACTTGAACATGGCAAGAGTGTGTACCTGGTATTAGTACCCATATGGGAAAAAGTGTTTTGCTTCGATACTTCCATCTATGAGCTCTTTTTATTTTATATTTATTTATTATCATAAAACCCACAACACAAATATTAACAATAACTATCTTACAAACTTGGCTGAATGCAAATAACGGATTTACATTTTGTTTAATACTATGTAAAATTTAAGATTCCGAACTTAGAATCAGTTCTTAGATTAGAGCATTAGACTTCCACCACTTCATGTTCGAGCTCTACGTTCAGAAAACTGGGGATGGTGTGACACAAAAAGAGGTTAAATTGTGTAGAGATAATAATTTAGACCATAAATGTCTTGAAGGCAAAGGTCCATCTAGCTAGATCCTTGGCATACCTGCCTTTTGAAGAGAATTTAGCTTATCGGATGATTTTGTTAAACAAACTTTAATGAACATTTAAATTGTCATGTATAATATGTAATTTTTTTTTCTAATAAAACACATTTTAAAAGTTTTAAATAAGTATCTCTTCAGAAACAGCG
The DNA here is from genome assembly GCA_943789525.1 of Agriphila geniculea. NCBI lineage: Eukaryota > Metazoa > Arthropoda > Insecta > Lepidoptera > Crambidae > Agriphila > Agriphila geniculea. The sequence continues at coordinate 12,338,993 of OX038891.1, forward strand.
AGCAGAGAATCCACGAGCCACCTGTCTTGGGTTTGGGTGGTTTGTTCGCTTCGATACAACACAATCCGACAGCTTACATCACATTATTTGAAGCTTCACGCAAGGTTAGTGCCTGCTGTTTCTAACATCAACAACATGGCGAGCGCGTACACAACCTCACTTATCTAAGTGTATCTACGAGCCTTTACAGCGATGCCGGTGACCACATCATCCCGAGCCCAGCTTTTAGGTAAAAGACGGACACAGCGTTTAACAGACTGGTTAAAAATTATAACATAGTAATATTAATTTTTCCTGTATTTGGTTGAGGTGAGTTCTAAGTTTTCAGAGACGCACAGGCGTAGGGGATGAGGCGAAAGCAATAAGGCTATATTATCACAGTGTCAGAAGCGTGTGCCCCGAGCCACCTTATGAACTGTAAGTAATCTGCAACTAAAAACTAAAACCATGTGAGAAATGCAGTTATAGCCGTAGGTGCTGGTTCGTTGTGCTCGGCCGTTGCCTCCTTAAATTACCTAGTACAATTTTTCTTTCCAATTAATAGCCTTAATAGAGGTGATCAGAAAAGACTGCGAGCAGTCATATTATTATAATCAAATTGACTAGCAATAAATAGTTATTTAGTAATCAAAGCTAACTTTTAGAGTGAGTTATGTAAATAACTCTGATACAGTGACACATGTTATATCAATATATAAATTAATTGAAATGTGTTTTCAGTTATCTCAAGTTAATCATGCCTTCAGCAGCATCACATAGCGCCGTTTGGAGTCACCAGGAGTTAATAAACACGTCTCTCACAGATGCTGTGCATCGTCACATGCCGATAATAGTGCAAGTTTTACACAACAATAAAACTTGTATTATTGAGCAGAGACGATGCACAGCATCCCATTAAGGTCTCCTGGTGAGAGACTTCTATGAGGACACTTCGTTACAACGACTCCTAAGGTGATAAAAATGGCGCCAACCGGAAGTAAGTCTGTACAATTACGATTTTTTAACAGGAAAACTGCCTAAAGGGTAAGTCAAATCACTACTTTGACATGATGTAACTAGACCGGAAGTCGGCGCACTCTCACAGATGCTGTGCATCGTCTCTGCTCAATAATACAAGTTTTATTGTTGTGTAAAACTTGCACTATTATTATTAGTGACCCCCCCAAAATTTCAGGCTGCGATGCGACCGCGCCTGTACACAGCTGCGTGCGGCCGAGTTGGAAGGCAGCGTTTATGTGCGTGCTCATAAGATACATTGAGTAATGACGTTTTGAAGCCATTGTTTGTTACGAAATACTTCAAATTTTGTTAATATTTCTTTGGACAAAAATTAGGATATAACGAATAAAATAATATACGTATTTCATAAAAATAAAAAAAATAAAAAATAAAATAGTTGTTAAACCATAGTAAAAATGTGTAAATTATAAAGTTAAAAGTCTAAGCATTAAGTGAAAGTGTTATCTCGGAATAATCATTCGTAAATCGTGTAAAATTGGTGAAAATATTTTGCGGCCAAAAAAAGTGACAATTGAACACTAATTTGCTGTAATACACACGTAAATACTAAAGAAAACGTTACGAAAATTACTTATCCAAAGAACAATTTAAAAATAAACAAGTGAAAGTGCAAATAATTTCAAATTGTGCAATTTCATCAACGGTTTTTATTGTGACTCGTATGACATCACATATGTAAACAAACTTTGGCAAAGACTGTGTTGCTAAACTTTAAAGTGCATCAATATTTTGTCAATTTCTCTACTGTTCAAGTGGCGTTGTACCGCACTCCTATGACTTAAGATGTGAACATTTCCAGTTCGATCCTCACCTTGGCGCATTTTTTCAATGTTTTGATATAACTATTTTCTAATCCCTGCGGATTTACCGCCATCTATTGAATGCTATTAAATAACTCAAGAAAATACAAAGCACTTAAATAAAAATATAAAGCAAGTCCACAACTTCATAGTTTGAGCATTATACCCACAGAGGGCGCATTTTTTTTTTTTTTTTTTTTTTTTTTTTTTTTTTTTTTTTTTTTTTTCTCTTCTACCCCTCTAACTGAATGGACGTGTTTGAGTAGAACAAAGTGAAAATTAAATCTATTAAATTAATTAAATCACCTTTTCCTGATTTGTTTGCTCGTTAAAAATGGCTACGAAGTGCAACGCGTGCAGTGCTACAATATTTAACAACCACGGAATGCAGTGTTCAAGAATTGAATGCAAGAAAACATACGACCTTAACTGTCTCTCTATCAACATTGACGTTTTTGAGACATATAATCAAGAATACAAAAATAACTGGGTTTGCCCGGAATGTACCTGTTTACAGCCAAAAGTGGGAAACTCCAATACTCCAATAAAAGGCCTTAATACCAACACCTTTGTAAACACGCAGCGCGGAAGCCGCCAGCAGACATATCGTCGTACACAAGAACTGCACACTGATTATGATCTTGTGGGAGAAATCCGCGAATTAAGATCGGAAATAACGTCGCGCTTTGACGAACAGGCCGAGCAGTTTCAAAGGGTATGGAATATTGTTTGTGACACTAGAAGTCAGCTAAAACAAATACAGGCGAAGGTGGAGGCACTAGAAAACAAGGTCAGTACTTTTGAGTGTCTACAGACCAAATTTAAGGAATTAGAAACTCATAATCACTGGTTATCAGAGCAATTGAAGGCGCATACCACACTTTCAACATCCACTGAATGCACATATTCATACGCGCAAGCCGCAAGCGCAACTAACGTAATATCAAGTCCACAAAATACACGTATGGCAAACAAAGACCCGTGTGGGGCCACAAAACCCGCAGTTGAACCGCTAACATCAGTGCATGCTACTGCTTCCACGAACAGCAAAGATCTAAAATCAGACCAAAATAGGACCCTGCAGTCTCAATTTACTAGAGATAAATTAGACAAAAGCAATAATATAGATACTAAGAAATCTAGTAACAGGAAAACTCCACCGAAAAAAGTTATGAGAGGAGAAAATGAAGCATCAAAATTACAAGCTGTAGAGCGGAGGAAACACCTCCACGTTTGGCGTTTACATCCGACTACGACTGTGGAACAAATACAGAAACATGTTGAAACTGAGTGTGGGCCAGAAGTTCATATTAAAGTGGAAAAAATAGCACACAAGACAGAAAGGGGCTACGCGTCTTTTGTTGTAGGCGTTCCAGAACGAGTATTTGAGAAAATAAATCAACCTAACATATGGCCGCGAGATGCTGAATTTAGCGAATGGATTTGGTTTCGGAGAAACACAAATAAGCCGAAAGAAGGAAATTAGAACCACCGAAATTCTATATCAGAATGTCAGAGGCCTACGAACAAAAACTACACAATTTATGTTATTTCTGCAGGCATCTGAATCAGACTTATTTGCCATAACTGAAACTGGTTGTAATGCTTCAATTCATGATGCGGAGATCGTCCCGCCTGGTTATCAAATACTACGCTGTGATCGAGTTGACGGTCGTAAGCAAGGAGGAGCGTGTTTAGTGGCCACACCGCGATACGAGTTGCGGAAGATACCCCCACCGAAAAATATTAATTTAGACACTTGTGTCTTTGAAATGATTTGTGCGACTGTACATTTAGCAAATAGGTTTTTATGTGCTTGTTGTGTAGTATACATTCCGCCGAAATCAGATATTAATGAGTATTTGATTATGTTTGATTTAATTGAAAAATTATGTTTAAAATACAAAGATAATATGATCGTATTGGGAGATTTTAACTTACATTCGGCGAGTATAGATGTGTGTAACTATTTTGAGTATTTTTTAACTTTTTGTGGATTCGTTCAGAGTAACCGGGTGCCTAATAGTAATAACAGACAGCTAGATTTAGTTTTAAGCGGGAACGGTGTGCGCGTGTGTGTGAGCGAGGCAGAGGGTTTCCAGCCAGTGGACAGGCAACATCCACCGCTTACGGTGTGTATGTCAACGTCAACAGCTGATTTCGGCACATACACTGATAATAGTGATACGGTGCATTCATTGCAAAATTGTCAGTGGAATTTTGCTAAGGCAGACTATTATTTATTATACAATAATTTATTAGAATCAGATTGGAGTCAATTATATAAAATTGAAGATCCCGAAGAAGCTTTGAATTATTTCTATAATATAATTAATAAAATTTTTAATGAATGTATACCTTTTAGAAAATCTAAATCACCAAACTCGAGATTTCATTATCCGGAGTGGTACACGGCAGATATTATCCGCGATATAAAATTAAAATATAACTTACATAAGCGATACAAACAGAGTAAGTCCTTCGATGATTACTGTGTGTTTTCACAATGCAGGGCACGAGTGAAAAAGTCTGTGGAACTGGCACATAACCGTTATCGAGATAGGGTCCAAAGTAATCTGGTCAAAGATCCAAAGTCCTTTTGGCAATATATAAAAACTAAGAGAAGTAGTTCTAATAAACAAACATTAATAAAAGATGGTCGAGTGTTATCAGAACGAGACTGTGCTACGGCGTTGGCAGATTTTTTCAGCTCTGTGTACAATCCGGAACCCGCGAAGTTAGACGTTGCGGCGGCGAGCGCAGCAGCGCCGGCCGCCGGCGCGGGCGCCGCGTGGGTGCAGGTGCACTCGCTGCAGCTGGCGGACGTGGAGCGCGCTCTAGTCAAGCTCAAACCCAAACAATCCAAGGGGCCGGATGGTATACCACCTTTTATTTTCAGAGATTGTCGCAAAGTACTAGCCGCCCCGCTGCTACACATCTATAATGCGTGTCTCGAGAAGGGAATCCTTCCTGAGCTATGGAAACTGACGAGGGTTGTCCCTATACCTAAAGGGAGTGGTGGAACAGATGTGAGTGACTTCAGGCCAGTGGCGGTCTTGTGTACCCCAGCGAAAGTATTCGAATCCGCCGTACATTACTCTATGTACATGCAGGTGAGCTCTCATTTATCGGAAGCGCAGCACGGTTTTCGCCCAAAGCGTAGTACTTCGAGCAATCTACTTCAAATGATGACGCAGGTGGTGCCACCGGTGGACTCGGGGACACAAGTGGATGTGGCATACTTCGATTTTCGAAAGGCATTCGACACAGTCGACAATGACATCCTACTTATGAAACTTGCTCAAGCGGGCTGTACGCCGAAAACGCTTACATTTTTTGCAAGTTACATGAAGGACAGATGCCAATTTGTCGACTGGGCCGGCCAATGGTCAGACCCTTATTTTACTCGATCGGGAGTGAGCCAGGGGAGTAATTTGGGACCGTTAGAATTCATTTTAATGGTAAATGACTTACCTGACGTTATTAATGACGCCACTTGCCTTCTTTTTGCGGATGATCTTAAATTACTCCTTGAAATAAAAAACCCTTCGGATTGCGAGAGATTGCAGGCGGACATTGATAGAGTGGTACAGTGGAGTCATAGGAATAAACTGTACTTCAATGTTTCCAAATGCTCAGTAATTTCCTTTTCATTATCACGGCAGCCTTACCGATTCCAATACTGTGTGGATGGATCCCCGATGCAACGAGTGACTGAGGTAAGAGACCTTGGGGTTAACTTTAACTCCGATCTAAACTTTCGTAATCATATTATTAAAATTTGCAAAAAAGCATATCGGAATCTCGGATTTATATTACGACAGTCTCATGGGTTCACAAATTTGAGTGCGATAAGGGTTCTGTATGAAGCACTGGTAAAAAGCCACTTAGAATGCAATGCATTCATTTGGAGCCCACATGAAGCGAAATATAAGTTTATGTTAGAACGGATACAGAATAAATTTATTAGATTACTGTATTTAAAAATGTATGGTGTGTATCCGTTCTATCCCTTAATGTATCCGACTTTATTTGTGCTCGGAATGGTGGGGTACAATAAATTGGAAGTCAGAAGAGATTTAAGTTTGGTAACATATTTGTTTAAGTTATTGCGAGGCAAGGTATCCAACCAGGCGGTATTGCAGTTGGTGGGGTTGTGTGTCCCAGACCGGTATGTGTGGCGGCGGAGACGGCCACCTTTGTTCGCTATACCGCACGCGCGCACTAACTTATTAAAAAAAGCACCATTTACTCGAGCACTGAGGATGCTAAACAACATAGCTGATACCGTGGACATATTCGGTTGCTCACTGGACGCATTCACAAAGGCGGCATTATTTGTTATTTGTTATAATAATAATAGTTAATTTTAAGAATAAGTAAATAAGTCTACACTATCGCATTAGGTTAAGAGCCTGTAATGATAGTTGTAAGTTGGAAAAATAAATAATAATAATAATAATAATCACGTTTAAATCATGTCTACCATATAGTAGGTATGAACCTCTATACTAAAAAAAGTTGGGAGTTACAAGTCGTGATAAAGTTTGGCCACATGATAGAAACTGATCTGTAGGCTGTTTCTAACTAATATTGAGCTGGGCCAAGCTATCCTTACATACAGTTCCATACGGCGGCGGGTTGAATAGCGCACTTTTCCCGGCTTCATTCTAAAAACTATAACAATTCAGGTTTAGCTAATAGGTCAAATGTGGTATCATTTTGGGATACATCAATAACAAAGAACTTATTTCTGATATAAAAAAAATCAATTTATTAAGCAGTTTCTGAAAAATTACACAATAACCAACATTTTTAAACTTCATTTTTTTAAGTTTAGGTATTGGCACTTGTTTCAGTATTTTCAAAAAAACTACTTTAAAGAAGCGTTTTTCAGGTTAATTTGTTATATGCTTTTGTTATGTTAACTATATTTTATACAATTTGCGCCTAACCCAAGTAGTTGAGGTTCATTGTTTGCGGAGACACAGCTAGTCAAAAATATGCATTTTTTCACGAAATAAAAGGGGTTTCCGTTTCGTTCGGAAGCAATTTTCAGTTTTTTTGTTTATATTTCTGTAAAGTTAATTAAATTTTCTACAATTTAAGCTTAACTTGAGTAGTCTAGGTTTACTAGTTGCAAAGACACAGCTAGTCAAAGATATGATTTTTTCAATTAATTTCAATAAAAAGCCCATTTTTAACCAGCTATGGCTCTGCAACCAATAAACCTAGACTACTCAAATTAAGCTCAAATTGTAGAAAATTTAATTAACTTTACAGAAATATAAACAAAAAACCTGAAAAATGTTTCTGAACGAAACGGCAACCTTTTTTATTTCGTGAAAAAATGCATATTTTTGACTAGCTGTATGTCCGCAAACAAAGGACTTAAACTACTTGGGTTAGGCTCAAATTGTATAAAATATAGTTAGCATAACAAAAGCATATAACAAATTAACCTGAAAAACGCTTCTTTAAAGTAGTTTTTTTGAAAATACTGAAACAAGTGCCAATACCTAAACTAAAAAAATGAAGTTTAAAAATGTTGGTTATTGTGTAATTTTTCAGAAACTGCTTAATAAATTGATTTTTTTTATATCAGAAATAAATTTTACCTTATTGATTTATCCGAAAATGATACCACATTTGACCTATTAGCTAAACCTGAATTGTTATAGTTTTTAGAATGGAGCCGGGAAAAGTGCGCTATTCAACCCGCCGCCGTATGGAACTGTATGTAAGGATAGTTTGGCCCAGCTCAATATTAGTTAGAAACAGCCTACAGATCAGTTTCTATCATGTGGCCAAACTTTATCACGACTTGTAACTCCCAACTTTTTTTTGTATAGAGGTTCATACCTACTAATATGTGAGGGATGTCACCGTGAATTACCACGAAGGGAGTATCTTCGATGTGCACTTTGTAACAACGCTTATGATTTGGAATGCGCCAATGTGTCCATTCAGCGATTTAATAACACCATGACTCCCGATCGTAAAAAGGCTTGGAAATGTTCTACCTGTTATTGTAAAATACCTAAAATAGGAAATACTAATACGCCTATGCGGCAAAAAGATGAAATGGACAACATAACTATCAGGAAAAATATAAAGAAGCAAAATAATGAGACACTAAGCTCTGAAAACTTAAGTATCCTTGGCGACACATTGGATAACGAAAATTTAATTACAGTTTCAACTAAAGACACCTGTTCAATCTTAGAAAATTTAAGCGAAATAATAAAGCAAAAGCTTGAAGAAAATAATAAAAACATATTATCACAGATACAAATCATAGTGCAAACAGGAATAAGCCAAGCAATAAAAGATATACGTGAAGAATTAAAGCAAGAAACAAAATACCTAAAGGAACAGAATGAAACAAGAAAAATTGATATTGAAAATCTTCAACAAAAAATTGAAAATCTTCAGCAAGAAAACTACTCGGTCATAAAGGAAATTAAAGATATAAAAATGAAATTCGTGTCCAGTGGGGAAAAAAATGAACCTGAAACAAATCGGAAAAAATTTGTTCTTTTCGGATTTCCGGAATATTATAAGTAACCGGAATGTGAAATGTATAATAGGATTAATGGGTTATTCCAAGACCTTTTACATATAGACTTGACAGGCTACATTGAACATACATATAGAATTGGAAAATACAATGGCAAAGGAATCAGACCCCTAGTAATTGAACTATTAAGTAAAAGGATGGTAAAGCATATAGTAGAAAATAGCAGGTGTTTTTATAGAACTGGACTCTCAGTTTCGGAATTTTTGGACAAAAACAGTCGCTTGCAAAGAAAAACTTTAAGAGAAGAAATGATGATAGCGCGTCAAAAGGGCTACTACGCCATTATACGAAATAACGAACTCTATATAGAAGGAGAAAAAATAAATACAAAAGATATAACACAAATCACTCAAGAAACACGAATTCATCAAAATAACAACAAAGAAAATAATGTGAATATAAATGAGAAAAGGGAGCGAAATGAACAAAAACATCATAATTTTCGAAACTACAGAACAACCATTTAAAATTCTTTACCAAAATATGCAGAGCTTATGCAACAAATTAGACATTTTGGAAGCATTTTTAGAACAGAATCCAACTCATCATGCTTTATGCGTTTCCGAAACTTGGCTCACACCGGTGAAACTCCAGCTATTGCAAATAAATGGATATAAGATAGCAGCCGCGTTCTGTCGGAAACATAAAACTGCAGGAGGCGTTTGTATCCTGCTGCAAGATCATATTGAATATTTAGAAAACAAAGATATTAAGAAGTTTTCTATAGAATACATAATAGAAGTTTGCGCGGTCGAGCTAATTAAAGAAAATATATTATTAATTGTTATGTATTGGAATGGGCGAGAGGAGATCTTATTTTATAATCAATTACATAAAATTTTAAATTATATCAATAACAAGTACTCTAAATACAATATAATTTTGGGCGGAGATTTTAACATAGACACATTGGTACATAACAAAAAAGAGTCAGAATATATAAACTGTTTCCTAGAATATAAACTGCGTCAGCATAACAAAGAACCAACCCGCATCACACCAACATCTGCAACATGCTTAGACCACATTTTCACAAATTTTAATAATAAAAACTTAAAAACCTCTGTAGCAGAGTTAGGATTTTCGGACCATTCTGGTACATACGTAGAGTTAAAAATACCGAAACAAAAAAAAGACAGTACTTACTTGGTATGTAGAAAAACGAGTGTTTAATAAAAAACAATATCAGATTATAAAGAACAACTGCAATTAACTGATTGGAATAAAATAATATGTAAAAACAAAAACATTAATGAAAATTATTGTGCATTTCACAAAACATTAATAGAAATATTAAACAAATGTATTCCTAAAAGAAAATGTAAAATTGCAAAACAACAAAAAAGGTGGTTAACAGTAGGAATAAAAAAGTCTTGTCAAAATAAAAGAATGTTAAGAATGTTAAACACAAAATGTAATAATCCTATATTAAAGTCACATTACAAAAAATACGCAAAAGTCCTTAAAAAATCTGTAATATGTGCAAAAAAACTTCAATACATAAAAAGAATAAAACAATCTAACTAATAATAAAGTAAAAACAATGTGGGGTATAATAAACGAAAGAACAAATAAAATAATAACTAAAGACAAATGTAATATCGATACCTCTGGGTTCAAAGGTCGTAAAGGACATTTTGGCGAAAATGAGTTTTTTACACAGTTTTACTCAGAATTAAATTCTCTATCGATCTGTGTTATTCGTTTCTCGAAATTCGCAAAAAAAATGCCTTTACGACCTATGATATCCGGCATTCTAAGCAGAATTTATTGTGAAAAGATGGATGTAAATCACATTTTAACTACCAAAACGTAGTACCTTGGTAGTAAAGCAAAACTTATCTCTTGCTTTTAGGGCGTAAATTGTATATACATTTCCAGTTGTCCTATACGACCTTAGGTTGCAAATGTTAATAAATCAAAATATGCGAGTAAAGGCCACCGTCGGTAAGAACTGTCCTATACACCATTATAATATAAAGAATAAATAGGCAGTTGTCCTTTACTACCTAATTTAGTTTAAGTTAAAACTAAGAAAACATTTCAGAAAACAACAAACTTGTCTTTTAAAACCCAAAATAATAATTAAGGATTTTTTTTCTCCGTCCTACACGCCCTTCAAGAGTAACATATTAAAATAAAATGTCCTTTAAACTAATTCCAATAATTCAAAAGAAAACGAACTTGTCCTTTACTCCCAAAACAATCTAAAACTCAACTAATTCTACGTCCTATACGCCCCTTAAAGGTATCTAATTTTACCAAATAAAAGTTGTACCTCTCTCACTCGCTTAGTAGACCATAGTAGTTAGAGCGAGCGAGACAATAAATACCTACTTCTTCGTGGATATTTCTCTGCGTTTGGTATACTACTTATACTGCTATGAAACAGAGGCGCTTTGGAAATGAATAATGTAAAAAATACTTACTGTTATTAACGTAAAGATCACAATACCTTAGACGGTTTTTACTTTAAATTTATTTTATTACTTTGCCGATCTGTTTTGAAAAATGCAGTGCAGTGCATGTAAGGGAGGGCATGCAACATGCAACATAGTGTGACCAGTTTCAGTATTTTAATAGTCTTTTTCGGTATATTTTGTCGACTTTTAAGAGCATCAGTATTTTTGTACGTTAATTGGCGGAAGTAGATACTTTCGGTATATTTTCGTTATAAAGTTATGGTATATATGGTAGTCCATCCCCGATAGTCCGTCCCCGCTTAAAACTTTAAATTTAAAACTTTTAAAATTATTTCGTTCATCTCAAAATAAGTAAAGAAGAATAGAGCGATTGAAGAGAAAGTACTAATTAATTATTATTTATCTGCTCTCTTCTTCTTCCTTATTTTCCTTTAGGTAAGTTTTAAATTTAATTTGTTTGTTCAACATACTTTTAATTAGGTAGTTTTTTTATTAAATACAATAATAACGTTACACATTTTTGTATTTGAACATTAAGTTTGTTTGGAAATTATGTAATTCTTATGTAATTACATGATTTTTTTGGTAATTTGAATTGATTTAATTGTTCGAACCAGAATCATAGAAATCGTAGTAACAGGTTGGGGAAAAAGTTTCCTCGCATTTTATATGAAAATTCAAAACATTTTTTAATAAAGTTCATTTTTCGAACTAAAGTATGTAGGTGCCATTTTGTACGATAACTTTTTGCCATCTTGTAGGTAGGGAGGGACATGATCCCATTGCTATAGAAATTTTGGGGCTTTTGATCAAAAAACCGCGCAAAGCCCACCTAAAGAATTCTGAAGAGACCGAAACAGGTGGAAATCTGAAAATGCAAGGTTAGGACTATACGGCGGATGCATGAACACCTCCCAGCCAAACTATCTAAATTTTTGCTGTGTGGCTAAAGATATGCGAGGTCTAGCATTATCATGATGAAAAGTCACATCCCTTCTCTTTTTTTTCCATTAATGGGTTTGCTCTTGACCCCATTCTAGCCTAAAAGCAAAGACAGGGTCTACGATGGAGCGAGCTTGCCCAGAAAGTGCCAGTTGGAGTCAAGTTGTATGCGCTCGGAAACTCAGACGCCGGCAGGGAATTCCATTCCTTATTTGTGCGCATTATAAACGATGTTAAGTAGCGTTTTGAGCATACTCGCTGAAGTGCAATCTATTAAAGACCGATAGGCAAGCAACATTTCAGCGGTGAGCCGAACTACCAGCTACCAGTTTTCCACCGCCTATTAATCTCTTGGCTCTGCGTTCTACCCAGTCTAGTGCAGCGAGTTGATTTTTCGCCGAGCCGTCTCAAAGGTGGCAGCAGTACTCCATGCAAGATCGGACTTGAGCTTTATAAAGGGTTAAAAGCAGCCCATGCGTAAATTACCGCTTGACTTTATCTAGGACGCTCAGCTTCCTAGCTGCAGTTTGAGCCTTGAACTCAATGGAGGTGCCGAAGTTAAGGTCAGAAGACAACTCCATGCCAAGAAGATGAAGAGTATCGGTTACTTGGATAGATGTGCCTCGGAAAGTAGGAGTTAAGATGATGATGATGAACTCCTTTTTGCGGTGAACAGACACGCTTGCTAACTTCTATTGATTAATTCCGGCCGCTTTGTCTCAACTTCTTCCTTTAATCTCATCAGTTGTTCGCAGTAGGGTTCAGAATCGATGGTCCTGCCTAGCGGTAATGGCTCATAATGAATAATGCCCTTCCAATCCCACTACCTATATACACACAGCATCACCTTGTTGGGAGTTAACCCGGGTTTCGCCACAATCTGTGAAGCCTGACCGGTTTTTGACCACGTCCTTTTTCGCACGGTCTCATCGTACGTGTTCTACTTTTCATCACCAGTAATCAGCTTCTTCAGAAGTGGTTCGGTTTCGTAATGACGTTGTAATAAAGAATCACAAATGAGTACACGGTTCATTAGGTTTCTTTCAGTGAGCTCGTGAGGCACCCAAATATTGAGCTTTTTTGTGTACCCAGCTTTATTCAAATGTGCCAAAACTGTTTTGTGGTCAATTTCCAGTTCTTCAGCTACGATCGTGGCTACTGATATGACGATCTAGCTCTACTTTTTCAAAAATGGTATCCATTTTATCCCTAACAGAGCGACCTGCATCTTTGACATCAAAATTTCCGGATCGAAAACACTTTAAACCAAATTTGTACTACTCTCACAGACACTGCACTACGTCCATAAACGTAACAATATTTTTTCGCGGCTTGCGTTGCATTTTTACCTTTTTTAACCCCTGACGCAAAAAGTGAGGGGGGTGTTATAAGTTTAACGTGTCTGTGTATCTGTCTGTGATACTGTAGTTCCTAATCGGATGCACCGATTTTAGTTTAGTTTTTTGTGTCATAGATAGTTTTATCATGAGTGTTCTTAGCCATGTTTCATGAAAATCTGTACAGCCGTTTGAAGATCATCAGCTTTTTTCTAATTGATAAGGGGATCTGACTCAATGATATTATATTTTGTAGAAAAATTAAACAGTAAACAAAAATTACCGACAATAATACAATATACTTTTAGTAATTAAGCTTAATTACTATTTTAATCTTACTAAAAACCTCAGATGGCGATCTTTTAAGACCAAATAAATACACTTTTGCGCAGTAAAATAGACTTACGCTCTTAAGGTCTTGCATAGGATTAAAATTTGTATGGTGTAAAGGACACATTATCGTGATTTTGTGGTCGTAAAGGACATACTATCTTCGTAAATACAGCTCTGGGACAGTTTTTCAATACTGTTGTAGAAAATACCCAAAATTCTAAGCAATTTCTTCCTAGGTTCCATTAAAATAGCTCAAAAAGTAAAAAAGATAGACACATTTTTTAATTTTATTTTTCGTTTTTTGCTTCTCCTGTAAAGTTGCATTTTGTCCTTTACGACCTTTGAACCCAGAGGTATCGATATACAACTTAAATCAAATAATTCATTGTGTGCAGATCCTAAAATAATTGCCAATTCATTAAACAACTACTTACCGGCAGATAGTACCGCCGGTGCTCCTGTAATCAATCCCACGCCAAATACCATGTTTTTAAGTCCAGTGGAACCCCACGAAGTAAAGAAAATTATTAGTAATTTAAAAAACAAAAAGAGTTATGGTTTCGACGAACTTCCTCCTCATTTGATCAAAGAATGTGCTAACCAGTTAATTATGCCGTATACGATGTTAATAAATCAGTCTTTTAGTGAAGGAGTTTTCCCAACATTGTTAAAGAAAACAATAATCAAGCCAGTTCACAAAAATAATGAAAAGTCTAACCCAAAAAATTATAGACCTATCGCCCTTTTGTCAACTTCGTCAAAGATCTTGGAAAAAGCAATGTACGATCGAGTAATAAGTTTTTGCGAAAAGTATAAGATCTTTGATGAAAGTCAAAATGGCTTTAGGAAAAATCGGTCTACTACTTCGGCTGTGTATTGTATAAATACATTCAACAAATACTTAAAGCATTAGAAGATAAAAAATATGCCATCGGGATTCTGCTCGATATGAGCAAAGCATATGATAGAGTTCAACATAATATATTACTTAAAAAAATATATGGAATAGGTATCCGCGGAATGGCATACAATTGGTTTTCATCCTATTTACAGAACAGGCAGCAATATACTGAAATAGAGTACTTTGACCATACTAACAAGAAAATAGAAAACATTCGATCTGAAAAGATAACTATAAACGTTTCGATTCCTCAAGGTAGCGTCGTTGGATGTCTACTTTTTTTAATTTACATCAATGACCTCCCTAAAATCATTGATGAACCTTGCGTCTTATTTGCAGATGATATCTCACTCTTGACAACTTGTAAAAACAGCGACAATATAGACACTAAACTAGACCCGCTTATATCACAAACTTATAACTGGCTGAAAGAACACAACTTAGAAATAAACTTTGATAAAACTAAATTAATTACGTTTCACCCTCATCAAAAAAATCATTTAGAATTTAAATATACATTCCAAAATAAAAATATCGAGTGTGTTCATAAATTCACTTTGCTCGGCATTAATATAGATTCAAACTTAAATTGGAAATCGCACATAGAGAAATTAAAGTCTAAATTATCCAGCTTCGCATATGCACTTAGAGAAATAAAAAAAACAACTGACCTGAATACAGCTTTGGTTACATATTATGCATATGCTTACGCCTGGCTTAATTATGGAATAATTATGTGGGGAAATAGTACAGAAGTCTCATCCTTATTCATACTGCAAAAAAAACTTATCAGAATATTAGTCAATATAGATATTACAGAAAGCTGCAAGCCGTACTTCCAAAAGCATAAAATCCTTTCCCTGTCTTGTATTTATATATTTGAAATCTGCAAATTTGTCAGAAAGCACATAGAGTTATACACTAAACGAAAAGATGTCCAGTCAAAGTATTCATTACGGCATAAAAATAAGCTAAATGTTCCAACAGCTCGCCTACATTTGTGCTCTTCCAGTGCATATAATATGTCTATAAGACTCTATAACAAATTGCCTGAAAAATTAATAAATGAAGAAAATAACAAATTGTTTAACAAAAGCCTAAAAGATATGTTATTAAATAAATGCTACTATAGTGTAAAAGAGTATTTGAATGATAAAATAAATGCCTAAAGATATACATACTTACTCAATATAAACTTAAATAATAGAATAATATTATACTAATATACTTAACGATACCATACTACTTATATCTATTGTGACTTTTATGTGACCATACACAATTCAAAACTATGTATTTTTGAAATACTAATAATTGTTATTTGTTTTTTAATAAGGCGTCCTCTCCTCCTTCAATTTGCTATACCCTACTGGGTCCATAATGTTCTCTTTCTATAAAATTACCACCTATGTATTTACTTTATGGTATGCAATAAAATACTGAATACTGAATATAGTCTAAAAGACAAAAATGATCCTGATGATGGGCGGAATGCGTGGACTTCAGCTTCGTTGAGGGTCTTGTTACAGCCGTTATGCCTCGTACTGTACGTGCTTGACTAGTAACATAGTAGAACCAAATATATATGTCGGAGCGCCGAGCTCTCGGACGGCACCAGGATGGGGGGCCATTATTTATAATAAACTTAGATTTGTGGGCAATTAGGAAACGCTTGCGAATGCTTAACAATAACACCTTTAATTAGTGACGATTGTTCTATTTGAAATTAACACTGACTTTAACTAACGATGTAAGTAGCTTCCTATAGGAAACAGTTATTAGGAACGGATACGAATTCGTGGGCCACGCTCGATCTGATCAACGTCTCAGCAAAGAATGCCCCGCTCCAGGGTTGATGATGTCGCATGTTCGAATCCTTGTTTTTTTGTAAATGTCACATAAATAATTTGGTCTCAAGAGCGGGCCCACGACTACGTTTAGTGAAGTGTACAAAATCACCTCGTTCCCATGCCATAAATCTTGACTTAATTAGTTTGACTTTCAAACACAAGAGTCCTATTTCGCCTTTCTCGATACTATTTCATAACAAAAGTGTTAAAATAACTATTTTATTACAGGCGCCAGCCCGGCGCCGACACGGCGATCCTGACTCTCACACGTCCTCGTGTGGTCCATGATTCCATCTTTCGTTATAAACCGTTCGGCCATCCAAGCAAACCGGTACAGTTATAGAATGTCAGATCTCCATAGAACATTGGCTATTTTCGACCAGGCAGTAATTCTATTTCAAACCAAGTTATTAATTTCAAATCCATAGTAAACATAAACGTTAACAAGACTAATACGACATACATTGGCAAACGATCGGATCACATCCAATCATCATTGGCGCACACAGCTAACCAACATCGGAACTCATCCGATAACCATTGGCACATACGGCCAATCAACATCGGAACACATCCGATACATCGGAAAACACATCCGATCACCATTGGCACACCTGGCCAATCAACATCGGAACACATCCGACACATCGGAAAACACATCCGATAACCATTGGCACACCTGGCCAATCAACATCGGAACACATCCGACACATCGGAAAACACATCCGATAACCATTGGCACACCTGGCCAATCAACATCGGAACACATCCGACACATCGGAAAACACATCTGATAACCATTGGCACACCTGGCCAATCAACATCGGAACACATCCGACACATCGGAAAACACATCCGATCACCATTGGCACACCTAGCCAATCACACGGCACACAGCCGCAAACCATCGGCATCCAGCCGAATACCATGGGTACACATAAACCCATTCCACATTGCCATAACACCACACCCATTACTCATCGTCCCCGCGCAGTCTCCGACCAGCTAAACTGGGTTAGGAATATGACCTACGATCGACAACAAGAATAGGCTGTGGGTTCATTTAGTCATAGTCATGTTAACTGTTAGTGATTTTTTTTATTAATCTCACTATTACAACACGTCATTTTCAACACCAACTTACTAACTTCAAAATCAATCACATTACCGCCGACAATGGCTCAGCCTGACTTTCATCCGATTTTTTTTTTAAATTGTGGAGATTTAACATTCGGTTACTGTTTTAATTCCATTCCAATGTGTACTAATTTATTGAATAACGCCAAGGAATTTTTCTGTTAGGAATTGTATAAGCCCTACATGAACGCAGCTATATTGATTTGAATGACATTTAAAGCTGTCTTCTGTCACTTTGATTTTAACTTGCACTTCCTGCTCACGGCTCTCAGCCTTTTGTTTGTGTTTTTGTTCCTCCCAATAATTTTAATAATCTTAATTTCATCGCGATCAATTTACTAGAAATAATGTAATGCAGGATTTTATCTTGAACAATAAGACTCTGGATATTGCAACAATGTGTTTATTTGGTTCATCACGCCTAACACGCCATTCCATTGCCTTTGGCCTTTGCCACATCGCAACGTCTGTATGAACACTCTCAATAAGTCTTATTTTATTTTATTTGAAAGTAAATTTAAAACAACATTGGTTCACATTTTCGGATGCATCCGATTCATTCTTATAAAAACGAATAGGCAATACAACTCAACAAATCTTCTACATACCTTTTACTTAACGAAATATTACACCCTGTTAGGTCTGTTTTTTTTTATTAACGTTATTTATTCTATTTTATTCATCAAACCCCAAGTGCACAACAATGGAAAATCCATTGTGTCTCATTTTCTTGTGCTTAACGGGTTTTGAGTACCGAATTCATATTATTTACTCACTGTTAGATAACAACACAAAGGAAAAGCATCATACCTGCAATAGATTTCTATTTTATGATTATTTGACACAACATTGTCTCAAACACAATACAGAATGTTACAAATGCAAAGTCTCAAAGGTCTCCTTATTTTCCAATACCCAAATATTATCCTAAATTTTTGTTCGAGTTCTTGATGTGTAGATTAATTAATAAAAGGCTTTGAAACTAATGTAATTATTTGGTTGTAAACACCGAGCATAATCCGTACTCGAAAATAACTTTTTATTTTTAACATTTTAACGATACAATTTTATCAACAGCAAAGATTTTTGTTTTGCAATGTCAGCACAGTCTTTGATGGATACACACTTGATAGATGCTCAAGAATGCACATTTTTCGATAATCTAAATTCTAAGGGTTCCATCTAGTCCTCACATAATATGTCTGATCTAAAACTATTTTTTTTTATCATTAAATACAACTAATCTGTCACCATAAATCATCATAAATACTAAGTAAAAATTTAAAATATTCACTAACTAGCGACCGCCCGCGGCCTCACCCGCGCGGCCCCCGTTCCCTCGGGAATATTGGGTTAAAAGCACTCCATGCCCTAATTCAGGCCATCCACCATCCGAGTGCCAAACCTCAACCAAATCCGCTGAGCAGTCCCCGCGTGATTGAGGAACAACCATCCAAATCCACAAACCCCCACATTTTCAATATTAATAGGATTTATGATTTCGAAAATTGCCAATGATCTTTTATCCGACCCAATTAATATCATTCGTTTTCTTAGAATGTCTGTTACAAATTACAATCATTTACAGACAATTTATCGCGTTGCTTTATTATTATCAAAAAACGCTTTTTTTTCTAGCTAAGAACAAAAGTACAGATTATAATCTTTTATCATTTGTTGCATTAATCAATAAAATTGTATGAATTTTGACTATTTGTCTACGTGTGATTTTTTTTTCTGAGTTAAAAATAGCTTCGCATTCGAACGAGCACAAAAACAAATCGTCTTTTTTTTTGGTAGTTAGGGGCACCAACCCAGTAATACACTTGACATCGACCCTTTTTTTTAACAGTTCAACAAGTTAGGCGCGTTTTTATCAGTTCGCACCAATGATTTGTTAATGACAGTGTTAATATTGTTTGAAATTGTTTTTAGAGTGTTCACTTCAACCCATGTTTTGAAATTATAAGTGCGGTCCTGCATTCCACAGAGACGATTTTTTTTTATCGACACCCGCTGTGTATCCTTCGCGTTTATCTGTAAAAACTAACAGTATTTTTCTAGAGTGTCTAGCTTTCTTCAATAGTTTGAGATTTAATTTTTCTTATTCATATTTTCTAATTTGATGAAAACTAACTACAATACTTCCGATTCTAACAATCATGGAAAGTAGGTATAGGTCAAGATTGTCCAGTACGTGTCTCAATTCTGTTTACTGTAAAACCAAGTTACAAGTACCAACCTTTGATCGAGTTCATTTTACAACGATGCATTTAGGCTTAAACCATGTTCAATGATTCTATTCCTATAACAAGTTCAACACATAAAATCCAATTACTTATTCGTTCTTTTTTTTATAACTCTATGTTAGCTCAGTTTACTAATGAAATCTATGGTAGCCCTTGTTATTTGCAGTTTCATTTAAAGATTTGGTTTTAATAAAATTTTTGAAAGACCAATCACTTAGGTACTTACTTACTGACAATATTCATGTTGAAACATTTTATTAATGAAATAATAATAATTCAGAACCAACAATAGTACATTATGATACAAGTTAGCTTAGGTTACTTATTGCACACAAGGCTGTGGGTTGCAGCCCGAGCCGCAGGCGAGGGCGTAACTCAGCCGAGTGTGCAATAAGTAAGAGCTCACGAGTTTCATACGACGTTTTTCAACACATTTGCGAGGAAAAAACAAACTAATTTACCACACAGCAACAAATACGACAAAAACAAAATGATAATCATGATGAGAAAAGGCGCGCAGGTTTTTTTTTTGTTTTTTTCACACGCCCAATGCAAGAATATTTTGCGAACAAAGGGGTTAGTGAGCGTACAGCCTACTTCAAAATTATAAATTTAGGTGATAAAATGCTAATATTTTAATATGTTTGAACAAAATATTGTAAATAAGAAATAATTTGATAATAATAAATATTTGTTTGACTTAATTAAGGACCTACACATTTATTTATTCCAAAAATACAAATGAATTTTTAGCGGCATAAAACCTCTTTGTTGTTACTAAGAAAATAACTGTATTACCCGGTTACATTGAAAATGCTCTGTTTACACGCATAGAACTTGCAGTAAGGTACCTATTTAACTTTGTAGGGATAATTCTATAACCAACTAGTGTTTTATATATTATTGCACGCGTTTGTTATAGTTCGGTTTATGGCCCTAAAAGCGATGTATTAGGGCTCACTTTACGAGCAAGTGTGTTGAAAATTTATTACCATGTCTGAAAGTTTTAATTTCACAGCATTAGCAGTTGTTTGGAAATTACAGGAATCGTTTTCTTATAACGTCGAAGTTATAAGGACTCCTAGGCAACCATAATTTACAAAAAGTTTTATCCACAATCCACAACTTATTTTGATCAATTCACTTTTTTATATTGACGTAGTTAAATTAACTACTAATAGCAATTGTTAGTTGATTTCACTTCTTCCATATTGTACCTAGATACACATTAACACATGCTTACTTAGTTCTCTTTTATTTTTTTTTGTCATCATTTGAACTAACTCCTTTTACTGTGTTTTATGGCTGAGGCATAACAATAACACAATATTTCTTAGTATGATTACCTATTACAAAGCATGTAACAGTTACATGACTGCTACAGAGCAGTATTAGGTTTTCAGTTTTCACTAAATGTAGTGTAGAACTTCCCAAACTCTTAATGAGTAATTTCAAATGAAAGCATTTTTTTTTTTGCTTTCATTCACAATATTATTTCAACACAATATAACAACGTTTACTTCATCGTGATTTATTTCCCTGCTTTAGTTCACTAAATTTACGATATTGCAGATTTTTATTGCCAAGTTTGATACGAATCAATGAAATAAAACCAACATTTTGACTCTTGGTTTAGATTCTAACTAAATTTTAGAATCTAATGCGTATTTTTTTTAAAAGACAAAACAAAGTCCCTAAAGACCCCTAAAACACAAAACAAAACACAAAACAATAAATAATCGCATCAAGTAGCAGAATTTTAAATCTTGAAAATTTGCAAATTTAACTAAGACTCATCATCATACTTGAAAAGGTGTGACATCAATTTATTACAGCCATAGTAAATAAAACTCTTTCTTTTACCATAATATCACACTTAGGTATTACAAAGGACAATATTTTTATGACAATACAAAACTTGAACAACAAAATTAGCAGCCCTATCGCTAAAAAGCAATTTCTTCCAGAAACACTTATCATAAAAAAAACAACGTTCATTAAAAAAAATATTAGTCCTTTGGCAGAAATAAAAATGGAACGACTGACCGTATTGACCAAGGCGAGAAACTGCGACTGCACTGCAATACAGGAACAGATGGTTTTACAAACATCTTAGCATTCTGCACTCCTACGCACAAGCAATCGCAAATATTTACTTTATGACTCTATGGTTTGCCAATACAGATCATTTTTATTGTCCATCTTGACATGATATTCATCATGAAATAAAACACTTTTTAACGGATACTAGCGCGGTTTTATTGAATGTACTTTGGTATTTAGTTGGTATTTGGTTTGATTTTTGGTTTTTCCCGACGTTTCGGCACCTTTGCAGCTGCCGTGGTCACGGGGGACTGAAGCTACCCGTGAGCCTACCCTCAAGCGATGAATTTTTTTATTAAGTGCTAAGTGATATTCATCACTTAGCACTCGCGGCGTGAATCCCACCTTCTGATGTCGGAGCGCCGAGCTCTCGGACGGCACCAGGATGGGGGGCCATTATTTATAATAAACTTAGATTTGTGGGCAATTAGGAAACGCTTGCGAATGCTTAACAATAACACCTTTAATTAGTGACGATTGTTCTATTTGAAATTAACACTGACTTTAACTAACGATGTAAGTAGCTTCCTATAGGAAACAGTTATTAGGAACGGATACGAATTCGTGGGCCACGCTCGATCTGATCAACGTCTCAGCAAAGAATGCCCCGCTCCAGGGTTGATGATGTCGCATGTTCGAATCCTTGTTTTTTTGTAAATGTCACATAAATAATTTGGTCTCAAGAGCGGGCCCACGACTACGTTTAGTGAAGTGTACAAAATCACCTCGTTCCCATGCCATAAATCTTGACTTAATTAGTTTGACTTTCAAACACAAGAGTCCTATTTCGCCTTTCTCGATACTATTTAATAACAAAAGTGTTAAAATAACTATTTTATTACAGGCGCCAGCCCGGCGCCGACATATATATGCTAGTAATCCGTGGCCGCCTCCAACCTTTACTTAAGAAAATAAACAAAATAATGTTCAAATCGTTTATTACAAAATTTACATATGAATATACACATCAACTTTTTCTAGGGATAACAGGTGTTATTTTCATACAAACGAGTTAACTTTGAAGCCTTGATTTTCTGCCAGGGATGTACCGTGCTATAATCTGATGATGGCCATCCAGGGAGTGAATAGAGTAGTCTCAGATCGCTATACTCGCCCAACTGATCTGATCAGCATTCTAAAAGATTAATGGGTCAGAGTTCTCAGTTTGAGGATTTCCATACATTTTCATGCTATTTTCGCGGTTTTTTTAAACATTCCATTACGTTTTTAGAATGCTGGTCAGATCAGTTGGGTGTGTATAGCGATCTGGATCTCCTCCATTCACTCCCTGGATAGCCATCATCAGATCACAGCACAGTACATCACTGGCAGGAAACCAAGGCTTCAAAGTTACCTCGTTTGTATGAAAATAACATCCGACCCCGAATTACGTAAGGCTGTTGCTAACAATTCTCGACTGAAATCGATTGAAATC
The DNA here is from genome assembly GCA_943789525.1 of Agriphila geniculea. Lineage (NCBI taxonomy): Eukaryota > Metazoa > Arthropoda > Insecta > Lepidoptera > Crambidae > Agriphila > Agriphila geniculea. The sequence continues at coordinate 12,362,103 of OX038891.1, forward strand.
GCAGTTGCATTGCTGCTTTAAGTGAGATAGTTGTCACATTGGTTCTTACTAAAGCAGCAATGTCACTGCGATTTCTGTCAAACTTGATTGCAACAAAGTTAGACAATCAGCCTACTGGTATCCCTAGACAAAGTTGATCTTGACCGTGGGGGTAGTCCGTGGCCGCCTCCGACCTTTACTTAAGAATAGAAACAAAATAATGTTACAATAGTTTATTACAAAATTTACATATGAATATAATACAATGTAGTAATTTATAATACTATCTTTACTGGTAATTACTTACAATTTCATATCTTAGTTGATATGACATTCAGGATCAGCGGGTCTATCGGCTAAAAACCTGTAATTTGACAGATGTATGTGATTGCTTGATTTGCTACTATAAGCAGGCCTCCTTCACTCGCTCAAGGTCGCGCGATAAGCACCTACCGCTAGCCGTTCGTTCGAACGAACAAGTGAGCAGAGGGCCGCCACACGCCCGCCTGTGTAGTCGCGCGGCATCTTACTGCCTGCGTAGGTATTGTCTCTTTATAATAGTAACAATGTCGAATCGACATTACTGTGCCGTGTATGGATGCCTGAATGAATAAACCAATAAACAACTGTCGTCCTTCACATTATGATATATGCCACGCAGTTCATTTAAAAGAAGACAACCCTAACGTTGCGTTGTCAGAAAAGGTAAGAGCACGCGATAGAAAGAGAGGCAACTACTAGGTGAACTGCGCGACCTGAATTGCACTTTATTGTGTCGGAACAAAAGTCGCTATTTATTTAAATTACTTTGCGGAGTGCTGCTTCTGTACTTGTACTATTAGTTATTCTGTGCTATAAGTACTTTCTTGAAGTAATAATAGGTCTTTAACTATGAAATTGCCGATTTGTATGGAGATTTTTCAAGAAGTTGCATTTTTCATAATAGCATTTTCTTTGTTCATTTAACAACCATGAACACTCATGTAACAAAACTTTTATGTACTAATGTTTGAACACTATGCTAACTTATTTCCATTTAAGATAAGCGAAAAAATAAGTTTTGGTTAAGTTACAACCCCTTCGGTCACCCTTTTTTTTGCTCACAAAAAAAGAGTCACTTTCAAGATCTTTTTTTTAATGTCACGAAAGCTAAAATATGGACTTTATTTTTACTGAAAGTTAACTATCATGATCATAATTCGATGTAATATTCACGATTTTGTTAAAATTTTAAATTATAGAAGTTATTATTTTCTCTGTATGTGACAAAATATCGGCAATTTCATAGGTAAAGACCTAATATAATAATTAATAAGTCTATGTTGTTGCTAATAATCCTGTCACCCTGTTGTAATTATTTGGTAACGATATATTAAAGTTTGTAAATATCGTTACTTATGGCTGTTACAGCTGATAAGTTTCTTGCGCCCGTTCTTCTTGTCAGCTAAAAAAGTCTGGAACGGGTGGTAGGAAAATATAGACGATTCAAAAGTACTTAATTATTAAGTTTATTTGAATAAAGCTTATTTGACTTTGACTTTGATACATTGCTACTTTTCTTTGATAAATTTTTATTTGTGTCAAACGTAGTAGCAATGTATCACATACATCTGTCAAATTACAGTTGACATTAAGGGGCCATAATAGGAAAACATGGTTTGCGCGGTCCATATTTTTATATAGAAAACGTAAAGTTGTAGCCACAAAAATAAACATATGACAAGTTAAAGAGATTATCTAGTAGCTAAAAGTATTAAATTTCGTATAAACCTCACAGATGATTGTAAAAATAAATCAGAATATCATCAAAAGCGCTAGTCGCGGGCCATATTTTTGGCGTAAATAATAGCGGAAACGTATTGAATTCTACATCAAAATACACTTTAACGTACTGCTCCAAGACTTTTTTCAAGAAAGATAATTGTGCTAAAGATAATGATGAAAAAACAACGAAAAACATCGAAAAAGCGCAGAAGTGAGTTTTTTTTCCATACTCTTTACACGTAAAGAAAAAGACAGAGACAAATGATTTCGCATAACCGAGCCTTAACTTAATTATTTTTAACCGGTAGACCCGCAGTACCCTTTTAGTACGAACCCACGAGAAAAAAAACACATATAAAAGCACTCGATAGTTATTCTCTATGGAAAATCTCATTTCGCTTTTCGACGGTAGATGGCGCTGCACAAATCTCCCTTATAAAATACTGTTTTTTTTAACGTGCGTTATTTTTTTCGATAGGTGTTCGTTTAGGGTAAAAATCAAGTATTGCACGATTAGAATTAGAATATGTAGGTACTATCCCCGCAATTTGGTAATACGATGGAATTTTGTCACATTAACATCCATGTAGATGGCATCCGCAACTAAAAATGACATGAAACAATACAAATTCTGATATGTAATTTAATATATTAATTATTGGATCATTATTTTCAATAAGATAGGATCTAGGTATATAAAAATTTTGGTAATACGATGGAACCTTGTCACTTTAACATCCATGTAGAAGTCATCCACAACTAAAAATGACATGTAACAATACAAATTCTGATAGGTAATTTAATTTATTAATTATTGGATTATTATTTTCAATAAGATACGGTCTAAGTATATAAAAATAATTGTTTTGCGTTTTAGAGGTTATAAACATGGCCACCAGGTACATTACCAATTTGCGGGGATAGTACACACGACCAGTACATCGAGTTATACATATGAACTGTAAAAACAGGTTTTATTACGTACGGCACAAAGACGGTTTCAAGGCCAACATGTAAATAATTTGTATGATTTGGCGACATTTAAAACAATCAAATCACAGGAAAATTACATATTGTCAGTATGCCTAGTACTATGCGCGCCAAATAAGAATAATACTGTCAAACGGCAATCTTGATCTTTTTTCCTTTTCTTGCACATGCCACAACCCTAAAGTGGAAGTGAAACGCAAACAAAAATGGCCGTTTTGACAGTCCTATTCTTATTTGGCTCGCATAGTAAAATGAAATAGTGATGTAATAAAAAAGTTATTTACTAACAAATTAATATTTATAATTTTACAATACATATTAACAAATTTGTATTTACAATTTTCCAATATTTACATGACATAACTCAATTTTTATTACAATCAATCATTATTTTTTCAAAATCAAGGGGCGGCGCGGCTGTGTTGACATATACAACGCGAATATGGTAGATAGGGACCGTCAAACTGAACAACTTTCATATGGGACCAACTCTGAAATCGCGAAAAAAATCATCCGTTTCATACATTTTTATTTTATCACTAGCTGCCGCCCGCGACTTCGTCTGCGTGAAATGGTTTTTTTGCTATCCCTCGGGAACAATACTTTTTTTCGGGATGAAAAGTACCCTATGTCCTTCTCTGTACCCCTGACAATGTGTATGCAAAATTTCATGATGATCGGTTCAGTAGTTAAGACGTGAAAGCGTAACAAATAAACAAACAAACGGACTTTCGCATTTATAATATTAGTAAGGATTATTATTTTTTGTATAAAACAGTAGATTATTTTTCGCGAATTCAGAGTTTGTCCCCTAGTAAAAGTTGTTCAGTTTGATGGTCCCTATTTACCATATTCGGCATTTGGGGTATTTTTGTAACACGTTGTGTACAGATTTATCTGTATTTATACAGATTTTCATTAAAATAATAGGTCTTTACCTATGAAATTGCCGATTTGTATGGAGATTTTTCAAGAAGTTGCATTTTTCATAATATCATTTTCTTTGTTCATTTAACAACCATGAACACTCATGTAACAAAACTTTTATGTACTAATGTTTGAACACTATGCTAACTTATTTCCATTTAAGATAAGCGAAAAAATAAGTTTTGGTTAAGTTACAACCCCTTCGGTCACCCTTTTTTTTGCTCACAAAAAAAGAGTCACTTTCAAGATCTTTTTTTTAATGTCACGAAAGCTAAAATATGGACTTTATTTTTACTGATAGTTAACTATCATGATCATAATTCGATGTAATATTCACGATTTTGTTAAAATTTTAAATTATAGAAGTTATTATTTTCTCTGTATGTGACAAAATATCGGCAATTTCATAGGTAAAGACCTAATATACAGATCGATATGAACTATCTTTTCATAAAATTTTTAACCTTATACAGATTTTCCTTGTTTAAATTTAGTATGCATTTTGTAAGAATACAGATTTTTATTTTACAATGGGGAAGGCAACTGTCAAAATGGCGCTGCGTACGCTGGTTCCACGAGAACTATCAAAACAAAGGACATTTACTTTAAACATCGTTTTCTAGCTTTAAAATGATCAAATAGGCTGTAAAGATATGTTAGCACTCACAAATTTCCGAAAAATCTGGATATTAAAAAAAAAAATATAAATTGTGTAAGAATAAAAACGTCTTAATTTGGCTTTCAATTCTGGCACTTGCATTATAAAATAGTCTTTTATATCCATTTTGGGTCAATGGGTCCTTTTCGGTAAAAAAATACCACAAAATAAATCCCTATTTTCTTAGATTTGTTCTGAACGTCTACTGTCTTAGGAACAAGCGTACGCAGCGACATCTACAACTAGCTTTGTGTTGCCATCCCCAACAGAAATAATAAAGGAGATGTCCCATCGCGCCTATGTCATTTGCGTGGGGCAAATGACATAGGCGCGACATTCTCAAAAAATGAAAGTCTATCGCGTCTTAATCAAAGTAGTATGTCAGAGTAGGTATTTTACTCTAGAATCAGATTAATAATTATTTTCTGCATTAAAAAGTGAGATTTTTAAGTTAAATCGCTTTTAAATCACAATTTTTTATCATGATAGTAATATTTACTTAAATTTTTTTCATAAAATACTTCAGAAAACAATGTTTTTATAATTGTTTTCCTAAATATAAAACAATTTTTGACTGATACTATACCTAAATAAAATGTAATTTGCATTTTTTAATTATGAAAGTAATTAAATAAAATGAAACTGGGACAACGCTGGGACATCTCTTTTGTGCAAATTTCTTGATGCCATTATACAGTTTTACATCATAAATATCTGGCAACACTCACAACAATATCTGCCTCACAATGGCACCCAAAGAGCAAAAAGTGGCCACTTTATGCACATTTGCCTACTATTACAACGAACTATATTTTACCAAGATTATTGTTTGTAAAAACTATACAACCTTAGATTGAATCGGTACGTGTGAATTTTCGATACATTAGTAATAAATTTAATTAAGATGAAGGTGCTACTCGAAGGTAATAATCGCCTTAAGAGCGCGTAGTCTGTACACTAGCGCCGCCATTGGAAAAAACAAAAATTATACTGCTTAATGCCTCGTATTCACTAGGGGACAATTGTCCCGCGACCTTGTCGCCCGACACGAAATCTACGTGTCGGGCGACGTCGCCGGCGACATCTACGTGTCGCGGGACATGTCTATAGTTGTAAAACAGCGGTTGTTATCGGATAGTTATCTAAAGCAGCCGATAATATCGTATAGACAGCGGCTGACAACCGGCTGCTTATCCGACTCAATACCAAAAGGTCTTACAACTTTTACAATTCCTGAGTCGAAATTGTTATAATATACGAGTCGTTAAATGCAAATAGGTATTTTTAGTAAATTAAATACCTACTCTGTCATGATGAATTCGTGGGCGATGAATTTGTAGAACATCAAACTGGAAATTCTGGTGTTCTCGTCAATTTCTCTGCACCACAAAACTGTTTACTGGTTACTGTAACGTTTATAGTGAGTAGGTAGTATGTAGATAGACAAAAATAATCACTTAGGACATAAAACGGCTTCAATAAAACATAGACATGTTTCAACTGTAGCCAGCCGCGGTTTATGGGTGATCACCGTAGTCAGCGAAAAAAGCGGCTGGTCAGCGGCTGGCTGACTAAGATAACGACCGCCTTCACATCTATAGACATGTCGCGTGTCGACGCTCAAGCCACGTATTCACTAGGGGGCAAAGTCGCTCGACATGTCGCGAGAATTCGCAGGACATTTACGTGCGACCGTCCGGTGACAATGTCCGTCGACATTTTGCTCGTCCACACACCAAAGTTGTGGTCGCCATGTAAGTACACTACTGCCATAGTCGTGGATGTCGAGGAATACAGAGCGACACGCGTCTTCACTACGGAAATGCCGTCGGGCGACTGTCGAGAGATCGCCACGCGATGTCTCCCGCGACGTCACCCGTAGATTTCGTGTCGGGCGACAAGGTCGCGGGACAAATGTCCCCTAGTGAATACGAGGCATCACCGAGCGTCGACAGTCGCCCGACGGCATTTCCGTAGTGAAGACGCGTGTCGCTCTGTGTTCCTCGACATTCGCGACTAAGGCAGTAGTGTACTTACATTGCGACCACAGCTTCTATATGTGGACGAGCAAAATGTCGACGGACATTGTCGCCGGACAGTCGCACGTAAATGTCCTGCGACTTCTCGCGACATGTCGAGCGACTTTGTGCCCTAGTGAATACGTGGCTTAAATAAAGACAAAATTGTGAATTTATTTCTCTGTAGTGCACTCTGAAGAAGCTTTGTGGTACTTTAAGCAAAAAAACTCCAGAAAATATTGTTTAATCAATAAAAAAACCACAAATCTTCTTCGGAGTGCACTACAGAGAGATAATTCATAATTTCCGTCTTTATTTAAGCACTATTTTTTTCCAATGGCGGCGCTAGTCTGCAGATTACACGCTCTTAATCAAATAATAGGTCTTTACCTATGAAATTGCCGATTTGTATGGAGATTTTTCAAGAAGTTGCATTTTTCATAATAGCATTTTCTTTGTTCATTTAACAACCATGAACACTCGTGTAACAAAACTTTTATGTACTAATGTTTGAACACTATGCTAACTTATTTCCATTTAAGATAAGCGAAAAAATAAGTTTTGGTTAAGTTACAACCCCTTCGGTCACCCTTTTTTTTGCTCACAAAAAAAGAGTCACTTTCAAGATCTTTTTTTTAATGTCACGAAAGCTAAAATATGGACTTTATTTTTACTGATAGTTAACTATCATGATCATAATTCGATGTAATATTCACGATTTTGTTAAAATTTTAAATTATAGAAGTTATTATTTTCTCTGTATGTGACAAAATATCGGCAATTTCATAGGTAAAGACCTAATAGATTAATGCTACCACGCATTTCGGTTTCTTGCCGTCGTCATGCAAAAACTGCTGAACAAACTTAGACGAAACTTGGTACACAGATAGTTCAAAGCCTGGATTACTTACGGCCGATTTCAATAATCGTATCTTCAGTAAGAGATGTTGCTATTTCCCGTCATTTAAGGGTCCATGATAGGAAAACATGGTTTTGCGGGGGTCATATTTTTATATAGAAAACGTAAAGTTGTAGCCACAAAAAAAAACATACAACAAGCTAGGCGTAAATGATAGCGGAAACGTATTGAATTCTACATCAAAATACACTTTAACGTACGTAAAGTACCTCCAATAACATTTTCCAATAAAGATAATTGTGCTAAAGATAATGATGAAAAAACAACGAAAAACATCGAAAAAGTGCAGAAGTGAGGTTATTTCCCATACTCTTTACACGTAAAGAAAAAGACACGAGACAAATGTTTCCGCATAACCGAGCCTTAACAGAAATATCTAGGCAACAAATCTTTAGTAAGCCTATCTCTTATTGAGGATAGGTTATTGAAATCGGCCATTTAAGGATAATTTCTATCCCAGTTATATATTGCCGTTTGATAATTAATTTAATTCTATAGTCCGCAGGTACGAAGTCACGGGTGGAAACTAGTTAATAAATAATATTAGATCTAAATCTAGCTTATCCATACTCAGGGTGTTGACTTTTCATATGTCCTTTCAAACTACAATTCTGTATAAACGCTTGACCGCAAATGTGACATCTGTGGGCAAAAAAAATATGTCAATAAATGCAATAGTACATTACAGACGTGAAAGACTGCAGGTTTGGATGTTTGTTCATCAATCATGCAAAAACGGCTGAACAGATTTGGATGAAATTTGACACACAGATAGTTTATAGCCTGGATTAAAGCTTAGGATACATTTTATCCCGGTCAAAGGTTCTCTAGGAATTTTCCGACTGTCCACGCGGACAAAGTCTCAGGCAAAAGCTAGTAAAAATAAATCATCATCATCATATCAGCCGCACGACACCCACTGCTGGGTATAGGCCTCCCCTAAGGATCTCCACGACGCTCGGTCCTGCTTGGCCCGCATCCAGTGGCTTCCCGCAACCTTCACCCTCACGTCGGTCCACCTTGTCGGGGGTCTACCCACGGAGCGTCGTCCGGTGCGCGGTCACCATTGCAGAACCGCCCCGCCCCAACGGCCATCAGTACTTCTCGCTATGTGTCCAGCCCATTGCCACTTTAGCTGAGCAATCCTTCGAGCGATGTCGGTTACTTTAGTTCTCCTGCGGATCTCCTCATATCTGATTCAATCGCGCAGGGAAACGCCGAGCATGGCTCTCGTTTCCCTGCGCCATTGCACGCTGGGTGACCTTGAGCCTCCTTATGAGACCCATAGTTAGCGACCACGTTTCACTGCCGTAAGTCATCACTGGCAATACACACTGGTCTTGAGATACTGAGGTAAATCGGACGCGAAGATTTTTCGGAGCTTCCCGAATGCTGCCCATCTGAGTTGGATTCGACGAGAGATCTCCTTCTCAAAGTTGGACCTACCTAACTGGACTGCCTGTCCTAGGTATAAAAATAAATATAACATACCTATATCTTCTATCATTGGTATGTATCCTCATATGGTCTTTCAAAGTCTTTAGCCTCGGGTAAGACTTCTCGCAGACTTTACACTTAAAGTTTCTCTCTCCGGTGTGAGTCGGCATATGGTTGTTCAAAGCGAAGCGAGTGAAGAATTTCTGGCCACAGCACTGGCATTCATACCTGTAATAAATAAAAAGGGATTAATTAATTGGGTGACTGGAAATAATTAATGGGATACTTAAATACTAAACTAGGCAGCGGTTAATTTTTTGGGCGAAAAAATAACTAAACGGGCGACAAACTGTGAATTACAAAAAATACATAAAACGGGCGACTGCATGTGGGAGACGAATGATTTAAGTTAGCAGTGAAAATTCAAAATGAGTGACAAAAATACTGAGTGGGCAACTATTATACCAAGTAGGTAACTATATACTAACTTAGCTGCCCAACATGGTATTTTTGTCATCTCGATAAGGATAATAGTCACCTTTTTTAAATAAAATATGTGCCAAATTTTAATGTTCTGTGTGCCCAAATAGTAATTTGGTCGCCCATTCTGAATAACTAGTTACTCGATTTGTATTTTAAAGTCACCCATTTTCAACATTTGTAGTCGCCCTCAGTCCTTCGCCCACTTAGTATTTCAGTACGCTATATTCAGTATTTTTGATATCCAAAATGGGAATTAATTGTTACCCGATTAAATATCCTTTTTTTAGGGTTACATACATAAAAAGGAAAAAACGGAACCCTTATAGGATCACTTTGTTGGCCGTCTGTCTGTCTGTCAGTTAACATTAAGTTAACATTAGTTGCACTATCGGTCAAGAGATGGCGCTGACCTAAAACTGCAATACTAATTTTATTATTCTACTCTGCAGTGTGGTTTAATGGTGCAATTATGATGGTACGGAACCCTCGGTGCGCGAGTCCGACTCGCTCTTGACCGGTTTTTTTTTAACGAAGCCCGTAATGAGACGAGCAAAAAACAAACAATTGACAAAATACCGTATAAATAGGGAATTAAACTTAAAATGACAACATTTAGTATGCGAGCCAAATAACAATAGTTATTCATATAGTGTAGGAAATGAAGCGATATTTTCTATGGAGACCCCAACATTATATCCTCAGTCGATGAAACTTTGCAGGGTTGTAATAGAGTATGAACCAAAACCTATGTACAAATATCCAAAAACAAAAAAATGACGATTTGGATCATTTAAAAAATATGTTTCATTTATGATACTTTATCATACTGCAAAGTTTCGTCTACTGAGGATTTTTACTGTGTGGGTCCACTTTCCTTTCCTACACTAATAGGCGTAGCAAAGCCAATTTTTCGGAGGGGGATCGGAGGGGGATCGAGGCCAGTTTTTGGGGGGGATCGGTCCTTGTAAAAAACACTTGACAAAAAAAGATTTTACTTGGTAAGTCGGAGGGGGGGGGATTTAACCACCAAATCCCCCCTCGCTACGCCCATGACGTTTTGACAGTAGGTACTATTTTTATTTGGCTCGCAAAGTACTTACATGAACTGACGACTTGTTCCATTTCCGGCCGGGCAGAAATTGAAATGATGAATTATCTATAGTCCGTGCCATTTAAACCTGCATAAAAAGTCATTAACACGCCTCTACCAATGTATGCGATCAAAATCTATGAGCACTATCGCTATTTCTGTCGCTAATGTAATCAACAAGCGTTTCGATGGACAGGGGCGATATCAAAGGTCGAATGCACCATGTTGAAAATTTACTCTTTTTATTTTATTTTTATTTCCAGTATAACTTACGGAATATATGTTTTCCTTTTCGATTATTTAACATAATATTGTTTGTTGCATAGCATTAACAAATAAGAAAGCAAAGCAAATAACAAATTAACAACGAAAATCAAAATAACAATGACGAAACAAGAAAAAAGTAACAAACAGTGAGAAATCCCGAAATACAAACGCAAGCGCTATTCGACACGGAATGAACAGAAACTAATTAAATAATGCAATAGGGAACATTATTATTATTATTATTATTTTAGAAGGGGGACACCAGCGAAGCTGGACGGGTGATCAGTCACCTTGATTGGAACCATTTCACCCATTTCCCCAAATCCCCACAGGGGGGAGGCGGGTTATCATTTACCCCACCGGCGTCGGACCCTCGAACCTACCTGTAAGCTTACAGTACCTGTTGAGTTGACTTATCGTTAGCTGCTTTAGATCCTCTTCCTTAAGCTTGTCCGCTCCAAAGAGCTCCCAGCGCAGTGATGCGTACATCGGGCATTCTGCCATGAAATGGTAGCTTGTTTCTTCTCTTTCTTTGCATTGCGGACAGATGGGGTCCTCTGTCCGTTTGATCACTGACAAGTGTCTGTTTAATGGACAGTGTCCTGTCAGTATTCCTACAATCGTTCTTATATTTCTCCTGCTTCGTTTCAGCAGCTCTCTAGTTTTCTTCTTGTCAACAGATTTAATGAAGATCTTAGACTGTCTACAGTCCTTTTTTTTCATCCATCTCTGGTTGGTTTCTTTGATTGTTCGAATTTCAATAATGTTCTTAGTAATTCTATGTGTGATTGGCAGTCTTGGTTCGGGCCCAATGAAAGGTTCATCAGCCCCTGTCCTGGCCAATTCGTCGGCTTCCTCATTGCCTTTATTACCTTCGTGTCCAGGTACCCAGGCAATTTCCACCTCAACCAAGTTTGCAAGTTCCTGGATGCTTTGTTTGCATTCCTTCACCAAGGCTGAGGTAGTCTCCGTTTTGTCAAGGGCTTTGATGGCTGCTTGACTGTCGCTATATATTATTATTTTTTCTACGTTATGATCGCTTATCTCACTTTTAATCATATGCGAACACTCCAGTATCGCGAATACTTCCGCCTGGAATACGCTGGCGTATCTGCCCAGATTGAAAGTAGCTCTTTTAGTGTTGGGTTTAGCTATGTATATCCCAGCTCCCGATAGCTTAGTGGATTCTTTTCTTGACCCATCAGTGTAGCATACTGCGGTGCTATCCAGATTGTCTTGTTCTAGGTTCCAGTCGTCTCTGGATCTGATGCTTATTCTGTACTTTTTGTCGAATATCCTCTCCTTTTTTATTAGGTCATTATTAACCAGTATCATAGAAAGGTTTTCTTCGTACTTCTTCCCTATTTCTGCGTGACCTTTATCAGTGTGCCTTCCTATCCATAGGTTAGTGCTTTTCAGCTTAAACCATTGTTCTGTAGCTCTCTTTTCGATTTCAAGATCTATAGGACTAAGGCCTAGTATCATTTCTAAGGCGGCCGTGGGAGTTGTTCTCATGGCTCCTGATACCATGATGCTAGCTAGTCTTTGTACCTTTGTCAGTTCTTTTCTATTGTATTCTAGTTGTGCCTTATGCCACCATACTAGTGCTCCGTGGAGAATTCTCGGTAGGATGATTGCCCTGTAGATCCATTGGACCACTTCGGGTTTCATGCCCCAATTCCTACCAACGGCTCTTCTGCACTGCATGAGGGCTGTCATTGCCTTTTTGCTAGTTTCTTTTATATGTGTTCTATAACTTAGGGTACTGTCTAGGACTATCCCTAGGTATTTAAACTCCTTTACTATCTCAAGTTCTACATTCTCAATGTTTATTGGGATCATACTATCAATCTTTCTTTTATTTGTGAACAACATTAGTTTAGTTTTTGTAGGGTTAAGGTTCAGTCCCTTGTCCCTACACCATCTCAGTGTTGTCATAATTCCGCTTCTCATTATATCTCTGACCACAATTAGAACTTTGCCTCTTACAAGTAACAGGCCGTCATCCGAATATGCTTGGATGTATATGTGCATAGCAGTGATCTTTGTTACTAGTTCATCTATTAAGATACACCATAGCAGTGGAGACAGACAACCTCCTTGGGGAAATCCTCTTCTAGCTTTGATAGTGTATAATGGGGAATAATAAGTGATAATAGGGAACATGCATAAGTCACCGATTTTGATAAATTTGAGCTTGGTCGCTGCGGAAACGTATAAAAACATGATGGAACAGAAAAAAAAAAAAAAAAAATATTTTAGTTTTATCACACAGGGGAAAATAAAGATTTTTTTTTCATTTTCGGATATAAAGCACTTAATAGTCGGATAGAATATCGAATAACAAATAATATTTTGTATGACACATATGTAATTAAACGCAATATTTAGGGAGATATTTGAAAATTCTTGGCTAAATCCATATAATGCGCCTGAAACGTGACATGAGTGACGTCACAAATGTTAACCTTTTTGTATAGAGCGTTTTCGGCGGGAGCTGATGCGTGCTAACTTCAAGTGACTATATCACGAGAAAAAACGCATGAGAAAAGTTTTAATATTACAGTTGATTTTCTCACGCATTATACTTTTGATTTTGATACAAAAAAAAAAATTATGCATGTTCCCTATTAATAATACAATAGCGACGTGACGTGTTGCCTCACCCCTAAAAAAACACAAAGGTTTTGCATCTCTGGCAGCGAGTCTTCACAACTAAGAAATATTATACAGCAGTATCTCTTTAAGCATAATTTTTGAGTGGTACTGAAGTATTTGTATGAATTACGTTCTGATTCTATTACTATACCTTTAATTTAACTTATCATAACGAACATTACGATTATACGTTAGTAAAAACTAAAATTTTATGATATAAAAACAAAATTAAAAAACTCAACATAGAGTACTGATAGCTTTATTTTATCATGTTCACCTACATTTATCTCGAGACGCAGTCGTTTTGTGGTTTAGCGACAGTTAGTATGAAATGCGATACGCCATCGCAAAATTTTTAGAATTTTGGTACAGGTGGGGTGACTGACTTTTTATGCAGATTTAAATGGCACGGACTATAGCAGCTTTACAGGCTTTGCTTAGTTTGTAGATAGATGGCGCTGTGTGAAATAGACTTTTTATTTTATTATTTATTACATCAATATTCTTGTGCGGTTGCTAAACAGTACGCATTAAAGACCTGTGCCCTGTTTATCAAAACTTACAAGTCTACAAGTACTTTATACAAGAAAAATTTTACAAGTTCATGTAAATTATGTCTTTTTCCAAATAATTTATGCAAGACACTTGTAAAAATTGTCAGACAGAATGGAGAGTAGTAGGACACCCTCAGAAATACTTAGTATTTTCCATTGAGTTATTTACAAGTTGTAAGTTTTTTTTACAAGTTTTGATTTTTCTGATTAACGAAATCACTAATATAAGGGTGAAAACATATATTAGTTAAATAAACAAAATCATTTTTAGCATTTAATTTAACATATTTTGATAAACAGATTTGTGGAATAATTATTTTCATAAGGAAAATGCTTGTTTTTAAAAAGTACAAGACTTGTAAGTTTTGATAAACAGCGGGCGAATTGTCTAATTCAAAAAATCTATCGGAATCGCTTTTGTTTGACAGATGGATGTGACACATTGCTGCATTTCTTTGGTAAGTTTTTATTTGTCCCAAAAAGAAGCTTCAATGTGTTACATCCTGAAAGTGATTGCGATAGATTTTTAAATTAGACAATAGAAAGGCAGGGCACTGGAATGAATAAATGGTTTCAAATTTAATAGACTCACCTGTAATCCTTCAAATGATCTTTCCTCCTATGAATAGTCAATGTTCGTCTCGTTTCAAATATTCTATCACACATATTACACGGAAAACTCAACGGTTCCTCACCGTGAACTTCCACTAAATGCTTCAATTTCTGCGGGTAAGACATTAACTTGATATCACACTTCGGGCAATACACCCTACCTTTCTTCATATGCACTCTGTCTATATGCAATTCTCTATTATATTGAGCTTTGAAAATCTTCCCGCACGTTTCACAAGGGAAATCCCCTTCTTCGTGTCTTTGTTGATGCATCACAAACCGGCCTTTATCGACAAAACCTAACCCACAAGTTTCACAAACATAGTTACTAAAATGTACGTTCATATGTTTATTTAAAGCGTGAAAGTAAGGAAATATCACTTCACATATCGCACACTTCGGTTCATCTTTACTCAATTTGAACGGTAAAACTAAATCTTTGAAATCGAAGTAATATTTCTTTCCGTGTGCCGTAGAAATGTGTCGTTTGAATTCGTCGAGTTTATTAATTTTTATACCGCATAAACGACAATCGATTCTTGTCAAATCTAGTTTTATCATGTTCTTATGTTCGGTTACTTTGAATTTTCTCGGATTATGTAATTCTTCAGTATGTTCTCTTAGTTTTATAGGGTCAGAGAAATTTTGTCCACAGTAGTAGCATAGTAGGTGGTTGTGTCGACACTTGAATGGGCAAACGTATGAAAATTCCACTATAGTTAAAATATTAGTCTCTGAAATGTATGTGGGGTCTCTTTCTCGAATCAGTTGTTGTATTTCTGACATGGGCATTTCTGAAATCACGTTTAAATTAATTAAATTACATTGGCTCGAATTTATATTTATTTATTCATACATGTCTTAAAAGCCAACAGATGTCTGCATCCAAAGCGCTTATAAGATTAGATTACAAAGTACAACATGCAGATAGGCATAAATTCTATTAAGGTCAATGTGTCGAAGTCCGTCTGGGAGGCAAGTATCTAGCGGCAATAACTTCTATTTTTGAACGACTATGTTCTTATGCCTCGGCAGGTAAAACAGTATTACGGAGCTAGTTTGAATTAAGAAAAATAGATGTCGCTAACATCATTCGGTTGAAAGAAATCGTTCAAAAATTTTTTTTCGCGTTGTATACTTGAAGTTAGACTGTAACGTCTCTTCGAAAATATTCAAAAAAAGTAGAAAATCAATGGAGTTTTTGGAGTTTCTGTGATTACATAAGTCATTTAGTGATTCATATATTTATTTGTGGTGATGAATTCAGGAATATCGCATGAATTTCGTAATTATTACCTGCTTAAAATAGTAACCTTAAAATGAAATAGTTGGGAAGTCCGTCTAGCATGCATAAGAAAAGTCCGTCATATGCCTTGATTGCAGATCTTGCCTCGATTGCAGATATTGTCAACCTTTTCAGCTGCACGTATTTTATGTTACTTTTGTCTGTCTGACAATCTTTTGGCATGTACACATAGGGATAAATACTTATACAAAAAACACAACTAGGTTAACATATTAAAATACTGACAGGTATGCAAAAAATATGGGTGAAAAATTTCTGACGTCTTAAATGATAACGAGGCAAGGTAACTGTTAATTTTGCAGTCACTAATTATAATGTTCGATTAAAAATAAAGATTTATGTTTTTACTGAGTATTTAATTTTACAAAAAAGAAAATTAATTATAATATGTTTACAACCAAAATAAAATTAATATATGTTTGCAACCACTGCCACCAAAGATATACCGGACTTTCCTTAAAATAAAATAAAATGAATTATCTTTGAAATGTAAACCGTAAGGACAAACACATAAAACACATATTTCAATGCCAGTTTTGCATCACTGCTCAAAACTGTTTTCATACATATTGCCTCACAAGTTATGGTTATATTGCTACTAGACGGACTTACCTCAAACTCCATGGGAAGTCCGTCTACACGCCGAGTTTTCAAAAATATCATATAAATCTTAAGATTAATGCAATTAATATTATTTCTAGACCAAAATAAGTAAATTAGTATATAACCTATAATTTCCGATGACACAAGTCACTTTAGAAAGCGTATCTTGTTCAATAAGTTCAGCTAAACTTAAATTTTAGAAAAGTATGCCGGACTTCCACACGTTGACCTTATGTTTTATTGTATTGTGATTTTTGAAATTCTTACAATAAAATATTTTATTTATTTGGGCTAAAGTTATGACTATCAGTCTCATATTATAGTGACAACTTTGCAAAATGCCAACCGCTCGCAAAACGACAACTTCTTATGATGACAACTCTCAAAATATGTGCATACTAAACAAAAATATGGACAAAAAAGAATTATTTTTCATAAAATACGTATTTATCAAGTTGTTATCGTGAGAAATTAAAAATGTAAGTGAGTAAGTTGTAGTTTCACAAGAGTTGGCAAAGAAGCAAAGAAGCAAAGTTAGCATTTTGCGAAATTGGCATAGAGCCTAACTAAAACATATTGTTTATAAGTAAAATAATTATCCAAATTCATAATATAATAATAATAAAGCTTAATAAAACATCACTTACGTGGTTTTTTCACCGTCATCGCCTTCATAACTTTTTTGTCAATGATTTTTCTCTCTAACTTTTTTTTCTGTCTGTCTATACCAGTGGGTCTGTTCTTCACAACTTTCTGCCTTGTCAATGGTAAAGACCTGCTGACTTTTTGTCTGGTGATGACCGGTGATGGTTTGATGCGGTGAAGAGGCATATCATCTTCATCAACATAATCCATATCTGGTTTCACATCATCATCTGAAGAGAAAAAAACAATACAATAAAATGTGTTTATATAAAGGTTTTTTATTTCAAATAAGCAATAATATTTCTTATGTTCTCTGTTTGATGGAATAATGCCTTCAGTGTACATCATTCTTTAGAATAAACATGTATTAGTATTTAGTCCGTCAAAAATATACAAATTATTTGTCATATTTGCCCTGAGTTTAAAAAAAATGTTGAGCAGCCTTATTTCAAATAAATACGGGCTTATAAATAGGAATTACACCACGCCGTAGGTCTCGAACGCACTGTCATTTATGCGTTTTGACACAAACACAATTTGTCAGTTTGTCATGAGCATAGTTTGCCATCGCCACAAATGCACTTTGTCTTGCACGAATTTTGTCACAAACGCTTTCAGGGGTTTTTTGCGTAATGCGCCCACAAACAGACTGACAGTCATTTACAGTTTTACAAAACTATAGGAGAACTTCTATAATCCGAACTTCTCTGTAATCCGAACGGCCCACTACTTTGCCAGAAAAAATACTTTTACGTAAATTGGGAGACAATGCTTTTTATTTAACATTGAATACCTCCCGACAAAGTAAAATATTGATTTCTTTAAAAAAGTTTAATAAATGTAACGTTTATACACAAATCAACTTTGTCTATTATTTTCATACAAACGAGGTAATTTTGAAGCCTTGGTTTTCTGCCAGGGATGTACTGTGCTGTGATCTGATGACGGCTATCCAGGGAGTGAATGGAGGAGATTCAGATCGCTATAAACACCCAACTAATCTGACTGACTAAAAACGTAATGGACATGTTTAAAAAAACCACGAAAATAGCATGAAAATGTATGGAAATCCTCAAACTGAGAACTCTGACTCATTAATCTTTTAGAATGCTGATCAGATCAGTTGGGTGTGTATAGCGATCTGAATCTACTCCATTCAGTCCCTGGATGGCCATCATCAGATTACAGCACAGTACATCCCTGGCAGAAAACCAAGGCTTCAAAATTACCTCGTTTGTATGAAAATACACCTGTATCCCTAAACAAAGTTGATGTGTATAGATGAATATACATTTAAAATTTCACAATACTATTAGTTCTTTTTTCATAAAAATACCCTATAAAATATACATACTATAATCCGAAATCCGGGGTAAATTTTTGGAGTTCAGATTAAGGAGATCCTGATGTACTATCCCCGTCAATTGGTAATGCGCCTGGCGGCCATGATTTTAACCTCAAAAACGAAAAACAATTGCAAAATTTTTATATACCTAGACCTTATCTTATTGAAAATAATAATTCAATAATTAATATATTAGATTACCTATTAGAATTTTCTTGTTTCATGACATTTTTAGTCGCGAATCAAGTCGATGTGGATGTTAATGTGACAAGGTTCCAGCGCATTACCAATTGACGGGGATAATAATAATATAAAATGGCCTTACCAGCAACATCAGCGAGCGCATCTCCGCACACCGAGTCTCCTTCACTAGATCTGTCCTCTGGCTCAGACTTCACCAGCTCGATTTCCAACTTCGGGGCTCCATCTACGAGCGCATCTTCTATCTGGCTATGGTTCCCTGTAAAGGTACACCAAGCCAAGAGTTAACGACACAGCCAAAAGGTACCATGGGCAACAGCGTCGACCACTCCTAAAGTTAAAATCGCTTGCACGCCGCGCCGTCGCCACATACGTTTAGTTCGTGCAGGGGAGATACGAGCGGAGAGGGTCCGCGAGGCGGATACGGGTGCAGACCCGATACGTCGGCGGAGAGCGGGGGAAAGGAGAAGGCGCTATGCGCATCTCATCCCTCCCTAGTAGTAGCTCAGGGTCAGGGAGGCAGAACGGGGAATTCTGTCGTTCACTTAGGCCCTGGAGGTGGAAGAGCACTCGTGTGTTCCCGAGTGCCACACCGTAGGAGATGCTTGTCCTCAAGGAGAGGGAGTCCGACGGGACCGGCGCAGGGCGGGGACACGGTGACTGCCACACCGATCCCGCTTGTCCTCGTCCAATGCGCGGAAGGAACACCCCGGGGTTTTTAGTGGATGCACCACATAACCGCCCCCGTGTTCCCCGCGCGGGGGTGGTATGCGAAGGCATTTTCCCCGGGGGAAAAAAAAAAAAAAAGGGGGAGATACGAGCGTACACGAATTTTGTTGCTAACTGGTTAAGCAACGGCGTGTTGCTCATAGTACACAAACCGGAGAACCTTACCATTTCGAATTACTTCCTTTGACCAGAAAACCTCATCTTACCTACTAATATACACATCAACTTTGTCTAGGGATACAGGTGTTATTTTCATACAAACGAGCTATAACTTTGAAGCCTTGGTTTTTTCATCATCATTTTCATCTGATCAGCATTCTAAAAGATTAATGGGTCAGAGTTCTCAGTTTGAGGATTTCCATACATTTTCATGCTATTTTCGCGGTTTTTTAAACATGTCCATTACGTTTTTAGAATGCTGGTCAGATCAGTTGGGTGTGTATAGCGATCTGAATCTCCTTCATTCACTCCCTGGATAACCGTCATCAGATCACAGCACAGTACATCCCTGGCAGGAAACCAAGGCTTCAAAGTTACCTCGTTCGTATGAAAATAGCACCTGTATCCCTAGACAAAGTTGATGTGTGTATTATAAATGTGAAAGAAACTATCTCGTTCTCTCGCGAGACTATCGATTTCGGCCATTTTTAACGAGATTAATTGCGGCCACAAATCGAACGAGATCTCGGGAGATAAACGAGATTGTACAGGAGAATATATGTGTTTCCCGTAGCTTGATGTTACTGATACTGATGATATTCCTCCTTCATAACTTTCCGAGAATAGAATAGAGATAGATAGATAGAGAATAGAATAAAAGAAGCATTTAATTACAGGAAGAACTTAAAGAATCTTTGACTGCATTAAGAGAGCCAAAAGAGAAAGCAATAGCATCTACAAATGTTGAGTGTTTAAATGCTCTATGCTTTCTGCAAAGCTATTTCCAAAATGTTGACATTAATAACTATAAAAGAAGATAAGTTTTTTAATTAATGAAAACTGGTAGAAATAATATTAGAGCAAACCAATTATTTCCCTATAAAAATCGCATTATTGAGAAAATTTTGTATGTATCTCGCGAGATCTCCGTGATATTGCATTCCCTAGATGCTCCACAACAGAAGAGAACCTAATCCTTACCTATCCTTACTAATATTATAAATGCGAAACTTCGTTTGTTTGTTACACCTACATGTCTTAACTACTCAACCGATCATCATGAAATTTTGCGTACATATTATCAGGGGTGCCGAAAAGGACATAGATTACCTTTCATCCAGAAAAAGGTACTTTTCCCAAGGAATAGACAAAATACTATCCACGCAGACGAAGTCGCGGGCAGTAGCTAGTAAAGACATATATGAAAGAGTTACCTCTACTGTCGCTATCTAACATCTTCATCTGCAGGAAGACCTCTTCACAACGGAGCACTTGTTTTCTGAATGCGAACGCCTCTCGTATCCTCAGTACGCATGTCGCACAAATCAGCCTCTCTGTCTCCTTGCCGTCAAGGTGTGAAAGCTGTAAAGTATGATAGTTTTCAATTCAATTCACTTTATTGCATTTCCACAATGGTAACAAGATGGTAGGTAAAATGACAAAGTACATTGTAGACCCTGAAAAGGGCACAGCAAATTATTTGGAGAGGAGTTGAGAGGAGTTTTATAGTTATTTATACATAATGAGGGGTATTTATGTGTATATAATAGTACCACCTGAGTGTTTTAATACCTAATTATGTACAGTTGCATAGAAGCTTTTATCTACACCCATGATATGAATCCTCAATAAATAAAAGGTTTCAAAACAGTAGCTTATTGCCAACATTTGAAACAACCAGTGTCAACCATATCATCCGAACGAGTGCCTGGGCGCGGGTGCGAAGCCGCCGCCGGTCGTCATAAGACCATCCAAACGAGTGTTATAATGTTGTACTAAATTTCATAATGTAACTCCTTCGGGTGCGGGCACAGGGAGGGTTGGTGGCACCTCCAGCCACTCGTTCGGATAATATTATGGTTACTGTGCTGTGACACTGGTTTTTATAATGTTAGCTATATGTTTCAGACATGGGCGTAGCGAGGTACGGGCATGGAGGGGCAGCTGCCCTCCCTTAGGAGATCGGTTGTTCGCTTGTAAACTGTAATTCTGATCAGCTTCATAGCTTGAGACGCTTCTTATAAGACCTATTATTATTATTATTATTTAGAAGGGGGGACACCAGCGAAGCCAGACGGGTGATCAGGCACCCTGGTCGGGACCATTTCACCCATTTCCCCAAATCCCCAGAGGGGGAGGCGGGCTATCAACCCCACCGGTGTCGGACCCTCGAACCTACCTGTTCGCTTACAGTACCTTCTGAGTTAACTAATTGTTAACTGCTTTAGATTCTCTTCTTTAAGTTTGTCCGCTCCAAAGAGCTCCCAGCGCAGTGATGATATATAAGACCTAAGAAACTAACAGGCTTGAAGGCTGACTTGTGAAATCCAACAATATCCCCTCCTATGCTGAGGTGCAAACGCGTGTTTTCGGCACATCTGCCGCAAATTTGCGCGTTATTCTGCGCGGAACGTCCGTTTCGGTCCGTTGCGGAATTACGCGTAAAACTCGTATGAATTTAGTAATAAACTATATATTTCTAGAATGTGTATTAAATTACCTTTAAAACAGTATATCATTTGTATATAGTCTAAAAACAACCACCTACAAAAAAAAGGTAAGGAAATTGGAACAAGT
This sequence comes from Agriphila geniculea, assembly GCA_943789525.1. NCBI lineage: Eukaryota > Metazoa > Arthropoda > Insecta > Lepidoptera > Crambidae > Agriphila > Agriphila geniculea. The sequence goes on from OX038891.1 coordinate 12,384,024, forward strand.
CTGCGACGGATCGGTGAAAGAAAAACGTTGTTATTTCTAAATATAACACATTCAATATTTTTATTGTTTAATTTCATTGAGGATACCTTATTTTACGATATTTATTTAGAAAATAGCACCTACAAGTAAGTTGATAAATCACAAAGGCGCATCTGCCAGGCCATAAAAGAAAAAAAGTTATTCCGGCCACACAGAACATCGATTTTCTCAATAAAACGATCGATGACATGACCTTTTTAACATTCCATTCTCTACTCTAATACAGTCTAGATACTCTGAATAAATCATAGATGGAAACAGAGTTGGAAAATTAAAAAAAAAACATTTTAGACGCGCGGCCAGATGAGGCCCGATTCGGGCGTCTAGCAGAAGCGCCGCTTTATTTCGAGGCCCGAATCGGGCTTGTTAGCACACGAGGGGTTAAGGGGTGTGATATCTATATCAGGGGTGGCCAACAAGTCGATCGCGATCGACCAGTCGATCCCTGGAGACAGTGCAGTCGATCACTAGAGACAAAACAAAAGGGTCTAGGGCTTTTTTTGTCTGCCCTACATACAATCCTGGCTACGCCCTTGGTTTCATAAACTCTTATAGAGGATTTAGAGCATGGGTGTAGATAAAATTTTAAACTGATGCCAAAAAGGGTTAGGTTCATTTTTGAACTGAAAGAAGTGTACAAAATATTGATATGGTAAATACAGGTACTATTATAAAACTAAATGTCTCTTTATATGGGTGCATTACATCACAATAACTGCTGAACATATTTTGATGGGCTTTTCAGTTTGGTAGCTTGGGGTCCAAATTAAAATCTAAGCCATGTCACCGCCCCCCCACACAGATTTGCCCTGGAATTGAAAGCCAGGTCCCCCTGCAAAAAAACTCTCGATACGCCGATGTATGTAAAGTCTGTCCATCCTTACTTGTCTTATATGGTAAACAATCTTCACCCAACTCTTTATTGAAATAATCATTTATAAAATAAAACAAATGGTTTTCCACACATAGATTACTAAATAAATTGTTAATAAATTAACAATAATTTCATAAACTTACTAACATATTTTTAAATAACGATTTAAGTTTAAAAGACGTATGACAACTGTCAAAAACTGTTTACTAAATAAGACAAGTAAGGATGAACAGACTTTAGTAGTGAACTTTAAAATCACTTTTATGTACCATTTGCATGCTAATCATGGCAGGATGTACTGGGCCTATAACTTAATTTTGTCAGCATTTATGTACCTACATTCATGCAAATAAAATTATTATGATTATGATTATGATAGCTTTTTACAAATTGGGGAAGTTATTCAATGGGATATTTTGGAATTACTCTTTATGTATTAAGTACTGTAGGCAGATTTACCTAGAATAAACAACACATTTAACAACACTAACATTTAACTTATAAATAGCAAGCAAAGCAAGGGTGTTTAAAATTTTAAGTTGTTACAAGAGATAAATTTGGGCAGAACTTTATAAAGGGGGTATGGACGAGGGATGACAAATATTCTTACCAGCAGTCCAAAGCAATCCATCATCATATCGGAGTAAATTTCTTTTTGGCCGAAACTTTCATATTCCACCGTAAGAACTCGACATTTCTTCATAGTTCCACAACACCTACACAAGCCAGGGTCAAACAAAGGACCCTTAGCGTTTTTGACACTCATTTTGTGGCCTAAATTACATCACATTATTTTATTTTTCCTCAATTTTACGAAAATTTAAAACAACATCGCCTATCGCCATTTATCACAATCACAGACTAAAGACAATCTGATGACATCAATAAATGTCAAATTGTCAAGCAAGTAAAATCAAATTATATTTAACGTAATCTGTGTGTGTTTTTTATATGGCAATTAAGTAGAATTAAGTATAATGTTCCCATTCGAGTTTTTTGGCGGGATTTTGTCGAGTTCAGTTCGGTGACTATTTTAATTATTCGTAAATTGATTCATAGTGGATATTGTGTCTTAAAATCGGTGCAGTTTTGTGGTACAAGTGTCTACGCAACTGAACAATATGTAGGATAATGAAAATAGGCGCGATCTTGGTTGTGTGAAGCTGAGACTTTTATTGTAGTGGTCGCTACCTCGGCAAAACTTACCGAGTAAACTGTCTTGATATACTTGCTGCCAAATGCTCCAAGCAGCATTGGAATGTGATGCACCCGCATTTTAATGTAAATCTACTAGAAAATCTAGAAATACTGAACTATTCAAAACATGACACTGGCAAAAATTACTTCCAAGAGGAAAGTAGATTGCCATAACAAAAATAAGAAGAAGAATGTTCCCATCATGAATTTAGTACTATAAACCGGATTGGGCGCTTCGCCCCAAAACGAGCAGACAGAGAGGTCAAGTAGATGTATGTGTCCTTTTCTTCATTAGGGTGACCAAACCGTATGGTTGGCCGGAGACATACATAATACTTTAAACTGTTTAATATAAACTTAAATACCTAGGTATTTCGTTATTTATAATTAACACTTTTTACCGCGTTTTTATTAGGTTGCTTGCTCGCTTGTTTGTTTGAGCAAAAATTTTGCAAACGATTTTATACTAAATTCCCGAAGAGCTAGAGGCTTGAAACTTTGAACACAGGTCTGAAATGGAAGGAAATGCAATATTACAGAGTCATTGAGCTGATCTGATGATGGAGCCGGAAGAACGCCACAGAAACTCTATGATGATTGAAACTATACAACCCCATCGTGTTTGGGCTTGTTAGAATTGTCTTGACAAGTACTCTGACGGGATCACGGGAGACGAGGTTCAGGGTCGGATGATGAAGTCTGGAGGCCATGCCATAGGAATTCAATATTGAAATCATGCAACCTCATCGAGTTTGGGCTCGTTTGAATCGTTTTGGCGAGTGCTCTGTTGAGTAATAGTATCCAAGAGTCTGATGATGGAGCCCGAAGAAGGCCACAGGAACTCTGCAATAAAACCTTTCAACCCCATCGAGTTTAGACTCATTTGAATGGTCTTGACGAGTACTCTGATAGGCGGTGGTATATTTTTAGATTAGCTCGTTAACTAAAAAACAGAAAATAATTATTTATTAAAAAAATATTTTTTAAGAACAAGTTATTTACTTATCACATTTTTATTAAATTGTTTTTTTGTTTTTATTTTTTAAATATTGTAATTCAACCAATACCCAAAAAATTTTGTTTATTCATTTCAAATCATAATTTTAAGTGTAAATATTTACGCAACTTAAAGTTAATTCTAATTTTTAATAAAAATACAATGTGCGTCAACTTCGGAAAAACAAATGAATGTTGGAAAAACAAGTAAAAGTAGGAAAACATTGTCTAGTGATCTGTAGTTAAAAAAAAGATGCAAACTATTTTCGACTTTATTGACGTTTGAAATTCGATTGCTTTTTAACATAATTATACTTGTTCATTAACTTTGCTGTTTCATTAAAAACTGTTATTTTGGTAAATATGTCAATAAGGTCTAAAATACTTGCACCAATTTCTTTACTTGTGAAGTTAATAAAATGGGTACAAGAGATTTACGACGACACAATGTTAAAAATATAAAAAAACCAAGATGGCAGCCAACTATATTGTTCGTGGGCCGATTTTGATGAAACTCGATTTTGTTACTATATTGATAAAAAAATAACAAGGAAATGTTAAAAATATAAAAAAAAATGGCAGCCAACTCTTTTATTTGTAGGCTGATTTTAATGAAACTCGGTTTTTAGTACTAATTTGACAAGAAAATAATAACACAATATTGAAAAAATTATAAAATCCAAGATGGCAGCCAAATTTTTTGTATTTTGGCTGATTTCGATAAAACTCGGTTTTTAGTAATATTTTAACAAGAAAATAACAACACAATTTTTAAAATACTGAAAATCTAAAATGGCGGCAATTTTTTTTGTTTTTTGGGCCGATTTCGATGAAACTAAAACAAAAACGATGAAAAAATGAACGATTCGATTTTTTTATAACATTCCGTTGCTGTTTTCTTGTCAAAATAGTACCAAAACCCGAGTTTCATCAAAATCAGCCCAAAAACAAAACAGTTAGCCGCCATTTTGGATTTTTTTTTATTTAAAAATTGCGTTGTTATTTTCTTGTCAAAATAGTACCAAAAACCAAGTTTCATTGAAATCGGCCCAAGAACAAAAAAGTTGGCCGCCATCTTGAATTATTTTAATTTTCAACATTGCGTTGTTATTTTCTTGTCAAAATCGTACCAAAAACCGAGTTTCATCGAAATCGGCCCAAAAACAAAAAAGTTGGCCGCCATCTTGGATTTTTAGTTTTTTAAAAACTGTGTTGTTATTTTCTTGTCAAAATAGTTCCAAAAACCAAGTGAAAGTGAAAGTGAAAGTGAAAAAATTTATTCAGCACACTTGTTTACAGTACATGTGATTACAAAAAGTACATATTACTATTTATAACACAATTTATTAAAAAAAAAAAAAAAGTAGTTAGCCGAAATGGTCTACAACCTCAGCTATTGTCACAGCCTGTGCGACACTGATTTTCAGGTGGAGCCAAATGTGTTTAAAGCAACAACACTCGCCAAACAATGCAATGATATAATAAATCAATTTATGCAAACTCAACAACAGTTCACTTTAGAACGGTAATGATATAGATGAGTATCGTTATATAAAACAAATATTAAGCTTATACAATAGAATTAAACATATTCAAAAGTGCCCAATTATAAGTTTATTTTAATTAAATAAATTTTGACATTGACATAATATTAATATAGAGGTTCCGAAAAAAAAAATATATATACATGTCGGAGCGTCGAGCTCTCGGACGGCATCGAGATGGGTGACCGATTATTATTTATTATCGGCTTAGATTTGTGGGCGAAAGGGAAACGCTAGCGAATGCTTAACAACAACATCAATTTGTTTAGATTGTTCTATTTTGAAATCAACACTAAATTAATTAAGGTATTGGAAACGGATAACGAATTCGTGGGCCCCGCTCGATCTGCTCCACGTCTCAGTAAAGAATGACCAGCTTCAGGGCTCATATCGCATGTTCCCTGTTTATAATAAATGCCGCATAAGCAATTGCGTCACAAAAGCGGGCCCACGACTACGTCCAGTGAAATATGCAAAATCACCGTCGTTCCCAGACCATAAATCAAAATGATTTAATTAGTTTAACTCTTCAAACATAGAAGTCCTATTTCGCCCGTCTCAGCATTTTGGGCAAAAAGCTAAACTTTAATAACAAAAGACTATTCAGAATGATTTCACTATTGGCGCCAGCAAGGCGCCGACACGGCGATCCTGACTCTCACACGTCCTCGTGGGAATTAAGATTCCCCCCTCAAGTTGACCTCGTTCTCTCATCATAAACCGTTCGGCCATCCAAACAAACAGCACAGTTACAGAATTTTAGATCTCCATAGAATACAGGCTAATTTAAACCAGGCAATAAATCAGATATCAGACTCTTTAAATCAAACTTATCAGTTTCAAATGCATAGTAAACAAAAACGTTAATATGACTAACACCCGCGACACACTGTCACGTATCATCGGACTACACCGATCACCACTGGCACACAGCCAGTCACCACCGGCAGTCGGCACACGGCCAGTCACCACCGGCACACAGCCAGTCTCCACCGGCAGTCGGCACACGGCCAGTCACCACCGGCACACAGCCAGTCACCATCGGCATATAGCCACCATCGGCATATAGCCACACCATCGGCATATAGCCGATCAGCAGCTATCGAAACACATTCGATCAACTGCCAAACCCACATGCCTATTACTTATCATCGCCGCGTAGTCTCCGACCAGCTAAACTGGGTTAGGAATTTGACCTACAGTCAACAATAAGAATAGGCCGTGGGTACTTAGTCATGTTAACTGATACTGTAATTTTCAATTTCTCTACTACAACACGTCATTTCAACAACGACTGAAAACTTCAAAATCAATCATATTACCGCCGACAATGGCTAAATCTGACTTTTCACCTGGTTTTTTTTTAATTATGGAGACATAACTTTCGACCAATCTGTTCCAATTCCATTTCAACCATTCCAATTTTTAACGAATACTATCTATTGAATATCATCACAGAATCTCTTTTTAACGTCATTTTATTATTTGAAATTATTTCACAGACTCACATTCTCAGATTCATCCGATTCATTCTTAAAAAAAAAAAACAAAACAAATCCTCTATCTACTTACTTTACGTTCTGTAATCTATTATTTTTGATTAACACTATCAAGTCGTGGATATTTCTTACTTACAGAGGAAAAGCAATACATTAGATTTCTTTTCTTATGATTGTTTGACACAACATTGTATCGAACAAAACACAAGGATGTTACAAACGCAAAGTCTCAGGCAAGGTCCATATCTACCACCTTAATTATCATTTTATTTTCTTTAATCAAAACATAATTCCTGTTACTCTTTCTAAACACAACCAACTACATTATTTAGCCAACTCTGAATCTAAACTCAAGAAATTATTAACGACTATGAAATCTTATAATTTTCACCACATTCACATACGCGCATCCACCCTAGGATCGCATCGCCCGAGCACCCCGCCGCGCCAGCCGCTCAGACTAGAGGTCGCAATTCAGAATCATAACATACTGCTCAATTAATTTAGTGCAGATTAATTTGACGCCGACCTCTACGACTACTATAAGCCTCAGATAAACCAAAAATGCAAGCTTTTCAAATACAAAGGGTTCTGACTGACCCTCAAGCACAAAATTCTGATCTGACTCGTCAATATTAACATAGCTCATCATGCACATCATTATGTACCTACGTACGCTTTGATTGGAATCAAACACTTGTTATCTCAACATAGCCAGTTAAAATCTCCATTTAACTCTCGAAAAAGTATTCATGATCATTTAAAATAATTACCAATAATTTTCTTTGAATGTTTCTTTCTTACAGTTTATTAACAGTGAATTCCTTCAGAGAATTTATTCAGTCTCGCTTTATTATTATCAAATCAATATTTCAAGAAAACCCTATTTTCTAGCTAATAATAGTATGACAGGATGTAATATTTTATCATAGACGTACGTTACGTTTGTTGCATTAAGCAATAAAATTGTAATTACGAGAATTAGTTCTTTACTAAGAATCTTCGTGTGAAACACAAATGACTATAAAAACAAAACATTTTTTTTTTTGCTTGCTCGTTGGTGGACATTAACCTGTAAGCACTTGAGATCGACCCTATTTTTAGATCGACAAGTCACAAAGTGCAACATCGATTTGCCTATGACAGTGTTAACATTGCCGGAAATTGTTAAGAGTGCTCATTTCAATCAACCAACCCGTGTTTTGAAATTAAAAGTGCTGTCCTGTATTCCACATGCCCTTTTTTTATCGTCACCCTTGTGTGTCACCATAAACATCGCGTTTATTCGTAAACACTAACTACTTAGAGTATTTAAAAATAGACTCTCTAATCAAATAGTTCGAGATTTAATAACTCTTTGTATTCTTGTTTTATGATTTAATGGAAACAAAGTATTTCCAAATTCGACAGCTTCACTATCATAGAAAATTAGACTAAGGATGTCCTGTGGGTTAATATTCTAATTTTACTCTAAAACTTCTTTTAGTTTTAATCTAAGGTAAAACCTAGTTACGAGTACTTATAGCCGATTTACAATAAGTCCAAGATTTAAAATCCAATTCTTCGATTTATTTAAGGATACTGTAGTGTAGCACAGTTCTCCAAAGAAATCTTTCGAAATTCTCGATTCCGTTTACAGATTTAGCTTTAACAAAACGTTTAAAAGACTAATTTTATTGAATATTCACGTTATAAAATTTTTATTAATAAAATGCCTAAGAATAAATCAAACAAAACAAACAAATCTCTTTTCTGAAAATTTCAATTTTACAGCAGACAGTTATTTAGAAATTACAAAAATAGTGTAAAGTTTAAATTAAATACAAGTCTGATTAAACCACAACACTTCGAACCAGTTAACTAGTTAGTTCATATAATCAGTTCCTATCATCAGACTCACAAAAATGTTTTATTAGGTATTCCAGTTCCACAAAGTATAATCAAGCCACAAGTCAGCCAAATTCAATGTTACAATATCTGAACCCAGTCACAGGACGCAAGTAATTACGTTAATGTAAACAAAATGTACCAAGCGGTTCACAGAAATGAAACACTTTGCGCCATGGTCACTGTTATCAAAAGTTCTAATAAGGAGCCCACCCAGCACAGGACAAAGCTCGCCGCTGTTTCTTACTATCGGCCGGTACCTATCGCACGATACTCTGATTACCAACATAACAACACAATAATCTCTATTAAATGATTAACCAGGTTTCGAATAATTCGATTAAATTACTTGACAGATATTTTCATATGATTAACACAAAGCATGTTACAGCAGCCAGTATTTTGCTTTTTGTAAGTAGGTAGGTACCTAGTTTTCAGTAGCTTTCACCAGCCGCAGAATTTCCCAAACTTTGAAAAGATGATTTCACTCTTTTATTTTATTTTAAATTTATTTCAGCATGTTAACTTTTACTGCATTTATTCCACGATTTTATAGGTCAGCAAAAATCTTTGAAAATAATAACAACATTTTGACTGTTGGTTTAGAAAAGTAAAGAATCGAATGCGTAATTTTCTTTGTGCTTTAAAACAAAACACAGTCTCTAAAACACTATATCGCCTCAGGATTTTGAATATCTTGAAAATTTGTAATAAAAAATAATAAAATACGATTCAAGCAGTATAGAATTTCTAGACTTTCTGATTCATCATGTCATCATGCTTAAAACTGTATGACATCAATTAATCACAAAGTAAATAAAATTTAAATGTGCTCTTTCTTTCACAAATATATCAAAAAGTCAATACTATTGTGACGATACCAAAGTTAAACAACAAAATTGGCAGCCTTATCGCTGAAAAGCAATTTCTTCCAGACACGCCTGTTTTATCACTAATTTAAAAAAACAAACAACTTTCATAAAAATAAAAATATCAGTCCTTTCAACGGAAATAAAAATGTAACGACTGACCGGATTGACCAAGGTGAGATGCTGCAACTGCAACACAGGAGATGGCCTCCAAAGCATCATCAGCACTCCTACGCACAAACAATCACAAATATCTACTACTCCTAGTCCTGCCAATGCAGATCATTTTCAGTGTTCATCCTAACATTGACCTGCAACACCTAGGCTTAGCACTCGCGGCGTGAATCCCGCACTTCTGATGTCGGAGCGTCGAGCTCTCGGACGGCATCGAGATGGGTGACCGATTATTATTTATTATCGGCTTAGATTTGTGGGCGAAAGGGAAACGCTAGCGAATGCTTAACAACAACATCAATTTGTTTAGATTGTTCTATTTTGAAATCAACACTAAATTAATTAAGGTATTGGAAACGGATAACGAATTCGTGGGCCCCGCTCGATCTGCTCCACGTCTCAGTAAAGAATGACCAGCTTCAGGGCTCATATCGCATGTTCCCTGTTTATAATAAATGCCGCATAAGCAATTGCGTCACAAAAGCGGGCCCACGACTACGTCCAGTGAAATATGCAAAATCACCGTCGTTCCCAGACCATAAATCAAAATGATTTAATTAGTTTAACTCTTCAAACATAGAAGTCCTATTTCGCCCGTCTCAGCATTTTGGGCAAAAAGCTAAACTTTAATAACAAAAGACTATTCAGAATGATTTCACTATTGGCGCCAGCAAGACGCCGACATACATAATATAATAGGTCAAACAGTATTCACTAGGTAGCGCTATTTATCTGTTCATGCAGAATCAACTCTTTTATTTTTACCCGAAAAGAAGTCGCAGAAGTAAGGCGACGCAGGGGAGGTGGTATGTCGTTCCATATTTTGGTTGCAGCATATTTAAAGCTACCCCTAAAAGCAGCGGTTTGGTGGATAGGTACGTTAAGCAAAGCTAAGCGGGTGCGAGTAGACCATACGAGTTTCTCATACAAGTAAAGCGGCTTACGATTTTTCACTATACCAAACAAAAGCAGAGCTAAGTGTACATCCCGTCTAGACTGCATATTCAGTGTGTTAGTACCATTAATATAGGGGGATACATGGCTTCTAGGCGGAATATTATAACAAAATCTGGCACAAGCATTCTGCACCCTCTGTATTAAATTTTTCGTTTTTGACAACAATCTAGGGCCATACACTACATCCAAATAATTAAACTTTGATAGCACCAAAGATTCTACCAAAATTTGTCTTGTTTTGGTGCATAAAAAATTACGAATTCGATAGAGGACTTTCAGTCGGTAGAAACAATTACGGACTGTTTCCTTTATATGTGATTCGAACCTCAACTCTGAATCCATAACAAGACCTAAATTACGCGTTTCCCGTGTAAGGCAAATGGTTTCGTTGCTTATTTTAATAATTGGATTAGCGGAAACAATTTTCTGTACCTGATTTTTGGAGCCCAAAACCATACATTTAGATTTGGATGGGTTTAACATTAAACAGTTATCAGTTGACCACTTAGTGATACTTTCCAAATCTTCATTAATCTTTTGTACTGCACTTTGGACATCGTTTGGGTGACAAGGCAAATAAAGCTGAAGGTCATCAGCGTATAAGTGGTAGTTACAGTTTACAATATTTTTGATAATGTCTGTTGTGTATAGAATGAAAAGTATAGGACCCAAAATGGAACCCTGAGGCACACCTCGGGTTACTGAGGTGACAGAAGAAGTAGATTTGCTACCATCACTATTTAGAACCTCAACATACTGATACCGATTACATAAATAACTGTCAAACCACTTTAAAGTAGAACTATCAAAACTGTAATAAGACATTTTAGATAAAAGTAAAGGTATATTAATCGTATCAAAAGCACGCGAAAAATCTAGTAAAACAAGAATAGTACCCATACCAATATCCTGTGATTCCAAAATGTTACTAGTGATATCCAATAAAGTAGTAGTTGTGCTTCTATTTTTGCGAAAGCCTGATTGAGTATGAGGTAGAATATTATTCTGCTCAAGGAATTCCACAAGTTGTAGCTGCACAACTCGTTCCAAAACTTTTGATAGGCAAGGTAAGATACTGATAGGGCGTAAATCTTTATAAGATTCAGGACAATTAACTTTTGGAATAGGCTGTATTTTGGCAATTTTCCAAGCTTCAGGAAAGGTACATGTAGTTAAGGATCTATTGATTAAAGCAGTAATAGCAACAAGTGAGTCAGGTAGGGTTCTGATTAACATTTCCAAAGAAACACCATCAATACCCTGGGCATTAGATTTAAGAGATTGAATTATTTTTGCTATGTCTGTTTGTGTAACGCATTTAAGATGAAATGTGGATGAATTAAACCTATGGAATTCCAAGAATGTTAAACTTGAAAGATTCACACTACCATCACCAGGCAGATCTAAAAAATGGTTATTGATCAATTCAGCTTCACCGAGATGTGAAGGTAAATCCTTTTCGGATTTAGGTGGAAGTATATCTGACTTAAGGTTTTTCCATAAAGATTTAGGATCTTTTATTTTATTATTAATGTTATACCTAAAATAAGCATACTTTTCACGTAAAAATGCAGAGTTGACTTGTTTTTTCAGATCTTTATAATATTCATGATGGGTATCTTTTATTGTACGTAAATATCGCATATGCGCCTCATTTCTCAAACGTATCATTAACTTAATAATATCTGTCACCCAAGGATAAAAACGCTTTTTTATAACCACAGTTTTAATGGGTGCATGCTTGTCAAATAAGCTTATCAAGGTCAAGTTGAGGTTCTTTACAATTTCATTGACGTCATAGGAATTATGGATCTCGTGCCACGGAATAGTCTTAATATCACAATCAAACAAACAAGAGTCAATATCTTTCAATGATCTATAACTAATTATTTTCTGTGGTATCTTAGGTTTTTTAAAGTCAAATTCACAACAGACTAATGCATGATTTGTTAACTTAGTGCCAATGACTTCATTCAATACATTACGGACATGTGCGTCTGTGCAAACAACATCAAGAAGAGTTTCACTATGATCTGTAAAATGTGTTGGAGACGTAACTATTTGGTTTAATTTATGGATGTCAATAAACTCAGTAAATTTTTCATAGTCAGTATTGTTTTTATTTAGCATGTCTATATTGAAATCACCTAAAATTACAATTTTATCAAATGAGCCAAAACTACTAACTGAATCCGTCAAAGCATTTAAAAAAATGTCAACATTGACCCAGTGAGGACGATATGCTGTTCCTATAATAATAATAACACCATTGATACTTAATCTAAGCCACATCTGCTCGACAGTTATAACTACTGGATGTTCACAAACCTTAACTCGCATACCTTTTCTGGTGTAAAACGCAACTCCTCCACCACGACCACCGCGCACACTGCCCGGCCGAGGAACACTACGGAGAGTATAGCCGGAGATGGATGGCGCTTTCCCCTCTTCATTTGGTCTTAGCCATGTCTCATTTATTGCCAATACATCTACAGAGTGACGCTCAACTGCCATAGTGAGATCATCATGGTGACTGCTCAGAGAACCAGGGTTATAAACACCAACTTTAAACAAATTTTTAGGCATCATTTAGAAAAATAAAAATAAAAAGATAGAAATACTTCTAAGCAGGGCACAGTGAACTCCCTCTGACCGTGAAACAGTAGCAGATAAAAACACAGCGAACAAACATAATATAAAGATGTAGCAACAACACACCCAAAACGAAAACTGTTTGACCAGATCACAGACTCTAAAATATAAACATATAAAAAAACAATGACAAGTAGGACCACTAATGTGTTAGTCCACTTATACAAAATTGATACAAAAAACAATAATATTGTTATGACATTGCTTGTTGTGTGTACACCTGTTATTCCTAAGAAACAAAATAAACAGTAGCAATATTCACATTCGCCTAGGAGGCAGTTGCAGACTATGTTACAAAAAATGTTTAACTCAATCAGAGACTTTAAAATATAAACATATAACAAAACATAAACATGTAAGACTGTTAATGTGTTAATCAGTTTAAACAAAATTGGAATAAATGATAATACTGGTGTTATGACATTGATAATTGTGTGTACACACATTATTTCAGAAAAATATAGTAAGTTAAAGTGATATTCACTTTTATTTAGTAGGCATTTGTAGGCTCTGTTACACCAATGACTAACAATTAAGACAGAATAAAAACTTAGAAAAGTAAAAAACAAACTATAAAGAAACAAACTTCCTTTCAAATGAGAAAAAACTTGCATTAACTTAGAAATTAAGTCAATCAGCATCATTGTAGGGATGCGGTGCATTACTTTTTTTGAAAAAGAATACTGTTCATACAAATCTCTAATGCAATTAATAAGGATACACACCAAAAGTATTAAAAATACTAACACTAAGTATTTCCAAAAAACTTTGAAATGTCTGCTTCACAGCGCAACCGATATCTAGGCGAACCATGTTCTTTACGAGTGTATATTTTCCCTTCGCTAGTCCAGACATACTTCCAGTTTGCTCGTTTTTTTTGAGTACGCGCCTTATAGAATATTTGCCGATTAGATCGTGTTAATCTTTCGTTTATGTAAAAGCGACATTCTGACGCTTGCAATCCCAAGCCATCTGTAGTGATATTACGGCGTACCCGCGCTGCAGCCAGCAGTTGATTTCGTTGCACGCGCCGCGCCAATCTTACCACAATAGGGCGCGGGCGCATAGCCTTCAAAGCCTCCTCAACTGAATGACGTTGCCGTAGCGGACCCACTCTTTCTGCACTCACAATATCGCGTTCATCTAACGGCACTCCCAGTTTGGTGGCAACAACCAACATGAGATGGACACACCCTTCGTTGGGCTCTTCTGGTATTCCCGAGATTTCTATATCATTTGAAAGCATCTCTTGATCACGGTCGTTCAATTCTAATTTAAGTTCAGCAATAGTGTGCTCGAGCGAAGAGGTGTCCCTAGAGCCGCTCACTACCTGCTCTTGCTTTTGCTCTACAATTTCCAAGCGAGTTGAAAGATCATCAATGCGGCTGCTGCACACACTTATGGCTGATGTGACACCCGAGATGACACTTCTGAATTCTTGCATTTGAGTCACTGTCCCTTTTAGCTCCTGACGCAAGAGACGGATTTCATTAGCAAGGCTTAAGTTATCAGTTGTACCTGCTAGCGATGGGTCAACTGCGGGCAATGAGGATACAGCAGACTTCTTTCTTATAGTGACATTAGATGGTGTTGATTCACTTTCGTACAATACTTTGTTATTAACGCATTTCTCACACTCCCAGTTTTTTTTATGCTCTTTATTCATGGTGTTGTAAAAGCGTTTCTCGCTGACGTTGGTGCAAAGTAAATCATAAAATTTCATACAGCTTTTACATTTTAAAAACTCTCGAGTCATAATTTCTTTTGAGCACCTTTCACAGTTGATAATCTCAGAAGTAGTATTAGCAGTGGACTCCATAATTATTTAGTCTCACAGTGGCCGGCACGGCGACCTTATTCAATGTAGTACAATTTATTTAAATTAATTAAAATTATTCAGATATTTTAGGCCCTCAGACGTATGCAAATTGCAAATAAAGAAATAATTGTTGTTTTTTTTTTCCGTAAACACTGAGTGCATTCAGTCAGCCACACACAGATAATGCAAAACGTTCAACGTAGATACTATTTCAATCGTCCCGTTATGGGAGTCACGGCACGGCTAGCGTCCGGCACGTCGTCCGTCTCGCCGGTATGCACAGATTATGCTAGACCGTGTGAATGTGAATGCGGCTTCAGGAAATCCAATAATGATGCGACGCCGTAACAGAAAATGGCGTCCGGCCCCATCAATTTACAATTTACATAAAGCAAGCCACCGCCGACCGTCACTGCACCACAACTTCAACTTTTATAATCCAATTCCACGTCCACTTCAGGGTATAAATCACAATAATGCCGTTTACCGCCCACTACTATCGATTAATCACCGCTACTACCACGATTCACTTGACAACAGCGCAAAACTTAATCTTGCTGTATTTCAGTTATTTGAAGAGAAATGGTCTTGATAACGATAGACAACAATTATTGCGCACTTCTTCTTTATATAATCGCGTAGTAACGCTCAAACACTTGAGAAAAATAATAACTTTTAATTATTTAGCACGGAGCTGTATATTACTCGGCGAGTGTTGCCAGCCAGACTTCCGAACAAATACAAGAACCGAAACAAATATTCACCAATCTTCGGATACGAAACGAAAAACGAAACACACATGACAGCAAGAAAGGGGCCCGCTCTATGATTTTCACTTCTCTATGGCTACGCGACGCAACCGCAACCAAAGGCTTTGTCAAAACGAAATTTTGTATTTTTTTGGAAATCAGTAAATTTCCACTGCATTCATCAAGTATTTTCATTTATAAATGTTCCCGGCGTGGACATTTTGGCCATTTGGACCGAAGTTTCATCGAAATCAGCCTAAAAACAATAAAGTTGGCCGCCATATTGGATTTTTAGTTTTTTAAAAATTGCATTTTTATTTTCTTGTCAAAATAGTTCCAAAAACCGAGTTTCATCGAAATCGGCCCAAAAACAAAAAAGTTGGCCGCCATCTTGGATTTTCAGTTTTTTAAAAATTGCATTTTTATTTTCTTGTCAAAATAGTTCCAAAAACCGAGTTTCATCGAAATCGGCCCAAAAACAAAAAAGTTGGCCGCCATCTTGGGTTTTTAGGTTTTTAAAAATTGGATTGTTATTTTCTTGTCAAAATAGTTCCAAAAACCGAGTTTCATCGAAATCGGCCCAAAAACAAAAAAGTTGGCCGCCATCTTGGATTTTTAGTTTTTTAAAAATTGTGTTGTTATTTTCTTGTCAAAATAGTTCCGAAAACCAAGTTTCATCGAAATCGGCCCAAAAACAAAAAGTTGGCCGCAATCTTGGATTATTAGTTTTTAAAAATACTATACCGTCTACAATATTTTTAAATCCAGTAACGGAAAGCGAATTGATAAAGACTGTATACTCTCTAAAGAATTCCAAATCTGTTGGTTATGACGAAATTCGCACAGACATTGTCAAATTAAGTATTTTAGCAATCGTTAAACCGTTTACATTTGTCATCAATAAACTTTTGTTAGAAGGTACTTTTCCAGATATCTTAAAAAAGTCCATTGTTAAACCTCTTTATAAGAAAGGCGCAAAGACTTTACTACAGAATTACAGGCCAGTAACTTTAATACCAATATTTTCAAAAATTTTAGAAAAAATAATGTTTTGTAGATTAAACAGTTTTTTTGACAAGCATGATGTAATAAAAGAGGAACAGAACGGATTTAGGAAAAGCAAAAGTACATCATTAGCTATTTTTACCGACTTCAAAAGGAGGGAGGTACTCAATTCGACCCGTTTTTTTTTTTTTTTTTTTTTTTTTGTTTTTTGTATGTACACCGATTACTCGAAAACGGCTGGACCGATTGAAATGATTCAAACGTTATTACATTAGGTAAACTTCCAAGTTGGTCCCATTTTTTAAAATTTTGAAATCGGTTCAGTACTTTTCAAGTAATCTTGAAAAAAAGCACGAAAATAGTATGATTTTGTGTGAACTACCTCGATGATCAGTCGTATAACTTCTTTGTTTATGAACTGAATAAGATAATTATGTTTTTGTTGGAAAAGGGATATCTTAAGTGTAGTTCTTTAACCGACTTAAAAAAGGAGGTTCTCAGTTTGACCCGCATGTATGTATGTTTCTCCGCGATTAACTCACGTTTGGCTGAGCCGATTTTAATTTCTACCTAAATAATATACCTACACTACCTAATACAAAAGGTACCTACACTAAAAATAAAAAAATAAAAAATTGTTTAAAAAAACAAAAAACCGACTTCAAAAAACCTACCTCTAAAAAGCAAGAAATAATATTCGTAATAATAAAACACGTCTATTGAAGTCGGGTGGGGCTTTTAGAATAAAAAAAAAGACATTTGTACTCCAGCCCCACCCGACTTCAATAGACGTGTTTTATTATTACGAATATTATTTCTTGCTTTTTAGAGGTAGGTTTTTTGAAGTCGGTTTTTTGTTTTTTTAAACAATTTTTTAAATTAATTAAAGCCATAACCAGCTGTCTAAATGATGATAATCCGGTAACGGTTCTGTTTCTTGACATGACAAAGGCCTTTGATTTTGTGTGCCATGAACGTCTCCTATCTAAACTTTACAAATATGGTGTTCGTGGACCATGTTTAAACTGGATAAAAGGTTATCTGTCAGAAAGAGAACAATGTGTGGTAACCCAAAGATACTCCATCTTTGGGTTACCACACATTGTTCTCTTCACTGAAAGTAAATCTTGAATATTACAAATCTTCCTTTAACGTAAATAAATTTGGAGTACCGCAGGGTAGCATTTTGGGCCCACTATTGTTTCTCTTATACATAAATGATTTACCCAAAAGCATAACTCATGAATGTATTCTGTTCGCAGATGATACTACAATTGTAATCAAAGGCGATAAAAATGTAACCACAAATTATTATGAAAACAGTATTCTCCCTCCTCGCGTCGTGTTCCTCATTACTGAGGGTCGTGAATCCCCCGATGGGAAGTTAATTTTTCTTTGACGATGCTCCGCCATCGCTGTCTGTCCTTAGCCTCATGGAGTGCATCGTGTAGCTTGGTGTTCAGCGTCGAGCGGATTTGGTCAGACCACCTAGTTGGGCTTCGACCTCTCGGTCTTTTGCCATCGACCTTGCCAGTGACCATCAGTTGTTCGAGGTTGTGTCCATCTTTTCGGGCGATGTGACCGAAGAATTCCAGGATCCTTTGGAGACAGGAAGTGGATAGCCTGGTTTTAATGTTGAGCTCTCGAAGAATAGACTCGTTTGTTCGGAATGCAGTCCATGGTATTTGTAGCATCCTCCTCCAGCACCACATCTCAAAAGCGTCAATGCGATCTCGGTCTGCCTTCTTTAATGTCCACGTTTCCGAGGCGTAGCTGAAGATGGAAAACACAAGAGAGTTAACCAATCTAATCTTTGTTTTTCGAGATATGTTCCGGTCTCTCCATATTCTCTGCAGTTGGGACATTGCGCTCTTGGCCATACCGATACGCCTCCTGACTTCTTTTTCACAAGAACCCGTATTGCTGATTGTAGCACCCAAGTAAATGAATTCATCTACCTTTTCGACGGGCAAAGCGCCCGTCATGTGGAGTGAGTTGGTGCGGTCTACTACCATCAGCTTAGTTTTGGAGTGGTTGATTTTCAGGCCGAGCTCCCCACTAATTCTTTCCATTTTGTCAAGGAGGCTTATCATTTCAGCTTCATTCGAAGCCAAAAGAGTCGTATCATCGGCGTATCGGAGATTAGTAATTTTAGTGCCACCTATGGTGACGCCACCCTCCCAGTTTTCAAAAGTTCGTCTGATGATGTATTCTCCGTATACGTTGAACAGAATGGGGGACAGGATGCAACCCTGCCTTACTCCTTTTCCAAACATAAAAGGTTCCGATGACGTTCTTTCGACCTTTACAACACCCTGATTGTTCTGGTAGAGTGATTGAATCAGTGCCACTAGGTGTTTAGGTACTCCAAGTTCTTTTAGTACTTTCCACAGGGTTGACCAAATTACACAGTCAAAGGCTTTGCTGTAGTCAATAAAACACAAGATCATAGGAGTGTTAAATTCGTAGGACTTTTCGATCAGTTGGCGGACATTTAAGATTTGTTCGCGAGTCCCCTTGCCTTTGACAAAACCAGCCTGCTCTTGTGGTATTTGCCAGTCAAGAAAATAACGAATTCTGTTATTAATGATGTGTAACAAAACTTTGCTGGCATGCGATATTAGGGCTAGAGTTCTGTAGTTTTCACATTTTAAGGTAGAGCCTTTCTTGTGCAGAGGAAGAATGATTGATTTTGCCCAGTCGTCGGGCCATTCACCCGTACGCCAGATACTGTCGCATATTTTATGTATCGCGTTTGCTCCAGCCGTTCCCATTGCTTTTATAATCTCAGCTGTTAACTGGTCCGGTCCGGGTGCTTTTCTCTCTTTGAGCGCAGAAATTGCAGCTGTAACTTCAGATAAAAGTATGGGAGGTTCTAAGTTTGTGTCGTCCCAAGCTATTCGCCTGCGCGATTGCGTAGAATCATGAGGGTTCTTGTAGAGGTCTTCGCAATATTCACGCCATCTTTCTGCAATAGCGTCCAAATCTTGAAGTCGGGTTCCATTCTCGTCTTCAACCACCCACGCTTTAGGTTTGTTCTTTTTCGAGAGAAGCTTGACTTTCTTGAAGAGATCTGAACTTTGTATTTTTTGCGCGTGGACTTCAATTTCCTGGCAGATGTTCTCCACAAAGTTGTTTTTGTCGCGACGGCATAGTTGTTGTATTATTCTGCTGAGCTCCGAGTATGTATCACGATCTTCTTGGTTAGTTAAACCTGATATTTTCAGATCTTTACGCTCTTGAATTTTGGTCCAGGTGTCCGCGGAGAGCCACGTTTGTCTGCGATTGGATGGCGGGCGGTTTTTCGTGACTTTATCTACCGTTTTCCATATGAGGTCTTTAAGGTGGTTCCACTGGTCATTTGCATTCGCATTTGCGGGTGGTGGTTGTTTCGTTATTGCGTTGTTGAAGTCGTTACAAAATATTGTCTTTTCGGACGGTTGTAGAGTACGTGGTCTTAACGGCGGAGCTTTCTTGACTGCTTTTAGACGTAGAGCAAATTTGGCTATAAGGAGACAGTGGTCGGATCCGCAATCCGCGCCAGGGTATGTTCTCACGTTGGAAATCGAGCTTTTCCAACGGCTATTTATCATGACGTAGTCAATTTGATTGCGATATCGGTCCCCAGGAGACTTCCACGTATAAAGACGTCTTGGATGATGTTGAAAGCAAGTGTTCATTACAGTAAATTTTCTGTCAATGCAGAACTCCAGTAGTCTCACTCCCCGCTCGTTTCTATCACCAAGACCATATTTCCCAACAGTTTCTCTAATGTGGTCATCCAATGTTGTTCTGCCCACTTTTGCGTTCCAGTCTCCAATCATTAAAGTTATCTCTCGATTTGGTATTTTGGAAAGTGTTGATTCCAGCAAGGTGTAAAAGTCATCGATGACATCATCTTTAGCAGCTGATGTTGGGGCATATATCACGACGATGTTTAAAGTACAGGGGCGTGTATTCAGTCTGAGAGTCATAATTCTGTCGCTGACCGGGTTATAGCCTATTACATGGTTGTTCAGGTGTTGTGTCACCCATATGGCAACTCCATTGGCGCTGGTGTCCATGGGACCTGAGAAATATAAGGTATTCCCGTTAGAGGTTTTTTGGTGTCCTTGCCCTCTCATGTGCGTCTCAGTTATTCCCAATATGGTCAATTTGTGCGAGTCGGCTTCTTTTTCCACAATGTCCAATTTACCCGGAGCCAGTAGTCCGCGGACATTCCATGTTGCAATCCGTCGGTGTTCTCGGATTGAGATATTCCTTTTAGATTCCCCAGTAGTATTTCCACTATCTGAGACCTGGTGGTCCGTCTCAGAAGCAGCTTCGGTAGCCAATTTCACACCATTCGGCCCGGTAACCAAATGGCGCCGATTGTTAGTCGGGTCGTCCACCAATATCGCTCTCTTATTTGTACTATTCATTGAGGGGTTTTCTTGGGTTTGTACGCGTGGTGGGCACCCACTTCCTTCCACGGCCATCTTTTAGAGGTAATTTAGGACCTCACGGCTATTGTGAGCCGGACTACGCAAGGATGCGTATAAAGTCGGGTTAGTTAACCGCCGCCCGAGGCTCGGCGTTGAACTTTTTTTTTACAGCTGGGTCGTTCTTCTCCATGCAAACCCTCCTCTTTTCTCATCCGGGCTTGGGACCGGCAATGGCAGAGTTATGAAAACAGTATTAACACAGCTTTATTAAAAGTTATTGAGTGGCTTGATGAAAATAATTTAAAGATAAACATCGATAAAACAAAATACATTCAGTTTGGTAGTTATAAAAGAAAACGTCAATCACTTAATATTAATTATAATGGAAAACTTATAGAAGCTGAAGAATGTATGAAATTTTTAGGTATAAATATAGATTGTTATTGTAATTGGAAGCAACACATATATGAGCTCTGCTCAAGGTTATATAGATTTGTTTTTGCGCTTCGTCGAATAAGTCAAATTGTGTCACAGGATGCTGCTATCACTGCCTATAACGGCTTTATAAATTCATCCCTGCGCTATGGAGTTCTTATTTGGGGAAATTCTGTTGATCGCGATAAGGCATTTGTTCTCCAAAAAAAATGTATTCGTGCCATATTTGGGCTTAAACAAACTGATTCCTGTCGACCTTATTTTAGAAAATATAATTTGCTAACACTACCTTGTCTCTACGTCTTTGATATATGTTTGTTTGTTCATCAACATAAAAATTTATTTATTCAAAAACAACAATTGACAAGTAGAAATCTGCGTTCTGTATATAAAAATAATCTACATTATCCACGGACAAATTTAGCATTAGTATCTAAGAATTGTAATATTATGTGTATTAAAATATACAATAAATTACCAAAAGATTTTAAGGAATACAAGTTTTCTAAATTTAGATCTGCTCTTAGAGAATGGTTAGCCTGTAAATGTTTCTATAGTATACAAGAATACCTAGATTATAAGTAGAAGTAGTGTAATTTTTTTTATGTGTATACACCTGTAGAGGTAGGAATAAGTGATACTTTTTTGTAATTAACAACAACATCTGTTTTTTGTTACCTTGTTTCTGTGCACAATAAATATTCTATTCTATTCTATTCTGTTATTTTCTTGTCAAAATAGTTCCAAAAATCGAATTTCATCGAAATCGGCCCAAAAACGAAAAAGTTGGCCGCCATCTTGGATTTTTGGTTTTTTAAAAATTGCATTTTTTATTTTCTTGTCAAAATAATTCCAAAAACCGAGTTTCATCGAAATCGGCCCAAAAACAAAAAAAGTTGGCCGCCATCTTGGATTTTTAGTTTTTTTTAATTGTGTTGTTATTTTCTTGTCAAAATAGTTCCGAAAACCAAGTTTCATCGAAATCGGCCCAAAAACAAAAAAGTTGGCCGCCATCTTGGATTATTAGTTTTTAAAAATTGCGTTGTTATTTTCTTGTCAAAATAGTTCCAAAAACCGAGTTTCATCGAAATCGGCCCAAAAACAAAAAAAATTGGCCGCCATCTTGGGTTTTTAAAATTTTCAACATTGCGTTGTTATAAATAGTACCAAAAATCGAGTTTCATCGAAATCGGCCCAAAATCGGCACACAAACATGAATTTGATTATTATTATTATTAATTTTACCGTCCCGCCTGCGACCTCTAGCCATTTCAATAGAACAATTTCGTTTTTTTGGAAATCTGAAATGGTGCAGTATTTATGGTCACACTAGTTTTGTAAAGTAACATTTCCTATAGATTGAAATTCTTAAATTGAAATTCGGCGCCAAGGTCAAAATCGGAGTTGCCAGGATTGACACTTCTATTTATTACCACCTCACCGATGATAGCTGATTAGCATTATTGTAGATATCTAATTAAATCAAAAGAGTAAGTTCTGTTTTATATTACAATTATTATGTGTCATTCTAAATCAATATTTAAATAAAGTATATTCGACTTCCCACTCCGAATCCCTAATTTTGATACACTACTTGATTGGTAACGTACATATTTTTTGTCCTACTATCGTGGTATTATTGTTTAGTAATGGCAATTGTGCGAACGAGACACCGACCTCCACCTGGTGTTGTCTCATTCACACAGTAGTGCCTTCAGTCAATATCGTCGATAGAATTTCAACTCTATGACAAATGGAATAAAGTTGAATTTCTTTTAAACGATAAGTGAAAATTTTTGTATAGTACTCACTCCCTATATAAACCTCCTTGGTTCCCATTCACTGCTTAAGGCTTAAATATACTTTAAAATCGTTTACACGGGTCAAGTTGTTATTGTTTATGAAATTGACGTCTCTCGTGATTTGGTAGTGATGGTCATCATTTATCATTAAAATATCAGAAATAAACATCATAATAAAAGGGCACACTTAACAACGCAAACGAAAGACGAAAAAAGTAGCGTCAGTTCTGTATCTTAACCATCAACTTTCACTGCTTTTTGGTCCTTTTTTTCAATTAATTCTTTTTTTATTAAAATTTTGTTGTTATAAATAAAAAAAATACAAAAAAGTAAAAAATATTTAAAAAAAAACAAAAAAAGTACATTTTCCGTGATTATAATTGACAACATTTCAAAATTTTTAGGTACATGTTTTTATGGAAATAATAAAAATTTATCGTTTTTTAGGCAACACGTATTTTTTCTTTTCCATTTATTTTCATACATTACTGAGATATTAATTAATTAAAAACGGTTTATTCTAAAAGGACGTAAGTACAAGATATAGGTAAAATATAAGCGATGCCTTTGCCTTGCCTCTTAAAACGTCGATTAAAAAAAAAACTGTCTTTGATGCGAATTGTGATGTCTATAGAGATGTAGGTACGCTAGTATTTTATATCGATAATAATGGTATTTTGGTTTCATGTTTCATAATAAATAAGAAACATAATAACAACTATAGTAACCCCAATAACAACTATGTAAATTATCGTTTACAAAGACTTTCAAAAGTAATATCGAAGCGATGTTGTGATTGAAAAGTGCGCTATACGCAATGTATAGCTCTGTCTCTATAACAAAACAACATCACTTTGAGTTTGCTATAAGAGCTCAGAGTACGACCTCTGGTAACTGCCCCCCTAGTCAAATGGCCAACATTCTATTCGTTTGAACGCTACGCTTACTATTAAAACTTTAAAATAAGCAGTAAACTATAAAATTACGTGCCGTAAGCTTGACAGTTCCATACAATACATCGAAGTTTGTGATTTACATAAGTTTGCGACATGTGATTTAATCATCTATTGCTCATATTTAAGCTTTAAAAGTAAGCGTAGCGTTCAAACGAATAGAAAGTTGGCCATTTGAGAAGTAGGGCTGGTATCCCTAAGAACTTTCTCGAATGTCCATGCAGACAAGACAAGGAAATAAAAGAACAGGTAATAAAAATGACAGTGTTTATTATTTGAAGACTTTTTTATCTCTTTTTAGTTGTTGCTGCAAACTAGTTATCATTGCTTCATGTCGTCGACATCACGCAGGCTCATTACATTTTTGTGGTATGTTGGATATCGGCTCCTAAAATAAAGAAGTTGAGCTTGTAGTAATAAGTATCTACATACAGAACATTAATTTATAACTGATTTGAGTTAAATTGAATTAAATAACTTGATTATCATTTATTAAGAAAGATGTGCCAGGCTAGCCAAGCCATGTGATGGTTTTCTACTTTTTGTTACCATCAAATATAAAGTACCGAAGAAAGTACAATAAAACATATCGATATAGAAAAATGCACATCACTATGCGAAAAACACACCTCAATAAACAGATCTGATATTTGCAAAAATCGACAAATAACTGGACACAAACGACTATTTGCACAAATTATTAGTATATTATAATAGTTTCAGGCTATTTACATAACATAAAAAAATGAAAACAATATGAACTCACCGATTAAATGATAATATCTATTGATTATTTTCTTATGTTCCTGTGTGTGATTTACAGCCCTCAATCACACAAAACATAATGTCACAGGTAACGCTTAAGTATCACAAACGATGCTACGACTTTCTTTTGATTTTCTTACAAGAATACTTTAAAAATATCTTAATTTTACTGAAAATAGAAATACACTCAATTACACTCGAAAGACATTCAGTCATTATTATGACATTTATGACAATTGATTTTTTCAGTGTTGCCAGATCAGATTTTCACACTACCCTAGGCTGGGTCTTAATTTACCCTAGATCACAGAATAGATATAATATAAATAAATAATAATTAATAAGTACTACCGTACAGAAAGGATACTCTCCGCCCCACCTTACATGTACATGGAAGAATTGTTTGTTGATTTATAAAGAAAGAAATAGGTAGTGGAACGAAATATTTTTCTTGTATTTAATTATACTAATCGGGTAATTGGGTATGCTGTAATTTCAATTTCGGGATTTAAAATTACTCGAACGGGCTATGTGTCGTCTCTTAGTGCCGGATATTTTTAACCCTAAATCTAGGATAAATTACCCTAAGCTGGCACCACTGTTTTTTTTTAAATAGAAGGCAAAGAGACTCAACTCAAACTCCCTATATGGACTAGATTTCAGATTTTTTTAATTTACGTACAAAATACTGATCTAAAAATTCTGAAAAAAAATATATGAGCCTAGAACACTAAAATCTCGAAATGGTTTTCTAATTTTAGTACTTTCTCAAAATGAAATGTTGTCAATTTTGTGTCAGTAGTTCCGCGTCGATTTCCAGCAGGCGTAGCATGACCAACATCGAGATGATTCGACTCACAGAACAATGGCTTGTCTACACCGAAATGTCACTTTTGTCGGGTTGAGATCGAGATACTCATGCTCGCATTCCTATGTTCTCGAGCTCGAGAGAGCTTTGTCTACGGAAGTGAAAGCTTTTTTGAGTGTCTCGTTATCTTAGAACTTATTAAAAAATAAGTATCTTCTTCTTCTTCTTATTTTTGTTTTGGCAATCTACATTCCTCTTAGAAATAATTTTTGCCAGTGTCAAGTGTTGAATAGTTCAGTGGTAGATTGTTCAGTTTACATTAGAATGCGGGTGCATTGCATTCCAATGCTGCTTGGAGCATTTGGCACCAAGTAAATCAAGACAGTTGACTCGGTAAGGTCAGCCGAGGTAGCCACCACTACAATAAAAGTCTCAGCTTCACACAACCAAGATCGCGCCTATTTCAATTATCCCACATATTGTTCAGTTGCGTAGACACTTGTACCACAAAACTGCACCAATTTTAAGACACAATATCCACTACGAATCAATTTGCGAATAATTAAAATAGTCACCAAACCAAACCCGACAAAATGGCGCCAAAAAAAACCAAAATAAGTATCATGTTTAAACTAAATCATTTTTTTTTTTTTATTTTTTTTTGGCATCAAACAGTCATGTATAACAATAATTTTATAAAAAAAAATACAATTATATCGAATAGACCTACAGTGCCCAATATCTATTTTGTACAAAACATGCATTGTGTCAAAACGTGGACAAACTTTTCTTTTATTTTTTTTTTAATGACACTAACACTAAGTTACTTAAGCTGAAAATTGCCCATATAATAAATACTAAAAGCGTAAAGAATAAAACATTTTGTTTTTCTTCTTACAGTATAATAAAAGTACATACCAATAAACAAATAAGAAACTAAGGATACCTACATAACAAAAAAAAGGAACAACAAAGTAGTTCTATTTATGTCTCTGATTTTAAGTTAATTTTACTTTAAGTTTTTCTTTTACTTTATTAAGAGACATGTTAAAAAGATCAATATCTTGGAGCTCCTTGTTATAAGTGTTGGTGGAACGAGAAAAGAATGAATTTCGAGTATAATTTTTTTGGCGACGCGGAACAACAAATAGTGGTAATGAACGTGAGGAGCGCACAGGGAGTCGAATTCGGCCTGAGAACTGGACATAACCCAGAAGCTCAGTCGAGTCAATTAAAGAATTAATAATTTTATAAAGGAAAGTGATGTCAAACATTTTACGACGGTTAAATAGACTTAGTAAATTAAATTTCTTCAGCGATTCAAAATATGTGTCGAGGGAATTACTTCGAAAGTTAAGCGACTTCAAAAATTTTTTCTGGATCCTTTCTAGTCTGTCAATATGTACATCGTAGCACGGGCTCCACACAGCACTGCCAAAGTCAAGAATTGAGCGAACAAATGAGAAATAAAGAATTTTAATAGTGTTTATGTCTTTAAAAGGTTTGCTAATTCTAAGAATAAATCCTAGTCTACGAAAAGCGGCTTTAATGATATGATCTATGTGATGATTAAATGAAAGCTCAGAATCCATAATAATTCCTAGATCCCTTATATGCGTCACTCTGTTGAGAGTGTTGGTATTTATAGAGTAGTCGAAGCTTATTTGGTTCTTTTTGCGTGTATAAGAGATAACATGACATTTATTAATATTAAGAAACAATTGGTTACTATGGCAATAATTATGAAGTTCAATTAAATCCAATTGCAATTTGTGGCAGTCTTCTTCTGATTTTACAATTCGATAGAATTTAGTATCGTCTGCATAAAGCAGGTGATGACTATTTTTAAAAACTTTATCAATATCATTTACGTAAAAAGAAAACAGAAGAGGCCCTAAATGTGATCCTTGTGGAATCCCAGACGGCACTGGTAAGAACTGTGAACAGTATCCCTTAATACAGACTGCTTGGCTTCTATTTTGGATGTAAGAATGGACCCATCTGAGGAGGCTGCCATGTACACCGGCTGCTTCGAGTTTGTTTATGAGTATATTGTGATTAATTTTGTCAAAAGCCCTCGAGAAGTCGGTGTAAATGGCATCAACCTGCAAGTTATATTTCGAATCATTTTAGATAATTTTGACGTTTATTGATGTTGAAATAAAAATATTACCTTTTAAAACTCATATTTGTATTAAAAGACATAAAAATGTTGTGAAATTCTGAGAGCGAGTCCCATCTGTCTGTCAAACTGTGCACAGGCAATCAAGAAGATCGAGACGACAAGTCTTCGTAGACAAGAGTCCCGTTTGCTCATGCTACGCGTGCAGGAGCGCTGCTAGTGGACTTTTAAAACGAATGTTTCAAAAAATAACCGCGAGATTTTTCCCATAGGCGACGGATACACGCGTGGTAAATACTGTGATCTATCAGTATTCAATCAGGGGCCTATTTCATAAAAGATTAGTTACAACTTACAACAATAATTTACCATTGTTGTTTTTTGGGTAGAATTATGTTTCTTATTAATTATAAAACATAATTCTACCCCAATAAACAACTACTAGAGTCTTGTCAACGAAAGATGAGATTGAAATGGCGGCGCCACTTTCCCTCTTAAATTAACGTTTTGAGGTTAAGTTATTGGAAACTAGACCTTAAAATAAGGCGCAAAATTAGTTCCATTTCCAACCGAGTCTAATCTTTCGTTGACCAAAGTCAAGTAATTTACAGCAGGGATTGGTTGCGGTTGTTAAATTTCGGTATGTTTTACGGTTAATATAGCGGTACCGAAATATTCTACCCTTCCTTAGGATACCGATAAATTAAATTTCGGTATAAAACCACCGAAATATAGAGGTACCGAAATTACGGAACCTATGTTGAAGTACCGAAACATTAAGGTATCAAAATATGAAGGAATAGTTTTAAATAGGTATGACGTCTTACCGATATAAAAAGTGGAGTTTTCTATTTTAAAGTGGAAAGCTGCGCAGAAAAATAATCAGTAAGTAATTATTAAACCAGTTTGTAATACGCAGCGCTAGTGGACGGTCAAGGAATCTGTGCCTGTGCTTTAAATAACGTTAAATATTAGTAAGTTATTGCTGTATTAATAATTATGTATTAATCGCTGTATTAATAGCAGTACCAAAAATTTAACGCTAAAATTAAAGAAAAAAATTAAAAAAAAGCTTTTTGGTTTAAGGTTCTTACAAAATAATAATCAACTATGTTTTTAATAATTATAACAATCATATCTTCAGATAATATATAGAATTTAAATTATTAATACTAGTAATAAAATAAGTCTTCTTGATTTTTTTATTACACATGTTAGTATTAATAGGTCTTTCTTATGCTAATAATAAAGCGGAATTCAATTATTATTGTCACATTTCAGAGCAGTATTTTGTCGAAGGTATGTTTCGTCGAAATAGAGATCCGTCGAACAAGTGCATTTCGAAGAAGGGTTCTGTCGAAGTAGCGTTATTCGAAGTTGTGAATGTCGGAATATCGTCCCCGTCGTGTCAAAATTAAATAACTAACACTTTTGGCAAAATTCACTTTTTCCGTTTTTTGTAAAGTAGAAAGTGTTACCTATATTTTGGTCTTTATCTCGTTGCGATATAATTGATATCTGCAAAGATATCTTCAGTTTAGTGAAACTATTGACCATATATTACAACAGTGTTTGTTGTAAAATTAACGTGGAAAAACTGAATAACTTTTAAATGAATTAAATAACTACAGCTAAGTGCGTCACTAATACAAGAAAAAGTTAATAAGTAACTTTATTTAATTCTTCCACAACTCACTGCGAAACATTGCTACAAATTTTGGCTGTGGCAAAATTAAATAAATGCTCTTATTTAGTTCTTTATTAAATACGTTGTGATTGGACATAATTTTAATATCTATAAGTGCACTTAGTTTTGCCTATTTGGTACCGTGAATAAAAATAAAACAAGCAGAGTAAAAATTCATCATCATCATCATCACATCAGCCGCACCACACCCACTGCTGGGAATAGGCCTCCCCCAAGGATCTCCACGACGATGGTCCTGCATTGCCTGCATCCAGCGGCTTCCCGCGAACTTCACCAGATCGTCGGTCCAACTTATGGGGCAACTGGGGGGCCTACAAATGGAGAGTCGTCCGGTGCGCGGTCACCATTAGAAAGAAAGAAAGAAAAAGTATTTATTTAGTGACCACTTACATTCAACAATCTATTGCAACTATGTTATACTTAACTAATTGTTTAGTATTGCCTCAGCAAACTAAATACTCTTTGAAATTGTATAGCTTTCTCGCTCTGATCTCTTCCGTCTCGGTCTCCAAACAGTAGACACGCGCTCGCACCTAAATTAATAAAATAAATTAGTTGCCCTTGTTTAGTAACTATTCTAACAGTTTAAAAAATATTGTGAATGTGTGTGTGTTTTGGAAAAATAAACAGTGAACAGCAGCCTAGAATCTTTCATTCGACAACATCTCAAACATCTATGGTCCTTCGAGCCGGATTAGGGATTGACACTTGAAGTGTATCTGCACTAGGTAACCACTTTAAACCAAGGGTTTTCACTGAAGTATTTGATGTGAAATTATATGAATTTTCTTCAGAATGCAAAGCATATTGAGAAGTATCGGGATTTGAATTAAAAACATGTTCACAAAGGTTAGGCAAGTTAGAAGCCCATTTATGTAATGTTAATCCTGCCTTGCTAAGCAAATCAATGAGTTCTAAACATAGCTGAAGGCATTTTTCTTTTGATTGTTCACCATATAAGTAATCATCCATATATGAATTCTTACTAATGCAACTGAAAGCTAATTTGTGTGTATCTTTATATTGCTCGGCTAAGTCTAACAAAACACGACAGGCTAAATAGGGGGCACATCTGGTTCCGTATGTAATTCTGTCTAATTCTATGCATTTAAGTGGCTCAGAACTTGAATTTCTCCATAAAATTCTTTGTAGTGAAGTTTGTTGAGGATTTATAAAGATTCCTCGAAACATTTTGACTATGTCACAGGAAAATGCATATTTGTAAAGTCTGAATCTAAGAATTATTTCAAAGAGATCATTGTATATGTTGGGACCTTCATATAATATGTCATTTAATGAGATTCCGGAGGATGTCTTTGCACTTGCATTGAAAACGGTATGAAGTTCTTTAGTACCAAATGAAGTACAAAGTTCTTGGCAAAAGTTTGTTACTGAATTTAAAGACTTAGAAAAAATTATAATACCTAGATATTGTTTCACAGATATACCTGATAGTATAATTTTAATAGGATTTTGTGATGCCTCAAACAAAGCCTATGGTGCTTGTTTATATCTAAGAGCCACATACCTAAATAGAAAACCTAGTTGTCTTTTAGTCACAGCCAAGTCCAAAGTTGCTCCCATCAAAAAGCAACAATCCACCCCTCGATTAGAATTAATTAATGGCTCACTAATTTTAGCTAAACTGACAAATCGATTTATAACCACTACAAAAGATATCATAACCATCAATCAAATTTTTCTTTTTACAGATTCAACTATTGTACTTAGTTGGATAAAAGCTCCTCATAAAAATAAGCTTCAAACCTTTGTGTCACATCGTCTTATGCAGATCATTGACATCTCTGACAGTAATAATTGGTATCACATAAATACTAAACAAAATCCAGCTGATCTCATCAGCCGTGAAGTCATGCCTAGCGCCTTGCAATCTTGCAATGTATGGTGGCAAGGTCCTTCATGGTTACTCGATGACCTTACCTTTTGGCCTATTAGTGAAGCGCAGACGCTTGAGATTACTCAAAGTCTTTCCGATAAACCTACTTGTACTAAAAGTACCATGATCGCTCATTGTGTGATGAAAACTACAGTAATAACGGTGAACTACTTTTACTTTCTTCACAGGAACACACCATGATATTATTAACTAGGTTATAGCAACAATACGTTAGCAGTTTTCCCTAACAATACTTCTCTTCTTGACGGTTGGAAAGTGACTGAGCCCGCAACTGAAATTTCGTTGACCGTTCTGCCGCCTATCCCCACCGCTTACCTTCCCATTCCACTGCAAATGGCGGGAAACGGCGGAGCCAAGCGTCGGTGTTGCCAAGCTATTAAACTAAAATACTACTATTATTCTTTCAATTTTGATTTAAAATCATAACAATAAAATGGATTAATTACTATCAAACTACAAAACGTCACATTCGTCCATTCTGACCTCGTGCATGTCCTCGTGCACGATCAACTCAATACTATAATAATAACGTCACATTCGGCCGGTTGTATGTTAACTTATATCGCATTCTATTAAATAAATTTAATTGCTTAAACTTTTTGTTATAATTTAATTGCGGATTAATTAATGCTAAAAAGAGAGAATCTACTGAATCTACCACTATTTCACAAAATGGGAGGCCACTCCAAGAAAGAAATGGTGAACGAAAACTTGGAGAGGGTTGTCGACCTCCGTCTTTTATATTTGATAATTTATTTACAAGAGGAACTAACTGTTGTATCTTATCGCACCTAGTATGATCATCAGATCAAAAAGCTTTGACATTTTTAAAAGCCAATAATATTGTGACTCAAATATTAACTAAAACATCTTCAAAAAATATTACCATTTTTTCCACAATAAAAAATCAAATAATTTATGCAAGTACAACATTTCTCATTAGTTCTTTCTACTAAATTATGAATTTTATTATAATATTTAACAAGAGATAAGTACAAAAAGTAAATATAACAGTCGAAGTCACGCCGCCGGAGTACCACGAAAGGGTAAACAAATTTAATCACAAATTGTAAACTGTTGACAGATGATTGACTGAAGACCCGACGCACGTGCTGTGACTACCTAACTGAAATTATCAATGATGTCAACTTATTAAACTTACATAAGTCCTACAGTTTCTTACGGTATACAATTTCAATTTGCTAGACCTACTAGGTATGCAAAATGCAAGGTAATCGTATAATGATTAAAGTTGTGTTGCAACAATCATTATATGTATTATTTTTATTTATTTCACAATTCATAGCATGAGCTAGGTACTTATTATATTTAATTTAGCTTAACTAGAACTACCAACTTTAACAGGTTCTGATTAAGATTTAAATATAAGTACTTGATAAATCAATGCATAGGAATTCTGGTCAGTATCTATGTTCAACCAGATAATTGCAGCTGAAACCTTACTAGCCGTCGCAGCCTGTCGTCATCGTGTCAAAAAAAACTAAGATCAACCAATAACGGAACCGTCGTTTCTACCATCCAGCCTCGCGTCGCACACCGCGCCACCATCACCTTAGCTAAGTATAACGCATGGGCATCTTGTCAGATGCAATATGTTTCTGAAATATATAAAACAATCGACAGTAACCATGCTTAAATCATAGGACAAACGTCTACAAAATAATACATCAGGGTCAAAAGGAAAAATATTATAATCTAATCATGAGAACTGTTTCATTATGAGATGAGAAAAACTTATTATGTGAAATACAAATTCACATTTATAACAAACAATATATAGTTGCATTGTTATTAAAATATTATCATGATAATTTATTTATTTTATTCCACAATTTGTGGTTCTCTTGCATTTTATTATGTAATGTGCTCAGTTATAGTAATTGTTAATGTCGATACTCGCAGGGCTACCGTTTGACACTATGTGGACACGGCCTGTCAAGACATATTCAGAGCTACCGTTTGCCACAGTGTGAACACGGCCTGCCAAAACATATATTCAAGCCAAAGCTATCAACCAAGGACACACATGGCCCATACAATACGACACACTTGGCCGCGTAACCAGTATATTTAGGATACACACGGCCCATAGACGCGACACACTTGGCCGCTTACTGGGTACCACACTTAAGGACACACTTGGCCCATAGACGCAATATACCTAGTCGCCTAAACACTGCACTTGAGGACAAATGGTTCATATAGCTTACCTAACAATTTTAAGACTTTATTTTCTCAAATAAATATAATGTATTCAAATTAACCATAATTACATTAGCATCGGATTGCAATATTATAAACTAAGAGATAACCAAGTAAAAGAAGAAGAAGAAGTTGTGTCTTAAAGAAGAACGCAGACTTCATAAAGTCTACTTATTGTTTGACAGATCTTCGTACATGTGTAATTGAGTACTGATTATTTGTGTACCCCAATATATTTACTTAAGGGCCTGTGCACTAATCTAAACAACAACTTAAATAATCATTGCAGATGACGATTCGAGTATGAAATTAGTAAAACTGCATAATGTAGTCACATAAGCAAGTAATATAAGTATATGACAACCTAGCCTTGTAAACCGCTGGCGCTTCTAGCCAAATTGTACTTGGTTTATTAGGGTTCCGTACCAAAATGGTAAAAAAGGAACCCTTATGGTGTGACTCAGTCTGTCTGTCTGTCTGTCTGTCACAGCCGGATATCTCGAGAACTACTAATGGTATCAACTTGAAATTTGGAATAGTTTAAGGTGACATTTGCCCAACTATTTTGCAAATAAGAAAGAAATAATAAAATTAATATTTTTTTTACAACAGGGACTGAAAAGGGGTCTTAAAAATTTTAAGTGAGGTGACTAGGGCATGTGGGGTATCATATGAAAGAGCGCTGTTTGCACATTCTGAAACAATTTTTCCTTTTTTCTTAGGCCGCATAGTTTTTGACTTATGGTGAAAAATGTAAAAAAAAATACCGTTCCCCCCCCCCTTATCTCCGAAGTTTGCAAAGAGAAAAATCTGAAATAATTCTATGTGATAGTAGTTTATGTAAAGATTACAGGAAAAATAAAACGATGTCTCAATATAACACACTTTTTTAGAAATTAAAAAACAAACAAATTTTTTTTAGTTTCGCTACCAGTCAACAGATGGCGCTGTCCTAAGCATGCTAACCTAAGGGCAAAAAGTAGTTCCACTATGGGTCAAGAGATGGCGCAACCTAACACTACAATAATAAATTGGTGGCTGGTTCAAATATAATTACGGTAATTATATTTGAATTACCTACTATTTGCCGTACGAATAAACGAAGAATAAGTTCATACTTTACTAAGTAATTATATTTATTACTATATAGTAATATAATAATAACGAGGAGCTCGGTGGCGCAGTGGTTTAGCGCCTGGACCAGCGATTGCGGATGTTAAGCAACGTTCGCAAGGTTCGGTCATGGGATGGGTGACCAAAAATTTATTATCTCGAGCTCCTCCGTGCTTCGGAAGGCACGTTAAGCCGTTGGTCCCGGCTGCATTTGCAGTCGTTAACACCCACCAATCCGCATTGGGCCCGCGTGGTGGGTTATGGCCCGTCCTCCTTATCCATCCATAAGGAAGGCCTGTGCCCCAGCAGTGGGGACATTAAAATGGCTGATGGACTAGTAATATAAACATTTTGCAATGTGGAGTGGCTGAAACGTTTTTCAGTCACCATAAGCAGCATTTGTAAATTAACTGTCCGCCTGTTCGCCCTTCCACCTGTCTGCCGTTTATCCTACTTTTTTAAAGACTGTCCTAAAATAACATATCCAAGTATATTTATGATTGTACGGAACCCTCGGTGCGCGAGTCCGACTCGCTCTTGACCGGTTTTTCTTTTTTTTTCGTTTGACATTTATTTTTAATTGGAATTGAATTGCAATTTATTAAGTAATTATTCATTAATGTACCTAATGTAGAATGTATGGAATAAATAAATTGTATTGCATTGTATTGCAAACCGCAGGCGCATCTAGCAAAATCTCAGGTGCATCTAGCCCAAATCTCAGGCGCATCTAGCCAAATCTCAGGCGCATCTAGCCAAATCTCAGGCGCATCTAGCCAAATCTCAGGCGCATCTAGCCAAATCTCAGGCGCATCTAGCCAAATCTCAGGCGCATCTAGCCAAATATCAGGCGCATCTAGCCAAATCTCAGGCGCATCTAGCAAAATCTCAGGCGCATCTAGCCAAATCTCAGGCGCATCTAGCCAAATCTCAGGCGCATCTAGCCAAATCTCAGGCCCATCTAGCCAAATCTCAGGCGCATCTAGCCAAATATTAGGCGCATCTAGCCAAATCTCAGGCGCATCTAGCCAAATATCAGGCGCATCTAGCCAAATCTCAGGCGCATCTAGCCAAATCTCAGGCGCATCTAGCCAAATCTCAGGCGCATCTAGCCAAATCTCAGGCGCATCCAGCCAAATATCAGGCGCATCTAGCCAAATCTCAGGCGCATCTAGCCAAATCTCAGGCGCATCTAGCCAAATCTCAGGCGCATCTAGCCAAATTTTAGGCGTATCTAGCCAAATCTCAGGCGCATCTAGCCAAATAAAAGGCACATCTAGCCAAATAAAAGGCACATCTAGCCAAATATCAGGCGCATCTAGCCAAATCTCAGGCGCATCTAGCCAAATCTCAGGCGTATCTAGCCAAATCTCAGGCGCATCTAGCCAAATAAAAGGCGCATCTAGCCAAATAAAAGGCGCATCTAGCCAAATAAAAGGCGCATCTAGCCAAACAAAAGGCGCATCTAGCCTTGTAAACTGATGGCGCTTCTAGCCAAACTGGATTTGCATCTAAATACAATACAAACCAATCATTTATTTCCCAGAAAATGGAAGTATACATTGATGACATTATAATATAACAAAATCTGCATATTCTGACTTTGTTAGGTGTGGAAATCTGTCAGTAGCTAGGTGATTATAAAATTTAAATTCGATACTTAACATTAATCATCAATTATTACAACTAATTTTCATTACCCATCATTTCAGTAAATAACTTCAAATCCCAATAAAATAAATGTCAAACTTTAATGTCAAATATGATAAAATGACATTAATAATAATAATTGCCTGCCAATGTTAATTTAATTTACAGTAATAAAATATTAATTGCATCTAGCCAAACCGAAGGCACATCTTCTCAAACCGTAGGCGCATCTAGCCAAACTGAAGGCACATCTAGCCATACTCAAGGCGCATATAGCCTTATAAGCCACAGGCGCATCTAGCCTAACCGCAGGCTCATCTTATCATATAAAATGAAGGCGCATCTAACCTTATAAAATGACGGCGCATCTGAACTTATAAAATGAAGGCGCATTTATACTTATAATAAAATGTAGGCACATCTAAACTTATAAATAACAAGAAGGCACATCTAACCTTGTAAAACGAAGGCGCATCTAATCTTATAAAATAAAGTCGCATCAAACCTTATAAAATGAAGGCGCATCTAACCTTATAAAATGAAGGCGCATCTAACCTTATAAAATGAAGGCGCATCTAACCTTATAAAATGAAGGCGCATCTAACCTTATAAAATTAAGGCGCATCTAACCTTATAAAATGAAGGCGCATCTAACCTTATAAAATGAAGGCGCATCTAACCTTATAAAATGAAGGCGCATCTAACCTTATAAAATTAAGGCGCATCTAACCTTATAAAATGAAGGCGCATCTAACCTTATAAAATGAAGGCGCATCTAACCTTATAAAATGAAGGCGCATCTAACACTATAAAATGAAGGCGAATCTAACCCTATCAAATGAAGCACATTAAAACTAAAAATATTCATTCATATAAATCTCAAATCTCTTTACCAATCTGGTATCAAAAGTTGCACTTTATCCCCCTTACTAATAAAGATTAAATAGCAGATGTATAGTTACACAATGGTTACTCTCTGTCAAACTATTTGAATTTGACATTAAAAAGAAAGTGACAAAACACTGTGTAACTATGCAGCTGCTATACAATCTTTATTAGTAAGGGGGTATAAGTCGAAGGCGCGTTTAGCCTTCAAGCTGAACGTGTCTAGCTTCGAAAGTAAAAGTTGGAAATTTTCATCTATATTAATATTTATTATAATAAAAAACCAACAGTTGTAAACCAACAATTGTATTTGGAAGCTCGTCCTCCGCCACCGTCGCTGCTCGTAAAAGTACTTCGAAGAGGAAGAAGACTGCACCGACTACATCAAGGTATTTTAGAATTTGGTTTTACTACTTATTCATGTCATTGTTATTGTAGAACGATATCGTCTCTTTTTATCCCTACTAATATCATAGATGCGAAAATGTTTATGTTTGTTTGTCTGTATGTATGAGTTTGAGACCCTACATAGGCTACTTTTTTACCTCGGGAATAAGGCCCATTCTCATGGTAACTTTTCGCGCGGGATAATGTCGTGTCGCGGGCGCAGCCGCGGGCGGAAGCCTAGTTCACTTATAAAAGTCTGAGATCATTGGGTCGATTCCCATACCAATAATAATTGTATTTTTTATTTAAACAGATCTGACTCCGAGCACGAATCGACGCCGGCGCCGGCGCCATTACCGAGGAAGAAACCTGTCTCTAATGAGCGGTTTTCTGACAGCTAAGAATTTCAGTTAATTTTTATGTTGATAGATGGGGCTATTAAACTAGGTAGATTTTTTTTTAATTTTTCCCAGGCCGCGTTCCGAATCAAGCTGACAGCGCTGTTAGCGCGAATCCGACTAAATCAAATAGTCACAAAATATCACACAAACAGGGTATTTGTGTACCTACTTCATTTAATGGATTATACGCTAACAATTTTGTTGGCGTGATTTGGAACTAGGCAGAATGAAACTGTCAATTCCATAATTCAAAACGACCCATAGTCTTTACTCATCATTAACACTAAACAACCAGTCCAATATCGCTAGGGCTTATTCAAGATCCGTATTCACTCACGCCAAAATCGTTTTGCAGTAGATTCAATAACCAAAAGGAGAGCCAAAGTCGTCAAAGAGAATCACAAATGAAGAGAAGAAGTAATTTAAATAAAGCAGGTAAAAAATCCTCGGAACACGACAACAACAACAACCAACGCACAACGCAACAAACCACAGACTCCAACCATAGATTAATAAACGTATGTCAAAAAAATACACGTCAAAAATTGGCATTGAATCCTTTCGTCCTTTGCTTTTTTCTTAAAAAGTTACGTACTTAGTTGAACAACGACATCTAGCCGTCTTTTATGTACTACTTTTCTTTTTTAAACTGCCTTTTGAAAACCGCTCATTCAAAGTGAGTGTAAATTTTGTTCATCTTGATAATTTGTTGGTGTGTGTAACGAATGAAACAGAGGTTTTCTATGACCGCTATTGAAACAAAGACGAAATTCTTGTCCTACGATGGCCACATTTGTATAATTCCATATAAAAAATAAATTATTATTTTATTTTCAGAGCCTCATCAAAAAGTAACAAAGAGTCCAAAGACCTGTTCGGCTTGCTGAGCGAGGACGACGAGAGTTTTGCTGTTGAGAACTCTCAACTTCGAAGCGCAAGTGGTCAGAAGCTGGGCAGCAGCGTGACAACGAGAGTAGCCAACGGAGTGGTGCGGCGAGCTGCTGACCTCGAGGGGGCTTATTACGTAGAGGTGCGTGTGTACAGCACCTCCGACGCGCTGGCTGGTATTGGTAAACAAACCTACGTAATCCGCATATTGATTTACTAAGAAAAACACAGCGCTGCGCTTGATCGTTATCATAACTTACTAACGAATTAGATAAAAATAAAATCTACATTCGGTTGTACGCAAGTACGTATCAGCGCTGTGTTAACTTCTAGTGAATCAGGTCTGTTTGTTTACTCAGCCGTTGTTGTGAGGGTATAATTTTTACACTTGATGTGTGGTAACTATATTTTCCAATAAGTTTAATTCCAATAAGTTAAATAAATCTTTTTATAATCTTTGTAATACATTTATAAGTGTTTATTTCAGCTTAAGGTAGCGTATTGAATAGGTAGCTTGTTGCAAGCGCGTAGAAAATAAGCATTGGGTAGGACATTGTAGGAGTAATGCGCACAAAAATAAATGTGCGGCTCCAGAGGACGACGGAGTGGTGAAGATCTGTTCTGCATTTAAAGGTCGTATCGCTTCGTATAGAATTCAAGCGACCGAAGAACAAGAGCGATCTTTACCAGACATGTTATTAAATAGTATACGCGTAAAATTTCTAAATGTTTTAGAAAAATCATTAATGAAGCACATAAGTTTAAAGGTCAATGTTGAGTATTTTGGTACTTTTATTCTAACACCAAGTGCAATTCAACAAACAAAATCTTTTGCGACTAAGAATATAGAAGTACATGGTAACTATGACTTGGACAACATATTTGACTTTATTGTCAGCGTGATAAATAAAAAAGTTGAAGAATATCAGGAAAGTGGCAGTTGTTGGGCTTTCTTAAACAACAATCACGTTGAAATAAATATCAATAAATTCGATCCTCTAAGTGGTTCCGGTTCGACTTATGTAGATTTGCCAATAAGTATAAAAAAGAAAAAAGCGTGTATTAATATTCAAAACAATGATAAATTATCAAAACGCAACTGTGATCGCACAGCTTCCTATCCCCACTTTGGAGACGTATTAAATATTGATGATTTAAACTTTCCAGTTACTTTTATAGATATCAAAACATTTGAAAAAAATAATCAAAATATAAGCAT
Source organism: Agriphila geniculea (assembly GCA_943789525.1). NCBI lineage: Eukaryota > Metazoa > Arthropoda > Insecta > Lepidoptera > Crambidae > Agriphila > Agriphila geniculea. The sequence goes on from OX038891.1 coordinate 12,423,986, forward strand.
AAATGTATATTCTTTAAAAAGCAATCGCGTCGTAGGACCAACCTATAGATCAGAGTTCAAAAGAGAAATAAGAATAAATTTACTTTTACTTGAAAACAGTAATAAATCGCATTATGTTTTAATAAAGAATTTGTCACGTCTTGTTCGTACGCAGATAACGAAACATCATGGCATGATTAACTTTTGTGACGATTGCTTACTTTTCTTTTCATCTGAAGACAAACTTAATTGTCACATTTGTAGCGGGGTGAGCACTATGATACCAAAACAAGGCAGCTATCTATCTTTTAAAAATTTTAATCGAAAACAAGATGTTCCTTTTGTGGTGTATGCAGATTTTGAAACTCTTATTAAGCCGATAGATACTTGTGAACCAGATCCCACTTGTAGTTATACATTAAACAGTAAACAACACATTCCTGCAGCTTTTGCTTCCTACATAGTTTGCTCATTTGATAGCAGTCTCAATCGTTTTGTTAATTATCGCGGACTTGACTGTGTTCAAAAATTTCGTGATTGTCTTTATCAAGATATAAACAGAATCTATGAGATTTTAAACGATGAGATAGCCATGGTATTTAATGAAAGTGATGCAGAAATGCATGCCCGTGCCGAAATTTGTCATATCTGCAATAATCTTCTGTTTTTTGATAAAGTCAGAGACCACTGTCACCTGACAGGTCGGTATCGAGGCGCAGCTCATCAGCACTGCAACTTGCAGTACAATCTTCCTAAACTAGTTCCCGTTTTCTTTCATAATTTAGCAGGCTATGATTGCCATCTATTCATTAAGGAATTGGCTGATAGATTAGGCCCCATTAAAGTAATACCTAAAAACAAAGAAAACTATATTTCCTTCACAAATTTTTTAAAAATTTCTGATAATAATTTTGCTCAAATAAGATTTGTAGACTCTTTTAAATTTTTAGGTACAAGTTTAGAAAAATTAGCAAATGGTTTAGATAAAACCGATTTTATACACATACAGCAATGTTTTAATAAAGAGAACGAATTTCAACTGATGACTCGTAAAGGTGTTTATCCTTACGATCACATGAAATCTTGGAGATCATATTTTGAGACACAACTTCCTCCTAGAGAAAGTTTTTATAATTCTTTGACTGATGAAGGTATCAGTGATGAAGATTACGAGCACGCGATAACGGTTTGGAATACTTTTAACGTAGCTAATATGGGAGAATATACTGATCTTTATCTGAAAGCCGACGTTTATTTACTAACAGACGTATTTGAAAATTTTAGAGCGGTTTGTAAAAATAATTATCAGTTAGATCCTGCTTTTTACTTAACAGCGCCTAGCTTATCTTTTGACGCAATGTTGTTAAAAACAGGAATAGAGTTGGAGTTATTGTCAGACTTAGAAATTATACGTCTTATACAGAAGGGAATACGGGGCGGAATTTGTTTATGTCCCACCAGACATGCTAAGGCAAATAATGTTTACATGAATAATTATGATGAAACAAAATCGGATTCTTTTCTTATATATATCGACTGTAATAATCTATATGGTTTTAGCATGTGTCAATCTTTACCTGTATCCAACTTTAGATTTTTGACGCAACATGAAATTAATCTATTGCAAATTATGAACGTACCGGACAATGCAGAGTTTGGATTTATTCTTGAAGTAGATTTATTATACCCGGAAGAATTGCATTGTTCTCATAATGATTATCCTTTTTGCGCGGAGAAATTTATACCACCGGGGGGCACCACTTCTAAATTAATACCAAATTTATATTCAAAATATCAATATGTCATTCATTATGTCCATTTAAAGACGTGTTTAAACCATGGTTTAATTTTGCGAAAAATACATCGGGTCGTTACGTTTAGGCTTTAGGCAAAGTAATTTTTTAGCGCAATATATAAATCTTAACACAGAATTGAGAAAAAAAAGCTGTAACACCATTCCAACAAGATCTGTTTAAACATTTGAATAACTCTGTTTTCGGTAAAACTTTGGAAGATACTGAGCGCCGAGTAAACGTTAAATTAGTGAATCAGTGGCAGGATGGCTGCAATAGGACGAAGCGATCTCTCTCCGCTGCAAAATTGATTGCACGGCCAAACTTTCATAGTGCCACAATATTTTCGGAAAATTTTGTTGCTGTTCAAATGAAACCGGAACAAATCGTATTAGATAAACCAATTTACATAGGATTCACTGTTTTAGAACTTTCCAAAAGTCACATGTACCAATTCCATTATTCTGTAATAAAGCCTCACTATGGAGAGAGAGTAAAACTATGTTACACAGACACGGACAGCTTCATTTATGAAATACAGACAAATGATTTTTATCTCGACTTAAAGCAACATTTTTTACGATATTTCGATACCAGCAATTACGCTTCAAATAATCAATATGATCTTCCGATAAGGAACAAAAAAATACCCGGTCTGTTTAAAGACGAACTCGGGGGTCGCATTATGACTGAATTTGTAGGATTGCGTTCAAAATTATACTGCATTAAAACAGACTCAGACGTAATTAAAAAGGCGAAAGGTATAAGGAAAAATGTTATAAAGAATATAGAGCTAACTGATTATAGTAATGCATTGCTTAAAGATAAAATAGTTCGTAGAAAAAATGTAATGTTCAAATGTATTAAGCACGAAATTTATACTCAGACGGTCAATAAGATTGCTTTGTCTAACGCGGATGATAAACGTTTTATACTGCCTGATAAAATTTCCACAAAAGCTTGGGGGCATAATTCTTTATTATAAATTTAGTATCATTAGTTTTGCATATTTAAGCTGAAATAAACATTTAAATTTAAATAAAAAAATATGGTTTAATTAGGGTTTCAATAAGTGTTAGCAATTATGCTTACGTCAAAAATATTAGATATATTATTTTGAATGTATTTTGTAATCTATACTAATATTGTAGAGGAAAGATTTTTATTTTTATATGTTTGTAACGAATTAACCTACAAAGTTTGTTAAATAATGTATATTGTAAGGTAGGTAATAATTAAAATAAATGGTATATTTGTAAGTTGTTGTTTTATTCTGAATCTAATTACCTTTTACATTTTACTTCATAGCCACCGAAGATTTATTAAATATAAATGGCAAAAAAACAAGTTCTAAGTTGACTAATTCTGAATGCATCGCGGCCCGCGGCACGTGTTTGTCGCTTTGTCAGCAATACGTTTCCACTTACATAAAATTCACGCAATAACATAATAAGGTATCGGCATCAGGAGCAAGTTCTAACTTGTCCAATTGTCACTTGCTGTGTCAGCTATAGGTTTACATACAAACTCACATGATCACAAATCAAAGGTATAAATATTCGTGTTGATTGCAAATGTATATTTATTTTCATAAGAACATCGAAGATGGTAAGTGGCTTTTTAAATATTTACCCACTAAATATAGGAATCTGTTCGCTTTTAAATATATGACTCATATAATTTGTTTCAGGCCATGTCAGTGAACACCGAGCATCTAGTTGAAGACCTAAGCTCACCATCTCCAGTCTTACAAAACGCGCAGGACCCGCTAGAAGGATGGACGCAGATGATCCCACCTTGGGCTGTAGAGCCACAACACGAAGAAACGCCGTTGGAGCTCAAAATCTGAAAGGCGGTGTATGACACGCAGAAGAGGAAGCGCAAGAAGAGATCGTCCTTCCTCAAGCACAACACGCAGCAGTCGTTCGTGGTGAAGAGTCCGCCGAAGAAAGGACGACGTCTCATAAAAATTGAGATAGTAGATCTAGAACAAGAAGCACTGGGTGACTCGTCGGAGGATGCCCTACTGTCTGCGCAGTATGTGGTGTCAGAAGACATGGACCAGATTATGGACCAGGCGGAAGGTCTCGTAAACAACATATCAAAAAATATATGTGGTTATAGCTATAGTTTTTAAAGCTATGAATCATATTTTTTTGTAAATTAAAATTCTCATGTAGGTTTTATGCGTAACATCTCTAGTTACTTATAAACCTATAGAGATACATTTAAATAATAATACTTTCATTTTTTTTAATGCTAGATGTAGTTGTACAAATGTAAAAACTGTTTTTTACTATGTAATTAAGGTTTATTAAATAAGAATGTCATAAAATTACTTTTTAATAAATTAAACTTTAAAGGAATTATGTCGTTTAATTTCTCTATTAAAGGTAATCAGGTAGGTAAATGAAAAAAGGTTTTAAATGCACACTTATTTTTTATTGAAAAATCATACATTGATATTTTATTCTCTAATAACCATTTTCTTATACAAATTACATTTTTCAAAGCACTATATTTTATATGGTTAAAACAATTGTATGCAAACATATCTTTACAGTAAAGTTTACTTAGAGTTTCTAGATTAGGTATACCCTTAACACTAATATCTAAAACATTTTCATGACCACATAATTCACGCACCCATTTAACTTTCTCTTCTCCTTTCACTATGATTTTGCGTTCTCTGAGGTAAGGTTTAATGAGTCTTTTAAATTCTCTGTAGTCAATACCTATATATCCCTCACTCCATCGGTATCCTCGGTTTCTTTCTATCCACCAAACATGTTTCCTTTCTTCGAGAGTCAGTGTAGAAAATGGATATGGAGGTTTAATTAAAAAGATTTGAGTGTGTTCAGATGTGCCTATAACCAATTCTTTTAATATGAATTCATTTTTATCATTTTTAAAACCTTGCACATCCACTATTATAATATCTTTATTCATGATAGTTTTTTAACGATGTTACTCAGAGGCTTATATTCAAATATGCAGTCGTTCAGTATAAGGCAATATGCAGCGGTCTGATCAGGTATCTCTTGATCTGCTTCTATTTCAACACGAACGTCAATTGATCCCAGTAGGTGATTATTGGGCATTCTGGAACAATCCAGCGATCTCACGTCCGTTCGATCTCTGTCGTGAAGTGTTCCAAACTGCCCAATAATCACCTTCATCGCTGTGGTAAAAAGCTGTTTCAGAAAGTCCAGTAATAAATATATGAATATGTGTATGCTAAACTTCCTCGTTCCTACCTACTCGCGATGAATAAATATAAAATTGTTTAATGTAAAACTTACATGCTGCTTAGCTCACTGCACACCAGTGGCGAGGGCTGAAATTATGGCGAAGGTAAGCCGCTCTACAAAAATGCTATGATCTGCATAGTGGATCAGTGGGGTGGGATTTCTAAAAGGTAAGCCGGTGGGAATCGGCTTGTATGGACCCTTCGCCACTGCTGCACACCAATAATTTATTAATTGCACTCATTATATAAGTAACACTGATTTATGACGATTGCTGAAACCGATAATGGATCACACTCGGCGGCTGACATAATGGAACTTATCGTTTGTTTTAGACCGATTGTTCGTGTCAGTGGCCAAATTTGGTTGGTGGCACCTAAAGTCGAATTTCGATCATAACGCTTTGGAAAATATCATTCTTCGGCCGATTGCTCGTGCCCATCGCCCATTGGCTGGTGGCACCTCAGAAATGAATTTCCATCGCGATACGATAGGATTAAGAACATCGGATAATAGTCAATGCCAAAGCTGAGGAAATTATCATTCTTCGGCTGATTGCTCGTGCCGGTCACCTAGTGGTTAGTGCCACCCAGATACGATAATTCCAAAACTAAGGCAAATATACCTCCGACGAACTCAACAGGTAAGTATTCTTCTGGCAGATTGCTCGTGCCGGTGACCAAATTTAGTTGGCGACACCTAAAACAACGAAAAGATTACCACATTATGCCGCCATCAAGAGATGGGTGACCGCCCATCTATCCAGTTTTCGGGTTTTCTCATAACCTGCACTGCACTGTTCACTTACGCGAACGACAAGACTATGACTAGTATGACTTGATTGCAAGTTCATTGCGTCACGGTTCAAACTGTGTGATTGAAAAAAAAACGCACCTAATGCATTGAGTTAAGGAATGGTTTAAAATGGAATATAATACTCACTTATCACGTTTAGTCTATGCAGTGGCATTGAATTTTGTAAGGTAAGCAAATAGGTAAGCCACATTACCACTGTGAGAATAAATTCGCAACATGAACTAGTTAGAGCACATGGTTTGTCTCGTTATTTTTATTATATTCTAAGGTTTTGATTTATTATTCATGAAATATATAATCATTGAGTTCATAAATACATTTCTTTGGATACCGTCAAAAAGTCAAGTTAAAAATAAATAAAATAATCAGTTTCGTTAAACGTGTATTTTCCTTCGGGCACAAATTGACTTAGGTCTCTTGTAAAACGAAATAACTAATTTTTGTTATAAGTAAGAAATATTTATGTAAAACTTCATAATAAGTTATACAAAGTCAACAAATGAATCCGTTGATCCATTTTTTTTATCATTACACTTTTGAAAATACATAACTTTTTGTCATTACATTAGGCTTAATAAACTGTGTTTGTTACTGAAATAAATATTTATACTTTAAACTTGCTTTCTGATATAAATAAGCTAACCAAGCGATGATGTCACAAGCGCAGCAGAATTAATGATACTCACCTATAAAATATACAAAACATAGTTTCATAAAACATCTAAACTTTTCTGAACCATTATTGTAATATTATATCATATTTGAGGGAATCGAACCTGTTGAAGTTTAACTGCTACCACCGCTAAGCCACTCGATTACAGCCAACGATGCAGATACTAGCTTACCTGTGTTAAAGCCGTGTATAGACAATGCAGCTTTGTTTTGAATTACAGACCTATTGTGATATTACTGCGCTTACAGATTACATTGTTTTTGATGATTACGATTAGTCGAATGCTTAAATGCGTGTTGCGGGTTCGAGTTTTGTGTGGATATTTTATGATGGAGATTAAATTTTGCATTTTTAAGTAGTTCTTTTAGTACTAGCTTCTTAGTGTTTAAATACCTACCTAATCGATGCAAATGACAAAAAAAATACATTGGTGTGTACTTATTTAACTTTATTTAGGTATTACAACAGAATCATCAAATCAAATCAAATCAAATCAAATCATTTTATTGCGAATACAGGTAGTAAGAGATAACATAGGTAGTAAAATCGATCAGCCATATTCTGTCTTCTGACATGCAACATTAATATAAGTAGGAAAAAAAATAATATAAAATTACAATGATATTAAAATTAAATGTCAATTCATACAATTACTATTATCAAAATGTCTTATCATCTAAATAGTCCTTTATGGAGTAATAGGATTTTTCAATCAAAAATTCTGTAAATTTCTTTTTAAAAGCCTGATTATTTAACAGCTTGATGTTATTCGGTATCTTATTGAAAATTCGTGGTGCCATGAGTAGGAAACTATTCTGAAGGAATGCAGTTCTGTGTTTCGGTATTGTTAGGTCATATAAATACTGAGCTCTTATAGGATTTTTACGTGTTTCAGATACTTTCTTATAGAGATGCAAATTTGATTTGACGAATAAAGAGATTTCCAAAATATAGATACAAGGAAACGCCCAACTAACAATTTTACGTCGTACAATGGTCGTACAAACGTTATCTTATTACCACTGGTCGCAAAAGATAGGTCACACTTACGTTATAATAACGTTTGCTCAACGCGAAAAGGGCCCCATTTATACGACCTACATTGTCGTTTAATGGTCATACAAAAGTCACAAGATTACCACTTTTATCGTACAGTAGTCGCATCAAAACTTTACAACGACTCTTTCGTTATATTGTGGTCATATAGATGTTTTTTAATGACGAAAACGTTGTATATTAGTCAAGTAACAACACTTGTACGACTGATTTTTAATGTTTGTCAGTGACTCGTGTTTGTGGTTATGTTTCGAGATCTGAGTGCAAAATAATCCATTATAAGGAAATAAAAGGTGAGTATTACATAACTTTAATATCTTGCTAACTGTGTCTGTCTCTTATACCGTTTAGTTCGTCTGGGAATTAAAGTTTTATGATAATATACCTATGGAAATACAATTCATATTTTCATGCCCCTTCGTAGTTTTGCGTTTGAAACATAAATTTTTAATTAATAAAATTTTGTTTTTTTCTTTAAATGTCAGCCATGTTAATTTTGTCACACACTAATCTCTATATGACGTTTTAAAGACAAAAAGTCATTTTAAGGTTATTTGAAAACCAAGTTAAGCCGCCATTTTGTTAAACGTCGTTTAATAGTCGAAACTTGATTCCAATGCGACTACAAGTCGTACAGACGTTTTGGCTAAAACTTTAATATAACGTCGTATAGTTTAAGTCGTGCCGACGTTACTATGACCAGTTTATTATGACATTATTTGTTGCACGACTAAAAAGTTAGATTTTAGACGTCTATATGACCTAGCAGTCATCTCATTACGATTGTAAGACTGCTATCCGACTTAAAGTCGTACAAGTCAGAACTTATATGACGTTTTTGCTTGTTGGGCGTTAACAACTTATATGATTTGAACAATGGTTTACAGCTTTCTCGACTGCTTATACCCGCTATTGCTCTAAGACAACGCTTTTGCGCTTAAAATATTCGTTCTCGTTCGCTACAGTTCCCCCAGAACATAACACCAAATCTTAATATTGATGCGACGAGACCGTGATATGCTACTAGTACCGAGGAGCGGTTTACTGTTTTTGATAATTGAAATAGAGCATATGCAGATTTGTTTATTTTTTTACACAGTTCATCCGATTGCGTTTTCCATGATAAGTTATTATCAATAATTACTCCCAAGAATTTGGTATCATTAGTGTCCTCAATCCTATTACCATTGTACTCGATGTTAAAGTTTTCTGGTTGTTTTTTTAGGAAAAAATGCATACATTTTGTTTTGTTTATATTTATGATTAAGTTATTATTATTCATCCAAGTTATCATGTCAGCTAAAGATTTATTTATGTCAATTTGAAAATTTAATGGATCATTTTGTTTTACAATAAGAGTACTGTCGTCAGCAAAAAGTATAATAGGACTATTTACATGTTTTGGCAAGTCATTTATATAAATCAAAAATAAAAGTGGCCCCAGGATGCTTCCCTGTGGAACGCCACATTTTATAATCCTTTCTTGTGATACGTCATCATCATTGATCATTTAAACTATTTAACTATATAGAATACACAAATGTGAAAAGAAATCAATAGAGTTATCATATCATCATCAAGACATTATCATTTTAACCATTGTGTACATAGCCTTAACTGCATATTGTCGGCTTATTTGAATATCAAGTTTGCGACATTAAAATGATACTATTTCCGTTCCGTAATATGAAACGTTTATTTTGCAAATACTTAATAATTACGATTAACTTTGGTAAAATATGTTGTTAAAATATGTTTTAACGATTTCCAGTGGTTGTAAACCGTTATGTGTTTATATTTAATACATTATATTTTAATAGAAAATTTGGAATTAAATTATACGGAGCAAAATTAGTTATATGATTATCACATGAGGAGTGACAATGTAACCGACGACCTAACTACAATGAATCTAGATGATCACGGCCTATGCAAGAGACTAAAACCTAAGTGGAAACCTAATAACCTACAGGACAGGAGGATAATCAAAATCCGCTTACTACTTACCGTTGATTATAACTAAACTATTGAACCTAAATTTTACTGGATTAAATAACCTCCAAAATACAATTTACTAAGTTTGCTTTATCCAACCTTAACTAACCTACAAAGAACCTTACTAACGAGCTTTGTGTGATCTGAGAGGGCCTGTGAAAGTCTAATGGAGGAACCCTGGATGTGATAATTAGTGAACCCAAATTCTTTTAAAAGTGTGATTAGTATTGATTTTCATTTTCCAATAGAAGTATTCGCTTTCATTACTAGGTCTTAATTAGTCCTGCTATTACATTTATTTCTAAAAGAAAATACCACTAAATGAAAGATATTGCTCTATTGATATAACCAGAAAAATAGAAATTAAGTCTGTATTTTTCTTAAGTGAGTTTACTTTACTTTCATATTAATTCTTAATAATTGTCATACTACCAAGGGAAATCCCATAGTTCTTTAGTGTCAAAAATGGGAATACTATAAATAAAGAGGAAAGCGTTCCCAATTACGTTCCGTAGATGAAGTAAGTATGAGCGAAATAAACCTACGTTGATAGGAAATGATCAAAGTGAATTTATGAGTTAAATGGAGTATTGTTATAAGGTAAAAAAGGGTAAGTTCAACCATAATAGACTGCAAGGTAAAAAGAGGTAAGTCGGGTTATAGAGAAAAGTTAAATTTGAGCAATTCTCTTCCGCTGCCAAGTGTCAAATTATATGCCATGTATGACGTTATTCCAAATAATGTAAATTATCTGTTGTCAACTTAGTTCGTTAAAATAAGAGAGATTATTTCAGGTAAGTTAAGAAGTTTTAGTCGCCTGAGATCAAAGTATAATAAAATTTTCAGCGCTATTAAATAAGAATTCTTTTACTTTCTGAAGTTATTGTACAAGTAATGAATATGCAATTGTGTTTTTGCCAGCTAAGGTATGGGCCCGCTCCCCGCCCGATACAATGAGTCTCGTCTCCGTACTTGGTCAACTCCCTTCTGGCCAGCCATATTCTTTCATGACAAATTTAATTAATGAATATTTTTAAGTTATAGTACTTAGTCTTTGTCAGTCAGTTTTAATAAAAGAGGGCAAGCAGAGTGCTTTCAAGCGAACTACCAGTTTCTCACAATGAAGAATTCTCCTTCAATTGCGATGGCTGAATTACGAATTTAAATTTAGAATAATTAAATAATTAGTTCTAGTATGACTGTTTAACATTATAACAGATGGACACAACATTACTATCCATATACTTGGGACACTGATAGTTCTCAAATTCTGAAGGAAAGACAATTCTATACAAGGTAAAATTCTATGACGGGATTTCCATACTTCAATCTCAACTAAATTATAAATATACAACCATAAACTGAATTGACTTCAGGTCATTTACTAAAGGTTAAAGCAGTATTTCGATTTAATATTGAGTAGACTTGGCAATATTTGTTCTCAATTGTAAACTAGATTCTATTTCTAACATCTTTCAATTGAGTTGGCTGGTGGAACATAGTTTAAATATTTGAACTCAGATAAAAGATATGTTGTCATTATTATTTGTGAATTTTATATATTCACTAAATAATATGATACTTTCATAGTTGGTAGATACTTTTCAAAGTATTATTTCTCGGTTATTCATAAACATCATTCTGTTAATTTGAAAGGTTTACTCAAAGCATTGATCTAGTGACCTAGAAGTTGTGAATCGACCTTAACTTACTAGAGACACGAGCTTATTCCATACACTCAGATCTTGTTTCAGCACTCCTCTCAAAATTACCAAAATAGTTTATTCTATCTATAAACAATCGGTTCAACCATAGCTCCCTTCGGCCAATCCAATTCAAAGATAAATAATCTATTCTTTATTTATGATTCTACTCCATCTATTAAATCATTATTCAATATTAACTGTAAAGGATATCTAAATTAAATTAAGAGTAAATTAATTTGTGGGTACTTACTGAAGCTTGCAAAGTCTACACAATTTAGCACACTGTAGTAATCATTCACAACACTGATTCTATGGAAGATTGATACTATCCTATTGGATTATAACCAGTAATTCCACATAAACTTTCGTCCATTATATTGTACACTTCCGCATTCACCATGTTCCATTCCTAAGTCATCCTACCTCTTCACCGCCTATATAAATTCGAATGTTCCACTTGGTGACCCACGGCGGCCATTTTGTCGACCCGATTCTCAACACCGCCTACCTAAATTTCGAATCACTACCTATTGACCTCGGCGGCCATCTTGACGACGCCTACCTATTTGCGGCCTACCTAAATCCGATACACTACGAAGTGATCTACCTCTCCACCGCCTACCTAAAAGCTCCTATCTTGTCTACCGTTCCTGCTGTTACCTTGCTGACAACACGACCTTCTTGAGGATGTCTAACCTTTTACCAGCATCCAAGTTTCCCTCCCGCCTTGAGATGCTAACCTAAGCTACTGTTCCTACGCGCCTAACAATGAATTTATAAACCTAATGAATTTACCTGCCTACCAACGACTAAATTCCGATTTCCTATGCAATATTTGGGATGCTTACCATCATCCCCGACGCCCCGATCCTGTACAGCGTGAGCAAGCATGACTCCCCTAAACTCCCCTAACAGCTTGGGCGTGGCCATATTTGATTGGGATGGAACAAATAGGCACCTACAAAGAGGATTAACATTACCAAGCCATATCCTCCACGTTCAAACGGGATTACATCCACACACCGTTCGGACCGTTGGTTGATGAGCGAGTTGGCTAGCTTGGTAACCTTAAGCGACTAAACTAGGTATCTTTCAACAGAAACCCGCATTGCACGCCACAGAGCAATGCTATTTTACCTACCCCTTTGAGGATTGACCGAACGCCCAATAAAGACACAAAACTAAAGAGAAATCTACCCCCCCTTTATTTCCCCCTGATTGCTTAAACAAATTTCGAACAACCTTAAACCATGAAAATTCTTGAAACTATTGGGAAATTTACTTTACTTCATGAAAATTCGCAAGCAAAATCTACATACTTTAATTTCAAGCTTACTTATACCATATAAGCCCTAATTAAAGCATATAAGCAAAAGACTCGCACCCGGTTGCGGACCTATACGTCAAAACCTCAATTAAAAACACTATCTTCCTGACTTCTTGATGTTTCTTGCGTTAAAATAAAATACTACTTGATTGAATTTCTTTTTTTCTTTCTTTTTTTGGTCTGGCAACCCTGACCGATACACTTGTCAAATAAACCAGCTGATATTTTAATTATATTAAATTGTTTAAACTTAGTAATTTCTATAATAAGTTGTGCTTAAATTATTCTTTACTGTATAAATAGTCACGAAAAGTGTTATAAGTACAATCGGTGTGGTATTATTTGAAAAACAAGTGATCTCAAATTCGTAACGGCGCCGGCGGAGCGGCATCCAAATGTCACTGGAGAAGATATAAAAGGCGATTAAACTTCGTAGAAGAAACGACAAATTGTGATCTGCTGCATATTAAACCGGGGGAGTACATTTATTCCTTAATTTTAGTGATTAATAGGTACCCATAGGTATAGGTTATATAGGAAAATATGAAGACAAAACTTTGTGACTGAATTGAATTTGCATAACCCTACCTAAAACCACAGTGGCGGATTGTTTTCCAATTTAAACTAATACATTGACCATTCCACTTGTACAAAACTCACTAATAGTGAGTAACGTCACAACTCAAAACAATCTGGCACAGTTATAACCTCTCTTTACTTGACAAAAGTGGAAGTAAAGTTGAAGGTGGCTACTACTGTCACAGACATTCAATATACTGTTACACTTTACAGGCATTATATTTGTACATCAACACATCAGATCTACTTCACTTTTATACAATAATTTTGGGGAACCATTCTGCTTTTTTTTCTTACAATATTACTTAGTTATATACAATATTGTTCAGGTATTAATTAATTTCCATTCTAGACTATCAGTCACTCAGTTTTAACTTCATTTAACTTCATTTAAGTATAGTTAGGTACCTACATTTGTTTACTAAATTCATAGGTATTGACTGACATACACAAAAAGAAAAAGGTTTACCTTGCTTTTATAGTCAAAGTTGATACCTAGTAATAGATATATATTTGCTACCATTGCACATCAAATCTATTATAAATAATAAACATATACCTATTTTAATTTACTGACCTCACTTTGCTTAACTTATTTTTTAATATATTTTTTTTGTATTTCTTTTTTTGTGACATAGGAATCACACTGACAACTTGTAAAAAAATTTGATTATTGATCACTTATTGTATACTTGCAGTGATTGCGGATTGCAAGTTCCATCTAGCTCAATAACAACATGATGACCCGTAAGGCAACCGCAAAGGATGTGGAGATCAAACTCAAACATGCACTAGAGGATTTGAAGGCAGCCAAAGAGCTTAATGACACCCTATTGCTGGAACGTGAAGACAGTGAACGCGAGATTCTTAAGACCATATCCCGGAACACTGTCCTCAAAAATGAGCTTGCCGAAGTTCATACAAAGTATTCTGAGATTGTAGATAAATACAACCAGATGCAAGTTTATATAGAAAAATTTAGAGAATGTAGTGACACTCATGAACAGGCATTGAGTCGCATTACCGACCTTGAAATTAGTTTGTCTCTTGCTCAAAAGACCATTTTAGAGTTAGAAAAAGAAAATAAAACCTTTGTAGAAGAGAAGCATTCTCAAAGCCTGTTTAGCGAGTTACAGCAATGTGATTCTGCAATATATTATGATAATTCAACCTTGGCATGTAATAACTATAATGACAAATCTGTTGTCATTAGAAATAATTGTCAACTTAATAGTGGAAAGAAAATCAAAAAATATATCCGCTTAAATAGATATATTAAGAAAACTCAAAGGTTGATAAAAAGGCAAAATTATTATAGCCAATTTTCAAAGCTGAGGAAAGAGCGTAAGCAATTATTAGGGCAATTAGATGTAATTAATAGGGCATCATGTAATAACAGTAAAGAATGTGAAAAGGTAAATAATCAATTAAGTGAAAAAATTGACAATTTGGAACTTTCACTAAGGGAAATGTACAATAATTTAAGTAATTTTTCTCGCAAACAGCTAAATTACCAAATGCTGGCTGCAAATGACATGATTGACATGTGTAATTATAATTCAGACCGTTTCGAATCCCTTGGTAAAAAACAGAATTGTAGCTGTTTGAACCACAATAGTATTATAAGACAATGTCATGAAGTTCAGGATGTCCCAGAGCATTTACCTACCTACTCAGTGAGTGAGCCTGAAGTTTCTGATAATAACCCAACTAACCTAATTACCCACTTAATATGTGAACCACCAGAGGTCTCATACACTTGCAATTCAATCAAAACTAATCCTTGTTCTGAAAATAACTGTTGCGAAACAATTATGTTTTGCGATGAGATGGGTAAGGATCTAGGCCAATTAATTCAGAAACACTCCAAGGAAAATATAATTAATTATTGTATGCCTGGGTCAACTATGGATGACATGATGAAAATTATTGTTAAAAAATCATTTAATGAAAACACTAATTTGATAATTTTAATAGGAAATAGGGGTAATGTGAACAAAAACCAATTGTTAGATTATTGTAATTCCTTATGCTCTCTAAAAGTGAGAAAAGTGATTTTGTTCACATTCCCATATAGCAAAAGTATGCCACAAATAGAAAATAATTTTAGGTATCAGTTGAACTTAACATTGAATACAGTGGCATTTCATAATAGTGAACAGCTGCACATAATTGACATCAATAAATTATTCAATAGTTTTTACTTGACAAAAGATAAATTCTATCTGCCTAGTTCTTTTAAGAGACAAATAGCATTATCGCTATCTTTTTACTTTAAACATTTAGCCAATAATCTGGCTAGTAAAACAACTGCTTTTATTGAGCAGTCAACTTTTGACATTTGTCATTCAACTTTGGAATCTGTTCCAAATAAAAATAACATTTTACTTGATTCAAGTAATAATAATTGTTTACATTTAAATTACCGTTTAAGACAATAGAGGCGTCCTCTAGCCCTGACTTAACAATAGAAAAGCCTAACTGTTTAAGAATTGTACACCAGAATATGCAAGGCTTTTCTGGCAAAGATTTAGAAATAAGCTTATTCTTAAATTCTGAAGATATTGATGTGTTATGTGTTACTGAGCATTGGTTGAAAAAGCACGAATTAGTTTTAAGTTTGGATAATTACAAAGTTGCTAGCTCGTTTAATAGGAAATCTGCTATAAGAGGGGGGTCACTAATTATTCTACATGATAGTTTACAATATAAAGAACGCAAAGATGTAGTATCCCTCTCAATTGAACGAACCATTGAGCTGTCTTGTGTGGAACTTGATCAAATAATTATAGTATGCGTATACAGACCCCCCACCGCAAATTACTCTGAGTTTGAGTCCACTATGGAGGAAGTCTTAAAAATGACCTGTAGGAAGAATAAAAAAGTCGCGATTTGCGGAGATTTTAATGTCGACATCTTAGACCCTAAATTAGCCAAACTGACGAGTAGGTTCATAAACTTATTTAAATCATTTAATTTGCTACATATTTTTAATGAACCAACGCGTATCACACCCACATCGGCAACCTGCTTAGATAATATTTTCTGTAACTGTAATGTCATTGAAAAATCAATTTTAAATTGTATTAAATCCGACCATAGTGGACAATTAGCCTCCATTGAGCACCATCATGTTCCACCTAAACGGGAAATAATGTGTAGGCCAATAAAAAAACACTGTATTGAAAAATTCAGAATCAATGTCACAAGTAAAATTGAAACATTACCAGAACCAAATTTTGAAGTAATGTAATGATAGTACGAAATTTAGTGACTGGGCCACACCCGGTATATATAAGAGCAGAAGGAAATTATACGAACTTTATGCAGAGAAAGCTACTTCTTGTGATCCTAACTTCATTGAATTTGTCAAGAAGTATTCACAAACATTCAGAGAAGTTTGTATCTTAGCAAAGTCCAAGTACTTTTCAAATAAAATTAAATTAGCTGACAATAAAATTAAGGCTACTTGGAATATTATTAATAAAGAAACGGGCAAATCAAAATCCAATATAAATTCCTTCTGTTTAAAAACTGGTGATCAAACTTTTGAATCTGACAATGAGGTCGCTAAAGTTTTTGAAGATTTCTTTGCTAGAATACCTGCAGAAACTACCAGTACTCTTAGTGCTTGTCCCAACATCGCTGTCTCCCTTCTGGAGTCTAGTGTTGATAAGTGCAATGAAAGTTTTTCCTTTAAATATATAAATAGTGCAGATATCATTAAAGCTTTTAGAACAATTAATGTTAAAAAAACAGAAGATCTTTGGGGCATGTCAACAAGCATAATTAAATCAATAATTGATATACTAGCCCCTTACTTGGCTTTTATTTTTAACAAATGTATTGACGAAGGGGTCTTTCCTGATCTAATGAAAAATAGTAAATTGATTCCTCTTTTTAAATCTGGGGATAAAAGTGACCCAGCTAACTTTAGGCCAATATCTATACTACCAGCACTTAGTAAAATATTTGAAAAAATTATATATTCCCAATTATTAGATTACTTCACATACAATAATATACTTCATAAAAATCAGTTTGGATTTTCCAAGGGTAAAAGTACTACTGATGCTGGAATTGCACTTCTCAAACATATTCTTGACGCTTGGGAAGAAAAGCAAGATGTAATTGGCATTTTCTGTGACCTTTCTAAGGCATTCGATTGTGTTGATCATCAAACACTATTAAAGAAGCTAGAACATTATGGTGTCTCTGATAAATCAGTTAGTCTTATGAAATCGTATTTGTACAATAGAACTCAGAAAGTAGTGATTAATAGAACTGAATCTACCGGAGCCCCCATCAATATGGGTGTGCCACAGGGATCAATATTGGGCCCATTGTTGTTTCTAATTTATATAAATGACCTTCCCAACTACGCGAATAATTTATGTGAGACAGTACTATTTGCGGATGATACTTCTTTAGTTTTTAAAGTAAACAGAGGTAATAACTGTTCGGACGAAGTAAATAGTGCCCTCTCTAAAGTTTCATACTGGTTTAATAGTAATAATTTAGCACTTAACCCCAAAAAAACTAAATGTGTTAAATTCTCATTACCTAATGTTGAGCAGACAACATTAAATATTAATTTGAATGACGATGAAGTCGAGTTTATTGAGAGTACAAAATTTCTAGGTATCACACTAGATTCTCGACTGCAATGGGATCCACATATTGAGGCCTTGTCAAGTAGACTTAGTTCAGCGGCATTCGCTGTTAAGAAAATAAGGCTTTTAACTGATATTGAAACGGCAAGGTTAGTATACTTTAGTTATTTTCATAGTGTAATGTCATATGGACTGCTATTGTGGGGCTCAGCTGCCAGTATTGAAAATATTTTTGTACTCCAAAAAAGAGCTGTTCGCGCCATATACAATCTACGGCGAAGAGATACATTGAGAGAATTGTTCAAAGAAATAAATATTTTAACTTTGGCAGGCCAATACATTTACGAAAATTTAGTTTATGTAAGGAAACACTATGATTCATTTGCTAAGAACAGCAATATTCACCAGTTTAATACAAGAAATAAAGATAAACTTGCCGTTCCAAGATTTAGGCTTGCAAAAACTAGAGGTTCATTCATGGGGAAAGGCATAGCCTTTATTAATAAAGTTCCACAACAAGTGATTGATCTTCCTTTGCATGAATTTAAAAACCATGTTAAAAAAACGCTCATGGGTAAAGGTTATTATAAAGTAGACGATTATCTTAAAGATCAAAATGCGTGGAAATGATGTAACACATAACTTGCTACTATAAGTACTTTTTTGAAGTAATATAACATTAAGTCTATGTTGTTGCCAATAATCCTGTCACCCTGTTGTAATTATTTGGTAACGATATATTAAAGTTTGTAAATATCGTTACTTATGGCTGTTACAGCTGATAAGTTTCTTGCGCCCGTTCTTCTTGTCAGCTAAAAAAGTCTGGAACGGGTGGTAGGAAAATATAGACGATTCAAAAGTACTTAATAAAAGTTTATTTGAATAAAGCTTATTTGACTTTGACTTTGAAGTTTCTTACAGAGAGGGTATCGACGGCTTCTTCTGAGTTCCACTTGATGCTTCGCTGAGATCGGAGAAAGTAAAGAGTGCGATTTCCCCCCAACTTCGCCTTTTATAATCCCCCAGAATCATTCACTCTCTGCAGGAAACTCACCCCACACAATCTAAGCATCTTTTTTTTTCTACCTTCATTTCCCTACTTTACATAAATTATTCCTAAAATTTTCCCTTCTCCTTCAAAAATGGGGAGAATTCAGTTTTGTCTTACTCAACTTATAAATATAATATTTAAGTTACTAATCTTACAAAATGAACCCCTATACTAATCAATAATTTCAACGTACAATTCAACTAACCAATAACCTCCTATGTTCAAGATTCTCTATACTCAAGCGCACAATGCCACTCAATTTGTAACCAAATTAAAATTAATCTGTTACCTAAATATTTCTCTATACTGACATTTCAGCTACATTTGATTTAAGTAATTCATACAATTGTATGAAACAACGTTTCAATCATAAATAAATCAACAAGTTTTCCCCCTTACATCATTTCTAACAAAACTAACAACTTTGAATAATATTCAGCATATTTACCCAGAATCATATGAAATTATTGTACTATAAACATAGAACTCTGATTAATACGAATTTTATATTCACAACAAATTGAACCTCCCATATGCTACAATTTGAATCCAACCTTTTTCAATCTTTTTATCTCGCCTTCCCCAAAATATCATAACCTCTAGAATCAATTTGCTAAAATACGTATTACAACATTTTCCATTAAGTATTCGGTCCAATTAAACCTAAAATTTCCGATCAATTTAGCATCACAATGTTGGTACTTTAAAAACCCTAATTGGCAACACCCATCCGACTACTTTTACATTTTTTTAAATGCCTACCCTCATTTGAGTTATAAACCTGCAGCATAAAATCTCGCTTTCGAAGAAACTTCATATCAATCTTTCTTCGTACAACACCCAACGACAAGACAAACTTTATTAGGCTCCATTCACATTTTCCCATTAAATACTTTCTTATTACACCTTCAATAACTATTGTTTATGTTTTTTTTTTTTTTTTTAATAATATTTCTAGATTCATCCTTACAATATTTCTATTAATTAATTATCTCCCTTTTATTTCACAATTCGAGTTTTCAATTTACCACTAAACTGTCAACTAAACTCCGCCCAGAATAAAACATAGTTTCATTTCTTTTCTTTCTCTCTGTGTTATCTTTGAACATCAAACCATATTATAAGATCAAATTAAGCTTCCATTTTAATTTCAAATCTCCAATTTAACTGTGTCATGACGCAAAGGCATGGTATGACAAAGTACCCTAATTTAAGCAAATACCGCCTACGATTAACAAAATGTACTAGATCCACTACAAAATTCTCCAAGCCAACTAAACTTGCATTTATCCCCCAAATCTAACTAATGTCTAATATTTCCTAAAACAAAATTTAAATTTACAACTATGATTTAGCAAAGGATATGGGACTTGCCTTGCGACCCTCAGTTACCATCTGGCAATCGATTTCTCATCGATCGATCCACTGGAACGACCTACTATATTTAATTTCGTTCTTTAGCTAAAACACATCACGTGGTGTGACACTACTGACAACTTACAGAAATAATTAACATCGAATTCAATCCTTTTTTAAGTAATCTTCTAAAATAAATTATTATAATGATATTCGAGAGGCTCTAATAAAATTTGATAAATAAACAATAATAAATATAAATAAATTTTAAGCCTATTAGCGTCGTTACCTACACAGAGACTAATATTTGAATTTTAGCGCCGTGAAAGATTAAAGAACTTCCTACATTATTGCTAACTCAAAACCTGAACTACTCTTTATTATAATAACTTGTTCGATAGTTAAATAATATTATGCTCAGTATGAAACAAAATTCGAAAAATATTTGAGATAAAATAGCATGTTCAGTTTTGAGCCGTTACAGCTCGACCCCAAAATCCT
This sequence comes from Agriphila geniculea, assembly GCA_943789525.1. Taxonomy (NCBI): domain Eukaryota; kingdom Metazoa; phylum Arthropoda; class Insecta; order Lepidoptera; family Crambidae; genus Agriphila; species Agriphila geniculea. The sequence continues at coordinate 12,444,679 of OX038891.1, forward strand.
GCACAGGTGACAAGACTACGTATTGGATCCGGAGTAGGATTTTCCTTCTCAATTCTCAAATATTTATTCCGCCTCTACTCTTAATCCTCAATTTTTACTCATACATCCCTTTTGTATAATAAAAAAAACCCTTCCCCTTAATAACCCTAACCATTATTATTTCTCCAAGATCAAAGAATTGTTGGGTGAAACCTAATGTAAATGAGATTTAGATTGTAGAGTGTATTTAAACCAAGACAATATTGAAAAGTTATCAAGCGAGTTTTAAGTTTTATGTGACTTTTGCCAATTCCGTCTTATGTATATTCAACACCAGAGTCGTACAAGATCACAGTAAGGTGTGGGTTGTGAATCCACAACTTCTAGCAAGTCTACATGCGACAAATAAGTCTTTTTCTAACCTTATGAAAAAGTTTGCGTATGACGCTACATATTTGTGCATTGAACCCTTCCACAATCAAGTATTACTCCTTTCTTGCCAACAGGGCCTACTCCGTCGGTTCGAAGTGAGCCTATACAATGACCCTATATTTCCAAAAGCTTACTTAAGACTCTAGAACAACCCTAATATCGCCTTGGAGAGTGTGCAGTTGTCGAGTTCATATTCATAGCTCTTAGCTTCTAGTGTAGTATGAATTTCAGACAGTTGTTCACACCAGGACAATTTACAAACGTCAATAGTGTTTGTTTTCTCTCTTTTTTTTTTCTCTAACCTAACACCAAAAGTCCTACTGTACAAAATTCAAGTTTGTCAACCCTAAACGCCGGTCCGGCCGCAAGCACAAACCAAACGCTAGAGCAGTGTGGTGGTCCTATCTCTCGGAAAAATAATAAGTCTGCATTCAGGTTTCACATATGTTATAATCCAAAGCCCTCCATATAGAATCTATATTTTAATTCCAATTCCTAATCCACATTAACTCTCATTCTATGCAATCTTTTAAATTAACATCCCATTCATACTCATAAACTAGATTAGATTCTCATTCTATTCATCTGTTCTCTTCATGCAGCATTCACTGTCTTCATTCACTAGCCTACATTCACGCCACCTAAGATTATATCATAGCTACACCCTGAATGCAAATATAAATAACTAAATTGGGTAGAGATTAATCATACAATGTTAGGATTCAATACGCCGATTGTCACCAAACATAATTATATGCAAAATTTACAATAAAGTATTATCTCAAATTCGTTACGAAAAATTAATCTTATGTTACGCACTTTCTACACTACGCGACACACTATAATAATACACGCCTCACACGTTAAACGAGAGTGAATTTTACACGATATGTTAAAGTTAAACAACCCTTTTATATATGAAATTATTTCAAGTTAACTGACTCATTATCAATTTAAGTTAACGGTGTACTTAATTGTATATGCCTTTTCTATTTCATAAAGCTGCTTAAACACAGTCGGATATTCTACCGATTACCTAGATCTACATCAACTTAACGTCTACCTAGACCTATATCTAAACAGAAAAATTTCCCCCCCGGAAAGAAAAGCCACCGACACACCCCTCTATCTGACCTTACAATTTCAACCAACTCGAACAACGAAATATGTTTTAATTAACTTGGACAATTAACTAATTTTTTGTCCAACCCGTAACGTACCAAGTGAATAACACTCCATCAGAGAATTATAATTTTTTTTTTAAATTAGACTTTGACCTTTCTCTTTTTTTTTTTTTCATCAGACTAACAATCGAGTTGTTAAAATTTTGTAAGCTCAGACAGGCTTTTCCCTTGCCCAACAGTCTCTATACAAAGTTACCCCTTTTACCATTTATTAGTCAACTTAAGAAAAAAACAATTGATATTTGATACTTATACAAGATACTATCTATTATTTACAAAGCTTATTTATAATACCTAGACAAATGTATAGTGTTAAACCTTCCTCGTTCCTTGCCAGACTTAGGGTCTACAAGTAAATACACGTTCTTAAACGGATTAGCGCCAACCACATACGGACCCTCATACAATGGTTCGAACTTTTTCGTAATTTTTAATTTCGCATCAGACTTATTTAATTTCCTTATCTTAACCAAATCACCTATTTGATATTGAATGATACGATATTTCTCATTAAATTTGTTCTGTCGTAATTGCCCTGCCTTCCTTAAATTCTCACGAGCTTTCTCCCTAATTTCGTCTACAGGTAGAGATACCACACCATTCGGCAAATTGTCATCAAAAGATAGTCTCGTAGGTTCACTATATAAAATCTCGCAAGGAGTAAAACCCGTACTTTCATGGTAAGTGTTATTACATAGAACTTCTAATTTGGGCAATATATCAACCCAACCTTTATGATTTGTCCTACAATAAGTTCGGAATAATCGTCCTAACTCCTTATTTACTCTTTCCGTAGTATTAGGCCTAGGATTTCTAACTGTGGTATAAATAACTCTCACCCCTTCTTCTTTCATAACTTCCTTCCACATCCTACTAGCAAATTGCGACCCATTATCCGTCATTATAGCTCTGGGTTTGATTATGCGAAAGAATTTTCTCACCTTAGTTAGTACCGAAATTGCAGTTGCTTTTCTAAGATCATAAAATTTCACAAACTTACTAAAGGAGTCTTGCACAACCAAAATATAATTCATACCGAACTTCCCCGACGGAAGTGGACCATACAAATCTGCCATAACGATATCTCCTACATTCTCAGTTATGATTGAGCGACAAGGACCTACATACTTAGCTGTATCGCTCTTAGTTATCTGACAATCGTGACACCCCTTTAATAGACGTTTGACCTGTTTAGTTAATCCTTTCCAAAAAAATCTATCCCTAATGTACTTAATGATTTTGTAAGCCCCTTGATGTCCCATTTCGAAATGTACCTGCCAAATAACTTCCTCTCTAATTGATTCCGGTAAGAATAACACCTTTCTACTTCCCTCGCCAGGTAAATAATATAATATTCCATCACCTAATACACACCTTTTAGAAATTTGACTTACTCTACCATTTATTCCAACCCCACTGATTAAAATTCTAATTATTTCTCCTATCTCCACATCTTCCCGTTGTAGCCTAGCTAAATCCTTTAATTTTTCAAGTAACTCTTTATTAATTCCTCTCTCAGTGTAAAATATTCTAGGCGAATTAGTTTTATCCTCCTGTAATAAATCCCCTTCTGGTTGATATCTTGATAACACATCAGCTACTACATTATCTCTACCTTTTACATGTTGAACTACATATTGAAACTGTTCTAAATAATTTATCCATCTAGTTACTCGCGCATTGTATAATTTACTATTCTTTACAAATGTTAATGCTTTATGGTCCGTTCGTATTATTACTTTAGCCCCTCTTAAATAAGTCTCAAATTTTTCCAAACAACAAATTATCGAATAGAGCTCTTGTTCAGTAACTGTCCAATTTAGTTGTGCTCCTCTTAGTAATTTACTATGAAACCCTAAAATTTTTATCTCCCCTTGATTATCCTTTTGATACAAAAACCCCGCTAGCCCTATTCCCGAACTATCTGTCTGTAAATAATACGGCTTAGTAAAATCTGGATGATTCAATTCGACAGTGTTAATAAAGAGTGACTTTATTTTTTCAAAGGCTTCCTGCTCCGATTCTCCCCATTTCCATTTCTTTTCCTTTTTTAGAAGTTCACATAAAGGTCCCGTATGAAAACTATAATTAGGTATAAATTTGCGATAAAAATTACAAAGTCCTAAAAATGCCCTCACCTGTTTCAACTTTTTTTGGTGTAGGAAATAATTGAATTGCCCTAACTTTTTCGGGATCTGTACGAATTCCGTCAGTTGAAATAATATAGCCTAGCATCTTTACTTCAGTACTCAAAAATTCACACTTTTCTAGATTACAAGTTAACCCTGCCTGTGATAATTTCCCTAATACTATATCTATGTGTTCTAAATGCTGAGATAGTGTTCCCGTAGTTATGATCGCTAAATCGTCAAGATAGTTTATACAAAAATCTCTAACCTCGTGACCTAGTATAATATCAAGTCTGCGCGAAAATGAACCGACTGATGTCTTCAACCCCTGAGGTAGAACATTATAAACATAGGATTTTCCGTTAAATGAAAACCCCGTATACTTTTTACTAGCTTCCGTTAGAGGGACTTGGTAGTATGCATTTTTCAGGTCTACAATACTAATGAACTTTGCCCCATGAAAAGAGTTTAGAACGTCTAACTGTAATGGCGGCTTTTCGGTCTCAGCTATCATATATTTATTTATCTCTCTAGCATCTAATAATACACGGATCGACCCGTCTCTTTTTAACGTAAAAGTTAATGGGCTACAGTACGGCGTGGTTGAGCGACTAATGATCCCTTGCTCTTCCATCTCCATTAATTTAGCCTCTACCTTATCCCTATACGCATACGGTATTGGATACGTTCTCTTTACTACGGGAGTATGCGGCTCCATGGCAATAACATGTTCATAGCAATTTGCTCTACCTAATCTAGAGGTAAATAAACTCCTATGCTTCATTAGAACTTCCTCTAAAGCTTTCTGTTTATCTTTATCTAATTTTGACTTTTGTAACATACCCCTAATATTCTCATCCACATTCTCTTCATCTAACATGCTCACATCAAAATCTGTTGGTGATTTACAATTACTAAGAACAGTATTCCCCTTAAAGAATTTAAACAACCTCTTTTCCTCTCCTATAATTATTTCAACCCCTTCTTCTTCTCTATTAAGTTTTATCGACGCTTGATTCTCTTTCATCCAATCAAAACCCAATATCAAATTAGCACTAAGACCCGGTACAATCAAAACAGTTATATCTCGCTCAAAAGGTCCGATTCCCAAGGTAACTAAAGCAATTTTCTTTATCTCTACACTCTTTTGTCCTACAGCAGTTTTAATTAGAAATGATTTAATAGGCATAACGGGTATCGATGGTCGTCTTTCTACTAAACTATTCCAAAACTCCTCCGAAATACATGTTATATCACTACCTGTATCCAATAAAGCTACAATATTTTCGTCAAAAATCTGTACTAATAATTCTGATTTGAATACCTGTGTATCTGTTTTATTCGTGGATTCTTCATCAAAAACCGCATTTAATTCATTATTAGAGTCGATCAAAAGTTGTTCTACCTTTAACTTTAACAACTCTACTATTTGGCTAGGAATATCTTGAACTATCCCCTCTATTTCGCTATACCCTAACCCTATTCTAGTATAATTATCCTTAAGATCTAAACCTATCGGTATCCTAACACCGGTTTTATTTCTTCCTAAAGATTCACCTGGACACCAATTCATCCTAACCATCATATTATAATTTGGGTCCCCTGTGGCTGAAGCTGATCCGAGGACTAAAGACTCAACTTCCACTAGTTTAACATTTCACTATCTACTACATTTGACTTATCATTTAAATTAATTGCTTGTACTTCAGCCTCCTTCGGTCTCTGCCACTGCCTATAATTCTGTTGGTATCCCCTTTTCTTCTTCTCCCATTCTTTAAAATTCTTAGACGTAGATGTGCCCGGTACTTCCTGCTTCTGGATATTGTCCATACTCCTTAGAAATTCGGCCGCTTCTATTATGGTTTCTATTTTATTTGTCACAAATACTTGTTGGATGAATTTTGGGTAATGACGTATAATATCGCCAATCAATTGTTTTTCCGGAATTTTATAGCTTAACATTTGAGCTCTACCTGTCAACTTCAAAAAATGCTCCACCATGGTGGGAGTCTCTGCTCTATTCCAAACTCCATGTACTATTTTCCTTCTCAATTCGTTTTGTTCATTTTCTCCCCAATATGCTTTCAGAAAATCTACTTTAAAGTCTGCTAAACCTGTCCATCTCCCCTTATAGATCCGGGACCAATCCTTTACACTTCCAGTTAAACATTCTCGTATTAAATCTAGTTCATTGCCCGATGTTCCTAACTTCTTCAAATAGGTCTCTAAATCTTCTATAAAATCAACCGGATGAATCGACGATTCTCCGAATTTTGGTCTATCTAAGTTTATGTTCTTGACATTACACATCACGTACTTATGAATATCTGCGCCCGGACTAGTTTCTTTAATTACATTCCCATGCACCTCATCACAATCCATTCCTTCATTATTCAATGACGTTACCTCAACTATTGGCGATTCCTTTTCCCCTCCGGTAGTTTCCTGGATAGTTCGCTGCGTTTTCTTAACTTCCCCACTCAGAACATTTACTCTTCTAGTAAGCACCCCTATGGTACGACTCAACATACGCTGTATGGTCACCAATTCCCGTGAACGTGTCGACTTCGGTCGCCTTATAGTTCTAACTATCGGATGGGGTTCATCAAGCACTCTAGAATCTCTAACTTCCACCTCTTCCGGTTGAACAGGCCGATTAGAGTCACCATTGATTTCTTCTATGTTTCCTAATTCGTCATCTGGCTCATATCGTTTGGGCACTCGTCGAACACGAGATGGTTTTCCCATTTTGATATTTAATCTCTACAATAGCTTTTGAAACTCTCCTTGTTTTTTTTTTTTTTTTTTTTTGTAAGGTCAGATCTTCAAATAATTAAAATATAGTACCCGTACTAATTTGGTTTTAAAAAATCCACCGCTTTGGATTCCACAAAACCACGCTCCCTAATATTCGACTAATGTAAATGTTGAAACTAATCATTTCGAATTAAATATCTAATTCTCAGAAAAACGTCAATCACATTCTTTGCTACCATTACTATTCTACCTATACATGATTTAAATATTTTAAACTTTCCTTTTATCATTAAATCCCAACACATTATACCTCCCTAGCCAACTTCCTCAACGTTGTTTCCACAACTAAAACGTCTTAGTAACTAGTTCTACAACGACCCCCAGTTAGATAATTTTCGAAAGTCTCGACGATTAGTTACAAAATTAATTCACCTCGGATAAATATTTCAAAATGATAATCTATAAATGACTAACTCAAATCTTAAACGATCATGATCCCTTCAATAGCACAATCTCAAAGGTAGGTTACTAAGTTAAACTAAAATCTAATCACCACATACTAAGTTTTCTAGTTTCAATTTAAAAGTTTATTAAAATATTTCACGACCCCATCATTTTATGCTGCTAATATCCCTCTAACTTCACTATTACTATTCAGAAATTAGCGAAAACACACAAACTCTAAAACTATTTATTACATTATACGCTAATATTTTTTTTTTTTTTTTTTTTTTTTTAACTTTGTAAGTTGAATCTAGAATTATCTTACAACACTCACTAACCCTAAATTCATCCACGACTTCAGTATTACTAAACGTTACTGCCGTTCCTATTATCTAACGCATCAATCGTATAATATTAAGTTAACCACAAACGTGATAAAGGCAACGACAGAATTCATCTCTCAACCTGCCAATGACAAAACGTCAATCCTTCTTAAATGATTAGAGTTAATCGTTTATCGTATACCTATAAAGTAATTATGGACAAAACTTTCTGCATGTCCTTATCATTTTCACTGTTAATTAACGCTGAAAACTTACAAAATATAATTTAACCTTATTGGCATAAACAAAAACTTATTATATATGTCATTAAAATAAAGGAATAGGAATCTGTCAAGTTGACGTTTCGTTCAGAAATCGATAACATGTAATTTCTTTGGCCGCGTTCCTGACCTTATTCACATTCAGCCATTTACGTAACAACACGCTATTACTAAAAGTTACACAGACAATGTTACGCACACGTGCGTATACATTTAATAAAATTACTACAAATCTCGTGTCCTATCAACCACAATTTTGAACAATTAATTCGATTTTACGAATGATAAAAAATAAATAAAAGAGTGCACACGTGTGACCACACATTTTTTTTTCTTTAAGAATCATAGCTTTGACACAACAAAGCACCTATGATTTCGCTATAGCCGTAAATTCAATTGACAGTCTACCTATCACCGTCATCCTACTTCGCAATCATCAAATTAACAAGACTAGAATTTTATAATCGTACATATCCTATGATCTGCTTTATTTCTTAGGTATAAACAAAAGAAGAACAAAAGTTTTTTTTTTTTTTTTTTTTTTTTTATAACGTGTCTTTAAAAATAACGTTGAAGTTTCTTATTTTACTTTCCCTCAAGGTCAATAGTTGGGAAGTATTGATCCCAAAGTGACTTATGCTATTATTTTGTCAAATCTCTTTGACACCGCACGACAATATTAATGCGTATTGACATATGATTGATAAAAAACCGCCAGGCACTCGTTGTCCTTAGTTATACATTTAAAATCGTATATGTGGTTACCTATAAAAATGTCCTTTTTTTTTCTAACTTAATCATATCAGTGAATAAAATCCAAGTCAGAATTCAATTTTTAAATTGGTCTCGGTCCATGGCCGAAAAGTGGATTCGGTCGGACCTTGATGCGGACCTTTGAACAGAGTAAAATAAATTTGACTTGAGTAGATAAACCGGAACTGGGAAAATAATTATATCGATTATCGATAGTGTATATCAATAAAAACTATCGCGATACGATTTGCTTAACTACGCAATTTACCTTAAACGAGACTATACTGTATGAACAAGTAATAATTTAACCGCATAATTGTATCATTGTAACCAAACGTAGTGTGTAAAATGACTATAGAACCAAATGCAATACAGTTAACCTAAGTGTCGATAATTTACGTAAATATCGACAAAGTATCAGAGACGTCGATAGTCTTGGCAGCACTATAATGACAATGAAAACATTAAATGTATCGAAAATACTTTACAAGATTTGTCCTAAAACAGTGGTTATTTGTATATTTGTTTTCAGAGATATTTAACTAAGATCTTACAAATGATTCGCAAAACGAAAGTTTCAAGGACCAGCCAAAGTGACAAGTTAAACGCCATAACTCGTACCAGAATGATAACTTAACAACCATTGGAAAAGAAAATCAGTGTTTCAACATATCAAACCTTTATACCCACTTCACCGCAACAAAATGTGACTGTCACAATCTCACTTGTTAACAGTCACTCACTCCCAAACCACACAAAACCTGAAGATTCGCAATAATAATATGAAATCCTGGTCACGGTATCAACGAAAATGTAACCGACGACCTAACTACAATGAATCTAGATGATCACGGCCTATGCAAGAGACTAAAACCTAAGTGGAAACCTAATAACCTACAGGACAGGAGGATAATCAAAATCCGCTTACTACTTACCGTTGATTATAACTAAACTATTGAACCTAAATTTTACTGGATTAAATAACCTCCAAAATACAATTTACTAAGTTTGCTTTATCCAACCTTAACTAACCTACAAAGAACCTTACTAACGAGCTTTGTGTGATCTGAGAGGGCCTGTGAAAGTCTAATGGAGGAACCCTGGATGTGATAATTAGTGAACCCAAATTCTTTTAAAAGTGTGATTAGTATTGATTTTCATTTTCCAATAGAAGTATTCGCTTTCATTACTAGGTCTTAATTAGTCCTGCTATTACATTTATTTCTAAAAGAAAATACCACTAAATGAAAGATATTCTATCTCTATTGATATAACCAGAAAAATAGAAATTAAGTCTGTATTTTTCTTAAGTGAGTTTACTTTACTTTCATATTAATTCTTAATAATTGTCATACTACCAAGGGAAATCCCATAGTTCTTTAGTGTCAAAAATGGGAATACTATAAATAAAGAGGAAAGCGTTCCCAATTACGTTCCGTAGATGAAGTAAGTATGAGCGAAATAAACCTACGTTGATAGGAAATGATCAAAGTGAATTTATGAGTTAAATGGAGTATTGTTATAAGGTAAAAAAGGGTAAGTTCAACCATAATAGACTGCAAGGTAAAAAGAGGTAAGTCGGGTTATAGAGAAAAGTTAAATTTGAGCAATTCTCTTCCGCTGCCAAGTGTCAAATTATATGCCATGTATGACGTTATTCCAAATAATGTAAATTATCTGTTGTCAACTTAGTTCGTTAAAATAAGAGAGATTATTTCAGGTAAGTTAAGAAGTTTTAGTCGCCTGAGATCAAAGTATAATAAAATTTTCAGCGCTATTAAATAAGAATTCTTTTACTTTCTGAAGTTATTGTACAAGTAATGAATATGCAATTGTGTTTTTGCCAGCTAAGGTATGGGCCCGCTCCCCGCCCGATACAATGAGTCTCGTCTCCGTACTTGGTCAACTCCCTTCTGGCCAGCCATATTCTTTCATGACAAATTTAATTAATGAATATTTTTAAGTTATAGTACTTAGTCTTTGTCAGTCAGTTTTAATAAAAGAGGGCAAGCAGAGTGCTTTCAAGCGAACTACCAGTTTCTCACAATGAAGAATTCTCCTTCAATTGCGATGGCTGAATTACGAATTTAAATTTAGAATAATTAAATAATTAGTTCTAGTATGACTGTTTAACATTATAACAGATGGACACAACATTACTATCCATATACTTGGGACACTGATAGTTCTCAAATTCTGAAGGAAAGACAATTCTATACAAGGTAAAATTCTATGACGGGATTTCCATACTTCAATCTCAACTAAATTATAAATATACAACCATAAACTGAATTGACTTCAGGTCATTTACTAAAGGTTAAAGCAGTATTTCGATTTAATATTGAGTAGACTTGGCAATATTTGTTCTCAATTGTAAACTAGATTCTATTTCTAACATCTTTCAATTGAGTTGGCTGGTGGAACATAGTTTAAATATTTGAACTCAGATAAAAGATATGTTGTCATTATTATTTGTGAATTTTATATATTCACTAAATAATATGATACTTTCATAGTTGGTAGATACTTTTCAAAGTATTATTTCTCGGTTATTCATAAACATCATTCTGTTAATTTGAAAGGTTTACTCAAAGCATTGATCTAGTGACCTAGAAGTTGTGAATCGACCTTAACTTACTAGAGACACGAGCTTATTCCATACACTCAGATCTTGTTTCAGCACTCCTCTCAAAATTACCAAAATAGTTTATTCTATCTATAAACAATCGGTTCAACCATAGCTCCCTTCGGCCAATCCAATTCAAAGATAAATAATCTATTCTTTATTTATGATTCTACTCCATCTATTAAATCATTATTCAATATTAACTGTAAAGGATATCTAAATTAAATTAAGAGTAAATTAATTTGTGGGTACTTACTGAAGCTTGCAAAGTCTACACAATTTAGCACACTGTAGTAATCATTCACAACACTGATTCTATGGAAGATTGATACTATCCTATTGGATTATAACCAGTAATTCCACATAAACTTTCGTCCATTATATTGTACACTTCCGCATTCACCATGTTCCATTCCTAAGTCATCCTACCTCTTCACCGCCTATATAAATTCGAATGTTCCACTTGGTGACCCACGGCGGCCATTTTGTCGACCCGATTCTCAACACCGCCTACCTAAATTTCGAATCACTACCTATTGACCTCGGCGGCCATCTTGACGACGCCTACCTATTTGCGGCCTACCTAAATCCGATACACTACGAAGTGATCTACCTCTCCACCGCCTACCTAAAAGCTCCTATCTTGTCTACCGTTCCTGCTGTTACCTTGCTGACAACACGACCTTCTTGAGGATGTCTAACCTTTTACCAGCATCCAAGTTTCCCTCCCGCCTTGAGATGCTAACCTAAGCTACTGTTCCTACGCGCCTAACAATGAATTTATAAACCTAATGAATTTACCTGCCTACCAACGACTAAATTCCGATTTCCTATGCAATATTTGGGATGCTTACCATCATCCCCGACGCCCCGATCCTGTACAGCGTGAGCAAGCATGACTCCCCTAAACTCCCCTAACAGCTTGGGCGTGGCCATATTTGATTGGGATGGAACAAATAGGCACCTACAAAGAGGATTAACATTACCAAGCCATATCCTCCACGTTCAAACGGGATTACATCCACACACCGTTCGGACCGTTGGTTGATGAGCGAGTTGGCTAGCTTGGTAACCTTAAGCGACTAAACTAGGTATCTTTCAACAGAAACCCGCATTGCACGCCACAGAGCAATGCTATTTTACCTACCCCTTTGAGGATTGACCGAACGCCCAATAAAGACACAAAACTAAAGAGAAATCTACCCCCCCTTTATTTCCCCCTGATTGCTTAAACAAATTTCGAACAACCTTAAACCATGAAAATTCTTGAAACTATTGGGAAATTTACTTTACTTCATGAAAATTCGCAAGCAAAATCTACATACTTTAATTTCAAGCTTACTTATACCATATAAGCCCTAATTAAAGCATATAAGCAAAAGACTCGCACCCGGTTGCGGACCTATACGTCAAAACCTCAATTAAAAACACTATCTTCCTGACTTCTTGATGTTTCTTGCGTTAAAATAAAATACTACTTGATTGAATTTCTTTTTTTCTTTCTTTTTTTGGTCTGGCAACCCTGACCGATACACTTGTCAAATAAACCAGCTGATATTTTAATTATATTAAATTGTTTAAACTTAGTAATTTCTATAATAAGTTGTGCTTAAATTATTCTTTACTGTATAAATAGTCACGAAAAGTGTTATAAGTACAATCGGTGTGGTATTATTTGAAAAACAAGTGATCTCAAATTCGTAACGGCGCCGGCGGAGCGGCATCCAAATGTCACTGGAGAAGATATAAAAGGCGATTAAACTTCGTAGAAGAAACGACAAATTGTGATCTGCTGCATATTAAACCGGGGGAGTACATTTATTCCTTAATTTTAGTGATTAATAGGTACCCATAGGTATAGGTTATATAGGAAAATATGAAGACAAAACTTTGTGACTGAATTGAATTTGCATAACCCTACCTAAAACCACAGTGGCGGATTGTTTTCCAATTTAAACTAATACATTGACCATTCCACTTGTACAAAACTCACTAATAGTGAGTAACGTCACAACTCAAAACAATCTGGCACAGTTATAACCTCTCTTTACTTGACAAAAGTGGAAGTAAAGTTGAAGGTGGCTACTACTGTCACAGACATTCAATATACTGTTACACTTTACAGGCATTATATTTGTACATCAACACATCAGATCTACTTCACTTTTATACAATAATTTTGGGGAACCATTCTGCTTTTTTTTCTTACAATATTACTTAGTTATATACAATATTGTTCAGGTATTAATTAATTTCCATTCTAGACTATCAGTCACTCAGTTTTAACTTCATTTAAGTATAGTTAGGTACCTACATTTGTTTACTAAATTCATAGGTATTGACTGACATACACAAAAAGAAAAAGGTTTACCTTGCTTTTATAGTCAAAGTTGATACCTAGTAATAGATATATATTTGCTACCATTGCACATCAAATCTATTATAAATAATAAACATATACCTATTTTAATTTACTGACCTCACTTTGCTTAACTTATTTTTTAATATATTTTTTTTGTATTTCTTTTTTTGTGACATAGGAATCACACTGACAACTTGTAAAAAAATTTGATTATTGATCACTTATTGTATACTTGCAGTGATTGCGGATTGCAAGTTCCATCTAGCTCAATAACAACATGATGACCCGTAAGGCAACCGCAAAGGATGTGGAGATCAAACTCAAACATGCACTAGAGGATTTGAAGGCAGCCAAAGAGCTTAATGACACCCTATTGCTGGAACGTGAAGACAGTGAACGCGAGATTCTTAAGACCATATCCCGGAACACTGTCCTCAAAAATGAGCTTGCCGAAGTTCATACAAAGTATTCTGAGATTGTAGATAAATACAACCAGATGCAAGTTTATATAGAAAAATTTAGAGAATGTAGTGACACTCATGAACAGGCATTGAGTCGCATTACCGACCTTGAAATTAGTTTGTCTCTTGCTCAAAAGACCATTTTAGAGTTAGAAAAAGAAAATAAAACCTTTGTAGAAGAGAAGCATTCTCAAAGCCTGTTTAGCGAGTTACAGCAATGTGATTCTGCAATATATTATGATAATTCAACCTTGGCATGTAATAACTATAATGACAAATCTGTTGTCATTAGAAATAATTGTCAACTTAATAGTGGAAAGAAAATCAAAAAATATATCCGCTTAAATAGATATATTAAGAAAACTCAAAGGTTGATAAAAAGGCAAAATTATTATAGCCAATTTTCAAAGCTGAGGAAAGAGCGTAAGCAATTATTAGGGCAATTAGATGTAATTAATAGGGCATCATGTAATAACAGTAAAGAATGTGAAAAGGTAAATAATCAATTAAGTGAAAAAATTGACAATTTGGAACTTTCACTAAGGGAAATGTACAATAATTTAAGTAATTTTTCTCGCAAACAGCTAAATTACCAAATGCTGGCTGCAAATGACATGATTGACATGTGTAATTATAATTCAGACCGTTTCGAATCCCTTGGTAAAAAACAGAATTGTAGCTGTTTGAACCACAATAGTATTATAAGACAATGTCATGAAGTTCAGGATGTCCCAGAGCATTTACCTACCTACTCAGTGAGTGAGCCTGAAGTTTCTGATAATAACCCAACTAACCTAATTACCCACTTAATATGTGAACCACCAGAGGTCTCATACACTTGCAATTCAATCAAAACTAATCCTTGTTCTGAAAATAACTGTTGCGAAACAATTATGTTTTGCGATGAGATGGGTAAGGATCTAGGCCAATTAATTCAGAAACACTCCAAGGAAAATATAATTAATTATTGTATGCCTGGGTCAACTATGGATGACATGATGAAAATTATTGTTAAAAAATCATTTAATGAAAACACTAATTTGATAATTTTAATAGGAAATAGGGGTAATGTGAACAAAAACCAATTGTTAGATTATTGTAATTCCTTATGCTCTCTAAAAGTGAGAAAAGTGATTTTGTTCACATTCCCATATAGCAAAAGTATGCCACAAATAGAAAATAATTTTAGGTATCAGTTGAACTTAACATTGAATACAGTGGCATTTCATAATAGTGAACAGCTGCACATAATTGACATCAATAAATTATTCAATAGTTTTTACTTGACAAAAGATAAATTCTATCTGCCTAGTTCTTTTAAGAGACAAATAGCATTATCGCTATCTTTTTACTTTAAACATTTAGCCAA
The DNA here is from genome assembly GCA_943789525.1 of Agriphila geniculea. Classification (NCBI taxonomy): domain Eukaryota; kingdom Metazoa; phylum Arthropoda; class Insecta; order Lepidoptera; family Crambidae; genus Agriphila; species Agriphila geniculea. Next base: position 12,459,779 of record OX038891.1, read on the forward strand.
TAATCTGGCTAGTAAAACAACTGCTTTTATTGAGCAGTCAACTTTTGACATTTGTCATTCAACTTTGGAATCTGTTCCAAATAAAAATAACATTTTACTTGATTCAAGTAATAATAATTGTTTACATTTAAATTACCGTTTAAGACAATAGAGGCGTCCTCTAGCCCTGACTTAACAATAGAAAAGCCTAACTGTTTAAGAATTGTACACCAGAATATGCAAGGCTTTTCTGGCAAAGATTTAGAAATAAGCTTATTCTTAAATTCTGAAGATATTGATGTGTTATGTGTTACTGAGCATTGGTTGAAAAAGCACGAATTAGTTTTAAGTTTGGATAATTACAAAGTTGCTAGCTCGTTTAATAGGAAATCTGCTATAAGAGGGGGGTCACTAATTATTCTACATGATAGTTTACAATATAAAGAACGCAAAGATGTAGTATCCCTCTCAATTGAACGAACCATTGAGCTGTCTTGTGTGGAACTTGATCAAATAATTATAGTATGCGTATACAGACCCCCCACCGCAAATTACTCTGAGTTTGAGTCCACTATGGAGGAAGTCTTAAAAATGACCTGTAGGAAGAATAAAAAAGTCGCGATTTGCGGAGATTTTAATGTCGACATCTTAGACCCTAAATTATCCAAACTGACGAGTAGGTTCATAAACTTATTTAAATCATTTAATTTGCTACATATTTTTAATGAACCAACGCGTATCACACCCACATCGGCAACCTGCTTAGATAATATTTTCTGTAACTGTAATGTCATTGAAAAATCAATTTTAAATTGTATTAAATCCGACCATAGTGGACAATTAGCCTCCATTGAGCACCATCATGTTCCACCTAAACGGGAAATAATGTGTAGGCCAATAAAAAAACACTGTATTGAAAAATTCAGAATCAATGTCACAAGTAAAATTGAAACATTACCAGAACCAAATTTTGAAGTAATGTAATGATAGTACGAAATTTAGTGACTGGGCCACACCCGGTATATATAAGAGCAGAAGGAAATTATACGAACTTTATGCAGAGAAAGCTACTTCTTGTGATCCTAACTTCATTGAATTTGTCAAGAAGTATTCACAAACATTCAGAGAAGTTTGTATCTTAGCAAAGTCCAAGTACTTTTCAAATAAAATTAAATTAGCTGACAATAAAATTAAGGCTACTTGGAATATTATTAATAAAGAAACGGGCAAATCAAAATCCAATATAAATTCCTTCTGTTTAAAAACTGGTGATCAAACTTTTGAATCTGACAATGAGGTCGCTAAAGTTTTTGAAGATTTCTTTGCTAGAATACCTGCAGAAACTACCAGTACTCTTAGTGCTTGTCCCAACATCGCTGTCTCCCTTCTGGAGTCTAGTGTTGATAAGTGCAATGAAAGTTTTTCCTTTAAATATATAAATAGTGCAGATATCATTAAAGCTTTTAAAACAATTAATGTTAAAAAAACAGAAGATCTTTGGGGCATGTCAACAAGCATAATTAAATCAATAATTGATATACTAGCCCCTTACTTGGCTTTTATTTTTAACAAATGTATTGACGAAGGGGTCTTTCCTGATCTAATGAAAAATAGTAAATTGATTCCTCTTTTTAAATCTGGGGATAAAAGTGACCCAGCTAACTTTAGGCCAATATCTATACTACCAGCACTTAGTAAAATATTTGAAAAAATTATATATTCCCAATTATTAGATTACTTCACATACAATAATATACTTCATAAAAATCAGTTTGGATTTTCCAAGGGTAAAAGTACTACTGATGCTGGAATTGCACTTCTCAAACATATTCTTGACGCTTGGGAAGAAAAGCAAGATGTAATTGGCATTTTCTGTGACCTTTCTAAGGCATTCGATTGTGTTGATCATCAAACACTATTAAAGAAGCTAGAACATTATGGTGTCTCTGATAAATCAGTTAGTCTTATGAAATCGTATTTGTACAATAGAACTCAGAAAGTAGTGATTAATAGAACTGAATCTACCGGAGCCCCCATCAATATGGGTGTGCCACAGGGATCAATATTGGGCCCATTGTTGTTTCTAATTTATATAAATGACCTTCCCAACTACGCGAATAATTTATGTGAGACAGTACTATTTGCGGATGATACTTCTTTAGTTTTTAAAGTAAACAGAGGTAATAACTGTTCGGACGAAGTAAATAGTGCCCTCTCTAAAGTTTCATACTGGTTTAATAGTAATAATTTAGCACTTAACCCCAAAAAAACTAAATGTGTTAAATTCTCATTACCTAATGTTGAGCAGACAACATTAAATATTAATTTGAATGACGATGAAGTCGAGTTTATTGAGAGTACAAAATTTCTAGGTATCACACTAGATTCTCGACTGCAATGGGATCCACATATTGAGGCCTTGTCAAGTAGACTTAGTTCAGCGGCATTCGCTGTTAAGAAAATAAGGCTTTTAACTGATATTGAAACGGCAAGGTTAGTATACTTTAGTTATTTTCATAGTGTAATGTCATATGGACTGCTATTGTGGGGCTCAGCTGCCAGTATTGAAAATATTTTTGTACTCCAAAAAAGAGCTGTTCGCGCCATATACAATCTACGGCGAAGAGATACATTGAGAGAATTGTTCAAAGAAATAAATATTTTAACTTTGGCAGGCCAATACATTTACGAAAATTTAGTTTATGTAAGGAAACACTATGATTCATTTGCTAAGAACAGCAATATTCACCAGTTTAATACAAGAAATAAAGATAAACTTGCCGTTCCAAGATTTAGGCTTGCAAAAACTAGAGGTTCATTCATGGGGAAAGGCATAGCCTTTATTAATAAAGTTCCACAACAAGTGATTGATCTTCCTTTGCATGAATTTAAAAACCATGTTAAAAAAACGCTCATGGGTAAAGGTTATTATAAAGTAGACGATTATCTTAAAGATCAAAATGCGTGGAAATGATGTAACACATAACTTGCTACTATAAGTACTTTTTTGAAGTAATATAACATTAAGTCTATGTTGTTGCCAATAATCCTGTCACCCTGTTGTAATTATTTGGTAACGATATATTAAAGTTTGTAAATATCGTTACTTATGGCTGTTACAGCTGATAAGTTTCTTGCGCCCGTTCTTCTTGTCAGCTAAAAAAGTCTGGAACGGGTGGTAGGAAAATATAGACGATTCAAAAGTACTTAATAAAAGTTTATTTGAATAAAGCTTATTTGACTTTGACTTTGAAGTTTCTTACAGAGAGGGTATCGACGGCTTCTTCTGAGTTCCACTTGATGCTTCGCTGAGATCGGAGAAAGTAAAGAGTGCGATTTCCCCCCAACTTCGCCTTTTATAATCCCCCAGAATCATTCACTCTCTGCAGGAAACTCACCCCACACAATCTAAGCATCTTTTTTTTTCTACCTTCATTTCCCTACTTTACATAAATTATTCCTAAAATTTTCCCTTCTCCTTCAAAAATGGGGAGAATTCAGTTTTGTCTTACTCAACTTATAAATATAATATTTAAGTTACTAATCTTACAAAATGAACCCCTATACTAATCAATAATTTCAACGTACAATTCAACTAACCAATAACCTCCTATGTTCAAGATTCTCTATACTCAAGCGCACAATGCCACTCAATTTGTAACCAAATTAAAATTAATCTGTTACCTAAATATTTCTCTATACTGACATTTCAGCTACATTTGATTTAAGTAATTCATACAATTGTATGAAACAACGTTTCAATCATAAATAAATCAACAAGTTTTCCCCCTTACATCATTTCTAACAAAACTAACAACTTTGAATAATATTCAGCATATTTACCCAGAATCATATGAAATTATTGTACTATAAACATAGAACTCTGATTAATACGAATTTTATATTCACAACAAATTGAACCTCCCATATGCTACAATTTGAATCCAACCTTTTTCAATCTTTTTATCTCGCCTTCCCCAAAATATCATAACCTCTAGAATCAATTTGCTAAAATACGTATTACAACATTTTCCATTAAGTATTCGGTCCAATTAAACCTAAAATTTCCGATCAATTTAGCATCACAATGTTGGTACTTTAAAAACCCTAATTGGCAACACCCATCCGACTACTTTTACATTTTTTTAAATGCCTACCCTCATTTGAGTTATAAACCTGCAGCATAAAATCTCGCTTTCGAAGAAACTTCATATCAATCTTTCTTCGTACAACACCCAACGACAAGACAAACTTTATTAGGCTCCATTCACATTTTCCCATTAAATACTTTCTTATTACACCTTCAATAACTATTGTTTATGTTTTTTTTTTTTTTTTTAATAATATTTCTAGATTCATCCTTACAATATTTCTATTAATTAATTATCTCCCTTTTATTTCACAATTCGAGTTTTCAATTTACCACTAAACTGTCAACTAAACTCCGCCCAGAATAAAACATAGTTTCATTTCTTTTCTTTCTCTCTGTGTTATCTTTGAACATCAAACCATATTATAAGATCAAATTAAGCTTCCATTTTAATTTCAAATCTCCAATTTAACTGTGTCATGACGCAAAGGCATGGTATGACAAAGTACCCTAATTTAAGCAAATACCGCCTACGATTAACAAAATGTACTAGATCCACTACAAAATTCTCCAAGCCAACTAAACTTGCATTTATCCCCCAAATCTAACTAATGTCTAATATTTCCTAAAACAAAATTTAAATTTACAACTATGATTTAGCAAAGGATAGGGGACTTGCCTTGCGACCCTCAGTTACCATCTGGCAATCGATTTCTCATCGATCGATCCACTGGAACGACCTACTATATTTAATTTCGTTCTTTAGCTAAAACACATCACGTGGTGTGACACTACTGACAACTTACAGAAATAATTAACATCGAATTCAATCCTTTTTTAAGTAATCTTTTAAAATAAATTATTATAATGATATTCGAGAGGCTCTAATAAAATTTGATAAATAAACAATAATAAATATAAATAAATTTTAAGCCTATTAGCGTCGTTACCTACACAGAGACAAATATTTGAATTTTAGCGCCGTGAAAGATTAAAGAACTTCCTACATTATTGCTAACTCAAAACCTGAACTACTCTTTATTATAATAACTTGTTCGATAGTTAAATAATATTATGCTCAGTATGAAACAAAATTCGAAAAATATTTGAGATAAAATAGCATGTTCAGTTTTGAGCCGTTACAGCTCGACCCCAAAATCCTGCACAGGTGACAAGACTACGTATTGGATCCGGAGTAGGATTTTCCTTCTCAATTCTCAAATATTTATTCCGCCTCTACTCTTAATCCTCAATTTTTACTCATACATCCCTTTTGTATAATAAAAAAAACCCTTCCCCTTAATAACCCTAACCATTATTATTTCTCCAAGATCAAAGAATTGTTGGGTGAAACCTAATGTAAATGAGATTTAGATTGTAGAGTGTATTTAAACCAAGACAATATTGAAAAGTTATCAAGCGAGTTTTAAGTTTTATGTGACTTTTGCCAATTCCGTCTTATGTATATTCAACACCAGAGTCGTACAAGATCACAGTAAGGTGTGGGTTGTGAATCCACAACTTCTAGCAAGTCTACATGCGACAAATAAGTCTTTTTCTAACCTTATGAAAAAGTTTGCGTATGACGCTACATATTTGTGCATTGAACCCTTCCACAATCAAGTATTACTCCTTTCTTGCCAACAGGGCCTACTCCGTCGGTTCGAAGTGAGCCTATACAATGACCCTATATTTCCAAAAGCTTACTTAAGACTCTAGAACAACCCTAATATCGCCTTGGAGAGTGTGCAGTTGTCGAGTTCATATTCATAGCTCTTAGCTTCTAGTGTAGTATGAATTTCAGACAGTTGTTCACACCAGGACAATTTACAAACGTCAATAGTGTTTGTTTTCTCTCTTTTTTTTTTCTCTAACCTAACACCAAAAGTCCTACTGTACAAAATTCAAGTTTGTCAACCCTAAACGCCGGTCCGGCCGCAAGCACAAACCAAACGCTAGAGCAGTGTGGTGGTCCTATCTCTCGGAAAAATAATAAGTCTGCATTCAGGTTTCACATATGTTATAATCCAAAGCCCTCCATATAGAATCTATATTTTAATTCCAATTCCTAATCCACATTAACTCTCATTCTATGCAATCTTTTAAATTAACATCCCATTCATACTCATAAACTAGATTAGATTCTCATTCTATTCATCTGTTCTCTTCATGCAGCATTCACTGTCTTCATTCACTAGCCTACATTCACGCCACCTAAGATTATATCATAGCTACACCCTGAATGCAAATATAAATAACTAAATTGGGTAGAGATTAATCATACAATGTTAGGATTCAATACGCCGATTGTCACCAAACATAATTATATGCAAAATTTACAATAAAGTATTATCTCAAATTCGTTACGAAAAATTAATCTTATGTTACGCACTTTCTACACTACGCGACACACTATAATAATACACGCCTCACACGTTAAACGAGAGTGAATTTTACACGATATGTTAAAGTTAAACAACCCTTTTATATATGAAATTATTTCAAGTTAACTGACTCATTATCAATTTAAGTTAACGGTGTACTTAATTGTATATGCCTTTTCTATTTCATAAAGCTGCTTAAACACAGTCGGATATTCTACCGATTACCTAGATCTACATCAACTTAACGTCTACCTAGACCTATATCTAAACAGAAAAATTTCCCCCCCGGAAAGAAAAGCCACCGACACACCCCTCTATCTGACCTTACAATTTCAACCAACTCGAACAACGAAATATGTTTTAATTAACTTGGACAATTAACTAATTTTTTGTCCAACCCGTAACGTACCAAGTGAATAACACTCCATCAGAGAATTATAATTTTTTTTTTAAATTAGACTTTGACCTTTCTCTTTTTTTTTTTTTCATCAGACTAACAATCGAGTTGTTAAAATTTTGTAAGCTCAGACAGGCTTTTCCCTTGCCCAACAGTCTCTATACAAAGTTACCCCTTTTACCATTTATTAGTCAACTTAAGAAAAAAACAATTGATATTTGATACTTATACAAGATACTATCTATTATTTACAAAGCTTATTTATAATACCTAGACAAATGTATAGTGTTAAACCTTCCTCGTTCCTTGCCAGACTTAGGGTCTACAAGTAAATACACGTTCTTAAACGGATTAGCGCCAACCACATACGGACCCTCATACAATGGTTCGAACTTTTTCGTAATTTTTAATTTCGCATCAGACTTATTTAATTTCCTTATCTTAACCAAATCACCTATTTGATATTGAATGATACGATATTTCTCATTAAATTTGTTCTGTCGTAATTGCCCTGCCTTCCTTAAATTCTCACGAGCTTTCTCCCTAATTTCGTCTACAGGTAGAGATACCACACCATTCGGCAAATTGTCATCAAAAGATAGTCTCGTAGGTTCACTATATAAAATCTCGCAAGGAGTAAAACCCGTACTTTCATGGTAAGTGTTATTATATAGAACTTCTAATTTGGGCAATATATCAACCCAACCTTTATGATTTGTCCTACAATAAGTTCGGAATAATCGTCCTAACTCCTTATTTACTCTTTCCGTAGTATTAGGCCTAGGATTTCTAACTGTGGTATAAATAACTCTCACCCCTTCTTCTTTCATAACTTCCTTCCACATCCTACTAGCAAATTGCGACCCATTATCCGTCATTATAGCTCTGGGTTTGATTATGCGAAAGAATTTTCTCACCTTAGTTAGTACCGAAATTGCAGTTGCTTTTCTAAGATCATAAAATTTCACAAACTTACTAAAGGAGTCTTGCACAACCAAAATATAATTCATACCGAACTTCCCCGACGGAAGTGGACCATACAAATCTGCCATAACGATATCTCCTACATTCTCAGTTATGATTGAGCGACAAGGACCTACATACTTAGCTGTATCGCTCTTAGTTATCTGACAATCGTGACACCCCTTTAATAGACGTTTGACCTGTTTAGTTAATCCTTTCCAAAAAAATCTATCCCTAATGTACTTAATGATTTTGTAAGCCCCTTGATGTCCCATTTCGAAATGTACCTGCCAAATAACTTCCTCTCTAATTGATTCCGGTAAGAATAACACCTTTCTACTTCCCTCGCCAGGTAAATAATATAATATTCCATCACCTAATACACACCTTTTAGAAATTTGACTTACTCTACCATTTATTCCAACCCCACTGATTAAAATTCTAATTATTTCTCCTATCTCCACATCTTCCCGTTGTAGCCTAGCTAAATCCTTTAATTTTTCAAGTAACTCTTTATTAATTCCTCTCTCAGTGTAAAATATTCTAGGCGAATTAGTTTTATCCTCCTGTAATAAATCCCCTTCTGGTTGATATCTTGATAACACATCAGCTACTACATTATCTCTACCTTTTACATGTTGAACTACATATTGAAACTGTTCTAAATAATTTATCCATCTAGTTACTCGCGCATTGTATAATTTACTATTCTTTACAAATGTTAATGCTTTATGGTCCGTTCGTATTATTACTTTAGCCCCTCTTAAATAAGTCTCAAATTTTTCCAAACAACAAATTATCGAATAGAGCTCTTGTTCAGTAACTGTCCAATTTAGTTGTGCTCCTCTTAGTAATTTACTATGAAACCCTAAAATTTTTATCTCCCCTTGATTATCCTTTTGATACAAAAACCCCGCTAGCCCTATTCCCGAACTATCTGTCTGTAAATAATACGGCTTAGTAAAATCTGGATGATTCAATTCGACAGTGTTAATAAAGAGTGACTTTATTTTTTCAAAGGCTTCCTGCTCCGATTCTCCCCATTTCCATTTCTTTTCCTTTTTTAGAAGTTCACATAAAGGTCCCGTATGAAAACTATAATTAGGTATAAATTTGCGATAAAAATTACAAAGTCCTAAAAATGCCCTCACCTGTTTCAACTTTTTTTGGTGTAGGAAATAATTGAATTGCCCTAACTTTTTCGGGATCTGTACGAATTCCGTCAGTTGAAATAATATAGCCTAGCATCTTTACTTCAGTACTCAAAAATTCACACTTTTCTAGATTACAAGTTAACCCTGCCTGTGATAATTTCCCTAATACTATATCTATGTGTTCTAAATGCTGAGATAGTGTTCCCGTAGTTATGATCGCTAAATCGTCAAGATAGTTTATACAAAAATCTCTAACCTCGTGACCTAGTATAATATCAAGTCTGCGCGAAAATGAACCGACTGATGTCTTCAACCCCTGAGGTAGAACATTATAAACATAGGATTTTCCGTTAAATGAAAACCCCGTATACTTTTTACTAGCTTCCGTTAGAGGGACTTGGTAGTATGCATTTTTCAGGTCTACAATACTAATGAACTTTGCCCCATGAAAAGAGTTTAGAACGTCTAACTGTAATGGCGGCTTTTCGGTCTCAGCTATCATATATTTATTTATCTCTCTAGCATCTAATAATACACGGATCGACCCGTCTCTTTTTAACGTAAAAGTTAATGGGCTACAGTACGGCGTGGTTGAGCGACTAATGATCCCTTGCTCTTCCATCTCCATTAATTTAGCCTCTACCTTATCCCTATACGCATACGGTATTGGATACGTTCTCTTTACTACGGGAGTATGCGGCTCCATGGCAATAACATGTTCATAGCAATTTGCTCTACCTAATCTAGAGGTAAATAAACTCCTATGCTTCATTAGAACTTCCTCTAAAGCTTTCTGTTTATCTTTATCTAATTTTGACTTTTGTAACATACCCCTAATATTCTCATCCACATTCTCTTCATCTAACATGCTCACATCAAAATCTGTTGGTGATTTACAATTACTAAGAACAGTATTCCCCTTAAAGAATTTAAACAACCTCTTTTCCTCTCCTATAATTATTTCAACCCCTTCTTCTTCTCTATTAAGTTTTATCGACGCTTGATTCTCTTTCATCCAATCAAAACCCAATATCAAATTAGCACTAAGACCCGGTACAATCAAAACAGTTATATCTCGCTCAAAAGGTCCGATTCCCAAGGTAACTAAAGCAATTTTCTTTATCTCTACACTCTTTTGTCCTACAGCAGTTTTAATTAGAAATGATTTAATAGGCATAACGGGTATCGATGGTCGTCTTTCTACTAAACTATTCCAAAACTCCTCCGAAATACATGTTATATCACTACCTGTATCCAATAAAGCTACAATATTTTCGTCAAAAATCTGTACTAATAATTCTGATTTGAATACCTGTGTATCTGTTTTATTCGTGGATTCTTCATCAAAAACCGCATTTAATTCATTATTAGAGTCGATCAAAAGTTGTTCTACCTTTAACTTTAACAACTCTACTATTTGGCTAGGAATATCTTGAACTATCCCCTCTATTTCGCTATACCCTAACCCTATTCTAGTATAATTATCCTTAAGATCTAAACCTATCGGTATCCTAACACCGGTTTTATTTCTTCCTAAAGATTCACCTGGACACCAATTCATCCTAACCATCATATTATAATTTGGGTCCCCTGTGGCTGAAGCTGATCCGAGGACTAAAGACTCAACTTCCACTAGTTTAACATTTCACTATCTACTACATTTGACTTATCATTTAAATTAATTGCTTGTACTTCAGCCTCCTTCGGTCTCTGCCACTGCCTATAATTCTGTTGGTATCCCCTTTTCTTCTTCTCCCATTCTTTAAAATTCTTAGACGTAGATGTGCCCGGTACTTCCTGCTTCTGGATATTGTCCATACTCCTTAGAAATTCGGCCGCTTCTATTATGGTTTCTATTTTATTTGTCACAAATACTTGTTGGATGAATTTTGGGTAATGACGTATAATATCGCCAATCAATTGTTTTTCCGGAATTTTATAGCTTAACATTTGAGCTCTACCTGTCAACTTCAAAAAATGCTCCACCATGGTGGGAGTCTCTGCTCTATTCCAAACTCCATGTACTATTTTCCTTCTCAATTCGTTTTGTTCATTTTCTCCCCAATATGCTTTCAGAAAATCTACTTTAAAGTCTGCTAAACCTGTCCATCTCCCCTTATAGATCCGGGACCAATCCTTTACACTTCCAGTTAAACATTCTCGTATTAAATCTAGTTCATTGCCCGATGTTCCTAACTTCTTCAAATAGGTCTCTAAATCTTCTATAAAATCAACCGGATGAATCGACGATTCTCCGAATTTTGGTCTATCTAAGTTTATGTTCTTGACATTACACATCACGTACTTATGAATATCTGCGCCCGGACTAGTTTCTTTAATTACATTCCCATGCACCTCATCACAATCCATTCCTTCATTATTCAATGACGTTACCTCAACTATTGGCGATTCCTTTTCCCCTCCGGTAGTTTCCTGGATAGTTCGCTGCGTTTTCTTAACTTCCCCACTCAGAACATTTACTCTTCTAGTAAGCACCCCTATGGTACGACTCAACATACGCTGTATGGTCACCAATTCCCGTGAACGTGTCGACTTCGGTCGCCTTATAGTTCTAACTATCGGATGGGGTTCATCAAGCACTCTAGAATCTCTAACTTCCACCTCTTCCGGTTGAACAGGCCGATTAGAGTCACTATTGATTTCTTCTATGTTTCCTAATTCGTCATCTGGCTCATATCGTTTGGGCACTCGTCGAACACGAGATGGTTTTCCCATTTTGATATTTAATCTCTACAATAGCTTTTGAAACTCTCCTTGTTTTTTTTTTTTTTTTTTTTTGTAAGGTCAGATCTTCAAATAATTAAAATATAGTACCCGTACTAATTTGGTTTTAAAAAATCCACCGCTTTGGATTCCACAAAACCACGCTCCCTAATATTCGACTAATGTAAATGTTGAAACTAATCATTTCGAATTAAATATCTAATTCTCAGAAAAACGTCAATCACATTCTTTGCTACCATTACTATTCTACCTATACATGATTTAAATATTTTAAACTTTCCTTTTATCATTAAATCCCAACACATTATACCTCCCTAGCCAACTTCCTCAACGTTGTTTCCACAACTAAAACGTCTTAGTAACTAGTTCTACAACGACCCCCAGTTAGATAATTTTCGAAAGTCTCGACGATTAGTTACAAAATTAATTCACCTCGGATAAATATTTCAAAATGATAATCTATAAATGACTAACTCAAATCTTAAACGATCATGATCCCTTCAATAGCACAATCTCAAAGGTAGGTTACTAAGTTAAACTAAAATCTAATCACCACATACTAAGTTTTCTAGTTTCAATTTAAAAGTTTATTAAAATATTTCACGACCCCATCATTTTATGCTGCTAATATCCCTCTAACTTCACTATTACTATTCAGAAATTAGCGAAAACACACAAACTCTAAAACTATTTATTACATTATACGCTAATATTTTTTTTTTTTTTTTTTTTTTTTTAAATTTTTAAGTTGAATCTAGAATTATCTTACAACACTCACTAACCCTAAATTCATCCACGACTTCAGTATTACTAAACGTTACTGCCGTTCCTATTATCTAACGCATCAATCGTATAATATTAAGTTAACCACAAACGTGATAAAGGCAACGACAGAATTCATCTCTCAACCTGCCAATGACAAAACGTCAATCCTTCTTAAATGATTAGAGTTAATCGTTTATCGTATACCTATAAAGTAATTATGGACAAAACTTTCTGCATGTCCTTATCATTTTCACTGTTAATTAACGCTGAAAACTTACAAAATATAATTTAACCTTATTGGCATAAACAAAAACTTATTATATATGTCATTAAAATAAAGGAATAGGAATCTGTCAAGTTGACGTTTCGTTCAGAAATCGATAACATGTAATTTCTTTGGCCGCGTTCCTGACCTTATTCACATTCAGCCATTTACGTAACAACACGCTATTACTAAAAGTTACACAGACAATGTTACGCACACGTGCGTATACATTTAATAAAATTACTACAAATCTCGTGTCCTATCAACCACAATTTTGAACAATTAATTCGATTTTACGAATGATAAAAAATAAATAAAAGAGTGCACACGTGTGACCACACATTTTTTTTTCTTTAAGAATCATAGCTTTGACACAACAAAGCACCTATGATTTCGCTATAGCCGTAAATTCAATTGACAGTCTACCTATCACCGTCATCCTACTTCGCAATCATCAAATTAACAAGACTAGAATTTTATAATCGTACATATCCTATGATCTGCTTTATTTCTTAGGTATAAACAAAAGAAGAACAAAAGTTTTTTTTTTTTTTTTTTTTTTTTTTATAACGTGTCTTTAAAAATAACGTTGAAGTTTCTTATTTTACTTTCCCTCAAGGTCAATAGTTGGGAAGTATTGATCCCAAAGTGACTTATGCTATTATTTTGTCAAATCTCTTTGACACCGCACGACAATATTAATGCGTATTGACATATGATTGATAAAAAACCGCCAGGCACTCGTTGTCCTTAGTTATACATTTAAAATCGTATATGTGGTTACCTATAAAAATGTCCTTTTTTTTTCTAACTTAATCATATCAGTGAATAAAATCCAAGTCAGAATTCAATTTTTAAATTGGTCTCGGTCCATGGCCGAAAAGTGGATTCGGTCGGACCTTGATGCGGACCTTTGAACAGAGTAAAATAAATTTGACTTGAGTAGATAAACCGGAACTGGGAAAATAATTATATCGATTATCGATAGTGTATATCAATAAAAACTATCGCGATACGATTTGCTTAACTACGCAATTTACCTTAAACGAGACTATACTGTATGAACAAGTAATAATTTAACCGCATAATTGTATCATTGTAACCAAACGTAGTGTGTAAAATGACTATAGAACCAAATGCAATACAGTTAACCTAAGTGTCGATAATTTACGTAAATATCGACAAAGTATCAGAGACGTCGATAGTCTTGGCAGCACTATAATGACAATGAAAACATTAAATGTATCGAAAATACTTTACAAGATTTGTCCTAAAACAGTGGTTATTTGTATATTTGTTTTCAGAGATATTTAACTAAGATCTTACAAATGATTCGCAAAACGAAAGTTTCAAGGACCAGCCAAAGTGACAAGTTAAACGCCATAACTCGTACCAGAATGATAACTTAACAACCATTGGAAAAGAAAATCAGTGTTTCAACATATCAAACCTTTATACCCACTTCACCGCAACAAAATGTGACTGTCACAATCTCACTTGTTAACAGTCACTCACTCCCAAACCACACAAAACCTGAAGATTCGCAATAATAATATGAAATCCTGGTCACGGTATCAACGAAAATGTAACCGACGACCTAACTACAATGAATCTAGATGATCACGGCCTATGCAAGAGACTAAAACCTAAGTGGAAACCTAATAACCTACAGGACAGGAGGATAATCAAAATCCGCTTACTACTTACCGTTGATTATAACTAAACTATTGAACCTAAATTTTACTGGATTAAATAACCTCCAAAATACAATTTACTAAGTTTGCTTTATCCAACCTTAACTAACCTACAAAGAACCTTACTAACGAGCTTTGTGTGATCTGAGAGGGCCTGTGAAAGTCTAATGGAGGAACCCTGGATGTGATAATTAGTGAACCCAAATTCTTTTAAAAGTGTGATTAGTATTGATTTTCATTTTCCAATAGAAGTATTCGCTTTCATTACTAGGTCTTAATTAGTCCTGCTATTACATTTATTTCTAAAAGAAAATACCACTAAATGAAAGATATTCTATCTCTATTGATATAACCAGAAAAATAGAAATTAAGTCTGTATTTTTCTTAAGTGAGTTTACTTTACTTTCATATTAATTCTTAATAATTGTCATACTACCAAGGGAAATCCCATAGTTCTTTAGTGTCAAAAATGGGAATACTATAAATAAAGAGGAAAGCGTTCCCAATTACGTTCCGTAGATGAAGTAAGTATGAGCGAAATAAACCTACGTTGATAGGAAATGATCAAAGTGAATTTATGAGTTAAATGGAGTATTGTTATAAGGTAAAAAAGGGTAAGTTCAACCATAATAGACTGCAAGGTAAAAAGAGGTAAGTCGGGTTATAGAGAAAAGTTAAATTTGAGCAATTCTCTTCCGCTGCCAAGTGTCAAATTATATGCCATGTATGACGTTATTCCAAATAATGTAAATTATCTGTTGTCAACTTAGTTCGTTAAAATAAGAGAGATTATTTCAGGTAAGTTAAGAAGTTTTAGTCGCCTGAGATCAAAGTATAATAAAATTTTCAGCGCTATTAAATAAGAATTCTTTTACTTTCTGAAGTTATTGTACAAGTAATGAATATGCAATTGTGTTTTTGCCAGCTAAGGTATGGGCCCGCTCCCCGCCCGATACAATGAGTCTCGTCTCCGTACTTGGTCAACTCCCTTCTGGCCAGCCATATTCTTTCATGACAAATTTAATTAATGAATATTTTTAAGTTATAGTACTTAGTCTTTGTCAGTCAGTTTTAATAAAAGAGGGCAAGCAGAGTGCTTTCAAGCGAACTACCAGTTTCTCACAATGAAGAATTCTCCTTCAATTGCGATGGCTGAATTACGAATTTAAATTTAGAATAATTAAATAATTAGTTCTAGTATGACTGTTTAACATTATAACAGATGGACACAACATTACTATCCATATACTTGGGACACTGATAGTTCTCAAATTCTGAAGGAAAGACAATTCTATACAAGGTAAAATTCTATGACGGGATTTCCATACTTCAATCTCAACTAAATTATAAATATACAACCATAAACTGAATTGACTTCAGGTCATTTACTAAAGGTTAAAGCAGTATTTCGATTTAATATTGAGTAGACTTGGCAATATTTGTTCTCAATTGTAAACTAGATTCTATTTCTAACATCTTTCAATTGAGTTGGCTGGTGGAACATAGTTTAAATATTTGAACTCAGATAAAAGATATGTTGTCATTATTATTTGTGAATTTTATATATTCACTAAATAATATGATACTTTCATAGTTGGTAGATACTTTTCAAAGTATTATTTCTCGGTTATTCATAAACATCATTCTGTTAATTTGAAAGGTTTACTCAAAGCATTGATCTAGTGACCTAGAAGTTGTGAATCGACCTTAACTTACTAGAGACACGAGCTTATTCCATACACTCAGATCTTGTTTCAGCACTCCTCTCAAAATTACCAAAATAGTTTATTCTATCTATAAACAATCGGTTCAACCATAGCTCCCTTCGGCCAATCCAATTCAAAGATAAATAATCTATTCTTTATTTATGATTCTACTCCATCTATTAAATCATTATTCAATATTAACTGTAAAGGATATCTAAATTAAATTAAGAGTAAATTAATTTGTGGGTACTTACTGAAGCTTGCAAAGTCTACACAATTTAGCACACTGTAGTAATCATTCACAACACTGATTCTATGGAAGATTGATACTATCCTATTGGATTATAACCAGTAATTCCACATAAACTTTCGTCCATTATATTGTACACTTCCGCATTCACCATGTTCCATTCCTAAGTCATCCTACCTCTTCACCGCCTATATAAATTCGAATGTTCCACTTGGTGACCCACGGCGGCCATTTTGTCGACCCGATTCTCAACACCGCCTACCTAAATTTCGAATCACTACCTATTGACCTCGGCGGCCATCTTGACGACGCCTACCTATTTGCGGCCTACCTAAATCCGATACACTACGAAGTGATCTACCTCTCCACCGCCTACCTAAAAGCTCCTATCTTGTCTACCGTTCCTGCTGTTACCTTGCTGACAACACGACCTTCTTGAGGATGTCTAACCTTTTACCAGCATCCAAGTTTCCCTCCCGCCTTGAGATGCTAACCTAAGCTACTGTTCCTACGCGCCTAACAATGAATTTATAAACCTAATGAATTTACCTGCCTACCAACGACTAAATTCCGATTTCCTATGCAATATTTGGGATGCTTACCATCATCCCCGACGCCCCGATCCTGTACAGCGTGAGCAAGCATGACTCCCCTAAACTCCCCTAACAGCTTGGGCGTGGCCATATTTGATTGGGATGGAACAAATAGGCACCTACAAAGAGGATTAACATTACCAAGCCATATCCTCCACGTTCAAACGGGATTACATCCACACACCGTTCGGACCGTTGGTTGATGAGCGAGTTGGCTAGCTTGGTAACCTTAAGCGACTAAACTAGGTATCTTTCAACAGAAACCCGCATTGCACGCCACAGAGCAATGCTATTTTACCTACCCCTTTGAGGATTGACCGAACGCCCAATAAAGACACAAAACTAAAGAGAAATCTACCCCCCCTTTATTTCCCCCTGATTGCTTAAACAAATTTCAAACAACCTTAAACCATGAAAATTCTTGAAACTATTGGGAAATTTACTTTACTTCATGAAAATTCGCAAGCAAAATCTACATACTTTAATTTCAAGCTTACTTATACCATATAAGCCCTAATTAAAGCATATAAGCAAAAGACTCGCACCCGGTTGCGGACCTATACGTCAAAACCTCAATTAAAAACACTATCTTCCTGACTTCTTGATGTTTCTTGCGTTAAAATAAAATACTACTTGATTGAATTTCTTTTTTTCTTTCTTTTTTTGGTCTGGCAACCCTGACCGATACACTTGTCAAATAAACCAGCTGATATTTTAATTATATTAAATTGTTTAAACTTAGTAATTTCTATAATAAGTTGTGCTTAAATTATTCTTTACTGTATAAATAGTCACGAAAAGTGTTATAAGTACAATCGGTGTGGTATTATTTGAAAAACAAGTGATCTCAAATTCGTAACGGCGCCGGCGGAGCGGCATCCAAATGTCACTGGAGAAGATATAAAAGGCGATTAAACTTCGTAGAAGAAACGACAAATTGTGATCTGCTGCATATTAAACCGGGGGAGTACATTTATTCCTTAATTTTAGTGATTAATAGGTACCCATAGGTATAGGTTATATAGGAAAATATGAAGACAAAACTTTGTGACTGAATTGAATTTGCATAACCCTACCTAAAACCACAGTGGCGGATTGTTTTCCAATTTAAACTAATACATTGACCATTCCACTTGTACAAAACTCACTAATAGTGAGTAACGTCACAACTCAAAACAATCTGGCACAGTTATAACCTCTCTTTACTTGACAAAAGTGGAAGTAAAGTTGAAGGTGGCTACTACTGTCACAGACATTCAATATACTGTTACACTTTACAGGCATTATATTTGTACATCAACACATCAGATCTACTTCACTTTTATACAATAATTTTGGGGAACCATTCTGCTTTTTTTTCTTACAATATTACTTAGTTATATACAATATTGTTCAGGTATTAATTAATTTCCATTCTAGACTATCAGTCACTCAGTTTTAACTTCATTTAAGTATAGTTAGGTACCTACATTTGTTTACTAAATTCATAGGTATTGACTGACATACACAAAAAGAAAAAGGTTTACCTTGCTTTTATAGTCAAAGTTGATACCTAGTAATAGATATATATTTGCTACCATTGCACATCAAATCTATTATAAATAATAAACATATACCTATTTTAATTTACTGACCTCACTTTGCTTAACTTATTTTTTAATATATTTTTTTTGTATTTCTTTTTTTGTGACATAGGAATCACACTGACAACTTGTAAAAAAATTTGATTATTGATCACTTATTGTATACTTGCAGTGATTGCGGATTGCAAGTTCCATCTAGCTCAATAACAACATGATGACCCGTAAGGCAACCGCAAAGGATGTGGAGATCAAACTCAAACATGCACTAGAGGATTTGAAGGCAGCCAAAGAGCTTAATGACACCCTATTGCTGGAACGTGAAGACAGTGAACGCGAGATTCTTAAGACCATATCCCGGAACACTGTCCTCAAAAATGAGCTTGCCGAAGTTCATACAAAGTATTCTGAGATTGTAGATAAATACAACCAGATGCAAGTTTATATAGAAAAATTTAGAGAATGTAGTGACACTCATGAACAGGCATTGAGTCGCATTACCGACCTTGAAATTAGTTTGTCTCTTGCTCAAAAGACCATTTTAGAGTTAGAAAAAGAAAATAAAACCTTTGTAGAAGAGAAGCATTCTCAAAGCCTGTTTAGCGAGTTACAGCAATGTGATTCTGCAATATATTATGATAATTCAACCTTGGCATGTAATAACTATAATGACAAATCTGTTGTCATTAGAAATAATTGTCAACTTAATAGTGGAAAGAAAATCAAAAAATATATCCGCTTAAATAGATATATTAAGAAAACTCAAAGGTTGATAAAAAGGCAAAATTATTATAGCCAATTTTCAAAGCTGAGGAAAGAGCGTAAGCAATTATTAGGGCAATTAGATGTAATTAATAGGGCATCATGTAATAACAGTAAAGAATGTGAAAAGGTAAATAATCAATTAAGTGAAAAAATTGACAATTTGGAACTTTCACTAAGGGAAATGTACAATAATTTAAGTAATTTTTCTCGCAAACAGCTAAATTACCAAATGCTGGCTGCAAATGACATGATTGACATGTGTAATTATAATTCAGACCGTTTCGAATCCCTTGGTAAAAAACAGAATTGTAGCTGTTTGAACCACAATAGTATTATAAGACAATGTCATGAAGTTCAGGATGTCCCAGAGCATTTACCTACCTACTCAGTGAGTGAGCCTGAAGTTTCTGATAATAACCCAACTAACCTAATTACCCACTTAATATGTGAACCACCAGAGGTCTCATACACTTGCAATTCAATCAAAACTAATCCTTGTTCTGAAAATAACTGTTGCGAAACAATTATGTTTTGCGATGAGATGGGTAAGGATCTAGGCCAATTAATTCAGAAACACTCCAAGGAAAATATAATTAATTATTGTATGCCTGGGTCAACTATGGATGACATGATGAAAATTATTGTTAAAAAATCATTTAATGAAAACACTAATTTGATAATTTTAATAGGAAATAGGGGTAATGTGAACAAAAACCAATTGTTAGATTATTGTAATTCCTTATGCTCTCTAAAAGTGAGAAAAGTGATTTTGTTCACATTCCCATATAGCAAAAGTATGCCACAAATAGAAAATAATTTTAGGTATCAGTTGAACTTAACATTGAATACAGTGGCATTTCATAATAGTGAACAGCTGCACATAATTGACATCAATAAATTATTCAATAGTTTTTACTTGACAAAAGATAAATTCTATCTGCCTAGTTCTTTTAAGAGACAAATAGCATTATCGCTATCTTTTTACTTTAAACATTTAGCCAATAATCTGGCTAGTAAAACAACTGCTTTTATTGAGCAGTCAACTTTTGACATTTGTCATTCAACTTTGGAATCTGTTCCAAATAAAAATAACATTTTACTTGATTCAAGTAATAATAATTGTTTACATTTAAATTACCGTTTAAGACAATAGAGGCGTCCTCTAGCCCTGACTTAACAATAGAAAAGCCTAACTGTTTAAGAATTGTACACCAGAATATGCAAGGCTTTTCTGGCAAAGATTTAGAAATAAGCTTATTCTTAAATTCTGAAGATATTGATGTGTTATGTGTTACTGAGCATTGGTTGAAAAAGCACGAATTAGTTTTAAGTTTGGATAATTACAAAGTTGCTAGCTCGTTTAATAGGAAATCTGCTATAAGAGGGGGGTCACTAATTATTCTACATGATAGTTTACAATATAAAGAACGCAAAGATGTAGTATCCCTCTCAATTGAACGAACCATTGAGCTGTCTTGTGTGGAACTTGATCAAATAATTATAGTATGCGTATACAGACCCCCCACCGCAAATTACTCTGAGTTTGAGTCCACTATGGAGGAAGTCTTAAAAATGACCTGTAGGAAGAATAAAAAAGTCGCGATTTGCGGAGATTTTAATGTCGACATCTTAGACCCTAAATTAGCCAAACTGACGAGTAGGTTCATAAACTTATTTAAATCATTTAATTTGCTACATATTTTTAATGAACCAACGCGTATCACACCCACATCGGCAACCTGCTTAGATAATATTTTCTGTAACTGTAATGTCATTGAAAAATCAATTTTAAATTGTATTAAATCCGACCATAGTGGACAATTAGCCTCCATTGAGCACCATCATGTTCCACCTAAACGGGAAATAATGTGTAGGCCAATAAAAAAACACTGTATTGAAAAATTCAGAATCAATGTCACAAGTAAAATTGAAACATTACCAGAACCAAATTTTGAAGCCAATAACCTATATAATCATTTATTTAGCATAGTTCAAACTGAATTTAGTGAAACTTTTAAACAAAAAGTGATCAAATGTAATGATAGTACGAAATTTAGTGACTGGGCCACACCCGGTATATATAAGAGCAGAAGGAAATTATACGAACTTTATGCAGAGAAAGCTACTTCTTGTGATCCTAACTTCATTGAATTTGTCAAGAAGTATTCACAAACATTCAGAGAAGTTTGTATCTTAGCAAAGTCCAAGTACTTTTCAAATAAAATTAAATTAGCTGACAATAAAATTAAGGCTACTTGGAATATTATTAATAAAGAAACGGGCAAATCAAAATCCAATATAAATTCCTTCTGTTTAAAAACTGGTGATCAAACTTTTGAATCTGACAATGAGGTCGCTAAAGTTTTTGAAGATTTCTTTGCTAGAATACCTGCAGAAACTACCAGTACTCTTAGTGCTTGTCCCAACATCGCTGTCTCCCTTCTGGAGTCTAGTGTTGATAAGTGCAATGAAAGTTTTTCCTTTAAATATATAAATAGTGCAGATATCATTAAAGCTTTTAAAACAATTAATGTTAAAAAAACAGAAGATCTTTGGGGCATGTCAACAAGCATAATTAAATCAATAATTGATATACTAGCCCCTTACTTGGCTTTTATTTTTAACAAATGTATTGACGAAGGGGTCTTTCCTGATCTAATGAAAAATAGTAAATTGATTCCTCTTTTTAAATCTGGGGATAAAAGTGACCCAGCTAACTTTAGGCCAATATCTATACTACCAGCACTTAGTAAAATATTTGAAAAAATTATATATTCCCAATTATTAGATTACTTCACATACAATAATATACTTCATAAAAATCAGTTTGGATTTTCCAAGGGTAAAAGTACTACTGATGCTGGAATTGCACTTCTCAAACATATTCTTGACGCTTGGGAAGAAAAGCAAGATGTAATTGGCATTTTCTGTGACCTTTCTAAGGCATTCGATTGTGTTGATCATCAAACACTATTAAAGAAGCTAGAACATTATGGTGTCTCTGATAAATCAGTTAGTCTTATGAAATCGTATTTGTACAATAGAACTCAGAAAGTAGTGATTAATAGAACTGAATCTACCGGAGCCCCCATCAATATGGGTGTGCCACAGGGATCAATATTGGGCCCATTGTTGTTTCTAATTTATATAAATGACCTTCCCAACTACGCGAATAATTTATGTGAGACAGTACTATTTGCGGATGATACTTCTTTAGTTTTTAAAGTAAACAGAGGTAATAACTGTTCGGACGAAGTAAATAGTGCCCTCTCTAAAGTTTCATACTGGTTTAATAGTAATAATTTAGCACTTAACCCCAAAAAAACTAAATGTGTTAAATTCTCATTACCTAATGTTGAGCAGACAACATTAAATATTAATTTGAATGACGATGAAGTCGAGTTTATTGAGAGTACAAAATTTCTAGGTATCACACTAGATTCTCGACTGCAATGGGATCCACATATTGAGGCCTTGTCAAGTAGACTTAGTTCAGCGGCATTCGCTGTTAAGAAAATAAGGCTTTTAACTGATATTGAAACGGCAAGGTTAGTATACTTTAGTTATTTTCATAGTGTAATGTCATATGGACTGCTATTGTGGGGCTCAGCTGCCAGTATTGAAAATATTTTTGTACTCCAAAAAAGAGCTGTTCGCGCCATATACAATCTACGGCGAAGAGATACATTGAGAGAATTGTTCAAAGAAATAAATATTTTAACTTTGGCAGGCCAATACATTTACGAAAATTTAGTTTATGTAAGGAAACACTATGATTCATTTGCTAAGAACAGCAATATTCACCAGTTTAATACAAGAAATAAAGATAAACTTGCCGTTCCAAGATTTAGGCTTGCAAAAACTAGAGGTTCATTCATGGGGAAAGGCATAGCCTTTATTAATAAAGTTCCACAACAAGTGATTGATCTTCCTTTGCATGAATTTAAAAACCATGTTAAAAAAACGCTCATGGGTAAAGGTTATTATAAAGTAGACGATTATCTTAAAGATCAAAATGCGTGGAAATGATGTAACACATAACTTGCTACTATAAGTACTTTTTTGAAGTAATATAACATTAAGTCTATGTTGTTGCCAATAATCCTGTCACCCTGTTGTAATTATTTGGTAACGATATATTAAAGTTTGTAAATATCGTTACTTATGGCTGTTACAGCTGATAAGTTTCTTGCGCCCGTTCTTCTTGTCAGCTAAAAAAGTCTGGAACGGGTGGTAGGAAAATATAGACGATTCAAAAGTACTTAATAAAAGTTTATTTGAATAAAGCTTATTTGACTTTGACTTTGAAGTTTCTTACAGAGAGGGTATCGACGGCTTCTTCTGAGTTCCACTTGATGCTTCGCTGAGATCGGAGAAAGTAAAGAGTGCGATTTCCCCCCAACTTCGCCTTTTATAATCCCCCAGAATCATTCACTCTCTGCAGGAAACTCACCCCACACAATCTAAGCATCTTTTTTTTTCTACCTTCATTTCCCTACTTTACATAAATTATTCCTAAAATTTTCCCTTCTCCTTCAAAAATGGGGAGAATTCAGTTTTGTCTTACTCAACTTATAAATATAATATTTAAGTTACTAATCTTACAAAATGAACCCCTATACTAATCAATAATTTCAACGTACAATTCAACTAACCAATAACCTCCTATGTTCAAGATTCTCTATACTCAAGCGCACAATGCCACTCAATTTGTAACCAAATTAAAATTAATCTGTTACCTAAATATTTCTCTATACTGACATTTCAGCTACATTTGATTTAAGTAATTCATACAATTGTATGAAACAACGTTTCAATCATAAATAAATCAACAAGTTTTCCCCCTTACATCATTTCTAACAAAACTAACAACTTTGAATAATATTCAGCATATTTACCCAGAATCATATGAAATTATTGTACTATAAACATAGAACTCTGATTAATACGAATTTTATATTCACAACAAATTGAACCTCCCATATGCTACAATTTGAATCCAACCTTTTTCAATCTTTTTATCTCGCCTTCCCCAAAATATCATAACCTCTAGAATCAATTTGCTAAAATACGTATTACAACATTTTCCATTAAGTATTCGGTCCAATTAAACCTAAAATTTCCGATCAATTTAGCATCACAATGTTGGTACTTTAAAAACCCTAATTGGCAACACCCATCCGACTACTTTTACATTTTTTTAAATGCCTACCCTCATTTGAGTTATAAACCTGCAGCATAAAATCTCGCTTTCGAAGAAACTTCATATCAATCTTTCTTCGTACAACACCCAACGACAAGACAAACTTTATTAGGCTCCATTCACATTTTCCCATTAAATACTTTCTTATTACACCTTCAATAACTATTGTTTATGTTTTTTTTTTTTTTTTTAATAATATTTCTAGATTCATCCTTACAATATTTCTATTAATTAATTATCTCCCTTTTATTTCACAATTCGAGTTTTCAATTTACCACTAAACTGTCAACTAAACTCCGCCCAGAATAAAACATAGTTTCATTTCTTTTCTTTCTCTCTGTGTTATCTTTGAACATCAAACCATATTATAAGATCAAATTAAGCTTCCATTTTAATTTCAAATCTCCAATTTAACTGTGTCATGACGCAAAGGCATGGTATGACAAAGTACCCTAATTTAAGCAAATACCGCCTACGATTAACAAAATGTACTAGATCCACTACAAAATTCTCCAAGCCAACTAAACTTGCATTTATCCCCCAAATCTAACTAATGTCTAATATTTCCTAAAACAAAATTTAAATTTACAACTATGATTTAGCAAAGGATATGGGACTTGCCTTGCGACCCTCAGTTACCATCTGGCAATCGATTTCTCATCGATCGATCCACTGGAACGACCTACTATATTTAATTTCGTTCTTTAGCTAAAACACATCACGTGGTGTGACACTACTGACAACTTACAGAAATAATTAACATCGAATTCAATCCTTTTTTAAGTAATCTTCTAAAATAAATTATTATAATGATATTCGAGAGGCTCTAATAAAATTTGATAAATAAACAATAATAAATATAAATAAATTTTAAGCCTATTAGCGTCGTTACCTACACAGAGACTAATATTTGAATTTTAGCGCCGTGAAAGATTAAAGAACTTCCTACATTATTGCTAACTCAAAACCTGAACTACTCTTTATTATAATAACTTGTTCGATAGTTAAATAATATTATGCTCAGTATGAAACAAAATTCGAAAAATATTTGAGATAAAATAGCATGTTCAGTTTTGAGCCGTTACAGCTCGACCCCAAAATCCTGCACAGGTGACAAGACTACGTATTGGATCCGGAGTAGGATTTTCCTTCTCAATTCTCAAATATTTATTCCGCCTCTACTCTTAATCCTCAATTTTTACTCATACATCCCTTTTGTATAATAAAAAAAACCCTTCCCCTTAATAACCCTAACCATTATTATTTCTCCAAGATCAAAGAATTGTTGGGTGAAACCTAATGTAAATGAGATTTAGATTGTAGAGTGTATTTAAACCAAGACAATATTGAAAAGTTATCAAGCGAGTTTTAAGTTTTATGTGACTTTTGCCAATTCCGTCTTATGTATATTCAACACCAGAGTCGTACAAGATCACAGTAAGGTGTGGGTTGTGAATCCACAACTTCTAGCAAGTCTACATGCGACAAATAAGTCTTTTTCTAACCTTATGAAAAAGTTTGCGTATGACGCTACATATTTGTGCATTGAACCCTTCCACAATCAAGTATTACTCCTTTCTTGCCAACAGGGCCTACTCCGTCGGTTCGAAGTGAGCCTATACAATGACCCTATATTTCCAAAAGCTTACTTAAGACTCTAGAACAACCCTAATATCGCCTTGGAGAGTGTGCAGTTGTCGAGTTCATATTCATAGCTCTTAGCTTCTAGTGTAGTATGAATTTCAGACAGTTGTTCACACCAGGACAATTTACAAACGTCAATAGTGTTTGTTTTCTCTCTTTTTTTTTCTCTAACCTAACACCAAAAGTCCTACTGTACAAAATTCAAGTTTGTCAACCCTAAACGCCGGTCCGGCCGCAAGCACAAACCAAACGCTAGAGCAGTGTGGTGGTCCTATCTCTCGGAAAAATAATAAGTCTGCATTCAGGTTTCACATATGTTATAATCCAAAGCCCTCCATATAGAATCTATATTTTAATTCCAATTCCTAATCCACATTAACTCTCATTCTATGCAATCTTTTAAATTAACATCCCATTCATACTCATAAACTAGATTAGATTCTCATTCTATTCATCTGTTCTCTTCATGCAGCATTCACTGTCTTCATTCACTAGCCTACATTCACGCCACCTAAGATTATATCATAGCTACACCCTGAATGCAAATATAAATAACTAAATTGGGTAGAGATTAATCATACAATGTTAGGATTCAATACGCCGATTGTCACCAAACATAATTATATGCAAAATTTACAATAAAGTATTATCTCAAATTCGTTACGAAAAATTAATCTTATGTTACGCACTTTCTACACTACGCGACACACTATAATAATACACGCCTCACACGTTAAACGAGAGTGAATTTTACACGATATGTTAAAGTTAAACAACCCTTTTATATATGAAATTATTTCAAGTTAACTGACTCATTATCAATTTAAGTTAACGGTGTACTTAATTGTATATGCCTTTTCTATTTCATAAAGCTGCTTAAACACAGTCGGATATTCTACCGATTACCTAGATCTACATCAACTTAACGTCTACCTAGACCTATATCTAAACAGAAAAATTTCCCCCCCGGAAAGAAAAGCCACCGACACACCCCTCTATCTGACCTTACAATTTCAACCAACTCGAACAACGAAATATGTTTTAATTAACTTGGACAATTAACTAATTTTTTGTCCAACCCGTAACGTACCAAGTGAATAACACTCCATCAGAGAATTATAATTTTTTTTTTAAATTAGACTTTGACCTTTCTCTTTTTTTTTTTTCATCAGACTAACAATCGAGTTGTTAAAATTTTGTAAGCTCAGACAGGCTTTTCCCTTGCCCAACAGTCTCTATACAAAGTTACCCCTTTTACCATTTATTAGTCAACTTAAGAAAAAAACAATTGATATTTGATACTTATACAAGATACTATCTATTATTTACAAAGCTTATTTATAATACCTAGACAAATGTATAGTGTTAAACCTTCCTCGTTCCTTGCCAGACTTAGGGTCTACAAGTAAATACACGTTCTTAAACGGATTAGCGCCAACCACATACGGACCCTCATACAATGGTTCGAACTTTTTCGTAATTTTTAATTTCGCATCAGACTTATTTAATTTCCTTATCTTAACCAAATCACCTATTTGATATTGAATGATACGATATTTCTCATTAAATTTGTTCTGTCGTAATTGCCCTGCCTTCCTTAAATTCTCACGAGCTTTCTCCCTAATTTCGTCTACAGGTAGAGATACCACACCATTCGGCAAATTGTCATCAAAAGATAGTCTCGTAGGTTCACTATATAAAATCTCGCAAGGAGTAAAACCCGTACTTTCATGGTAAGTGTTATTATATAGAACTTCTAATTTGGGCAATATATCAACCCAACCTTTATGATTTGTCCTACAATAAGTTCGGAATAATCGTCCTAACTCCTTATTTACTCTTTCCGTAGTATTAGGCCTAGGATTTCTAACTGTGGTATAAATAACTCTCACCCCTTCTTCTTTCATAACTTCCTTCCACATCCTACTAGCAAATTGCGACCCATTATCCGTCATTATAGCTCTGGGTTTGATTATGCGAAAGAATTTTCTCACCTTAGTTAGTACCGAAATTGCAGTTGCTTTTCTAAGATCATAAAATTTCACAAACTTACTAAAGGAGTCTTGCACAACCAAAATATAATTCATACCGAACTTCCCCGACGGAAGTGGACCATACAAATCTGCCATAACGATATCTCCTACATTCTCAGTTATGATTGAGCGACAAGGACCTACATACTTAGCTGTATCGCTCTTAGTTATCTGACAATCGTGACACCCCTTTAATAGACGTTTGACCTGTTTAGTTAATCCTTTCCAAAAAAATCTATCCCTAATGTACTTAATGATTTTGTAAGCCCCTTGATGTCCCATTTCGAAATGTACCTGCCAAATAACTTCCTCTCTAATTGATTCCGGTAAGAATAACACCTTTCTACTTCCCTCGCCAGGTAAATAATATAATGTTCCATCACCTAATACACACCTTTTAGAAATTTGACTTACTCTACCATTTATTCCAACCCCACTGATTAAAATTCTAATTATTTCTCCTATCTCCACATCTTCCCGTTGTAGCCTAGCTAAATCCTTTAATTTTTCAAGTAACTCTTTATTAATTCCTCTCTCAGTGTAAAATATTCTAGGCGAATTAGTTTTATCCTCCTGTAATAAATCCCCTTCTGGTTGATATCTTGATAACACATCAGCTACTACATTATCTCTACCTTTTACATGTTGAACTACATATTGAAACTGTTCTAAATAATTTATCCATCTAGTTACTCGCGCATTGTATAATTTACTATTCTTTACAAATGTTAATGCTTTATGGTCCGTTCGTATTATTACTTTAGCCCCTCTTAAATAAGTCTCAAATTTTTCCAAACAACAAATTATCGAATAGAGCTCTTGTTCAGTAACTGTCCAATTTAGTTGTGCTCCTCTTAGTAATTTACTATGAAACCCTAAAATTTTTATCTCCCCTTGATTATCCTTTTGATACAAAAACCCCGCTAGCCCTATTCCCGAACTATCTGTCTGTAAATAATACGGCTTAGTAAAATCTGGATGATTCAATTCGACAGTGTTAATAAAGAGTGACTTTATTTTTTCAAAGGCTTCCTGCTCCGATTCTCCCCATTTCCATTTCTTTTCCTTTTTTAGAAGTTCACATAAAGGTCCCGTATGAAAACTATAATTAGGTATAAATTTGCGATAAAAATTACAAAGTCCTAAAAATGCCCTCACCTGTTTCAACTTTTTTTGGTGTAGGAAATAATTGAATTGCCCTAACTTTTTCGGGATCTGTACGAATTCCGTCAGTTGAAATAATATAGCCTAGCATCTTTACTTCAGTACTCAAAAATTCACACTTTTCTAGATTACAAGTTAACCCTGCCTGTGATAATTTCCCTAATACTATATCTATGTGTTCTAAATGCTGAGATAGTGTTCCCGTAGTTATGATCGCTAAATCGTCAAGATAGTTTATACAAAAATCTCTAACCTCGTGACCTAGTATAATATCAAGTCTGCGCGAAAATGAACCGACTGATGTCTTCAACCCCTGAGGTAGAACATTATAAACATAGGATTTTCCGTTAAATGAAAACCCCGTATACTTTTTACTAGCTTCCGTTAGAGGGACTTGGTAGTATGCATTTTTCAGGTCTACAATACTAATGAACTTTGCCCCATGAAAAGAGTTTAGAACGTCTAACTGTAATGGCGGCTTTTCGGTCTCAGCTATCATATATTTATTTATCTCTCTAGCATCTAATAATACACGGATCGACCCGTCTCTTTTTAACGTAAAAGTTAATGGGCTACAGTACGGCGTGGTTGAGCGACTAATGATCCCTTGCTCTTCCATCTCCATTAATTTAGCCTCTACCTTATCCCTATACGCATACGGTATTGGATACGTTCTCTTTACTACGGGAGTATGCGGCTCCATGGCAATAACATGTTCATAGCAATTTGCTCTACCTAATCTAGAGGTAAATAAACTCCTATGCTTCATTAGAACTTCCTCTAAAGCTTTCTGTTTATCTTTATCTAATTTTGACTTTTGTAACATACCCCTAATATTCTCATCCACATTCTCTTCATCTAACATGCTCACATCAAAATCTGTTGGTGATTTACAATTACTAAGAACAGTATTCCCCTTAAAGAATTTAAACAACCTCTTTTCCTCTCCTATAATTATTTCAACCCCTTCTTCTTCTCTATTAAGTTTTATCGACGCTTGATTCTCTTTCATCCAATCAAAACCCAATATCAAATTAGCACTAAGACCCGGTACAATCAAAACAGTTATATCTCGCTCAAAAGGTCCGATTCCCAAGGTAACTAAAGCAATTTTCTTTATCTCTACACTCTTTTGTCCTACAGCAGTTTTAATTAGAAATGATTTAATAGGCATAACGGGTATCGATGGTCGTCTTTCTACTAAACTATTCCAAAACTCCTCCGAAATACATGTTATATCACTACCTGTATCCAATAAAGCTACAATATTTTCGTCAAAAATCTGTACTAATAATTCTGATTTGAATACCTGTGTATCTGTTTTATTCGTGGATTCTTCATCAAAAACCGCATTTAATTCATTATTAGAGTCGATCAAAAGTTGTTCTACCTTTAACTTTAACAACTCTACTATTTGGCTAGGAATATCTTGAACTATCCCCTCTATTTCGCTATACCCTAACCCTATTCTAGTATAATTATCCTTAAGATCTAAACCTATCGGTATCCTAACACCGGTTTTATTTCTTCCTAAAGATTCACCTGGACACCAATTCATCCTAACCATCATATTATAATTTGGGTCCCCTGTGGCTGAAGCTGATCCGAGGACTAAAGACTCAACTTCCACTAGTTTAACATTTCACTATCTACTACATTTGACTTATCATTTAAATTAATTGCTTGTACTTCAGCCTCCTTCGGTCTCTGCCACTGCCTATAATTCTGTTGGTATCCCCTTTTCTTCTTCTCCCATTCTTTAAAATTCTTAGACGTAGATGTGCCCGGTACTTCCTGCTTCTGGATATTGTCCATACTCCTTAGAAATTCGGCCGCTTCTATTATGGTTTCTATTTTATTTGTCACAAATACTTGTTGGATGAATTTTGGGTAATGACGTATAATATCGCCAATCAATTGTTTTTCCGGAATTTTATAGCTTAACATTTGAGCTCTACCTGTCAACTTCAAAAAATGCTCCACCATGGTGGGAGTCTCTGCTCTATTCCAAACTCCATGTACTATTTTCCTTCTCAATTCGTTTTGTTCATTTTCTCCCCAATATGCTTTCAGAAAATCTACTTTAAAGTCTGCTAAACCTGTCCATCTCCCCTTATAGATCCGGGACCAATCCTTTACACTTCCAGTTAAACATTCTCGTATTAAATCTAGTTCATTGCCCGATGTTCCTAACTTCTTCAAATAGGTCTCTAAATCTTCTATAAAATCAACCGGATGAATCGACGATTCTCCGAATTTTGGTCTATCTAAGTTTATGTTCTTGACATTACACATCACGTACTTATGAATATCTGCGCCCGGACTAGTTTCTTTAATTACATTCCCATGCACCTCATCACAATCCATTCCTTCATTATTCAATGACGTTACCTCAACTATTGGCGATTCCTTTTCCCCTCCGGTAGTTTCCTGGATAGTTCGCTGCGTTTTCTTAACTTCCCCACTCAGAACATTTACTCTTCTAGTAAGCACCCCTATGGTACGACTCAACATACGCTGTATGGTCACCAATTCCCGTGAACGTGTCGACTTCGGTCGCCTTATAGTTCTAACTATCGGATGGGGTTCATCAAGCACTCTAGAATCTCTAACTTCCACCTCTTCCGGTTGAACAGGCCGATTAGAGTCACTATTGATTTCTTCTATGTTTCCTAATTCGTCATCTGGCTCATATCGTTTGGGCACTCGTCGAACACGAGATGGTTTTCCCATTTTGATATTTAATCTCTACAATAGCTTTTGAAACTCTCCTTGTTTTTTTTTTTTTTTTTTTGTTGTAAGGTCAGATCTTCAAATAATTAAAATATAGTACCCGTACTAATTTGGTTTTAAAAAATCCACCGCTTTGGATTCCACAAAACCACGCTCCCTAATATTCGACTAATGTAAATGTTGAAACTAATCATTTCGAATTAAATATCTAATTCTCAGAAAAACGTCAATCACATTCTTTGCTACCATTACTATTCTACCTATACATGATTTAAATATTTTAAACTTTCCTTTTATCATTAAATCCCAACACATTATACCTCCCTAGCCAACTTCCTCAACGTTGTTTCCACAACTAAAACGTCTTAGTAACTAGTTCTACAACGACCCCCAGTTAGATAATTTTCGAAAGTCTCGACGATTAGTTACAAAATTAATTCACCTCGGATAAATATTTCAAAATGATAATCTATAAATGACTAACTCAAATCTTAAACGATCATGATCCCTTCAATAGCACAATCTCAAAGGTAGGTTACTAAGTTAAACTAAAATCTAATCACCACATACTAAGTTTTCTAGTTTCAATTTAAAAGTTTATTAAAATATTTCACGACCCCATCATTTTATGCTGCTAATATCCCTCTAACTTCACTATTACTATTCAGAAATTAGCGAAAACACACAAACTCTAAAACTATTTATTACATTATACGCTAATATTTTTTTTTTTTTTTTTTTTAACTTTGTAAGTTGAATCTAGAATTATCTTACAACACTCACTAACCCTAAATTCATCCACGACTTCAGTATTACTAAACGTTACTGCCGTTCCTATTATCTAACGCATCAATCGTATAATATTAAGTTAACCACAAACGTGATAAAGGCAACGACAGAATTCATCTCTCAACCTGCCAATGACAAAACGTCAATCCTTCTTAAATGATTAGAGTTAATCGTTTATCGTATACCTATAAAGTAATTATGGACAAAACTTTCTGCATGTCCTTATCATTTTCACTGTTAATTAACGCTGAAAACTTACAAAATATAATTTAACCTTATTGGCATAAACAAAAACTTATTATATATGTCATTAAAATAAAGGAATAGGAATCTGTCAAGTTGACGTTTCGTTCGGAAATCGATAACATGTAATTTCTTTGGCCGCGTTCCTGACCTTATTCACATTCAGCCATTTACGTAACAACACGCTATTACTAAAAGTTACACAGACAATGTTACGCACACGTGCGTATACATTTAATAAAATTACTACAAATCTCGTGTCCTATCAACCACAATTTTGAACAATTAATTCGATTTTACGAATGATAAAAAATAAATAAAAGAGTGCACACGTGTGACCACACATTTTTTTTTCTTTAAGAATCATAGCTTTGACACAACAAAGCACCTATGATTTCGCTATAGCCGTAAATTCAATTGACAGTCTACCTATCACCGTCATCCTACTTCGCAATCATCAAATTAACAAGACTAGAATTTTATAATCGTACATATCCTATGATCTGCTTTATTTCTTAGGTATAAACAAAAGAAGAACAAAAGTTTTTTTTTTTTTTTTTTTTTTTTATAACGTGTCTTTAAAAATAACGTTGAAGTTTCTTATTTTACTTTCCCTCAAGGTCAATAGTTGGGAAGTATTGATCCCAAAGTGACTTATGCTATTATTTTGTCAAATCTCTTTGACACCGCACGACAATATTAATGCGTATTGACATATGATTGATAAAAAACCGCCAGGCACTCGTTGTCCTTAGTTATACATTTAAAATCGTATATGTGGTTACCTATAAAAATGTCCTTTTTTTTTCTAACTTAATCATATCAGTGAATAAAATCCAAGTCAGAATTCAATTTTTAAATTGGTCTCGGTCCATGGCCGAAAAGTGGATTCGGTCGGACCTTGATGCGGACCTTTGAACAGAGTAAAATAAATTTGACTTGAGTAGATAAACCGGAACTGGGAAAATAATTATATCGATTATCGATAGTGTATATCAATAAAAACTATCGCGATACGATTTGCTTAACTACGCAATTTACCTTAAACGAGACTATACTGTATGAACAAGTAATAATTTAACCGCATAATTGTATCATTGTAACCAAACGTAGTGTGTAAAATGACTATAGAACCAAATGCAATACAGTTAACCTAAGTGTCGATAATTTACGTAAATATCGACAAAGTATCAGAGACGTCGATAGTCTTGGCAGCACTATAATGACAATGAAAACATTAAATGTATCGAAAATACTTTACAAGATTTGTCCTAAAACAGTGGTTATTTGTATATTTGTTTTCAGAGATATTTAACTAAGATCTTACAAATGATTCGCAAAACGAAAGTTTCAAGGACCAGCCAAAGTGACAAGTTAAACGCCATAACTCGTACCAGAATGATAACTTAACAACCATTGGAAAAGAAAATCAGTGTTTCAACATATCAAACCTTTATACCCACTTCACCGCAACAAAATGTGACTGTCACAATCTCACTTGTTAACAGTCACTCACTCCCAAACCACACAAAACCTGAAGATTCGCAATAATAATATGAAATCCTGGTCACGGTATCAACGAAAATGTAACCGACGACCTAACTACAATGAATCTAGATGATCACGGCCTATGCAAGAGACTAAAACCTAAGTGGAAACCTAATAACCTACAGGACAGGAGGATAATCAAAATCCGCTTACTACTTACCGTTGATTATAACTAAACTATTGAACCTAAATTTTACTGGATTAAATAACCTCCAAAATACAATTTACTAAGTTTGCTTTATCCAACCTTAACTAACCTACAAAGAACCTTACTAACGAGCTTTGTGTGATCTGAGAGGGCCTGTGAAAGTCTAATGGAGGAACCCTGGATGTGATAATTAGTGAACCCAAATTCTTTTAAAAGTGTGATTAGTATTGATTTTCATTTTCCAATAGAAGTATTCGCTTTCATTACTAGGTCTTAATTAGTCCTGCTATTACATTTATTTCTAAAAGAAAATACCACTAAATGAAAGATATTGCTCTATTGATATAACCAGAAAAATAGAAATTAAGTCTGTATTTTTCTTAAGTGAGTTTACTTTACTTTCATATTAATTCTTAATAATTGTCATACTACCAAGGGAAATCCCATAGTTCTTTAGTGTCAAAAATGGGAATACTATAAATAAAGAGGAAAGCGTTCCCAATTACGTTCCGTAGATGAAGTAAGTATGAGCGAAATAAACCTACGTTGATAGGAAATGATCAAAGTGAATTTATGAGTTAAATGGAGTATTGTTATAAGGTAAAAAAGGGTAAGTTCAACCATAATAGACTGCAAGGTAAAAAGAGGTAAGTCGGGTTATAGAGAAAAGTTAAATTTGAGCAATTCTCTTCCGCTGCCAAGTGTCAAATTATATGCCATGTATGACGTTATTCCAAATAATGTAAATTATCTGTTGTCAACTTAGTTCGTTAAAATAAGAGAGATTATTTCAGGTAAGTTAAGAAGTTTTAGTCGCCTGAGATCAAAGTATAATAAAATTTTCAGCGCTATTAAATAAGAATTCTTTTACTTTTTGAAGTTATTGTACAAGTAATGAATATGCAATTGTGTTTTTGCCAGCTAAGGTATGGGCCCGCTCCCCGCCCGATACAATGAGTCTCGTCTCCGTACTTGGTCAACTCCCTTCTGGCCAGCCATATTCTTTCATGACAAATTTAATTAATGAATATTTTTAAGTTATAGTACTTAGTCTTTGTCAGTCAGTTTTAATAAAAGAGGGCAAGCAGAGTGCTTTCAAGCGAACTACCAGTTTCTCACAATGAAGAATTCTCCTTCAATTGCGATGGCTGAATTACGAATTTAAATTTAGAATAATTAAATAATTAGTTCTAGTATGACTGTTTAACATTATAACAGATGGACACAACATTACTATCCATATACTTGGGACACTGATAGTTCTCAAATTCTGAAGGAAAGACAATTCTATACAAGGTAAAATTCTATGACGGGATTTCCATACTTCAATCTCAACTAAATTATAAATATACAACCATAAACTGAATTGACTTCAGGTCATTTACTAAAGGTTAAAGCAGTATTTCGATTTAATATTGAGTAGACTTGGCAATATTTGTTCTCAATTGTAAACTAGATTCTATTTCTAACATCTTTCAATTGAGTTGGCTGGTGGAACATAGTTTAAATATTTGAACTCAGATAAAAGATATGTTGTCATTATTATTTGTGAATTTTATATATTCACTAAATAATATGATACTTTCATAGTTGGTAGATACTTTTCAAAGTATTATTTCTCGGTTATTCATAAACATCATTCTGTTAATTTGAAAGGTTTACTCAAAGCATTGATCTAGTGACCTAGAAGTTGTGAATCGACCTTAACTTACTAGAGACACGAGCTTATTCCATACACTCAGATCTTGTTTCAGCACTCCTCTCAAAATTACCAAAATAGTTTATTCTATCTATAAACAATCGGTTCAACCATAGCTCCCTTCGGCCAATCCAATTCAAAGATAAATAATCTATTCTTTATTTATGATTCTACTCCATCTATTAAATCATTATTCAATATTAACTGTAAAGGATATCTAAATTAAATTAAGAGTAAATTAATTTGTGGGTACTTACTGAAGCTTGCAAAGTCTACACAATTTAGCACACTGTAGTAATCATTCACAACACTGATTCTATGGAAGATTGATACTATCCTATTGGATTATAACCAGTAATTCCACATAAACTTTCGTCCATTATATTGTACACTTCCGCATTCACCATGTTCCATTCCTAAGTCATCCTACCTCTTCACCGCCTATATAAATTCGAATGTTCCACTTGGTGACCCACGGCGGCCATTTTGTCGACCCGATTCTCAACACCGCCTACCTAAATTTCGAATCACTACCTATTGACCTCGGCGGCCATCTTGACGACGCCTACCTATTTGCGGCCTACCTAAATCCGATACACTACGAAGTGATCTACCTCTCCACCGCCTACCTAAAAGCTCCTATCTTGTCTACCGTTCCTGCTGTTACCTTGCTGACAACACGACCTTCTTGAGGATGTCTAACCTTTTACCAGCATCCAAGTTTCCCTCCCGCCTTGAGATGCTAACCTAAGCTACTGTTCCTACGCGCCTAACAATGAATTTATAAACCTAATGAATTTACCTGCCTACCAACGACTAAATTCCGATTTCCTATGCAATATTTGGGATGCTTACCATCATCCCCGACGCCCCGATCCTGTACAGCGTGAGCAAGCATGACTCCCCTAAACTCCCCTAACAGCTTGGGCGTGGCCATATTTGATTGGGATGGAACAAATAGGCACCTACAAAGAGGATTAACATTACCAAGCCATATCCTCCACGTTCAAACGGGATTACATCCACACACCGTTCGGACCGTTGGTTGATGAGCGAGTTGGCTAGCTTGGTAACCTTAAGCGACTAAACTAGGTATCTTTCAACAGAAACCCGCATTGCACGCCACAGAGCAATGCTATTTTACCTACCCCTTTGAGGATTGACCGAACGCCCAATAAAGACACAAAACTAAAGAGAAATCTACCCCCCCTTTATTTCCCCCTGATTGCTTAAACAAATTTCGAACAACCTTAAACCATGAAAATTCTTGAAACTATTGGGAAATTTACTTTACTTCATGAAAATTCGCAAGCAAAATCTACATACTTTAATTTCAAGCTTACTTATACCATATAAGCCCTAATTAAAGCATATAAGCAAAAGACTCGCACCCGGTTGCGGACCTATACGTCAAAACCTCAATTAAAAACACTATCTTCCTGACTTCTTGATGTTTCTTGCGTTAAAATAAAATACTACTTGATTGAAGTTTCTTACAGAGAGGGTATCGACGGCTTCTTCTGAGTTCCACTTGATGCTTCGCTGAGATCAGAGAAAGTAAAGAGTGCGATTTCCCCCCAACTTCGCCTTTTATAATCCCCCAGAATCATTCACTCTCTGCAGGAAACTCACCCCACACAATCTAAGCATCTTTTTTTTTCTACCTTCATTTCCCTACTTTACATAAATTATTCCTAAAATTTTCCCTTCTCCTTCAAAAATGGGGAGAATTCAGTTTTGTCTTACTCAACTTATAAATATAATATTTAAGTTACTAATCTTACAAAATGAACCCCTATACTAATCAATAATTTCAACGTACAATTCAACTAACCAATAACCTCCTATGTTCAAGATTCTCTATACTCAAGCGCACAATGCCACTCAATTTGTAACCAAATTAAAATTAATCTGTTACCTAAATATTTCTCTATACTGACATTTCAGCTACATTTGATTTAAGTAATTCATACAATTGTATGAAACAACGTTTCAATCATAAATAAATCAACAAGTTTTCCCCCTTACATCATTTCTAACAAAACTAACAACTTTGAATAATATTCAGCATATTTACCCAGAATCATATGAAATTATTGTACTATAAACATAGAACTCTGATTAATACGAATTTTATATTCACAACAAATTGAACCTCCCATATGCTACAATTTGAATCCAACCTTTTTCAATCTTTTTATCTCGCCTTCCCCAAAATATCATAACCTCTAGAATCAATTTGCTAAAATACGTATTACAACATTTTCCATTAAGTATTCGGTCCAATTAAACCTAAAATTTCCGATCAATTTAGCATCACAATGTTGGTACTTTAAAAACCCTAATTGGCAACACCCATCCGACTACTTTTACATTTTTTTAAATGCCTACCCTCATTTGAGTTATAAACCTGCAGCATAAAATCTCGCTTTCGAAGAAACTTCATATCAATCTTTCTTCGTACAACACCCAACGACAAGACAAACTTTATTAGGCTCCATTCACATTTTCCCATTAAATACTTTCTTATTACACCTTCAATAACTATTGTTTATGTTTTTTTTTTTTTTTTAATAATATTTCTAGATTCATCCTTACAATATTTCTATTAATTAATTATCTCCCTTTTATTTCACAATTCGAGTTTTCAATTTACCACTAAACTGTCAACTAAACTCCGCCCAGAATAAAACATAGTTTCATTTCTTTTCTTTCTCTCTGTGTTATCTTTGAACATCAAACCATATTATAAGATCAAATTAAGCTTCCATTTTAATTTCAAATCTCCAATTTAACTGTGTCATGACGCAAAGGCATGGTATGACAAAGTACCCTAATTTAAGCAAATACCGCCTACGATTAACAAAATGTACTAGATCCACTACAAAATTCTCCAAGCCAACTAAACTTGCATTTATCCCCCAAATCTAACTAATGTCTAATATTTCCTAAAACAAAATTTAAATTTACAACTATGATTTAGCAAAGGATATGGGACTTGCCTTGCGACCCTCAGTTACCATCTGGCAATCGATTTCTCATCGATCGATCCACTGGAACGACCTACTATATTTAATTTCGTTCTTTAGCTAAAACACATCACGTGGTGTGACACTACTGACAACTTACAGAAATAATTAACATCGAATTCAATCCTTTTTTAAGTAATCTTCTAAAATAAATTATTATAATGATATTCGAGAGGCTCTAATAAAATTTGATAAATAAACAATAATAAATATAAATAAATTTTAAGCCTATTAGCGTCGTTACCTACACAGAGACTAATATTTGAATTTTAGCGCCGTGAAAGATTAAAGAACTTCCTACATTATTGCTAACTCAAAACCTGAACTACTCTTTATTATAATAACTTGTTCGATAGTTAAATAATATTATGCTCAGTATGAAACAAAATTCGAAAAATATTTGAGATAAAATAGCATGTTCAGTTTTGAGCCGTTACAGCTCGACCCCAAAATCCTGCACAGGTAACAAGACTACGTATTGGATCCGGAGTAGGATTTTCCTTCTCAATTCTCAAATATTTATTCCGCCTCTACTCTTAATCCTCAATTTTTACTCATACATCCCTTTTGTATAATAAAAAAAACCCTTCCCCTTAATAACCCTAACCATTATTATTTCTCCAAGATCAAAGAATTGTTGGGTGAAACCTAATGTAAATGAGATTTAGATTGTAGAGTGTATTTAAACCAAGACAATATTGAAAAGTTATCAAGCGAGTTTTAAGTTTTATGTGACTTTTGCCAATTCCGTCTTATGTATATTCAACACCAGAGTCGTACAAGATCACAGTAAGGTGTGGGTTGTGAATCCACAACTTCTAGCAAGTCTACATGCGACAAATAAGTCTTTTTCTAACCTTATGAAAAAGTTTGCGTATGACGCTACATATTTGTGCATTGAACCCTTCCACAATCAAGTATTACTCCTTTCTTGCCAACAGGGCCTACTCCGTCGGTTCGAAGTGAGCCTATACAATGACCCTATATTTCCAAAAGCTTACTTAAGACTCTAGAACAACCCTAATATCGCCTTGGAGAGTGTGCAGTTGTCGAGTTCATATTCATAGCTCTTAGCTTCTAGTGTAGTATGAATTTCAGACAGTTGTTCACACCAGGACAATTTACAAACGTCAATAGTGTTTGTTTTCTCTCTTTTTTTTTTCTCTAACCTAACACCAAAAGTCCTACTGTACAAAATTCAAGTTTGTCAACCCTAAACGCCGGTCCGGCCGCAAGCACAAACCAAACGCTAGAGCAGTGTGGTGGTCCTATCTCTCGGAAAAATAATAAGTCTGCATTCAGGTTTCACATATGTTATAATCCAAAGCCCTCCATATAGAATCTATATTTTAATTCCAATTCCTAATCCACATTAACTCTCATTCTATGCAATCTTTTAAATTAACATCCCATTCATACTCATAAACTAGATTAGATTCTCA
Source organism: Agriphila geniculea (assembly GCA_943789525.1). Lineage (NCBI taxonomy): Eukaryota > Metazoa > Arthropoda > Insecta > Lepidoptera > Crambidae > Agriphila > Agriphila geniculea. The sequence continues at coordinate 12,500,784 of OX038891.1, forward strand.
TTCTATTCATCTGTTCTCTTCATGCAGCATTCACTGTCTTCATTCACTAGCCTACATTCACGCCACCTAAGATTATATCATAGCTACACCCTGAATGCAAATATAAATAACTAAATTGGGTAGAGATTAATCATACAATGTTAGGATTCAATACGCCGATTGTCACCAAACATAATTATATGCAAAATTTACAATAAAGTATTATCTCAAATTCGTTACGAAAAATTAATCTTATGTTACGCACTTTCTACACTACGCGACACACTATAATAATACACGCCTCACACGTTAAACGAGAGTGAATTTTACACGATATGTTAAAGTTAAACAACCCTTTTATATATGAAATTATTTCAAGTTAACTGACTCATTATCAATTTAAGTTAACGGTGTACTTAATTGTATATGCCTTTTCTATTTCATAAAGCTGCTTAAACACAGTCGGATATTCTACCGATTACCTAGATCTACATCAACTTAACGTCTACCTAGACCTATATCTAAACAGAAAAATTTCCCCCCCGGAAAGAAAAGCCACCGACACACCCCTCTATCTGACCTTACAATTTCAACCAACTCGAACAACGAAATATGTTTTAATTAACTTGGACAATTAACTAATTTTTTGTCCAACCCGTAACGTACCAAGTGAATAACACTCCATCAGAGAATTATAATTTTTTTTTTAAATTAGACTTTGACCTTTCTCTTTTTTTTTTTTTCATCAGACTAACAATCGAGTTGTTAAAATTTTGTAAGCTCAGACAGGCTTTTCCCTTGCCCAACAGTCTCTATACAAAGTTACCCCTTTTACCATTTATTAGTCAACTTAAGAAAAAAACAATTGATATTTGATACTTATACAAGATACTATCTATTATTTACAAAGCTTATTTATAATACCTAGACAAATGTATAGTGTTAAACCTTCCTCGTTCCTTGCCAGACTTAGGGTCTACAAGTAAATACACGTTCTTAAACGGATTAGCGCCAACCACATACGGACCCTCATACAATGGTTCGAACTTTTTCGTAATTTTTAATTTCGCATCAGACTTATTTAATTTCCTTATCTTAACCAAATCACCTATTTGATATTGAATGATACGATATTTCTCATTAAATTTGTTCTGTCGTAATTGCCCTGCCTTCCTTAAATTCTCACGAGCTTTCTCCCTAATTTCGTCTACAGGTAGAGATACCACACCATTCGGCAAATTGTCATCAAAAGATAGTCTCGTAGGTTCACTATATAAAATCTCGCAAGGAGTAAAACCCGTACTTTCATGGTAAGTGTTATTATATAGAACTTCTAATTTGGGCAATATATCAACCCAACCTTTATGATTTGTCCTACAATAAGTTCGGAATAATCGTCCTAACTCCTTATTTACTCTTTCCGTAGTATTAGGCCTAGGATTTCTAACTGTGGTATAAATAACTCTCACCCCTTCTTCTTTCATAACTTCCTTCCACATCCTACTAGCAAATTGCGACCCATTATCCGTCATTATAGCTCTGGGTTTGATTATGCGAAAGAATTTTCTCACCTTAGTTAGTACCGAAATTGCAGTTGCTTTTCTAAGATCATAAAATTTCACAAACTTACTAAAGGAGTCTTGCACAACCAAAATATAATTCATACCGAACTTCCCCGACGGAAGTGGACCATACAAATCTGCCATAACGATATCTCCTACATTCTCAGTTATGATTGAGCGACAAGGACCTACATACTTAGCTGTATCGCTCTTAGTTATCTGACAATCGTGACACCCCTTTAATAGACGTTTGACCTGTTTAGTTAATCCTTTCCAAAAAAATCTATCCCTAATGTACTTAATGATTTTGTAAGCCCCTTGATGTCCCATTTCGAAATGTACCTGCCAAATAACTTCCTCTCTAATTGATTCCGGTAAGAATAACACCTTTCTACTTCCCTCGCCAGGTAAATAATATAATATTCCATCACCTAATACACACCTTTTAGAAATTTGACTTACTCTACCATTTATTCCAACCCCACTGATTAAAATTCTAATTATTTCTCCTATCTCCACATCTTCCCGTTGTAGCCTAGCTAAATCCTTTAATTTTTCAAGTAACTCTTTATTAATTCCTCTCTCAGTGTAAAATATTCTAGGCGAATTAGTTTTATCCTCCTGTAATAAATCCCCTTCTGGTTGATATCTTGATAACACATCAGCTACTACATTATCTCTACCTTTTACATGTTGAACTACATATTGAAACTGTTCTAAATAATTTATCCATCTAGTTACTCGCGCATTGTATAATTTACTATTCTTTACAAATGTTAATGCTTTATGGTCCGTTCGTATTATTACTTTAGCCCCTCTTAAATAAGTCTCAAATTTTTCCAAACAACAAATTATCGAATAGAGCTCTTGTTCAGTAACTGTCCAATTTAGTTGTGCTCCTCTTAGTAATTTACTATGAAACCCTAAAATTTTTATCTCCCCTTGATTATCCTTTTGATACAAAAACCCCGCTAGCCCTATTCCCGAACTATCTGTCTGTAAATAATACGGCTTAGTAAAATCTGGATGATTCAATTCGACAGTGTTAATAAAGAGTGACTTTATTTTTTCAAAGGCTTCCTGCTCCGATTCTCCCCATTTCCATTTCTTTTCCTTTTTTAGAAGTTCACATAAAGGTCCCGTATGAAAACTATAATTAGGTATAAATTTGCGATAAAAATTACAAAGTCCTAAAAATGCCCTCACCTGTTTCAACTTTTTTTGGTGTAGGAAATAATTGAATTGCCCTAACTTTTTCGGGATCTGTACGAATTCCGTCAGTTGAAATAATATAGCCTAGCATCTTTACTTCAGTACTCAAAAATTCACACTTTTCTAGATTACAAGTTAACCCTGCCTGTGATAATTTCCCTAATACTATATCTATGTGTTCTAAATGCTGAGATAGTGTTCCCGTAGTTATGATCGCTAAATCGTCAAGATAGTTTATACAAAAATCTCTAACCTCGTGACCTAGTATAATATCAAGTCTGCGCGAAAATGAACCGACTGATGTCTTCAACCCCTGAGGTAGAACATTATAAACATAGGATTTTCCGTTAAATGAAAACCCCGTATACTTTTTACTAGCTTCCGTTAGAGGGACTTGGTAGTATGCATTTTTCAGGTCTACAATACTAATGAACTTTGCCCCATGAAAAGAGTTTAGAACGTCTAACTGTAATGGCGGCTTTTCGGTCTCAGCTATCATATATTTATTTATCTCTCTAGCATCTAATAATACACGGATCGACCCGTCTCTTTTTAACGTAAAAGTTAATGGGCTACAGTACGGCGTGGTTGAGCGACTAATGATCCCTTGCTCTTCCATCTCCATTAATTTAGCCTCTACCTTATCCCTATACGCATACGGTATTGGATACGTTCTCTTTACTACGGGAGTATGCGGCTCCATGGCAATAACATGTTCATAGCAATTTGCTCTACCTAATCTAGAGGTAAATAAACTCCTATGCTTCATTAGAACTTCCTCTAAAGCTTTCTGTTTATCTTTATCTAATTTTGACTTTTGTAACATACCCCTAATATTCTCATCCACATTCTCTTCATCTAACATGCTCACATCAAAATCTGTTGGTGATTTACAATTACTAAGAACAGTATTCCCCTTAAAGAATTTAAACAACCTCTTTTCCTCTCCTATAATTATTTCAACCCCTTCTTCTTCTCTATTAAGTTTTATCGACGCTTGATTCTCTTTCATCCAATCAAAACCCAATATCAAATTAGCACTAAGACCCGGTACAATCAAAACAGTTATATCTCGCTCAAAAGGTCCGATTCCCAAGGTAACTAAAGCAATTTTCTTTATCTCTACACTCTTTTGTCCTACAGCAGTTTTAATTAGAAATGATTTAATAGGCATAACGGGTATCGATGGTCGTCTTTCTACTAAACTATTCCAAAACTCCTCCGAAATACATGTTATATCACTACCTGTATCCAATAAAGCTACAATATTTTCGTCAAAAATCTGTACTAATAATTCTGATTTGAATACCTGTGTATCTGTTTTATTCGTGGATTCTTCATCAAAAACCGCATTTAATTCATTATTAGAGTCGATCAAAAGTTGTTCTACCTTTAACTTTAACAACTCTACTATTTGGCTAGGAATATCTTGAACTATCCCCTCTATTTCGCTATACCCTAACCCTATTCTAGTATAATTATCCTTAAGATCTAAACCTATCGGTATCCTAACACCGGTTTTATTTCTTCCTAAAGATTCACCTGGACACCAATTCATCCTAACCATCATATTATAATTTGGGTCCCCTGTGGCTGAAGCTGATCCGAGGACTAAAGACTCAACTTCCACTAGTTTAACATTTCACTATCTACTACATTTGACTTATCATTTAAATTAATTGCTTGTACTTCAGCCTCCTTCGGTCTCTGCCACTGCCTATAATTCTGTTGGTATCCCCTTTTCTTCTTCTCCCATTCTTTAAAATTCTTAGACGTAGATGTGCCCGGTACTTCCTGCTTCTGGATATTGTCCATACTCCTTAGAAATTCGGCCGCTTCTATTATGGTTTCTATTTTATTTGTCACAAATACTTGTTGGATGAATTTTGGGTAATGACGTATAATATCGCCAATCAATTGTTTTTCCGGAATTTTATAGCTTAACATTTGAGCTCTACCTGTCAACTTCAAAAAATGCTCCACCATGGTGGGAGTCTCTGCTCTATTCCAAACTCCATGTACTATTTTCCTTCTCAATTCGTTTTGTTCATTTTCTCCCCAATATGCTTTCAGAAAATCTACTTTAAAGTCTGCTAAACCTGTCCATCTCCCCTTATAGATCCGGGACCAATCCTTTACACTTCCAGTTAAACATTCTCGTATTAAATTTAGTTCATTGCCCGATGTTCCTAACTTCTTCAAATAGGTCTCTAAATCTTCTATAAAATCAACCGGATGAATCGACGATTCTCCGAATTTTGGTCTATCTAAGTTTATGTTCTTGACATTACACATCACGTACTTATGAATATCTGCGCCCGGACTAGTTTCTTTAATTACATTCCCATGCACCTCATCACAATCCATTCCTTCATTATTCAATGACGTTACCTCAACTATTGGCGATTCCTTTTCCCCTCCGGTAGTTTCCTGGATAGTTCGCTGCGTTTTCTTAACTTCCCCACTCAGAACATTTACTCTTCTAGTAAGCACCCCTATGGTACGACTCAACATACGCTGTATGGTCACCAATTCCCGTGAACGTGTCGACTTCGGTCGCCTTATAGTTCTAACTATCGGATGGGGTTCATCAAGCACTCTAGAATCTCTAACTTCCACCTCTTCCGGTTGAACAGGCCGATTAGAGTCACTATTGATTTCTTCTATGTTTCCTAATTCGTCATCTGGCTCATATCGTTTGGGCACTCGTCGAACACGAGATGGTTTTCCCATTTTGATATTTAATCTCTACAATAGCTTTTGAAACTCTCCTTGTTTTTTTTTTTTTTTTTTTGTTGTAAGGTCAGATCTTCAAATAATTAAAATATAGTACCCGTACTAATTTGGTTTTAAAAAATCCACCGCTTTGGATTCCACAAAACCACGCTCCCTAATATTCGACTAATGTAAATGTTGAAACTAATCATTTCGAATTAAATATCTAATTCTCAGAAAAACGTCAATCACATTCTTTGCTACCATTACTATTCTACCTATACATGATTTAAATATTTTAAACTTTCCTTTTATCATTAAATCCCAACACATTATACCTCCCTAGCCAACTTCCTCAACGTTGTTTCCACAACTAAAACGTCTTAGTAACTAGTTCTACAACGACCCCCAGTTAGATAATTTTCGAAAGTCTCGACGATTAGTTACAAAATTAATTCACCTCGGATAAATATTTCAAAATGATAATCTATAAATGACTAACTCAAATCTTAAACGATCATGATCCCTTCAATAGCACAATCTCAAAGGTAGGTTACTAAGTTAAACTAAAATCTAATCACCACATACTAAGTTTTCTAGTTTCAATTTAAAAGTTTATTAAAATATTTCACGACCCCATCATTTTATGCTGCTAATATCCCTCTAACTTCACTATTACTATTCAGAAATTAGCGAAAACACACAAACTCTAAAACTATTTATTACATTATACGCTAATATTTTTTTTTTTTTTTTTTTTTTTTTTAACTTTGTAAGTTGAATCTAGAATTATCTTACAACACTCACTAACCCTAAATTCATCCACGACTTCAGTATTACTAAACGTTACTGCCGTTCCTATTATCTAACGCATCAATCGTATAATATTAAGTTAACCACAAACGTGATAAAGGCAACGACAGAATTCATCTCTCAACCTGCCAATGACAAAACGTCAATCCTTCTTAAATGATTAGAGTTAATCGTTTATCGTATACCTATAAAGTAATTATGGACAAAACTTTCTGCATGTCCTTATCATTTTCACTGTTAATTAACGCTGAAAACTTACAAAATATAATTTAACCTTATTGGCATAAACAAAAACTTATTATATATGTCATTAAAATAAAGGAATAGGAATCTGTCAAGTTGACGTTTCGTTCGGAAATCGATAACATGTAATTTCTTTGGCCGCGTTCCTGACCTTATTCACATTCAGCCATTTACGTAACAACACGCTATTACTAAAAGTTACACAGACAATGTTACGCACACGTGCGTATACATTTAATAAAATTACTACAAATCTCGTGTCCTATCAACCACAATTTTGAACAATTAATTCGATTTTACGAATGATAAAAAATAAATAAAAGAGTGCACACGTGTGACCACACATTTTTTTTTCTTTAAGAATCATAGCTTTGACACAACAAAGCACCTATGATTTCGCTATAGCCGTAAATTCAATTGACAGTCTACCTATCACCGTCATCCTACTTCGCAATCATCAAATTAACAAGACTAGAATTTTATAATCGTACATATCCTATGATCTGCTTTATTTCTTAGGTATAAACAAAAGAAGAACAAAAGTTTTTTTTTTTTTTTTTTTTTTTTATAACGTGTCTTTAAAAATAACGTTGAAGTTTCTTATTTTACTTTCCCTCAAGGTCAATAGTTGGGAAGTATTGATCCCAAAGTGACTTATGCTATTATTTTGTCAAATCTCTTTGACACCGCACGACAATATTAATGCGTATTGACATATGATTGATAAAAAACCGCCAGGCACTCGTTGTCCTTAGTTATACATTTAAAATCGTATATGTGGTTACCTATAAAAATGTCCTTTTTTTTTCTAACTTAATCATATCAGTGAATAAAATCCAAGTCAGAATTCAATTTTTAAATTGGTCTCGGTCCATGGCCGAAAAGTGGATTCGGTCGGACCTTGATGCGGACCTTTGAACAGAGTAAAATAAATTTGACTTGAGTAGATAAACCGGAACTGGGAAAATAATTATATCGATTATCGATAGTGTATATCAATAAAAACTATCGCGATACGATTTGCTTAACTACGCAATTTACCTTAAACGAGACTATACTGTATGAACAAGTAATAATTTAACCGCATAATTGTATCATTGTAACCAAACGTAGTGTGTAAAATGACTATAGAACCAAATGCAATACAGTTAACCTAAGTGTCGATAATTTACGTAAATATCGACAAAGTATCAGAGACGTCGATAGTCTTGGCAGCACTATAATGACAATGAAAACATTAAATGTATCGAAAATACTTTACAAGATTTGTCCTAAAACAGTGGTTATTTGTATATTTGTTTTCAGAGATATTTAACTAAGATCTTACAAATGATTCGCAAAACGAAAGTTTCAAGGACCAGCCAAAGTGACAAGTTAAACGCCATAACTCGTACCAGAATGATAACTTAACAACCATTGGAAAAGAAAATCAGTGTTTCAACATATCAAACCTTTATACCCACTTCACCGCAACAAAATGTGACTGTCACAATCTCACTTGTTAACAGTCACTCACTCCCAAACCACACAAAACCTGAAGATTCGCAATAATAATATGAAATCCTGGTCACGGTATCAACGAAAATGTAACCGACGACCTAACTACAATGAATCTAGATGATCACGGCCTATGCAAGAGACTAAAACCTAAGTGGAAACCTAATAACCTACAGGACAGGAGGATAATCAAAATCCGCTTACTACTTACCGTTGATTATAACTAAACTATTGAACCTAAATTTTACTGGATTAAATAACCTCCAAAATACAATTTACTAAGTTTGCTTTATCCAACCTTAACTAACCTACAAAGAACCTTACTAACGAGCTTTGTGTGATCTGAGAGGCCCTGTGAAAGTCTAATGGAGGAACCCTGGATGTGATAATTAGTGAACCCAAATTCTTTTAAAAGTGTGATTAGTATTGATTTTCATTTTCCAATAGAAGTATTCGCTTTCATTACTAGGTCTTAATTAGTCCTGCTATTACATTTATTTCTAAAAGAAAATACCACTAAATGAAAGATATTGCTCTATTGATATAACCAGAAAAATAGAAATTAAGTCTGTATTTTTCTTAAGTGAGTTTACTTTACTTTCATATTAATTCTTAATAATTGTCATACTACCAAGGGAAATCCCATAGTTCTTTAGTGTCAAAAATGGGAATACTATAAATAAAGAGGAAAGCGTTCCCAATTACGTTCCGTAGATGAAGTAAGTATGAGCGAAATAAACCTACGTTGATAGGAAATGATCAAAGTGAATTTATGAGTTAAATGGAGTATTGTTATAAGGTAAAAAAGGGTAAGTTCAACCATAATAGACTGCAAGGTAAAAAGAGGTAAGTCGGGTTATAGAGAAAAGTTAAATTTGAGCAATTCTCTTCCGCTGCCAAGTGTCAAATTATATGCCATGTATGACGTTATTCCAAATAATGTAAATTATCTGTTGTCAACTTAGTTCGTTAAAATAAGAGAGATTATTTCAGGTAAGTTAAGAAGTTTTAGTCGCCTGAGATCAAAGTATAATAAAATTTTCAGCGCTATTAAATAAGAATTCTTTTACTTTCTGAAGTTATTGTACAAGTAATGAATATGCAATTGTGTTTTTGCCAGCTAAGGTATGGGCCCGCTCCCCGCCCGATACAATGAGTCTCGTCTCCGTACTTGGTCAACTCCCTTCTGGCCAGCCATATTCTTTCATGACAAATTTAATTAATGAATATTTTTAAGTTATAGTACTTAGTCTTTGTCAGTCAGTTTTAATAAAAGAGGGCAAGCAGAGTGCTTTCAAGCGAACTACCAGTTTCTCACAATGAAGAATTCTCCTTCAATTGCGATGGCTGAATTACGAATTTAAATTTAGAATAATTAAATAATTAGTTCTAGTATGACTGTTTAACATTATAACAGATGGACACAACATTACTATCCATATACTTGGGACACTGATAGTTCTCAAATTCTGAAGGAAAGACAATTCTATACAAGGTAAAATTCTATGACGGGATTTCCATACTTCAATCTCAACTAAATTATAAATATACAACCATAAACTGAATTGACTTCAGGTCATTTACTAAAGGTTAAAGCAGTATTTCGATTTAATATTGAGTAGACTTGGCAATATTTGTTCTCAATTGTAAACTAGATTCTATTTCTAACATCTTTCAATTGAGTTGGCTGGTGGAACATAGTTTAAATATTTGAACTCAGATAAAAGATATGTTGTCATTATTATTTGTGAATTTTATATATTCACTAAATAATATGATACTTTCATAGTTGGTAGATACTTTTCAAAGTATTATTTCTCGGTTATTCATAAACATCATTCTGTTAATTTGAAAGGTTTACTCAAAGCATTGATCTAGTGACCTAGAAGTTGTGAATCGACCTTAACTTACTAGAGACACGAGCTTATTCCATACACTCAGATCTTGTTTCAGCACTCCTCTCAAAATTACCAAAATAGTTTATTCTATCTATAAACAATCGGTTCAACCATAGCTCCCTTCGGCCAATCCAATTCAAAGATAAATAATCTATTCTTTATTTATGATTCTACTCCATCTATTAAATCATTATTCAATATTAACTGTAAAGGATATCTAAATTAAATTAAGAGTAAATTAATTTGTGGGTACTTACTGAAGCTTGCAAAGTCTACACAATTTAGCACACTGTAGTAATCATTCACAACACTGATTCTATGGAAGATTGATACTATCCTATTGGATTATAACCAGTAATTCCACATAAACTTTCGTCCATTATATTGTACACTTCCGCATTCACCATGTTCCATTCCTAAGTCATCCTACCTCTTCACCGCCTATATAAATTCGAATGTTCCACTTGGTGACCCACGGCGGCCATTTTGTCGACCCGATTCTCAACACCGCCTACCTAAATTTCGAATCACTACCTATTGACCTCGGCGGCCATCTTGACGACGCCTACCTATTTGCGGCCTACCTAAATCCGATACACTACGAAGTGATCTACCTCTCCACCGCCTACCTAAAAGCTCCTATCTTGTCTACCGTTCCTGCTGTTACCTTGCTGACAACACGACCTTCTTGAGGATGTCTAACCTTTTACCAGCATCCAAGTTTCCCTCCCGCCTTGAGATGCTAACCTAAGCTACTGTTCCTACGCGCCTAACAATGAATTTATAAACCTAATGAATTTACCTGCCTACCAACGACTAAATTCCGATTTCCTATGCAATATTTGGGATGCTTACCATCATCCCCGACGCCCCGATCCTGTACAGCGTGAGCAAGCATGACTCCCCTAAACTCCCCTAACAGCTTGGGCGTGGCCATATTTGATTGGGATGGAACAAATAGGCACCTACAAAGAGGATTAACATTACCAAGCCATATCCTCCACGTTCAAACGGGATTACATCCACACACCGTTCGGACCGTTGGTTGATGAGCGAGTTGGCTAGCTTGGTAACCTTAAGCGACTAAACTAGGTATCTTTCAACAGAAACCCGCATTGCACGCCACAGAGCAATGCTATTTTACCTACCCCTTTGAGGATTGACCGAACGCCCAATAAAGACACAAAACTAAAGAGAAATCTACCCCCCCTTTATTTCCCCCTGATTGCTTAAACAAATTTCGAACAACCTTAAACCATGAAAATTCTTGAAACTATTGGGAAATTTACTTTACTTCATGAAAATTCGCAAGCAAAATCTACATACTTTAATTTCAAGCTTACTTATACCATATAAGCCCTAATTAAAGCATATAAGCAAAAGACTCGCACCCGGTTGCGGACCTATACGTCAAAACCTCAATTAAAAACACTATCTTCCTGACTTCTTGATGTTTCTTGCGTTAAAATAAAATACTACTTGATTGAAGTTTCTTACAGAGAGGGTATCGACGGCTTCTTCTGAGTTCCACTTGATGCTTCGCTGAGATCAGAGAAAGTAAAGAGTGCGATTTCCCCCCAACTTCGCCTTTTATAATCCCCCAGAATCATTCACTCTCTGCAGGAAACTCACCCCACACAATCTAAGCATCTTTTTTTTTCTACCTTCATTTCCCTACTTTACATAAATTATTCCTAAAATTTTCCCTTCTCCTTCAAAAATGGGGAGAATTCAGTTTTGTCTTACTCAACTTATAAATATAATATTTAAGTTACTAATCTTACAAAATGAACCCCTATACTAATCAATAATTTCAACGTACAATTCAACTAACCAATAACCTCCTATGTTCAAGATTCTCTATACTCAAGCGCACAATGCCACTCAATTTGTAACCAAATTAAAATTAATCTGTTACCTAAATATTTCTCTATACTGACATTTCAGCTACATTTGATTTAAGTAATTCATACAATTGTATGAAACAACGTTTCAATCATAAATAAATCAACAAGTTTTCCCCCTTACATCATTTCTAACAAAACTAACAACTTTGAATAATATTCAGCATATTTACCCAGAATCATATGAAATTATTGTACTATAAACATAGAACTCTGATTAATACGAATTTTATATTCACAACAAATTGAACCTCCCATATGCTACAATTTGAATCCAACCTTTTTCAATCTTTTTATCTCGCCTTCCCCAAAATATCATAACCTCTAGAATCAATTTGCTAAAATACGTATTACAACATTTTCCATTAAGTATTCGGTCCAATTAAACCTAAAATTTCCGATCAATTTAGCATCACAATGTTGGTACTTTAAAAACCCTAATTGGCAACACCCATCCGACTACTTTTACATTTTTTTAAATGCCTACCCTCATTTGAGTTATAAACCTGCAGCATAAAATCTCGCTTTCGAAGAAACTTCATATCAATCTTTCTTCGTACAACACCCAACGACAAGACAAACTTTATTAGGCTCCATTCACATTTTCCCATTAAATACTTTCTTATTACACCTTCAATAACTATTGTTTATGTTTTTTTTTTTTTTTTAATAATATTTCTAGATTCATCCTTACAATATTTCTATTAATTAATTATCTCCCTTTTATTTCACAATTCGAGTTTTCAATTTACCACTAAACTGTCAACTAAACTCCGCCCAGAATAAAACATAGTTTCATTTCTTTTCTTTCTCTCTGTGTTATCTTTGAACATCAAACCATATTATAAGATCAAATTAAGCTTCCATTTTAATTTCAAATCTCCAATTTAACTGTGTCATGACGCAAAGGCATGGTATGACAAAGTACCCTAATTTAAGCAAATACCGCCTACGATTAACAAAATGTACTAGATCCACTACAAAATTCTCCAAGCCAACTAAACTTGCATTTATCCCCCAAATCTAACTAATGTCTAATATTTCCTAAAACAAAATTTAAATTTACAACTATGATTTAGCAAAGGATATGGGACTTGCCTTGCGACCCTCAGTTACCATCTGGCAATCGATTTCTCATCGATCGATCCACTGGAACGACCTACTATATTTAATTTCGTTCTTTAGCTAAAACACATCACGTGGTGTGACACTACTGACAACTTACAGAAATAATTAACATCGAATTCAATCCTTTTTTAAGTAATCTTCTAAAATAAATTATTATAATGATATTCGAGAGGCTCTAATAAAATTTGATAAATAAACAATAATAAATATAAATAAATTTTAAGCCTATTAGCGTCGTTACCTACACAGAGACTAATATTTGAATTTTAGCGCCGTGAAAGATTAAAGAACTTCCTACATTATTGCTAACTCAAAACCTGAACTACTCTTTATTATAATAACTTGTTCGATAGTTAAATAATATTATGCTCAGTATGAAACAAAATTCGAAAAATATTTGAGATAAAATAGCATGTTCAGTTTTGAACCGTTACAACAAGAACCTATAAATCTGTTTCAGGTCTAGTTTATTTTATTTGTTTTTTGTGGCGCTCCGTCAAATGAAATATTTAATATTAAAAAACGACAAAAAAAAGTTTCGTTAATTTTTTACCTACTATATTATTTCCCATTAAACTGAGGATTTTTTAAATAAAAAACACACGAATATAATAAAATGTTATTCACCCCTTTTTAAGAAATTATTGAAGATTCAGCACAAACAACCTATTTAAATCGATTTCCGATCAATAAGTGTCACAAATTGTGGTGCTGCTCCTTCACTATTAGCGAAGACACTCTCCGTCACCAGCGGTTCGCCAGTCATCCATCCGACTCCTCCATCCTCTTTCTGCAAGAGCACTCTGCCGGCCCCTGCCCAGCGCCAGCACCCCGCCCGCCCACACGCTGACCATCAGCCAGCTGCTCGGCCATCATCGCAAACTCACCGTACAACTCACACCAGCAAAACGAGGATCCGTGCTATTGCAATAATGTTCGTAAGTTGTTATTTTACTAAATTATTTTCTAAGTGGTGAATACTAATCCAATAAGGTAAGTTTGTAAATGTGCTAAAGTTACTATCGTGTTTGTGTCGAGAGTTTTAAATGTCGATCTTGTTACTTTACCACTATGATATAAAATGCGATGATAACGTTTGCATATTTACAAACCTACACTCAGCACTCTGTTCAATTTAAGTTTCAAACAGTGTTGTTCCTGGCAAATTTAGGATTGCCGTATTCACACTCAAAAATTGCCGTAAAACGCCAAAAATTCGAAATAATTGCCATATTTTCGAAAAATACACCAATTTTGGCATTGAAAATTGCCGTATTTGTATGGACAGCGTTATAAAATGGTGCCGTAACTCCAGTCAAATTCGATCAGGATTACCGTAGAATACGGCAATTGCCGTATCAAGAACAACACTGGTTTCAAACGTAATAAAAAGGAAATAACTTTTTATCGAATCTAAAATCATTCGGGAGTAAACTATTTTAAATTCAGTAACTTATTGTTAGCTTTATCTAATGTTTGTAATAATAACTTCCAGGTCGGACTCAGAATACTACAACAATAAGCGCAGCAAAGGCGCTAAAAAACAGGTCGTGTAAAATTTCGTCGAATCGGACACCGATGGGGAAACGACTTCCAAAGTAACGTATGTATTAAATAAACGTACTTGCGCTTTAAAACTTAAGTCTTAGATTGTTTCTATTAAAAGATTCACTTAAATCACTTTTATTTTACATTTACAACAATTACTTAGGTGCTTATATTTTTTCCTTTACAAAATTTAGATTACATACTATTTTAGTTTATTCAACATGTAATCTTGACGTACACTATATTTTAAGAGTTATAATAAAAAAATATGATATTGTGTGTAGTATTATTGGTCGTTTATTTATACCTAGTTTTTTTTTTAGTTCCAAGAAAGAGCCAAAACCTGCAAAAGCGGTAAAGAGGAAGGCGCCAACAACAAAAAAAAAACATCTGCAACGGCTGCAACAAAGTCAATTGGGTGGCAAATTGACTCCGACAGCGAGGAAGAAGCGGTGGCTCGACGACGAGGCCGCGAGAGCCAGCCCTTGCAGTCGTGCTTGTCGCGGCGTGTCGCCGACGGGGTCCTGCGCCGCACCGCCCAAAGAGACGGGGATACTTACATAGAAGTGAAGGTATATAATACGAAAGAGATCTTGAAAGTCGAGCCCAAAGATCGTTGGGAACAGGCGGTAATCTCCCTGAAATACCAAGCAGATTCCGATGCTCCGGAGTTGATTCCACTTAAGGAGGCGCTCAAGCTCTGTAAAAAAAACTTTACCGAGGAAGGCAATCTTTTTTTTAAATATATGTTTCATATTATCTTCTATTATTTCTTTCAGGCCATGTCAGGGAACACTGAGCAACTCGTCGAAGACCTACGCTCACCATCTCCGGTCTTACAAGACGCGCAGGACCCGCTAGAAGGTTGGACACAGATGATCCCGCCTTGGGTTGTAGAGCCGCAACACGAACAAACGCCGTTGGAGCTGAAAATCCGAAAGGCGGCGTATAACACGCAAAAGAGGAAACAAAAGAAGAGGTCGTCCTTCCTCAAGCACTCACACAACATGCAGCAGTCGTTCGTGATGAAAAGTCCGCCGAAGAAAGGACGACGTCTCATCAAAATTGAGATCATAGACCTTGAGGAAGAAGCACTGGGTGACTCGTCGGAGGATGCCCTACTGTCTGCGCAGTATGTGGTGTCGGAAGACATGGACCAGATTATGGACCAGGCAGAAGGTCTCATAAACAATATTTCAAAAAAAATATGTGGTTATAGCTATAGTTTTTAAGCTATGGATCATTTTTTTTTGTAAATTAAAGTTCTGATGTAGGTTTTATGCGTAACTTCTCTAGTTACTTATAAACCTACCTATAGAGATACACTTAAAATAATACCTACTTACATTTATAATTTTTAAATGCTAGATTTAGTTGGACAAATGTAAAAACGTTTTTACTATGTAATTAAGGTTTATTAAATAAGAATGACATAAAATTATTTTTTCATAAATTAAACTTAAAAGGAATTATTTTGTTTTATTTCTCTATTAAAGGTATTCAGGTAGGTAAATGAAAAAAGTTTTAAATGTTCACTTATTTATTTATTGAAAAAATCATACATTGATATTTTTTTATTTTATTTTATTTATATATTAATTAACAAGGTAAACAACATTCTGGTACAACATCAGTCCCACAAAACTATTTAGGATAGTTTGACTGAGGGATCGAGTCTCGAAAGTATCTTATGTTAAATTATATACTTAGGTAATCTAGATTTAAACAATAATAGTTTGGTTATGCTAATATTTTAGTTAAAGTATTGTGTCTAATAAATGTTTTTTTAAAAGATTACAAAATTTGTTTTTATTACATTCCGATCTTAAGTTCTGTGGCAGATTATTTAACAAATATGGGATTCTCTTATTGAGTGTTCTATCACCGTAATAGTTAGTGACTTTCGGTATAACATATTTACCAGTCGATACCGATCTGGTGTTATATCTATGTGCTACAAGTGAGTGGCGCTCTCGACCCCCATGATGGTTGACAGCCAGTAAATATTTGTGTTTAAGATCTATCGGTAGTATTTTACACACTTTAAATAACATTCTGTAATTTCCTTGGTACTTATGCTTAATTTTTTTGTTAACGAGTAGTTTTAAAAATCGTATTTGCAGTGATTTTTATTTATTTATTTATTTAATTTCGGACGACCAACAGCTACTAACTACAACAATAAATAATTTAAATAGCAACACAAAGCCAATAATAGGTCATCACAAATATAACACGAAATATACTTAACGAGCACTATCCTAGTAAGTAATTAATTATCATACAATTAGGTCGAATTGAAAAAACTGCGACTCATAGTACGCTTGATTGAAGCTTCACTTGTCGCAAAAAGATCCAAGTCTGCCTGACGTATTGCAGAGTTAAAGCTATTACACGCACGACACAAATATGAATTCTGCCGATAATTTGAAGATGCAGGCGGGACACGCAGCAGGTGGTTGAATCTGAGTGGTTTTGAGGGTGTTCGTAATGTCAATTTGTGATTCAATCTTTTGTAGGTATGTTTTGAATGTCAACCCATAGGACTCGAGACCGTAACTAACTATAGATTCTACTAATGACAGATAAAGCATTTTTAGAGTGCTAGAGGGCACTTTGAAACTTAAATGATAAAATTTGGCTAATAAAGTTCTGAGCTTTGTACATACAAATTCAACATGCGCTGCCCATGAAAAGTGTTCATCTACTTTCACTCCCAGGTAAGTAACACATTTATTTTCTAATAACCATTTTCTTATACAAATTACATTTTTCAAAGCACAATATTTTATATGGTTAAAACAATTGTATGCAAACATATCTTTACAGTAAAGTTTACTTAGAGTTTCTAGATTAGGTATACCCTTAACACTTATATCTAAAACATTTTCATGACCACATAATTCACGCACCCATTTTACTTTTTCGTCTCCTTTCACTATGATTTTGCGTTCTCTGAGGTAAGGTTTAATGAGTCTTTTAAATTCTCTGTAGTCAATATACCCCTCACTCCATCGGTATCCTCTGTTTCTTTCTATCCACCAAACATGTTTCCTTTCTTCGAGAGTCAGTGTAGATAATGGATATGGAGGTTTAATTAAAAAGATTTGAGTGTGTTCAGATGTGCCTATAACTAATTCTTTTAATACGAATTCATTTTTATCATTTTATCATTAAAACCTTGCACATCCACTATTATAATATCTTTATTCATGATAGTTTTTTAACGATGTTAATTAGAGGCTTATATTCAAATATGCAGTCGTTCAGTATAAGGCAATATGCGGCGGTCTGATCAGGTATCTCTTGATCTGCTTCTATTTCAATACGAACGTCAATTGATCCCTTTAGCGTTTCGTGTTGGCGAGAACAGTCAATAACAAATAACGGAGCAATTTCTTTGAACTCTTTCAAACTCAACAACGGCTCTGGTCTACGACCATGATAAGACTGCTGAAATCTTGCATACTGCTCGTATATTAATGAAAACTTGTTGTCAGCAAAATTAATATTCAGTCCTTCATAAGGGTAATATGATGAATTTAAAAATACTCTTACATCACGAATAAAGCAATGATCGAACTCTGCCATAGACTGTTTCGCATTATGTTTACGGTTGGTTTGTAAAGCAATAACTACAAATCGTGGTTTTTCAATCTGTGATGAGGTTTTAATAGACCAAGCGTGTTTACGTGTTTTGGGTAGTAATGGATACTCATACAAGTCCCAATTACGAAATGCTACTGTAATGGGACGATCTTTTTCTAAATGCTTTAATAAATTAATTCTTTCGCGGTCTGATACTTTAATGTGAGGAACTCGCCAGACAATTTTACTTATTATTATATCCTCCACAACTTCGTCGGTATTTAGTTTTAAAGCATTGAGATTTGTGTTGCTTCTCAATAGTACTAACTCATGTTTACAGTTTATTATGATTTTTTCATAATCTTCTGCAAAGCCTAATATTTTGTTCAGAGGTATTGATGCAGAGAATACTCCATTGTTGACACTGGTCGTACCTGTAGGTGACCAGCCCCAAACTTTTGCACATTTCGATTCATTTTCATTCAACGAAAGATAAGATTTTAAAGTTGTAGAAATCCCTGCATTTTTTACCTTATCTATTTCTACACCATTTAATTCATATCGAATATCTTGAAAAAGAAACAATGCTGGGTTATGAACAAAATGCACACTTGTCACTCTTTCTTTTTGTTTAGTGGTACTATCATACTTATACACATTGACTCCGCCCTCAATATATAAACTGCTCAGTGCAGGCAATACATACAAATCTTGCTGATTAATAGGTATTCGTATTTCATCGTTCTTGTTAAAACTTGTTACATACGGTTTATACGAATGATATTCGAAACTTTCGATGCTGTTATCGTACGATGCCGGTTGAGTAATATTTAAAATATTCATTTTAACAAGCCCAGTAGTTTCAAAAATTCCTTATTGCTTTTGGTTAGCTTCTTTAAACGAAGCGGTGTTCTTTTTTGAGAGGATCTTTTAGAACTGACTTGAACAGTAGATGCGGATGGGGTTTTATTGAAATTTAACATTTTTTTCTAAAGTGTAAATACAGCTGTACTTCTTCACCGCGTAAGTTGATCTGTTTATTTTCAGCGTCTAACAACCTTATGTTAATAGCGTTGATTGAACTTTGATTGACAGGAAAATAAATTAAGTTTTTAAGTATTTCGATGATTCTATAACCTGGTGGTACGTTAGGCACAAATTCGTAAATAATGTGACTTGCTTTCCCGTTCACAAATGACCCGCTGATGACATCACATTGCACTACAGTTGTTGATAAAATGCTGACGGGATACCGAGACTCGGTGCTTATATTAGCTTTTATTGTATCCATACCAAAGCCCAAAATTTTACCAAGAGAATAATTTTTACCGAAGTACACATTTTCAGAACAGTAAATACAAGTTTTTAATGTATTATTATTGCAAGTTAATTTTAGCGCAGCATTCTTAATGTTACTTTTCAAAAAATCACAAATATCTTGAAGTTCATAGGACCCTTCAGGTATTTCGATAACTCTATCACTACCATAATAAAATTTATTATTTCTTTCATCTATGTTCGGGATAGAATTAAAAGTTGAAAAATATAAGAGTCCACACTCAAATTCTCCACGTAGTTGCAAGGTTGGCGAGTAATTTGTTATTAATAATAATAATAATAATAATTTATTTATTCAAGTAATTAAAATAACTCATTTGTTAGTAACAATGTTTCTTATAAACTATGTTAGTATTTATGATTTGGACTATTGACTATGTTTTTGCCATGCCACTTGATATGGCACAGCAACGATTGATATACGAGCAGTCAAGTCTGCTCGCAATCATGTTCAGGATGCTGTTGGGGCTCCCCCGCACCCTGCGCACCAGGGAAGCACATCTTTTGCGCATAGTTGCGTAGAAACAATCGACGCTGGCCTCTGCGAACATCCCAGATGCACTGCAGGAGCGACGCAACCCCAAAAGCATCCTGAACGCATTATTATATTGGACTCGGAGGGCGTGATAAGCGCTTTGTGTGTACTTAACTTAGACCACAGGCTGCATGTGTAAAAGGATGTACAAAAAGCTCGAAACAATGTAATCTTAACTTTACGTGAACAGCGTGCAAACCTGCGGACCAACATGTTCGCTCTCACTGATAACGCCCTCCGCTCCCTTTCTATGTCATCGTTGTCCTTGAGGTCGGACGTCAACAAATGACCAAGATATTTAAAAGAGTACGTTCTTTTGAGTTCGCACTTATTAAGCCGTACCGGTGGCATTCTGTCGATTAGTCGACTCCCAGCCTCAAAGACCATAATCTGGCTTTTATTTACATTGTAAGCCAGGCCATGCGACTCGGCGTATGCTTCACAGATAGAAGTTAGTTTTCTCAAGCCACAGACAGACGCACTCAGCAGCACCATATCGTCCGCGTAGCTGATATTGTTTAAGCTGACTCCGTCTATATAACAACCGACCCTGGTGCCACTGAGCTCGTCTATCAGCTCATTTATATTTAGATTAAAGAGGGTGGGCGAGCTCAAACCCCCCTGTCTCACCCCACACTCCAATCCATATGGCCTTGAGAGAATACCATCCCATCTTACACTGTTGACCTGGTTTCCATACCAATATTTAAAAATATTTATGAGTTGTGTTGGTAATCCGACTTTCTTAAGTTTTCTCCATAACAAGTCGTAGGAAACCAGGTCAAAAGCCTTCGAGAGGTCTAAGAAACACGCAAATACAGGCGTTTTACGCTTCGTATAGTATGTAATAGCGTGCTTAACACACAGTATAGCGCTCTCTGTGGACAAACCTGGTCTGAAACCAAATTGGTTATCGTGTGGTGTTATATATCTATTTAGCTGTGTATTAAGCACGCTATCGAATACCTTCGAGATCACAGTTGCCAACGATATGGGCCTATAATTGTTCCTATCTGACAAGTCACCCGTTTTGTTTTTTGCTATGGGTACAACTACTGTACGCATCATATCTCCCGGCATATAACTATGACTCAAACAAAAGTTAAACAACATGTATAGTACACGAGGGAGATGTGTACCCGCGAACTTAAGATGCTCGACGCTGAGCCCGTCGTGGCCAGGAGATTTACCTCTAGACATTGATTTATTCTAGATATTTAAGATGCTCCTCTGCCAGTTATTGACACAGTGCAAGACATTTTTGTACTGATAAGATTTTTTATTTCATTATCAATTTAAATGTTTTTCCAGTAGTCTCTTAAAAATTTTAAACAAAGATGGCCACAGTTTATTGTTCCAAACTTTTGGTACTGTAAATAATTATAGTTTATAGACATGGACCTTAAATAATTTATCAATTCTAACGGTGGCTTAAGATTTCCAAAACTATCAAAATATTCATAGTTGTCATTATGCTTAACGTAGGCTACCCAATGGGTCCCGGGATTATCAGAACTATCTAAATTTATTATAGCACACTCGATCTTTCGTGGTTTTGAAGGCAGTGCATCTCTCATGAAAACTCCTCGAAAGTGTGGAATATCAGAAGCATGCTCTAATATATCTAAATTAGTGAGAAGGCGTCTGGGTAGCCGTTTCATTAGTTTTTTGAGGGATTCATATATAAACCAGCTCCTTTTTATGAGGCTTGATATACAGTCCTTTTCCTAGAGCTACAGCTTCCATCATCTTGTTATGCCGTTCAGATTCTTGAAGATTTTTCTGAGCAGCCTTGTAATCATTGACAGCTTTTGCTATACTTGCTGCACCTCCAGCAAGTGAACCTAGGGCTGATAATCCAGCGAAGATTGGAATAAGAGGTAAGAAACCTCCACTTTTTGGAATAGGAATACACCGTGGCAAACGTATTCCTTTTTTATTTGTAAATATTTTTTTGGCGGCTGCTTGTGCGTATTTTATAGCTGTACGATTGTCTTTAGATTTTAATTTTTTGATTTGTGATTGTATTTTTTTTACAACTGACATAAAAGACCGAACACCAGCACCAGCTTTAAGTTTTGCTTTCATTGCATTTTTAACAATCCATGAAGCTACTTTTTCTCGTTTTCCCGCATCCTTTGATTTCAATCTTTTCTTAGCCATATTCAAAAGTTGTAAATCAGCTTTATGTCGAACACTCAAATCACTGTTATTATAGGCGATATCGTGATACAAAAAAGCTTCATCTAATTTATTTATACCTCGATCACCTCTTAGTAACCGTTTTTGAAGTTTTGTTCCGGGGCCACTAAACTGATAACCAGGGATATGTAACTCAAACGGTAAGTGATTTATTAAGTCGTTTATAGTACCACTTCCTTCCTTCATCGATGTTCTTAAAGTGAGTTCAATCTAATTACATCGCTTCATTTATATCACAAAACTAGCGCATTTTTATCTACCCAACTATTCTCTTCATCGCTGAGACCTAACCATTTTACAAAAAGTTTTCTACCTTTTCTTTTTATAACTTTTTCAATGAGATAAAGATCAGGAAATTTAGTTCTTTGTAATTCATATTCGTAGAAAGATCCTAAAATCCTCTGTTTGTGTTTATCTTCTAAATGGTAAGTTGGTGGATTCGTATCATTTACCTTAATTATTACAAATATCTCGGTTGACCAGTTAGGGGTGTAACCCTTGTAAAAATCTCCTTTATATTTGCTAATACGAACATGATCACCAAGTTGAAACTTAGGATTGCGATCTATCTTAGGTCTTTGTGTTTTAATAATGTTAGACTTTACAACCATCTGGTTTTCTTTGTTGACTTCAATCGGTTTAAATTTAGTTACACGGTGAGTAGTATTATTATAGTTTTCTACAACTGAATTTAAATTTTGCCCCAACCATTGGTAATGACCGTGCAAACTGAAAAGTTTGTAAATTTTATGTTTTAAAGTACGTATTACTCGTTCTACAATAGAAGCTTTTTTTACAGAGTAGGTAGAATAATGATTTAATAATAATTTTTTGAAAGTAGCATTATAAAACTCCTTGCCTAAGTCAGTTTGTAAATATTTAGGTTTTCGTGATGAATTTGTGAGTATCTCTTGCAGCGCATGTGTCACACATTGTTTGTCTTTTGATTTTAAAGGATTTACCCACACATATTTTGATAAAGTATCTATCACTATCAAAATGTATTTGAATCCTTTATTGGAATGTGCATATTTCTGGAAATCCATAAGGTCGGCTTGCCATAAATCATCTATTCCTTTTATGATTGTACATCGACGCGGAAAATTTCTTCTTGCTGCTTTGTGAAGTTCATAGACGATATCTTTTTTACTCATTTTTATTTTTTAGTTTCATCAAATTATCTATCTCTGTTTTAGTATAATATAAATTACTTAAACGATTTGAAGTCACCTTTTCCAAGTTATTAAGGTATTTTTTAACATCAAGAGATACTTTTTTTATTTCGTCTCTTAGTTCTTGAACTGTTTTATCTAAATAAGCTTTATTTACTGCTTCATCGTCTTCGTCTGGAGACGTTAAACCTTTCAATTTTGATGATTTTAAATCGTAGTGTCCTGTATCTGACTTCACTAATGTATCGCTGTAGGTATCAATATATTCTGCTAATCGTAGATGCTTATGAACGTGATAACCAAACTTGTCAATGTTCATTGCTGCTCTGATGACTTTTTCATACTGATCTATTTCCCTGTCAAACGTTCCTTATATTTTAAATTCTTGATTATTCCTGCTTCCCACAGTTCTTCAATAATTGCGACAATTTCATTATCTAAGCCAGTGTTACCCGCATCTCGTGAGGCGAGTAATATTTTTAATCGTTCTACTAACTCATTTGGATCATCCCAATAAACCAAATCAGTATTCTTTTTCACTTTTTTTAGTACCTTAATACCTTCTCCATGCGAAAGACTCTCCACAATTGTAGTCGCATTTCTAGCAAACTTAAATAGAGGTTTTATGACATTCATGTACTTAAAACCTTTATTGCTGTTTATTGGTTTGGTTGAATCATATATTTAATTTAATTTAATTACAATAAACTAGTTACAATTGCTATAGTTATTATATTTATCATTACCATATCTACTACGTTATTTATATATAAATTTTATAATTTGATATAATCAGATGTATTTAACAAGGAGACATTACACTTTAATTAACTTTTATTTACATTACTCAAGTTGTTTTATTTTTAATTTTCATAAACTTTACACTATTGTCTGGCAGACCGTTATAAAAACATAATTTAAATTTTAATCATAAAGTTAAGCACAAAACTTATTCTATTATTCATTATATTCAGTGAAATATTACTAGTTAATTTATCTTATAAAACAAAATGTTGTTTGTAAGCAAAACATCTGGTATAATGTGCGTTTACTATGTTGTTTACGTAACTTGATACGCACTATCGCATCTTTTGTAAGCAGTTTATTTTTTCTCTCTTTTTAGTCTTAAGTGATTACTATACTGCAATATTCGTCCATATATTTTATGAATTAGAGATGTTTTTACCATGGAGTGAGAATCTTACCTTGCCGTAACACAGTCTCGACTAGCACGGAAGGTAAAGAACACTTTTTGTTGTGACACCCTCAATTTACAATTTTGTCTAAATTTTTTAACAATATTGGAAATTTAATACCTTTGGAAGATCTAAAATAAGTAAACATTGTAAACTTAACTTTGTGTTGTTTGTTCAAATTATAAAACTGACAAACTGGATGTTAGGTAAGAATGTAGTTGTACTTTGATTGTTGCAAACACATGTAATTATTGCCAAATAAACTTATTATTATTATTATATTTGCGCCTGTGTGCATTGGTTTCTAATAAAAGTATTTTATAGTTATGTAAATCTTCCTCAGTAGTTATATCTAAATTTGGTTTCTTTTTAAACAAGAGCTCTTTTAATCCATCTGTTTTATTCAATGTGTACGTTCCTATTTTTAGGGTGTTGCCATCATCATAGACGCGGGTTTTACCAAGCATCAATTTTCCGCGTTCATTTCTAATTCCAAAAGGTATATTACCTATTACATCCGAAGATGTTGACCACGATAGTGTATATTCTTTAACATTTGGTGATGACCGCATAGACTTGAATGACCCCTCGCTGATATTGTGATCTTCAGAGGGTGATCCTGTAAGTGTTTTGTTTTCGTGTAAGTTGATATCAGATTCTATTTCTTCTTCTTCTTCACTATAATCTTCACTAAAATCTTCGCTAGAAGAGGGCGAGGTATCGATATGATCTTTCTTATTTTTTTTCACAGAAGGCATAAACTGTTTTTCATTCCCTTGATGCTTTTCTTCGTTTTTATTTGCTAACAAGTTAAGTGGTTCGACTATGGGCTTAAATATGGTTTCCAGGGCAATATTATTCGAATTTTTTGCTTCCTTTATCATTTCAACTTTTATTTTTACAGCTGCAGCAGATTTCACGATTTTTTGCTTCAGATTTTTCTCCATTTTAGATAGGATACTGCTTGGTTCTGAATCACGAATAAGAGTGATTTATTCATAGTGTAACAACCTGTTATGTACTTTAGTCCAGTATTATAAATGTATCAAATGTCAATCTGTAGCATCCGTTATTTCTTTCACAATCCTTATTTATCACAAGATAATTGTAAGGCTTATTCCAAACAGCTGAGCACATTTCTCGAAATTGGGCCCAAGACATATCAGACCCAACGTGTTCATCATAAACATGTTTTAAATTAATATCATCTTGTTTAAATAATATTACCAGATTTGCATTGTCTCTTACAAGCTGTTTGGGTATTTTAGTATAAGTGTGATTTATATAAAAACAATCAATGTTCTTATGACGTCCCATTGCAAAATAATCCCTTATGTTACTTTGATTTTCACAAGCAACGTCGTCGAAAATGATAATAGAATCAGGTAAAGCTTCATGCGGACTCAATATTTCACTGTTATGATTATATTTATTATATGAAATTTCGGGCACCCTATCTAAAACTTTTTCTAGAAATAAGTATTTTGTCTGATATAAGGATTTTGAATAAACATACAGGTTACGAAAATGTAGACCCTCTTTATGCAGCAATAAACTTATGACTAAATTGGTTTTCCCACAGTTTGATGGACCACAAACGACACAGCGTATTGTATTTGGTAGTAATCTACCATGTCGATTTGACTCAGTCGGTAACGGAGAACATAGGCACTCTAACTTTAAAGATTGTTTTTGTTTTACAAAGTTCATTATCAGCTGACAGTTCTACAAGACTATAGAGCTACGAGGTTTGTAATTGAATGCGTTAAAAACAATGATACATATCTATGTATCATTGTTTTTAACGATGATACATAGATATGTATAATATCTATTATATAAACAGACGATTTAATTTCACAGAGGATGCTAATCGTGCAGTTTCACTAATCTTTTATAAGAGCTAATGGAATTAAGTGATGTGACATGGAAATATTATAGAACAGGCCTAGCTAACACGATTTTTAATACTGATTACTGGACTTTCTGAAACAGTTTTTACCACAGCGATCAAGGTGATTATTGGGCAGTTTGGAACACTTCACGACAGAGATCGAACGGACGTGAGATCGCTGGAGTGAATTGTTCCAGAATGCCCAATAATCACCTACTGATCCCTTTAGCGTTTCGTGTTGGCGAGAACAGTCAATAACAAATAACGGAGCAATTTCTTTGAACTCTTTCAAACTCAACAACGGCTCTGGTCTACGACCATGATAAGACTGCTGAAATCTTGCATACTGCTCGTATATTAATGAAAACTTGTTGTCAGCAAAATTAATATTCAGTCCTTCATAAGGGTAATATGATGAATTTAAAAATACTCTTACATCACGAATAAAGCAATGATCGAACTCTGCCATAGACTCTTTCGCATTGTGTTTACGGTTAGTTTGTAAAGCAATAACTACAAATCGTGGTTTTTCAATCTGTGATGAGGTTTTAATAGACCAAGCGTGTTTACGTGTTTTGGGTAGTAATGGATACTCATACAAGTCCCAATTACGAAATGCTACAGTAATGGAACGATCTTTTTCTAAATGCTTTAATAAATTAATTCTTTCGCGGTCTGATACTTTAATGTGAGGAACTCGCCAGACAATTTTATTTATTATTATATCCTCCACAACTTCATCGGTATTTAGTTTTAAAGCATTGAGATTTGTGTTGCTTCTTAATAGTACTAACTCATGTTTACAGTTAATTATGATTTTTTCATAATCTTCTGCAAAGCCTAATATTTTGTTCAGAGGTATTGATGCAGAGAATACTCCATCGTTGACACTGGTCGTACCTGTAGGTGACCAGCCCCAAACTTTTGCACATTTTGATTCATTTTCATTCAACGAAAGATAAGATTTTATAGTTGTAAAAATCCCGGCATTTTTTACCTTATCTATTTCTACACCATTTAATTCATATCGAATATCTTGAAAAAGAAACAATGCTGGGTTATTAACGAAATGCACACTTGTCACTTTTTGTTTTTGTTTAGTAGTACTGTCATATTTATACACATTAACTCCGCCCTCAATGTACAAACTGCTAAGTGCAGGCAACACATACAAATCTTGCTGATTAATAGGTATTCGTATTTCATCGTTATTGTTAAAACTTGTTACATATGTGAAATAAAACAATTTTTAACGGATACTAGCGCGGTTTTATTGAAAGCACTTTGGTAATTAGTTGGTATTTGGTTTGATTTTTGGTTTTCCCGACGTTTCGGCAACTTTGCAGCTGCCGTGGTCACGGGGGACTGAAGCTACCTGTGAGTCTACCCTCAAGCGATGAATTGTTTTTTAGACGTTCAGAAATTAAAATTTTAACAAAATTTTTAAAATGTTTTATGTTGATTTATAATTTAATTTTATGAATTATTTAGTGCTAAAAAGAGAGAGAATCTACTGAAGCTACCACCATTTCATAAAATTGGGAGGCCCCTCCTAGAAAGAAATGGCGAAAGAAAACTTGGAGAGGAAATCCGTTTTCATTTCAATTAGGCCGATTTGCCTGCGCGAGGCTGCTTGATTTGGGAGTACGGATCTTCTGAGTATGTTATTGGGCGGACTATATCGCCTGAAGAGAGCTCAAGCGGACGCTTGAGCGACCGAAAGGTGATATAGAACGCCCAATAACATACTACTTTTATAAAGTTTCACATGCGATTGGACTGATCACCCAAGAGCGATGAACCTATTATTTACCTTATATTCAATTTAGGATAGTTAGTTTTTTTTTATTGAAGGTTTTAGAAAAAAAAAAGTTTAGTATATGAAGCTTGATTATACGGTACATACTAAGTGAGGTACAATAGGGATTAGGTCCTTCAGTTATAGGTACGAATGAGATTTCTCTTTAAAAACTGTTGGAGACAAAATTTTATATTTTAATTCATTCCCTATATTTATAAATAATGGTACAGTTGTAATTTTTTTAATTGAATGAAAATGAAAGTACGCCGGCGCCGGGTGAATACGATTGAATATATTGTATAAATGTACCTAATGAGGCATAATGTGAAAAAAATGTACCGATATTGTTATTATAAAATGAAGTTTTATCGAGAAAAGAATAGGAAATAAAGTCAATGTCACGTAACAACGCGACGAGTCAGCAATGTCAGTGTCGTGTCAATAACTCGAATAAGTTTCGAAGTCAGCACAATAGCAGAGCTACGACAATTCATAAATAAACATAGGAATGTGCAATTTATTTAATTCAGAATAATTTAATGACGAGAAAGAGAGTAAACGTCATAGTAAATATTTCTAGGCATGAATAGTACGGAGGTAAAAGAAAATACGCTAGGATAAAATGCTGATAAGGATAATATTTTGTGACTAGGTATTTACGATAAGCAAGAATCTCTATCATGGGAGGCGCCACGAAGACGCAACCATGAGAGTATTGATTGCATAAGTAAAAAACATAATATTGTAGAAGTCGTTGTGATTAAAAATGGGTTTAATAAAAAGTGTATTAAAACTTTGACCCAAAAGATTTCATGGATTATAAAGAATTACCCTTAGGTGCGGTTATGTATTATAAATAACGAAGTTGAAAATATTACGGAAAGACTTGATACGTATTACACGTAATGATTATAATTTTTTTGCCGACAAGTAGTCATATAGGCATAAATAAAATGACAAAGTATGTCTAGGGCTGCAAAAGCAGAAATTTGGAAAAAAAATAGAGATAAAATGCTGATAATTACTACAGCATAACAGCATCTACTTCTTTTGATAGAAATTGTGTTTAGATATTGTTGGATGTATTTTTTTTTTGTTTATAATAGAAATAAAAATAATAAGGTTTATAATGTTACAGTAAATGTGAATTAATTAAGTTGTAGCTTACCCAATTAATAGCGATTGCTAGGGTTTTACTTGCGGATTTTATTGTGGAACTTATGAATTCCTTCCATTTAAGATAATGTTTGTTTATCGATTAGTGATTGATAACATTATATATTTTAGATAGTAATGAAGTAGGAATCAATCAGATCGCTTTTGTTATATAAGTAATGTGAAAATAACTAAGTAGTCTTTTAGGTCTTAGATTAAATTATTCCTAGCTCAAACAAAGTGTCCTAAATATAAGCAATTAAAATATTTTGTTTGTAAGTTCTTTTATTATTTTGTAATTAAATATTATGTACGATAAGAGACTTAAAAAGTAAACCACTTGTTCTCATAATTAATATTGCGCCAAGAGTTTAATAAAAAGTCTTCTCCTAACGTAGTAATCTTGTAATGTAAATATATGAATTATAATTATATTATCTGTGTTATGTCTACGATATTTAGAATTAAAAGGATTTTCTTTCAGGGGAGGGATGCCTGACTTTTTCAGGGGAGGTGTGATATAGTGTTATCGTCACGTCCTAAATAGACGTGATGGGAAATTAGAACTTCCCTGATGAAAACCTCAGCTGACCTTCCCGTAGCACGTATCATATGATAGATATTAGTATATAAGATGTAATTATGTTGGTAATAGAAGAACATTCTACACATGACTGGGTTTCATTCAAGACTACAACATAAAACCCCTTCAACTTGTAGCTACTAGATAATCTCTTCAGCATGTCGTATGCTTTTTTTTGTGACTACAACTTTACGTTTTCTATATAAAAATATGGCCCGCGCAAACCATGTTTTCCTATTATGGCCCCTTAAATCTATTCTGTGAATATAATTAAAACTAAAAGTACCAGGCCTGCAGGAGTGTAAAGGAGCTATCAAAGTACCTACCTGTTCATCAGACACAGCTCTCACCCAACGCAGGAGTCCTAACTGCTGGAGAGTTGGTCTAACAGGGCAATCAGTCTATTGAAAAGAACCAGGCTAGCATGAATGTAAAAGAGATCTTATCATACATGTTCATCAGATTTGGTCAGCATATTTCCCACAGTCCTCAACGGGAGTCCTAACTGCTGGAGACTTCGTCTTTACGGTAGCAAATCCAAGTACAGAAAGTAGTTTTTTTCAATCAGTCAATTACGAAAAAGTTGGAGTTATGCGTATTTGGTATTTTGCGTAAATCAAAGTTGGTGTTTTGCTTAGTTGGTCTTTTGCGTAAGTGGTATTTTGCGTTTATGGCGTATTGCGTAAAGGTGGTATTTTGCGTATGTGGTATTATGCGTCTAAAGGCGTAAGATACCTTACTAACATGCACGTAATATAAAAATAATAAATGTAAATAAGCAATAATGCACAACTGACTTGGAACTACTTAGTTTATTTTTGATGACGCAGATGCATTATTAGTCTGTCGTTAAATGATGTTACAAAATTAACATTATTTTAGCGTTTAGTTTAGTTTAACTCTTTCTGCAATTATTTTTGATTTAATTTTGTTTTCATTTTTCCAATATTAATATTTATTTTATTTGATTGTATAATAATATTACGATAAGTGATGTAAGTTCTTATTTGCCTGAGATACAGGTTATTTAAACCTAGTGTACTAAAATACAGAGTGCCTGTATTTTAGCTTTATGTACCTATGTCTAGATTTTAATTGTTTTATTTTGATGTAAGATTATTTCAATAAAGATTTATTACTTTAGTTTATTATCTCTTATCGAAAGCAAAGGGCTCAGTATATATATCGCTCAGTTAGTCGGTATGTTTCTTTTATCCAAAAAAATAATATTTATTATAACACTGAAGATCAAAGTAATTATTACAAACAATACTATTCAAAATATTCAGAAAAAGTGAAAATATAAATTAAAGCAACGGGTTCTACGTTTTGTCCGTTGATTTTAAAACTGGTGAATAAGTCGTCAGTAAACGTTTATTTTTATATTCAGTTCTCGTAACAGCCAATAAAAATTTGCAATCCGTTCCCATCTCCCAAAAAAAATCTGATTGCCATACTAGCACATCGATTCGTGGCTCAGTAACTTGAACTCTTATGAAAATATTAATTCTATTTCTGATTATACATTTGATAGATCACAAAAAGTATTAGATCTCAATCACTGCTCTCATCTTAATAAAAAAGAGAGTAAGGCACTTTTA
The DNA here is from genome assembly GCA_943789525.1 of Agriphila geniculea. Classification (NCBI taxonomy): domain Eukaryota; kingdom Metazoa; phylum Arthropoda; class Insecta; order Lepidoptera; family Crambidae; genus Agriphila; species Agriphila geniculea. The sequence continues at coordinate 12,532,348 of OX038891.1, forward strand.
GACTGTTGTTACGAATACACAGATATTTTTTACTTAGAAGGCGAGCCTTTATCATGTACAGATGCAATCGAACACTCAATTAATACAGATGATGCGCCTTCTATTAATGTAAAATCTTATCGCTTCCCTGAATGTCACAAGGACGAAGTTGACTCTCAAATCCGAAAAATGTATAAATAAATATCCGCCCTTCAATTTTATCCTGGAGTGCCCCAGTCTAGGAAGTTTTTAAGAAAATGGATGCTTCCGGCAAAAAGAAATGCGAAGAGTCATTTACGCCGCCTCAATGAAGTCACTGTTTCAGAGACCTATCCTTTGCCTCTCATCACTGATATACTCGACCATTTAGGTAATTTCAAATACTTCAGCACCCTTGACCTCTCCAGTGGCTTTCACCAGGTTAAGATCATCACTTAGGACGCGCTAAAGACAGGATTCACTATCAACACCAATTCTGACGTCGCCGGACATTATGAGTTTACTAGAATGCCATTTGGGTAAAAGAATGCTCCTTCTACTTTCCAAAGATTGACGAACACCGTTCTTTCTGGTCTCTAAGGTCTTCATGCTTATAAAAATCTCGATGACGTCATCATTTTGTTACAGGAACTCAAACCAAGCCTTAAGGAGACACCAAAATCTGTTACAGGAGTGTGCTTCTCTGATATGGTCGAAAAAGGCTCCAATAATTTTATTGAGACGTCAAACGTAACGTAAGTGCCGCCGTGTCAATTCACCCAAATGATAAAGAATGACAAAAGCATCAGCATGATGGAACAAGTATGGAGCAATTAAAGAAACCGAATTAATATTTCATTAGTAAAAGCAGAGTAACAAATATTAACAAACTTTTATTTTTCATGTAAAACCTTAACTTTGTTTTAAAAAAACGCTCAAATATTAAATACTGCTCGAAAAAAATTTAAATATGAATTTAAAAATAAAAACTAGTAACTATTTATGATTTGTTTTTCGAAACTCCACGCCTGCCCCCGATTTGTTAAAATCCTTCCGGGTTGACATTTCGTTACAGGATGTCTACTATGAAACGTTCATCCGTAAAATCGGGCCCGTCCGTAACCCGACCGAAGTACGTGACTCGTAGCTACCACGAACTATTTTCGGATTCGTAGCTTTAGTACGGACGCATAGACAAGTTACGTGAACGAATGATTGAAAAAGGTTTTTTATGATGTCTTCACATAAAAATCGGTAATGACATTAAATAATTGAAATTATTTGTATTTAAACAGTTTTTATTTAATAAACTACAATAATGATTAGCGGAAAGCTGTGTATGTTATAAAAACTGCCAATTTTTAACAAAAACCTTTTGTTATTACATTTTAACGCGCCATGACAGCCCGGGCTCTTAGTCTGTGGCAAAATGGCCCCCGACAGGTGATAAACCAACCTAATCGAGAATGTCACGTTTCACTAATAACATTTTGATGTTATGGGGATATTTCTTCCTACAGCATTATACACCTAAATAGCTTTTGCTGCTTTTGTTTATTTACGTTTTTTGTGATTACATTTTTAAGTGTTTCGGAGTTATTTTTTGCTTTTGTTGATTTGTTCACATGAAGTTATAGTTTCAAGTGTTTCCTACGACTCGCCGCTCGCACCGAATTTAAGTGTTCTAAATCAAATAAAAGCAATAGTAAACTTTTTAAGTGATAAGTGTTTGCAATATTTCATCTGATAATGGTAAACTTAAAAAAGGGACATTTTACCATATGTTCCTCGTTAGTTCTCCTTTGGATTTAGTGAGAATTGGTTCACTTTACTTTCATGTAAGTAAATTGACTCTATTATTCTTGTCTGTATTCCATGTTACTATCTTTTCTGTAGCTTTAACTTTGTGTTCTCTTTGCAGTACCTACAATCATGTCGGCAGAGCAAATTGAAATGTTACTTTCATATCTTCAAGAGCATCAAGATCTTGCCAGAGGTCACCTGAGGGATGTCTCGGGACGAGCTCGCACAAGAGAGCTCTGGCAAGAGCTTGCAAACAACTTGAATGCCTGCGGTGGTACGGTGAAAACTGTGAAACAGTGGCAGCGGGTAATATTGAATAATAATAATTCTTTATTTAACAGAAAGTAACTTAAGTAATAAAATTTAAAAGACAGTTTCTACTAGGTAGATTTTAAATGCCCTCGTCAACACAGATAATAAACATTTCTAATACTAGGCAATTAATTTGTAACTTAGGTCACATTGTAATTTTACTCCTGACTTTTAGGTCTGGGCAGATCGGAAATATCTGGCAAAGAGAGCTGCCAGCGCTGCCAGACGATCTGCCACTGCTACTGGTGGTGGGCCATCAAATGCCCCTCCCATTACCGAGATTGACCGTCGAATAATTTCAATAATGGGTGAGGGATTTGGGAGTCAGCAGGTGGAAGGCAGGGTGCCTGCATTTTATCCTGTAAGTATTTAACAAGTTTATAAGTACTATTAAAATAACTTAAAAATGATACTAAATAATATACTAGAAAAAATACGACTCGCACCAGATCAATACTCAGACGGGAATCGAACCCGCGACCTTTGGATATCCGGTCCAATGCTCTGACCGCTGAGCTACCGAGCCACTGGTGACATCGTCGAATTTTTCCTAGTATATCCTAAACTCTTACGCTGTAAGCCAGCGTTATTTCACCAATGTGAGGAATTACCTCGACATTCAATTGAAATATCTTTCCAGATATTTTAACAATTGATTAAGATGAAATAGCTATATAATTTTTAAATTTTGAGATTTTTGCATTTACAATGCTATTTTTAAACAATACTAAATAATATACTAGAAAAAATACGACTCGCACCAGATCAATACTCAGACGGGAATCGAACCCGCGACCTTTGGATATCCGGTCCAATGCTCTGACCGCTGAGCTACCGAGCCACTGGTGACATCGTCGAATTTTTCCTAGTATATCCTAAACTCTTACGCTGTAAGCCAGCGTTATTTCACCAATGTGAGGAATTACCTCGACATTCAATTGAAATATCTTTCCAGATATTTTAACAATTGATTAAGATGAAATAGCTATATAATTTTTAAATTTTGAGATTTTTGCATTTACAATGCTATTTTTAAACAATACTAAATAATATACTAGAAAAAATACGACTCGCACCAGATCAATACTCAGACGGGAATCGAACCCGCGACCTTTGGATATCCGGTCCAATGCTCTGACCGCTGAGCTACCGAGCCACTGGTGACATTTATAGATATATTTATAGATAAGATATTTCAATTGAATGTCGAGGTAATTCCTCACATTGGTGAAATAACGCTGGCTTACAGCGTAAGAGTTTAGGATATACTAGGAAAAATTCGACGATGTCACCAGTGGCTCGGTAGCTCAGCGGTCAGAGCATTGGACCGGATATCCAAAGGTCGCGGGTTCGATTCCCGTCTGAGTATTGATCTGGTGCGAGTCGTATTTTTTCTAGTATATTATTTAGTATTGTTTAAAAATAGCATTGTAAATGCAAAAATCTCAAAATTTAAAAACTTAAAAATGTTTTTGCACCCTGCTATTATAAGCATTCCTAGACACAAATTTATATCTATACGTATAATAAAACAGTAAATTCTAAATTTTTGTGCTGCTAAATGGATTTTAATGGGATTTTGATAGTTAAGTAGCTTGGGGTCCAACTTAAAAGCCCTGGGGATTTTTCTATTATCTACGCGGACGAAGTCGCGGCCGGAGCCTAGTTGTTATTATTTAGTAAAAATAAGGTACAATATTATCAAGTTAACCTATTGTATTGTAATTTTCAGGCAGAAGAGCCAGCACCAGCTGCTTCTGCCTCTACTGCTGCGCCCCCTAGTGAGATGGCTTCACAAGATGGTAAGTAATCGAATAAATATTCTTTCCCAAATATCCAATATACAGATTTATTGCCTAGTGTGGCCATGACAGCATAAAGCTATGTATTAGGGGCTCTTTCCACCGCAAGAGACATATGGATATGACTTTATTAGGCTTTTATGATTACACTGATTATTTATGTTGTCTTGTGATATTCAAAAACAATTTTTTTTAAGATATCCCTTTGGAGCTATCTGTCGATGAGGAACGTGTCGGTGAGCTACCGCTTTCTGCTCTTCCGCCTCAAGCCCCTCGGCCTACAGCATCTTCTTCACAGAATCGTAAGTATGGAATCATAAGGGTGTTTCCCACAAAAAATTGCAAAAATTGTTTTAGACAGTACTGCAGAATTTGTGACTAAACCTAAAGGCTGGTTTACATTATCTTAGTCTTTAGTAGAGTGCTTTAGGAGAGTAGAAGTTCATTACGTGGTGTGTTTGACGTTCTTTTAAAATCGACGAACATGCCAAGCAATGTATTTCTACTCGCTACTCGACTCGGTCGTCTACTTGACTAATGTAAACCAGGCCTAATATTAAATGTCCATCCATGATTCAATATCATTATCAAATTATTTTAACGAAAATGAAAGCAATCTTTGCATATAATAAATAAATAACATTGTTGTCATTAGTTAAATTTAAAGTATTATTGTATGTGCCCATTGAATTACGGGATCATATTGAAACTTAAAAAAAATGATAAATGCTTTAATTGATACCTATCAAAAGCCAAAAGTGCCAATAGTTGACCAGTTAAACGTTTTTTACTACATTGAACTGTCTGTGCAGCACCACTTAATTACTTTTTTTATTTACTAGCTTAGTAAAAGTGTTGCCAATATGCACAGACATAAAACTGCTATCAAATACAGCCCATTTACATTTCCATAGTATTTTATCTGTGTTTTGGTCGACTATTGGTAGTACATTGGCCCTACCTACCTGTCTCATTAAAAAAATATTTCTTTACAGAGCCCCGGGCCCAGCCTGCTAGAAGAACGTTGAGGGCGAGAAGAGGATTGCCAGGCAACTCTCTGGGCTCTCGCATAATTGCCCTTGAGGAGCAGCGGCTGAATCTTGAGCAGCAGCGTGTAGCCACCGAGGAGCGGCTAATAGCCTCAATAGTGACAGAGTTACAGCAGCTGAGATTAGAGATTAGGGAGTCTACGAGAGAGGTGATACAATTGCTATCAAGACAACAATAAACTGTAAAATTTGATACAGACATTATTATTGTCTTGTTAGTAATCGTGTTCCATTTGTTCCGTCTTCATTCCGTCTTCATCACTGCTGTAACTCAGTCATTATTGAGTATTTACTAATTAGTAAGTTTTTATTTTTTTAGGATAGTTTGTAACTTTATTTTTCTATGGATAGTTGTAAGTGTTGTAACATATACTTAGTTTATTTGATTTTTTTAATTATTAGCATAGTATTTAAGGTAAAACTGATTTAGAATAAAACAATTTTAATAAATTATATAAAGTTTTATTATCTGGTTTCATTGTAGAAGTCATTCTTCTTTAATAAATCTATTTTCAAAGTAATGTCTTAACTATAAAAGTATTGAATCGATCAATCAAAACATTTATTACAAAAAAAACAAATATATGTGTAGGTATAACAGTTGTATAAAATACGAAAAAATACGAAATAAACTAATCCCTACTAATATTATAAATGCGAAATTAACTCTGTCTGTCTGTTACGCTTTCACGCTTAAAACACTAAACCAATTTAGATGAAATTTGGCATAGATAGAGACTAGATGTTGAGAAAGGTAATAGGCTACTTTTTACCGCGGGAAGTCTCACGAGATGACGTCGTGTAGTCCAAGTGGGAGAAGCCACGGGCAGAAGGCTATAGTTAATAATAAACTTAAAATATTAACAATATTATTTTATATAAAACAGCTAAATAAATGCAAAAAAAGTATTTTAAGAATTAACAATATAAATTTGGTAAATGTCAACAAATAAATTAAAAATAGATGTATATTTCAAAACAAAATGTATATTAAAAAATATATATATGTTTTGAATTTGTTTCCTACACTAAAATCTGATATAATACCATCATAAAATCTAACTTAATTATACTTTACCACATATATTATCTAATCCTATTTAATAACTGAACTATCACATCCCTGGCTCTTCTTCCCTGAAGTAATCCTTGGCTCGCAGTTACTGGCGGTGTTGTGGTTGACACTTGGTGGTTGATTTCTTCTTGTAGCTCCTCTGGTGACAATTCGGGAGCTGCCAGCCCTCCTTGTATACACAAGTTATGCAGCACCACACAAGCTATAGTGATATGGGCTGCTTTTTGCGGCAGGTAGTGCAGCTCCCTAGCTGCAAGAAGACATCTCCATCGCCCTTTGAGGATACCAAATGTCCTCTCCACAACACTGCGTGTACGCCGGTGTGCCATGTTGTAACGACCCTCAGGACTGTCCTCAGAAGCATTATCTATCGGTGTCATCAGGTACTCCCTTAGAGGATATCCTGAATCACCTGAAAACATTCAAAATATTAAGGCAAGCAAGGAAGTTTTGGTAAACGGACATAATATAGGTAATTTATTAAGGTTTATTAGTCATTTACTAAAAAAATATTCTTTCTATTAATTACCAATACACTGACCCAATAGAACAGCTTGCTCCCCACGGAGACTCTCCAGATGATGCCTTATCTCTGCTTGCTGCCATATGAAAGCGTCATGTGTTGCCCCACCAAATGACGCATCCACATTTGTTATTAGGCAGTTGTCATCCACAATCTAAAAATATTGACAAAAAAGTTTTAAAGTACTTGTAAAGTAAATGTTAAAAAAAATATGAAATACCATTTTTAAAGTAATTAATATGTTTATGCTACAATTATTTTATAAAAATATGTTTTTGAAAATGGAATAAATAATCATTATAATGTTTTTTAGAACAGTAATTTAGTCTTTAGATTTAAAACTTACAATTTGAACATTGAGAGAATGGTAATGCTTCCTATTAAAGAACCTCTCTTCATGCTCTGGCGGTCTTATTATTTTAATATGCGTACAGTCGATACACCTAGGTGAATAAACGGGGTGTAGAGTGCGTGAGCGAATATACACTTTTCGTCAGAAACTTGTTTAGGGTACTTAGGATGTGAACACATCCTAGACGAGTGGACTTATAGTAATTTTTACACCCTAAATGCCCTTAACAAGTTTCTGAAGAAATCGCGTATGTATTCTATCCCTCTTTTGAAACTTCGTTAAGGCTCTTATAGTCGTCAAGTAGCGCCGCCAATTCATTTATTTTTATTGTACGTAAACCAGGTCAATATTAAAAAAAAGGAAACAACCATGCCCTCTGAAATGTTCTCTAATATTTTTTGAATAAGTAACTCTTCAATAATTTTTATTCTTTCTGTGTGTTATAAAATCCACTTAAAGCAAAAGTGAATTTTAAAACTAGTACAATGAATGAAAAATATTAAAGATTATTCAAAAAATATTAGAGACAATTTAAGAGGTCATAGTTGTTTCCTTTTTTAAAATATTTACTTGGTGTACGAGTAATAAAATTAAATATCTTGGCAGCGCTAGTTGACCTATATAAGCGCCTTAAGCGGACTAACCCTATCACACCAGGAATTCCAGATCTTGCAAAGAACCTGAAAAATAAAGGTAAAGATTGTTAAGCTAAAAGTGAGTGCGTGCATCTTTAACACAACTTCAATGTGTTTAACACCAACACCCAATAGTAAGTAAGTACCTACATAATAAATAAATGTTTCTTAAAAGCAAACGATATATATAAATAACATATAATATGCTCTTACAAACCTTCGTTTAATAACATTTCTTTCTTCCCTGTTCTGAGGAAATCTAATGTATTTCCTCAAAATACAGGGTTTATTAAGGGCTGCAGTCACCTCGGCAAGACACAGTGACACCGCCTGCTGTGACATAGGAGCATCCACGTTTTGTGCCACTGACCCTTGGTAGCTTCCGCGGCCATAAAAATTTAAGGCAGTTAATATCTGAAAAAAAAAACTTAAAATGAATATAAGAACCTAAATAGATTCTAATAAGACTTGTAAATAAATAAACATAAACAAAGGTGGTGTACCCATTGAAAACACCAACTGGATTCATTTTAGAAATAATTTGTGCATTTGTACTTGATTACATTCTAATAAGTATATGGTCGGTATCTATAGGTACTAAGTTTAAGGGAGGCAGATTAAGAGGTTTTTATATATCTAGGTAAATATTGTAAAAGTTTTAAAAATGTGTACGTACCTTGGTGACGGGCTCCATTCCACGCCGGTTTCTTCTGGGTCGCATCAGTGGCACAATATCCTGGCACAGTTGCTCAAACAACTCCCGACTGAGTCTATATGATGCTATAAACTCAAGATCGGGAATCACTGCTCGCTCAATATAATTGTCACGCAGGCGGCGATGTTGGCGTCTTCGCTCAAGGCGCTCTTCCCTTAGGGCTTCCAAGATAGCCACCACGAATGCCATAACTTCAACAAATATTATGTAGTTAACTTATATTATACTTAAGTACACCTTCTTAGTAGTCAAACAAAACCCAAACTGTTATAAAATTAACAATAACTCACTTATTTCTGAAATAAAATGTTAATCCGAAACTCTTACGGTAGCACTTGAGTTCACGTGAAAAGTGAGGTTAAACGCCCGTAAAACTGTGTGTCAAAATCGAATTTTCGTGTCGGGTTCGAGCGTTCATAGTAAGCTATCCGTAACAGCAAACGTCAAACTCCGATCTCGTTCCGTTGACGGGCCCGTAGTATTTTCGTGGTAAGAAACAGCCCGAAATTACGGAGTTCGTTCGGGTTACGTGTGTTCATTGTAGACCTCCTGGACCTCAAACCAAATTTTAAGGAGACACCAAAATCTGTTACATACAGGCGTGTCCTTCTCTGACATGGTCGAAAAAGGCTCCAATGATTTTATTAAGACATTTAAGTGCCGTTGCAATTTACCCAAATGATAAAGCATGATGAAATGAATGCATCATCATGATGGAACAAGTATGTAGCAAGGAAAGAAACCGAATGAATATTTCATTAGTAAAAGCGGAGTTACAAATATTAACAAACTTAGATTGTTTATGTAAAACCTTTTATGATTTTGTGTTAAAAAAACTCTCAAATATTAGATTCTCCCGAAAGCAATGTAAATATAAATTTATAAATAAAAATTAATAATTATTTAATCTTTTTTTCGAAACTCCACCCCTGCCCCCGATTTGTTGGCAGCCCTGAATATTGGTGACGTACAAAAAATGGGCGTTGGCGGGGCGGGGCGATCGAGCGATGCACGGGCGGGAGGGGGGCCACGGCGGCGCGGAAGCGAAGCAACGAGAAAAAAACTATACCTTGTTCGCCAAAAGAAGATAGTACGGAAAGGATGCGCTTGCACACGATTGGACGCAGATAAGAGGCTAATACCGCGTTCACAATGTGATTGTGAGTCACAATTAGTCTGTCGTTGCTCTCCGTACCGTTCAGACGTCTACCACTGTTTAACCCTTGATAATATCATATAAGATAGATTCATGTCCAATGATGACTAATCTTAATCAAAGCCCTCATTGTTCGGGATCCCTTGTTTTCGCATAATTATCTTATACCTAATTTGATTTGGCATAACGGATTTGGCATAATCTTTTTTGTCATAATAATACTTTGGCATAATTGTTTTTTGGCATACTATTTATATTAGCATAATTATCATTTAGACTAATTTGTTTTCGCATAATGTTATTAGGCATATTGTCTGTTCGCCTAATATTATTTAGACATAAAAATCAAACTAAGAACACAATAAGAATAAATATTTTTACGCACTCATTTATTTTCATGCAAAAGGGGTAGGTTTTGTATTAAAATGCCAAAAACTCATAACACATACGACCTAAATATCGTCTCATAAAACAACTATTTTTAAAATATCGAAAATCCTTAATGTCGATATCCAATAGACCGAAACTTGAAAGATCGATTATTAAATGACTGATGATAGTTTGAAACCCTGAAAGTTAAAATGCCGATAGATAAAAATCCCGAAAATCTGTTTAGGTCTATTAGGTGCGACGACGAGCGAGCGTAGCGAGCGAGGAGGAGGTAAGGTTCCATTGCGACCAACAATGCACGAGCCGAACAAGCGAAGCGAGCGTGCCGCCGCAGCGGCCGGCGAAGTGCCAGAACCGACCTGCTGGCATGTAACCTTTAATTAACCTTCGGTTTTTTAAGCTTCGGGATTTTGTATTTTAGGTAAAATGTTCTTTCGTGATTTTAAGCGTCGTGATTTTTTTGTTTATAAAAATATGTGTAAATAACATTGTGTGTTTAAATTTATGCTAAAGAATATTATGCTTAAACATGATTATGCTTAAAGTAGTTATGCTTTAAAAAATTATGCATAAGCTGTTATGACTAAATAATATTATGCGTAAACATCATTCGGCGAAATCATATTATGCGATGACATATTATGCCTTAAAATTTTATGCAAATACATAGGGAACCCATTGTTCTTATTAATCTCTAGTAACCTTTGACACCCAAAATTATAACTTATCTAAAGTTAGTAACAATGGACATCTGTTATTTTTCAGTAGAAGTAATTAAGATAAAGCTTATCATAACTGTTTCCCGGAAACATACAAAGAACCATCCGTTCGAATACTGATAACTTTATCTAAAGCACCAAATAGCAATTTGTTGTGAAAGAGGACCTTGTTCCCACTCCTACGGGAAATTCATTATCAGTAGACTATAAATATAGGAACCATTGTAAACCAGTTAGTCTTGTACTCAACGTCCTAGAATATACATCTAAATGTAGCTAGGTTATTTAAAAAATTTTTTTTTTTAAAAGCGTCTTTCCAGTGTAGATTGTAACAGTGGCGCAGTCGGTAGGATCAGCTTAGAAGTGATTTCAGGCTCATCGAGAGAAGAAGTCGGCCCGTTCAGCGAGCCCGTATCGTTGCTGCATACAACCAAGGGAGCGGAAAATGAAGACCCAGGTAGGACCTGGGTCTTCATATTCCGCTCCCGCTCTTATGTAATTCCTTTCATATTATATTGCGTTAACTGATTGGGTATACCTTCCTAGCAATCCATTTTTTTTCTTTTCCACGATTCCTTATATTATATTTGTGTGTAAAAAGGTCGGGAAAAATGCCTACCGGAAAGACAGACAACAAACCGGAAATAAGAATGGAACCCCTTATTTCTACGGGTCAATTACTTAATATAATTCCGAAGTTTAGTGAAAATACTAAACATTTAAATCTTTATATTGCGAACTGCAAAACTGCGCAAAATTTAGCCAGTCCAGTTCAAATGCAAATTTTACTGCCACACGCTTTAGCCCAATTAGAAGGAAAAGCGGCAGCTTTCGCGAATTTGCGTAGTTTTGATGATATTAATCATTTTCTAGAAGAATTAAGCCAACATTTTCGTAAAAAACGAAACATTAGTGAACTACTATTAGCTTATTATTGGCTATTAGCTTCACAATATACCAGACAAAAGGGATCATCCATGAGTAAATATGTAGATTCTTTTGTTGAAATAAAAGACGAACTATTATCTAATCAAGTTGTCATGAATAATAAACAAAAATGTTTTTGCAGTTTAACTGTAACCTGACGTGCTGTAGTGTGTATCTTCCTATCTATAAATTATTATTTCAATAACAACACAATTTTTCATATGTTTTTTTAACTTTGACACCCATTCACTGGTTTCGGCATTTCGAGGAGTAAGGTGGAGTAAAGCGCGGGAAACGTGCGGACCACCAGGGCCCTATTGCATAAGATTACTAATAATATTAGAAAATAATATAAGTTACAAGTTGACAATTTACAAGTTGTTGTAATTTCTGTTGCATAATAATTTTCGTTTTTATTATTAGTATGTAAATATTGCGTTGCATTAATTTCTTATAATATTATAAAATCTACAAGCTACTTTTACAAGTACTAGTATATTGTGTTGCATAAGATTCTTTTCCGAACTTGTAATAAGGGCGCTAATAATATTAGCAAAATATACAAAATACAAGTACCTTTCCTTGGCTGAATAGGATAAAGATCCGTCTTGATTTTTCAATGAAAAATAATAATTTTGGCGGTAATTTGAATGTCAATCAAACTCCATTGGCATAAACATAAAAAAGACTGTTGGCGGGAATTAATGATCAGTCAATAAGTATTTAGTACTAAATCACAGTACCTATATTATATAGCTAGGCTTTATACAATATACCTATAAACTGTGTAGCTAATTTCTTTTTCCACGATTTCAGAGTTGATCCTATAGTGAAAGTTGTTCATATATATATTAAAACAAATGCATGAAAAAATATTAGTAACAACTAGAGCACAGAAAAAGAAAGCAGAAGAAAAAGAAAGGCACGAAAATTTAGACCAACAGAGTTCAACAAGTATCCCTAATATATCCCAAAATCAGAGGCCTGATCAACCAAAGATTGCGGAAATATTAAGGAAGCCGAATAATTCTGTAGAAATGAAATTTATCACAGGAGTAGAGCTAGAAAAATTGAGGCAGATAGGTAAAATTAGTAAAGAGGAAGAATGCCTAGCATATATATCTATATACTAGACGGCTAGATAGTCAGCTGACAATATACATAAGCCTTAACTATGTATCGCATTTCACGCGAGACGTATTTGCGAATATGTTAAGAGCCTTTTGTGAAAAATTAAAAATAGAAGAAATATGTATAATAAAAGATAGAGAAGATAATAAATTTATAAATGAGTTATGTAAAGAAATAAACAGTAGGGAATGGACCGGTCCACGTATACATATATTACGTAACGTTACGAGAATCACGGATAACGACGATAAATTAGTAATACTTAATGATTACCATCTTTTGCCATCCAGTGGTCATGCTGGGGTTCGGCGAATGGTGAACAACATTAAATGTAAGTACTTCTGGCCAGAATTAGAATTAGATGTAAGGAAATACGTAAGTAGATGTAAGAAATGCCAGTTAATGAAACATTCTATTAGTTATAAGGAACCCATGGTGATTACGTCAACAGCAACTTCGGCGTTCGAGAAGGTGTTTTTAGACCTCGTTGGCCCTCTCGATAAAGATGATGAAGGTAACCAATACATACTTACAATCCAGTGTGAGCTCACCAAGTATGTAGAGGCATACCCACTACCAACTAAGGACACAGTGACTGTCGCCAGGGCATTAGTAAGTAATTTTTAACCGACTTCAAAAAAAGGAGGAGGTTCTCAGTTCGTCGGAATCTTTTTTTTTTTTTTTTTTTTATGTATGTTACTCGATTACTCGAAGACTGCTGGACCGATTTGAAAAATTCTTTTTTAGTTTGAAAGTATATACTTTCAAGTTGGTCCCATTGTCATGAAATCAGGATCTGATGATGGGATCCTGGAGAAATCGAGGAAACTCTTCAAATATTATAGGCACATCTATAGCGATTTTAGTATTTTCTTAAGTAACTTATGCATTTGCTTTCGAAAAGTATTATTTTGGTGAAGTGGAACTGATGATGAAGACCAGCATAGATGATCATCGGAAATATTCAATACTAAGTAGTTCACTGGTACGATACGATTACTTTAATATGGTTGCTAGGATATTTATGCTCATCATAATTCATATGGTGAAGTGGAGCTGATAGTGAAGTACCAGGAGAACTCCTCAACAATAAACGCCCCTGCGTCGGGAAAAGCAGTACTATGTAAAAAGTGATGAGCCGTTGACATAAGGCTATTGTAACTTAGATAATATCATCACCAAATATACTTACCACAAAAAAGTTTAAAATAAAAAAGTTTTTAATAAAAACAAAACCTCCTTCAAAAATCTTGAAAATAATCTAACAAAAAACAGCTTCAAAAATAAATTAATGGCTCTAAAAGGCAAGAAATAAAATATTGAAATCTGCATAATAACTAACTCGAAAGTTTGTATGCATATCTTATATTAAACAACGTCTTATGAAGTCGGGTGGGGTTTAAACCCATGCTTAAAGTTTAGATATATTAGTTTAGATAAAAAATATCCTTCGTCCCCCCCCCCCACCCGACTTCAAAAGGCGTTGTTTAATATAAGATATGCATACAAACTTTCGAGTTAGTTATTATGCAGATTTCAATATTTTATTTCTTGCCTTTTAGAGCCATTAATTTATTTTTGAAGCTGTTTTTTGTTAGATTATTTTCAAGATTTTTGAAGGAGGTTTTGTTTTTATTATATATTACGTTATGGAGTGCCAAAGATTATAGCATCAGACAGAGGAACGGAGTTCGTATCAGCGACAATGGCAGAAGTGTGTAACTTGTTTGAGTTAGAGAAAATGCACTCCACAGCTTATCACCATCAAAGTATAAGTGCACTAGAGAACACGCACAAACATCTGCGTAGTTTCTTACTTATCCAATGTTCCGAATATACGTTCTCATGGAGCCACTGGCTACCATTTTGGTGCTTTGCTTTCAATACTACCGTACACACGGAAACAAAATATTCGCCATTCGAATTAGTCTTTGGCAAGCCATGTAATATTCCTAGTAGGCTTAAAGATGATCTAGATCCACTTTATAACCCAGATAATTACGCACTAGAGTTAAAATATAGATTACAAGTAGCACATAATGACGCAAGTAAAAACCTGATAAAAACAAAACTAGAAAGAAAAAAACAAAAAACCGACTTCAAAAAACCTACCTCTAAAAAGCAAGAAATAATATTCGTAATAATAAAAACACGTCTATTGAAGTCGGGTGGGGCTGGAGTACAAATTCCTTTTTTTATTCTAAAAGCCCCACCCGACTTCAATAGACGTGTTTTTATTATTACGAATATTATTTCTTGCTTTTTAGAGGTAGGTTTTTTGAAGTCGGTTTTTTGTTTTTTTAAACAATTTTATTTTTTAATTTTTAGTGTAGGTACCTTTTGTATTAGGTAGTGTAGGTATATTATTTGGGTAGAAAAATCGGCTCAGCCAAACGTGAGTTAATCGTGGAGAAACATACATACTATGCGGGTCAAACTACGAACCTCCTTTTTTAAGTCGGTTAAAGAACTACACTTAAGATATCCCTTTTCAACCAAAAAAAAATTATTATCTTATTCAGTTCATAAACAAAGAAGTTATACGACTGATCATCGAGGTAGTTCACACAAAAATCATACTATTTTCGTGCTTTTTTCAAGATTACTTGAAAAGTACTGAACCGATTTCAAAATTTTAAAAGATGGGACCAACTTGGAAGTTTACCTAATCTAATAACGTTTGAATCATTTCAATCGGATCAGCCGTCTTCGAGTAATCGGTGTACATACAAAAAACAAAAAAAAAAAAAAAAAAAAAAACGGGTCGAATTGAGTACCTCCCTCCTTTTGAAGTCGGTAAAAATAATGTATGACAAAAATAAAAGACCAATACTTTATAATAAAGATGATTTATTGTTAGTTAAAAATGAAAGTAATAATATAAAATGGATCAATTGTATAACGGTCCATATGTAGTAGTAGAAGATTGTGAACCTAATGTTAAGATAATTAAAGATGGCAAAGTAGATTTAATACATAAAAATCGTACTAAGCCTTTTAGAATGTAAAGAAAAACAAAGCTAAATTGTACCTTTTTTTTCTTTTCTTTAAGGGGATAGGTATAGTGTGTAAGCCCTAAGTATATTACCTATGTACTGTTTCTTTATATTTTAGTATTAAACTACACTTCACTGGCAGAACACGGGTTTCATTTAGCTCCCGATAGTACGGTCGTATCGCAGGTGGTTTTCCGGGTAAGTGACCAGGTCTCGCTTCCGTAAGTAAGCACGGGTCGAATCATGGATTTGTATACCAGCCCCTTGAGTTTGACGGGCATTCGCGGGTCACATGTTACGCCAGTCACTTCTCGCAACTTAAGCCAGGTTGCAGCAATTCGGTGTTGGATGTTTGTCTCGATCCCCCAGAGTTGTGCATCACAGTTCCCAGGTATTTATACTCATCGCACATCGTTACTTCTTGTCC
Organism: Agriphila geniculea; assembly: GCA_943789525.1. NCBI lineage: Eukaryota > Metazoa > Arthropoda > Insecta > Lepidoptera > Crambidae > Agriphila > Agriphila geniculea. Next base: position 12,548,318 of record OX038891.1, read on the forward strand.
ATCGATAATCAGTGGATCTTCTTGCGAACTTGGGATATTGCATACCATGTATTGGGTCTTTGCAACACTAAGTACTAAGCCACCCACACTCAGCTGTCGTTTCCATTCCACTAGGGCCGCCGTCAATTCTTCACGGGAACTCGCACAGAGGGCTACATCATCAGCGTATATAAAGGTCCACAGGGCCAGGGTCTGCGCATTCTCAGTCAGAGCATCCATAACTAGGCAGAAGAGGTATGGGCTGAGTACAGAGCCTTGATGTACTCCTTCCGTCACTGCTATTGGTTTTGTTTGCCCAACTGTTGTCCTGATGACCGATCGCACGTTGTCATACATGTCAGCTATGATTGTGACGTACCTCTCTGGGATATTTTTCTTTCGAAGACTCCACCAGATGGTAGATCGAGGTATACGATCAAATGCCTTCTCCATGTCGAGAAACGCAACGTACAATGGCTGGTTTTTAGCTCTATATTCCTCCATGATCGTACTTAAGGCAAACATTGGGTCGACTGTGGAAAGGCCGGGAACAAAACCATACTGGTTGTTTGAGAGTGAGCTTTCAGATCTTAACCGGGCATCTAACACTCTTTCGTACAGTTTCATTGTATGACACATCAGTTTAATTCCACGATAGCTGTTGCATTCATATCTGTTACCTTTGCCTTTATAGAGCGGGACTATTGTACTTAATCTCCACGCGTCCGGTATTCGTGATGTCTCAAAGGCTCTGATGAATAAGTGGGTAAGGAGATATATACCTTTTTCTCCAAGGCACTTCCAGGCTTCTATCGGCAAACCATCGGGGCCAGGGGACTTCTTGTTTGCCATCTTCTTAAGGGCCGACATAACTTCCTGTGGTTGTATGGGTGGTACGAGACCGAGATTTGTCTCTACAACAGGAAGGTCTACATTTCTCGATGTTGTGTTCAACAGACTTTCGTAGTATTCGTGCCATGCTGCTAGGATATCTTTGTTGTGATATGCCATTGTCCCGTCTCCTCCTTTGATGATTCTACACTTTACACCGTCTTGTGTTGCCTGGTTGCGAGCCTTTGCAAGTTTGTAAATGGCTTTATGTCCTTCTTTGCCCTCTGAGGAAGTATAGAGCGACCCCGTGGCATTTTTTCTAGCTATAGCAACGGCCTTTCTCGCTTCTTTCTTTGCCCTTTTGTACTCGTCTCTATCTTCGTTCGAGCTGCTGGACTGCCAGATCTTAAATGCATCCTTCTTATGTCGCAAAGCTATTTGGACTGTGTCACTCCACCACCATGTTTCTTTGTCCGATTTTCTCCCTCCCTTGGTGCGGCCTAAGATGTTGTTCGCCGCTTGTGTCATGCGTGAGTGGATTTTATGCCACATAACGTTAATATCCTAATCCATGTCGATAGTCAAACTTTCAAGCTCTTTTCGAAATTCATCTGATTTTTCACCTTTCAGTAATCACCACTTTGTGATTTCAGGTACTTTTTCTGGTTTAGTAACAGATTTTTTGCGGAAAGTCATGTCCATGACCACCAAGCGATGTTGAGATATAACGCTTTCCCCGGGAATCACTTTACAGTTTTTAATCCTTCCGATGTGTGTTCTGTTGGTTAGTATGTAATCAATCTGTGTGCTATGCTTGCCGCTCTTATATGTAATGCAATGTTCCGGTTTTTTCTTGAAAAACGTATTTACGATCGCCATTTCGTGGGCCATAGCAGTAGACAATATGATTCTTCCGGCATCATTCGTGGTCCCGTAGCCATACCCTCCATGTACTCTTCCGTACGGGCGACAGGTAGTTCCAACGTGGCCATTTAAGTCTCCACCTATTACCTTGGTCTCCCTGCTCGGTATCTGTACGAGAACGTCTTCTAGTGCTGACCAAAACGCCTCCTTCTCACTGTCACTGCATCCTGCTTGAGGAGTATACACAGATATGATGTTAGTCGCTTCTCCTTCTATCAATACTTTCACACACATAATGCGATCATTTATTCTTGTGACCTCGATGATGTTATCTATGTGATCCTGGCTGACAACGATCGCGACACCATTGCGTCCATCAGCCGAACCCGAGTACATCAGTTTGTATCCTTCACCAATATTCCGTGCTTTAGACCCGCGCCATCTGGTTTCTTGGAGACACCAGAAGTCGACCATTCGTCTTTGGAACAGCTCTGCAAGTTCTCTCGTCTTGCCAGTTAGTGTACCTACGTTCAGTGTAGCGAAGCGGACTTTCAAGTTTACTTCCGGGACTAGCGTCTTTAACCGAGTCCGTCCTTGACTCGGTAGCCCTCGCATACTTATCGCAGATGTAGGGCGATGTGTCTGCGCGTCGTTTTGCGGCGACGCCCTATCCGGTTCACACTCTTTCGAAACTTGGCTATCCATAAACTTTTAGGGTTGGGTGGCTTATATTAGGTTTATTAGTCTAGTGCCGATTGCCATCTGACGCACAAAAACCCGCCAGTCATGACGGGGAAACCTTCGGATACGTTGGTGTTCCATATAGCAGGTGATTTAAGCCCGCTAGAAGTGTAGTCTGGTTATACCGCCAGATACTCGGTCGTCAGAGCCTCGTTTGTTATCTAGCAGGGGGCACCACGACGTGGTGTACGCCACGCCGCCGCCATCCGGCGCGGGCAGGTGAGGTTGACATTTGGGCCGGCATGGATGATGATTACCGTTTTTCCCTTACTCTCTCGGAACTCTCGGAACCTAGTATTGGAAATTAACTCCATGAATACATACTTGATAACTTGATCGTAATCAATAATAAATTAGATGAACTTATGAATGCTATAGATTCTGCTTACTCTGGTATGTTACCGTCTAATATACTTAGTAATATTAATTTAATACATGAACTTAATAAAAGTCCAAATGCAGAAAAGTTTATTGTAAGACCTAGTCACGATAACATTCACAATATAATAAAAACAAGTAACTTTAAAGCTTACCTGGAAAATTTTGTGTTCGGTTCAATAATGGAAATACCTTTAGTTGAGGAAGAATCGTTCCTTACTTACCAAGATCTATCGCTTCCTGAAAAAGATCCAAATTCCTCACTTTATCATACCCTATTAGTTCGGAATAAATATGTAGGAATAACATTGGACCGAAGATTCTACACTACACTGGATGACCTTAGCAACTGCAAACTCTTCGAACAAGAAATATATATTTGCAAAGCCCTGCTCATCCATGATCAGAACGCCGAACCCACTTGTGAAACTAGCATCCTGCACCAAAATAAAGAAAATTACAGAGAACACTGCAACATACTAAGTACCAATGGAAAATTCAAGATCATTCAGCACTTAAGAAAAAACACCAAAATTTAAAGAAGCTGGTATACTTACCTTATCAGCTTACTGATAGCAAGCAATAGCAACCCTGAAAGCAACAAAATTGAAAGGAGAAAGTGAAACTGAAACGCACCTTCAGATACCTGAAACAAAAATAGATATTACAGAAGAAATTCATAATCACCCTTTAATTGACAACTTACCTAAAGTCAAATTACAGCAAGTTCAATATAATCAAATTAAACTTGATAGTTTACACACAGAAGTGCAACAAATTAAAAATATAAAACAAGAATTGGATAAACTGAAAATAAACTCTAGCAATTTTCAGCAAACCGACTCCATATTATTATACATGTTAACGATAATCATAATAAGCTACATAATTTACCGTAGCTGCTGTCAAGAAAGAGTCGCTATTATAAGTGGACACTGCCGTTCCTTGAGATGTCCTGGATTCTTCCAGGACGCAATCCAGAAAATGTAGAAAAGAACATGATAATGGTGAAGATAACACAAAACCCATGTCCCTGGAAGAGATAAGGGAAGATAACCCTCAGGACCGTCAGGACACAGTTATCTGCTACACATAACTTAGCAGGATATGATAAAGGATGCGATACCACCTAATTTACGTTCCTGGAAGAGGGCACGAGTGATTAACCCTCAGGAAACTGTCATTCATTGTTAATGTACGACTAATAAATAAGATAGATAATAGTATGCATGTAACACTAGTTGATAAGAATAATATAAAAGCGGCTGCGCGCCACATTAGATGTTCACTTTACTTTTCATCTTTGGTTTGTAAACAACCTCTGTACTCTCTAATAAATTCTTTTTAAAAACGCCTCCAGTTCTTTCAAATTATTAACTGGCGCCCATAGTGAGGGGCTTTGCGTGTAATTGACTCCAGTATCAATATAAAAACACCTCAGCCTATCGAACCTACTTTCAAGACTTCTCCTGCAAGCGACTTCTGACGTATCAACGAGAACGGACGAGAAGTACGCAGCAGTTTAGAAGCTCATCAAGATCAAGCGGACGGACGGCATCACATTTTGAAGACGCTGACTCCAAAGATACTCGATGAAACTAGAGGCAGTTACCATCTTCTACATCATACAACTGTGAGTACATTTGGTTATTTTCTTTTGAGATAAAACTGGCCACTACTCCATCAGGCAAACCTTTAATAACCCCATCTAAAATGAACCCTGCAGCCAACCCACCTAACACCTCCTCAAATCCACATATTGATACGCGACACATTCCGATACCAATTTTTTGTGGTAACGGTAGTGAACGAGACCTTAATGGATTTATTAGGGCATGTGAGCGATTTTTAGCAACTATACCGGGAGGCATATAAGCAAAATCTAACTCTCGAGTTTTGATGGTGATCCCTGATTGGTCAAGAAACTCAGTAGTTAGGTTTTGCGCGCAAACTCTAACTCCCCAGTTTCGCGCTAGTTCGATAGTGATCTCTGATTGGTCAAAAAACTCAGTAGTTAGGTTTTGCCCGCAAACTCTAACTACTGAGTGCGCATCCACCAATGAGCGAACTTCAAAATTCAGTTGTTAATTGTCTTTGAACACAACTGTGGTAAAATATTTTATTTTTTAAAAATGATTTCTAATCTTCTGATTTGCGAATATAATCTAGTATAAAAAGTGTCAATATAAAATTGACGTTTTGTACGGAGAATTTTTAACAAGTCGCATTTTCTATTTTAACATTTTTCACAATTTATTTAACAACTGTGAACGCTTTTGCAACAAAACATTTCTGTAAGTACAAATGTTTGAACATTAAGATAACCTAGGCAACATAACTTACTCGAAAAAAATAAGTTTAGGCTACGTTACAACAGATTAAGTGGTCATTTTTGCCAAAAAAAGAAGTCACTTTCAATGTATTTTTAGATTATTCATCAGAACAATCAAATTACATCCAATTATAAGCATAGCCGTCAACTTGATAGTTATATAGCCGTAATATCCAGCAACTGATAAATAATTTAAATCGCTGGAGTTGTAGTTGTTTCTCGGTGTGTGAGAAAAAAATGCCAATTTCATAGTTTATTATTACATAAAAACAGATTACACAGTTTCAAATTACATAAAATTAAAGGCAATGATAAGCAGAATATTGAAATCGGTGACTACTGTTACCCATGGTAGGCTAACCTGTATTACAGGTAACAGGGGCCCCGTAACAAAATCAAAAGCAAATAGCCTAGTTATGGTACAATAATAAACCGTGTATACACTCAATAGTCAATATAGAAAGAAGCGATTACAAAAAAAAGTAAAATAATAATAATAATAAATAAAGTTAGTGTTCATGTTCAACACTCAGTAAGCCCAAAAATTACTGTAACGCTCCAATGGTACTAATGTTTAAGGCTCCGTTACGCGAAATCATTTGTCTCTGTCTTTTTCTTTACGTGTAAAGAGTATGGAAAATAACCTCACTTCTGCACTTTTTCGATGTTTTTCGTAGTTTTTTCATCATTATCTTTAGCACAATTATCTTTCTTGAAAAAAAGTTATTGGAGCAACTGCACAGTACGTTAAAGTGTATTTTAATGTAGAATTCAATATGTTTACTCTACCTATTTACGCCAAAAATATGGCCCGCGACAAGCGCTTTTGATGATATTCTGATTTTTTTTTACAATCATCTGTGAAGTTTATACGCAATTTAATGTTTGTAGCAACTAGGTAAACTCTTTAGCTTGTCGTATGATTTTTTTTGGTGGCTACAAGTTTACGTTTTCTATCTATATATATAAAAATTGTTTAAAAAAACAAAAAACCGACTTCAAAAAACCTACCTCTAAAAAGCAAGAAATAATATTCGTAATAATAAAACACGTCTATTGAAGTCGGGTGGGGCTGGAGTACAAATGTCTTTTTTTTTATTCTAAAAGCCCCACCCGACTTCAATAGACGTGTTTTATTATTACGAATATTATTTCTTGCTTTTTAGAGGTAGGTTTTTTGAAGTCGGTTTTTTGTTTTTTTAAACAATTTTTTATTTTTTTATTTTTAGTGTAGGTACCTTTTGTATTAGGTAGTGTAGGTATATTATTTAGGTAGAAATTAAAATCGGCTCAGCCAAACGTGAGTTAATCGCGGAGAAACATACATACATGCGGGTCAAACTGAGAACCTCCTTTTTTAAGTCGGTTAAAGAACTACACTTAAGATATCCCTTTTCCAACAAAAACATAATTATCTTATTCAGTTCATAAACAAAGAAGTTATACGACTGATCATCGAGGTAGTTCACACAAAATCATACTATTTTCGTGCTTTTTTTCAAGATTACTTGAAAAGTACTGAACCGATTTCAAAATTTTAAAAAATGGGACCAACTTGGAAGTTTACCTAATGTAATAACGTTTGAATCATTTCAATCGGTCCAGCCGTTTTCGAGTAATCGGTGTACATACAAAAAACAAAAAAAAAAAAAAAAAAAAAAAAAAACGGGTCGAATTGAGTACCTCCCTCCTTTTGAAGTCGGTAAAAAGAGAAAATCACTCACTGACTCATCACGAAATCTCAGAAACTACAAGTGCTAGGAGTCTCAAATTTTGCATGGGGGTTCCTTTTAGGGTGAAGGTGCTCACTAAGACGGGATTTTGCGAAATTCAACCCCTAAGGGGGTAAAACAGGGTGGCAAAGTTTGTATGGGAGAAAGCGATTCCTTGGCCTGATTGACTTGAAATTTGGCATAGACATTCTTTAACAAAATTAATTGAATATGTGTTTCGTATTTTCTTGAAATGTATCCCCTAACAGGATTGAAAAGGGGTAGAAAGCTATTTTTAGGGTGGTTGACTTCGATATCGGAATCAAAACTTCTTAGTGCATTTGTACGATTAAGAAAAATAAATGTCAGTTGTCAGGTTGTCACCTCCCCTGAGATTGTAATTATGTCACCGCACGAGCTGACATTTCATGTTGTATAAGATTTTATCCTATTTTACGAAATATTAGTCTACTTATAAAACGTGGCAAAATCTAGCAAATATCAGATATCTAACGTGGCAAGGAATGTGGTGTAAAGTGTTGAAATTGAGAGCCGGATAATAATGCACAACATAAGTTGCACCCGACATAATTTACAATGTCACGTTATTTTAGCCAGGAACCAGGAACAAATAAAAATACATAGATTTTTATTTAAAAAGAAGATACCTACCAAACTTTTAAGTTTTAAATGTTGCATAATATTATTATACTTATTTTGTTATATTACTGCTAAGAAATTTTATTAAGTACCTACCTACCTAATACAAAATCGTGAACAGTAGGGGGTCGGTTCTGTAACCAAACTCGAACCCCATTTCGAATCTCACTTCACTGCACGGGACGGGAACTTTAAATCATAAATAAGATAATGATAAGATTTTTTTTCATCACAAAATATTTTAGATAGCTACCTAAATTTATTGTAATCGGTAAAATTGCTCATTTAGTTAGCTAATTTCTAATAACAATTCACGCGAAGTGAAGTGAGGTTCGAAGTGAGATGCGAATTTGGTTACAGAATCAACAGATTGCGCAGGTAAAACCGCGGGGTGCAGCTATTACCTACATATCACAAAATTGTAAAAATGTGAAATTTTTGATGTTTGGATGTTGTTCATTTTGTTACTCAATCACGTCTGAACGGATTTTGACGAAATTTGGCACAGGGATAGATTATAGAGTCGCATACACGCGTGCCTACCGGATATTTGTAATAACTTTTAAGATAGTCTCTTTTATTTTGTAGATTCTATATGCATAGTGAATTATACGGAGTAGTGAACGATAAAAGTATTTAATTTATAATCCTTCTGATAACATAGTGTAGTGGAGCATCTTTCTTACTTAAAACCCTACAAACACAGGCTTCTTTTCATGCCGATCATTGGTTTCCAAGGGAAGACTTACAACGATTACCGACTCCCACACGGGCGGAGCCACGGGCAAAAGCTAAACATAGTATAAAACAAAGTCGCTTCCCGCCGTCTGTACGCTTCTCTTAAACTATACATAAAAATCGCAATAAAATCGATCTTTTAGTTTGGGAGCTAGGTGGCCTCAGACAGACACACACACACTTCAATTATATTTTAACACCCCTTGCGTACATCGTATATATGTAGATATCCTGTAGTATAATCAAATAACTTCACACTGACACCACATTAGCACAGTTTTACATTAGTAACTACATTGCACTGCACCCGTGCGAAGCCGGGGCGGGCCGCTAGTATAATATAAAGATACGGCCCGCGCAAACCATGTTTTCCTATTACCGCCCCTTAATCTAATAACTCAATGTAACGCCCAATATAAAAAGCCTATATTCTAATTAAACCCGACCTAGGTAAAAAACAAAAATTCTTAACACCGCGATGTACATTTTCATACAAGCGCCGATACAGCGCCATCTATTGGCAGCTTGAGTAACAGCAAATAAATATGAAACAAAACTTATACATACCAAATAACAAAAATCTTAACACCGCGATGTACATTTTCATACAACCGCCGATACAGCGTCATCTATCGGCAGCTGGAGTAACAACAAATAAATACAAAACAAAACTTGTGCATACTTATTTATATAGTTAGGTTAACAGCCGTATAAATTTTGGTAAAGAAGTATTCTAACAACGAAGAAAATTCTCTGTCTCGTCATAGTCCATGCCTTTAAGCCATTTAGAAATTATAAGCTTGCAGTTGTGATATGTCAAGGATTGGATTGATAAAACCGAATTTAACGAATTTTATAGGTAAGGACCCAATATTATAGTTTGGAGAACTGTGGCATATGCCAAGTTCTCCAAGTTCTCCAGTATATCCATATGGATACAAGAATGCTGAATAAAATTGACCAAATGGATTGTCCAGGAACCCAACCCTGCGTCGCAACGAATCATAATTGCAAGTTAGTATCTACTTAAAATGCATTTATTCTTACTTGTCCTATTTGGTTGCGCTATGCCGTTGTGAATTTTGCCTGACATGACAACACGCTTTGGTGGACGCCAGAATCATCGACACGATGAAGAAGACTTCTCCTGTGTTTGGGTTAAAACTTTTGAGATTAAAACAACAGGTACTTAATAAACGACAAAATAAATATTTATTGCACAGAAACATTCTTAATAATTTTTTCTTCAATTCAATATTCTTATTCTTAATATCAATAGGTACAGTACATACAGTATGATATAAGACTAAATGGTTTGAAGGTATTCGCTTTTCTTTATACATAAACGTATTTTTTGGTTTATCGTTTATCTGTAAACATATTTTTTTTCAGTAGGTTAGGTATAGCCAGCAACGGAAATTATTGAACAAAATTTGATGATTTTTTTTCCTAATCATTATTAAGTGCCATAAATTACTGATGAAAATATATTGCAAAACTTCTTGTTATAACTAAACTAGCAAAGTCCCTGAAATCAGTTATACAATTACACGCTATAAATTACTACTGACAAAAAAAAATAAAGATGCGAACTCAGTAGTTAGAGTTTGCGAGCAAACCCTAACTACTAAGTTTTTTGACCAATCAGAGATCACTATCGAACTAGCGCGAAACTGGGGAGTTAGAGTTTGCGCGCAAAACCTAACTACTGAGTTTCTTGACCAATCAGGGATCACCATCAAAACTCGAGAGTTAGATTTTGCTTATATGCTACCGGGAGACGAAGTTTCTAAAGTTAATTTAGTGTTGTCTAGATTGTCAGGCGAAGCTGCAAACACTATTATATATTCTCTTGGCAAAGCATTAAAGCTCTTTTATTACAACGTTACGGTCGTTGGCACTCGTTGGGCAGTAAAAATTGAAGATATTATTATGGAAATACAAAACGTTCAACCTTCAACGGATAGGATAGTGCCTTTCATTCATGACTTAGACGAGATCGTGTCTGAAGGCGAAGCTCATGTAAAAGGAGCCCAAATAATTTTAGAACCTTTAGCAAGACAAACTTTTATAAAATACCTACCCGCGATATATGACGATTTGTGTAAAATGGATAGTGTCAAACTGTCATAGGGCGACAAGGAAGCATATGTCCATGCAGCCAATTTTTTTTTGTTTTAATTGTGTTTGTCTATGGAATAGTTGCTTTTTGGTTTTAAGTATTATAATATCTGTAATTTCTGTTTTGTAAAGGTAGTAGAATAATATAATAACAATTATTATTTTTTGTTTGCGCCCATTGTTGTCACTAATTAGGCTCCCCCAGAATACCAGCGTTGCAGTGGCTTGCTCCGGTATGCCACTGTAGCACTGCTGAGGTGGGGGCCTAGTTGGCCGCGCACAAATTAGTTTTAAGTAGGTATCTACGTAATTTGTTCTTTTTGTTTCTTATTTTATCATCCTACTTTTTATTTTTTAGTTTATCCTATGGTTGTGGTCAATAAAATGTTTTTCTTTCTTTCTTTCTTTCTTGATAAAGCTATTGACGCCGTTATCTCACAGGATAACCACCCTATCGCGTACGCTTCACGAACCTTAAATGAGACTGAACAAAAATATAACACAACAAAACGAGAACTATTAGGAATACAACAGAACGAGAACTATTAGGAATAATATATGCATTAACTCAATTTAGACCCTACATCTACGGACGAAAATTTACTCTTGAAACAGACCATCAACCACTTGTTTGGATAGCGAAGCTTAAAGAACCGAACGCAAAGTTAACTAGATGGCGTCTTAAGATGCAAGAGTATGACTTTGATATCAAACATAAAAAGGGAGCTACGAACTATGTGGCCGACGCGCTATCGCGAATTGAAATAAACAGTAGAGCGAGTAGTCATTGACGGCTGCTCCTCTGACCTCATGGCGATTGATGCCGGAGTTCCTCAGGGGTCGATGCTCTCTGCGACGCTTTTCCTGCTACACATCAATGACCTACTAATATCGGGCATTGTTGGGTACGCAGATGACAGTACTGTCATGGAGAGATATCTGTCCAGCGCGAAAGTCGGTAGAGATGAGGTAAAAATATTGAGAGAGGCCATGGTCGAGCGATTGAACCTGAAGTTAAGTCTCGTCTCCCAATGGGGTGATGAAAATCTCGTCAGTTTCAACGCTTCTAAAACGCAGGCGTGTCTGTTCACCGCAAAAAGAAGTCCATTCAACTTAACTCCTACTTTCCGAGGTACATCTATCCAAGTAACCGATACTCTCCAGCTTCTTGGCATGGAGTTATCTTCTGACCTTAACTTCGGCACCTCCATCGAATCCAAAGTTCAAACTGCAGCTAAGAAGCTGAGCATCCTAAATAAAGTCAAGCGGTACTTTAAACCTGGGCAGCTTTTAACCCTTTATAAAGCTCAAGTCCGATCCTGCATGGAGTACTGTTGCCACCTTTGGGACGGCTCAGCGAAATATCAACTTGCTGCACTGGACTCGGTGGAACGCAGAGCCAAGAGATTAATAGGCGATGAAAAACTGGTAGCAGCTAAGCTTCACAGTTTGGCTCACCGCCGAAAAGTTGCTTGCCTATCGGTCTTTTATAGATTGTACTTCGGTGAGTGTGCTCAAGAGCTGCATGAGCTCATTCCACCTTCTCCTTTCTACTATCGGACATCCAGACGCACTGCGGGCTATCACCCGTTCTTGGTTGATATACCTTTTCTGCGTACCAAGCGCTACTCCACATCGTTTATAATGCGCACAGCTATGGAATGGAATTCCCTGCCGGCGTCTGTGTTTCCGAGCGCATACAACCTGACTCTATTCAAGGCCAGAGTGAATAAGCACTTTCTGGGCAAGCTCGCTCCATCGTAGGCCCTGTCTTTGCTTTTGGGCTAGACTGGGGTCAAGAGCAAACCCATTTAAGATAAAAAAAAAATAAAAAAAAAATAAAAAAAAAAACCATAATGAATCCACGGCTGCTACAGTACATAGTAACCATGACGATTCTAGTTCGGGATTCCTTATCAAACATGAACACCCGCCGCGTAAAATGAACCGTATCTTTGTTACTCTTGGAACATACGCTGTTAAACCGGAATTAAAAACTCGTGGAACTTACGATTATCATCTGACCCTACAAGAACCAAATGATTTAAAAAAAAATCTTATCGAATACTGTGGACAAAAAAGATATGCCATTATATGTGAAACGAACTTAGGTCAACAAATATCTGAAGTTTATAGAAAAAACTTTAATACTAACTCTTTAGAAATAATATGGTTAAAAACATCCGTAAAGAAATAACTCAGCCTGAAGAAGTCCAAAAAATTATTAGACAAACACACGAACACTTGCATAGACACTTAGGAAACCCAGCGCTATGTAAGGAAATTTCTAAAGAATATTATATCGAAAACTTAAAGCAACACACTAATAACTTTCTTAAACGATGCACCACTTGTAATAAAGTAAAGTATGATAGAAAACCAATAAATCCTCCTATGGAAAAAACACCTACATTTGATAAACCAATGGAAAAATGGCAGTTAGATACCTTTAACTACGAAAAGAATAAATACTTAACAGGAATAGATTTATTCTCCAAATGGGCTTTTATGATTCCTCTTACCGAAAATACAGCTTTAAAAATAATTGATGAGTTGACAAAATTATTTATCTACTCTCATATTAGAGCGGCGGTAATCTGAGAAAAGACGCTTAGAAAACACTTTTCGCACAAGTCATCACGGAAATACGAAAATTTGGTATCGATGCATTCAGTACGATGCCCTGATCACAAATATATAAGATGACAAGCGCGAAAATGGTGGGGGTAGAAACTGTGACGTCATAAAGTTTTCAGTACCAAGAAATAGCAAAAACATATCATGTGGTATACCAAATAAAAGGGCTTTGTGAGTAGATTACGAATATATAACACACTATAACATTTTCACTACTTGGTCTAACAAATTATGAGAAAACGTCGAAAGATTTCACGATTCCGGGTTGCCGTTGAACAGCTCTGGACTGAAAACGACTGAATGGATTTCTGCAAAATACTTATCAAATTACTCTAAATATCCTCTATTCTGGTGTCCAAAGGTAATTGACCAAAGATATTTAAAAATAAGAAAGTTACATAAATTTTACTAACAGCATAATTTTCTGTTATTTCTAAGTTCTGATTCCTATAATAGTCCAGTAGTTAAGTCGGTAAAATTCACTCTATTTGGAAATAATACGAGGAGTTTTGGATTTTTGTGCATCAGATGAGCTATTAATAGATTAAAATTGCGACCTCGAAAACTGTGTGGAAGTTTATTTTGGATAAAATCGGAACATTAAAAAACAAATGTCCTAAAAATTAAAATAAATGTCAGGAAAGCAAAGGAGACTACATTTGCAATAATTTATTATACTTACTAGGTACAACATTTTGATAGTAATATAATCTATACCTTCAATAAAATCGTAAACGCAAAAAAGTCTGTAAATTGAATATATTCGAAAAAAAAAACAACCAGAGCGATTTAAAATCGGTACGTTAACTGAACATGTTAGAACCGTTAAAAAATGTCTTGTCTGTCTGTCTGACTGAATTCTCATCACGCAAAAACACTGAACGGATTTTGACGAAACGAAACTTTAAATAGTGGCAGTGTATATCTCGGAATACAATATTAAATAAAAAAAAATCGAAAGTGACCAACAAATAGTAAACCAGCAACAAAGACATTTAGTACAGTACAAAATTAGTATGCTTCAGAGATCCATTGAAACCAGCGAGGTTGAACTTTGTCACAGTATATTTTTCTTGTCATAAGGAGATCAACCTATTTTCGCATTCAGAGATCCACAAAAACCAGCAGGGTTGACCTTTGTCACAGCACAGTACATTCTTCATATCATAGAGAGCTCTACTACAGTGACACACGGCGCCGGCATCACTGTCGTCTATGTAATCGACGGCGTAACCTAGGTAACAATATGAATGAATGAATGAATGAATGAAGATAATTTATTTCACACACTATAACAATGCATACAACACTATAATAATGCATACATGAAAAGAAAAACAGAAATTAAACATTTAGTTGCTACTTTAGAATTGTGAGCAGTGCTACAGTGGCGAAAAAGTCCCGGCTCAGCATATGTTACGGCGTTGATGTTGGAGCCATAACGCTGTTTTTCAGACGGAGGCTATAATATATACACATACAAACACACACGACAACATACACACGTACACATACACACTATCAGAGTCGCACATTTTTATTTTCACCACTTATAAATTCTTCTCTCATGAGCTTGCTTATACTTTCTGGGACAGAACGGAAAGAATAAATCACAACGAAAAATATAATATTAAGAAAATGCAATAAAATAGTTATTAGGTAAAATCAATTTCATTAGCAGAATAAATTAAATAAAAACAAAAAATAATAAAATCGATTAATTAATAAATAAAAAATAAATAAAACGCAATAAAATTCATACAAATTAATTAAAATGCATAAATAAGATTGTAATTTAACGAGAACTAACGATACATCGGTATTTAGCGACATTAAGGAGTACTTATCTGAATGGAAAGCAGATGTTTTTTAAAATTATTTTTAAGAGCAACCTTAGTCTTAGCCTGCCTAATAGGCGGAGGGAGATTGTTCCAACACTTAGTTGCCAAATACCGAAAACTACCACGAAAAGCAGCAGTATTATGTAAAGGGATAACCAATTTCCAGGACGCTCCACGAGTCTTGAGATGCACATTGGAATTAGCCCAGACCAGCTTATCAGCTAAGTACTCAGGTACCTTATTAATCACTACATCAAAAAGTAAACTAGCAAAATGAAGATCACATCTTGATTCCATCTTTAATAATTTGGCCTCATTAAGAAAAGGTGTGATATGTGCTCTGGGAGGTACAGTGAAACAAAATCTCGCACATGCGTTCTGTACTCGCTGTATAAGTTTTTTTGTACGCTGTAACAGACATGGACCGAACACAGGTAGGCCATAGTTCAATTTAGAGAGCACTAGTGCTTCACAAAGTCGAATTCTTATTTGTTCACTCAAGTAGTGCCGTATTCTGTACAGGACCTTAAGTTTATAGAAGCAGTTCCTAACAACTTCCGCAACGTGATCCTCAAAACGGAGAGCCGCATCCATCTTGATTCCCAGATTACGTGCCGTCCAGACTCTCTCTATTGATTGCGACTCTATATTGACTACTGGGGCCATGCTCTCTGTTGTTTTAACTTGTTTTTTAGACCCAAAAATCATGAACTTGGACTTTTTAGGATTGAGAACAAGAGAATTTTGATCAGCCCATGATTTTATTCTATTTAAATCTTCATTTAGCCTGTGTACCTCACTTGCAGTATTTTGAGGATCAAAAGAGATGTAAATTTGTATATCATCAGCATACATATGATATCTACAATTGAGTATGTTGTTGGTGACATCACTACTATATAAAATAAATAGTAATGGGCCCAAAATTGATCCCTGCGGCACACCTCTCTGTACGCTGCTACTGGCTGACATACGAACAGAACCATTACTATTACGAAGCTCAACCTGCTGTGTACGATTTTGTAGATAACTGGCAAACCATGCTGCTGTATTCTCGTCAAAACCATAAAAACGAAGCTTGGATAATAGCAGGGGAATATTTATACAATCAAATGCGCGCGTAAAGTCGAGAAGAACAAGAAGAGTGGCCTGACCGTTGTCCTGTGCTGTCAAAATATTATCTACTACATCCAATAGAGCTGTGGTGGTACCACGTGCCCTTCTAAACCCTGACTGATGCATAGGAAGAATACCATTTCGCTCAAGAAAAGAGAAAACCTGCAAATACACCACTCTCTCAAGAAGTTTGGATAAGCACGGGAGAATACTTATTGGCCTAAGATCATTCAGCTGTTGAGGGTTGGTGACTTTAGGAACTGGCTTAATTTTTGCCTTTTTCCAAATATCAGGAAAGGTGTTAGTGGCAATAGAGTGGTTTATAATATAAGTAATATAAGGCAACGTAAGTGGCAGCGTTAATAAAACCATATCCATGTTCATTTCATCCACTCCTTTTGCATTTGACTTTAATTTGAGCAACATCTTTCCCACCTCGTCCTCCGTAACTGAGTGCAGCTTAAAGGTATCCTGACCAAACCTATTTTCCTTAAAATATGTTAGAAGTGCTGAGTCTGCGCAATCCTTTCCAGGTATATCAAGAAAATGATTGTTTAATGTATCCGGATCAGAAAAATGTACTGGCAAGTCTTCGACCCTTTTTTTATTTGAAATGCAATTTTCATTAAGTTGTTGCCATAATTTTTTTGGGTTATTAATATTTTTGTTAATAAACGTACTAAAGAAAGCTTGCTTTTCATTAGCTAATGCAGAGGTCACAAATGATTTAAGATCTTTGTAGTCAGATTTGCTCTCAACATTACTATTTTTCCGGTATTTAGATAATGCAATATTACGCAGACTCATCATCTTCATTATGTTGGAAGTTATCCAAGGTGGTCTCCTCTCCCTAACAACGATCCTTTTCTCAGGTGCATGCGCATTGAATAATGCCTCCACAAATCTATTAAAAATTTCTACCATATCATTGACATCAGTAGCAGAGTATATCAGATCCCACTTGAGCACTGCAAGGTCTTCATTGAAAGCATTAATGTCAATATCTTTTATAGGTCGGTAAGTAATTAGTCTTGGAGGGGGTTTTTCTTTTTTTATATTAAGCGCAGCACTAACAATAGCATGACGGTTCAGATCAGGTATATGTGTAACTTTAATATCCCTCACACTCACATCCGTACAAAATACATCTATCAAACTAAAACTATGTTCCGTAAAATGTGTTGGATCTGTAACATGTTGTTGTAAATTAATAGTTGTGAGAAAGTGTAAAAACTTTTTAGTTTTGTCGTCATTGTAATCAAGCATGTTGATATTGAAATCCCCAAGCAAAACGATATTGTCAAAGTCGGAGAGAGAAATTATACTATCCGTGAGATTATCCAAAAAGGTGTCCACGCTAAGCCATTGGGGCCTATAGGCAGTGCCTACAGCAAGTTTTCTCCCATTTATTGAAACACGCAACCACATCTGTTCAATACTTGTTGTAGACTGATCTAGAGGAATTACGCGGACAGCTACACCACGCCTAATGTAGAATCCCACACCACCCCCCCTCCCCCCACACATAGTAGCAGGCCTAGGTAGGTGTTTGAAACAGTAACCTGGTACAGCTGGTGCCTTCTCATTTTGGCCTTCTCGCAACCAGGTCTCATTTATTGCCATAATATCAGGCGACAAATTCATAACGGCTGCGATGAAATCGTCATGTGAGGTTCCAAGGGAACCCGCATTAAATAAGCTAATTTTGAATAACTTCATTTGTTAAAAGGAAAAAATAACTTATTATAGGATTAAAATTAAGTCCAGTGCTAGCCTAACTAAGTTCAAAACTAATTCCAAATGTACTGGCCAAACCCGGCCATAAGTAATAAATCAACTCGGTAGTACGGAGGGTAAACATAAAGCAATTACAATCCCAAGCACCAAAAAAGCAAAATAAATGCACAGAAAATGTATCTATATAATTATATTTCGTAATTATACAAATTTCATAATATATATAGCTAAATAAAAAAGTGCAAAATAATCTAATCAGATGCAAAATAATCTAATCTAATATATAATCATGGCCTGCGCTCACTGACGGCATGGCGCAGCATGGGGTGGCACGGCACGCTTAGGGCGTACTGAATCATCGTGTGGTATCCTGCGGCCACAACAGCATGGCCTGACACGACGCGACATAGCACGTCGTAACATACTAAAGGGTCCTGCGGCATCCCGCGGCATACTGCATGATCACGGGTTTGGGTGTTGTTCTTTAATACGGGTGTAAGTATCCGAGATTCATAGATGACAACTTTGAAGAAATAAAATTCATGTTGAGATCTTCATTCCAGATGACAGCTGTCAAATTTAAAACGGCAATATCTCGGAAAGTACTTATACTAGACTGCTGGTGTCTTTGAAGAAACTAAACGTCTTAGTAGGATCTTCATTTCAGATGACTGCTGTCAAATTTAAAACGGCAATATCTCGGAAAGTGCTCATCCTAGACGGATGGTGTCTTTGAAGAAAAGGAAGGTCTTGGTGAGATCTTCATTTCAGATGACAGCTGTCAAACCTAAAGCAGTAATATCTCGGAAAGTGCTCATCCTAGACTGATAGTGCCTAGAAGAAAGAAAGGTCTTAGTAAGATTCCCTTCAGATGATAGCTGTCAAACTTAAAACTGCAATATCTCGGAAAGTACTTATCCTAGACTGATGGTATCTTTGAAGAAAAGAAAGATCTTGGTGAGATCTTCATTTCATATGACAGCTGTTAAACTTAAAACAACAATATCAGAAAGTACTCATCCTAGACTGATGGTGTCTTTAAAGAAATGAAAGGCCTTATTATCTTCATTTCAGACAACAGCTGTCAAACTTGAAATTGCAATGGGTGCATTCTGCCAGACAAATCTCTGAGTTATCGATCGCCGTAGAGTACATTTCAACCATGGAAAGTAAAATATTGAACAATCCATACAAATTACTTTCCATGGTTAAAATTTACTCTATGGCGAACCGCGATCGATGACTCAGAGATTAATCTGGTAGAATGCACCCACTATCTCGAAAAATACACATCTTAGACTGATGGTGTCTTTGAAGCAATGAAAGTTCTTACTGAGATCTTCATTATAAATGACAGCTGTCAAATTTAAATCAGCAATATCTCGGAAAGTATTCATCCTAGACTGATGGTTTGCTGAAATGAAAGGTCTTCATGAGATCTTCATTTACTTATTTGTTCACCGGTTGTTTCTAGATTTTAATCGGAAATGAATTCAAAAAATTCAAAATTCAAAAATAATTTATTCAGTCTAGGCTGTTACAAGCACTTGTGAATGTCACAGAAGCTACGCCATCGGTTCGCAAACCCTAAGCGGGAGACCTTGTAACGAGAAGAACCGGCAAGAAACTCGTCAAGGGCTGCTTTTTTCTCCCTGTATATTTCATACAGAGTCGTCAACATTGAAAAATGAGCTCCACGTTTAAATAAATCAATAAAATGCATTTATTTCAGGATCAATTACACCCATAGTTTTAAATTACATTAAATTTAACTTTCATTAAACTTAACATTTAAGTTTAAAGTGAGGTCATTTTCCATCACAATAATTAACAAAAGTTTGCACACAATGGGTAGGTAGGTTAAAATTAAATATCTACTACATTCAGACAGGTAAATGTGAGAGTAAATAACTTTCAACTACATAATTGAGAAATCACTCTGTCTGCTTCTCGAACCAAAAAACACTTGATGCAAGACATAAAAAAAACGCAATTCTTCCAATTCAATACGCGTTAAGATAGGTACTCAGAAACAGACCCATTCCCACTGGCAGCACCCATTCACGAGCATGACGCATGGACCAGCCATCGCTTCGCTCAACCATATTTGAGGGAACATAACGACCCGCCCCACACGTCACCACTGCAGAAATGATTAAAGAGAGCATGACATACTTAGGCTACCCATCCTAAGGCAGTGAATTGAAAACTAATATCCAAAAGCTTTTCATAGACAAAACTATAGACGAAAAAATACGAAAAAATATTACGAAAGAAAAATAATGATTTTAGTCATTAGCAATAAAAAAAGTGAGAAACCAAAACAAGGATTAGTTATTAATTTTATGTTTTGAGTAAGAAGTGCCATACAGATTGATAATATTAAACATGAAGAAAAAAATAATATGCGACGCCCTTAGTACAAGCAGACAGAAGCAGACCCATTCCCACTGGCAGCACCCGTTCACGAGCATGACACATGAACCAGCCATCGTTTCGCTCAACCATATTTGAGGGAACGTAACGACCCGCCTCACACGACACCACCGCAGAAATGTTTAAAGTGAGCATGACTAAAGCTACCCGCATTAAGGCGTCGAGTCAAAAAGCTTACAATACATTTTAAATAGGTAGGACAATGGGGTTGCAACGCAAAGCTAAATGTAGATGTCGCTGCGTACGCTTGTTCCTAAAACAGTAGACGTTCAGAACAAAATGTATGGGAAAATAGGTATTTATTTTGTGGTATTTATTTACCGAAAAAGACCCATTGACCCAAAATTGATATAAAAGACTATTCTACATTGCAAGTGCCGTAATTGGAAGCCAAATTAAGACGTTTTTATTCTTACAGAATTTATAATTTTTTTCTATATCCAGATTTTTCGGAAATATGTAAGTGCCAACATTGTTAAAGCCTATTACACAGAATTTGATAATTTTAAGCCGGTTATATATAATTCTATTAAAATGTAATCTGCTAAGAACCCAGATAATATTAGAATTTACTTACAATATCTTTTTTATAGTATTTTTGCTTATAGGTATATTTATTATCTTAATATAAAAATAGCATTGTGAATGCCTAAAATCTAAATATTCAATAATAAATGTTTGTAGTAAAAAACTGGGACAAGTATGTAACCCTATATGAGGATAATATTTGTAATTGATGTAAAATAGGAAATTACACTGTTTTTAATATTTATGTAATTTTCTTATTTTTAAAAACCTTTTATCAACTAAAGTGTCAGCTAGAGTGGAGTACCGTACCATCAAGGTACATTAGCCCTAGGGTGCTACTTTAGCCCAAAGCCTAAAAAAAGTTTAAACTTCATGCCACTCTGTCACAGTGAGAGCTATCGAAGCAATTCGCAATTATAACTCTTATCTCGTTATCACGATGTTTTCGTATTTTTTTGTCTATAGTTTTGTAAGTAAAGGCCTATGAAAAGCTTTTGGATATTAGTTTTCAATTCAGTGCCTTAGGATGGGTAGCCTAAGTATGTCATGCTCTCTTTAATCATTTCTGCGGTGGTGTCGTGTGGGGCGGGTCGTTACGTTCCCTCCAATATGGTTGAGCGAAGCGATGGCTGGTCCATGCGTCATGCTCGTGAACGGGTGCTGCCAGTGGGAATGGGTCTGCTTCTGAGTACCTATCTTAACGCATATTGAATTGTAAGAATTGCGTTTTTATTTTTATGTCTTGTATCAAGTGTTTTTTGGTTAGAGTAGCAGACGGAGTGATTTCTAACTAGTTGAAAGTTATTTACTCTCACGATTATCTATCTGAATGTAGTAGATATTAAATTTTAACCTACCTACCCATTGTGTGTAACCTTTTGATAATTATTGTGATGGAAAATGACCTCACTTTAAATGTGGAGCTCATTTTTCAATCTTGACGACTCTGTATGAAATATACAGGGAGAAAAAAGCAGCCCTTGACGAGTTTCTTGCCGGTTCTTCTCGTTACAAGGTCTCCCGCTTAGGATTTGCGAACCGATGGCGTAGCTTCTATGACATTCACAAGTGCTTGTAACAGCCTAGACTGAATAAATTATTTTGAATTTTGAATTTTGAACTAATAAATGGCGTATTGTGCCGTCGGTAAAACAGCAGAATCGGCGGTTATAGTGCGTCTACGTAGTGAATTACTTGCTCAGTGGTGCATCTGGGTATTATGTCAAAAACGAAATCGGATATGTGAGACTGCAAAAATTAAAATATTATAAACTGCAAACTTTCTCACTAGACGAAGATATTATGTAAGTTTATAACAGATGTGGAGTGTACCTGAGATCCTAACGCGATGTAAAACAAACAGATGTACCATGGGCAACAGCGTCGCTTAACCACTGCTAAGGTTAAAATCGCTTGCACGCCGCGCAAGCTGTCACATACGTTTAGTTCGTGCAAGGGCGATACGCGCGCACACGAATTTTATTGCAAACTGGTTAAGCGACGTTGTTGCCCATGGTACCTAGGTTCTTTTCTTTTGTAGTAATTATGTGAGAATTAAGTATATACCGGGTGTAACAAGACCTTCAACGAAGCCGAGGTCTACGTATTCTGCCCATCATCATGACCATTTCTGTTCAAAATTATTCCTGGGAAATGATTTTCATTTTTGCTGTTAAAAAGTATTGCATACTTTATCACGCAATGTAACGCGTACAACAGACCGCGCCTGCGAGTATATGCTACACAACTGCGTGCAGCCAAGTTGAAAGACAGCGTTTATGTGCATGCTTATGAGATACATCTAGTGACGTCGTTTTGAAGCCATTGTTTGTTACGAAACACATAAAATTTTGATAATGTTTCATTACACAAAAAGTAGGCAATAACGAATAAATTAAGATTACATAAAAGTTTTGAAAAAAATTTTTGACCTTGACCTTCAATAACTTCTTAGCTATTGGTTTCCCAGGTATAGTCTAAAAGGCAAAAATGATCCTGATGATGGGCGGAATACGTGGACTTCGGCTTCGTTGAAGGTCTTGTTACACCCGTTATATATAAAACGACATTATAATTTGCCCCGCATTTTCAGGTATCTTTGACCTATGGGCTGAAGTAGATGTTTTTTTGTACTATTGTGCCCTACGAATAATGTTTCCTTCCTACTCCGAGCTCTCTGAGGTAAGAGGCGCTGTATGCTGAAAAACAGGTTTTTTAGTACAAACATTAATTAGGACCCACCTAAACACGTAAAAACGGCTGATCGGATTTTGATGAAATATATATATAATACTATTTATTCTAGTTAAAGTTTCCCTAAGGATTTTCTCGAATATCCACGTGGACAAAGTTGCAGCTGGAAGCTAGTTTATAATATTCAGAATCCCATTAAAATATCCCATTTCTATCCCCGCCCCCATCCATATCACAGAATAGATATGTCCAAGTCCCCGTTCCTGTCCCCAATCCATCCCCCTCCTCCGTCTCCGTCCCCCTCCCCGTCCCCTATCCCCTTCCCGTCCCCGTCCCATTTTAGAAGTATATACTCCTACGAAGTTTCATGTCGACATGTCTATTTTACAAACATTACTTTTCCATATGAAATTTCAACCCTTAACAAGTTGAATCATGTCCATCGTGTTGAACTTCAAAATAAATATCATCTTTGCAATCGTCATCCCATTAAATCTCAATGACGACATCCATCGATTTTTAGGTTTATTCATCTCATATTTATTTTATTTATAACCTTTAACCCCTTTGATTTTCAATAAAATATGAAATGTGTGTTTGCATATTTATTTTTACTTTCCAACCCTAAGCCTAAATAATAAATTTAGTGAGTTTTACTTTGAAAATGAAGGACTTTTCAGATACAATTTCATCCACTTTTTCACCGCTTCGGGGAAAAACGCAGGCACACATAAATATTAATTTTCAATTGTCAGCCTAAATACAAAATTTGAAGATCCTAATTTCGAAACTGACGGACTTTCATACAAACTTTCATCCCTTATTTTACCCCCCTTTTGGGATGGAATTTCCAAAATCCTTACTTAGTAGATGCCTTTACTGTATAAGGTATTTATGTGCAAAATTTAAGTCTCCAAATCAGCGGTTTGGGCTGTGCGTTGATATATCAGACAATCAGTCAGTCAGGACTTTGAATTGTATATATATAGATTAAGATAACATATACCTATTACAAGAGCAAAGCTATCCTATGACCCCGGAAAAAAATAAGAAAAAATAAAAAAATGATAGCAAAGCCGATTTTACTACCGAAGCTACTGGACTATTATAGGAAACGGAAAACTTAGAAAATTATGCTGTTAGTAAAATTGATGTAACTTTCTTATTTTTAAATATCTTTGGTCAATTACCTTTGGACACCAGAATAGAGGATGTTTAGAGTAATTTGATAAGTATTTTGCAGAAATCCATTCAGTCGTTTTCAGTCCAGAGCTGTTCAATGGCAACCCGGAATCGTGAAATCTTTCGACGCTTTCTCATAATTTGTTAGACCAAGTAGTGAAAATGTTATAGTGTGTTATATATTCGTAATCTACTCACAAAGCCCTTTCATTTGGTATACCACATGATATGTTTTTATTATTTCTTGGTACTGAAAACTTTATGACGTCACAGTTTCTACCCCCACCATTTTCGCGCTTGTCATCTTATATATTTGTGATCAGGGCATCGTACTGAATGCATCGATACCAAATTTTCGTATTTCTGTGATGACTTGTGCGAAAACTAACCTCAAACCTTGTTTTACCGCCCTACTATATCGTAAAATTCGAATTATGAATTTCAAATCGAATTTATATTGACATACTTTATACACGCAATACCGAAAAAAAATTAAAAAGTTATTTTATAACATACCTTCACTATACTAAGCAATGTTATAAAATAACTTTTTTTCTCATTACGATACAGGGCAAATCCAAAAAGATGGCAGTGACGCGATATTAAAAAAAAACAATGAAATTCTCACATACTTTCCATGATTAAAATGAACTCTATGGTGATCGATGACTAAGCGTAACGATTACTCTGCTGGAATGCAGTCATATCATTATTATTTTTTCTAATAGAATACGCGCCATTTTTACTTTTGCTTAAAAATATCTGATAGTAAGTAGTCAGTGAGTAGATTTTTTAGATACGGCGACGGAAAAACGTAATACTTAACCAAGGTAAGTACACGTAAAGAGAGTTTCTATAGTATTTGGTACAACCTACCTACCTAAAGCAAAGTCGAGAAACTGCTTACTCTTTTTATCATTGATATTTTATTTTGTAGGTTCAATCACAATAATTGCATGAGAGTAGATAAAGTAGTGTATGAAACTGTACATAACTAGGTATTAAAACATTCGTGTGATACTATTAAAAACCTCGCCTACGGCTCGGTTTTTAAACACACACTCATGTTTTAATACCCCTCATTATGCATCAGTTTCATAAACTACTATTATGTTAATAGGGAAACCGCGAATAATATCAACAGACAATGAAACTATCTTCCAAAGCGAAGACATTAAACATTTTTTTAATATGATGAATATTGAACAATACACCCCCACACCTCAGCATCATACGTCACACGCTGATATCGAACGATTACATTCAACTATCATAGAAAGATTACGTACTCAGAAAGAAGTCACCAATAAAGTTGACATTCCCTTAGCACTTTTTGCATACAATTCCACTATTCATAGTACAACCAATAAAACTCCGAACGAACTACATTTCTTACGAGAGATTAACTTACCTATTCAAGATACAATCACATGTGACTATTTAAATGAAATAACAAATAAAATTCAGTCAGTAAAAGATAAAATCCATGTTCGACAAAATAAAATGCGACAACTTAATTTACCCGAATTACAAGTAGGATTAAAATTTTATATTCAAAAGCATGACAGAGAAAAAAATAAAAATGCATTTAGAGGGCCCTACACAGTCAAACAAGTAATACCTAGAAATAAAGCTATATATTCTACATATAATAAATATCGACTAATTCATATTAGTCAAATGAAAATTCCAGATGTCACGGACGTCTCACTCCCTTAAATGGACAAATTGTGAGTATCAAGCAAGATAAGGCTTGGATCCAGGAAGACGAATGGACATTAATACATCCCATCAACCTTCAACCATTGTACCAAGAATATTATAAACTTCAGGTTATGAGCGAAAACCTTAAAATAAATTCAAACATGCAAAAACATCGTATAATGTACATTAAAGAACAATTATATCACTGCATTGATAGATTACAAAAGCCCCAACGGAATAAGAGAGGTTTAATAAATGGACTAGGCTCGATAATAAAAGCAATCACCGGCAATCTCGATAATAACGATTTAGTTAACATCGATAAAAAGTTCAGTATAACCACGGATACTATGGAAAATATTAATAAAAGAATTCAGAATGTTTCCGAAAATATTAACACCTTCGTAGATCAATTTAATCAGAAGACATCGGGAGAAACAATTGCTAACGAGTTATTATTTAGTCTTGAAAGCTTAAAGGATATGTGTTATCAAATCACTGAATCATATGTATTTGCTCAATACGAAATATTACACCCTTCGATTATAGATCAACTGCACTTAATGAATAGTTTAAAGCAAATACCTCCTTCAATAAATATTTTAAAAGATCCATTAAAATTAGAAGCTCAAATTACTCCTCACGTAACAATTAAATCAAACATTATGATATTTCAACTTCCTATTCCTATAATTTCCAAAGACTTTTATTACTCAGAATACTTGTTACCTGTAATAAACAAACAAGGGGAAAATTGTTATGTCCCTAATTTCATACCTGGCCAATACCTCATTGAAATGAAATGAAAATGAAAAAATATTTATTTCATAAAAACAAGTGGGTAATACAGGGTATGGTTGATTCCTCCTTTTAAGTGTAAAAACACCTGTACCAGGAGAAAATGGCTGTCTCATAACAACATCAGTTTTTCGTGTTTTTAAAGAAATAAAATTAAAAAAGTGTGTGTGTGTGTGTGTGGTGTGTGGTATGAGTATGTATATGTGCGTATGCGTTTATGACTTTGTGCATTTGTATGTGAAATTATTATATAAATAATAAAATAAAAGTAAAATGCAAAGTATAACATCTTAGGAGATAACTCAGCTAAGTAGTACTAATATGAACTATCACTTCTTCTGTTTCCTCATAGTTCAGTTTTTTAACCCATTCTGTTACCAGCTGCTTGCACACGTGGTTGGTTTTTGTATAAATTTTAAGAATTTTATTAACCTGGTTATATATATGAGATGATTGGTAAATGTACTGGTGTTTGGCAAAGTAAGTATTACATGTACTTGTTTTAGCTACAATGTCATTACGTCTTTTTGCTAAAATACTGGAGTCAATTGGTAGTGATTTGTGTTTTAATGAAATAGTGTGCAAGATATACATTTGTCGAATAGTCATTACGTCTGTTATTGAATAAAGAGTGTGTGTTGAGAATCTGTGTTTTTTAAAGAACATTACTTTCAAAAGTATCCTTTGTGCACGTTCTGCCTCCAGAAATTTTACTTTAGACGCCCCTCCCCAGACTGGAATACAATAAATTATAATCGATTGTGCCAAGGCAACATATATTTTTTTAAGTAGTTCTTTACTAGCAGAATACCTCAAAATCCTGAAAATCCAAATCAGCTTCCTAATTCTGCTTGCAATAAGATCAATTTGAGCATGCCAGGAGAGCCTTTCGTCGATCATGATTCCGAGGTATTTTGTAGTGGCTACCTTATTTATACCAGGGCAGTTGCAGGCAGTGTTGCTTAATTTGTTGCAGCTATGTATTTTAAGACTATAATCAGGATGTGGTTGGGTTCTGCTATTTATTGTGAAGCACATGAAATTAGTTTTGGCAGTGTTTAATGTAAGTAAGTTGTGTCTGAGCCAGAGAGCAATTGTAGCAAGTGCAGATTCCGCATCTTTTTTTATTGAGTCCCATGAATTACCGGTAATTACCAGGGCAGTGTCGTCAGCATAGGAGAAGATCCTGGTGTTGCTTAAGTTCATCTTGCAAAGGTCATTGATATATATTAAAAATAAGGTTGGTCCCAGGACTGAACCCTGGGGCACCCCGAAGGTCAGGCTTGCATCTTGGCTCACATATCGTCCCACCTTTACACTCTGTGTCCTTCCACTCAGGTAGTCTCTGAATAAATTCAGTGGACCGCCTCTCACACCAATTTTTTCTAATTTTTGCACAAGGATGGGAACAGCGACGGTGTCAAACGCCTTTTTCAGATCCAAGAATACCGTTAGGCATTTACCTCCATTGTCCAATTGTTGAGTAATTAAAGAAGATAGAGCCATTACCGCATCTTGAGTTGATTTGCCTGCTTGAAAACCATATTGTGAATCAGACAAGATTTTAAACTTATTAAGAAATTTTAGAAGTCTGTTATTTAAGAGTTTTTCTAATACTTTGGACAATGAAGGCAAGACAGATATTGGTCTATAGTTATTGAGTTATCATTACAAATAACCAAGTGTATAGAGCTAAAAAATGTAGGCAACGGATTTGTACGGTTGACTTGACGGACGACTGCGTTAAGAAAAGTACCTTTAAACAGAAAAACGAATGTAAACAATTGTTACTATTCTGTCCTATGACTTACTCCAAAAAAATAAATGATAACCTATATTACCAATACCCAAATAAGGAAGAATCCATTGAAGATCGATGTACCTCGGAGAGAAAATCTTTACTTGGATCTTATTTACAAGACAATACTGAGTGCTTCCAGCAAGACACCAATACGGAGTTGCAAGTTTACCAAACGGAAACAAAGGAGATTATAAATAATTATCCCATATCACTACCAAACACTAATGACGCAGTGCAAGAACAAATAAGGCTCTTATGACGACATCAGTTGGTAGACAACAAGGTGAATACGCTATACACAGGATTGTATATCTCAATTGGAATAATACCTTTGATTATCGTTTTCTGCGTTCTTCGAAAAATGATACGAAGATACTCAACACTGGGGGAGGAGAGAAAAGAACATGATAATGGTGAAGATAACACAAAACCCATGTCCCTGGAAGAGATAAGGGAAGATAACCCTCAGGACCGTCAGGACACAGTTATCTGCTACACATAACTTAGCAGGATATGATAAAGGATGCGATACCACCTAATTTACGTTACTGGAAGAGGGCACGAGTGATTAACCCTCAGGAAACTGTCATTCATTGTTAATGTACGACTAATAAATAAGATAGATAATAGTATGCATGTAACACTATACAGACAGATTGGTGCAGAGGATGTGGAACGCTTCCACAAATTCACATACCTCGGAAGTGTCGTGTCAGAAACTGGAGGTACAGAAGAGGACATCACTTCTCGAATTGCCAAAGCCCGAGCCACCTTCGCACAGTTGCGACCGGTGTGGCAGTCACGGAAACTGACCCGTCGAGTGAAATTCAAGATCTTCGGGTCCAACGTCAAGTCTGTACTGCTATACGGGTGCGAGACGCGGAAGGTCACTAAAACCATCTCGCAGCGGCTTCAGGTCTTTGTTAATCGTTGTCTTCGCCGATTACTCGGTATTTACTGGCCCGAGAAAATCTCCAACGAACAACTTTTGGAATGCTGCCACGAAACACCGATCGACCAACAGATCAAGCGCCGCAAGTGGAACTGGATTGGCCACACTCTACGCAGGGACTCCGATCATATTCCTAAACAGGCCCTAGATTGGAATCCCCAAGGAAAGCGTAAACGCGGCCGCCCCAAGCAAACATGGCGACGTACTGTAGCGGACGAGGCGAAAGACATCGGGATGACTTGGAGCGAAGTGAAACGCGAAGCTCAAGACCGAACGCGATGGAGGATCACTGTGGACGCCCTCTGCCCCATCTAGGGGTCACAGGATATTAAGTCAAGTTACTTTTCATCTTTGGTTTGTAAACAACCTCTGTACTCTCTAATAAATTCTTTTTAAAAACGCCTCCAGTTCTTTCAAATTATTAACTAGCTGCAATCTTCACCTGCAGGCGGGAATATTTCACGCCGAAATCCAGAAGAAACTCTCTATGCACATATACAATAGAGCACCCATGTTACCCTAGAAACAGACATGTAGAAGAAGAAGATTAGAATATTTTTTTAACATTGTTTAATAATAAGTCTTGTTATAGTAAAACTTATAACTATTTTGTAATCATTAGATAGTAATTTCTCTACCTTTTATTACCTCATTTTTAAACAAGTGTAATGTTTGTTTGTTGTCACTCTATATTTTTTGCATTGTATCAAGTGTTTACTTTAGATTTAGTTGAAAAATACTCATATCTACTTTTGAGTATAGTTTTCAATCTAGGTCAGGAGAGGAGGTGTTTAACCCTTGATAATATCACTTAAGATAGATTCATGTCCAATGATGACTAATCTTAATCAAAGCCCTCATTGTTCTTATTAATCTCTAGTAACCTTTGACACCCAAAATTATAACTTATCTAAAGTTAGTAACAATGGACATCTGTTATTTTTCAGTAGAAGTAATTAAGATAAAGTTTATCATAACTTTCCCGGAAACATGCAAAGAACCATCCGTTCGAATACTGATAACTTTATCTAAACCACCAAATAGCAATTGTTGTGAAAGAGGACCTTGTTCCCACTCCTACGGGAAATTCATTATCAGTAGACTATAAATATAGGAACCATTGTAAACCAGTTAGTCTTGTACTCAACGTCCTAGAATATACATCCAAATGTAGCTAGGTTGTTTTTTCAGTGTAGATTGTAACACAGCGTGACAACCAGAGTAGCCAACGGTATGGTGCGGCGAGCTGATGAGCTCGAGGGGGCTTATTACGTAGAGGTGCGTGTGTAAAGCACCTCCGACGCGCTCAAGACACCACCAAAGCAGCAGCACAAGAAGTCGTTGGTCACAGTGAAGACCCGCAGGCTATTATCTAATTAAAAACCACCTAGCGACCGGTCTCATTTGACAGATGAATGTGATACATTGCTACTTTTTTTTGGGGTAAAAAAACATACCAAAGAGTAGTAGTAATGTATCACATTCATCTGTGAACTGAAACCGGTCGCTAGGTGGTTTTTAATTAGATAAAAAAAACAGCCTGCCGGCTGGACACGGATTCGAAATAGTGGTTGGACTTTCAAAAATTTATGAAGCGCATAAAATTATTATTTGGCGACAAAGAGCCAATGTTTTATTCTAAAATACATTTTAACTGTAAAAATCTTTGTACATCATGTAAAGTAAAAATGTAATGTATTTGTTTTTAGTTGAAACATTATTATTATGATTTTAAATAAGGTCTGATTTGTGTCTCTAAGCAGCGTTTTATTCTAATAAAATACATTTTAAATAAGATCTAATTTGTATCTCTGAGCAGCAATTTATTCTTATAAAATACATTATAAATAAGGTCTGATTTGTGTCTCTAAGCAGCGTTTTATTCTAATAAAATACATTTTAAATAAGATCTAATTTGTGTCTCTGAGCAGCGATTTATTCTAATAAAATACATTTTAAATAAGGTCTGATTTGTGTCTCTGAGCAGCGATTTATTCTAATAAAAAATAAGGTCTGATTTGTGTCTCTAAGCAGCGTTTTATTCTAATAAAATACATTTTAAATAAGATCTAATTTGTGTCTCTGAGCAGCGGTTTATTCTAATAAAATACATTTTAAATAAGATCTAATTTGTGTCTCTGAGCAGCAATTTATTCTAATAACATACATTTTAAATAAAGTCTGATTTGTGTCGCTAAGCAGCGATTTATTCTTATAAAAAACATTTTAAATAAAGTCTGATTTGAGTCTCTGAGCAACGATTTTAAATTACCCTTTTTATTTTCCTATAAGTTTTAGCGCAGGTAGTAGGTATGTTTACCACATATCAAATGTGGCTCTGGTAATTTTAAGTCAAAGTTGCCTAAAGATAAAATTGTTCGTAGAAAAAATGTAATGTATTAAGCACGAAATTTATACTCAGACGGTCAATAAGATTGCTTTGTCTAAAGCGAATGACCAACGTTTTATACTGCCTGATAAAATTTCCACAAAAGCCTGGGAGCATAATTCGTTATTATAAATTAAGTACTAGTTTTATACATTTAAGCTGAAATAAACATTTAAATTATAATGTTGTTTAAATTAGGGTTTCAGTTTCAGTACGTGCTATGTGCCTGGCTAACGTCAACGTATAGGTTTACATACAAACTCACACAATCACAAATCAAAGGTATAAATATTCGTGTTAATTGCAAATGTATACTTATTTATTTGCATAAGAACATCAAAGATGTTGCTTTTTAAATATAAGTTGAATGTATTTACTCACTAAATATAGGAAGCGGGAAACACACGAGGCACGAGGAGCGGAGGAAGAAGACTCGGCGGCGCGACCCGAGGAGCTAATATGGCATGGAGAAGCGACGAGTTCTCGAGGGGGATCATTCGGGAACTAAGAAACAAACAGAGATACTTGGTCCAAAGACTGGACCAGTCATTAATCACCATCTGCCAGTTCAAGGGACTCAATATCAACCCGAGGATCCTCGTCTCTCCGTATGTCCCGTAGTGGGGGGCAGCTGCTGTCCCTGATAATTCATTCCCGTATGAGGCCTCCCCTGATAGCACTACCATTTCCACGGCAATCACGGTGATCAACGAGCAACCACACGCCAATACAATCACATGCCCGCACTGCTCCAGATTGATGCGGATTCAGGCGTCGCTTCAGCCGCCACCATCACCACAGTCTCGAAATGCGTCCACATCACGCACTAGGATGAATGAACGAGAACCGGCAATTGTGACGGAGACCACCCACAGAGAAGTCAGAGCCGGCATCAGCCCATTCCTCTTCTATTCACCATTGATAACAACAATTATTGTTACTCCATTTCCGCTGCGAATAACGCCCATACTAAGACCACCGCCGTCACTAACACTAATGGGCCGGACCCTGTTTCCGCGGCTCCTCCCCCCCCCCTTCTGCTCCCTCTCTTCGGCCTTTGACTTTCCCCCCTCTCCATCGACGCCATTCGGCTTGGAACTGAGTATAGGCGGCCCCACGGGTGGCCCCATCTTTAACTAATAGTTCCCCCTAAAATAAAAATTAAATATTCAGAGGACCCTGCTGGACTTTTTAAGTACTGTGGAGTTTTACCTATATCCGAGAAAGTTAAACATAATCTGCTTCTTGAAAATTACTTTAAAGGAGAAACTCAAGTACCTATAAATCACAAAATATCTACTAGAAAAATAACTAACAAAGACCTTTATATTCCCATATCTAACAACGAATACGGTAAAAGAACATCTAAATATTTAATACCGCGTCTTATGAACAACTTACTAATCGAAATTAAAGATAAAAATCAACCATAAAAACATTAAAAGAATTCTTAAATTATATTTCCAAACTTAAAAAAAATATGTCTATGTCGTGAAAATAGGAGCAACCTTTATAATGCGAGCGCACACGCTCAACGCACAAGCGCACTCATTTCTTTCTATTGATTCCATGCATGCGCTGTCTTGAAACTCATCGTTTTTTTCTATGTGGGTATGGGCGCTCGCTCAAACATTCTGTACGTACCCGCTCCTTAGAATTAACTATGCTTTATTTAAATTCTGTTGTTAGTTGCTCTTTCTTAAATTATTTATGAGAACCTAGTATCTAGATAAACTTAAATTAGGTTTTTAAGATACTATTAACCATTAATGTAACATGTTTATTGGCAAATAAATAAATAATAAATAAAATAATAAATAAAATAATAAAATAAAATTGATCTTAGGATTACTAAGAACCGCCTCCCCCAGATGGCGCGGCGGGTGGGGGAGGGAGTTGGCGGAAGCCTTCCTTCTCACTCACTTTCTCCAACTTCGCACACATAAATTCATCTTCCGCCTCTAGAACTCTTCGGAACCCGTGGAACCCACGACTTATTATACGGAATGCATACTGGCCCCAACCAATGACGCCCGCCCCCCAATAATTCCCACCCCGTCCAATTAATTTTTCCCGCTAGCTGGCCTCCTCACCCACTCACAGCATTATTCCATCACCATCCAATTCGCAAACCATCAATTTCTTGAAACCCCCCCCCCCCCCCCCCCCCCCCCACCACCATCGCCTCCCCCCCGTCACTGCCTCCGCCCCCACCTGCCTCCACTCCTTCTCAACTTCATCAGTCGGGAAACCACCGTTCCCCTCCCCGCCGATTTGATGACTTTGACATTACATCGTCGACAACCCACGAGAGGGACCCTGCATTCTTACTCAGCAGGCCAACCAAGAGTACTGAGGTGACTCCATCGGCGACCTGCGAGGGGAATGGGCTCTCCCCTGCCATCATTACAAAGCAGTGCGTAATCTGTGGCTGGCCATTTGGGGCGAGTGGCCACCTGCACGCGTAGCATGACCAACATCGAGATAAGATTCGACTCACAGAACAATGGCTTGTCTACACCGAAATGTCACTTTTGTCGGGTTGAGATCGAGATACTCATGCTCGCATTTACAACTAATAGACTCGTATTGTTCTTTGTCGTGGCCTAATGTCAAAAGTCGACAAACACGAGCTTTTCTCTTCAACTGACATTAATTTGACAGTTGAATCGGAGAAACTTGTCTACCACCCTTTGAGTAGTCGAGAAGGTCGAGAGAGAGTTCACAGACTAATAAGAAGATTCGAAATAGTTTTCTACGTATTTTATTTTATATGAATCTAAATTTCGCAATAAAAATAAATCTAAATTGTCCGTGCTTATATTTTATTTCTTAAAAACTTAAATTAAAATTATTTTCATACGTTGATTTCAATATTTCGTAATTTTCTCATCATTTTACACAGACTACTAAATTAACAATTTCGTTAGGTCTGTGTTATCTTTTCAAAATACTCTCAATAAAAGAAAGGCAAACGAATTTATCGTATTTTCATTGCAACGTACCTATTATAGCTACATGTTGATATGGAATTAATTTAAAAAATAAAAATTGGACGCCTCTTGTCTATCAGTCTGCGTACATTTGTATTTCGATTAGTTTGCGCTGTTTCCGCTTTTGTACCGTAGCGCTGCTATCGACTTGATATACACGTCTGTACAATATTCCGCGAATTTGGCTTCCTAGCGCGACGTTGCCGCTTGGATTGGCTTAATTTATTTGCAAACAAATGGTTAGACTTCCTGCACATTAGGAAATACTTTGTATGTTCACAAATGGTCTTTGTTGAGTAAGATTCAAATAAATGCAAAACCGTATTCTTGTTGATTCTTTCATTCATACATACGTGTCTCAGGCTATTAGCCGTCTGCTGGCTGAAGCATTTTTAATGCTTCAGCCAGCGGTCAAAGTTTGAATGCTGCGGTCAAGCATGTCTCGGAAGAGGAACATATCTGCTAGTAAATGTATTTTTTGTATTATTTGACCATCGCGGAACACATTAATTATTCTGTCTCTATGTGTATAGCAACAAAATAGAAAATGCTGATTGATCATATTATGACTTCGATTTTTTTATGGTGTGACATTATTAGTACTATTCGTTGCTTTTATCTCAGGCCCGCTGGTGGTATTTCGTTAGTGATTGTTTTAAGCTCGTACGTAGGTATAGTGTGGCAGTGATGGTTATTTTTATTGATGTTGATGGCTTTCTATGTAAATCTTTGTTAGAAGATGCGTTTAATAATTTATGGATCTGGCCATGGAATGTAACTCATTTAATTTTACGAGATTATTGCATTAATTGTGGAATTCAGGTTATTGTTATAAATCCGCAACATTTTATTATTGATATAAGTTTTGGGCACGATGTTGCTTCTGTGCTTCTTCAACAACCATTCTTCTGGTGCAGTAATTGTACTACTGCAGTTTATGATCATTACCCGCCAGACGAGTGTACTTATTGTCATGCTCAATAAAAAGGTAATAATTCAGGTTCAAACTGTCACGAATATTACTCAGTATGCATACATTGCAGTCAGAAACTTCATAAAAGGTACAAACAACATCAAAACTGGAAGAACATGTAGACATCTTTTTGGAACTTTACGATAATATGTAGCATCAAATATTTTTTAACTGGAATACTTTTAAATAAAGGTGTATTTTTAGTAAATATATTATGCAAATTAGTAATTTTAAACTTTAGTTTCGATTAAGTGTTATATGTGGAAGAAAACTAACTCTTCGTCTAAGTAATTTTAATGTTGACTGTACCTAACAGCAAAAACCAATGTTCTCCTAGCGATCTATTAAAATTTTATTTAAATATCACTGTCATCCTTTACTACTAATTTAATATACCTATACTAATATATCATTATGTTTTTAGATAAACGAATTTATAACACCAGATATAAAGACCGAGTTGAAGAAACTTTATTAAACTGCACTAAAAGAGAAGTTAAAAAAAACAGAAGCTCCAGTACGGTAAGTACTTTAATTAATTGTATTACGGACGATTTTTATGATTATTTATTTTAGGGTTCCATAATCAAATCGAAAAACAAGTCCATCTGTCGATCCGTTCGTATTTATAGTAATTTACGTAATGATTTAAATTAATCGTATGAAAGATGAAGAAATATGAGGAGTCGATTTGGTTTTATTTCATTTGCTGATATAAAATGTCACAATCAATTTATTTGTCAGTAAGTATACTTAGGTATCTAATTATTTTTTTCTAATTATTTTTTTGTTGCACGCAAACATTTTATACTTAACACTATGTCTAAAAAATATTATGTACTTCAGAAATGTAGATCAAGAATGCATACATAGCGTTTTCGACAAACAAGAGGTTACGAAATGTGTACAGAAGAAAGCAGAATCAGAAATATTCGCCCCATCATCGAGCGATGATGACATCTATTCGACGCAATCAATTGATGATAATGTTTATATACCCGACCCGAGACGACGGATGAATCTGACGACTCGTTGTCTAAAAGTTCTATAATTAATGATGAAGTGAACAAACAATATGTAAGTTATTTTTTTTTTTTTTTTAATAATGATTATTTTTATGTAGGTATGTTGCCTAAAAGTTCATATAACTATTTCACCGACTTCCAAAAAAGGAGGAGGTTCTATGCTTGACTGTATTTTTTTGATGAAGATTATTTTTTTGAGTATGTTCACCGATTTCTCCGTCAATTGTGGACCGATTTTCACAATTCTTTTTTGTGTGATAGAGTATGCTTTGAATGTGGTCCCATTAAAATTACACAGTGATCCATGGATCGAACTATGTGATTTTTTTTGCACTCATCATACAAATCAGCCCAGTCGCGTGGGTAATTTAGTATGGAAAGTCGCAAATTTGTTTGGTCATATTTTGACCCATGTTTCTAAAAGAAATTTGTTTACTTATCGATACTGAGTCACTCCTTAAAATGTCGCTAGTTAATAAACAATCAACTTATACATTAATATGTATTTTTAGGTAACTATTGAAACTGAAACGTCTCATGACGCTGAAGCAGAAGAAAACAATGACGTCATTTTGGAAAAATCAGAGTATGACGAAATTTGTGAAATACCAGAAAACCAAAGGAAGAGGCACCGTCAAAGGGATTTTAAAAGTACGTAAAGGTGTAAAAAACAAATTAAGAAACAAACAAGTACTTATTAATAAATAATTACTTATTAATCACATTTGTTTTCTTTTCTTTTTTGACAACCCGTGCACATTCGGGACTGATTGCGTAAGTACCTACACGGATGGCGGCATCGTCCGACATCAAAGGCGTTTAACAACTGTATGGATTGTTAAACTGTGGCGATGCGGTACGGTAGGCGCGGCGTGACGGGGCGCGGCGTGACGGGTCGGGTCGTGACGGGGCGCGGCGTGACGGGTTGGGTCGCGACGGGGCGCAACGGGACGGGGCGTGATCACGCCCGCAGTGTGAACTCCCGTCCCGACCCTTCCCGTCCCGCCGGCTGTGTGGCTTGGCCTTTATCCACTCCACTCACTAACAGCCGGAATTTAACATCTTTTATCAGAACGTGAGAGGTCTCAAAACAAAGCTTAAGTCTTGGAACACGAATCTCTTAACTACACATCATGATCTTATAGCTGCCACAGAAACATTTTTGGACACGTCTAAACTGACACATGTAACAACGTCTATAATGGGATCTTTTAATAAAACATTAGTAGATTTAATGTTAAATGATAAAATTATAAAATATAATATGAAAAAATAATTAAAGAATATATTCGAAGAATATATTAAAGAAGATTAAATTATATAATATATTGCTGTCAATATCGTTGATTAAGACAAAGAGTATTTGAACTCCATGAATACATAGTTGATAACTTGATTGTAATCCTTACTAATATTATAAATGCGAAAGTCCGTTTGTTTGTTTGTTACGCCTTCAAGTCTCAACTACTGAACCGATCATCATGAAATTTTACATACACGTTGCTAGGGGTACAGAGAAGGACATAGGGTACCTTTCATCCCAAAAAAAGGATTGTTCCCGAGGGATAGCAAAAAAGCATTCCACGCAGACGAAGTCGCGGGCGGCCGCTAGTCAATAATAAATTAGATGAACTTATGAATGCTATAGATTCCGCTTACTCTGGTATGTTCCCATCTAATACACTAAGTAATATTAATTTAACACATGAACTTAATAAAAGTCCAATATACTTGATAATTTGATCGTAATCAATAATAAATTAGATGAACTTATGAATGTTATGGATAGATTCTGCTTACTGGTATGTTACCATCCAATATATTACTCGTAAGTAATATTAATTTAATGAATGAACTTAATAAAAGTCCAAATGCAGGAAAGTTTATAGTAAGACCTAGTCAAGATAACTGCCATAATATAATAAAAATAAGTAACTTTAAAGCTTACCTAGTTTCAATAATGAAAATACCTTTAGTTGAGGAAGAATCGTTCCTTACTAACCAAGTCCTATCCCTTCCTGAAAAAGATCCAAATTCCTCATTTTACCATACCCTATTAATTCGGAATAAATATGTATAATCCCCGTCAATTGGTAATGCGCTGGAACCTTGTCAAATTAACATACACATCAACGTCATCCCAAACTAAAAATAACAAAAAACAGTAAAATTCTAATAGGTAATATAATATATTAATTGTTGAATTCTTATTGAAAATAAGAATTCAACAATTAATATATTATATTACCTAAAGGGTCTAAGTATATGAAAAAATTACAATTGTTTTTCATTTTTGAGGTTAAAATCATGGCCGCCAGGCGCATTACCAATTGACGGGGATAATAGGAATAACAATGGACCGAAGATTCTACACTACACTGGATGATCTTAACAACTGCAAACTCTTCGAAGAAGAAATATACATTTGTAAAGTCCTACTCATTCATGATCAGAATGCCGAACCCACTTGTGAAACTAGCATCCTGCACCAAAACATAGAAAACTACAGAAAACACTGCAACATATTGCTATATAATTTACCGTAGCTGGTGTCAAGAAAGAGTCGCTATTGTAAGTGGACACTGCCGTTCCTTGAGAAGCTGCAATCTACACCTGCAGGCGGGAATATCTCACACCGAAATCCTAAGGAAACTGTCTAGATGCTACGATAGAACACCCACGTAACCCTAGAAATAGACACGTTGAAGAAGAAGTTTAGAATTAGTATATTCATTATGTATAATAATAAACTGATAATAGAAAACTTATAACATTTTTGTAATCATTAGATAGTAATTATGTTACCTTTTACTACCCCATTTATAAATAAGTGTAATGTTTGTTTGTTGTCACCCTATATTTTTGAGTTGTATCAATCGTTTGTTTTAGATTCAGTTGAAAAATGCTCTGTCTACTTTTGAGTATAATTTTCAATCTAGGTCGGGGGTGTCAAACCCTTGATAATATCATATAAGATAGATTCATGCTCAACGATGACTAATCCTAATCAAAGCCCTCATTGTTCTTATTAATCT
Organism: Agriphila geniculea; assembly: GCA_943789525.1. Classification (NCBI taxonomy): domain Eukaryota; kingdom Metazoa; phylum Arthropoda; class Insecta; order Lepidoptera; family Crambidae; genus Agriphila; species Agriphila geniculea. Next base: position 12,588,014 of record OX038891.1, read on the forward strand.
TTCGTAACCTTTGACACCCAACATTATAATTTATCTAAAGTTATTAACAATGGACATCTGTTATTTTTGAGTAGAAGTAATTGAGATAAAACTTATTATAACTGTTTCTAAGAAACATACAAAGGACCATCAGTTCTAATATACCTACTGATAACTCTATCAGAGCCGAGCACCAAATAGATAACTGTTGTGAAAGAGAGCCTTGTTCCAACTCCCACGAGAAGTTCATATCAGTAGACTATAAATATAAGAACCATTGTAAATCAACCAGTCTAACCAGTCTTGTACTCACAATCCTAGAATAAACATCTAAATGTAGCTAGGTTATTTAATAAAAACATGTTTCAAAAAAAGGAGTCTTTCCAGTGTAGTTTATAACAATGCCTGGCATATAGTAACTCTAGGTAAAGTTGGCTTTCGCTCGCACCTCCCGGAGAAATCGATGACAAACCCGTAGCCCGGATATGCACTACTCAAACCCGTAGACTCCGGGTCAAACCCGGAAAGGTGGCAGCCCTACTTGCACCGTCAGTCACACACAACACATGCTATGTCACATGATCAATACTTAATTCAAAAGCTTCAAGCTGATTTCGCAAAATATTTACGCATTGATCAGCTGTTGCACTACCTATAATCCTTACCTTTTTTAGGAATTTTCCTAAAGCACGTTTCTTTGTTTGAGCTTTGGACATTAACATTCATGTAGCGCCGATTTTGTGTAGAAGTCAATTCCTCTAAAAAAACTGAAAATGTTTGACAATTACTCTTCAACTCTCTTAATTCTTCTTTAGATTCCTCTTTAATTCATCACTTTTAGCCACTACTATTTATTTATCGTGTTAGATAACTTCGGTAAGTTATTAAAACCGCTTTAATTAAAAAGTTAATCAGATATACAGAACACACTGTCATTTTCGCAACCAACATTTTATCTTCAGTGGCTTGATAATATTCATTAATAAAAAAAATCTTTTTTTTTTGCTTCATCCGATCGGGCATGGGGAGGTAGTTTGATGTGATGCACTTCGCCCCGATTCTTCAGTTTCTTTATCGTGTATTTTTAAATGATTATCAAACTTGTTGTGGTGTTTTAACATTTAATATTTTTTTACATTTCTTGCACTGTGCATGCACTAAATTCGTAGTTCGCAGGAAAAAACGCCGACCTGATGACTTTTCCCCCGATTTAGAGAATTCTTTGAATTCTACCTTGTGTCTCTCCACTTAAAAAAAAATAAGGCGGATACTCGAATTGCAAGCCCTATATGTGACGCACTCAACGAAATCGAGAATTGGGGAAGAGAGGTGAAACTGTTCGTTTGCCAATAAGCCGTCGCGCCACGCGTCTAGAGTGGTAGTCTGTATGGATTGTTTACAAGTCAAGCAACCTCAGATGACGAGTCATAAAATTATAATCGCCGTCACAGACGACGAAACCACCCAAACAAGCGCAATACTAATAAGTTCCTGGAGTTCAACTATTGTTCTGCTGTGGACTTCCAAGAGAGAAAACACCAGAAACAATAGTGTGACAGCTTAGCACAAGCCCCTATATAGGCAAGCTCTGCCAAACCTTCGGGTCTTTTTACTCACTTTACTCAAGCTCTTAGCGTCTAACTGTCAGTAACGAAAGCAGTAATTAAGATTAGCTAAAGTTAAGTTCAAGTTTGTAAATTGTGAAATATATTTTTCAAGTTAATTTCTTTTCAAATATTTTGACTGGTGCCAACGTGGGGCCTAGCAAAGTTCGCGCAAAGCTAGAGTTCTAGAGTTACCGAGAAAAACTCCGTATTCGCTCATCTTTACGTTTTGACTCTGAAGTCATCAAGAACAGTAGGGCTTCACACAAATAAATAAGTCAAGATACTATGAATCGTCGTGTCGCCATCATCTTTAGCCAGTAAGTGACCGAAGCATTTCCATCACTCAAAATTCCTCTCCTTCAACCCTAGGGAATGCAAATCCGTATATTTCAAAATCCGGATTTTTAAGAACGGATATTTGGTCAAATTCGGATTATCCGGATATTACTGATTTTTTATAAAAATATTTTCTTTTTTATAAAAATAAATTATTTCTGTCCATATAGGTTCACTAATGTGATATATTTAAGTTTGTAAATATCGTTACTTATTGCTATTAAAGCTGATAAGTTTCTTGCGCCCGTTTTTCTTGTCAGTTAAAAAAGTCTTGAACGGGTGGTAGGAAAATATAGACGATTCAAAAGTACTTAATAATTAAGTTTATTTGAATAAAGCTAATTTTGACTTTGACTTTGACTATGACTTTGATGTCTCTTATATTTATGTAAGTGAATTAATTGAAAGGACAATATTAATCAAATCCAATACTTTTTTGTCATAAAATACTGCAATATTATGATGTTACCTGTTGTACAAATGTAATTAAAATTGTGTATGATTCGCTTGCAATTTGCGAGTAGGTGACGTAAGTGATCGTTCGCATGAGCGCGACGTTTTATCGCGCGATTTTTCTGAAGCTTCGAATAGAACACAATGTGACTGACTGTGGAACGGGATATAAAATATCGCGCGTTAAAAATTACTCGTACAAACACACAGTAGAAAAGTCATATATGTTCTATTCCGAAGCGTTAAAAAAATCGCGCGATAATACGTCGAAAAAGCGCCAATAAAACTAAAAATCATAGACTTTATATAAGATTATACAAATGCACCTATTCAGAAAAAGAAATATATCATAATAATATATTAAAAACTGTGATATTAATTTGATTAAAAATATACATAACTAAACAACATAATTTGTTGTTTAGTTTATTTGAATTTTAAATATACATGGCATTTAATGTGATAAAGCCCTGAGAGATTGAGAGACGCGCCGTCTTAACCACTCGTTCTTTAGGAGGTTAGGAGGAGAGTCACCCGCGCACCATCCGGAAGACTATACGCCACCACGCCAACGGGAAGAAGAGACCCTACGCGCGCCAGTAAAAACAACCAAGAAGTTCGCATAGAAGATGATGGCAATTTTACATTCTCCAGTCGACAAGAAGCAAGCGCGCCACACGCACTAATGGAAGTGATACGAAGATTAGATGCGCGCTCCGTACGATCACCAAGAAGCGAAGCGAAATGGAAGATGGACCAGGTGCCCCTACCGCGCAAGTGTCATCAGCATCGCACACATTGCTTCTTCTTTTTGACACAAATTAAAATTTATCACAGAAAAGTAGCAATGTGTCATACTTATCTGTCAAATGAAGCAGATAGCGATGCCAATAACACTTGCGCGGTAGACCCACTGGTCGAGCTAGAGACGCTGCAAGAACACTCCGAAATTGACGATGAAGAAGGAGAGTTGAATCGGCAGGAACATCAGGAGAGCTGGTTCAACCAAACGAACTTATTGGGACTTAATGTGACAGACCTGAGACACGGCACTAGCAAGACGCGTGAATGGCGTCATCTAGAATTTAGCATCTACCGTTTAGCTAGTGCGAGAAACGAAGTGTTCCATTTATAGCAACTGAGTGAATAGTAATTGGAGGAATAACAACTAAAGTATTCCGCTTAAAGCAACTATCAATATATTTGTAAGTCATTTTGTTAAAAATCGTAAGTTTCTCTAAGTGGAATACTTCAGTTGCTATTCGCCCAGTTGCTATTCGCTCGATTGCTCTAATCGTAAGTAAGAATACTTCCGAGAAACTTGCTCGTTTTAATTTTTTGTAAAAATTTCTTATTATTCGAAAAATCCGAATTTGATTTTCAAATCCGGATTTGGAAGTCTAGTAAAAATGAGCGGATATCCGTATTTTTCGAATAACGGATTATCCGGATTGCATTCCCTATGTGTATGGACTTATTTTTTAGGCAATACAGCTTTCTTTAGATCCTAGCGTTTTATTTCGTTTCTTTCCATCATATAATGGCGATCCTTTTAAAACTTACAATTATTTAAATAGCGCGAAACAATATTTACATGTAGCAGGTGGGAGTACGCCGCAAAATGTTATGTAATTATTGAGTAAATAAGAAGGTAGAGCAGCTCTAATTGTATCTATGATAGCGCATAACTGAAACAAAAGTTTTTTTTTTATAAAAAGTAAGTTATTTGATAAGTATAATAATAATATTACATTAGTTTATGAGGTCATGGAGGCTTACATCAATACTGCACAAAATGCATTACGAAATGGTGCTACGGAAAAAAAAGGGGAAATAGTTTACCTTATCATGACGAAATTCGAGTCCAATTGTAGTTTTAACGAAACGGTTACCAAAATTTTGCGATTAGAAGCGGAAGGAAGGTTTGACAATATAAGACAGAAGTTTTCAAATGTTATTCCACTGCCTAAAGTAATTACTCAAAACAACTTCCCACAAAATAATTTTGGGGGAGTAAACCAAATGGGGTATCCCGATACAACAAAGATCCATTATCAGGCAGCCGAGCCAGAATCAACAGCACCGGTATAACCGACGTAATCCATTGGTGCCAAACCCAAACAACGTTTTTGTAGGCCACAACATGGATACTTCAATAATAATCGGAGAAATGATGATCAACGAGCATTGTTGCCAGTTGAACCGCAGTATCGCACGCAAGATGTTATTTTAAGGACCGCTGCGCTCCTCAACTTAAACCGGGTAAAGTAAATTTAGGTAGAGGTTTAGTGACTGAAGAGATGTTCTACCACGAAAACAATATTAATTTAGGTATCTTGGATTACCAAAATGATTGAGGGTGTGATAGTGCTAGTAGTAAGAAAGAAAGAAGAAAGAAAGAAAGAAAAAGTATTTATTTAGTGACCACTTACATTCAACAATCTATTGCAACTATGTTATACTTAACTAATTATGATTAATATTATAGAGAGAGCGTGGTAACAGTATAACTTAAATTAAATAATAAAGTGGCCCTAAAATGGTATCCATTCAGCATCTGTCGGGAAGCCATTTTAATATGGCTCCTCGACGCTGGTCTTCCAAGGACACCAAGGGAGAAACGCACTCCTATGCGCACCAGTGATACATAAAATAAATACAATAATAATATATTGGCAATAAATAATATAACTGTAATAAAACTGTTTTACATAAAATAACCAAACAACGTGATAACTCAACAAACGATTTATATATTTTACATTTTGTGAATATCGTTCCCTCTGATAAACTAACAAACCTTTTACGCCCATTCTTCTGGTCAGCCAAAGGACGATAAAATGGTTGGTATTGTAAAAAAAAAATATTGACGTTAATAAATAATGAGTAAATCAACATTGAGCTTAGCTCAATAAATAAATATTATTTTGTATTAGAATTATACCGAAATACAGCAATAAAAAGTTGCACTCACAACATTTTTTGCAAATCAAGGACATATTTTTTAAATTGATTTTTAAATGAGCCAACAGTAGAACATACCCGCAGTGGTGGAGGAATGTTGTTCCAGCATTTCGTAGCAGCATAACAGAAACTACCACGAAATGCGACCGTTCGGTGGAGTGGGAAAGCGAGACGAGGGGCACTTCTAACCCGGCGACCAGAAAATCTAAGTTTAGCGTATAAATAATCGGCAGGCTGATTATCTAATTTAAAACCACCTAGCGACCGGTGATAATTACGAAATAGTCGCTGTCAAACTCGATTTCGTACCACCGATCGAGTTTCTACGAGTGCTGCCTCCAACGGACAACTAAAGTACTAAAATATACAAGCACTTGCAAGGAAATGCTCCGAAATTCGTATTATCTAACTCAGAAACCGCGACGCGACCGCGACGATTTCGCGATTTCTTCTGTCAAACAGAAACCAGACAAAACGTAATTTCTGATTAGTTTTCGTTAAACTCTTAGCCTTACCTTTGACCAAAATTAAATAAAATTGCTATAATGTAAAACAAAAGGCCTGTCCTTCAATGCCTACACGGAATTTGCCATTTTGAAGACGAAAAAATGTAAACGAAATTCGAAGCGAAAACAAAAAGGTTATGTTCACAGAGCACATATAGTCAAGTCAGACACATACACAGATACAGACTACTTTCCGTAAAAGGACTTTTCAGTCGCTGCCACCGGTTGCTAGTGGCGCTAGTTTCTATGGAGATCTTAACGAGCATAAACTGGAGCATAAACTAATCAGCGATCGCATACATAATACCAAATCAGTGACTCGGTCGCGCGACGATTTCGAAATAATTCAGGAATCGAGTTCGGTCGCTCATTTTAGATAATCAGCCTGCCGGTGATCTCGTATGGATAATGCCAAATAGCATACACGCAAAGTGATACGAACGCCTCGACTCCATGTTCATGAGGTTTCCCTTGTTAAGATAGGGAGTGATATGCGCTCTCCTTGGAATAGAGTAGCAGAAGCGAGCACACGCATTCTGGACACGTTGAATCAGCTTCTTAGTGTACTCACGGAGACACCCACCAATCACGGTATCCGCATAATTTAGCTTTGAGAGTACCAGAGACTCACAAAGTTTAAATCTCAGGTCAGTATTAAGAAAATCCCGCACTCTGTACAGTACTTTAAGCCTGTAGAAGCAGTTTTTGACTGTCTCCAAGACATGTTCATGAAAGTTGAGTCTTCCGTCCATTAATACTCCCAAGTTACGGGCCAGTGTTACTTGACTAATAAGCTGACTGGCCAGCCTTAACCTCAAAATGTACAGTGTTAATGCTATTGATTTGAAATTTTGACCCTAAGACAATAAATTTTGACTTCAGTGGATTCAAAACCAAACAGTTCTTATCAGCCCATTTGTCAATTCTTTCCAGATCGTCATTAATTTTACTTACGGCTGCCAGAGTATCCTTAGGTTCAAAAGATAAGTATAGTTGCAGATCGTCCGCATATGCATGATATCTACAGTTTTCAACACATTTTATTAAATCTGCACTATATAAAAGAAATAGGAGCGGACCTAACACCGATCCCTGTGGAACGCCATGAGTAAGAGGGGATGCAACTGACAATGACTTAATACCGGATTCAGAGTTCAGGATCTCCACACGCTGTGATCGCCCGGCAAGGTAGCTGGAAAACCACTTTAGAGCGCAACTGTTAAACCCGTAATATGACATCTTAGAAAGGAGTAAATCGTGGTTCAAAGTGTCGAACGCGCGGGAGAAATCTAGTAAAACCAGAATAGTTCCGTTACCCAAGTCTTGTTCTGTTAGGATATCATCGACGACATTCATCAAAGCAGTAGCAGTGCCGCGACCGGTGCGGAAACCTAATTGGTTCTGTGGTAAAATATTGTTTTTGCATAAATACTCCAACATTTGTTGGCACACTATCTTCTCTATAATTTTGGACATAAAGGGGAGGATACTTATAGGTCTAAGGTCTTTCAAATCGGTAGGATTACAAGTTTTGGGAATAGGTTTTACAATAGCTTCCTTCCAACAATCGGGAAAAATACCGGTTTGAATAGACCTATTTACAATAGCGGTAATAGTTTCAAGTGTACGTGGCAGAGTCAGGAGGACCATATCACGCCGCCACGACCATAGTACAAGTGAAAGTGTTCAGGATTTTCACATGGATCCAGATCAAAGACAAAACAGATAAGAGTTTAATCACGTTAAATCTTATCTACCATATTTCGAGATGGACAATCCAAAACTAAAAATATTAATCGATACTGGTAGTCATAGATCTTTTATCACTACTAATGTGCAACAAACCCTGTTTTAGTTGCTGCTACGCCCATTACAGTCCGAGCAATAGAATCGGGAGGTGGAGTACCGGCAAAAGTGATGGCTGCGATGGCAGCTATGATGCTGACTCCCCTATAGGAAGAAGAAGTATTAGATGGGGATGACTCTCTAACCATGTATTTGGAGATAATTGCTTACTTCTTTGGCAAAAAGTCCTTGACCGACAACAGTATTTCAGCAGAACTAGCAGCTAAGGTGATTTCTCTTATAATAGAGAGCTGGGCTCATCAACCCAAGCAATACAAGCAGAGTTAATACAAGTATCTAATTCGCGGCCCATAGAACAGCTGACGAAATTAACAGACATTGACTCGGATAGAATACTTATAGAATTAATTATGTTCGCTGACATTTTATTGATGGGAAAGAACCTGGTGCAAAACTCTGTTGCTCCGTGGTTGCAACGCCGCGTTAGCAACTTTGGGCCGATATAATATTCCAAAAATACCGGAAGTAAAAGTCGAATCGATGAGGGCAATTTATAGGCGAATAAGCTCTCTACATAAAGTGAGAGCTGAGATTTTTCGTATAATCCAGAAATCCAGCTCGCTGAATGATATAACGTCACAACTCTCAACGGTGGCGCTGACTCTCTTATCATACACGGAAATGGGACATATTGAAATTAGATTTGAGTATCTGATAGCGAACTACGTTGAGGTCTTGCAGTCTAGATTTTGCAGGGCGAAAACGTGGCCAACTTCTCGTAGGTGCTAGACTTCAATGCTGCAGTTCTGGTGTCTGATCGACCAGTTATAAAACTATTGTATAGTCCTCAACAGACCAAGGTCATGCAAAGGGAGAGATTCCCATTGTTGATAGATGCGGCATATGCTGTGGCAAGTTACATGAGACCCAGCTTTAAGAATAACCGAGGAGCAGGTGGGGGATTCAAGCCAGAGAATCCACAGTGAGGTGCTCCGATACATCAAAGCAATGGCAGAGCGCCAGGCAGATTTGATGTTGGGGACGACATTCTCGGGGCTGTCTGATCGATTGCTTACTGCCACTGAAAGAGGGCAGATATTTTATTATCTTTCCAGATGATTGAGGCGTATTCCAAAATTGATCTCACGAAGCAGTTAAAGAAAAGAGTTAAAGTAGAGCATCGTTTGAAGTCCCTACCAATTCTTATAATAAAACCCAACATCCGGAAGACTCTTGAGGTTATAGTTTCAATATGTCTACTAAATGACAATTTAGCATCCAAGGGCGTCGCCAGCCCATCGCCCAGGGTAGAGGGGATGCCACATTTACGAAAGTCGTCTATTTACGATTCCCGTTGGACAAGAGAGTGCTCCACCGACAACCGGTATCATTGTCTTCAGCATGATCTCCTGAACAAGAATACAGCGGTTGTCGCATTATAAAGTGGTGGAGGGGGGAGGGGTGGAGGGAAGAGATGCGGAAGTCGAGTATCGGAAATTGGTTGATTTTCTCAACAACCACTTGACCGATTTAAACAAATAATGTGTCTTAGGGTAGGTAATATCTTTGACAACATATTTTCATTTGCAATAGTTTTTGTAAATACTATAGTTTATTAAATAATTAGAAAAAAGTCGGATTTCAAACAAAATCATTTTTAGTTTTGTAGATTTGAAGCAGTAAATTAAAATAAAGTACAGAAGTAAATATAGTATAAAGCACTACGTAAAATTGCCACAATCATTGGCTTGCTGTTTGTTTTTCAGTTTTGAAATTGGCCTGGAAGACAACAAAATTATCATCGATATAGTGCGGGAGGTCACTGTCCGAATAATATGGAAACCGCTTTAACGAAAGTCGTCTAATGACGATTCCCGTCGGACCGAAGAGTTCTCTACCGACAACTGGTATCATTGTCTTCAGCATGATCTCTTGAACAAGAATATAGCGGTTGTCGCATCATAAAGTGGTTGAGGGGGGAGGGAGGGGAGGGAAAAGATGCTGAAATCGGGTATTAGGGTTTGGATAATTTCTCAGTAACCGCTTGTCCGATTAAAACAAATAACGTTTCATATGGTAGATAATACCTGTAACAACATATTTTATCTAACAATGTTTTTTGTAAATACTAAAGTTTATTACAAAAATAGGAAAAAGATGAATTTCAAACAAAGGCTTTTTAAGTTTTGTAGAATTGAAGCAGTAAATTAAAAGAAAGTTCTATGAAATTAAAACTATGAAGATTTGCCCCAGAAAAAAAATACTTAATCATAACACAATTGTTCCACTATATGAAATAATAAACTTGTTGAACATTTTTAACTAGTAACTATGCTAAAAAAATTTTTGGGTCGCGTGGCGAAATGTTTTCTACCATTTTTTTCGAATATCCTCCACAGAATTAAAACTATAAAGATTATCCTCAGAAAAAAATACTGGTGAATAGCCCAGTTATTTCAATATATATAAAATAATAAACATGTTAAACATTTTTGTCTAGTAACTATGTTAAAAAAATGATTATTTTTTCACGAGGTGAAATTTTTTTTACCATTTGTTCGAAAATCCTCTACAGAATTAAAACTATGAGGATTTGCCCCAGAAAAAAAATAACAGTAAATAGCCCAGTTATTTCATTATATAGAATAATAAATTTGTCAAATATTTTTGTCTAGTAACTGTGTTAAAAAATATTTTGTGCCATGCAAACTCGTTTAAACATAACTTTGTGGACCTGTCCACCGTGTTATGTGACACAAAACATTTTTTAACAGAGTTACTAGACCAAAATGTTTGAAAAGTTTATTAATCTATATAGTAGAATAACTAGTCTATTTACTGTAATTTTTTTTCTGGAGAAAATCCTCATAGTTTTAATTCTGTAGAAGATTTATGGAAAAATTAAATGTTAGAGAAATTTTCACTGCGCGATAGAAATCATTTTTTTAACATAATTTCTAGACAAAAATGTTTATTAAGTTATTTTTTCTATATAGTGCAATAACTAAGCTATTCACCAGGATTTTTTTTTAGGGCAAATCATCATAGTTTAAATTCTGTAGAGAATTTTCGAAAAAAAAGTTGTAAAGAAAATTTCGCCACGCAACACAAAACATTTTGTAACACAGTTACTAGACAAAAATATTGAACAAATTAATTATTCTATATAGAAAAATAACTGGACTATTTACTATTAATTTTTTATGGGGCTAATTTTGATAGTCTTAATTCTGTAAAGGATTTTCGAAAAAAAAAATATTAAGAAAATTCGCCACGCAATAATTTTTTTTTTTTTAACATAATTACTGGACAAAGATGTTTGATAAGTTTATTATTCTATATAATAGGATAACTGGGCTATTTACTGTTATTTTTTTCTGAGGCAAATCTTCATACTTTTAATTCTGTAGAGGATTTAAGAAAAAAAAATGGAAGAGAAAATTTCACCACGCGACACAAAAAATTTTTTTTTAACCTGTTACTAGACAAAGATGTTTAACAAGTTTATTATTCTATATAGGGGAATGACTGGGCTATTCACCGATATTTTTTTTCTGGAGCAAATCTTCATAGTTTTAATTACATAGTAGTTTATTTCAATTTACTGCTTCAATTCTACAAAACAAAAAAAAAAATTATTTGAAATTCGTATTTTATCTAATTATTTCATAAACTATAGTATCTACAAAAACTATTGTTTGATAAAATCTGTTGTTAAGGATATTACCTACCATATGACAGTTTATTTGTTTAAATCGAACAAGTGGTAATTGAGAAATTAGCGAAACTCTGATAACCGAATTTTGCACCTTTTCCCTCCCCCCCCCTCCCCCCTCCACCACTTTATAATGCGACAACCGCTATATTATTGTTCAGGAGATTATGCTGAAGACAATGATACTAGTTGTCGGTAGAGCACTCGCTTGTCCGACGGGATTTCAATTTTGAAGGCCTGGCCCCTCCTCTAGGGGGGGCAAGTTAATATTAAAGAGTATGAGAAAAATATCAATTGTAGGTACAGTCAAGAGCACATAGTGAATTTATTCAAGTTTTGAGATGGGGCAGGATTTAACAGAAAAGCAAGTCAATTGCACGGCCCTAGGACTTTGGTTATTGCAGTTGGCTACATTTTTAACCTCTAGGGGGAGGGGGCAGCGGCCCCCCCTGCTCCCCCCTGGCGACGCCCTTGTTAGCATCGAGTAACTCACCTCAGATACACGATTTAAAGACTAAATGTCTGAAGTGGTCTGAACAATGTTGATTGTTTAATATTGCTTATTTGGTGTTTTTCTTTTATAGTTTTTGTTTTTAATCCAACAAATATATGTTTGTTTTTCTTTTAATTTTTCCGACACGTGACAAGAAGTCAATTTCCGTTAAGTATGATGTTGGCAACTCTTGTGTATTTCGCAAAATCAACAATTATTGGAAATAATTCTATCAATGCTTCTGAAGTGCATCGCGCCTTGTGACGTCGGAATAATCGACGTGAGTTCTCGCTCCTACGCTACACCTCATTTCGTGCTTTCTTTTCTGAGTGAGTTCCACGTATTAGCACTATGTGAGAAATAATTATATCTTTCGTTAAGAGACTTCGTATTTTTTTTTCAGATCTTACTTCGGTCTTCGGTCGAGTAGCGAGTCCACTTGGCTGTGTGATTTTAAATTTAACGTTTATCTTTTTAAATCACCAAGAAATCGACTCATTCACCAATTTTTACTCGCTTTGTGTTATCCGTATATAATAGGTAATTTTTTTCAGGTCGGACCCAGAATTTGACGATGTTTTCGAGATCCCTCCTGCGAAGGCGAAGGCGCGACGAACCGGCGAGTGCTCGAAACTCAAGGTGAGTTAGTTATTTATTTAGTTTAGAATTAGGTGTCCATGTGCAAATGTAGGTAAGTGTTGGTTGCCGAGCTAACGTCGGTCTGGGTTTGAATCCGGTGTAGAAGAAATTATGATTGGCTGATAGACAAGCATGATTATTTTCGTTCACTGGACATCAGTTATTAGATATTTATCTGGAATTTATTTACAAAGTTTCTGATATATGGTCCATAGTACAGGTTTGTTTGTTTAGTTTTTAACTAAACAATGACTCTAACAAGTCTGAAATTATTTACCTTTTTTCCAGAACCTACTCTGACGTTGAGACGCATTTCCGAGAACCTATCAGCAAAGCTACTACTACTACAGCTAAAAGGAAAGCGACGAGTCGGACACCTTTTAAGTAAGTTATTTATTATTTATCATGATAGTTTTTATGTAAAAAACGTACGTGTATAAGTGATCATCGCTGTAACAAACTTATAGAAGAGGATGTACAATCTGGAGCTCTATTATCGAAAGAAGCTCTAGATTCGAAGCAAAGTAAAAGACTTAAAACATCACAAAGTACGTGTGGATTTGTCTTATTTAAAAACTGCAGACTAAATTGAGAGAACAAAGACCATTCTGTCGGACATTATAAAAATCTCTTGCACTGTTCCCGGTCAAGTCAACATCGAGAAACAAAGGGTGAAAGGGGTCTTCGTTATTAACGTCACGAACACATATTTATCTCTGGGAAAAGACTCTTCTAAATCTAAGGGCCATCTCCAGAAGAGGAAAATATCACCCAAGTCCACCGGAAAACATCTGAATGAGACCCTTAGCTTCTATAGAAGGGATATATTCTTGCAAGTCGATTCTCTGGTATTCCACCGAAAAGACTCACTCTGGATTCTAGGGGTTTGGGTTTTGGATAGTGCCACAAAACTAACAGTGTAGTTTGTAACAATGCCTGTCAGATAGTAACCCTAGGTACAGTTGGCTTTCGCTCGCGCCACCCGGAGAAATCGATGTTAATTAAACCCGTAGCCCGGATATGCACTACTCAAACCCGTAGACTCCGGGTCAAACCCGGAGCGAATCGTAGCTACATGAATGTTAATGTCCAAAGCTCAAATAAATAAACGTGCTTTAGGAATTTGTCCTGGTAAGGATTATACCTATAGGTAGTGCAACAGCTGATCGCTGCCTAAATATTTTGCGAAATAAGCTTGAAGCTTATGAATGAATGAAATGAATTAAGTTAAGTAAGAATACGAAAGTTCCAATAAAAGATATTAAACGTCCTCCGCAGGTAAGTTCTCGTCGGGATCCTGACAACCCTCAACCAGACCCTTCGTTCGACTCGACCAAATTATAAGAATCCGGGAATCTTATCGGAATCTTATCGGAATCTTATCGGAACTAAGGAAGTTCAAGCTGTAATATGGTAAATTACACTATCACGTACTTAAATTATGGAATAACAACGTCTTCCCTAATCATCAAGGCATCCTTCCTTGTGGCACGTATCTTTAGATAGTAATTAGTATTTAAGATTTTTGTATCTCAGATAATAATGTTAGTTCTACACAAGACATCGTTTGTTTTCGGGTCTCCGTCCCATCGTCACTGCATGGCGACCGAGGCAGTGTCACTAGTCCGCGCCGCGAAATGGCTAGTAGTTCGCCAAGTCTACAAAACATCAGAAAAATAGTGCTGCACGGGACTACTAGAAGAAAATAAAAAAGAAAAACTGTAAGTTAAAAATTGCCATTACTATGGGAAACCCACAATGCAAAGATAACATTATAGTTAGTCAATCACTAACACACACAGTCAGCGCCCAAGTAACACAACGAGGCTGCTTAACAGCCGAATAACGGATTTCCATTACGCTTAAAGCGGAATACGGAACCTGCATAAAGGCTGTATACGACCTTATACAGCTCTTATACATCTTAAATGGGCACAAATTATTCAGCTTTAAGTTCACATAGCTGCTTAAGAGCTGTGTAGCAGCAACTTAACAGTGTAATAAAGGGTAACAGGCTGTGTAGCAGAAATTTAAGAGTGTTATAAAGGGTAACGACAGTACCATGCGCTGAAATTCGACTGAGTAAGATATCACAAGTTACTCTTTATTCAGAAATTATGTCACATGTATGCTTTAATACATATTTTAAACCGCGCAAGGCTGCATGCGGCCTGTGTAAAATTAATATTTGAAGTGTAATCTGGTAATATAAGCATAAAATGTAACAAGAACACTTTTACGTGAAGTGATAGAGTTAAACGATACATTGGATAATATTCATATTCTGGGTAAGTACGTTGTTTGACATATTATAAAGGGAAAATGACTGGGAACGTAATTTTACTGACTTTATACATATATATTATCTAACAAAATTTTAGTGCGCCACGGAAATATTCTGTTTTGAATTAGTTTTGTGAATTAATAAATAAGCTGTGATGTAAACTTTACAAAAAATTGTAGTGCTTTGAAAAGAATTATAAGATAAAAAATTATTATTAAGATATTTCGAAGTTAAAACTAATGCAATACATTCCTATTTCTTGCACAAAACATCGTAAAGGTTGAAAAATCAATCAGAATTTTTATAGGTTAGACAAAAAATGGTGGATTATGTTAAACAGGTGACGTGAATAGTTAAAACTCTTATATTCTGCCAAAGGCTGTCTAATAGTTCATTAGTGTACTGTTAATCTACAAAACACTGAATAAAATTACACATGTGAACTGTATACAGCTATAAGCTGTTTTCTCTACGTTTAATTGTTCACAAGCTCTACCTTTAGTCATGATGTGAACAGTTAAACAGTTATTATACCGACCCCTTAGGGATCCGTGTATATATCTAAAACCATCGCGGGATAACTTCAACTTCAAAATTGTCAAAGCGATATTATTTAGTACCTACACCATTTTTTACGCGCGCCATTCTTTCAAATTGGGTAGTAAATACATATTTAAACGTGCTTATATTATTTTTTATTGTAAAATTAAATTGTACATCAACGTAAACTCAATATTTCACCCTCAGCATCGGTAATAAGTTCTTTGTTTTTACGTACTCTAAGAAGGCTGTTACTCAAACGTGACGTCACGCTTGATTTTCATTTAGTAAAACGATAATTACCCTTGCGTTTGATTATAATCTTAGAATAATAACACCTAGAACGATAGAGGGAATGCAAAACCGGAGTGAAATGAAAACCGGTTTTTTTTTCGGTTTGCAATCCAAAACCGGTTAATACCGGTTTTAAACCGGTTTTGAAGAAAAGTATTGGAAGGTGGGTAATAATACACTTTATTTATTTAGTGAACATTTTTTCAATTTTAAGAGCATCCCCATTCACAATTTATCAAAAAAATGTACAATCAAGAAGAAACGGTCAAAAAAACCTTTCCGATACATTTCGTAGAAAATCATTACAGGTCTTAGCTCAGAGGAAAGAATTTGTGAAACTGAAATACAAAAAAATAAATAAGATAAATGATCACGTAGACGTAATAAGCTTCTAGCTAGCAAGTCTTAACGTTTTATATTAAATCTCATTCTTTTCTCAGAAGTAAAACAAAAACAAAACGTATCTTTTATAACTGAACAATTCGCTATCTGAAGTATCTATTAAAAATGTTATCAAAATCTAACAAAAATTAAACTTCTTATTTGAAAATAAACATTTGGCCAAGGAGGTCTCTAGGAGTAATCACCATTAATAGGTATCTTAAAAATTGACACCATACGCTTGATTTATTTGAAAATACTTAATATTTTTAGTATATTCCAGGGTTAACTGTAAAATAAATCTTTTTAATTCAATAAGTAACTCGATAAATACTCCATTTTATATGAATATTAATAAAAATCCTTCAAAATACCTATACTGTCTAATAAATAACGCCAAGTGAAGAATAAAGTGGCTCCTAATTAATTTCATGAGTTTCTTGAGAGACTGTACCTATCTGAATTATTATTATGTTATTTTGTTTGTTTAGTTAGTTATTTAAATCAATAAATGTTTTTCTTTTATTTACGTATTATAAAATTGTATTTAACAAATATCTATCTATAAATATAAAACTTTTTTGCTTTATTAATAATAAATATGATATAGGGTAGGCCCCCTACAAGGTGGACCGACGATCTGGTGAAGGTTGCCGGAAGCCACTGGATGTGGGAAGCGCAGGACCGATCGTCGTAGAAATCCTTGGGGGAGGCCTATACCCAGCAGTAGGTGTCGTGCGGCAGATATGATGATGATGATGATGAATAATAAATATCCATATTTTACTTACTTTCTCGCTATAAAAACCAAAAAAATCTTCTTCCCGTTCAGCCGCTCAAAAATAGGTCACAGAACTGAACTATTTAAAGCATTCAATCAAAATGTGCATTTTTTATTTATACGTATTCTTCTTCTTCTTATTTTTGGCTTGGCAATCTACTCATTTCATTAGGGAGTTATTTTTGCTAGTGTCAAGTGAATAGTTCATTAGTAGGTATTGTTCCAGTTTACATTAAAATGCGAGTGCATCGCATTCCAATGCTGCTTGGAGCAATAGACACCAAATATATCAGGACACTTTACCCGGTGAGTTCTGCCGAGGTAGCCACCACTACAATAAAAGTCTCAGCAACCAAGATCGCGCCTATTTCGTAGACACTTGTACCACAAAACTAAACCAATTTTAAGACACAAATTCACTATGAATCAATTTGCAAATAATTAAATAGTTACTGAACCGATCTCGACTAAATGGCGCTAAAAACTCCCTTTGTAATGTATTGCAGAGCATGAAATTTTAATAAAAAAACCGGTTAAAACCGGTTTTGCGTTTAAAAACCGGTTTTATTTTGCTTGTGAAATCAACCGAAAAACCGGTTTTTTCGGTTTCGGTGAAACCGGTTTGCATTCCCTATTCTCTACAAAGCGCACTGTCAAAAGTGAGGCAACTAAGGCGTGAAATACACAGAAGAGATGCGGCGGAGATAAAGCGCAGATACGGTGGCGATGCCGGCGATACTTGTATTTGATTGGCCGAAAGCATCCGAAAGTCTCACATCTGCATATCCGTTACGTGATTCCGAACGCAACAGCTGCATACAAAATCTATGGGCTGCCACACACATGCGTGATATTTCCGTACGGAATCTTCATACATTGTCGAAATTACGTTCGGAATTCCGTTACGTGATTACGTCTGTGTGTGGCCGGCCTAACTCGGTACCTAGAGTTTCTATAGTACCTATTTGGCTCAGTCGACTCTTGGTACGCGCGCACGGTGGCCGGTCGCTCTTCGCCGTTGCGTGCTCTTTTAATTAATATACCTATTTTGGTTCTGTGCTCATACCTCAACGCGTAATAACGTTTACGATTGACATAAACAAGCAGGTACCTACCTACAAACAGCAAAAAGCTTATGTAAATAATACTACATAAGGTTTTTGTAGTTTTAAATAATAGTAACCTACCCAGATAATTATGACACATGTGTACAAATTATGTATTTATTACTTATAACTAAATGTCTGATTTCTTTATTACAGAATAATGCCTTTTAAGATAGTCAAAACCTCAGAACCGGATGGAGATCGGTTGAGCATTGTACCGTCACTTTGGGAGTATAACGGTATATTATGTTGGCCTCCAAAGAATAAAAACATTTTAAAGCTGATCAAGGAAGAACGTTCGAAGCCAAATACTGATTGGAAGAAAATGAACTGTGATGTTAAAAGGAGTAATTTGTTTTCGTACGCACATGCAGAAATTGAATTAGAAAGTATGGAGCGACAAAGCGAAACCGATATCAATGAGCCACAGTGCCAAGAAACCGCTGATCCAACTCCACATAATATTCAAACTCAAATGGTGGATCAAATAGATACATTGAATTTCGACGCTTATGCAGATGTTTTGGTAAGTGACTAAATTATCTCTAGCTAAATAGTATAAGTATGGTGTCTGTGAAATTATCAATGATCGGAAATAGGCATATTGGTTTTGTGCAAAGTGCGTGGAGGGGAACCTAACAAAGACGACAACGTGCAGCGTGGCTAATTTGTAAATTATATAGATTTAATTTTTCATGATTAAGTATGTGATATAATGACAGAAAGTCCCACATCGAAAACTAGTATCTCGCGGAGAGTAGGAATTAGCTGTGGCGGGACTTATGAGCTTTTAGTATTATAATTTCCTATGTAGGTTTTATATACCTACACATCTGTATGTGTAGGCATATAAGACCTCTGTATGTGTTTGTATGTGTGTGTACATCTGTATGTGTAGGTATATAAAACCTACATAGGAAATTATAATACTAAAAGCTCATAAGTCCCGCCACAGCTAATACCTACTCTCTGCGAGACACTAGTTTTCGATGTGGGACTTTCTGATCATTGAGCATATAAATATAGGTCTATCTAATTAACCCACTGAGAGTTCTGAAGTGTATATAGGTACTTAGTGTGGGTTATACGTACCTATGCGTGCCCGGATCGGGATATTATTTATTTTCAAGTATGTAATATGTACCTAATAGCAGTTTGTTTTAATCCTTACTTAGTATCCTTACTAATCCTTACTAATATTATAAATGCGAAAGTCCGTTTGTTTGTTTGTTTGTTTGTTACGCCTTCACGTCTTTACTACTGAACCGATCATCATGAAATTTTGCATACATGTTGTCAGGGGTACAGAGAAGGACATAGGGTACCTTTCATTCCGAAAAAAGTTATGTTCCCGAGGGATAGCAAAAAAACTTTCCACGCAGACGAAGTCGCGGGCGGAAGCTAGTCCTTACTAATATTATAAATGCGAAAGTCCGTTTGTTTGTTTGTTTGTTTGTTTGTTTGTTACGCCTTCACGTCTTAACTACTGAACCGATCATCATGAAATTTTGCATACACGTTGTCAAGGGTACAGAGAAGGACATAGGGTACCTTTCATCCCGAAAAAAAAAATTGTTCACGAGAGATAAAAAAAAACTTTCCACGCAGACGAAGTCGCAGGCGGTTGCTAGTAATTAATAACACAACTTGAAATTAAATATGTTTGATCAGAAAGTCCTGTATGTTTGTCCACGTATAACTCAGAAACTACTAGTTCGATTTTGATGATTCTTTTTTGTTTGCTTACATGTACCTAATCCAACTTAGGGAACAGTAAAAGTTTCATCAAAATTGGTCAAGTAGCTTTCATAATATAGACATTTTAAATATTAGTATTACGGTCTGGCACATTGAAACGAGTTACTTGATTGTATTACTTATTAAAAAAATAAGAAAAAAAACTAAAATTAAAATGACTTAGCTTTACTTTTTTTTTGGTTAATGCTTAATAGATGATAGGTATTGGTTTCGTTGGCACCAACCTCAAAAAATGCATTCTCCTAATTTATTCAGTATCTAAGTTTTGATTTAGTTGTTTCGTAATTTTGAGTTTTTTTTAAGTCATTTTAATTTTGTATTTAACCTACGAGAGCCAAATGCCATCTGTTATCTTTAGTGCTAAGGTATATTTCACTTTTATGTTTTTTTTAGACAAACACAAACTCCATACCCAGAAACATGACGAATACATCCATCAATAATACGCCTAATACGGGAGAAGTAATCTTACAAGTTTGTGAAGACCAGAATATGATATCGGACAAAATTGATACTATGGTTAATATGATTCATAATCAAAATAAAATAATAGAAAATTTGGTGAACAAAATTTGCGTAATGTCGATTCAATTAGAAGACATATCAGAAAAACTGAACCAGCAAAGAAACGAACAACCTGTGCAAGTGACTTTATTGAAAGATGTCGGTCGAGATGAATCCGAGAGCTTTTGCTTTAATATAATTGAAAACCTAAGTCAGTTGAATGCGTTAGAAGCCAAACTAACAGATAAATCCGAATACAAGAAACTTAAGAAACTTTTTTCATTTTTATGCTCGCCTTCAACTGGAGATGGTAAAACATTTGCTTATCGATTACTTGACACATTGCTTTCTCGGGATTTTATCTGTTTGTGTTCGTGGTCTGGTGGAAGCCGAGGCGAACAATCGAAAATTGCTTTGAAAAACTACAAATTATTCAGGAAGTTTTTTTTTGAAATGGTACATTCGTGGGACGCTGCTTTTACATTAGAAGCTTCGGAAGATTTTTTCAAGACTGTCACAAAGAATTCAGTAAAGAGAAAATCAATGAGAGACCTAAGAGCGTCAAAGCCGAAACGCCGTAAAAATAAAAATACTGCTAAAATAAATGATGAGCTTTCTTCAAAACAAAGCGAAAATAATAAAGAACGAGAACAAAACACGTTAGAGACGGAGGACAAACAAGAAGTTAGAGATGGAGTCATAGAAAATATTATAAATAATAATAGTCCACCAGAAAACGATCAGAATGATGAGGGTTCATTGTGCTAATTTTGGTAGTTTAGTTTTAAAGATCAATAAATCAAGAAGACTGGCAATCTCTTGCAGTCTTCGTTCCATCTTATTATTTTATTGCGGGTGACTATATTATATGATTGTTAAAAGAGAATGTAATTCTGAATTTCGACAGTTATTTCGATACGGTCTCAATTTCGAAAAACAATAGTTCGTCTACTCACTGCTTTGACAGAACATTCGACACGTATTATTCCGACAGAACATATTTCGACAATACACAACTTTAAATAACACTACTTCAACAGAACCCTTCTTCGAAATGCACTTGTTCGAAGGAATATACCTCCGACATCAATCAAGAAGACTCATTATTATTACATGTTAATTTTAATTATCCAAAGATTGTTATAAATTATCAAAAACATAGTTGATTATTATTTTTATTTTTTATTTTGTGGCTACACCTTAACGTAAAACGGATTTGAATTATTAGTGTCACCGTCAAAATAGAGGTCCGTCGAACAAGTGCATTTAGAAGAAGTCGAAGTAATGTTATTCGAAGTTGTGTGTTGTCGAAATATGTTCTGTTGGAATATTGCGTGTCGAATAATAATATGTGTCCTGTCGAAGCAGTTTGTAGTCAAACTATTGTTTTTTTTCGAAATTGAGACCGTGTCGAAATAATTAACTGTCGAAATTCAGAATGACACTCGATTAAAGGCTAATTGATTCTAGCTAGACTTTGTAATGATTAAGTTAAGTTTTCGTTGTTTTGTTTTTCTTCATTAACGCCTAAATGTTGTTTTATGTTCGGGTTTCAAATAATTAATAATATCTATAATAAAATCTACTCCACGCGATGCAGGTTTTTTTAAGTTGCATGAAAGTGCAAGAGGGTTGTCATTTTTTTATAAATTTAGTTGTTGTTACCTATTATGATTATGTAGGCTCAAATTATGTTATTGCAAGAGACTTTATTATAATTAAAGGCTATTGTGATTCTAGTCTTTTTAAGATTAAGAAGGCTTCAGTTTTCTTTGTTTTGTATACTTTTATAAACAGTAGTTTTATTTATGTTCAGGTTTTAAATAATTTCTTAATAACAATTGCTTGATTTATTGTCTACTCCATGTGATGCAGATTTTATTAGTTGCATGAAAGTTTAGGTAAAAAATATGATACAATCATAATACAATAGGGATACTTTTGTTAAATTGTTGTTGTTACCTATTACTTTTCTGTAACAGATGATACCTACATTGACAGAGTACTGATTGATGTTTAAATGAATCAATAAATATAATGAAAATAATTTATTTTGTTTTATTTACAAAGTATGTAATAATGGAATAAAATATTGGTATTCTTTATGTTTAATACATACCAATTTGCACTTTATTTCTTGAGGATTTAAAATGACGGCATCGTTATCACATTCATCCAAAATTGAAGCTTTGTATATGCCAAAGCGTGATGACTTCACCGGGTAGGTGAAGATGTCATTTTTATTTTGAATTTTAGTACCATGTACCAAAACATCCGATTCATCGATTATAAACTTAATCTCAATAATATCATTATTAGTGTTTAAAATATACTTGTCACATGTTTTTGAAGATAGCTTATATTCTTTCATATGTAAAATTTTCCGACCATTTTTACTTGTCTTTACAAACGGATACTTAGAGTTGTTTTGTGCAGTATTCTTTTTCACGTCAATCAAATCCAGTTCGGCTAATCTATTGGCCACCTGTGATAGTGGATTCCGTCCAACTCTTAACATTTGTTTGATCATGTACAACTGGTTTTCGAAGGGATAAGCATTAAAACTTTGCAGTGGCCCATACATCGTTACTTCAGCAGTCAGATGAATCAAATTATGTACGTTACTTGTGACATAATCGGCCCCATAAAATTCTCTATAATGTCTTACAAAATGTTTCAAAAGCTTATCTGCAAGTGGCAACATATTTTGGTAAGCTTCGCTTGAACAAATTACAATACCACAATAGAGTGTTAAGTAATGTGAATATGCAGTTGATTTTAGCACTTCAGGCAAAATAATGACACTCAAGTAATAAAAGAATGATCGGAATTCGGATGCCTTCCAGTAAGCCAGAGTATCCAGGGCTCGTACCGCTCTATGAATTTCTGATGGTAACGTACACTTTCTTAAAAAATTGGATACCGTTTCAATGTCACTGGCGCGCCATTTTGTAACATATTTACCGAAATTTCCGTCACGCCAACCGACTAATAAACGTTTCATTATGCCCAAGTCCAGTAGGTGTAGTGAATCGCCAACAGGGAAATCTTTTACCATGTCTATAGGTAGATCAAGTAATGGAGAATCAGTTTTGTGATGTGGTCCATAAATCTTGTTCCGAAATCCTTCATTTGTTCTCTCTGCACAGTCAATATCAGAGAAAGTAACTGTGTGGGAATTGTGTGAGTACTCTCCAATGGTAACACACTTCAAACAACCATGCTTGCCATTAAAGTTGCAAACACCTGAAAAATAGAGAATAAATAAATTAAACAGCAGAGACACTGTTCAACAAAAAAAGAAAGTAATCAAATCTCGTTAAACCCCACTCTCAATCAAAATTTACAATTGTTGGACGTTCGCAAGTTTTTCCTAGTGAAGTTTTTGTTTATGCAGCTTTATTGAAATAAAGTTGTCAGAAAACTATTTCGTGTTGTTACTTTACAGTAGCTTTGCCTCAATTTTACAATTGAGGCAGTTGTGAGTTAATTTGCGCTAATACGAAAACGTGTAATTTTGTTGAAATTTACAGCTAAGTAGTTTATAATCGCATTATTCGTTTGTTGTAAAATTCTTAACCACAACCTTAAGATGTTCATCGCAATCGATCTATTACTTTCACTACTCTACGTTAATGATTTAAAGAGTTCGATCAAATTAAATAGTAGGTACCTTACCTATAGTACTAACAGCCAAAGCATTTTAAAAGGCCGTAAGTATACGAAATTTTGTTAGTGATTTTGTAGTTAAAATACAACATTTCCATAAATTTTAATACATGACTTGAAAGTTAATTTCATTACTGATCTAATAAGTGAGCTAATTTTTTTATTAATTTATTTGGTTTTGATTAATCGACCCGAAACCAAGAAAGTTTTTGACATTTTGGCTGTAAGAGGTTTAGAACAGCATCATTTTCTACATCTTTGTCTAAACAATAATAGGTATGTATAGAACTATATTCTCAACTTTGAGAAGGTTATCTACAAAATAAGTAAATTCGTTTTGCCACTTTTATTATAAACTTTACAGTAAATTAACATTTCACGTGGTCAAATTTCCGACATTTTGGACAAAGTTTTGCTTCCGGTTTCAACAATTTCGAACACTGGTTCACAAAATAAAATTTACAGCAATAAACTTTCCTTCCAAATTTACCCTATTTTCTACAAATGAAAAACAATAAAAGGCCTAAATTTTACAATAGGAAACCTAAATCTCGCTTTTTACGAAAACCACGCGCGGAAGCCGGTAGAGAGTAGGAAGGTTAATTGCAAACTCACGCGTGTGAGGCGTGAAATACACAGAAGCGACGCGGCACGGATACGGCGGCGATACGGTGCAGATGTGAGACTTTCGGATGCTTTCGGCCAATCAAATACACGTATCGCCGCCGTCGCCGCCGTATCTGCGCCTTATCTCCGCCGCATCGCTTCTATGTATTTCACGCCTTAGAGTGGGACATTTGCAAAGTGAAGGAGTCTCATAAAGCTACAAAACTTTTTGTATGGAAAATGATCCAGGATATCTACCTTAATTCAGGTATTTATATTGGCATTACATTAATTTAAACAGGTAAAATAAATAAATGATTACCTTTTATGTAGGCTCTGGCTGGCGAGTCGCAAATAAAGCATCGAATCTTTACTGTAATAGTCTTTTCGAAAATATGAATACCTTCGTTCAAAATCTTTTTCATGTCGTTTATAAAATCTTCTAAGTAACTGTTTAAGTTTTTTGGTTTTCCAGCTCCAAAGTAAATACCAATAACAAATGGCTTTATGACAGTATTCTCGTGGATGTTGCACAAAATTGGCCAAAACTCATGCTTAGAACTTTTAAATATGGGCAATCCATCAAAATTTATATTTAATGAAATTTCGTCTGGAGCTTCATCCCAACTATTCAATATTTGTATTAAAGAATTGGCTATTCCGTTGTGCCAGTATTCGCCACCTTCGATTTTTTTTATGTTGACCTTTCGAGGAGTTTCTAGAATTGTCCTTGGATCATTTGGTAATAATTGCGGAATCAAGTCGTTGATGATTGCTGCCAGATCTTTTAAAGCCACATGGTTAATATTCTTTTCTACAGCCCACGTCCTAATTTTTTCCCTAAACAGTGAGTGCTTTACATCATCGCTGTAGTTGCCGTCGTCATCATCTTCAGAACTTGATATTTCTTCTGAGTTAAAGTTGCCAGAATTTAAATTTGTACAGTTAATTTTATCACCGAGGTTACTGGAAAAAGAACTTGTCGAATGTGCCACATCTTCTGAGTTTTTGCAATTCGTATTTTCTACGGAACCATCCTGTACCAAACTATTTGTCACGCTTTGCGAAGGTTTTATCTCTTCTGTGTTTATAATTTTTTGGTATTCTTTCGATAATTTTCTTCTAATGCCTCCTGTTCTCGCTTTAATTTTCCACGAATTACGCGAATTCATATTTATAAAACAGTACAATATAAACGTTGGAATTAATGGCTGCACCTAATTACATTGACTGATTACAGTACCACATATGTTCTTTTATTCAGATAACATCTGATTTAAGGTACTAATGTGAACCATTATAAAGTAGAAGCCGTTAATTCGATACACTAGTGAGACTCTAAGCAGCTGCGAGGCATCTAGTGAATGTATAAACAGCCGCTATGCAGATACTATCAATGGCAGTATAAAGACTGATTAACGGTAGAGATATTCAGCTATAAGCTGAAATATGGGCCACATATGATCCATTATACAGCTATTCACTTCATAATAGTTCACACGTGTCTCTTTAATAAGTCAGTGTAATAGGAGTTCACAAATACCTTCTTATACAGTATGTGGCGAAATTTTATCCACTATACAGACCTTACTAGGCTTAAAGCTTAAGAATATGTTAGAAGCTGAATAGAGTCGAGAAAATATACCTTTATAGCACTCTTAGCGTATTAATGGTGGTTTTGTCGGTCTTAATAAGCCTTAATGCAGCTCTTAATTAGCCTTAGCTGTTTAAATATCACTGACCGCTATTATGCAGCTGTAGGGTCACCAGTGTACTCTTAGAAGAGTCTTAATAAGCACAGAGTATCAAATAATTCTTAAAGTGAGTAGTTATACAGCTATCTGTGTTACTTGGGCGGCAACGTCAACTCTCTCTCGAACATTGGCCGTTGGGATTGAACTATCGGAAATCCTACTACCGGCCATCGTCGTAGTACGGGCAGGCTAAGTAGTACTTCTAGAGGAAGTTGAACGCCGAGCGGTTCGACAGGCAATTGGACCAGCACAGAACGTGTAAGCCAGCACAATTTAATAGAACTATGCCATCTGGAATTTGAATGGGCGTGAGTGTTTTTTTTTTCTTTTCTAAAATGTGTCACACTTGGCAAATCTGCCGGAACTCTTGAGTGAGCTTAAAGCTATTAGAGACTCTATAATTAAATTAAGTAAAGACAAACGTTATTCCACTCAGGGACAGAATAAGCTTTAAGGGCAAAAAAATAAAAATAATTTTTGAACAAATATCTTCAGAATTATGTAAAAAACGGATAGATGCTGTAGAATTACAAATAACAAAGACAATCTCGTCAAAAATTGTATGCCTTTTTGAGAAAATCGAATTGCTTGTTAACTCAGACTATCCAAAAATTAACAAACATGGCCACGTTTGTTATTATTTCTGGATAATCTGAGTGCGCCACTTTAAGATCGACTTAAAGTCGCGCTCACGCTCCTCCCAATAGTAGATTGCGACGAAACGCAAATTAACCAACTAATAGACGGAATAGAATACCCTTAAAAATGAGAATCCGCCTCTCTTAATTAATTTTGTACTATAAACCCGCATTTCTAGCAATGCTAAAAGAAAAATAATAAGTTCTATGTGTCTGTGGCAGACTTAATAAAAGACATAAAACAAAATCGATTAAGTCGTATACAGCAATTTTAGGATGAATGCTACGATGTAGACAAGGAAACCGGACAATAGAAGACTTCTATTAGAAGTGTTCGGTAGCGAAATTAAAAGAATGACCAATGACTTGAGCACAGCTCCGGCTAAATGTGACGAATCGGCATATAATTTATTAAAGCCGATTAACGAAAAAATGGCTATCAAGCGTTTCGCTGACGGTCTGAACAATGCGCGTACAGTACAAGCATTATAGTCGCATCTAGGTCCGTAAGGACAGTTAGGCAGGCGATAACTATAGCCTTAGGCCGAGAGCACTTTGGATGCGTTTTCGTACGAATTTTACTCGTGCGAATACACAACCCCGACCTTCCAATTATTATGAGAGTGCCCACACTGGGTGCGAATTAGTCGTACGTATACGTACGTATACTTTCGACGTCCGAATACAATCCGAACATGTTGGGATTTGAAAACACATTCATGCGTTAAAAAAGTTTAAAATAGATGTAGAAAAGTTTATTAACTTAATTTACGAACACAAATGTTTGTGGGATCAGAGTGATTCAATCTAGCATTAATTTTCTTTCATTAAAATGTTGTAATTTTTCACTGAAATCATGTAATACTATTTTTTTATTTCACGCATCTATTCGCTTCTACGACATTGACAATGCCGCCGCAGTCTCCGAGTCATAACAGTATTATCTTAAGGATCAGATTTAGGTTAGTCACCGTGCTCTTCAACCAAAGACGATTTCACGAATGCGATATCTGTATCTATTTGACGGAGAAAAACGTATTCAGTGTGCGCATTCAATTCGAACGACCACGATCTTACGTTTACGTACGATGCAAATTCTTATCCAAAGTACTCACGGCCTTAGAGCAAGAGGACTCGGTTACGAAACCACCAATTAACGACTATGTTAATTATGTTTCGAATCCGCGACATGAAAAGATAAGCAAAAATTATCAAATCGGCTAAATTACAGATTTATTGAAACAGCCTCCGATAGCCAATGATGCTTTAAAAGAAAGACTTTTATCAATCTACGAAGAATCTGCTACCTTGCGGCCACCACCGATACCGTCGCACGTACGTCCTTTTTCCAGATCTACGTGCGCAAAATTACCGTCATGTTATATTTTAGATTTGGATAGATTTGTAAAGTGTTTCCTTGAGATACATGAGAAAAATTAAGGTACCTATTATTTTTTTTAATAAAAATATTTATTTTTTATTTTATTTTTAAATTAATAACATAAACATCATCATCCACCACAGCGTGTTAATACAAACCATTGTTGGATTTATGCCTCTTCATTTTGTCAGGGGGAATTGGGCCTTTTTAATAAAACATTTCATTTTAATGTATAAAATATATATTAAAAAAAAAAACAAAAGATAAAAAAAAAACAACTTTCACTCTCGTCTGGATTCTTTTTCATTTTTTATGTATACAATAAATAGTAAAAAGATAAAAAAAAACATAAGATTATTATTATAAAACAAAGATCAACTTTCACTCTCGTCTGGTTTTTTTAATAGAGCGAGGATATTTTCAGGTATTGAACCTTTTGGTTTAGATTTAGCTCTTCTCATACTGGTAATTAGAGGGTCTGAAGAAATCAATAACATATTTAAGATATCTTGTACATTTTCCTTTCTTGAAAATTTCCGTGCGTGAAATTCGCGATAGTTTCGAACATCCTTATTTCGACCTTCTTGTGCTTCCTCTGATAAGATACCGATTGGCATTATTGCCTCTTTGATGATCAGGGAACCATGGATCAAAATTTTGTGGATACTTTGAGGCATATAATACCAATTGTATTCACGCACGTATAATTCAGCTGTTTCGTCTGCGTACTTTTCGAATGCTGCTATATCGATCGCATATCCAGAACATATTGTTCGCAGAATTACCGCTATTCTACTAATTAGCTCTTCATTCACGCCCGTTATTTGTGCAGCTTTAGCTGGATTACTGAAAAAAGTCCGGGCTACATTTCCAGTATTACTGCTCCCATATCCTTGTTTGGGCAAATCGACGAGGATATGCATTTCATTTTTCAGTCTTTCTTGTATTTCCTTTTTTCTAACGTCAACAGAAGCTTTGTTATTTTTATTGACTGACCACTTTTTAATGTCTAGCCTATACGATATATGTAAAATACACTCCAAACACTTTATCCAGGCATGTAAGCTAGACATACCTAACTGAATTGATTCCATCTTAATGGGCCTCGAACGAACTACCTGCAATTTATTCATCATTTTGGGAGTGGCTCCACACACGTGACAATTTTGATTAGCAGTACCGCTTAGTGTGCTAACAGTTTTTCCGTCTACCATAGTTAATGCCAATATGGAGCTGAAGACATAACGTTGCTCGTCAATATTCACCTCTGTAGACGAAAGCCTCTCTATCTGTGCTGTTACATCAGTTACTTGCTGCTTCACGAAGTCTGCAGTTTCTTTGTGAAAAACTATCTTAATCGGCCTGCAGTAATTCGTTGAAGAGGGCGCTGGATTGTGCCACAAAATTTTATTGCCAGCTACAATTCGAACTGGTGCCATCATTACTAAAAACAAATATGAGTCGTCATTATTACTGTCATGAAATGCCTGATGGTATCTACTATGACCAGATGCGCCGTCACATCCCCACTTAAATAACACCTTGAGATCAGTTAGATCGTTTTGTTCAATCTGCGAACTTAACAAATCTTTTAACGAAATAGCAAGCCTCGTGATTGTGTGATCTACTAAATTCTGGAGTGGAACTATTCCCGAGATTTCAGTGATTTCTATTCCGTGAGGATAGCAATCCTTTTTCGCCTCCAAAAGTGTATTGTATGGTGGGAAAATGTTGGCATTGTGGACTTTTGTCGTATGTTGTACATCGATGTATTGCTCCTTCGTAAATTTATTATCTACGAACACGGCCAAAGCTCTCTCCTTGGTTATTTTAATAGGTAAATTTTCTGGCGTTGTAAGTCGCTGCTTTACTAGTGTCGCTCTTCGAGGTGATGCTGAAGGAGATGAGACACGTTTTACAATGTTTGCAGCATCTCTTTTCCCATTCGCACGCAAACTCATTTGGGTCGCCAACGATAACTCTTCCGTTGTACATTGTTGTACAAGATCTTGGAGTTTTCGTCTTTTTGATGATTGGCTGCATTCGCCGAATTCCTTTCTTGGACGTCCTCGTGTGGGTTCCACTTGACTATTTTCGTCTACAAGATGTGGTACTCCTAGTGAAAATAAACCATCTAGCCACTGCTTTCTGATAATAACCCAACTAACCTAATTACCCACTTAATATGTGAACCACCAGAGGTCTCATACACTTGCAATTCAATCAAAACTAATCCTTGTTCTGAAAATAACTGTTGCGAAACAATTATGTTTTGCGATGAGATGGGTAAGGATCTAGGCCAATTAATTCAGAAACACTCCAAGGAAAATATAATTAATTATTGTATGCCTGGGTCAACTATGGATGACATGATGAAAATTATTGTTAAAAAATCATTTAATGAAAACACTAATTTGATAATTTTAATAGGAAATAGGGGTAATGTGAACAAAAACCAATTGTTAGATTATTGTAATTCCTTATGCTCTCTAAAAGTGAGAAAAGTGATTTTGTTCACATTCCCATATAGCAAAAGTATGCCACAAATAGAAAATAATTTTAGGTATCAGTTGAACTTAACATTGAATACAGTGGCATTTCATAATAGTGAACAGCTGCACATAATTGACATCAATAAATTATTCAATAGTTTTTACTTGACAAAAGATAAATTCTATCTGCCTAGTTCTTTTAAGAGACAAATAGCATTATCGCTATCTTTTTAGGGTTCCGTAGCCTAAATGGCAAAAAACGGAACCCTTATAGATTCGTCATGTCTGTCTGTCTGTCTGTCTGTCTGTCCGTATGTCACAGCCACTTTATTCCGAAAGTATTAAGACTACACAGTTGAAACTTGGTAGGTAGATGTATTCTGTTAACCGCTTAACGAATTTAATACAAAAATAAGAAAAATAAAAGATTAAGGGGTGGCTCCCCATACATTGAACTGAAACTGAAAAAATTTTTTTTCTTCAAATCAACACGTGTTGGGTGTCTATAGATAGGTCTTTAAAAATGACATTGAGGTTCCTAAAACAACTTTTTCTCAAAGTCAACCGTTTGAAAGATATTCGCCGCCAAAGTGGTAAAATGTGTGTCCCCCCCCCTTTAACTTTTGAAATAAGAGAGTGAAAAATCTAAAAAAAATATATGCTATAGATCTTAATAAACACTTTCAACCAAAATTGGTTTGAACGAGATATAGTAATTAGTTTTTGAGATATAGAACATTTTCCAAAACCGCAAATATAACTTTGTCATTCATACCAACACTGTGAAAAACAAAGTTATTTTTGCAAACGAAAAATTATAGGTGGTATTAAATATGGTATGGTATAAGGTAACTACGGAACCCTATGGCGCGTGGCCCGACATGCACTTGGCCGGTTTTTACTTTAAACATTTAGCCAATAATCTGGCTAGTAAAACAACTGCTTTTATTGAGCAGTCAACTTTTGACATTTGTCATTCAACTTTGGAATCTGTTCCAAATAAAAATAACATTTTACTTGATTCAAGTAATAATAATTGTTTACATTTAAATTACCGTTTAAGACAATAGAGGCGTCCTCTAGCCCTGACTTAACAATAGAAAAGCCTAACTGTTTAAGAATTGTACACCAGAATATGCAAGGCTTTTCTGGCAAAGATTTAGAAATAAGCTTATTCTTAAATTCTGAAGATATTGATGTGTTATGTGTTACTGAGCATTGGTTGAAAAAGCACGAATTAGTTTTAAGTTTGGATAATTACAAAGTTGCTAGCTCGTTTAATAGGAAATCTGCTATAAGAGGGGGGTCACTTATTATTCTACATGATAGTTTACAATATAAAGAACGCAAAGATGTAGTATCCCTCTCAATTGAACGAACCATTGAGCTGTCTTGTGTGGAACTTGATCAAATAATTATAGTATGCGTATACAGACCACCCACCGCAAATTACTCTGAGTTTGAGTCCACTATGGAGGAAGTCTTAAAAATGACCTGTAGGAAGAATAAAAAAGTCGCGATTTGCGGAGATTTTAATGTCGACATCTTAGACCCTAAATTAGCCAAACTGTCGAGTAGGTTCATAAACTTATTTAAATCATTTAATTTGCTACATATTTTTAATGAACCAACGCGTATCACACCCACATCGGCAACCTGCTTAGATAATATTTTCTGTAACTGTAATGTCATTGAAAAATCAATTTTAAATTGTATTAAATCCGACCATAGTGGACAATTAGCCTCCATTGAGCACCATCATGTTCCACCTAAACGGGAAATAATGTGTAGGCCAATAAAAAAACACTGTATTGAAAAATTCAGAATCAATGTCACAAGTAAAATTGAAACATTACCAGAACCAAATTTTGAAGCCAATAACCTATATAATCATTTATTTAGCGTAGTTCAAACTGAATTTAGTGAAACTTTTAAACAAAAAGTGATCAAATGTAATGATAGTACGAAATTTAGTGACTGGGCCACACCCGGTATATATAAGAGCAGAAGGAAATTATACGAACTTTATGCAGAGAAAGCTACTTCTTGTGATCCTAACTTCATTGAATTTGTCAAGAAGTATTCACAAACATTCAGAGAAGTTTGTATCTTAGCAAAGTCCAAGTACTTTTCAAATAAAATCAAATTAGCTGACAATAAAATTAAGGCTACTTGGAATATTATTAATAAAGAAACGGGCAAATCAAAATCCAATATAAATTCCTTCTGTTTAAAAACTGGTGATCAAACTTTTGAATCTGACAATGAGGTCGCTAAAGTTTTTGAAGATTTCTTTGCTAGAATACCTGCAGAAACTACCAGTACTCTTAGTGCTTGTCCCAACATCGCTGTCTCCCTTCTGGAGTCTAGTGTTGATAAGTGCAATGAAAGTTTTTCCTTTAAATATATAAATAGTGCAGATATCATTAAAGCTTTTAAAACAATTAATGTTAAAAAAACAGAAGATCTTTGGGGCATGTCAACAAGCATTATTAAATCAATAATTGATATACTAGCCCCTTACTTGGCTTTTATTTTTAACAAATGTATTGACGAAGGGGTCTTTCCTGATCTAATGAAAAATAGTAAATTGATTCCTCTTTTTAAATCTGGGGATAAAAGTGACCCAGCTAACTTTAGGCCAATATCTATACTACCAGCACTTAGTAAAATATTTGAAAAAATTATATATTCCCAATTATTAGATTACTTCACATACAATAATATACTTCATAAAAATCAGTTTGGATTTTCCAAGGGTAAAAGTACTACTGATGCTGGAATTGCACTTCTCAAACATATTCTTGACGCTTGGGAAGAAAAGCAAGATGTAATTGGCATTTTCTGTGACCTTTCTAAGGCATTCGATTGTGTTGATCATCAAACACTATTAAAGAAGCTAGAACATTATGGTGTCTCTGATAAATCAGTTAGTCTTATGAAATCGTATTTGTACAATAGAACTCAGAAAGTAGTGATTAATAGAACTGAATCTACCGGAGCCCCCATCAATATGGGTGTGCCACAGGGATCAATATTGGGCCCATTGTTGTTTCTAATTTATATAAATGACCTTCCCAACTACGCGAATAATTTATGTGAGACAGTACTATTTGCGGATGATACTTCTTTAGTTTTTAAAGTAAACAGAGGTAATAACTGTTCGGACGAAGTAAATAGTGCCCTCTCTAAAGTTTCATACTGGTTTAATAGTAATAATTTAGCACTTAACCCCAAAAAAACTAAATGTGTTAAATTCTCATTACCTAATGTTGAGCAGACAAAATTAAATATTAATTTGAATGACGATGAAGTCGAGTTTATTGAGAGTAAAAAATTTCTAGGTATCACACTAGATTCTCGACTGCAATGGGATCCACATATTGAGGCCTTGTCAAGTAGACTTAGTTCAGCGGCATTCGCTGTTAAGAAAATAAGGCTTTTAACTGATATTGAAACGGCAAGGTTAGTATACTTTAGTTATTTTCATAGTGTAATGTCATATGGACTGCTATTGTGGGGCTCAGCTGCCAGTATTGAAAATATTTTTGTACTCCAAAAAAGAGCTGTTCGCGCCATATACAATCTACGGCGAAGAGATACCTTGAGAGAATTGTTCAAAGAAATAAATATTTTAACTTTGGCAGGCCAATACATTTATGAAAATTTAGTTTATGTAAGGAAACACTATGATTCATTTGCTAAGAACAGCAATATTCACCAGTTTAATACAAGAAATAAAGATAAACTTGCCGTTCCAAGATTTAGGCTTGCAAAAACTAGAGGTTCATTTATGGGGAAAGGCATAGCCTTTATTAATAAAGTTCCACAACAAGTGATTGATCTTCCTTTGCATGAATTTAAAAACCATGTTAAAAAAACGCTCATGGGTAAAGGTTATTATAAAGTAGACGATTATCTTAAAGATCAAAATGCGTGGAAATGATGTAACACATAACTTGCTACTATAAGTACTTTGTTGAAGTAATATAACAATAAGTCTATGTTGTTGCCAATAATCCTGTCACCCTGTTGTAATTATTTGGTAACGATATATTAAAGTTTGTAAATATCGTTACTTATGGCTGTTACAGCTGATAAGTTTCTTGCGCCCGTTCTTCTTGTCAGCTAAAAAAGTCTGGAACGGGTGGTAGGAAAATATAGACGATTCAAAAGTACTTAATAATTAAGTTTATTTGAATAAAGCTTATTTGACTTTGACTTTGCTTGTCTTTGCGAATTAGCGTTTTAGTGCATCGATTGGCCTTCTTCCACTTAGACAGCAACTTAGCACAAAAATTTGTAATTTTTTGCACCATTAAATTCTTCAGTTCATCATCATATCGATCAATATTAGTAGAATTCATTATATAGTTCAAAACAGCATCCAGTTTTTTTGTTCCATCGCGTTCATTCCGCCACACGTTGAATAGTTTGCTTCTTTTTATACCGCCCGCCACATCTAAAATTACATATTTTATTTAGTTACGGCAAAAAACGGCAAAAATATTTTTTTTATTCATCAAGATTAATAATTATACTACACGAAAATAATAATATTACAACGATAAATATCGATGAACAAAAGTGCTCATCCAAAACATTAAATTGACTTTTTTTTTCATGTACAGTAATTCATGTTGAAAAGTTTTGATTGTTTTTCCTTATAAATACATGTACCAAAGAAAACAAAAACAGTTTTTAAAAGTACATACCTATGCGGTCCTGCTCCATACCAAAATTTATTTTATATACACACTTCTAAGATAATTAGGTAGCCTCACTTCGACACTTGAAAACCGACTGGAGAATGTTGAATTGTTTACTTATTAGAACAAGTCAAGACAGGTTTATTTACTGTCACTTGCGTGGCTCGGATGTTTTTGAAATTGCGTATTTCTTTTGTTTGTGTATCATCCTACATTAATCAATGACTTTTACTTCAAAAATAAAATATTGATTTCTGGGTTTTTAAGCACACAGATGATGAAAAAAGACGTACGTGCGTCGTGGAAGCCACGATAATCACGCAGATAGACGAAGTTACATCACAAGGACGAAGCGACCAGGGCACTTCGACCATTATATTAGCAGAGATATTATATTAACAGATAGCCAAATTGAGTACCAGATTAGCAAATATTGAGGGACGACAAGCGGAAAGACCGATCAAGAACACCAGACAGCCCAGATTGGCTTTGTCACAAGGAGAGGGCCCACAAGTGTGTCCAGCCGTGCGCATGGAAAAAGCCGACGGAAAACTAACTGAAGTGCAAGCTGTGGCGGAACTGCGGAAGCTTGCGCTATCCAGCCATCTCACCGCCTTTGCGTCACCGACTCCAACACAAGACTGCGTTTCCTCATTGATACAGGTGCGAAAATTTCAGTTATACCAGTTAAAATAAATTGAATAACGTTGAAAGTTCTGATTATAAATTATACGCCGCTAATGGAACTGAAATTAAAACTTATGGCCTACAAACTCTAGAATTAAATTTAGGTTTGCGGCGAGCCTTTAAATGGACTTTTGTAATAGATGACATACAGCAACCAATTTTAGATGCCGATTTTTTTAATTATTCATAAAGAAGGAATAAGGAAAGGATGCGCGAGTACTGACCATCTATGAGCCTCCGGGAATGACTTTCCCTGATGTACGTTTGGTTCGTACCAAGTCTAAGAAACTGAAGCTGTACGATGCTTCAAGTGATAATAATAACTAAAATCATTTTGGGGAAGCACAACAAATGGGGTATCCGATACAACAGAGACCCATTATCAGGTAGCTGAGCCAGAATCAACAACACCGGTATAACAATAGGTCGTATCACCGATGTAATCCATGGGTGCCAAACCCAAACAACGTGTTTAATAGGCCACAACATGGATACTTCAATAATCGGAGAAATAATGATCAACAATTATTGTTGCCAGTTGAACCAACAACAACAAGAATATGAACCAACCCCTCCGGAAATAAATTAAACTGGGTATGATGAAAAGACATTGAACCTTTTTGTATGGAGCCTGGCATACCTAAAGTTGCAAGTACCTAAAATGACATATTTTGGTGTACACCTATGAAACATATGCCAATCGACAGAAAATATGATTGGAAACAACAAATACTCTTTGACAAAATGTCGTAAATGATATACTTTCTGAGTTATTTCAGTTTAAAGATGTAAAATAAAAAATTTTTTTTCCTCAACAAATATATTTTCAATGATCAATTTTATACATTAATTAAAATCTGATCATAGTAACATAAACCAAAACAGCAGAGAGAAAAAAAGGCAAGCAAAATCAAAGAAATCAGTTACTTAGTTTAAAAAAAAAATAACGTTCGTTGTTAGTCTCATTTTCAACATCATGCCTAACAATTATTGAATGAAGAAATGCCGCTGGCAGCGGCGGGGGTGTTTTTTGGTGCTGAGCCCACGACATGAACCACACCATGCATTGCATTGCGGGTAATAGAACACTTGGTTGCTGTTCCCACGTCATGAGCGTGCAATATTCTGAGAGGATTACAGGGTTTGCATTGTTTCGTATATTTGGATGACACCATAATATTTAGTAATAGCCTACAAGAACATTTAGAAAAATTTAGAAAAAATATTCGACAGACCTAGGGAAACTAACTTAAAAGTTCAATTAGATAAATCCGAATTTTTGCGTAAAGAAGTACTTTATCTAGGACACACTTTACCATGTGAAGGTCTTAAACCAAACAATGATAAAATAAAAGCAGTGTTAGATTATCCCCTTCCAAAAACACCCACGGAAATAAAAAGTTTTCTAGGACTAATAGGATATTACAGAAAATTCATTAAAGATTTCACAAAAATAACTCGACCTTTAACTTCATGTTTAAGGAAAAAGAACGGCATGGTGATAGATGACAGTTATAAATCAGCATTCCAAAAAGGTAAAGAATTCTACAGTTCTACACTTCTACAGTATCCAGATTTAACAAAACCTTTTATATAAACAACGGACGCCTCTAACTTTGCAATAGGAGCCATATTATCTCAAGGTACAATAAGCAACAATAAACCAGTAGCATACGCGAGTAGAACATTAAACGTAGCTGAATCAAAGTATAGTACGATCGAAAAAGAACTAATAGCCATCGTGTGGGCAGCAGTGGCGAGGGGTCGAAATATCGCGAAGGTAACCCGAAAAAAAAAAACCACCGCGTGCTGCAAGCTTCAAGCGTTTCTGCAGAAGTTAGGCCCTCACTTTCACCATTCAAAAAAGCACTGATAAGATAGTGACAGTGTCTAGCCCGTGCTATTTCATACTGAGTTGGAATCAGAAAATAATAAACATGGAAAACAAATAATTTTATTGAGTTTGCAACTGCCTGTCATCCACGTATATTTTTCGTACAAAGATGTAGGTTTGATATTGAAAATGTTTAAAAAACCCGTCTTGCTAACGTAACTATAACTTCGTAACTAAGTTTGGGAAACAAAGTTTTACCGGTAAGTAAGTAGACACTAAACAACACTCCATATGAATTAAAGCCATTATGGCAAATAAAACTTACCGCAATGAACAAATCGGTATAAGATAAACACAGTAAAATAAACAAAACTTGGAAAAGTATCGATTTTCACTCACTAATTCACTATTTTGCAAAATACTAATCACATTCCAAACACGCACATAAACAATAATAATGGCGGACTGGTACTAATTATTATTTATTATATTATTCGGATGACGCGAATGAAACGAAATGACATCGGATTACTCGGATGTCATTTCGTTTCATTCGCGTCATATTCGCGTATACTCGTAATCGACAGAGAAGGGAAACGTAAAATCGCTTGAAATAGAAAGAGATGGAAAAATACAACCCGGTGGTGCATCGGGTTATTTAAGCCGAAAGGCATGCGTGCGTGTGAATGAGACGAGTAATAACAATGTTACGGTTACCATGGCAACGCACGCCAGACGCAGTGCGAACATGAAGCCAAAAATAAGCGGCTTAACACGTCGAACTTTGCTATGGAAATAATTGTAGGCGCTTTGAAATAATGATACAATAATACTGTCCATGTATTTCTCCTCACAATCTTTTGACAATAATTTATTAATGATATGTTATAATATGCATGGTGGATCGGTGGTGGGTACTGGGGTAGTTCAGGGATTTCTCAAAGGGAAGCCGATGGGAACCGGCTTGTATGGACCCTTCGCCACTGGTGGGCAGTAAAATACTTTAGACCTTATTTGTATGGAAAAAAGTTTACAATTTATATGGCTCATAGACCTTAAGCATGGTTAAACTCTATGAAAGAGCCCAACAGTAAATTATCGAGATGGAAAATTAGGTTATCTGAATTTGATTTCGATATCTTCTACAAAAACGGCAAACAGAATAGTAATGCAGACGCGCTGTCTAGAATAAGAGTTAACGCTATGATAAAAGACAATTCCAGTTCTATGCAAGTAGATCCTGACTCATCTAGGTCAAGTAGTCCGATTACCTCCTCGGAATCTAATCTTATCCTCGAACTCGGAAAAATCTGTAAAAACAAATAAACTTAATTCACCATATTCCATCAGACCACCAAGTTATAGTAGTAACATTTCAGCACCGGAAACGAAAGAGTCGGAAACAATACACTCAGCTAATGATATTGATACGAGCGGTGCGTGTACCAATTTTAAATGAAGCAATAGACACTAAATCTAATCAACTATTAATATTAACATGGAAAATAAATAAGTTATCAGTAAAAGATATATCTAGAAAGAAACGAAGAATCCTTGAAGTACATCTACCTTTAAATCGTAAAGACTTAATTAAACAATTTGTAAAAGAATATGTAAAATCAAAAACTAAACAAGACATATATTTTGAGAACGAAACCCCATCGGAAACAATTTTTAGAAATAATCATTGAATTATTTAGAAAAGATTGCGTACAATTCTTTGAATGTACAGAACGCGTAGTGTTTGTAGAGGATGAGGAAGAACAGAGACAAATAATTATTAAATATCATGAAGGGAAAACATACCATCAAGGCCTTAGAGAAACCCTTATACACATTAGAAGAACGTATTTTTGTAATAACATGAATAAAAAGATGTGATGTAAAAAGATGAAATACGATAGGAAACCGTTTAAACCTGAACTACAACTAACGCAAACTCAGTCGAAACCATTCCAATAATTATTTATAGATCTATTTTCAATTAAAGGTAAAACTTACAAAACCATTATGGATGCCTTTAGTAAATTAGGACAGGAAATAGAAGTACCTAACAAATCAACCCCATAAAATACTTTTCATTCTATGGGAGCCCGAACAAAATTAGTTCAGACCCACGATCGGAATATAATAATGCTTTGCTTAAAGAAATGTTAAGTTTCCATAAAATACACCTTCACTTCACATAGGCACACCACACCTCATAATCCAAATTCAATGGGAATAGTAGAAAGATTTCACTCTACCATATTAGAAATTTATCGTCTTGCAAATATGTAGAAAGTTAACTGATGTGGCATCGATAATGACATATGCACACTCGTCTACAACCAAACGATCCGTTCTACCACAGGATTGACACCTTTTGAAGTAACTTTTGGACATACAGATTGCAATAATATATTTCAATAAGCAATTATAATAATATACTTAACACCTAATAAAAAAACATGTAAAACGGAGAAAATACTTATACGATCACCTTTAAGACAAAATGATTAAAATTAAAGAAAATGTTCAGCAAAAACGCGGTGGTGAACGTGAATTTCTAATTGAAATAGGTGACGAAATCTTACAAAAGGCGTGAACACTCGTAGAGCTAAAGACAAACACTTTATCAAAAGGCACTCGTTTGCGGAGATATCAAACAAAATGTTGTTCCCATATTCAGTTCAAATAAAAATAAAAACAAAAATACCAAGTAAAGACATAAAACGTCCTCCACAGGTATGTAGGTTCTCGTCGTGATCCTGACGACTCCCACAGCCAGCCGGGCCCTTCAAATAGAACAAATTAGGAAGAATCCAGGAATTTTACCAATCAAAGAAGGTCAAGCCGTTATAAGCAATGATAAATGGTTACTGTTTAAGACATTTAACCTCGATAAGTTAAGTGAAGATTTATATTATAATATAATTAGATATATGGAATTTATTAGTTATATAATTGATAAACTTAAGTTAGGAAACTTTAAAAATCTGGATTTAGTCTCACAAGTGGATAGTATCAAACAATTGGCCATCGAAAGATGTAACTAGTGATGCGCGATTATTACTAATTATAATAATCGAATATCAGATAAGTAATATAACTAACACAGGGTACACGTACGTCCCGACTGTATATCATAATATGTCCCAGTGCACTCAGGATTCTCAGATACCACTCTTGCATGCAACCTAACAGATATAGATGCACAGAGGATGACTATTCTATCTATACTTAAGGAGAAGGTTGGGAATTAGTCCCTCGGGCGAATACCCAGCAAAAAAGGTTTATCGAGAGTGTGATTATTGCTGTATGGAATAAGGCGTCCACATAGTCGCTTCAAAACTCTGTAGAAGCTCTTGAGCATCAGATCAAGAACATAAAGGACCAAAACCTTCTTATTCTTAAAAGTATGAACACTCTCATCGAAAACCATCAAGCGATATATAATGCTGTAGATCGCCAAGCCAGGATTATATCAGAGCTCATGCAAAAAACGTCTTGTGATGATTTAAATACAGCATACTATAGATCAATATACGCCACATGGTTGGCTCTAGCCCCTAACGAGTTCTCCAGGGTAGTGGACAGCTCACTAGCTGGGAGAATTACCTCAGATATCCTCCCCTCATCAGATGTGTTGAATACCCTGCTCATACACCTTGCACTGAAAAACACCGCTTATACGCAAGATGTAACACTTCTTTACGAATTAGGTCGTTTTTCATTCTACAAGGTTACCTATGATCCATACCCTCTTGTAACCGGAGTAATGATCTTTCCGAAGATCATACCAGATCAATCAGCGGCCCTAATGAGGATACAAACAACTTACATAAATATGAATGGTAGCTACCAAAAGCTTGACATACCGGATGCTGTTGCGTGCAAAAGCGGACGAACCTGCTGGAAAGTTTCTCCGACTACATGCCGAGATACACTATCTTTAATGCTGTGCTCGAAAAGACCACATGTAGATACAAACCCATGCCTACATCATCTACTGAGCAAAATTCCACCATCAAATGAGTGCACATGGAAGTAATCCAGAGCCAGAAGTTATCGAATTTGAGGGCGAAATGATGGTCAGTGCAACCAACCTCACGGGAGAAACTCTAATATCTCAGGGCGGTAACCTCAATTGACATAGCATAATCCATGCCTCGTCATCTCCGCAAGTAGTCACATCAGAACAGGGTGACTACCTCCAATTTGCAGGCCAACTCTATCGGCTTCGAACCACAACGTTAAGGACTAGATATGTGATTAACCCAAATATGACAATGCCAATAAGGAGGGAATCCTTAGATGGATTGACAATAGAAGGCTGAGCATACTATAGGTCCATATACACCACATGGTTGGCTCTAGCCCCTAACGAGTTCTCCAGGGTAGTGGACAGCGCACTAGCTGGGAGAATTACCCCAGATATCCTCCCCTCATCGGTTATGCGATGAAGAAAGCGAATTATAACCTATTGTATTAACTTTAACGTGATTTAGACACTTACGGAAGTGTATCTTGTTATTTCAGTGTAAACGGTAAAATCGTAGCCTAAAATTACGAGCAACTATAAGTGAGCCTGACATTTGAAACCCCGAGCACTATACTGCTGACATACATCTCCTGAGATCCGGGGTGACACACCTAGTAACTCAGACATTGCAAACAACCCCTGACCATCCTAACAATTGGCACAATCTATACGAACTTATGGAATTGGCTTTGAGTCAAATTTTACTTTGGCTGACCCAGCGGTTTCCGAATTGCCCACAATTGACCACACCATTACAAATACAGAAATTAGAATCTAATCACATATACTATATAACTTACCATACTTGGCCACTGGTGATAGACAGTGTAACACTAGATTACCCAGCAATACTCACTCTTTTCAACGCCATCACTCCACCTGATCAGATAACAATATTATAGTCAGGGCAAGATTGACTCGATACGTTTGGCAACAGCAGGGTCAAGATCTCCTAGAACTGAAATTAATATATTCTGAACAGCCTACGGGTCCATTTCTCCCTCTTCCAGTGCCGGTATATAACAGGAGGGACGAAGATAGGCAGCTTTGGGTACGTCTGGTTTCAAACCCCAACATAGGGTTCTCAACACTACATACCATACAAGTAGTATCCATTACGGCATACACCTCTGAAATTGGCCGTAACGGTTTCCGTGTTGCTGTGAGGCACAACCAAAACATCAACGCACCTATTTCATCCATTGCGCAGACAATTACTGACACCTTGCTGACCACGCAGTGGCGAGTGTCCGCTGCGGCTGATTGCGTATATCTGCGTGCGCCTCCCCATTTGGTTATCCCCCACGCGGTCGTAATTACAATCGAGTAAACATGCTCTCAATATTTGCATTTAAGATGGCTGTCCTCCAAATAATACCATATCTAT
This sequence comes from Agriphila geniculea, assembly GCA_943789525.1. Lineage (NCBI taxonomy): Eukaryota > Metazoa > Arthropoda > Insecta > Lepidoptera > Crambidae > Agriphila > Agriphila geniculea. Next base: position 12,631,341 of record OX038891.1, read on the forward strand.
ACTACTCAACACACTGTTGCGTGTATGTTCCGCAACCGTGGTATTTTACCATTATAACATAGTGGTGTTGTGTTTTATGGCCAATTCGTAGGGCTCGTCGCAGGACGAGTGCTGAAGTCCTTTCAGTGATCCCAAGAAATGAACATGAAACACACCACCACAACTGCAATCATTTTACGTTATCTCTCGACACTTTTTGGAGTATGTTACTTACGTCTCTTTCCACACATACATATCGGTTTGCTTTGCCTTTTACTATTGTATTCTACGGCGTTTTGGCGTGTTTTTCACGTTTTATTTTGTTTCAATATCTATTTGTTATTTCATCCTGAAAGAAAAATGATTTTGGCAGGTGACCAATGACATTGACGTTTCAATGACACATTCCAGCCGACTAATCGCTCCGTCTCGTCTCCATTTTTCTATATTCTTCGAAATTATAATAATATGAAATTTATTTGCAGGATATCTTCAGTATTTCATAAAATACCTAAATCAGTCAGGAAATTTATTTAATTAAATCGGAAGTGACCCATTTGTTTCGAGAAGTTTTCCGAATGTGGTAGTATTGTCTTTGGATCGCGTTCTCGTTTGTCGATGGATGACATCTCAAACACTTTCACTTTTTTGTTCTCCGCTGAAATTGCGTCAGCAAGTTTTCTTTTTTATAAGAAATAATTTAATTACAAAGCTAAATGGTGTGATCTGTTTTTATCGGGGTTAAGCCCCCATTAAACGTTAAAATGTTTTCGTTGTTGTAAAATCTCCAAAGAGCGGCCGGTAAGTTTTGTGATTTTGGTCGTCACAGAAGCCACGTTGGTGGAACCTCCAGAAAGGGTAATCGCGTCATCTCTTTGTTCGCAGGAGGAGTCGCTCTTTTTTTTTTATAATCTTCAGTTTTATTTAACTTAACTTCATTTTTGTATACACAAGAAGTACTTGCTCAGCGATGCGCACACTTAAATAACCTGACATCAGAGGGTCACCGCGTGGCGTCCTTTCACCTTTTACCACATAATGGAGGATCTTTCCTGATGCATGTGAGGAAAGCAGGCCCGAATCACCTTGGAGGCTGGCTGAGTAAGCTATAAGGAACTCGCTCCGTATGTTTTTTTGTAATTTCTCTCCTCAACATGTCGGCGCATTTGCGAGTCAAGATTATGTTTAGAATTAACTTAATTTAAGATTAAATGCATGTATTTTAGTACTTTTCTATAGAGAGAAGCTTAATGGAAGGATGCTTCCACTTTTTTAACGTCTCGGTCATGACTAGAGCACATTGCCGTGTAGCTTAGAATCCTTATATGGTATTATTCATACTTTAGTTTAAAGAAATTAAATATTCTTTATATTTAATGTGCTAAGAAATGTAAAAATGTTTCAATATAGAGTTTATATCAGGACATAACTAATTTTGTTTAATTCATCCCAACACTCTTGTGTTGGTGGCGCCCTTAGAAATAAGAATTTAGAATAGTGTCCTAATCTCTATCTTTTCTCCCGAGTGTAACAGCCAGCCAAGGTAGAACCCACGAATCACTCCCGAGTCTCATGACTATCTGAGCTGCCGAGTAAAGTACACCTTGGGGACTGCGAGTGCCTAAACACCACGGCCGTCCCCGGGTTGTAACAACACAACCCAGATATTCACTACATTACCTCTGCCTACTTGGAAGTTGAACGTGTTACTCGCATAACATCAGCGAGAGTCACACTCCCATACTGGACTACCGACATTCGTGTACTACACAACGCGACAGCCTCATATATATTAGTGGACCTGCCATACACGCTTCCTTTGTGTTCAGTGCTGGGATACTTCACAAAATTGTTGCCTTGTGAGACTGCTTACACTATAAAGACGAATGAAATACGAATGCAATACATAATAATCTGATCAAAGGAATATTCTCTTTAACCAAATTTGACGTGTCTAGTGAGGATGATTTTCTTGCATTGCTTTTGTCAAACAATTTCGACGAGACTTATATAATACAATCATTCCCTGTCCTTGCTGTAAACATGACTGAGCCCCTATACGCTGAGGACATATGTAAGGCTGAACACGGCTGTAGGTTGTCACCTGACTGGCCTTCCTTCATCTCTCATAGTGTGCGGGATGTAGCGGTTACGTATGGCGTGCACTATGGCGCGCCCGTAGCTGCTAGATTCTTGGTCAACGGCTGGAGAGCTTGGCGTGGCACTATATCCTTGTCAGGCCTCGATTTCTGGACCGGAACGCGCACGCTAGCCACCATACCCGTGTTTGGACAGACCTCCGGCTCCGTATCTTCCGTTTATGAACTCGCCCCTTTGGCAGAACACCCAGTAACAGCAACATCTGGTATAATTACTAGTTCAGCCCAGTATTCTTCGTCAACTCTGCGTGGGCTGCGCGCTTATTCCTCCTTACCTAATCTGGCTTCTGCCACTGCCATGGAATTGGGTACTATGCGGGCAAGCAGTACGGCTCTTGAGGCCGTACCTTCTGTCTCGAGTATCGCGTATGTTGAATACCCTGCTCAAACACCCTTCACTGAAAAACACCGCTTATACGCAAGATGTAACACTTCTTTACGAATTAGGTCGTTTTTCATTCCACAAGGTTACCTACGAATCTACGATCCATATCCTCTTGGAACCGGAGTAATGATTTTCCCGAAGATCATACAGATCGATCAGCGGCCCTAATGAGTATACAAACAACTTACATAAATATGAATGGTAGCTACCAAAAGCTTAACTAAGAAACCAAAAAGTACCCCGTTGGCCAGCCTTCAAGCAATAAATTATCAGGGTGTTGCTTTAACAAAACTCTGTATTACAATACAATCTAGGCTAGAGGCTTTAGAACAGGCTATCAATCACCAACAACAATTTATAGTGTGATTACTGACAGCTTTAAGAGACTGTACTAAAATACTTTTTTAGAAAATATTTTGTATTTTATATTGAAATACTTTTGTTTAATATCTTAGTATTTTATAAATACTTTTTCTAATAAAAAACAAATAAATAAATAAACGTTTTAAGAAGTTTTTGCTGGTAGAGCCTTCAGCAAATGATACCATTTTAGCCTCAGTATCACATTTTTAAAATGAAGTGGGTACCAAAAGAGCGTAAAGAATACGTAAAAGAACTTGTCCTGACTGAAACACGAAAAATAAATCAATGTGAAAAACAAAAGTCGGAGGCTTTGGACAATATAGGTGATGATATAAATAAAAAGTCAAAGGATGCATCTTATTACATGTTTTTAGAGGATTCTGATTCCTCTATTTCAAGTGGCGAAAACACTGGGTCTACTGCCAGCGCTGCTGACTTGAAAACACTGCAATACCTTTATCATAAAGATATAAGCCTAAAGAGCTTAAATATTTATCCTAATAAAATAAAATAAAAATCTTAAAATACAACACCTGTTTGCCGAGCTCTATCGAGCAAAGAGTTGCTTCACAGGGAAAAAGAAAAGAGAAAAGAAAACGTATGTATGTAGGTATGATCATGAGGCCACATCGAAGGAAAATGACTGATAATATGTTTGAAGAGCTGGTTTTACTTAAGTCTAACTTAAAATTAAAATAATTATCCTAGTGATCTACAGTGAGCGCTATAATAATAAAAAAACGTGTTCTTAGATAGATAGATAGATAGATGATTTATTAGCATCACAACACACATGCGCATAGACAGAAAAATTAGATTAAAATTAAAGAAAAGATACATAATTTCAACAATCAAATCTGCATATTGGCAACTAAATAATACTGGTTAAATTGCGTGTCACAGCGATGCAAGTAGGTAAAAGCTCAGCGTATAACTTTGCCCCGATGATGAAGCAAAACACTGGTTTTCAGCTGTCACCTGTAGACGCAAGGGCGCATTGACAAAATCGGCCGTGCCGTGATAAAAAGAAAGCATTAAAAACGAAAAACAAAATTGTTACAAAAATAAAAAAAGAACTTGGATATTGATGTCTGTATATAAAATATAAATGAATAAAATTAATTGCATTGATATTTAATAAAATTTTAATAATATAATTATAACTAGTATTTCGCCCTGGTGCGCGGGCTGCTGAAGCAGCCCGCGGGCATCGCCCTTTTGGGCTGTAAGTGGCGGATTTTGGGGAGTTGGACTGCAAATTGTGTGGGCAGTGTGGTGATGCGTAGTGAAAATGAATGCTCCATATTTTTTTCTTAAAACTGCTGGCTAATATTCAAATCATAGAGAAACTAATATACACGGTTTATTTTTAAGTAGGTATATCTAAAAATTTAATGAGTGTATCTCATCCCCATTCTAATCGAGTATGTACAGTTAAAAGTTTCAATCTCTTATTTAAAAGTTAAGGGGTGACTGACAGACTATTGCCCAGCCCAAACCACACCAAATTATTTTAAGTGGTAAATATTAAACATTATTCAAACCCTAAAGGGGTTAATGGGGTTCAAACTTTTTGGAAACAATATAAAATAGACATTACGACTTGAAATTTCGTAGGATAACTTCAATAGATAAACAAATGATCAAACATGTATTTCGTAAAGGAGGTCGCTAATCGCTCATACATTTCAGCCCATTTTATGTACCTGAGGTACATGTATACCAAAATGTAGGGAAAAATACGAGGATTTCAAAAATAATGTTATTTTAGTTCAATCTTTACTCAAAACTTAGAAATATATAATTAAAAGTGTGAACTGTCGTTACTTGTAAAACAATTAAATTATATGGCAATACTGGATATTCACTTTAAAGAACTGTCAAACAAAACGTCTTGAGTTCTTGAGAGACGTCATTCCGACTTCCGAGTTTAATAAAATCAACTTCAACTGACAATGACAACTGTTAACTTGACAGTTTATTCAAGTATCAAAGAGCTGAATGTTATGATATAATCTGTGTAATAGGTTCTATATCGAGTGCAATTTTCGTAATTTTTTCTCGTCTGTAAATAACCAGAAAAAATATTACTGGTATATTATTACTCAGGGTAATAAAGGGTATTTTTTTCCGCAGAGTGTACCTCGGTACATCATTTGGGCCATTTTTGGTGACATCCTTTCTGAAAATCAACCCCTTAAAGGGGTAAAAAGCCCAACTTCGATATGGATGTCGTTATTGAGGTTTTATGGGATGTTGATTGCGAAAATGGCATTTATTTTAGTGTTACATTTATTAAAAACTAACAGAAAATGGCAGACTGAAACGGGGGTTCAAATTTTTTATGGAAAAATAATACGGGTTCGGGAACAGGAATGAGAACGTGAACGGGAATTAATAATATTTTAAATATGAAAGTTTAATGTTTGGATATTTGTTACTCAATCACGTAAAACCGACTGAACGGATTAGGAATAGCACACAGATAGCTATATAGCCTGTGGTAAAACATGGATACTTTTTATCTCAGTCAAAGGTTTCATGGCGATTTTCCGAATGTCCACGCGGACGAAGTCGCGGGCAAAAGCTAGTATTTAATAATTGGTCAATATATTGAGGTTTGTTTATGTCTCAAAATTTTAAATGATTTATGGATTTAGAGCTCATTCAACGCCCCCGGTGTCTTTTGCCCCCATGGTGTTTGCCCCCGAGTTACATAGAAGTAATAATTTATTTCTTAGTGCAAATTCGGGGGCATATACTACGCCACTACGGGGGCAAAAGACACCGGGGGCGTAATCCACGAACCCGCGTATTCAAATGAGACTATCTTGTTTACCTACGTAAATCATGAAAAGAATGAATGTGTGCACGCATCTTACTATTTTTGTGAGTTTGCCGATTAATCAAGATTTTTTCCGATATTTTCGAAATATTATTTTTTTAATTTTTAACTTTTAACTGCACGTTTATATTCAGACACGTGGTCTGAATATAAACGTGGTCTGAATATATCTCTATTTCATTAAAGATATACCTACTTGAAAATTAACGGTGTAGTTACTATGTGAAAAATCAAATCAAATCAGGGAGTGCTAAGAATCCCTGGGTGCGGCTCGGCTACCATCAACCACGAAAACTGCACCTGGCAACCTACAAAACGCGCACACTGAGAACCGATACGAAGTTAACCGAGTTGGAAGAAGTTATTAGCAAGTTACACTGGGACATCATTGGTTTATTAAAGAGGCTGTCGAGCGGAATAAAGGCTCCTAATTGTTCGCGAGAGATCTGAAAACTGACAACGGTCGCATCATTTCATCGAAGCTGAGGGAGATCGAAAGTTTCTATGGGCAGTTATATTCCACACAGACACCTGTTGAAAGCAAGGTTAAGGACATTGTCGAGGGCAGAACGCTAAACGCTTGGAAAAGTGAGGTGATTTTGTTCTTTAAAAAGACTTCCCTCCTCTTAAAGAACTACAGACCCCTCTCACTGAGCCATGTTTATAAGTTGTTTTCGAGAGTCCTTACGAATTGTCTCGCTTGCAGGTTCGACCACACCCAACCTCCTCATCCATACGCTGCGGATGGTTATACAGAGGACCCAGGAGTATAACCTGCAACTTTGCTTGGCGGTCGTGGTCTTTGTGAAAGCATTTGATTCAATAGAAACCTGGGCGGTGCTGCGATCTCTTTAAAGTTTCCAATTGCACCACTACAGGTAAATCGAGGTGTTGAGGTACTTAAACGAAAATGCCACCATGTGGATCCGAGTACAGAACCAGAGAACAAATCCTATTCAATTGCAGAGAGGTCTGAGACAGGGAGTTGTTATAATTCCGAATCTGTTTACAGCTGCGTTGGAGGACATCTTTAAACTCTTAAGACTGGAAAGGACTTGGCATCAACATTAATGGCCAGTCCAAATACCTTCATTATGCCGATGATAAAATTCTTATGGCTGAGACCTTGGAAGACCTGAACGCAATGCTCGAAGATCTCCGTATTGCTTCCCAAAGAGTGGATCTCAGGATTAACATGGATAAGACGAAAATCATGTCGAATGCCCATGTAGTGCCTGCTCTAGTTCATGTTGGGATCGCTACACTTGAATTTGTTGACCATTACGTAAACCTTAGACAGGCAGTCCGGTTCAGTAAGTCCAACTTCGAGAAAGAGATTTCTCGTCGAACCCAATTCGGATGGGCAGCTTCGAAAAATCTTCGCATCCAATTTACCTCAGTGTCTCAAGACGAAAGTCTATGACCAGTGTGTGTGGCCAGTGATGACTTAGGGCCATACCTCACCGAGATGCCATGGCGACGTGGCCAGCGACGTTGCCAACTAATTCATATTGAGATGTATGACGTCTAACTCACTTGGCGACCGACTGGCGGCGTTGCCAAGTAGCCAGAGTAGCCAGAGTCGACCGCTCCGCATGCGGCGACTGGTGACGCTGGCTACCTGGCAACGCCGCCAGTTGTTTGCACGTGTTTGTATGCTCCGTCACTCACTCAGTCGCCAACCAGTCGCTGCGTTGAACGCACGTCGGTACTGAGAGCAAAATGTCGTTCGATACTGAGAGATTTATCATAGAAACTAGCGGCCGCCCGCGACTTCGTCTGCGTGGAAAGGTTTTTTTGCTATCCCTCGGGAACTATACTTTTTTTCGGGATGAAAGGTACCCTATGTCCTTCTCTGTATCCCTGAAAACATGTATGCAAAATTTCACGATGATCGGTTCAGTAGTCAGGACGTGAAGGCGTAACAAACAAACAAACAAACAAACAAACAAACAAACAAACGGACTTTCGCATTTATAATATTAGTAAGGATTGAAAATCGGCCGTGTTTATGGAACAACGGATTGAAAGAGTACTCTGACCGGAACTTGAAAATTAAATGTTGGGATGAAATGGTGAACATTTTTAAAGAAAAAGAAGATATGACAAATGAAGAAAAAAAGCAACTATGTAAGTGCAATGTTTTATTAATATTTTGTTAAACATATATATTTCTATCTTGCCATGGTAGTGGGTTATGATTAACAAAATAGTCTGCAAGTTTGTCTCGAACTGTTAATGCTGTTCTCCCTCCTCTATTACGATTCTGATCTGTAGCAGGTTCGAACCCCGTTACTACCAAAGTATCGTCATATGAATAGCCATCTCTAGAACGTACAAAATTATGCAAAATACAACATGTCTTAACAATCTTCTTTGCTAAATCTATATTAACATTCAGTGGCCTGTGGAATATCCTCCACTTATTAGATAATATACCAAATGTGCACTCGATATAACGGCGTGCTCTAGATAAACGATAGTTAAAAATTCTTTGTTTGTAACTGAGATTGTGTCCTCCGTAAGGTCTCATGAGGTTTTCGTGTAGTCCGAAAGCTTCATCTCCTACAATTGTATAAGGAATATTGTCACCATTTTCTATCAGTGGTTTGGCCTCAGGGATACTTAAAGAATTGCTCATGAGGTTAGTGTAAAAAGAGCTTTCCTTAAAAATCCCCGAATCGCTGCTTTTTCCATACGCTCCAACATCTATATACGTGAAATTATAATTAGCATCACATATTGCGAGTAGAACAATTGAAAAGTAATGTTTATAGTTGTAGTATAGTGATCCGGAATTTACTGGCTGAATTATTCTGATGTGTTTTCCGTCAATGGCACCAATGCAATGTGGGAAATTGGTGTTTTTTTTAAATCCTCTTGCAATGCTTTCCCAATCATTTTCTGTAGTAGGTAATATTATAAATTGTCTTTGATGTTTGCATATAGCGTCACACACTTCTCTAATTATTGTACATATTGTTGTATAACCGAGTCTGTAGTTGTAATATAGTTCCATAAATGTACAACCTGTTGCAAGATACCTGCAAAAAAAAATTATAAGTCTAACTTAAAATTTACTTTCAGCTGTTACATTACAAAGAAAGTGGAAGAGTATCCGCGGCTGCTTCACAAGGGAAATTGGCCGCCAAAAAAATGTTAAGTCTGGATCTGGCGGTGAATCACGTAAAAGTGAATATATCTTCTTTAAACAGCTGCAATTCTTAAAAAATGTTGTAGCTATAAAGGAACCTGAACACGTTGCTGATGAAGAACCTGCGGAGAACTCTGAACCAGATATACAGATGGTACAACGTAAAAAAAAGAGAACAAAGGCCACTACGTGTCCCGAAGATGATAAAATCCTTGAAACTCTACAGAGAAGCATCGAGACGAGGGAAAAATTTGACGAAAAAAATGATGACGAAGACAGGTTATTTATGTTGTCTTTGGTAGGTACATTAAAAAAAGTACCTCCAGAAAGAAAAATGGATACGAAAATGAAGATAATGTCTATACTCGACAACGCAACTAAGCCTGTATATTACCCCCAAAGCTCATGGTCGCAATCCCAACAAATGCAACAGTCTCCTTCAAGCTACCATCCTGGATATTCTACTCGTTCCGGAGGATCTGAAATGCCACACACCTTACATACACCTTTGTCGAATTTGTCAAATTACTCCGACGAATCGACCATTTTAGACATGTATGATTAAATTATAAATATATGCTTACCTCAATGTCACAAATAGTTTTTCTTCAGGACTTATAGATTTTCTTAATATTGTATCTTGTTTAGTTAAATCATTCCGACATAAACTCAATAATTCATCAAATGATGTTAGTGACATCCTCAGATAATTGAACATTTTTTCAGGGTATTTTCTTAAATCTTCATAGAGTTTGAGAAAAACACCGCTTTGATTTCGGTTTGATACAAACGGATGTACCCATATTTTATTATTTTTTCGTTTCATCTTTTTGCGACGCTGGTAATAATATAATAACAGTGCAGTTTCCACGTCCATTCCTGACTGTGTCGAGACAGAACTGAATGTATTGGCGACGCGATTGGGCGACTCAGTCTGGCGACGCAGGGACACCAGACGTAGCCATGGCAACGTCGCTGGCCACGTCGCCATGGCATCTCGGTGAGGTATGGCCCTTACGGTAGTGAAACGTGGTCGCTAACTATGGGTCTTATAAGAAGGCTCAAGGTCACTTAGCGTGCAATGGAGAGCCATGTTTGGCGTTTCCCTGCGTGATCGAATCAGAAATGAGGAGATCCGTAGGAGAACTAAAGTAACAGACATCACTCGAAGTATTGCTCAGCTGAAGTAGCAGTGGGCTGGACACGTAGCGAGAAGAACTACTTACTTGATGGAACTGAAACCAGTGGCGTCAACAACAACAAGTGGCACAAGATCGCCAAACGTCTTGGAGCAATATCTTTCCTTTAATTAGAAAAGGATATACCAGTGGATCAAAAACCGAAATTAAAATTTTTAGCATCTCGCGATTCGTTGGTGGTCGCAAAACCTTCGGTGATCTCTTTGTCCACCTCCTTAATGCTAAGATCAAAACCTAAAATATCTGTGGCTGGGTTCCAATCGTTCGGTCTATTTAGAGGCCCCACTTCCTAAGTCAAAACCTCCTGCCTTATGAATCATAATCACGTCTTTTGGTGGTTGTGGTTCAATGCCGCCTTTCCGATCCCGCAAGCAAAGTGCATTGATTTGTCATTACAGGCGAGATGTAACGATTTGATAGGGAACCTCCACGCTTTTCACGGATTTGAATCTGGACTTCCACTTTTAATATTTTTTCTAAGAGTTTTCTAGATCCAAATACTTTTTCATACATTATACTATACGCCTCTACAACTGCTCCTTTTCGGTAATAAGAATGTGGCGGTACCTGAAAAATAAACCTCATTTTCAATTCCAGAGTTGCTATTAGTATTATTTTTATAAACTTATTTAATTTTTTTTTTGACATTAAGTATTAATTAGAATTTGACATAGCTTTTGTAATGATACTGTTATTTTAATTCTGACATAGCTTCTGTAATGCTACTTACTGTCTTTTTTCAAATATTTGCACGCCATTTGCATATGGTAGACATGTAACGGTACAATTTAATTTTAAGACCATTGTTTTACCACATGTTTATGCAAATAAACAATTTGATTTGATTTTATTTGGCAAAATCTAATGGTTTTTGATAAAAATATTTAAAAATGACGCTATTTCTATTATTCCCGTTTTTGGGGTAAATCTCGAAAAGTACCATGAAGATGGGTATTAATGGGTTTATTTACAAAGTAAAACTCATTGCTATGTTGCATAAATCGTCGATACATGCCAACTTTCTCAAGTGTCGCAAACTGCCTCAAAATAGCCTTAAAATATTAAAAAAATATAAAATTTTAAAAATTGCCGCAACCGCGTCCGCCCTATTGATTTTTCTATTGGAAATAATTTTCCTATAGGTGTATTGCAGCATTCTACGTTCGATTTTATTTCTAACTTGCACCCAACCGCCCGCCGCTATAGGACTTGAAAAACGGTATCACAGAAATGACTTTTTCCTTAGCAGTTTGCAGGGTTTCCAGACATTGTCAACCAAAATACCAAAATGTCATTTGTATACAGACACTCGAAACTCTCACTAAAAATTCCAAAAAAGTAGTTGATTCACTTTTTTGCATTTTGGAGTAAATTTTGAAAATTACCCTAAAATCTGGTAAAATAATTCTTCCACTCTATGCATTGTATCCTACCTACAACTGTTCTAAAAACCTCAAAACGAACCAGTGTTGCCACCTTAACAAAAATCGACTTTAAAATGGCATGTTTTCGTACCTCAAACAAAATGGCCCCTACAACATGCGCAATCTTAAATTTTTAAAATTTTTCCTAGTTTGGTAAAAACAAAGTGTTCTTGTGGTGAAACGGTAACAATCTTTTTCTCAAACCAAGCAATACTTCAGAGCTGTGGCCCCGCGATTTGGGATCCAAAAAACTATTTTTTATAAAACTCTCCAGCGCGGCCGCCATTTTGTTTTTGTCATTTTTTTATTTTCAATGACAAAATGTAAGTATTAACAAAATCAGTTGCAAACAAGAAAACAAAAATGGTTCAAACTTTGCCGCAGCCGCCATTTTGTTTTTCCCAAATGTCATATTTTTTCCCCAGTTCGACTGGGGTTTTGCATATTTCCTCTAAACATCATTGGACCCTTTTTCACCTCCTTCTGGGAGAACAGTTATGTCTATCAGTGAGTCTCATACTCACTGATAGACATAAGTGGTAATTAAAAATGAATGTCTTGTCTTGTCTGAGGGCGTCCCACACTACGTTTGCCACTACGCGGTCTCCACTCAAGAACTCGTCTGCCCCAGCAGCCTTCGGTTCTATGGCTAATATGGCCGGCCCACTGCCACTTAAGCTTGCTAATCCAGTGGGCTGTGTCGATAACTTTATTTCTCTGTCGGATCACCTCGTTTCGGACCCGATCTCTTAGAGAAACTCCAAACAATAGCCCATTCCATAGTTCGCTGCGCGACTTTAAGTTTGTGAACCAGCCCTACAAAGAGTGTCCACGTTTCGGCTCCGTATGTCATGACAGGCAGGACGCACTGGTTGCAGACTTTCGTCTTTAGACTCTGTGGACTATGCGACTCAAAGACACGACGAAATTTCTTATAAGCCGCCCAGCCCAGCTATATCCTTCTGTTGGCCTCTGTCTCGAAGTTGTTTCTACCCAATTGCAATGTTTGCCCGAGGTAGACATATTTCGTAACAACCTCAAGAGGACTACCTTGTACTGCAATCGGTACTGCAATCGGTCCTGCAATTACATGTTCGTTAAACATAACCTTGGTTTTGTCCAAGTTCATCCGAAGACCGATGCGTAGAGAGGAATCAGCATATACAGGGTCACTGGAAATATGACGTATTCCTGCTAAGGGGTTATAGATGAGGTCAAAACAAATATTTTTTGTCATATAACTTTTTCTCAAAAATATAATAGTTGTTGAGTTAATTGAAATTAAGTACATTTTTACCAAAAGTACGTTTTCAGACACAAAAATTTAAAATAAAAGATAACTACTCATTCGATTCCGGATTTTTTACTATTTTGGGATAGAAAACAATCTGAGTGTTGATAATAAATAAAAAAAAATTCATGAAATACAGGTGTTTGTAAAAAAATCAATCCTTAAATGCATTTATTTTTTTATTTTTTTCAGATTTTTTAGAAATAGCATCAAATATCTTTAAAAAAATTCTAGTAACTAAGCGTGCAAAATATTTTAAAAACATCACCATCTATTCAGCTTTCAGTTGAGGTATAAAACTTAATAATAACTTAAATAAAAAATGAGAAATTAAGACTTAACTAAATAGCAGTCCCATTTCATGTAGCAAAAATTTCCAACTTCAAGCGCTTCGGTTCGGAGGTGGCCGTATTATCCTACTTATTCCATAAATGTGAAAGTTTGCTTATTTGTATGATTGTTAATCAATCACGCAAAACGGCTGAACGGATTTGGATGAAATTTGGCACACAGATAGTTTATAAGCCGGATTAAAACATATGAGGATACTATTATCTTGGTTAAGGGTTCCCTAGGGATTTTCTCGAATGTAAATGTGAATGCAGTCGCGGGCGGAAACTAGTTTGCCATAAATGGTCGTACTTACTAAAATACTTTCGTCCGAGTGAGTTTGAGACAGGATTATTTTCCGCCGATGAGTCAAAATTTTATACAAATTGTGTCACAAATAACCATGCATATCAGCTATTTTTAATGCCCCGCTGCTGGGGAACTGGCCTACCTTTTGGCTTGTGGATGGATAAAGCGGACGGGCCATACCCACCACGTGGACCCAATGTGGATTGGTCAGTGTTAACGACTGTAAATGCAGCCAGAACCAAGGGCTCAATGTAAGGTACATTGAGTTAACACCGACCAATCCGCATTGGGCCCACGTGGTGGGTTATGGCCCATCCGTTTCATCCCAAAAGGAAAGGAAGGCCTGTTCCCCAGCAGGGGTTATTAAAAATTGCTGATATGCATGGTTATTTTTGATGCTGTCTGTTTAAAATTTTGACTCATCGGCAGAAAATAATTCTGTTTCAAACTCACTCGGACGAAAGTATTTTTAGTAAGCACGATCATTTATGGCAAACTAGCTTCCGCCCGCGACTTTGTCCGCAATTACCTTCGAGAAAATCCCTAGGGAAACCTTAACCAAGATAATAGTATCCTCCTATGTTTAAATCCTGTTTATAAACTGTCTGTGTGCCAAATTTCATCCAAATCCGTTCAGTCGTTTTACGTGATTGATTAACAATCATCCAAACAAGCAAACTTTCACATTTATGATATAAGTAGAATAATACGGCCACCTTCGAAGCGCTTGAAGTAGGAAATTTTTGCTACATAAAATGGGACTGCTATTTAGTTAAGTCTTAATTTCTCATTTTTTATTTAAGTTATTATTAAGTTTTATACCTTCACTGAAAGCTGAATAGATGGTGATGTTTTTAAAATATTCTGCACGCTAAGTTACTAGGATTTTTTTAAAGATATTTGATGATATTTCAAAAAAATCTGAAAAAAAATAAAAAATAAATACATTTAAGGATTGATTTTTTTACAAACACCTGTATTTTATGATTTTTTTTTATTTATTATCAACACTCAGATTGTTTTCTATCCCAAAATAGTAAAAAATCCGGAATCGAATGAGTAGTTATCTGTTATTTTAAATTTTTGTGTCTGAAAACGTACTTTTGGTAAAAATGTACTTAATTTCAATTAACTCAAAAACTGTTAATTTTTTGAGAAAAAGTTATATGACAAAAAATATTTGTTTTGACCTCATCTATAACCCCTTAGCAGGAATACGTCATATTTCCAGTGACCCTGTATTGTAGATCTTGCAACGTTTCGGCCACAATGACGATGTCGTCCGCAAATCGCAAGTGTGATATGTATTTGCCGTTAATGTTAATACCGCGTCCTTTCCAGTCCAGCGTTCTAAACATATCCTCCAATGCATTTGTGAACAATTTGGGGGAGATTGAGGGGATATGATAACATCCCCTTGTCTCACACCTCGATGCAAGGGGATATGCTCAGTCTGCTGGTTCTGCAGTTGGACCGCCATGGTTGGGGCATTGTAAAGACATCTCAACACTTGGATATATCGCCAATTGACTTGGCATCGTTGCAGGGATTTTAAAACAGCCCAGGTTTCGACAGAATCAAATGCCTTCTCATAGTCCACAAATGCTAAGCTCAAAGGCTGATTATGCTCTTCGGACTTCTGTATAAGCTGCCGCACTCTGAAGATGTGGTCTATGGTGCCGTATCCTGCTCGAAACCCGGCCTGCTCCGGGGGTTGAAATTCATCGAGTCTTTGCACAAGGCGATTTGTGATGACTCTTGAAAACAGCTTGTAGACGTGGCTCAGGAGCGAATAGGGTCGGTAGTTCTTCAGTAAGCTCTTCTCTCCTTTTTTGAAGAACAGGACAACGATACTCCTACTCCACGGCTCCGGAGTTCTCCCATCAAAGAGAACGGCGTTAAAGATATTTTGGAGCTCCTTTAATACAGGTTTTCCGCCTACTTTCAGGAGTTCAGATGTAACTGGGGCTTTTCCGTTTTTAAGCTGTCTACGAGCCATCTTAATTTCACACAGGCTGATTTCAGCAAGTCTTCGGTAAAGTGGCGGGTCAATGTGGCTCGGGGTCCTCATTTTCGGGATCAAGTCGAGATGCATGCGAAGCGTACAACTGGCTATAGAAGTTTTCAATTTCCAAAAGAACCTCCGGCTTCGAAGCTACGACGACTCCACTGGCCGTAGTCAACTTTGTCAAGTGACTTCTCCCAAGAGACTGGACAAATACTTTCGATCCCCAGCGTGTATTGGAGCATCGGAGATCGTAGCGCACCAGGAGGTCTACTCCGAACGTCAATTGTCAAAGTTTCGGCCGATCAATTGGGCCATTTCCTACTCCGAAATACATTCGTTCCAAAGTTCGGTCCGACCGAACAATCAATGACGTTTCTCGTATCGGAGCTTACTCCGAACGCGCGTAACACGATCAAAGTTTCGAATTTGACATAAGATTTCTCGGGAGAACAGTGTCAAAATTCACGATAACAAATTAGGTGCCTTTTGTTCGTCGCAAGTCTCGGAAGTGAGAAATAGTTTCAATAAGGTGTGTTGAATACAAAATTAATGAGTGAAATTGTTGATGTGAAGTTATTATCTAGACAATTACAATTATATCTTAGTGAAAGCATTGGCAGCAAGACTTTTTTTTCTACGAGAGTGTCTTGAAGAAAACGTTTGGTACGCAGGAGACGCCGTCGACACTTAAGAGAGAGATTTGACCTGCATAAAATTTCCGACATTGAGTTTATTAATAACTATAGACTTAGTCGGGAATTGTTTCAAACTCTCTGTAGGGAGATAGTACCTACCTCTTTTGCGCCCGAAAAGGAATAGTCGCGGAATTGATCCCGTAGTCAAGGTATACTATAGTATTTATTATAAGTAGGTACTACGCAAAAACTTGCAAATGTAAATAAGCAATAAAATTAAATAAATTTGATATTTTGAGAATAGTTATTTTGAAGTATAATAACGATTTCGGGGCCGACATTTCTTTAGACTCCTTTAAATACACTATCAATGTTTAAAAGCGACACTTCGAATAAATTCCCGAATCTAACTGAATACAAACAAACTTCTAAACCGTAGAAAGTCATGTTTTTAACAAAAAATTGAGTCTTTGTACCATGAGAATAAGGGTTTATACAATCGTCCACTAAAATTTCACAGAACACACGAAACTACACTCAAAAACCACTTAAAACGTAGAACTATTAGGTACAATAATATTTTTAATTAAAGGTTAATAATTCCTTTCAATTCCAATAAACTTTTTTATTTACGACTTGTTTACAAAAACGCATCCTCCCATAGTATGTGAGCAAAGACATTCAGCAAACAGCCATGAGTATATTTTTTATCAAATTACGTAACAAATTAACATTTCAATCGCTTATACACCTTTATTAGTTCATGTTGGACGTAAGTTATAATATTTCATATATCATAAAAGCTTAAATAATTTAAAATATCAATATGAAAGTAAAACCGTAATCAACATGTAAGATTTTATAAATGACCGCACTATTCATTCGTTCATTGTTCTTTCACGATGATTGTCACGTGACTCCGATATAAACTCGCGAGTCCGATATGATTTCGGAGTAAGGTCGCGGCATAAACTTCGGTCGGGACTCGGTCGGGCCCGAAGATTTGAATGCGCGGTTTCGGAGTAGACCTCCAGTTTACCAATCTCTTTGTTGGGAGCCTGTTGTTCGGACGAACTGACAGGGACTTCACGTCGCTTCTTTATGAGCCTAAGAGTTTCTTCCGAAAACTTCTTCTTCAGCCTTTGCGCTGATTTTCGCAAAATTTTGTGCCCTCTTCCCTGAGTATTCCAACCACATTTTCGAGGGCCCGATTGACGTCAACAGCATTTGTGGTTTCCACGGCAACGAATTGGTTTTCCAGGTTCGACTGGAACGTTTCAGACCCTATGATGGTTTGGAGCAGGTTAGGACGGAGCCTGGACTTCATCAAGCGAGCGCGTTCAAGCTTAACCTGGATATTCAGAGAGCCTCGGACAAGTCGGTGATCGCTGCCTGTATTAAACTTATTGATCACGTCGTGATTCTGTACTTCCACTTTAGCGTTGAAGTCCCCCATAACAACGTTGAAGTATGCCTTGGTAGAGTTGGTAGTGAAGTGTAAGGCCTTGGATATGTCTCCAAACATATCTTTCACTTCATCGTCCGAGTAAGTCCGAGTGCGTAAACCTGCACAACCTTGAGGTTACCTCTCGGTTAGCTTGAACACGAGGTACGCAACTCTATTGGACACACTCGACACTTCTACATTGTTGTCGCAGAGGGCTTTATGTACCAGCAACCCTACGCCACCCTGTGATAGCTGGTCTCCCTCTCGGAAATACAGAAGGTGGCCCGATTCAATGGTCACAGTATCCTCCCCCTCTCTTCGGACTTCGCTGAGCCCAAGAATGTGCCACTTTATCCTTCCGAATTCCTCCTCGAGTTTCGCCAGGTGCTCGTCGATGTTTTATTGCGGCCTTCCGTAACCCGGGGATTCTTCGCAGCCCCTGTCCTGCCATTACTGTGACCACCGCCATGATCAGGAATAGCAGGGTGGCCGGGAACTGGGGGCCGTGGTCTGTTCTGTGTCGCCATTAGGAGGGTTTGCCCATAATTGCCACGCTGGGAATGCGGGTTGGCAATCACAGTGCATAGCTAATCGCACCGTTGTCACTGCTGCCTGCCACCGGTCGGTCGCCAGAGCCTCGTTCGTAAGCCAGCAGGGTGCACCGCGAGCAGGAGAAGTTGGCTTGGGCTCTGAATGATGTTATTTGGAGCCCCTTGCACCCACTTTTAATTTTTTTTTTTGTTTTCTAAATTTTAAATACTTTTTGGGGTATATTTAAAAAAATAACCCTGAAAATGAGTATTTATTTACAGAGCACAACTCCTTGAATATTTAAAAAAATGTATAAAATTTACAAAATGGCAGCCACCGCGTCCGCCATAAAGATTTTTCTATTGTTTATATTTTTTCTATATTAAGCAGCATTATACTGCTGCGTGCGATTACGTTTTGATTTTCTTTCTCACTTGCACCCAGCCGCCGCAATAGGACTTGAGAAAAAAAGGGTATCTCGAAAATGTCTTTTTCCTTAGCAGTTTCCAGGGTTGCCAGACGTTGTCAACCAAAATACCAAAAAGTCATTTGTATATAGACAATACATTAACCCTCATACCCGAAATTCCAAAAAAAGACGTTATTTCACATTTCTGCATTTTTGAATTGGGGTAAAAATATTCTGCCAGTCATAGATATTATATCAATACCTACAACTGTAGGCTGATTGTCTAACTTTTTTGCAATCAACGTTGACAGAAATCGCAGTGACATTGCTGATTTAGTAAGAACCAATGAGACAACTATCTTACGTAAAGCAGCAATGCAACTGCGATTTCAATCGATTTCAATCGAGAATTGTTAGCAACAGCCTTACGTAATTCGGGGTCTGGTTTATGAATATCATTATACCCTTTTTCACCACCTTCTGGGAGAACAATTAATTCAATTAGTGAGTGAGTCAGTCAGTATACTATGTGAGTGGTAATTGAACTATATAATTCTGGGTTTTCTGTGATTTTGTATGGCGGCCATTTTGCTTTTCCGCCATTTTGAATTTTTTTTCCTCGCTTCAGGCTCTGCTAAAAGTCTTGTACAACTTTAGTTTGAGCACCATCTACTTATACAGTACCATTTTGGCAGGCAGTACCCCGTCATGAGGATCTTGACCTGGACTTCCACTTTTAGTTTTTTTTCTGATAGTTTTCTAAATTCTGAATACTTTTTCCATACATTGTACCCCTCTACAACAGGCACCATCTTGATTTTTTTTAATTCCCAGTTTGGTAAAAATTGAGTGTTATTGTATCGAAACGGTAAAAATATAATTCTCAAACCAAGCAATACTTTAAAGCTGTGGCCCCGCGTTTTGCTGTCCAAAAATAGATCTTTTTCAAATTTTTTCGGCGCGGCCACCATTTTGTTCTTGATTTTTTTCCCATTTTTCTAAATCTTATATATCAAAATCTACCACTCTTTTAAGTTTGAACAAAATCTGTTGGAAAACAAATAGTTACAGTCCTCGCCACAACCGCCATTTTGTTTTTCCTAAATATCATAATTTTTCCCCAGTTCGATTGGGGTTTTGCACATTTTCCCCAAATTTCATTCTGCCTTTTTCCAGCTACTTCTGAGAGAACAATTATGTCTATCAATCAGTGAGTAAGTGGTATTTAATTTTTCCCCAGTTAGATTGGGGTATGGCACATTTTCCCCAAATGTCATTATAAACTTTTTCACCAACTTCTGGGAGAACAATTAATTCAATCAGTATGTGAATGGTAATCAAACTACATAATTCTGGGATTTCTGTAATTTTGTATGGGGGCCATTTTGCTTTACCGCCATTTTGAATTATTTTCCTTGCTTCAGGATTTGCTTAGAGTCCTTTACAACTTTAGTTTGAGCACCATCTACCTATGTTGTACCATTTTGGCAGGCAGTACCCCGTCATGAGGATCTTGACCTAGACTTCCACTTTTAATTTTTTTTCTGTTATTTTTCTAAATTTTAAATACATTTTCTTTTCATTGTACCCCTCTACAAACGCTCCTTTTTTGTAATAAAATATTTAATTCTGGGTATTCTGTAATTTTGTATGGCGGCCATTTTGATTTTCCGCCATTTTGAATTTTTTTTCCTCGCTTTAGGATCTGCTTAGAGTCTTGTACAACTTTAGTTTGAGCACCATCTACCTATGTAGTACCATTTTGGCGGGCAGTACCCCGTCATGAGGATCTTGACCTGGACTTCCACTTTTATTTTATTTTTCTGATAGTTTTCTAAATTCTGAATACTTTTTCCATACATTGTACCCTTCTACAAATGCTCCTTTTTGGTAAATAAAATGTGGCGGTACTTGGAAAATCAACCTACTTTCAATTTCAGTGTTGCCATCTTTTCGATATAAAAATAGTCAAATGTCATTAATATTGGCAAAATGTAATGGTTTTTGATAAAAAATATTTAAAAATGCCACTATTTCTATTTTTCACATTTTTGGGGTAAATCTCGAAAAGTACCCTGAAATTGGGTATTTTTTTTTACAGAGCATTATTCCTTAATACGTTGCATAATTCGTCAATACATGTCAACTTTCTCAGGCATCGCAAACTGCCTCAAAATAGCCTTACAATATTTAAAAAAGGTATAAAATTTACAAAATGGCCGCCACCGCGTCCGCCATATTGATTTTTCTTTAGTTCATATTTTTCCTATATTTTGCAGCATATACTGCGTGCAATGACGTTTTGATTTGCTTTCTCACTTGCACCCAGCCGCCGCAATAGGATTTGAAAAAAGGGTATCTCTAAAATGCCTTTTTCTTCAACAGGTTTCAGGGTTGCCAGACGTTGTCAACCAAAATACCAAAAAGTCATTTATATACAGACCATACACAAGACCTCATACTCAAAATTTAAAAAAAGTGGTTATTTCATTTTTTTGCATTTTTGGGTAAATCTCAAAAGTTACCCCGAAATGGGGTAAATATATTCTATTTATCAATACATTGTATCTACACCTACAGCCGTTCTATAAACCTCAAAACGTTCCGGTGTTGCCATCTGGAAGAAAATCGACTTTAAAAATGGCGTGTTTTCGTACCCCAAACAAAATGGCCTCCACAACAGGCGCCATCTTGAATTTTGAAAAAGTTTCCCCGATTAGTAAAATTTAAGGGTAATTGTGGTGAAACAGTAAAGTTTTTTTTTCTTAAATCAAACAACACTTCAGAGTTGTGGCCCCGCGGTTTGGGGTCCAAAAATCAAATTTTTCAAAACTGCCCAGCTCGGCCGCCATTTTGTTTTTTATTTTTTTTCTCATTCTGCTCAATTTTGAATGTCAAAATCTACCACTCTTATAAGTTTGAACAAAATCGGTTGGAAAACAAAAAAGTTACAAACTTCGCCACAGCCGCCATCTTGTTTTTCCCAAATGTCATAATTTTTCCCCAGTTCGATTGGGGTATCGAACATTTTCCCCGAACATTGTTATACCCTTTTCCACCTCCTTCTGGGAGAACAATCATGTCAATGAGTCAGTCAGTCAGTCAGTGAGTGGTAATCGAGCTATATATAGTATAATATAATAAATTTATTTAGTAGAGAAATATATAAAAATAAAAACATAATATAATCAATTAAATTAATAAAAATAAAATGATACCATTCAGGAAAAATAAATTAGGAGACCGCGACCAAAACGACTGCTAGTGCGTATAAGTACCTAAATTTTGCATTTCCAATAAGCCTAATTTTAAATGATTTTTGAATGTATATTTTGACGTCAATTGCCTTATTGGAGGGGGTATATTGTTCCAGCACTTGGTCGCTTGGTAGCGGAAACTGCCCGTGAAAGCCACAGTCTTATGCACATGAAATTCCAGTAGAGGTCGATTTGATCTGGGAATGCCTGGCCCATAATGAGTATGAAAGGAGCGAAATATCAATTTGCTGTAAAGATATTCTGGTTTTTTAAATTTCATAAGGTCAAACATAAGAACTGCAAGATGCAACCGTCTGCGTGACTCCATATTAAGAATAGAGGCTCTGTTTAAAAAAGGTGACACATGAGTACGAGGAGGGATATTAAAACAAAAACGGCCGCAAGCATTCTGAACACGCTGTATCATTCTTTTTGTTCCTGATAATAAACGAGGACCATACACTAAGTCGCCATAATTGAGTACCGATAAAATTAGTGATTCGCATAAGGCGATACGTGATTTTTCAGAAAGATAATTCCGGATCCTATAGAGAATTTTTAATCTGTAAAAACAATTTCTGACTAGACTCAATACATGATTTTCAAAGCGCAAATTGTGGTCAAACAGTATTCCCAAGTTCCTGGCTTCTTTCACACATTCAATATCAGAACCCAGAACTTGAAGCATAGGATTACAACAGCTGTAGATTTCCTCGGTTTGTTTTTTTGTACCTACAATCATAAATTTTGATTTCAATGGATTAAGAACCAGAGCATTGTTGGTTGACCAAGAAGCTATAGCATCTAGATCTTCGTTTACATTGCGCAGAGCATCAGATATTTTATCCGGACTTGCTGATATGTATAACTGAACATCATCAGCATAGCAATGGAACCTGCAATGTTTAATTACCGAAGGGAGATCTGCACTGTAAATAATAAATAAAAGTGGTCCAAGAATGGAACCCTGAGGGACACCACGATTAACCAACTTAGGTTGTGATGTTAAAATCGAGCCATCCGCTTTTTTAAGTTTGACTGATTGATAACGCTCACGTAGATAACTGTCGAAAAACCGTAGTGCATGAGGATCAACGCCATAGAATGAAAGTTTAGATAACAGGAGCGGAACGTTCAGACTTTCAAACGCACGAGAAAAATCGAGAAGCGTCAGCACTGTAGCCCGGCCCGCATCTTGATCCGCAAGCATATTATCAGTCACATCAAGGAGAGTCGTAACAGTACCTCGTTTCTTTCGAAAACCAGACTGAAAGGATGGTAATATATTATGAGCTTCAACATGGTGCAATAACTGTTCATAAATAGCCTTTTCTAAAATTTTCAAAAGAAACGGTAAAATACTAATAGGTCTAAGGTCTTTTAGTTCGTTCGGAGACTCAACCTTAGGTAACGGTGTCACCAACGCCATTTTCCACTTTTGAGGAACCACGCCAGATTCGATGGTCTTATTAATAATGTCCGTAATTGTAGACAGAGTACGGGGAAGAGATAGCAAGATCATATCTCTACTAATACTATCGCACCCAACTGCATTCGACTTTATGGACAATATATACTTTGAGATGTCTTCCATAGAGACAGAATTAAGTTTGAATGGGGGAGCCGCCGTGTCATGTCGATGAAATTCGAAATAAGTCAATTGAGAGAGGGGAACTTTATTGTTTCCAGGAATATTCAAAAAGTGATCATTGATAACATCGGCATCACCCATACAATCAGGAAGACCTTCACTCTTGTCAGGCTTGACCAAAATTTTTTCTTTTACATTTTTCCAGAATCTTTTGGAATTGTTTACATTAGAATTGATTAAGTGATTATAATAAACCCTTTTCTCATTATCAGTACTTTTAATTACTATATTTTTTAGGTCTCTGTAATACTGCCCATCAACATCCGACTTTGATTTACGGTATTTATTACGAGCCTCATCTCGCAGACTAATCATAAACTTAATCATGTCAGTTACCCAAGGCAGATTATAATTCGGTTTGATTTTCGCAGTTACAAGAGGAGCATGCTTATCCATTAGAGACAGTATGAGTGAATTAAAACGATCCACCATGCTTTCCACAGACGGCTGCTCAGAGACAGACTCCCAGTCGAGAGCGTCGAGATCCTCATTAAATTTATCAGAGTCAATTCGTTTAATAGGTCTGTAAGTAACATATCTTGACGGTGGTTTATCCTTTTTTAGCAAAACAGTTAAGTTAATCATTCCGTGACCCAGGGGCCCAGAAATGTTAGATACTGTTACATTTCGAGTCTTGCAATTTGTGCACACAAGGTCGATCAAAGTTTGACCGTCTATAGAGAAGTGAGTAGGTTCACTAACGACCTGCCGAAGATCTAAACTTCCTAAGAAATCATTTACTTTTAAAACGTTACTATTATTAGCGTTATTTAGCAAATTAATATTGAAGTCGCCCATGAGAACTATATAGTCATACTGTACAAAACTTGAGATAGTATCCGTCAGAGCATCAATAAATTCATCAACATTCAGCCACTGAGGCCTATATGCCGTTCCTATTATTACTCGGAAACCATTTACTTGTGTAGACAGCCACAGTTGCTCAATGCCCACATGAGGATGCTTTATGAACCGTACACGCAAATCCTGCTTAACATAAAAAGCAACACCGCCGCCCCTTCCTCTACACATGCTGCGAGGACGTGGTACATTGCGCAGTCTGTAGCCTTACAAAAGCATTTGTGTTTTTATAAAGTATTTATAAAATACCTATTCTGTGTCTAGTAATTAAAATACCTTTCCAGAAAGTATTTTGTATCTGGTATCTGAAATACTTAATTTGAAAGTATTTGTATCTTGTATTCCAAATACTTTGCACGGGGTATTTTGTACATCACTATAAACGAGTTGGTTAGATTCACTATTGTTCCTAGTGTATGCGGAGGGTTTCCAATCATATACCATCACAATATGTACGTTCGAGCCGAGTCTGACCTGCTAGCACCCTTCATAGGATTGTAACTATGTTGTTATACTTTATAACAACATAGTTACAATCCTATGAAGGGTGAATGATATGGGTGGTGAGTTAGGTAGGTATAAGATTGCACAGAAAAAGTAAAATTGATGAATTTTGTGTGGATTTGGTTTATTTATGTTTTTATTTTAGTTCACATTAAGTTTTCCGGAGATATTCATATTCATATTCATATATATTTATTGCAAGTCACTCACATGTTTAACAATATGACATATTATTATATTGTAGGTACACAACATAAGTGACACCCTGTAAGGGCGTAGCAATGTTTTTTAAGTTTTACATTAAGAAACTTATTATTATTGTTAAACTTAAATATTTAATTTTAACAACCTATAATTTAATATTCACATTTTAAAACTATATGTAACACTTCAGTAAAATTTATAACATTAAAAAAATATAGGTACACTAAAATATAGGGATTACAAAATAATGTCAACATAAAACTTTCACCTTGACTTCGCTTACATATTTTTTTCTTCAAAAAATTCGGACATACTGTAGTAACATTTATTTATAAGATATTCTTTCAGCTTCTTTTCAAAATTAATATTTTTTTCTAATGTTTTAATGTTGTTGGGAATATGATTGTGTATTTTAATTAACATAGAGTGCGGAGAGTCTGAAATTAGTTTTAAATTTGAGAACGGTAGTTTAAGTTAGGCATGTCGATTTTAAATCGATTCATCGTAGAATCGATTTTTTAAGGTCCTAAAATCGATTTTTTAAATCGATCTGAAACACTGAATCGATTCAATGAATCGATCCAAGAATCTCGGAATCGAACCGATTCACATCTTTAATGTTAGAGATCTAGAAATTGGCGAGGTTTACCGGTTTTCAAACAGAGGAAGACAACAATACTAAAAAAAATTGGCTGTACGGATTTAAATTATTTTGTCTGCCCTATGACAGGTGAATTAAAAAAAGATTAAAACAGTGTTGCTAATTTAGGTAGCATGTTATATGCTAAAGGCAGATTTTATTTCTGTCTAGCATATTATTTTATCGTTTAGCACAAAGCATATTTTTTAGCATATCATAATATAATGGACAGCAAGCAGCAGGTCAGACTTATTCAATCGATTTGAACTTAAAACTTACTTATTTTGAAGTTGCAATTCAAATGGAAAAAATACACAGTTTTGTAAGTGTAGCAATGTGTACCATAGTAATAACTAATATTTTTTTGTTTAGTTTTGTTGCCGGACCTACCAATAGTGTCAAGCTATCGCTAGGTGCTGTTATTATTACTTATTATCGGATTTACTAGGTACTTTAAAAAAATCGATTAATCGTAAATCGATTCCACGGCGGACGATTTAATCGAAGATCGATTCTACTGCATTCGATTCGAATCGATCCAAAAATCGATAATTTTTTTCATGAATCGACATGCCTAGTTTAAGTTTATTTTGATATCGGTTATTTCGTCGTATTAATGTAAGTGGCGTGTATAATTCTGGGTGTTTCCTAACGAATTTACAGGCCTCAAAGATATATAAACATGTGAGGGTCAGTATATTAAGTTTTTTGAAGTACGGTCTACAGGAGTCTGTTTGTTCTATGTTGGTTAATATTCTGATACATTTTTTTTGAAGGACAAATATGTCGTGGGCATTTGTAGAGTTTCCCCATAGTATAATGCCATATGCCAGTCTTGAATGTGCAAATGCATAATATGCAGAAAGAGCGGTCTTCAAGTTTGTATTACGTTTTAACTGTCTAAGTGCGTATATGAAACATGATAGCTTACATAATAGTTTTTGGATTTGAGGTTTCCAGTTTATAAATGTGTCTAGTTCTACTCCTAGCATGTTTACTGAATCTACATTTTCTAAGTTGTTGGTCTTGTATTGATAGTTAATATCTAATCCAGTTTTCTGGTAAGGTCTAAATTGTATTAATTTTGTTTTTTTAATATTCAGCTCTAGGTTATTACGCTCGAGCCATTGTATTGTAGAGTCTAATAGTTTGTCTAAATCTGATTTGAGTGTTTGAGATTCAGCGTGATTGATAAAAGTTACTCCTATAATTATTTTGACTTGAGATATAGTTTTATTATGAATAGGGTTTTTTTTTTCTTTTTTTGTAGTCCTTAAGTTTAATTTTGTAGTTATGGTATTTTGTTCAAAATTAAGTAATGTAGCAGGTAGTCCGGTAGGGAGCGCCGCGGTAGCGAATATCAAGGTATTTGTTACTTGCAACTACTGTAATATATTAAATATGTTACAAACTATAGAATAACGAGAGACGGTTTTACTACCAGTCCCAGGGCCGTGTGTGAGCGTCCGCTGATGCTGGTATTAAACCCGAAGCCCCGAAGGTTGTGAGTGAGGGTTGTGATATAATAATATAATGTTATCGTCACGTCCTAAATAGACGTGATAATATCGAGAAAAATATTTCCCCGAAACCTTCCCGTAGCACGAACTTTAGAATAGTTATAAGTATATACGATGTAATTATGAGAGTAATATAAGAACATTCAACACATGACTGTTTTATTCTGGACTACACCATAAGACCCTCGCAATCCTCGCATGGCGACCGGGACTATGTCAGCGCCGCGAGATCGAAAGTCCACAAGAAACTGCGAAAATAAGTTCCGCGCCGCCGCCGGTCTACAAAAAGAAGTTATAAGAAAGCTGCTGTAAGTCAAACATATTTTTATCCACTGCGATGGCTACATTTTTGGGAGCCAGTCTCAGATGTCGGCAGAGCCGTTGGGACGGTGGTACTTCTCAGAGATAGCAGAACGGTTCGACGGGCGAGTGAACCAGCCAGCACAATAACGTCTACATAAAATACAACGTCTACTGATCCGTGGTGTGTGTGTGAGTGTTTTTTTTTTGTGTGTTCATGGCAAGATTGTGGGAACTATGGAGTGATATTGTAAAGACTATTATTATAATTAAGTACATAGTTACCTAAGTTAATTTACAGATTTGTATGAAAAAGAATATTTTTTACAGACCACTGCCAAAAAAGACGTTGACGTCGAAAAGCGGGAACACCAAGTGAAGGTTGCTGGGCGCAGCCACAAAGCCAAGCAACAACTCGTCGTCGGCGCCGCCAGAGATGCGATGAGGTCTTAAACTCTTTTATATTGTAGTGTACCTACTGCGTAGTGTACCTACATAAATAGATACATACCTCTAGTATAAGCATACGTTGTGACGTAGCATATACGCACATTGTATTTTTAGTTTATAAGTCAGTGGTTCTATGGAGTCAGACTAATTCAGTAGCGCGTTCAGCTGCGCACTAAATAAATGCACTTAACTAGAACATGCATTTACATGCCCTTTGGGGGGTCACCAGTGTCACCACGTGTCAACATCCCATATAATTTGGCACACCTTCCCCTCACTATTCATTCACCATCAACCCATCACATCATTGCCAAAAAGGATTCGCTAAGTCCTACGCGAAAGTGCATAAATATTTTTTTAACAAGTGAACAGTGAACTTTTAAATTCATTCAAAATGACAACCCCTAGTGCGGACAAAAAATTACTGTAGTTCCTGAGGGCACTTCAACCAGCAACTCCTCGAGCAGTGCTATCACGATCAACTCGAGATTAGCTGAGTTTTGGACCCAGACACCAAGGTTCTGATTCCATCAGTTTGAGGCGATTACGGATCCCCAAAAAGCAGGTAACACAACACAATTGTATCAGTTCGTTATAGCTAAGTTGGGGCGAGACGAGTTAGGGCAAGTAAGCGATATTTTTGAGAACCCTCCGGAACGTAACAAGTATCAAACATTAAAATCATGATTAATATCGGCCTACGAGGAATCAGAAACCAAACAACTACAAAAACTATTAACGGAGATCGCGCTAGGAGATAGTACACCGTCGCAACTCCTACGCAAAATGAATGAACTCGGACGAAACAAGGTCCCCGAGGAAACAATTAGGCTTTTATGGACCGCGCGCCTGCCGGACACGGCACGCGCGGTCATCACAGCATGTAATGTAGACCTAGATGCCACAGCAGTAGCCGATAAAATCATGGAGACGACGCGCCAGACAGACATATTAACCGTTAATAGACCGTCTACATCACAATCAATAGATCAGAGCCTAGATACTTGTCCCTTAGTATCGCGGAAGTCAACAAAAAGATTTTACAGAATACGCACTGCGATGCACCGCGTCAATCGCGGCAACCGCACCGTGGTAGCGATAAGCACCACACATTCAAGTCGCCATTAGGGCCATTTCAACATATGGTCAAAAAACATTAACTTTAGACCTTGGTCTAAGACACCCATTTCGCTGGACATTTATTCTTGCAAACGTAGAAAAATCAATCATCGGTGCCGACTTTCTGGCCGAAAACCACCTGACAGTGAACTTACATAGAAATTGGTAAACAATTTTTTTATTATTATGACTATTAAATTCTAGCATTGCTGGCTGCAAGCTGCTTCATTTAGGGCATTAATGAAAACATATTAGCAATAATATATATTGTAAGCCTGTCTTATATCTTATATCTGAAATATCTGAAAACTTACAACCAGGGAGTTGTGCTTCACCGAACTCATTTGAATCCAATTCAAACCAAACTGTTCAACAAGGCACAAGCCAATATAACGCGAGCGGGGAGGAAAGCAACGAAATCCAGATGCAGCCCCTTAGGCTGCAGATCGACGACGGCGCAGCAGTCAGTCAGCCAGTCGTAATCAGCACGGTCACAATCAGCAGGATAACTATAAAACTCCGCCGCATCTTACTGTTCATATTTATTTCGATTCTATTAATAAATTTAATTTTAATCGTTATGTTAGTATTCAAATAAAAATTATATATATGTCGTAGGATAATTTGATACTTCGAATCTTCGCGAAAATCCTAGAGGTTTTGCGAAAACGCGGATAATTAGACATAGGCGAAAAATTATCAAATCTTACTGGACCAAGTCAGGATTTTTGCGAAATTACTCGTTACTATAGCAATATTGCGAAACGAAACGCTGGCTGTTATGAAATAAGAACGCTGATTGGTCGGTCAGCGCGTTCAATAAGAGATCGTCTCTGATTGGTTGACGTCTTAAATGTCAATCATTTGTTGCCGCACGTTATTTGTTTACGTTTGTGTCTGAGTTAAATTGCAGAAGTGTTTTGTTTTTTATCGTAAATAGTGTACCTACTTGGACTTAAATAAAGTGGTAAATAAAAGTGCTACACGGATGTAGTGTCATATATCATAAAAGTCTTAGTCAACCACTCAACAACAACAATGCTTTCGAGATTGGTTTAGCGGTGTTTTGTTTGTCATTGTGTTAAAAGTGGACTATAAGATTGGACTTGAACTAAAAAACGGTGTGAATAGGAGGTTTGGTTTTCATATAATTATGACAGATTCGACAGAGAATGATGTTCAACCTTCAGCAGAATCGGAGAATTTGGAGGTTATCTCCGATAAAGACAAATTTTACATAGAGTTAAGAAAGTTTTACGATAATAGAGTTGACGGTACAACTAAACCAGAATGGACTAAAGAACGCGTAAATGCTGTAATAAATTCAATTGAACAATTTAACACTGCAAGTGTACTTAAGCAACCAAAAACACAATAACAGTATAGAAATGCAAAAAAATAGGACGTGATGAGTGTAGGTGAAGAAAAACTTCTGATACTGAGAAGAAAGGATCTTAACTCTCCTGTTGTACAAGTACCTTCAACAGATATGTATTATGATATTCTTCTGCAGGCGCACATATCAACTGGGCATGGAGGACGCGACAAACTGATATATAACCTAAAGCAACAATATGTGATACCGGTACCGATTATGATATTGTTCCTCAACTTGTGTAAGATCTGTCTGAATAAAAAAAGTTGCCCAAAAACAGGAATTGTTGTACGCCCCATAATTTCTCAAGACTTTAACAAACGTGGGCAGGTAGATTTAATTGATCTCCAGTCAACTCCTAGCCACAATTACAAATGGATTTTAAACTATCAAGACCACCTCACTAAGTTTTGCTTTCTGAGACCTTTAACCAGTAAAAAAGCAACTGAAGTAGCCATGGCTCTTTTAAAAATATTCTTAGAAGTGGGTGCGCCAATGATTTTACAGAGTGATAATGGCAAGGAATTTACTGCCAGCATAATAAAAGAGCAAATCACATTGTGGCCTGCATGCAAGATAGTGAATGGACGTCCCCGACATCCTCAAAGTCAAGGTTTGTTTGCAAGTTTTGCACTATCCCGCTTACCGCTATGCATTTTTCTTTCACCCAAAGGTTGCCTGGTAGAGATTGCTACCTTAGCAATAAGGCCACCTATGTTGTACTGTCTTTTGTTGTTATCTGTTGTTTTGTATTTTTTTTATGTGCAATTTATTATATCCTAAAAAAGAATCTCTTTTTTAGGATCAGGATGTTGAGAACATGTTGCGTTCCTGGATGTCCGACAATAACTCAACTGAATGGTCACTGGGATGCTATTTCGTTCAGTTCCAGAAAAAATCTTCGCATCATCGCACAATAGGACGTTCACCATACAAAGCCTTGTTTGGTCACGATCCTGTAATTGGCCTGTCTTCAACTTATTTGCCTAGAGATACATTGTCAAAATTAGAAAATGAAGAAGACTTACAACAGGTTTTAATTAATGAAAATCCTCCTCGCACTGAAGATATTCAAGATGAGCGAAATGCTGCTGTTGTTGAAAATGCAATCCTTTCCTGTGAGCAGCTTTCTAACGAAACCACAAATCAGTATGTTTCCACTGATCAAAAAATGACTACCCGAACACAAACTTCAACACAATCTACCCCTCTTTCATCTATGACACAATATAAAAAAGAAGAAATGATTATCGATCTGAGTAATAAAGCGGACAAATTTGTAGTAGCCGCCGATTCTGCAAATAACATTACAGTTTTAGAAGATGTAATAATTGTCCCAGCAAGTACAACAAAAACGATCTGTCTTGATAACAATATCGCTATAAATGACACAAATTCCCACACAAATGTACAACAACAACATTCCAATAATATTGTTGCTACTGAAGTTAAATGTTGTATTTGCCAAATTACCACATCCGATTCACTCAAATGTTCAAAATGCCAACAAGTGATTCACGGCGCATGTGGAGTGTCTGAAGTTAGAGAAGGTAGTAGTTCTTCTAATGTTAAATGTAACTTATGCTGGCAAGAAGATTCCATTAAGAAAGAAAGAACAAGTTCGCATAAAAATTTAAAAAGAGCAGCTGCGACTATGTGTACTACATCCAACAAAAAATTTAAAGAAATAGATGTAGGTGCTACAATTTTGGTTGATGTTCCGAAGTACGATCGTGCACCCTTAGATAACAAAAACATTACAGGACGAGTAATTGATAAGAAGAATGGTTTGTTTCAAGTTGGTACCTCCGTTGGTATAATTAAAGATTGGCTATCAAGAAACGCACTTCAAATATCTCCAGGAGCTCAATTTACAGGCCCCGTTCCCGAGGTAGTATTACCTATTCGTGGTATTTCCTCACAACTATCACCATTCGGCGGACAAGGGTTTAAGCAATGTCATTGCAAGAAATCAAGCAAACAATGTTCCTCAAATAAGTGTGCTTGTAAAAAGCACGGTTTGCTTTGTAATTCCAAATGTCATAAATCTTTGAATTGCTGTAACAAGTAAAGTCTTACTAATAATTTCATATTACTATTTATTATAAATTCATATATTACTCCAATGTTACAGGTCCATGCAACTCAGCGTAAGTTTCACATTAGTGACGTATTTAATTATCTTTTGTTCTGTGATTATTCGCTTTTCAAATTTTTTTCTAGTTATCTTTTAATTTTTGCTTACTATTAACAAAATAAAAATAAAAATATATATTAAGCATTATGTCATGTTATAAATACATAATTGTGTTTAGGTCTTTGAATAAGTCTATTTTTTCCAATTTTTGCTAATTCAATAATAATTTGTTGTAGTTATTTTGTTCACTATAAGTGAACCAGAATGTGATAATAATTTTGCCTCAATATATCTTAAGTTTAGCTGTATAAGAGAAGAGAAGGCTGATGAATGAGTGATTTTATCTCAAGACTTTAATTCACAAGACTGATCAATTCCATTGTTGCACTATTAAACTAATTGTTTACCTAACCTGTTTCATCCAATTTACTGATTATGGATTACACCCTAAAATTGGATCAGTTTTTTTTACGACTGAGATCTCCTATTGTCTGTAGAAAACAACATACATACTAAAATTTTCAATAAAAAGTTTATAAAAATCAATTTAGTGATTTTCCTTTCTCACCTATTCTAAACCTTCATAGCTCTATGATACAATACTTGAAGTTCATCATCGGCAAACTAGGAACCAATCAGAAGTCAGCCAGCAAAATTGTAGCCAATCAGTGTTGAGCACATCAAATCTTACTAGAACGACGAGTATTTTCGCAAAAATCCTGACTTTGTCCAGTACGATTTGATAATTTTTCGCCTATGTCTAATTATCCGCGTTTTCGCAAAACCCCTAGAATTTTCGCGATTTATCAAATCATCCTACGACATATACAGAGTATTTGATACCTTATAAAGCCGAATATGGTAGATAGGGACTAGTAATCGGTTGGTTGCACAATTAGCTATAATATTTATTGTAAGCCTGTCTTACATTATACATTGTACAACTATTTGTTATCCCTAATAAAATAAAATAAACGAGGTGTAAGAAGCGAGTAGCTGAAAGGAATGGATTGGACGGGCCCAGAGGCCGAGAGCTCAGCGATGGGGGGTGTAGGGGGGCTTAGGGGGGGATACAGTAGTAGGTTAAGTTAGATAGAACGTAGAAACTGCCCAAGCAGGACTTGTTCCTTAAAATCATTCGAAGTGCCCCTTTCCCCAAAACCTTGTTTTATGTGTAAAAATCTGACAAAACCCATAAAACTTAAAAAATCATAACTCGAAAACGGTGCATTACCTTTTCATGGGAGTGGTACCGGGGGCGATGGAGTCCCCCTCTCTGCCTCCGCCTGCTAAACGATACTAAATTTTTCCCTGAAGAAATAATCATAGCACAAAAGGTGCGAATAACGCCAGTACTAGTGAAGTGGTGATGCATTTTAAGCTCTATGGAACAATATTTTTCGCAATGTTCATAAGGTGGCATTAATTTCCGTATACCTTTGCATAAGAAAATGTCGTGAAAATACTCGTAGCTGGATGGATAATACCTAGAATCAATCAGAGCCATTTGAAAAGTGGCTGATAACGTAAGCGGTACAGTGCAAACCCCGCAGCAGGTCGTTTACTCGTCAGGATAATATTACGAGAAATATAATGAGGAAGAATTTCTTTTTTTTAGTTGGTTATTGTCACGAGAGGGGGCCAGGTGAGCCCTAAAGGGTGTTATTTTATTATTGCAGACTAGCCTCTCGGACATATACTTTCTATTTTTTAATTTTTTAACGTGATTTATTTTTTTGTGTGATTCCGCAAAATGTAAGAATAAAGTATTGTAGAGTAAGTAGAGTGATAAGCAGTGGATCGGAGTAGGTAGATTATTCGTCAAACCCTCAACGGACCTCGGCGAAGAAATAACAAGAAAAAGTGAATATTATGTTAATTATTTTGTTAATTTAATAATGTTAATTTTTCACGAACCAAACTCATACCCTTATATTTAAGACTATTACTGCTCTACAGAGGAAGACGATTTGTCGGAATACGAGGAAAGTTCCTGCCCTTCGGACACAGCCATTTTGGGTAGTGACAACGGGTATCAAAACCTCCTGGGACCTCGATCAAGAAAATCAAGACACGGACCCAGAGTTAGACTTCGAGGACAACATTCCGCCACTGGCAAGATACTGCGAAGCCTGCACACGTTATCACGTTTGCCAACCTGAGATATGAAAAGAACATTATTTTTAAACTTGTAGGTACTAAATAGATTTCACCACCGTCTTTGATTCCATACTCTTTATTTATATTGTTGTTTGTTACAAACAATCATACATTTATATTTCTGTGCATATCTTATAGGTACTTAATTGCATTTATATTAAGAAAATTATTTTTAATAGAATTTCTGTGTATACCTTATAAGTTACTATTTCTTTTTATGAAGGACAAAAATCCAACGACGTCAAATATGTCAACGCCAAATATTTCAAATTCTTTTGTCAGTATCGACACCCCAACTAACAATTTTACGTCGTACAATGGTCGTACAAACGTTATCTTATTACCACTGGTCGCAAAAGATAGGTCACACTTACGTTATAATAACGTTTGCTCAACGCGAAAAGGGCCCCATTTATACGACCTACATTGTCGTTTAATGGTCATACAAAAGTCACAAGATTACCTCTTTCATCGTACAGTAGTCGCATCAAAACTTTACAACGACTCTTTCGTTATATTGTGGTCATACAGATGCTTTTTAATGACTAAAACGTTGTATATGAGTCAAGTAACAACACTTGTACGACTGATTTTTAATGTTTGTCAGTGACTCGTGTTTGTGGTTATGTTTCGAGATCTGAGTGCAAAATAAATCTATTACAAGGAAATAGAAGGTGAGTATTACATAACTTTCATATCTTGCCAACTGTGTCTGTCTCTTATACCGTTTAGTTCGTCTGGGAATTAAAGTTTTATGATAATATACCTATGTAAATACAATTAATATTTTCATGCCCCTTCGTAGTTTTGCGTTTGAAACATATTTTTTTTATTAATACAATTTTGTTGTTTTATTTAAATGTCAGCCATGTTAATTTTGTCGCACACTAATCTCTATATGACGTTTTAAAGACAAAAAGTCATTTTAAGGTTATTTGAAGACTAAGTTAAGCCGCCATTTTGTTAAACGTCGTTTAAAAGTCGAAACTTGACTCCAATGCGACTACAAGTCGTACAGACGTTTTGGCTGAATCTTTAATATAACGTCGTATAGTTTAAGTCGTGCCGACGTTACTATGACCAGTTTATTACGACATATTAGTCACACGACTAAAAAGTTAGATTTAAGACGTCTGTATGACCTAGCAGTCATCTCATTACTATTGTGAGACTGCTATCCGACTTAAAGTCGTACAAGTCAGAACTTATATGACGTTTTTGCTTGTTGGGACACTACACACTCTTAAGATTTATCAAAACTTTGAGTATTGACACAACGGAATACGAGGAAAGTTCCTGCCCTTCAGATACAGCCGCTTTGGGTAGTGACACAACGGAATACGAGGAAAGTTTCTGCCCCTCGGACACAGCCGCTTTGGGTAGTGGACACAACAGAATACGAGGAAAGTTCCTGCCCTTCGGACACAGTAGTTTTGGTTTGGGTAGTGACACCGAGTATCAAAACCTCCTGGGACCAGAGAATCAAGAGGAAAATCAAGACTCCGACCCAGAGTTAGACTTCGAGGACAACATCCCGCCTCTGGAAAGATACTGCGAAGCCTGCAGACGTTATCACATTTGCCAACCTGAGATATGATAAAAACATCTTTTTTAAATTTACTGTAAGTACTAAATAGATTTCACCGCCATATACTCTTTCTTTATTGTTGGTTGTTACATACAAACATACATACAATTATATTTCTGCGTATAGTTTATAAGTTACTATTTTTTAATGACGGACGAAAATCCAACGACGTCAAATATGTCAACGCCAAATATTCCAAATTCTTTTGACAGTATCGACACACTTTTGCGACGGAAATCGCGATGATTTGAGCTCTTGGTACTTTTACTTACTCTTGGGCTTTTGCCTTAGCCGACAAAAGCCAGAATAATGTTTTGCTTGCGTTCGTTCAGAACCAACTCACTGATCGTGCACAAGCAACTTGTAGCAAAACTATATTTTTCAAATGGAAGATGCGGAGGATTTTCTCAAGTCTTAGGTTCAGTAATAAAAAACACGAAACTCATTTATTAATGGAACTTCAAAACTGTAAGCAGATACATAGTGAAAATGTTACTCAATAAATTCATGAACCAGAAACTTGTTTGAAGAGACTTCGTTCGATAAAAC
The DNA here is from genome assembly GCA_943789525.1 of Agriphila geniculea. NCBI lineage: Eukaryota > Metazoa > Arthropoda > Insecta > Lepidoptera > Crambidae > Agriphila > Agriphila geniculea. The sequence goes on from OX038891.1 coordinate 12,668,124, forward strand.
AATCATGAGCTGATTCTATACTATTACCTGGTCAGATAGCTAGTACTAATCAATTAGCTCTCCAGACTTTTCTATTAGAAATAAATCCCCAAATATCACAAATGTTAGGATCTAGAGAACCACAAACATTAAATGATGCCATTGCACTGAAAGAAGAAAAATTCAACTTCTATTACAAAATTCAAAAGTAAAAATGTAACATTTTTAATAATTCAGGACATACGAACTTCCAATGTAAGCGCAATAATATTCCTCATAATTATTATAAAAATCAATCTGCAAATCCTTATTAGAGAGTTTTCCATATAAATACAAAAAGTAATAATGCTTTCTTCTGCAATTATTGCGAGAAACTTGGACATCTTATTGAAAATTATTTTAAACGGCCAGAAAAGAGAAATAAAAATCAACCTCAATATAAACGAAAAAATACTGATAATGTTAAAACGAAAACGATGAATCAAAATTAATTTAATCATTTAGACTCCATGGGACTTACGGACGAAGCCGACTCCGTGGGTCTGAATCAATTATTGGAGGCGATGAAAATAATATTTTCAATTCAAGTAATATAATTTCTATTAAAATTCCAATAGATGAAAGTAGAAATAAACCTTATTTTACGTTCCTTATTAACATGCAGCTAGTGTACCAGCTCAAACCCTACAACTTTGTAAAGCAGATATGCAACATTGTTGCTAATCACTAAATTACTAATCAGTAATGAAAGATCAAATGTCAACTCGCCAATTAAATATTTATCAAGTGTTTTTCATATGCCGCTATCATCTCCTCAAATTGCGAAAATATGTTACTGTGCAACTACTAACACAATGGTAAGCATTGTATTCACATCTCTTATTTATTTAAGTTAATAAGTTAATACTTAGAATTAACTAAGCTAATAATTAGTTAGTTAATACTTATTTTTTCTAAGTTAATTAGGGAGATAATTCTCCCTTACACTGTATAGAGGTCTCTTAACCCCCAAATTATTGTATCAATTCCTTTGTATGTTATTTTCGGAGATACTTAATTAAACTCGTATTCTCTGAAAAACAATTAGGAAACAAGATAATGTAAACTCGATAACGAACTGTAGTAGCTATTCGTTATCCTCCATCCATTAAAATATTGTAGTCCTAAATATTACATCGAATATTAGTTTCAATAAAACAATTTAATTTGTCAAGAAAAGTTTTATTCAAGAAGGGGAATACCTGGGAACATTCGTCTACCTACAGTCTCAATCTGAAAATAAAGGGTTATCCTGCAATCCCAAAGACTGGAGATATCAATTGGTGTCAGAAGTGTAGGATTATTCGACTTTTGGGAAACCAAAAGGTGATTTCCAAATCTTTGTGAATAACACCCAATTGCCATTTTCAAAAGACGATACGAGGAGTACAATTACAATCTCGGACAGTGAAGACTCTTCATACTTGGATAGTTGTTCAACTTCAGTTAACAGCGGGTCATCGACGTCACTTGAGTCATCGCCAGCAGCAAGAGAAGCGTTGCCACCACTAGAACCTCTAAGACGGTATTCGCCGCTGACATTGCCAGTAGCCGCCCGAAACACCCCTCCGACGCTGGAACTTGGACCAACGGCGATACGACCACAACAATTTATACTTTTAGTTCTATAAGTTACCCAATTTGTCATTTAATTTTATTTTTGTGTTCATCTTGTGTTCTTTTAATTCTAATTTTGTGACTTTGTGTTCTCTATAATTCTTCAAATAATCAATTTAAATTCAATTCCTTAAATGTGTACTATCAAAATGTAAGAGGTATGCGTACTAAAACAAATGACATTTATAATAATATACTTTTGAGTAGTTATGATATAATAGTATTCACAGAAACGTGGCTTAATGATACAATAGCAAACAGCGAGTTTATCGACGATCGTTATAATGTATATAGGCGAGACCGTCAGCTTTGCAATAGTGCCAAGGTAGATGGAGGAGGTGTTTTGATTGCGGTGTCACGAGATATCAAATCAAGACGAATGATTCAATGGGAAAGTGATTGTGAGGATATTTGGGTATCTGTACAACTGTTGGTAAATGGCATTGAGAGGAGGATTGGAATTTGTGGGGTTTACCTTCCTCCTCCAGCTAAATTGGACACTTTAAGTAACTTTGTCAACTCTGTCAATCGGAATATGTGTTATGTTGACGATGTTGTGATACTGGGTGATTTTAACCAGAGTTCCATCTCCTGGACTCTCTCTGACGATGGCGTTCATACAAAGCCATCCAATTATAACAATCCTTTGGGCTTTCGTTGGATTGATTTCATAGCATTCAATAATTTGCATCAAGTAAATAATATACGTAATGTTAATGATAATGCATTAGACTTGATTCTAACTAATTTGCCAGCTGTTTCGGTGGTTCAACCTCTAGAACTCCTGTCGAGATTGGACAAATTACACCCTAACCTGCTCTTAACAATTCATTTTCCCAATGCTGAAAACTATTTGTTACCAAATCCTCGCAATGACTACAACTTTTTTAAAGCAAATTTTGTTGAAATATGTAACGAATTACGTAACGTAGATTGGCTTGAGATTTTAAATAATGAAAACAATATTAATGATATGGTTCTGAAATTTTATGGTATTTTATTAGAGGTTATTGAAAGATTGGTACCGAAGCACATCAAGAAACGTCCTAACTATCCTACATGGTATAAATATCCTCTTATCAGGCTTCTATCTGAGAAGAACAAACTGCGTCAAATATATCGTAAATACGGGAACCCACGTGATAAACATGAGTTTAACATAGCCCGCGGGATTCTGGCTCCGACCGCCGTTGAGTAAACAGCAAAACCACGTGCGCTCCGTAGTTAAAAATTCAAAATAGTGGGTTTTTCTCAACGTATCAAGACGCACGATACGTCAAAAGTTGCGCGCTGACGAGGCGCATCCGGTGGTGAAAAGTGCTCAAAAATTGGATCACAGTGCGAAGTAGAAATTAGTGAAAAGTGAAAGTTTTATCAAAAAGTGCAAAATTTTCGTCAGTTTTTTGCCCACTGCGTCCAAGTCTTTTGAGACGCGTGGGATCTGAAAGTGTCGACGTGTGCGCCTCAGCGAGCTCCATCTAGCGGTGCAACTTGCCGATTTTTACCGGCAATAGTTGCTTAAATATCTGCATTTTTCAACCTAACCTCTTGCCACGAGGTCAGTCTTCCCGGTGCGGCCGGGTGACGAAGAGGACAACATCTAAAGGAGCGCAGTACCACGAGGCCCTCGACACTTCGAGCATCGCCGCCGGACACATAGAAGCTGAGTTTTTTCATCTTAAAGTTTCAAAAAATTATAACTTAAAATTTTTGTAATACTTAAATTTTTCTTAAATTTTATATATTTAGTACCTATTAGGCTCCACTATACAAAATTAAAATTTTCAAAATCGGTTTAGTACTTTCTGAGTTATAATTTTTTGAAGTTAGGGGTGGAAACTTCCCCCCTAAATTGTACTTCTATTTCTGACTTTATTTTAATTCTGTTTTTTGTGCATTGTGCTGTTTGCTGTGTACTATTTTTAGGTTTTTAGTTTGTATTTTTAGGACACTTATTGCGGGAGATATTCAAAATTTTAGGTTTAAATTTTACTTAGTGTTTTAGGGTAGGAACTTAGGGGGCTGAAGGGTCCATATTTGTTTAGGACACCTCCTCGGACATCCAGGAAGCCCAAACACCAGGGGCCTAGGGCTAAAGTTAAGGATTTACCCGATTGGCGGCCATTTTGTTTTTATTTACCCTAATCGGGTAAATTTTTAGATTGCCCGTATCTTTAAAGTCCTTGGACTTAGAGAGCCGGGATTTTCGGTTTAGGGGGGGGTATTAGACCATCTTTCGGGCCCCGGGCAAATTTCCCCGAAATTCCATATTATTGGAATTTCGCGATTCCACGCCGTGGAAGGGGTAGCCCTTAATCCCCCACCCTCCCAGAGAAAACCCCGGGTCTCTAGGACCAATAGTTTAGCCGTAGGATTTATTCCAAAATTTTTTGGAATCGTTTTGGAATTTTTTGGAATTGCCATATCTCCCGCAATATAGGTCCTAGCGAGTTGGCGTCTTAGGTTAGGGTGTTTGTTATTTCCCTCCCCACCCCTTCCCATCCTCAAAAGCCCAAAATTCCAAACTTGAACCTTGCCCCTACCCCTAGCGATCGCGCGAGCTAGAGCTCGCCAGGGCACTCCACCCGCCCCAAACCCGGGGTTTCTAGCCCCAATAGCGGCGGAGATACGTTCCTTCAAAGTTGGCGTCCGCCATCTTGGACGCCATTTTGAAAAACTTTGGAAGGTCGTACCTCCTAAACTATTTGGGCTACAGGGCTGGGGATTTTTCCGTAGAGGCTGCCGGAGAGACCTCTTTTCACCTGGTAGGGTAATTTTACCCTATCGCCACCTAAAATTATACTTTTAGGTGACCCCACCATCTGATAGGTCTCCGGCCCCTCTATGGGAATATCCAAAGTCCCAGTTCTAGGAGACCAATAGTTTCTGAGTTACGGGCAATTTACCCGAATAGGGTACGATTTACCCGAAATTTACCCTTGGGATAACTCCGAAACTATTGGTCCTAGAGAAACGGGCTTGGTACCAAATTGTAGGGCTTTTTAAGGCCCACAATAGCCCCCTAGGACGCAACTCGGTCGGAGCCGCCGTTGCGGCCGCCATTTTGTTTTTGTGTAAATTTATTATAACTTTGCGAGGAAAATTCGCAAAAATACCTAGTTTTTACTGGAGGGTGTATTTAGCCACCCCCCTTGATCTTGTTAGGTAATAGAGACGTAGAGTCACTTTTGTGACTCTACCTACCAAAATTAACTTTTTTGACTTTTTATTTAAATTTCTTATAAAAATTGGTTTTTGGACAAAAAATCTTTTGACAAAATTAGACTGCGCTGGCCGCTTAAATTTTGGACGGTTATATAACTTATATACACCCCTATATATACACCTTTATACATTTTTATATACACTTTACACTCGGACGAACTTCTCCCCCTATACATTTGGCACTATACTGGGAAGATGGCTTTTGTTCACACCCCAGTTGGTAAGCCAGGGACCAGGAAACCGGTAACCCCACCATCGTCGCCAAACAATTCATCCAGGCTGAAAATTGGGAACCGAGACGCGGTTGAGACCTTCATGGGTCGTCCAGGAGTACAACCCAAATCCAAAGAGTGGATGAAAATCTTTGAAAACCACTCGGACGAGTTTGTTAATTTTGGCATCAGTGACATCCTCTACGAGATGATGCTCGCCACCGAGAGTATCCCTGTCAAAATTAAGGAGTACCCCCAAATGAGACGGGACATAAAGGAGTTTTTGGAATTGAAGGCGGGCCGCTTAACTGTTTGCTGTTTTGAATTAAACAGTCGCTTCAATGAGTTAAGAGAGGAAGCTAAAACACCTCAAGCTCAAGCACCGTCACCCTCTGCTGCCGAAATCGAATGCAAGGACATTAAAGCCAAGATCGAGCAATTGGCGGTGCAGATGACTGCCATCAAGGGACTCATCGGGAGCGAAAAATATGGGGTCAAGAAGCAGATAGACGACCAGACCAAGGTGCTTGCAAAGTCGATATCTGAGCTTCAGACTACTCGGCACCCCACCACCACCACACAAACGGCAACAACAACATCTAGCCGCGACATACAAATGGTGATGGACAAACTCGCCGATATCGAGACCAGCCTGGGGGACGTCACCTATGGAGTGAACACCACCAACAAAAACGTCTGTGCTTCTCATGAATTCATGAAAGCTCACATTCCAGACATGACCACTTCAGTCAACTCCATCACCAGGCAGGTCGATGAAGTCAAGGAAACGCTCGAGAAAATGGACGGTCGCCAGGATAGGATTAGTAAGAACATCATCACTACCTATGAAGAAATAGGAGAGGTTAGAAGCTCACTTGACACCATCACCAGTCAGGTCAATGCTACTGAAAGCAAAGTAGACCTGATAAACCAAGATCAGGTCAAAGAAAAACTAGGAGAGCTGGGGCAACTGTTAGCAGAAGCGAAGATTGGACAGGCAGCCCAACAGCCAACGGTCCCGATTCCGAGCCATCAGCTCACGTATGCAGCCGTTGCCGCAGCTCCCAAACCTCGACCACCACCGGCGCTTCACTCCGTAGTAGTGACCTCCGACAACGCTGAGGAAACCAGCGGGGAGGTCCTCGAAAGAGTGAGGCGAGCGGTGGACGCCACAAATGAAGGTCGAAAAATTGATAAGATCCGGAAGGCAAAGAACCAGAAGGTGATCATTGGTTGTCGCGACAGAAAGGAGCTGGATCAGGTGGTAAACCAAATTGGGAATAAAGACGCCAAATTGCAAGTCACGCGTATTAAAAATAAAGACCCGCTTGTAATCATAAAAGACGTCATACAAAGTCATGACCTTGATGACAATGCTCTGATTCAAGCAATATACAAACAGAATCCGTACATTGAACGAGAGGCGAAAGAAGACGGTAACCCATCACTCTCAATAAAGTATAAGAAAAGGACCAAAAATCCCAAAGCATCGCACATCATCATCCAAGTCACTCCAAGTATTTGGCATAAAATGATGGAGGTTGGTGTACTCCACATAGACCTCCAGCGGGTCAAGGTGGAGGACCAATCCCCATTGATACAATGCACGCGCTGTTTAGCATATGGCCATGGCAGGAAATACTGCACTCAGAGTGCAGACAGATGCAGTCACTGCGGGGGTCCGCATCTGCGTGTCAACTGTGAAGTTTGGCTCGCAAGATCGGACCCGGAGTGCTGCAACTGTGTGCACGCAGGACATAAAATCACAAACCACAATGCTTACAGCGAAGAGTGCGAAGTGCGGAAGAAATGGGACTACTTGGCCAGACTAACAACATCATATTACACTGAATAGTCAAAGGCAATAACACCTAGCCTATTACACTCCACCTTACACATAATGCTACAAATTAAATTTGTAATTTAAATTGCATGCATGAAAACCCTAACACCATATAAAATTGAAATACATATATTGCAATATATGAATTTTGATAAAAATTTTCTCCAACAAAATTATAAAATAATTAGGCCACAAAATTAAACGAATCAATTAGACAAAATAAATAACAAAATTTTTACCGATAACATAACTAAGATGTATAAACCAGTCTTTAAAATTTAAGAAAGAATAAGAAATAGGATAGTGCTATATATTAATGAATATATACAAACTGCCTAGTAAATGAGAAAGTAAATAATAATAAATAGATACACAATAGATACGTCAACAAAACAATTATAACAAAATTTTAAAATAGATTCCAATAAATATAAATATTGAATAATAATATAAACAAATATAGTAACAAAATTTGACTTAAAATTTTAATGTACAACTTAACAGTGGAGTGGATGTAAGGATAAATGTTAACAGTCTGTATAGAAAATTAAGAATAAGAATCAGGATAGAAATATATATCATTAGCATATATATACACCTACCTAGTAAATAAGAACTAAATGTAAACACAGATATATCAAATTGTGTAATAGATGTAAGAATTGTAACATGTAATTAAATAGGAATTAGTGTTATAAGAGATAATGGAAATAGTTAACATATAGTATATGTAAGTTTAAGGATAATTGTTTATAAAGAAAATTGTAAACAAGATTACAAATAATGTAAAATAAGCCCTTTAGCTATAAAACGTGTACGGTAATAATTTATAGAACTTGGTTGTAACATGTAGGAAATAAGAATACACTGTATACAAAATTTTGGGAATTAGTTAATAGTTGATATTGTTAAATAAAAAGAATACAATATGTTAAATAGATAAGTAGAAATATAACATAAGATAAATGTTGCTATTAGAGAATAAGTCCAAAACAGAGAATAATGTCTCAAGAAATTAAATTAATAAAGAAATAGCATGTAGTCAATAAGGAGAGAAAATTGTAAAACATATGAGAAAAAATGTGTGTGACCTTAATTTCCCCTGTCTTAAATAGAAATAGTACTATAAAGTATATAGTCAGGCGGGCATCCCACCCGTTAAAGAATAAAAGATGATGGATGATAGAAAGATAAAGTATGTAGCATGAAAGTACGAGAAGCATGAAAAGCGAGAACTTGTATGAATGAGGATATTCGATGTACAAAGGCCCGGACCTGAGTCTGGGGAGAAGTGAAAAAAAAAAAAAAAAAAAACATAGCCCGCGATCGGTGTCATAAATTACATAACCGGTATCTGAGCGAGTATAGATGTAATGTTGAGATGAATATAAAACGCGACCCTAGGGCATTTTGGTCATATATCAAACAGAAACGACAAAATGGATCTTCATTTCCTACTGTAATGCATTTGAATGCCACTACAGCGGACGATGGGCCTGATATCGCCAATCTGTTTGCAACTCAGTTTTCGTCTGTATTTGCGAAAGGTAGCAGTGTTGGTATTGATTCTAATGCACTGACCGTTGATGGCTTGGGAACTATCCGTATAACCGAAAGACATGTGCTCAAAAAATTAAAAGGAATTAATATAACTAAAGGTTCAGGCCCTGACGCACTACATCCCATGTTTGTCAAGCGATGCGCTTCGGTACTAGCCCTGCCCTTGTCGATCATCTTCAACCACTCCTTGCAGACCGGTGTTTTCCCCGACGAATGGAAGAAAGCAAAGGTTGTCCCCATTTATAAGAAAGGTGATATCAGCAATGTGGAAAATTATAGACCGATCTCAGTCCTATCTTGTTTTGCTAAGATATTTGAGTCCATAATAGCACCATTCCTTACACGGCATTTACAACCTTCTATTTCAGCTAGTCAACATGGATTTTGCCACAAGCGCTCGGCGACGTCTAATCTGGTATCGTTTATGTCTGATGTTTCTTGCGTTTTGGACCGTGGTGGTGAAATGCACGCGATATACACCGACCTTAAAAATGCCTTTGATAAGGTTAGCCATTCACTTCTTATTCAAAAGTTAAAACTTTGCGGTGTTCATGGATCTCTAGTACAATGGTTCACATCCTACCATGAGAGCAGAGCGCAGTCAGTTGTTATTAATGGTTACAGATCAAATGTTTACATATCTACTTCCGGTGTACCCCAGGGTTCTGTTCTTGGTCCCATTCTTTTTAACTTGTACATCAATGATATACAGTTAGCTATAAAACATTGCAAGTTTCTGTTATTCGCGGACGACCTCAAGCTTTATCGCAGGGTGGAGTCTAAAGCAGATTGTGAGCTTATTCAAAATGATTTAAATAGCTTGTGCCGGTGGTGTACTAATAATAACATGACTCTTAATGTCAGTAAATGCAGTAGTATAGTGTTCACAAGAAAAATACATCCATGCGACTTTACTTACAAACTGAATGGCACAGACATAACAGCGGTAAGCGAGATTCGTGATTTGGGGGTACTGCTGGATAGTAAATTAAACTTCCACTCACACATCAATAATGTTGTAAAAAAATCCGCCCAAATTTTGGGATTCTTGAAACGGAATACTTCTTTTCTCCGTTCACCGGCTACAAAAATTATGCTTTTCAACTCCCTCGTTCGATGCAGGTTGGAATTTGCGTGTCCAGTCTGGAATCCACAGTATGCTGTATCCTCCCAACGTTTAGAGTCTATCCAAAGGGCCTTTACTAGGCATCTGTCCTTCTTTGCCAGTGGTATTTCATCAAGATCTCCATACACTTTCAGACGGTCCTTTTTTAAGATGGAATCACTTCGCGATCGCCGCACCAAACTAGACATGACATTCCTGCATGGTATTGTTAACAGCAGAATAGATTGCGCTGGTATTTTTGAACAGGTTGGTTTGACTGTGCCATATAATTACCCGCGAAAGGCTATAAGTTCAATATTTAGAGTTCCCTGTTGTCGGACTAATATCGGGCACCATTCGCCTCTGGTGCGAACGTGCAAGACCTATAATGAATTATGTGCTAAATATACGGATCTTGATGTGTTTCATGACACTCTTTCCTCGTTTAAAGATAAGTTGTCTACCTGTTTACAATGACATATATTTTTTATTAACATTACTATTAATACCATTCTGTTTTTTTTTTATCTCAAATGAATTATATTTATTGTAATTTTACCAATTTTATTTTATTTTATTGACTTGATTTTAATTTATTGATTTTATTTTATTTTATTGTCCAAATTTTAATCTATTGATTTGATTTTAATTAATTGATGTTTTTTTTATTTATTGATTTGATTCTATTTATTGATTTGATTTTAATTTATTGATTTGATTTAATTTTATGGTTGGATTGATTGTTTTTAATTTATTTTATTCCTCTGAACTTCTTTTTTTAACAACAATAATTTTTACTTTTTTATAACATACGTACTAATTTTATGACTTAACTTTGTAATCTCTTTTGAATTGATTTTAAATTAATAATATTTCTTGATTTTTGTTAATATTCTACTTATTGTGATGTGTGAATAATAATTTCATTGAATTTATAGTGATGATGATCAATTATTGTATTTTGTCGACACTTATAATTGTTGTATTTACAGGTATATAGCATAAGTTTAGTCTATAGAACAGTTTATTGTTAATACAATGTTAGTGTTGCTTAAATAAACAAATAAACAAATAAATTAAACAAATTTTAGACTAAAATGACTGAAGAAAATTGGACCTTTACCTTCTGTTAAAATTTTAAATACTTTCATTATATTGGACACGTTAGAAAGATTCACAAAAACATATGATGGTAATCGTGATGATTTAAGTTCTTGGTTAGCCAATTGTGATAGAGCATTTACACTTGCAGACCGATCATAAAAAAATATTCTGTTCACGTTTGTACAAAACCAACTAACAAATAGAGCGCAATCAACTTGTAGTAACACAATATTTCCTCGTTAGGAAGATCTTAAGGAATGTTTAAAGTCACGTTTCGGTAATAAAAAGCATAAGACGCATCTATTGTTCCAACTCCAGAATTGTAAGCAACTACAAAATGAAAGTGTTTCTCAATACATATATAAAATTGAAACTTGCTTAAAACGACTTTAAAGTTCTATTAAACTATCTTGTGTTGAACCTACCTTATTACTAGGAAAGATAGCTAGTACCAATCAATTAGCGCTTCAGACACTATTACTACCGTCAACTGTGGCATCTTTACTTTCCTTGAGCAACTTTACCACAGCATACATTACGCTGCATACTATGGAATATTTTTTTATCTGTTACAGCCAGTGCAAATTTTGCCGCATTGGTAGATTTTGTGATAAATTGTGGTATCACAAAAAGTTTTTTAAGCTAGCAACATCGGTAACTGTCAAGTAGTGTGACTTCTAATTTCATGTGGTCAATTGTGCTCGCTGCGGCAACAAAGAAAAATTTGTGTTTATTACAGAAAATCGGCGTGTAGGTAAGTGATTTATGGCGAGTTGTATTGGGTATTTACTTTTTTAAGTATATTTCAATTATACTAAATACTAAATAATATACTAGAAAAAATACGACTCGCACCAGATCAATACTCAGACGGGAATCGAACCCGCGACCTTTGGATATCCGGTCCAATGCTCTGACCGCTGAGCTACCGAGTCACTAGTGACATCGTCGAATTTTTCCTAGTATATCCTAAACTCTTACGCTGTAAGCCAGCGTTATTTCACCAATGTGAGGAATTACCTCGACATTCAATTGAAATATCTTTCCAGATATTTTAACAATTGATTAAGATGAAATAGCTATATAATTTTTAAATTTGAGATTTTTGCATTTACAGTGCTATTTTTAAACAATACTAAATAATATACTAGAAAAAATACGACTCGCACCAGATCAATACTCAGACGGGAATCGAACCCGCGACCTTTGGATATCCGGTCCAATGCTCTGACCGCTGAGCTACCGAGTCACTAGTGACATCGTCGAATTTTTCCTAGTATATCCTAAACTCTTACGCTGTAAGCCAGCGTTATTTCACCAATGTGAGGAATTACCTCGACATTCAATTGAAATATCTTTCCAGATATTTTAACAATTGATTAAGATGAAATAGCTATATAATTTTTAAATTTGAGATTTTTGCATTTACAGTGCTATTTTTAAACAATACTAAATAATATACTAGAAAAAATACGACTCGCACCAGATCAATACTCAGACGGGAATCGAACCCGCGACCTTTGGATATCCGGTCCAATGCTCTGACCGCTGAGCTACCGAGTCACTAGTGACATCGTCGAATTTTTCCTAGTATATCCTAAACTCTTACGCTGTAAGCCAGCGTTATTTCACCAATGTGAGGAATTACCTCGACATTCAATTGAAATATCTTTCCAGATATTTTAACAATTGATTAAGATGAAATAGCTATATAATTTTTAAATTTGAGATTTTTGCATTTACAGTGCTATTTTTAAACAATACTAAATAATATACTAGAAAAAATACGACTCGCACCAGATCAATACTCAGACGGGAATCGAACCCGCGACCTTTGGATATCCGGTCCAATGCTCTGACCGCTGAGCTACCTAATGTAATAACGTTTGAATCATTTCAATCGGTCCAGCCGTCTTCGAGTAATCGGTGTACATACAAAAAACAAAAAAAAAAAAAAAAAAAAACGGGTCGAATTGAGTACCTCCCTCCTTTTGAAGTCGGTAAAAAGCGCCGTGTATGATCAGAGTATGATAAATAACTGTAAAATAGGTCATGGCGACTAGGGCTCCTCTTTAGCTTACCATCAGGCTTAGTGGAGCCAAAATACTGTGCTTATAAAAAAAAAACCTAAACCTAGGTACCTAACTACCTATGGTGCTAAATATTTCATACTATATTGCAGGTCTTTTCAAGATGCCACCAGGAAAATACATTCCAAAAAAAAGAAATAGGAGACGTTTAGGAGCTCGTAATTACAAAAATTATTCTGAAGAAATGCTGTTATTAGCTGTTGACCTAGTAAAAAACAAAAATACAAGCTCGTATGAAGCTGAGAAGCAATTTGGGATACCCAGACGGACAATTGAAAAGAGAGTGAAGAATCTTCACTCTGATAAACCTGGCCCCCGTTTCCGTTTAAATCAAGAAGAAGAGAATAAAATTATCAAAGTACTCATTGCGGCAGGTGATTTCGGATGTACACTATCACGTTTGGACTTAAAGTTGGCAGTGTACGATTACCTGAAAAAAAATAATAAAACATATGTATTCGACGAAAAGGTTCCTGGCGATTGGTGGATCAAAAACTTTTTAGAACGTCATAAAGACAAATTGACTTTGAGGTCTGTGCAAAATATTACAAAGGCACGAGCAGAAAAAACCTTAGATGAATTTAAAGATTATTTCAGGAATCTAGAAATTTCTGTTCAAAATCTGCCCCCTAAAAACATTATGAATTATGATGAGACCAACGTCTCTGATGACCCAGGCTCCACGAAGTGTATTTTTCGCCGGGGCGTTAAGTATCCCGAAAGGATCTTAAACCATTCCAAAGGATGTATATCCATTATGTTTGCGGGAACTGCTGATGGTGATCTTCTTCCACCATACGTGGTATATAAGTCTGAAAATTTATGGACGGAGTGGTGTAAAGATGGGCCGGAAGGAGCACGTTACAATCGCAACAAAAGCGGTTGGTTTGATTCTGTTATATTCTTGGATTGGTTCACGAATATAGTAATTCCCTGGGCTAAACAATTGGAAGGACCGAAACTAGTTATAGGTGATAACTTATCCAGCCATCTTAACTCAGATGTGGTTGAAATGTGTGAGGTTTATCAAATTCGTTTCGTGTTTTTGCCTCCTAGGTCAACACAACTTACTCAGCCATTAGATGTTGCCTTTTTCGGGCCATTGAAAAAGTCTTGGCGGAAAATTCTTCTGCAATATAAAACAGAAAATCCCAAGCAGGTATCGCTAAATAAAAGCCACTTTCCTCTTTTATTGAAGCAGTTGATGGATGCTGCTAATATAAAAAAGCAAAATTTGGTGAGCGGCTTTAAAACAACGGGTATATACCCATTCAATCCTTACGAGGTATATAAAAAATTGCCCGAATACGAAGATGAAATAAAATACGATGTTGACCAAACACTACTCGATTACCTCAAAGAGAATAAATATCCCAATCCAATAAAAAGAGGAAAAAACACCAAAATAACTGTGCCAAGCGGTAAATCAGTAAGCAGCGCCGATATTTCTACCAACAAGCAAAAAACCACCATAAACAGGAACAAAACCGTAAAAAAATCTATAGAAACTATAACTGAACGAATACAAGATGAAAAGTCTGAAATAAAACAAAGAAAAATAGAACGTCTTCCAAACAAAACTTTGAGCAAGAAAGTAGACAGTAAACAGAAGCCACTTCAGAAAAAAAAACGTCGTGTTGAAAGTACTTCCAACTCAGAATCAAGTTGCGTAATACCTTCTAGTGATACGTCAGAGTATGATCCTAGATGTGACAAAGATGAAAACATAGAAAATGAAATAAATGGAAGTGTAAAGAGTTGCGAAAACTTAAAAACTAAAGTAACCATATTATCTGATATAAAAAATACAGCTGACAATCAAGCATATTTCGATTTGAGCAAATATGGTCCATTTGAACTTAAAGCTATAAACACTAATTATAAAGTGAAAACAAAAGCTGAAAAGGTTGGAAAAATAAAAAGAGAATGCATAAAAATTATGAAAAATTATGACATTAAACCAATTAGAACGCCAAAATCACCATCTCATAAAATGACATCCAACAATGAATCAGGTGCAAGTTGTAGTAAGGAGCCTGAGAAAAATACTTCGATATCATATAATATTAATGATTATATATTAGTGCGATACATACTAGAAAAGAGAGTTCAGTATTTTGTTGGCAAAATTTATGCAAAAGTAGAAAATAGATACCAAGTTTCTTATTTAAAGCAATCTGGAAGAAACGATAATACTAAATTTATTCAACCAAAGAAAGAAGACATTGATATTATAAATGAAGAAATGATTGTGAAAGAAGTGCAACTGATAAGTATAAATGAACAAGAGACTGAATTTACATTTTTAGAAGATGATGATTATGTGTATTTTGATTACTGATTATTGTAGTTAGGTAATTTGTAAGACATTTAAGTGTTTTCTTTCTTAATGATTAACTTGTGCCATTCCAAAGAATTAAGTTACCTACATTATATAAGTTAGCAACTATCATGCCATACTAGGTGTTACTTTAATGTAAACATTTTTCGTAATTGTTAAACGCTTGAATTTTTACGTTTAGAAGCAATTTTTTGACAAATTTTTATATTTTTGCATTTACAATGCAAAATTTATTATTGAAAAATGTTATAGTATTAGAAAAAGTCGACTCCTCTCACATCCCATCGGAGCACAGTTGTGAGAGGAGTCGACTTTTTCTAATACTATATTATTTTTCAGCAATTCTTTGTTTCAAATAGTTGATATGATTTTTGTTACTTAGATAACTATTTTGATTGATCTCTAATGAATAACATTGTACCTGCCTAATAAAAAATATCAATAAATTATATTTGTTTGAATTTATAACTTAATAAGTAAATTGACAACCCTGGCGACATCCGCTCGCTTCTATGAGAATTTCAAAAATCTAAGGTCAACTTTACCTAAGTGTTACTAGTGCTAAAATAAACAGTAGTAAAAAGCTTCTATGACAGCAATATCGATATTTTTGCTCAAAAAATAATGGTAACATTACGTTGCCTAACCTCTTCTATTGATTTTTCTAGGTAAACTGTTCATGAGGTAAAGTTGCCAAAAACGAGTCAATTTTACCTAGAGCTCAAAAATTGATATTGTAATGAACTTATGTCCGATTTAGATGAGTTCAATGGGTTAACATAAATAGACGGGTTTGCTTTACACATTGAATCAATAAAAATCAAAGTATCATGCTCTATGTATCTATAGTTTGCTAAAATGTCGAAAAATATGGTAATGTTGCCACAGTTGACGGTACCTAGTAAGAAAAAATTAATACCTATTAATTTGCAAATATCGCAAATGTCTCGATCACGTGAACCACAAAATCTTAGATGCTTTAAATATTGCTCTAGAGGAAGAAAACCATCTGCTGCCACCGCAGCAACTCATCACATGGCAACACAATTAGCAGCAATATCAGTATCTACGAAGATACCGGAGTTCTGGAAGGATATGCCGAGAGTTTGTTTCGCACAGTAAGACTCCATCATGGAACCACAAAAATAAGTTAACCTTGAAAATATCAATATGGTGATAGCCAAATTGAGCAGAGAGGCGCTACAACAAGTTTGCGATTTAGTAATTACACCGCCAGCTGAAAGAAAATATGAAACCATAAAGAAAAGATTGATCATTGCAACACGAAGAAAGTGCTGAAAGATAGTTTCACAAACTCGTATCTGAAATGGATCTAGCAGCGCAACGACCATTACAACTTTTAAGAAGGATGTCCGAACTCGCCAGCAACACTCAGGTAACCAACGACGCCTTTGGATATCTAGATTACCCAATGCAGTGCAAGTTGTGTTATCGGTAGCACAAGACACAAAGCTGGAAGGGCTAGCAGCAATGACCGATAAAATTATGGAAAACCTACAGACAGGAGAAGTCGCAGCAGTACCATCAGTGTCAACACATAGTTTTCCAGATATGATTAACCAATTTACGCAAATAGCCATCGAGTTAAAGAACCTACGTAACCAAATAACCGAGATAAGAGAATCAAGAGCAGCAGCCGCAGCAAGTGGTCTACAATGAAGACACGAAACCCGAACGAACTCCGTAATTTCGGGCTGTTTCTTACCACAAAAATACTACGGGCCCGTCAACGGAACGCGATTGGAGTTAGACGTTTGCTGGTCCTGCTTATGTAAGTCCTTTCATATTCTATTCCGTTAACTGATTGGGTATATCTTCCTAAGCATCCATCACCGTCAACAGCAACGTCTTCTCGTAATTCGAACAATAGTAGCGAAAACAATCGACGCGTAAATCATTTAAACGAGATGACAGAAGTCGAAGCCGAACAGACGACTTCCGAGGACGAGGCGGAAGCCCCGTTGAACATGCTCGAATATCTATAATTAATGTTATTTTACCTAAACTAAATAAAATACTATTTAGTCGTGTTAAAATAGAAAATCAGGAAATTAAATTGTTAATAGGTACAGGCGCAGCAATTTCGACAATAAATACAAAAATAATGAACTCTTTCACAAAAATTAGGAGTCATAAAGAAACAATAAGCATTAAAGGCATCGGAAAGGAGCAATTCACGTGTTCTGAATATGTAGAATTACCAATTCCTTCAGAAAAGTCTAAACATAAATTCTATGTTATTAACCTTCAAACTTCATACGACGGAATTTTAGGGTTAGATTTTCTTAAATATTTTAAAGCTACAATTAACACGGAAAATAATGAAGTAACGTTAAGAAAGCCCGCGGAAAATTTAACTGTACCAAATGATAAACCAACACAAGATCGTATTAAGTTATCAGGTCGTACTGAACAGATAATACCAATTCAGATAAAAAAACGTCGCGGATGGTGAATGTTATATAGAATCAAGTAAAGTAAATGATAAAATTATTTTACCTAATGCCTTAATAACTGTTAAAAATCACACAGCTTATGTGTCATGTGTAAACACTGTTTGCAAGAGCACGGAAATGGATATTCCTGTTCTAAACGCGGAGTGTATTAATTTAAAGGAAATAAAAAATTTTTCCTTGTGCAGCCGTCACAATCATTGTACAAGAAGTCTGTATTGCTATCAACACAGTCTAAAAGGATCAGATAAAAGTAAGAAATTAAAGTACTCTGTAAATCAATTATGTATTTATTAATGATGTATGTAGCTTAAATTATGTATGTTTATTTGAAGACATCACTGAATAGAGAGAACAGAATTATTGCAAAAAAAATATAAGTATTTTGGCCATAAAACGAAAAAGTCTTAAAAACTATTGCAGAGTCCTCCCAAGAACTTGTTAATAGAACCGTTAATAACTTCACACTTTTCATTGATAAGGCTATTTAAATCTAGAGAAATGGTGCGCTTATTTTATCTTTCTTTGATCAGCTGTTCGTCATTAAACTCTTTGGTCACATTTGATCATTTTGAAAAAAATATAGATAATAATCTAAACTTGCATAGACTCAGTATTGGTATTGATGATTTATATTCAGAATTAGTAAGTAGTTATAAAAATGTATCAGAAGTAAACATGCGCGCCGAGGCTTAAATTGCCCAAGGCGGCGCGCCGACCATTTATAGTGGCGTGACCGCGCCGGCGTGGCACAAATTTTTCCGGCATTTTAAGTCAAATTTATTTATTTGCGCAACAACAACACCGCCTATATATATCTTGCATTTTACTGTGGGGAAAAAATATTTTTTTCCTTGAAAACAATTCAAAGTGCCTTTGACTGCCTAGCTACCCAAACTCATCTTAGATACTCATATTATGTAGATAAACTTGTTAACTTGCGACTAAATTCGGACACATCCTAAATTCGGCCACTCAAACAAAATATTAAATAAACTGTGAGTAGAGTATGCTATTCTTTAAGGGTTTTCGTACGAAAAGAAGCTTTAATATCACTAATTAGGACTTGTTAAAATGGCAGCAAGCTGTCATCTGGTTTGCACTTTGCACTCAGTAGCAATTTGACCAGCGACCCGCGTGGTTGTGCCACGCATTGTGCAATTTGTAGTTAAGTTCGAGGGACATCCAAGTTATGGGGTAAGTGATTTTTATTACTTTAACTGATGTTATTTTTGCAATCTAATATGTAAATAATATCTGCCGCACGACAACCACTTTTGGGTATAGGCCACCCCCATCGGTTCTTCTCGCCATGTGTCCAGCCCACTGCCACTTCAGCTGAGCAATCTTTCGATCGATGTCGGTTACTTAAATAAAATCATTAAAAGTTTCTGACACTGGTCATCCTTTATTTCACCTTTGCCAAATTTAGGGAAAATAATGGTCGAATTTAGGGCAAAAGCGTCCGAATTTAAGCCGTAAAATTTCATTGTTTATATAATTTTATTATTATTGTTTTCTTGTTTTTCACGTTCATGTGCTATTATTATAAATAGCAAATATATCAATATAACAAATATATCAATCGTAAATAATAAAAATTACACAGCTTTAGTTCCACTTCAATACAAATATTTTAGATTGAATTTTAAAATTATTTGACGTGGTTAAATTTAGAAGGTAAAATTTAAAAATAGAGCGAGTTAGCAGCTGTGCGTTGCTTCTGGGCTTTTCCCGTCCCTTTCGCTCGCTTGCTTTTCCTCGCGCTCTCTTGCCTTCCCTTGCGCTTGCGCTTCATTCGGCGCTCCGACCCGACGCTACGGCGGCGGCGGCGCGAGGAAAACGCGGCGCGGCGCGGCGGCGCCGGCGCGGCTCGCATGTCTAATCAGAAGACAGAAAAAATCCGGAAAATAGTAGTGGCCAAAATTGGAGACATTTGTTAGTAAACACTTCGGAAAAATTCAAAAATATATTGTCTCATATCTACTTTCTGTTCCTGCCACCTCAGCATTTACAGAGTTTTTTCGGTATTAAATGCAAAGTGAATAAGAAATTGAGCTTCAATAAATTTAATTAAGAATGAGCTTCTCATTTATTTTAATGTTGATTTTACTTCTAATGAGGCATACGAAGCTTTCCAAGATGACACAAAATTGATGTTGTGCGATAAGCACAAAGAAATATGTCTGATATAAGAGTAAAAAGGAATCTTTCTGAAAACCAAAAACAAGCCCAAGAAAGAATATTGAAAGTATATTTGATCGGATTGGATTCCCGCAGAAGCCAAAGTGCACAAGTGATGATGACGACAACATAGTTTTATCTTTGACAGTGGCGGCCTTACCCAATGCGAGGCTCCGGGCGGCAGGGTCTTTGCGAGGCCCAAGGTTTGTTACCGTCAGGAACAGAATAAAGCGGCGGCGAGCGCGAAGCGCGAGCCGCGAATTTTTTGGGTCTATTTTCTAAATGTACGTAGAAATCATTAAAACTGGCAGTAAAACTACTGTAGAAACTTACAGATTGGTAACTGGTTAATGAAGGACATGTTGAATGTATGTGGAAGTTTGTAATTAAAATACTCAAAATCAATAAAAACAAACGGGCGGGTCAGCAAAGTAAGAGTAAAATAAAAACTACCAAGCTTAGCTGAAGAGAAAAAAAGCTACTTTTGATTTAATGTTTTATTTTTATTTTGACTGTTTTCATGCATAATTTTGTATTGCTACGAGTTTCTCTCATTCATTCCGCGTCATTTTTATATTTACTTACGAATTCCGAACAAGACATATCTTTTCCAATGTGTGGCAATATGATAAAGAAACTTTTTACTGTTGTTTTATTTCTATCGATATGTATAATCTATATTTTTCAAAATTTGCTTGGGTTGATGCGCGAGGCCCCTGCAAGAGCGAGGCCCCGGGCGATTGCCCGGTTCGTCACCCCCTAAGGCCGCCACTGATCTTTGATAGCTTCCACTAGTAAGATAACAATGGAGGAAGAATTGCAAGCAGCAATGACAAAGTCCATGTCTAAACCAAAAGTAAGCAGGAGGTCCGTGGTAGGACTCGTAGAAGCCTCAAACAATTTAACTGATTATAGTTAAGGTAGAAATGGATATTTATAAAGATGGAGAAACCTTGTACAGGCTTATAACAATTTGATAAAAGTTCCTCCCACAAGTGTCGAATCGGAAAGAGTATTCTCTTCAGCCGGCTACCTGTGTAACCATTTGAGATCCTTACTGAATGATGATTACCTAGGACGTGTTATCAATGTTACGATCGCATTACCAACGTATCAAAAATAAAAGAGGAGGATGTACGTTGTATTTACGATACCATCACCTTGAATTCAGTCATAGGTACGGTTTTTTTATAGAATTTTGATTTTGAAATGTTATAATATTTAAAACTATTGTATTTATATCTTATTGCCTTATCGGACAAAAGTTTTGAATCTCAAATATTAACTTTATTATTATTATTAGTTTATCTTCAGTATAAAATGTGTTTTGTTTCATATTATTTTATTGTATTTAAATTATAACTTACAGTTCTCCGATGTAATCGCTTTCTTTAAAAAATCGACCACATGAATGTATGTGAAAAAGATATTGATACTATTTCGTTTGTCCTACATTTAGATTTACTTTTAGACCAATTTGATTCGCGGTTCCAACAGTTTAAGAACCTTGAGCCTATCTTGGAGTTAATTACTTTGGTGGTGGAGTTAATTAGTTTGGAGGTGATGTTTAGAAATTTAGATATAGTCAAAAACTATTTTGGAATAGAAAATTACGATGAATTAGAGCTGGAGATAATAACTATGAAGAACGACTTGAGCCTGAAATCTAACATAGGGGACAAAAACTTTTGGAAGATTGTTGATGAAAATAAATATCCCATTTAAGAGCATTATCTCTTAAAATACAGGCGTACAGTGCATCAACATAAGCATGCGAATCTATATTTTCAACAATGAAGCACTTGTCTAGATCACAATCACAAGTCTAGATGAAACAAAACACAATCACATTTGCTCTAGTGCTATTTCGTCAACCCTCTTGGACTGAATGACCACAACTTTCTAAAATCATAAGTGCTAAGATCTGCTTAAACAACAATTATAGTATAAGTGACAAATACTATATCTACCTCCTACTTGTTGATCTTTCTTTATAAAAGCCAAATGGCTCAAAGAATATGACTACAAAGAAACAGCTGCCGACTCCCTCTACAAATCAACATGGAGCACCATATTCCACAGACATTGCGGAGCTGTTACCCAAGCATATTCGGCGAGAGTTGCAATCCAATCAGATAGGCATGCTAAATGGAGCTTCCCTCCTTGATACTCAGCATGCCGACAATAAACTGAAGATACGTGTAAAAGAGGATTCAGTGGCCGCCTCTGAGATTACAATAAAAAATTACCAAGTTAAAGAATATACACAAAATGATTTAACACTGTTGATGGCAAATACTATTGGTATCGTTTTCGACTGAACCAATAACTAATATAGAGACCGCCCAGATATTTGTGCAAGCACTTGTATTTGCATTTGGACGAGATGTTATTGATTCAACACAACTTTTTTTTTTAATCCACAACGGGATAGTGCTTGGCCTTCATCTCACCTGATGTTAAATGACGATAAGGCCGAAGGTGGAAGCGCACTACACCCGGACTTATAAGTCATTTACGAAATAGCAACAATAAAATGAAGATCAAAATAACCCTGCATCCATGGGAGAAATCCGGAGCGATCCGAAAACCCACACATGCATTGAGCGAGTTCAACTTGAAACAGTATCCAACCCTTAAATCGTCATGCTAGCATACTGCGGCACAATACTTCTCTTAGCCGGTAAACAGGTTTCAGACGTGTCCGTTACATATTGGACCGAACGCCGTGTGATTGGATTAACATCATCCATGGGTTCAGTCTTAGAGTCAGGCCAGGTCGCACCATTTAATGTTGACTCGGCAGTCGGAATCTATCATAAGATGAGTCTCCTCCATCCAGTTCGTGCAAGCATGGTCAGAATTGTATTAGGCTCCGCAGGAAGCCCCACTGTAAGAGGACTCCTCTTCGTAGCAATGCTAAATATGTGGGCGGAAATGAACCACATTCGTATGGTTCAGGAGTACATTTTTGGCCGCTTCTCAGAAGTATTGGCTATGCGTCAATTGCAGGGATCATGTATGGGGATTCTACATGATGCATGGGAATATTTGAGAACTCTTGACATCGCGGAACGACCATACGCTAAACTTCTCTACCCACGCAATCAAACGAAAGCCCTGCAGCGTGACAAATTCATGCTAATCACTGATGCAGCCCATGCAATAGGGCAGTATTTGCACTCTTCTTTCTTAAACTACAAGGGAGATCAGCCCTCGGCCAAGCTGTAAAGCGGTCTGTTACCGAATATATGACAAGCCTGGAGGCATCGGGAGCAAACTTTATCAAGGCTGCGAACTACGCCCAAACAGATAAAAGAATTATTGAAGCTATCATGCCTGCATCAACTGTCTTTGACTCTGTTATAGATGATGCGCTAGCAGAATCGACGAATTAATGAGATCTTAGATAAATAATTAAGTTAGGAGAATCCCACCGCTAGTATTAAAAAAAAGGCCACGCCAGGTGGCGCAACACAGTAAACATTAGCTCCGTATATTTTTTCTTTAAAAAATAGTAAACATCGATAACACTGGTCAACACAGGTCTTGTTTCCTTTAATATTTTTTTCTGTTATTGAGTATTTCTATGGCCCCGCTGCTGGGGAACTAGCCTTCCTTTTGGCTTGTGGATGAATAAAGCGGTCGGGCCTTACCCACCACGTGGGCCCAATGTGGATTGGTCAGTGTTAACGACTGTAAATGCACCCAGAACCAAGGGCTCAATGTAAGGTACATTGAGTTAACACCGACCAATCCGCATTGGGCCCACGTGGTGGGTTATGGCCCGTCCGCTTTATCCCAAAAGGAAAGGAAGGCCTGTTCCCCAGCAGCAGGTCATTAAAAATGGCTGATATGCATGGTTATTTGTTTGTTATGAGAAAATCCCTAGGGAACCTTTAACCAAGATAATAGTATCCTCCTATGTTTTAATCCGGCTTATAAACTGTGTGCCAAATTCATCCAAATCCGTTCAGCCGTTTTGCGTGATTGATTAACAATCATCCAAACAAGCAAACTTTGACATTTATGGAATAAGTAGGATAATACGGCCACCTCCGAAGCGCTTGAAGTAGGAAATTTTTGCTACATGAAATGGGACTGCTATTTAGTTAAGTTTTAATTCCTTAAATAATGACTACAGTTCCGCCTAAAAACCCGCTAGAGCCGGCACCGCCGCCGCCAGCACCGGCACCCGCGCCGTCAGCCGCCCAGTACGCCTTCGCCGCCACCGCTAGGGCGGATAGCGAACTGTCAACCATACAAATAAACAAAAATAATGAAAAAAGCGGAAATCGCAAAATTAAGTGCCAGAATTGGCAACATGGAAAGATCTCGCAGCAAATGTCGAGAGCGCAGCAAGGGCCGTTTCAATCATCGTTCCCGTTTTCGTTCGAAAAGCCAGCCACGACATACTCCAGAGAGTGAGGACTGGCTATGTTTTTATCATTTCCGTTTCAAGGAACGTGCAAATAAATGCGTACAACCTTGCACCTGGAAGAAGGAAAACTAGAAAATGTACAGGTAGGAGAGGCGAATATCTGTGCAATTTCTGTGCAATTTCAGGATATGGGGGCATCCCATCATTGACCCAGTAAAGGGAGTTTTGGCTTTACAAAAAATAGCTAAACAATACCGACATGGAGACACTTTATCAATTCAGATGATAAATGGAAAGTTTGCAGAAGTTTGCATTAAAAGATACTGGAAAAAACATGGAGTATGGCCAAATGTTGATTTAAGTGCCCTAGGGTGGTATCATCCCATTCAAGTTGCATACCGGAAAGGCACCGCACCTCCTACCTTACCCAGGAGCAATTTAAACCATTAGGGTCTTGTCAAATTCAATGAGACATTTCCTATAGACCCAAAGCTCGACATTCTAGAAATGCTCTTGCATTAAGCAATGTCACTGAACAAAACCGAGTTGGTCGAAGCAATCAAGAAACAATACAATATTGGTTTTGCTGAGGCAAGATCTGTGTTAGTGCAATAATTGAAGATTAACCTCAGTGATCCTGAGACATTCCTTAGAGATATAGATCTGCATGGCTTCCCTAAAGATGAAGTAGTAACAGGAGTTTGCCCCAAAGAAAGAGAGGGAAAGGTCGAAGCTAGGATGTTCGGACTGTTAACGTTATATAAGTGAATGTGTGTAGTTTTGACAGAGGCATTAATCTACAATCATATTCTTCCCTACTTTCAAGAAGTTACCATGACAGATGACCAATCTACACTCTCAAAAAAACAGATTCATTTTACCGAGGACTCATCAAAACGCCGCATAGCTTTACATCCCACGTGTAGGTATTCCAGTCTTGATTTTATCAAGTCGAATTCTAACATGAGGGAATTGATACTGCAGGGATTTTTAAAATGATTGATAATCTATTTGGTTTCAACATGTGCACATCCAGAACATATAGTCATAGACATTATGGTCACTTTTTGGCCTAAAGCTGCATTTTGTGATGGAAGCAAGCCGCTTTGCACAGTGATAGTGGGGGCCAAACTAAGCGATTTCATCCGAGGATAAACGAGATTCACCCCTTAGGAACAGAGATGGCGCCACTTGTTTAAAATAATCTTTAAAAATTTCTAAAACCTAAATGGATGATCCGATTTTGATGATTAAGATGTCTATCGGCAGACAATCAGTTGTTTTACTATTTAAAAAATAATAAAGTAGCAAAAAATAATAATAAATACCAAAAAACCTTCATTATCGAAGAAATTTTTTTTTATTTTTCAGTATTTATTTAATTTTATAAAAATAATGTATGAATATGGTCCTCTTTTATTAATTCGTATTATTACCCATTTAGTTGCACGTTTAATAAAAAATACCGCATATCAATATCTTGTATAGTTCCTAAGTTATTGAAGAAAACACTACATGGTGCCGGTATATCCCTTAATTAGCTGAACAAAAAAAATCCCAAAATTGATATTTTTTTCTTTACATATGCTTTATTTATGATCTCTATGTATACAGAAAAATAAAATAAAAAATCTATAATATACCAATTTCGAGAAATTATATGTATAATTCGACGAGTGATCCTTATTCTTGAGTTTCGAAGGTGCTGGTTACCCTGAAAATAAAATAGCAATGAAAAATATCATAATAATAAAATAATAATAAAAGACGCTAAATAACATTTGAACTAAATCTTTATTTTACCTACGTTTTATTTTCGCATTCGCCTTTGCAGGTTTTGCACTGTAAAGTGCAAGATAGGCCAACGCCTCGGCAGCCACAACGCATTGTGTCACAGTTCAATTTACATCCACAATGGTCAAGGAGGCTTAATTCTGGCCAAATTGCAGTAAACTTCGACCATCGTGGAGTCCATCTATCTTTGACATCTTTCCATCCCCAAGAAGATGGACTTTGGATTGATTTATCCATAAGGCATTTCCCCATGCACGCAGATCATGTTGTTCAAGGGCAGCTGAAGTAGGCGTAAGACTTGTCACTAGCCCGCTTTTAGTCGAAAACAAATCTTTCCGAACCGCCATAACAGTAATGTTCTCTGTTTGTGCATCGTACAACTGGCAAGTGCATCTGGAAGCATGATTAGCTTTATTTGAGAACTAGTCGAATAATTATGTTAACTTACACTATATACAATAAAACAATGGGTACAAACCTTTCCAAATGAGCCAATATTTCTTCAGAGGAATTTCTATAGGATAGGACTCGACATACTTGCAAAAGCAGTAGTTACTTCAGGGTGTGAAACCCATGTTTTAAAACAAGTGATTTACCTTTTTTATTCAAATAACACCCTGTGAAAGCATGAAAGCCTCGAAGCGCAGTTGACATTTCATGACCTAAAGTATAAAGCTATTTTTTAGGGTTCCGTAGCCAAAATGGCAAAAAACGGAACCCTTATAGATTCGTCATGTCTGTCTGTCTGTCTGTCTGTCTGTCTGTCTGTCTGTCTGTCTGTCTGTCTGTCTGTCCGTATGTCACAGCCACTTTATTCCGAAAGTATTAAGACTACACAGTTGAAACTTGGTAGGTAGATGTATTCCGTTAACCGCTTAACGAATTTAATACAAAAATAAGAAAAATAAAAGATTAAGAGGGGGCTCCCCATACATGGAACTGAAACTGAAAAAAAATTTTTTCTTCAAACCAACACGTGTTGGGTGTCTATAGATAGGTCTTTAAAAATGACATTGAGGTTTCTAAGACATCTTTTTCTCAAAGTCGACCGTTTGAAAGATATTCACCGCCAAAGTGGTAAAATGTGTGTCCCCCCCCCTTTAACTTTTGAAATAAGAGAGTGAAAAATCTAAAAAAAATATATGCTGTAGATCTTAATAAACACTTTCAACCAAAATTGGTTTGAACGAGATATAGTAATTAGTTTTCGAGATATAGCACATTTTCCAAAACCGCAAATATAACTTTGCCATTCATACCAACACTGTGAAAAACAAAGTTATTTTTGCAGACGAAAAATGATAGGTGGTATTAAATATGGTATGGTATAAGGTAACTACGGAACCCTATGGCGCGTGGCCCGACACGCACTTGGCCGGTTTTTGCACTACTGCTACGCAACGGCGTTTGTTAGCTGTCCCCGTCAACATCGACATTACCTGCAGACCTTGATCTTTTAAAATTTCGTACTTAGTAAGAAATAAACAGAACCAACACATTTGTGTCAGAAGATCGCATTAACATATGGGTTGCTCCTTGCCCAGCATCTCTATCAATTATAATCATCGACTAAAAGCAGGCTGATGACAAGTCTTCCACCTACTTCAGCCGCCCTTGAACAACATGATCTGCGTGCAGCGTCTAAGAGGGCGACATTATGGGGAAATGCCATATGGATAAATCAATCCAAAGTCCATCTTCTTGGGGATGGAAAGATGTCAAAGATAGATGGACTCCACGATGGTCGAAGGTTACTGCAATTTGGCCAGAATTAAGCCTCCTTGACCATTGTGGATGTAAATTGAACTGTGACTCAATGCGTTGTGGCTGCCGAGGCGTTGGCCTACCTTGTACTTTACAGTGCAAAACCTGCAAAGGCGAATGCGAAAATAAAATACGTAAGTAAAATAAAGATTTAGTTCAAATGTTATTTAGCGTCTTTTATTATTATTTTATTATTATGTTTTTTTTCATTGCTATTTTATTTTCAGGGTAACCAGCACCTTCGAAACTCAAGAATAAAGATCACTCGTCGAATTATACATATAATTTCTCGAAATTGGTATATTATAGATATTTTACTTTATTTTTCTGTATACATAGAGATCATAAATAAAGCATACGTAAAGAAAAAAATATCACTTTTGAGATTTTTTTGTTCAGCGAATTAAGGGATATACCGGCACCATGTAGTGTTTTCTTCAATAACTTTGGAACTATACAAGATATTGATATGCGGTATTTTTTATGTTTAATAAAAAATACCGCATATCAATATCTTGTGCAACTAAATGGGTAATAATACGAATTAATAAAAGAGTACCATATTCATACATTATTTTTATAAAATTAAATAAATACTGAAAAAATATTTTTTTTTTCTTCAATAATGAAGGTTTTTTGGTATTCATTATTATTTTCTGCTACCTTATTATTTTTTAAATAGTAAAACAACTGATTGTCTGCCGATAGACATCTTAATCATCAAAATCGGATCATCCGTTTAGGTTTTAGAAATTTTTAAAGATTTTTTTAAACAAGTGGCGCCATCTCTGTTCCTAAGGGGTGAATCTCGTTTATCCTCGGATGAAATCGGTTAGTTTGGCCCCCACTATCACTGTGCAAAGTGGCTTGCTTCCATCACAAAATGCAGTTTCCTTTTCATAATTACTATGACTAATATCACACGTTGAGCTGGTCTTTTTGATGTATCTAGCTGATAGTTATTTGCATCCAATAGTAAAGAGTACAAGTTTTACCGAGACTCCGGAGATTTGGACAGGACACCTAGGAGGGATCCCTGTTAAATCCATAATAAGGATTTCCTCCTACTACCAGAACTACCTCCATGTATGCAGTAAGTTCACCATCTGTAAGCTTTTCCAATCGACCCCATGGGAAGTCAGAGAATCTCTTAATGGCACTTCCAGTTATCAAAAATGCTGTTAAGTCAGATCCGGAAACCTGCTTCAATGTCAGTCTGAGTCTTAGGGCGTGATTTGGGATGTCATTTAACCATCTTTCAAATACTTAACGAGCATTCTCAGCAGTTATATAACGCCCAAAGCAGTTATACGTAGTACTGATAACCTCAGGGTCTGTAGTGATATCTTCACCTAAATCAGCTTTGATCCCTATGATTATCTTGTCAACAAATCTCTCTGATACATTGCCTCTCTTTGCGGCCCCGACATAACTAGTGACAACCAATTGTAATGCATTCATATATGTATTGTGGTTTAGGAAGATTATAGGCTAACCATAGTAGGTAGTGCTGGTAATCATCTCTAATATAGGCTCCAGGTACAGGGACACGTAGCTGTTCATTTAATTAATCCTTAATTAATTAGTTAATCCAGGCCATCCACCATCCGTGTGCCAAACTTCAACCAAATCCGTTGAGCAGTCCCTGCGTGACTGAGGAACAAACATCCAAATCCACAAACTTTTCAATATTAGTAGGATTTATGATTTCGAAATTTACCAATGATCTTTTATCCGACCCAATTATTATCATTCGTTTTCTTAGAATGTCTGTTACAAATTACAATCACTTACAGACAATTTATCGCGTTGCTTTATTATTAACAAAAAACGCTTTTTTTCTAGCTAAGAACAAAAGGACAGATTATAATATTTTATCATTTGTTGCATTAATCAATAAAATTGTATGAATTTTGACTACTTGTCTTCGTGTGTTTTTTTTCTGATTTAAAAATAGCTTCGCATTCGAACGAGCACAAAAACAAATCGTCTTTTAGTTAGGGGCACCAACCCAGTAATACACTTGACATCGACCCTTTTTTTTAACAGTTCAACAAGTTAGGCGCGTTTTTATCAGTTCGCACCAATGATTTGTTTATGACAGTGTTAATATTGTTGGAAATTGTTTTTAGAGTGTACACTTCAACCCATGTTTTGAAATTATAAGTGCGGTCCTGCATTCCACAGAGACGATTTTTTTTATCGACACCCGCTGTGTATCCTTCGCGTTTATCTGTAAAAACTAACAGTATTTTTCTAGAGTGTCTAGCTTTCTTCAATAGTTTGAGATTTCATTTTTCTTATTCATATTTTCTAATTTGATGAAAACTAACTACAATACTTCCGATCCTAACAATCATGGAAAGTAGGTATAGGTCAAGAATGTCCAGTACGTGTCTTAATTCTGTTTACTGTAAAACCAAGTTACAAGTACCTACCTTTGATCGATTTCATTTTACAACAATGCATTTAAGCTTAAACTATGTTTAATGATTCTCTATTCCTATAACCAGTTCAACACATAAAATCCAATTACTTATTCGATCTTTTTTTTTAGAACTCTATGTTAGCTCAGTTTACTAATGAAATCTATGGTAGCCCTTGTTATTTGCAGTTTCATTTAAAGATTTGGTTTTAATAAAATTTTTGAAAGACCAATCACTAAGTTACTTACTTACTGACAAATCTGACAATATTCATGTTGAAACATTTTATTAATGAAATAATAATAATTCAGAACCAACAAATTTATCACCATGACTGAAAGTTTTAATTTCACAGCATTAGCAGTTGTTTGGAAATTACAGGAATCGTTTTCCTATAATTCAGAAGTTATAAGGATTCCATAGACAACCATAATTTACAAAAAGTTCTATCCACAATCCACAACTTATTTTGATCAATTCACTTTTTTATATTGTCATAGTTAAATTAACTACTAATAGCAATTGTTAGTTAATTTTACTACTTCCATATTGTACCGAGATACACATCCTTACTTAGTTCCCTTTTATTTTTTTATGTCATCATTTGAACTAACTCCTTTTACTGTGTTTTAATTTCTGGCTGAGGCATAATAACACAATATTTCTTAATATGATTACCTACTACAAAGCATGTAACTGTAGCAAAGCTGTAGCAGTATTAGGTTTTCAGTTTTCACTAAATGTAGTGTAGAACTTCCCAAACTCTTAATGAGTAATTTCAAATGAAAGCATTTTTTTTTGCTTTCATTCACACTTTTATTTCAACACACAATAACAACGTTTACTTTATCGTGTCTTATTTTCCTGCTTTAGTTCACTAAATTTACGATATTGCAGATTTTTATTGCCAAGTTTGATACGAATCAATGAAATAATACCAACATTTTGCCTCTTGGTTTAGATTCTAACTAAATTTTAGTATCTAATGCGTATTTTTTAAAGACAAAACAAAGTCCCTAAAACCCCCTAAAACACAAAACAAAACACAAAACAATAAATAATCGTATCAAGTAGCACAATTTTAAATCTTGAAAATTTGCAAATTTAACTAAGACTCATCATACTTGAAACGGTATGACATTAATTTATTACAGCCATAGTAAATAAAACTCTTTCTTTTACCATAATATCACACTTAGGTATTACAAAGGACAATATTATTATGACAATACAAAACTTGAACAACAAAATTAGCAGCCTTATCGCTAAAAAGCAATTTCTTCCAGAAACACTTATCATAAAAAAAACAACGTTCATAAAATAAACATTAGTCCTTTGACAGAAATAAAAATGGAACGACTGACCGTATTGACCAAGGCGAGATACTGCGACTGCACTGCAATACAGGAACAGATGGTTTTACAAACATCTTAGCATTCTGCACTGCTACGCACAAGCAATCGCAAATATTTACTTTATGACTCTAATGGTTTGCCAACAGATCACTTCTATTGTCCATCTTGACATGATCTTCATCACTTAGCACTCGCGGCGTGAATCCCACCTTCTGATGTCGGAGCGCCGAGCTCTCGGACGGCACCAGGATGGGTGGCCATTATTTATTATAAACATTGGTTTGTGGGCAATTAGGAAACGCTTGCGAATGCTTAACAATAATACCTTCAATTAGTGACGATTGTTCTATTTGAAATTAACACTGACTTTAACTAACGATGTAAATAGTTTCCTATAGGAAACAGTTACGAATACGAATGAATTACGAAATGAATACGAGGAAAAAGTAGGAACGGATACGAATTTGTGGGCCACGCTCGATCTGATCAACGTAAAGAATGCCCCGCTCCAGGGTTGATGATGTCGCATGTTCGAATCCTTGTTTTTTTTGTAAATGTCACATAAATAATTTGCTCTCAAGAACAGGCCCACGACTACGTTTAGTGAAGTGTACAAAATCACCTAGTTCCCATACCATAAATCTTGACTTGATTAGTTTGAATTTCAAACACAAGAGTCCTATTCGCCTTTCTCGATATTATTTAATAACAAGTGTTAAGATAATTATTTTATTACAGGCGCCAGCCCGGCGCCGACATATATGTATTTTTTGTATTTTTTAAAATCCGTAAAGCCCCTTTTACACCCATTAAAAAGACTGATTTTTGTGTATTGTTTTGATTTTTTGTAAATAATCAAATTCATGCCCCGATGATGCCAGCGAGACGTGTAAACAGCCAGCGTGAGGCTCTGCTGGGTCTGATCAAACGTAACCTAAATGCCCCAAAGTTAGCCGACGGAACTAACCCACGACACTTTGTCGGTGAATGTATGGCGCAGAACTTCATACGGAGCACCGTTGATCCTGACAAGGTATTACTATGGATGCTAGAAGATTACGCCTCCGACACTATTGACATTACACCGAGTCTAATAGAGAAGTGGCTTACGACGCAGAAACCTAACGTCGCCATACAGGCGCAAAGTGACACACCATTAGACTTGCGCAAGTTTCAAGATTTTTCGTATATGGTGAAGTCTGACTTAAAGCCTCCGTTGGAACCGTCTGCTATACATGAGTATGCAAGCGTGCAGACAATTGCGTATAACACGAAGAACGTGAACGTGGTTTTCTGTTCCATCTTGCCGGAGCTGCGTGACCGTATTTTCCGCGTCCTAAAACCTAACTTGCGGATTTTCTCCGGAATGTCGCCGGCGGAGTTCATTAAATATGCCGCGAAGCCGTTTCAAGACACGCAAAAAGATTGGAAAGACGAGACGTAATGGAGTCCATCCTGTCCGTCTAGATGATTGAGCGCATCAAAGAAAGACAAATTCAAGACATATGCGACCAGTACTGTAAGCCAAAAATGTGGGTTGATCCCTTAACACCAGGCTTATGGATCGTCAATCCAGACAAAAATCATCCAGCCATTAGGGCTGCGAGAACGCGGAAGGTTGTCTCAATTTAAGAATTGGACGAAAACCAGACGCAAAATTTAATAGCTCTTGTTTTCTCACGAAAACCGAGAGAAACGGCAGCCGCAAAGCTAAACCTTTTCTCCCGCGTAAAAGGAAGTAAAAGATGCGATATAAAGCTCGATTCAAAGAGAGTACTACTATCTACAGTATTTTCCGAATCGGAGCTAAATCAGGCAGAAATTAAAGCAATGATATTTAGACGTTCAAACGCCAACATGTCTTTCATGTGATGTCCCTGTAGAAATAGAGGGTACATTGTATCACAATGAGTGCGACGTAGTTACTTGGCTCGTCAAAAACTTCTTCTTTAAATATGACGCCGAACTTGGAATACTATCAACTCAACGAATAGTATTTCTTGACTATAACCAGAGAGCATTGTTAGAAACCCTTCAAAAACATCACCGAACGCTAAATCGACCTTTCAAAATCAAAGGAGGTGCAAAATTTACAGTGATGCAGAGAGAAGGAAATTCGACCAAAACTCTCACTAACATACAAACTAATCCTGCCACCCTTCCGGGTACGCCCGAATGGTTAGAGAAACAGCGGTTAGAACAAGAGAGAAAAGCAAGACGCTAACCTCTCAAAAGTATTAGGACCGAGGCCACGGCGAGTAGCATCGAGGGTACAGTTCAAAATGCTTTAATTTAATTAAGTTAAGATTACATGTTTTATACGTAAATTTAGAATTAATTAAATAAGTTTCATTTATTGTTATTTTCAATTAAAACTTAGCATAGGGAATGTTTGTTCTATCTAACTCTGCGCGGCACTTGTCTGGAGTGTACAGGCGGTCTTTAGCGGGTCTTTTAAATATTTTATTGTACTTTTAAATTTTAATTTTTTTTTATTTTATTTTATTAAAAAAATAAATACATTGCTTTGCATAGAACGTTGACCTGGAACTTACCCAGCAATACTTAACCGCAATTATGACGCCTCGCACGCCTCGCACGCCTCCCAAGTATAGGGTCACCAGGAGCAACCAGATAGAAAAGAGATCCTTTTATGGTCCTGTGATCATTAAAAATTCTGTGTGCCAGCGCCAGCAGTCTTTCATCTTTGATCGAGATTGCGCGGTAACCTTACGAGCTGGGATAGATAATACTGATTGTATATCTCAAGACCTCATGACCATCATATGGATTCAGCTAGTTTTGATCATTCTGATAATAACAGCATCAACCTACGCAATACTATGGATGGTCCGATTTCATAAAGATATTATAGTAGGGGATGACAAGGTTAAGCTAACCAGAAATAAATGTTTATGAGGTGGAATATGAAGAATTCTACAATGAGTAAGGAGAGAAGGTGATTTCACTTCTCAATAAAGGGTCTCACTTAAATGCTATAAGGAAGACATATAGGCTGCATGTGCTGAAGTTTGCTCTATTGATCTGGTCTGTGGGCCTATTAGGGTTTCCGCATACACATTGGGATCACAGTATGATGCTACTAGATTGAAGCATGTATACTCTTTGGTTCTAGCTGATTCAGAAGTGATCAATATGGGATCCAGTATGATAAAAAGGGAGCCTGTAATATACAGCGCTCAACTTATTAGCATGTTCAGAACAGCCACATGGGAATTGGATCATAAAGATGATTACTTTTGTCAATGGAGTGCTTGTGATCAAATTGACAAATGTGGGCTGACAATCTTACCATTAAAGAAGGGATAAATAATGATCCACTGGTATTTCAAAAGCTTTAGGCTTCAATTCATCTGATGATACATACACAACATGTATGAAGATATATGGTTATTGCAGCTTTGGGTGGTGCTGCAAAATGTTAGGATTCAAAATTAACTACGATGTTTCCAAGGTGTCAACTGTGTTTGCAATATCATCAGGTGGCTCACATGGAGGTGTGATTAGCATCCCACCCGGGTGCATTGCAGAAGATGTAAATGATAAGTCTGCCTACAAATCGAAATCATTTGTTTTACGGACATGTTACATAATGTATTTTGTTTTATCTACCTCAATTTGTTAACGCTATTACAACACATATATTCGTGACGATAATAAGTTACTTATCACAAACTAGGAACATCGAGTAAAAACTAGGAACATCGAGTAATAATTTAAGTCCTTTTTGTTAAGTACAGGTTTTTAGTTTTAGGGCAGCGATTTATGCCTTTTTTACTTTACACTATGTTGAGTTAAAAGAAGATTTGGAAATAAACTATATAGCTCCGATAGACCACGTTATAAACATAAGTATGGGACAGCTAGATAAGAACCATAATTACAGTGAAAATTTGAACACGGATCAAATAAATATAGAAATCAAAAAGAAGATACAATCATTGAAAGATTCGAAGATGGTGTCGTCGGACTTTGACACACTATCGAGCCATGATAATATACACCAATACACATTATTGTAATATTGTATGGCATCCTAGTGGTAGCAGCAATACTTGGAGTTATCATCTTGTATCGTCGACTGCGGCAAGCAGCCAGAGATTTAGATACAATTTCAAGGGATCGAGTCACGTCATTCTCGGACAAGGTACAAAAACATCGACTGTTTAAGAGGGACGTCATTAGAATCACCCAACCCCTTATGTGATTAATATGATCAGGTGCTTAGATGGCTTGTGAGTCGAGGACACTGGCAGGCCCCCAGAAATATATTCCAAGCGCCAGCCCGGAGCCCAGACTGGCACAAAATATTTGACTCCGGGATGAGGCACAACTTCGATTACTCTACGTACCGTTATACCATGGACTCCATAATTAACCAAGAGTCCAAGTCCCTACAATCAATCCAATACACCATCTGTCAGGGGCTCTTGCTACAATGGAGCAACCTATCTCCTCCTGATTCAGTCACAGTCACATGTATCTTTTGGCACATTTAATGACGGGTTCTTTGGGATGATGACCCCAATTTTGTCTACTTCCCCTTTCCACTTACTCATCCTCTCTTCCATTATAAGGGTATGTTTCAGATCAGATGAAACATCACAGGAGAGACCACCTGGCTTGAGCCGGTCACGGTGCGGACCTTCAAGGATCCCGTATGGACATTATACTCACTGTCTGCTCAGTGGATTCCTACAATAGACGGCAATCAGTATTTTCCATTTGATGACATGCTTGTGGTGGTAGAAAGATCATTCCGGCCCTTCAATGCTGCAACTTTACCTTCGGCACCGAGACAAGTGACCATCTATCATCAGGGAGAATCCCCAACCTTTTCATGGGCCAACATGGTAGTAGGACAAACCTCCACCTCTCCTCTCTGTTTTTTTTTCTAAAATGTTTTACACATGGCAAATCTGTCGGAGCTTTTGAGTGAGCTTAAAGCTATTAGAGACTCTATTATTAAATTAAGTTAAGACAAACGTTATTCCACTCAGGGACAGAATAAGCTTTTAAGGGCAAAAGAAATAAAAATATTTTTTGAACAAATATCTTCACAAATATGTAAAAAAGGGATAGATGCAGTAAAATTATAAATAACAAAGGCAATCTCGTCAAAATTTGTATGCCTTTTTGAGGAAATCGAATTGCTTGTTAACTCAGATTATCCAGAAACAATAACAACCATGGCCACGTTCGATCTAAAAGTCGCGCTCACGCTCCTCCCAATAGTAGATTGCGACGAAACGCAAATTAACCAACTAATAGACGGAATAGAATACTACAGAAGTACCCTTAAAAATGAGGATCAGCCTTTCTTAATTAATTTTGTACTAAAAACCTGTCTTTCTAGCAATGCTAAAACAAAAATTAATAAGTTTATTTTCTGTGGCAGACTTAATAAAAGATAGAAAAAAAAATCCGATTAAGTCGTATACAGCAATTTTAGAACGAATGCTACGATGTAGACAAGGAAACCGGACCATAGAAGTGTTCGGTAGCGAAATTGAAAGAATGACCAATGACTTGAGCACAGCTTAGGCTAAATGAGACGAATCGACATAACATTTATTAAAGCCGATTAACGAAAAAATGGCTATCAAGCGTTTCGCTCACGGTCTGAACAATGCGCGTACAAGTACAAGCATTATAGTCGCGCAGGCGATTACTACAGCCTTAGGCCGTGAGCACTTTGGATGCGTTTTCGTACGAATTTTACTCGTGCGAATTCACAAACGATTCAACCGACCTTCCAATTTCTTTGGAAGTGCCCATTCTGGATTCGAGTTAGTCGTACGTATACCTACGTATACTTTCGACGTCCGAATACAATGCGAACATGTTGGGATTTGAAAACACGTTCATGCGTTTAAAAAGTTTGAAATAGATGTCGAAAAGTTTATCAACTTAATTTACGTACACAAATGATTGTAGGATCAGAGTGATTCAAGCTAGCATTAATTTTCTTAAAATGATGGAATTCACCGAAATCATGTAATTCTATTTTTTTAATTTCACGCACCTATTCGCTTCTACGACATAGACAATGCCGCCGCAGTCTCCGAGTCATAACATAAGGATCAGATTTAGATTATTCACCGTACTCTTCAACCAAAGACGATTTTACGAATGCGATATCTGTACCTATTTGACAGATAAAAACGTATTCAGTGTGCGCACTCAATTAATACGACCACGATCATACGTTTACGTACGATGCATATTCGTATCCAAAGTGCTCACGGCCTTAG
Source organism: Agriphila geniculea (assembly GCA_943789525.1). Classification (NCBI taxonomy): domain Eukaryota; kingdom Metazoa; phylum Arthropoda; class Insecta; order Lepidoptera; family Crambidae; genus Agriphila; species Agriphila geniculea. The sequence continues at coordinate 12,705,892 of OX038891.1, forward strand.
AGCAAGAGGACTCGGTTACGAAACCACCAATTAACGACTATGTTAATTATGTTTCGAATCCGCGACATGAAAAGATAAGCAAAAATTATCAAATCGGCTAAATTACAGATTTATTGAAACAGCCTCCGATAACCAATGATGCTTTAAAAGAAAGACTTTTAGCAATCTACGAAGAATCTGCTGCCTTGCGGCCACCACCGATACCGTCGTGGAAGCCACGATACTCATACAGACAGATAGACGAAGTTACATCTCAAGGACGAAGCGTCCAGGGCACTTCGACCATTATATTAGCGCAGATAGCCAAATTAAGTACCAGATTAGCAAATATTGAGGGACGACAGGCGGAAAGACAGATCAGGAACTACTGTCAGTGCAAAAGAAGAGGAAGATGCAAGTCTCGAGACCATAATTTTAGAAGAGGTCGTTCACTATCTTAAGGACCCTGTAGGCGTACACCAGACAGCCCAGATTGGCTTTGTCACAAGGAGAGGCCCCACAGGTGTGTCCAGCCTTGCGCATAGAAGAAGCAGACGGAAAACTAACTGAAGTGCAAGCTGTGGCGGAAGCTTGCGCTATCCAGCCATCTTACCGCCTTTGCGTCACCGGCTCCAACACAAAGCTGCGTTTCCTCATTGATACAGGTGCTAAAATTTCAGTTACACCGCTTAAAAATAAATTGAATAACGTTGAAAGTTCTGATTACAAATTATGCGCCGCTAATGGAACTGAAATTAAAACTTATGGCCTACAAACTCTAGAATTAAATTTAGGTTTGCGGCGAGCCTTTAAATGGACTTTTGTAATAGCTGACATATATACGGCAACCCATTTAAGATGCCGATTTTTTTAATTATTCATAAAGAAGGAATACGGAAAGGATGCGCGAGTACTGACCTGACGGTCTTAGCTGTAGCCATGTTAAACATCCTGCAGTGGTCCGAAATGAACCACATAAGTATAGTTCAAGACTATGTTTTCGGAAGGTTCTCAGAAGTTCTCGCAATGCGACAATTGCAGGGCTTCCGCTTGGGCATACTCTTAGATTACTGTCCGGAGCATGGGAATACTTAGCTATGCTGGATGTAGTAGAACGGCCTAATGCAAAACTACTATACCCCCCAAACCAAACCAAAGCGCTGCAACGAGAAAAATTTATACTGTTAACAGATGCGGCTCACGCAATAGGACAATATCTACACTCGTCATTTTCGAATTATAAGGGAGATACTGCGGGGACCCTTGGACAATCCGTTAAAAGATCCGTTACTGAATATCTCATAAGCCTAGAAGCATCAGAGACCTTCTTTATTAAAGCGGCCAATTATGCTCAAACAGATAAGAGAGTGATAGATGCAATTACACCCGCCGCCGCTGTATTTGATTCGGTTATAGATGAAACCTTAGCTGAATCTAATGAACTGATGAGATCATAAATACGTAAGCGACTATGCCGAGAGAACACTTAAAACTAAAAAAAAAATGGAATAATATAGTGTGTTTCCGAATTGTTCGTAATGCTTTCAAAAGTTGTTTACCTGGTCTAATAAGACAATTATCTCTGGTTTAATTCATTGAATTTCGTGAGTATACAAGCTTATTTATGGGAGGCAAAAGGATTTTATTCAGACGAGAATCACATGAGATTGGTTAGATTTTTAGCTCCGAAGAAATTAGTCAATGATACTATTATGAACAGGCTATCAATCACCAACAACAATTTCTAGTGCGATTACTGACAGCTTCAGGAGACTGTACTAAAATACTTTTTTAGAAAGGATTTTGTAGCTTATGTTGAAATACTCTTCTCTCCTACTTATCCACCCATAAGGAAGGCCTGTGCCCCAGCAGTGGGGACATTAAAAATGGCTGATGGATGATGATGATTGAAATACTTTTGTTTAGTATCTTAATATTCTATAAATACTTTTTCTGATAAAAAATTAATAAAAAATAAACGTTTTAAGAAGTTTTTGCTGTTAGAGCCTTCAGCATATAATACCATTTTAGCCTCAGTATCACATCCATTTTTTTAATTGAAATGGGTACCAAAAGACAAGAATATAAATAAATAATAATAAATAAATAAAATCTTTATTTCTTCTTTCACCTATACTGACTGAAAAACGAAAAATAAATCGATCAGAAAAACAAAAGTCGGAGGTTTTGGACAATATAGGATATAGGTAATGATATAAATAAAAAGTCAAAGTATGAATCTTATTGCATGTTTTTAGAGGATTCTGATTCCTCTATTGAAAGTGGCGTAAACACGAGGTCTACTCTGCCAGCGCTGCTGACTGGGAAACACTGCATGCAATACCTTAATCATAAAGATATAAGCCTAAAGAGCTTAAATATTTACCCTACAGTAAAAAAATATTCTTAAAATACAACACACACCTGTTTGCCGAGCTCTGCCCCTGTGGAGCGACTCTTTTCTTTTGGGGTATGATCATGAGGCCACATCGAAGGAAAATGTCTGATAATATGTTTGAAGTGCTGGTTTTACTTAAGTCTAACTTAAAATTAAAATAATTATTCTTGTGATCTATAATGAGCGCTATAATAAAAAAAACCTTAAAATTTTGTTTTCTTACAAAAGTATTTGTATTTTTATAAAGTATTTAAAAAATACCTATTCTGTATCTAGTATTTAAAATACCTTTCTCGAAAATATTTTGTATCTGGTATCTGAAATATTTAATTTAAAAGTATTTGTATTCCAAATTGTACAGGGTATTTTTTACATCACTGTAAACGAGTTGGTTAGATTCACTCTTGTTCCTAGTGTACGCGTAGGGTTTCCATTATAATAATATACCATCACAATATGTACCATGGGCAACAGCGTCGCTTAACCACTGCTAAGGTTAAAATCGCTTGCACGCCGCGCCCGCTGTCACATACGTTTAGTTCGTGCAGGGGCGATACGCGCGCACACGAATTTTGTTGCAAACTGGTTAAGCGACGCTGTTGCCCATAGTACGTTCGAGCCGAGTCTGACCTGCTGGCACCTTTCATAGAATTGTTACTATGTTGTTATAGGGTGGATATGGGTAGTGAGTGAGGTGAGTTAGGTAGGTATACGATTGCATAGAAAAAGTAAAATTGATGAATTTTGTGTGGAGTTGGTTTATTTGTTTCGATTATATTTCGCAGTAAGTTTTCCGGAGATTCAGCGTAATTGATAAAAGTAACTCTTATAATTATTTTGACATGAGATTATAGTTTTATTATTTATACGGATAGTTTTTCCTTTTTGTAGCCTTAAAGTTCAATTTTGTAGTTATGGTATTTTGTTCAAAATTTAATAAGTAATTTTTGAATTTTCTTTTTTTCAAATACATTTTGGGGAACTTATATAAAATGCGATTCAAAGAGTAAATTTGATCCAGCGAAGGATGAAGATATACGTTTTGTCTTTTGTGGCAATGATAATGGTACTGTGAAAGAAAAGGTTATACGTATTGTTTTGCGACAAAAACATACAACATAATATGAACTTACACACACTCATCTCTGCTCATATCTAAGCATTAGTAATTCGTTAATAAATCAGTTATTGATCGCAGTCAGTTGTTATTATTTAATGTCTCCTGGTCGCCTCCTTGCAGTATGCACCACCTTAGAATAAGTGTTGGCCGTAGTTACAGAAAAAGAAAACTTCCAACAACAATATAACGCGAAAATCAAATCTTAGCATACTATACCGAAACTGTCACCCATTTGTCCAACCTTTCAAACCTAAGATTTTTAACGCGGATGTGTTTGAACAGTCTTTTATGAAGATTCCTAAAATGGATCATTAAAAAGAAATAGCTCAAGTGTCAACTAGCATATTCATAAAAATTAAAAAGTTACTCAAAGGCAAAATCTTACAATTCAGCTTCTTTTTATTTTCGGTAAATAATTTAACAATGACAGATTTGGGACTTTATAAAAACTTTATGGAGCATGCCCGTGTTATGGAGGGCATTTTATATCATCGTCGACGAAATTTGGATCCTCGAAAAATCGAAATCGCCTTTGAAAGACCGGAGCCCGAATTTGTGGGATTGTGTCGGCTCTATAAAGGTTAGTGTCGCGACCTCACGCAAGAAGTGGAACCTTATTTACCAGCAAGACGTAGTGAAATAACTACTGTCCAAAGTAAGTAAATTAACTCCACGTCATATGATCCCCGACAATTTATCCCAGAAAAATAGCCTCTTCACAATTTGATACAAATACAAACATATTTATAGTATTTCCCGACGTTGAAATACATTTTGAACAACCAGACTTTAAATAGACTACCTTATTGTCAATAGCATGAGCTCATTGGGTAATCCCATGTTTATCCTAATATATTTCATATCATTTTCAGCTTTTTTATAGATGCGATGCAAGTTCCATTCCTGTATCTGATCTTTATTATATCTTCAGAGAAAATAGTTCTATTACATATCATACATTTCCTATTACTCCCGATTGCACTGGTACTCTCGACATTCAAGAGACTGAATATCCTGCTACTATAACAATATGGAAAATTGAGCAAGAATCCAGAGCAGAGTGGGGATTACTAATATGGAGAGAGCGAATACACACACTATGTACTTGGGAATTTTGGGGCACTTATAAAGGTTCAGAAGCAGCTCGCTCTACAATTCCTTTAAAGGAAGTTCCATCCAAAAAATCAATGCAAAAGCATTGGCTGTTACAAGAGAAAAAATCAATGAGCTTAATATGTCTCTTATTCAAATAAATATTATTGTTATTGGTGTAGGAATTAATACTCGGGATCCTTTGAAATGACATATGCAAAAAAGTACGTATAGTTCGCTACCCTGATGGTGGAATGATCCCAGGGGACTATGGAACCTTATGACTCCTGGATTATGGAAGATTATCTAAGAGCTCTTTATATAGAAACCAAAGGAAGCGACACAATATGTCCATTCGAGATACGACATTCGCGCCGGAGGACAAGGAAAAATAATAATTTCTATACCAACTGTCAATCTTTAATTCTCTTTAAATCCTTTAACCCCAGCTTCAACATGCAATTTTGGGATTAAAAAGTATGAAGTGGCTAAAAGTTTAGGAGGATGTTTTATCATCTTTAGATATTTGGAAAATAAATTGAACAAAAATAAATAAGAGATGAATAGAAAGAGATTTGAAACCTCATTTATCAAAAATGCAAACCATTATTCATTTGATGTCCTCACGCATGAACTCTGATCAGATAACCGGGAGAACTAAAAGAGATCTGGAGAGTTTGACAAAATCTTTTTCTATCTATGCCCATATCGGACTTACAATTGTCTTTCATCAGATCAGAAGTCCAGCATGACTTCATGGAGTTAACCAAATAGATAAATGATAAGGTAGGAATGTTATAAGATAATATGCACTAACAAAGTAGGTCAATGGTTCCACGATACCATAAACGGGGCAGACCCAGCTATCATGGTGATATACCTATCAGGAGATCCCTATCTAATGTTGATCTCAATATTTGAAAAGTTGATGGTGTGTACGCCCCAGGTGGTTGAGCCCCACCAAATATTAAAGATACCAGTACCTCTGACATGGGATGATTCAACATTGAAAATAATTTTCCCCACCAACCAAACTGGATGGATTTACCCACATACAGGACTTATTGTTCCGGCTCATCTAAAAATCAAGTCTCCCCAAATAACAGACTCTTTTCTTATTCCATTTTTCTCAGGTTGTTCTGTTGATCTTAAGACAACAAAAGTCACTTGCCCAGAGGGTTTACATATCAAGACTTGGAAATGTCAAATTTTTTTCACCATTTGGGACCAATGTACCAGCCACAAGAGTTGGCCGCTTTACTGTCGAGAGCACCTCCCTCAGTATATCAGACGCCAATAATACAAGCAAAAAAACTCTGACGCTGTGTTTGATGCTGATCTAATTGGCTCTTGGATCTGGGATTAGACGGAGCCATTGACCAAAATCTGGAAACTATTCTCACCAAACTTCTGTACTCTATCTAATATGCTTTGAAATTGTATGTAACAAGTTGTTGGTCTTTATCTTTCACAGAGTACACGCCGCTAGACTTCAAAGATTGGAATCATTGCTAAAGAAAAATACTGAGAATTCTATATTTAATTAATTTAGCTCTCCAGACTTTTCTATTAAGAATAAATCCCCTGAGATCTAGAAAACCACAAACATGCCATAGCATTGCACTGGAAGAAGCAAAACTCAACTTATTACAAAATTCAAAAGTAAAATATTGTAACATTTGTTATAAATCAGGACATACAAACTTCCTATGTAAGCGCAATAATATGCCTCATAATTATTTTAAATTTAATCAATCTGCAAATCCTAATAAGATAATTTTCCATCTAATACAAGAAGTAATAATACTATTTTCTGCAACCATAGCAAGAAAAATTGACATCTTATTGAATTATTTTTTAAATGTCCGGAAAATAGAAATAGAAATAAACCTCAATATAAAGGAAAAATACTGATACTTTTCAAACGAAAACGATGAATCAAAACGAATTCAATCAATCAAACTCCATGGGACTTACGGACGAAGCCGACTTCGTGAGTCTGAATCAATTATTGAAGGCGATGTAAACTTTAAGGCGTAAACTAAGGGCAAAGAATCAAATCCTCGCTGACCTTACTCGTGAATTTAAGTCCGCGTGGAGGCCTTTACCTCGCAGCTATGCTGAAAAATTGGTGGAAAGTATGCTGCGATGATGCCAATCGATTATGGACAATATGGATGGATATTGGACGCAGTATAAATATTAAAGCATCAAACAGCAACAAAAGACCCAATTGATTATTAATTTATCGTTTGATATTTCTAAGAATTCATTATAATTTGCCGGTCACGCTATTTTCGTACATTGTATACGTACTCTGTTAATGAGATCACTAATGAGTGTTTTATTAAGAAACCTAAAGGGGACACAGTATAACTGACCTTTAAACAATCTGAAAAGGATGAGTTGATTAAGAAGGAATTAAAACCAGTTTTTACTGTTCACCAATTCCAGGGTAAACAGGCTAATAATATCGTTGTCTTTCGGATTAGTCTGAAGAAGGAAGAGATTTATTGATCGGAGGAACATGATCTGGTAGCAATTTCGAGACACAAAAATACATTAACGTATTATAACCCCTGTTACTGAGGATTCATAAGGTCTATTTATGAAGACGAGACAGTTGTATAGTGTCACGCATAAGAAAAGTCTCAAAAAAGCAGGAGGAGGTTGAGTCAACGATGATCCCTAATTTGATCCTGGATACTACGATTAGCTCTCTGGTCAACGATCGTAGTGATCGCCTATCGAGCGGCTCGTCGTTTGATAGGTTTTATAAAGGGTAACGAGAGTGATTTCTTCCAATTATTAATTTCAATAAAAGGAGACCGTTGCTAAATTTAATAAGGCGGTTCTTTATTAATTATATAAATTTAGTTTTTATTAAATGTTGGTACCGCAATTCGTTATAAGTTAAATTGTAATAAAGACTTTCCACAGGACAGGCATAGCCTAGTGTGGAAGACTTTGTAAATGATAGAACAAATAACTTCAGAGTGCTCTTAAATTGGTTGAACAATCTCTCAAAAATTTCAATAATAGTACAGAAGCTATATATTCTGTCACGAAGGAATAAAGGGAGTTTGACTTATCTACTCTTATTCCTGTTGAGGATTGTGGAAGTTGCAGATTTCCCAATAGGTCTTCATGGTTATACCCAAACATGGAAAGCTAAACAAAGCCACCATCATCTTTTGCCAATGTAAAAGACTACTCGGCAAAAGCTGGGGGCTATCACCGAAAATAACGATGTGGCTGTATAAAACTGTTATACGTCCCATAATTACATACGGAGCCGTTGCCTGGTGGTCCAAAACAGAGCAAAGCACCGTCATCAACAAGCTGCAGAAATTCCAAAGATTGGCATGTTCTGCGATAACCGGTTGCATGCGAACTACCCCCACAGCCGCCCTAGAAGTAGCTCTGGATTTGGCACCCCTGGACCTGTTTATACAACAGGAAGCCTCCATGGCTGCTATAAGGCTTAAACACCTGGGTCTGTGGTACAACCGAGAGGGTCCTCACTCCACATTGTGGAATAATTTAGTGAAACATGAGCCACTAATCGCTGCCCCATGCGACAGGATTCCTAAACAATACATTTTCGAAAAGAAATACCAGATACAGTTAGTAGAAAGTGACCGAGATTACTCCGGCATACATGAAGTTCGAATTTATACGGACGGCTCCAAGATGGGGACTGGTACTGGAGCTGGAGTATTCTCACAAGACCTAAATATCAAACTATCACAAGCATTAGGCCAACACAGTTCGATATTTCAATGCGAATGTGTTGCAATAATAAATGACGCCACCACGGCCCTGTCTAGAGGTATGAAGGAACTAAACATCCGCATACTGACCGACAGTATGGCCGTCCTAGCAGCACTGGAGGCCAACACGATCAACTCCAGTATCGTCTACGAATGCCACCAAGTTTTGGATCGTCTAGCATCCAACAACAAAGTAATCATACAATGGATTAAAGGGCATAGTGGATCACACGGGAACGACGCCGCCGATGAGCTGGCTAGAAGGGGATCTTCCACAATAGTGGCAGGACCCATACCCATCCTGCCACTCCCATTCAGCCAACTGCGCTCATTGGTAAGACAACGTACTCGTGCTGCACATAATACTCGTTGGGTAGATCTAACAAGCTGTAGACAGTCCAAGTTGGCGATGACCGCAGTCTCGCCACGGTTGACCTGTAGACTGCTCAGCCTTAATCGTCCAGACCTCCGAATAGTTGTAGGTACACTTACAGGTCACCTAGCTTTAAACCGACAACTATTCATCATGAATGCGACAGACAGTCCCCTATGTAGAGGATGCCTGGACGCAGAGGAAACAGCCGCCCACGTGATCCTGGAGTGCGTGGGTTTGGCCACACACCGGGCAGCAATCCTCAAAGACGTGAGGTCGCTCCTAGAAGCCTGTGAACGCCCCAGGAAGCTTCTGCGCTTCTGGAAGGAGCTGGCTAGCCACACCATGCTGTGTTCACGCATAAAGGACCAAATGGGAGTCTAAATGCGGAGAAAAGAGCCCATCACCAATACCAATACCAATACCCAAACATGGAGTTGTCTGATGTATCTCTTTTAAAAAAATATATGTCGGAGCGTGAGCACCGTACTGCTCAAGATTATTGGATCCCCTAGCGCCATCTATTAAGTGTAGTCGTAACTATCAAGTCGGAAACGTCAAGTGGCTCACTTGGGTAAGGTCGATACAGCGAGTGTGTGATCTGTGCAGCAAGCGATGTCTTTGTCAATGACACAGTTTGACAGTTTGACGTGTGACAGTTGACAGATTTGATGTTTGTCAGTTTGACAGTTGACAGTCTTGACGTTTCCGAAGGCGGGAAAATGTGAAGAGCGCGATTTCGCGAGTCTGTGGGACATTCTGTTACCGACAGCCGTAGTGAACGGTCGTTGATTTGAATTCGCCTCACTGTGTCGAACTTGCCGCGTTTACCGACTTGAATCCGTGTGAATCCGTTCGATCATCCGTTATTTTGTGCTAACTTGATGTTGATTGTAAGAATAGAGGTTGTGCTTTGTAAAGAGACAATTATTTCATGCTCGGCGATGAATAATCTTCTCCTGACGACACCCGGCTCATCCCCTTCGCCGTCATCAGAAGTTGGGATGCAATCCAAACGTCCCACGTGGTGAAAAAGTGAATCAAATGATATGAGGTGTGATAACGAGACACGTGCAACAGAAAATCAATGTGATTGACGAAAAATGGCGTCTATTATGGAGCAGTAAAATCGCAATTTTATGGCTTTGGAACAAGTTATGCGTGCGTTTACTTCGAGTGCCGATGTTCGTTCCTGATTTTGACCCCGACATGGAGCGATTTCAAGGAGCTGTTCATGCAAAGGTGACGCATAGCAGGACAGCGCAGCATCGACTGATTTCAAGGATAACAGGTCATGTGATCGTTCTACTTTTTCTAGTGCTTATTCTCATGTCAAACAACAACCAAATGCGCCTGTGATTATCTGCTTCAGGTGCTTTACCAGATAACAGTTGTGCAATGCAACTGCAGTGGCAACAGTTGTGGAGCTGAGCAAAGCAAATCAGCGCAGGCAAGGCGATGGAATGGCGGCAGCGGTGCAACGGTGGCAGCACGATGGCGACACAGTGGCGGGTGCAGCCAGCGTGGCGAATCTACAAGGTCACTTTTTAAGGGTCAGTCGTAACAATTTTATTTTGATTTTATTTTTAAACGAAAAGTCACTAAGTATTTCTTATTCAAGGGAGTGAATTTAACTAAAATTAAAAGGGCTAAGTAATTTATTGTTAGTGACTCCATTCTACAGAAATTGTTGTTGAAATTTAGTGCAAAAATAAGAAATTGAATAAAATCTTTCTGTAGTAATGTCATATTCTGTGGTAATGTCATATTCTGTGGTAATGTAATGTTAGTACTTTTCTGTTGTAATGTAACCACTTTTCTGTTCGAATTCACTGCTAACAGTTGGTAGATGCATTGATGTTTCTGAATATGTTTACTATTGGTGTAGTGTAAGCACAGTGTAAGCACAGTGTAAGCACAGTGTTAGTACATTGTTAGTACAGTGTTAGTACAGTGTTAGTACAGTGTTAGTACAGTGTTAGTACAGTGTTAGTACAGTGTTAGTACAGTGTTAGTACAGTGTTAGTACAGTGTTAGTACAGTGTTAGTACAGTGTTAGTACAGTGTTAGTACAGTGTTAGTACAGTGTTAGTACAGTGTTAGTACAGTGTTAGTACAGTGTTAGTACAGTGTTAGTACAGTGTTAGTACACTGTAAGTGCACTGTTGGTACACTGTTAGTACACTGTTAGTACACTGTTAGTACACTGTTGTACATTGTTAGTACACTGCTAGTACACTTGGTAAACTGATAGTACGCTGTTAGTACACTGTTAGTACATTGTTAGTACACTATTAGTAAACTGATAGTACACTGTTAGTACACTGTTAGTACACTGTTAGTACACTGTTAGTACACCGTTAGTACACTGTCAGTACACTTATAGTGTGGTGAATTTGAGTAAGCAGCTGTTGCTATGTAGGAATATGAATTCAGATTAGTCCCTAGTGTTCGTAATCATGAAATTAATTAGTTCCTGATTTAACAAAAATAGACCCAATTTCAGGGGGCCGTTTAATGTCATAGAAATACTTGATAACGATCGTTATGTTTTAAAAGCAAACTCAAAGCGTACTTACAAGTACGCACATGATAGGTTAAGAAAGATGCCTGAGGGACAAGTACCTGATGACATCAGTGATTCGGAGTGTTCTGAAAATTTTGAGTCTTAACTGATTATTTTATTGTGTCCTCTTAAGTCATTTTTGTTGTGTAAGATCACAGGGATGATCTTATGTGTGAGATCACAGGGATGATCAAATGTGTAAGAGCCACAGGGATGGTTCTGAGAAGTCACAGGGATGACTTAATTTATGAGCTACAGGGATAGCCAGACTAAAGTGGTACACAGTAAATTGATAATTCAGTTGTTTGAAAATAAAAAAAAATAAAAAAAAACAATAGGGTACTTGGCTCTCCAGCATATTTGGCTGTAAATTCTGTAAAAAGTTATCATTAGTTATTATGGTGATGATGGTGGTGATGATGATGATAGTGATGATAGTAAGCGAAGAGGCTGGACCTTCAACTAGTTTTAATTAGTTCAAACAATACTAATTTTTTGTGATTGTTTATTCAATAGTATGCAAGTTGCTCAGATTGGTTACATCTTTCGAGCATTCGTAGTCGTAGGCGTAAATCGGGCCTGATTTCCCGTCGCATTGCGGCCACGCTTGTGAGTGGCGTGCGTTTAGCTCAAAGATGTAAGCGATCGCTGTTGAGTCGCCGGATAGAGGCGCTGTGTTGTTAAGGGTACCGGATGGAGGTAGCCCTTGTATTGGGTGATGACCGGATAGAGGTTGTCATTGCTGGATGGGAGCATCTGAATTGTAGAGTATTGCATACTACACTGATTACACAATCTATTTAGTTTGATTTGGAAAGATTGGGTTGATGAGTTTTGTTGAATTTTAAGTGAATAGTTATTTTGATTTGTTTACTTTCATCACTGTTATTTCATTAGTACCTATGGATTTTGAGTAAGCAATGTTGTTATTTTGAATAAAGTTGTGGTTCACAAATTATGGTATTACAAGGCCTGACCCTTTTGGTCAGGAAGGCCGAGCGATTGAACATTTTACTGTTCAGGTATTCTCTCTTTGCAGGATCTTCACCAGCAACCTCACACGAGGACGTGTGAAATGTCAAGATGGCCGTGTCGGAGCGTGAGCACCGTACTGCTCAAGATTATTGGATCCCCTAGCGCCATCTATTAAGTGTAGTCGTAACTATCAAGTCGGAAACGTCAAGTGGCTCACTTGGGTAAGGTCGATACAGCGAGTGTGTGATCTGTGCAGCAAGCGATGTCTTTGTCAATGACACAGTTTGACAGTTTGACGTGTGACAGTTGACAGATTTGATGTTTGTCAGTTTGACAGTTGACAGTCTTGACGTTTCCGAAGGCGGGAAAATGTGAAGAGCGCGATTTCGCGAGTCTGTGGGACATTCTGTTACCGACAGCCGTAGTGAACGGTCGTTGATTTGAATTCGCCTCACTGTGTCGAACTTGCCGCGTTTACCGACTTGAATCCGTGTGAATCCGTTCGATCATCCGTTATTTTGTGCTAACTTGATGTTGATTGTAAGAATAGAGGTTGTGCTTTGTAAAGAGACAATTATTTCATGCTCGGCGATGAATAATCTTCTCCTGACGACACCCAGCTCCTCCCCTTTCGCCGTCATATATATGATCAAGACTTGCCCGGGAACTCCGTCTACGTTTATACATTTGACTCAGCTATGGTTCAATGTAGCGTCATGATATGAAACCTGGAAGATTCGCCATATAACCCGCAGGCTTATTAGCGTTCTTCCAATGACAGTCGCAATCGCTTAATTGTACAATTATTGCTAACAAATCGCAAATTCGTATTACGGAACGCAAAGTTAGCGACCACTCCACAGTAGCGCTACATGCGAGCGATGGACGAACTAAAAATGCATGACCTCGCCTAGAACACAGCAACCGATTGTTTGTTTTGGTATTACGAAACGTTTTTCGACAGTGACGCGAGAGCAATGGCGATTGAGATTTAACAACTAGTGATATTGTGATTGTTAGCAGTTGCTTAGTCTTTATTTAATAAGTTTCGGCCTTTTTACTATGTTCAACCAGTGGTTTGTGTTTAAATAGTGTTAATAATAAATTGTGTGGTTATATTTTAATTACGTGAAGTAATAATTCACTATGGCAAAAGCTTTGATGCTAATGGACTATTTACATCAAGAAACCAGTGAAAGAAGGGCTAACGCTGTCCGACTGCGGAGAAGAGTTCTTACAACTGCTGTAAACTCTCTTCTACAGATTTCAGATGTCGAGTTCAGAGCTCACTACAGATTATACAAATATATTTTTAAAAGGTTATGTTCTGAACTATTTTTTTGTTGCCTAGACGGCGAAGGAGGAATAAAATCTCTGTGGAGTTTAAGGTAAACATAGAAAGAAAGATTAATTAATAATACAATTTAAATACCTACCTTCAAACTTACATAAGTATTTTTTTGCAGGTTTTAACTGCCCTCTCTTTTTATGCTACTGGGTCTTATCAAAAGCCTGTGTGAGCATTAAGTTATTTACATGGAATTAGTCAGCCTTGCTAGTGTATTATAATATAATAAGAGAGATGACAGATACATTAGAATATTAATATTCCATAATTTTCCTACAAAATGTATCAGAAAGAATGAGAATAATCAATAAGTAAGTATAAATAGAACAATGTAATTAATTTTATGAACATTTGTAAACAATATTTATGTAAATTAGGTATTGTTTTGTCTCATTTCAGATTTTCAAATCTTCTCATCTTCTAATTTTCTCAGTCGGAGCTAAATGCTGCTCGAAGTCAAAGGGCATGGAGAAATAGGTAAAAAATAAAAGGAAGAAAAAACTAGCCCTTGCCAAATTTATTGCTGCTTCTACTTGGTACAAGGTCTCCCATCGTAGGATTTACGAAGCAATGGCATAGCTGCACAGACAATAAATTATTGTAAACATTCATACTGAATTAAATAAGTTTTATTTTACGAAAAATACTTATTATTTCTTTTTTCCCATGTTTCCAAACTAAACATAAAATGTATCACTCGAATTCGTAGAATCTTCAAAACCCATTAAAAAAATTTACAGTGTGTTTTTTTGAACAGTGATCAAATTTTGTGGTGTGGCTTAGACCATCAAACTTTGTCTATGGGACCGACTTAATCAGAGCAAAAAAAATCAGCTGTTCCATACGTTTTGGTCGAGTAGATATTAATATTTTCTATGGAACAGCTGAATATTTTTTTTTTAACTGATTAAGTTGTTCCCATAGACAAAGTTGTTCAGTTTGATTGTCTAAGCCATACAACAAAATTTGATCACTGTTCAAAAAAACACACTGTATATTCCTTTAACTTAACAATATGTGTAGTTAACAAAATAGGTAGGTACCTACCTACCTTTTTTCTTAACTACACATTTCAATAAGTTGCGCTCTATCAGCTTTCGACGAAACAAAAACTGCACAAGAATTCCTTTGTACCACTTGAAACCACTTCTATCACCCTAAACGACTTTACAGATTAAGTTTCATTCTAAACATCTTACGTTCTCATTAGAAACATTTTTTATTTATATAAAAGATATCTTTGTTTTGAATAAAGTTTGATTTGGAATTAGTTGTAATAAGTTTTTCGACAATCGCAACTAGGCAATCATAAAGTTGTCATTGGTTGCCGTTCAATTGCGAGTGGCGCTAGTTTCCATACATAATAATCGCAAATGCACTCGGCGAGCAATGAGTTCGCGATTTGTTTCCGTAATACCAAAAAAGCAACCGCTACTAGTCTCAGTCGCGTTGCTATTGTACAATTAGCAACCGGTTGCTATATTTCGCTAATAAGCCTGCCGGAGTATAAATATAATAATTACATGAAAATTCACTTTGACAAACTTAGACCTAATCTTAAAACTTTGTACTTGTAAATAAGCCAAATACACAACTTGAATCATTGCTCGCAATGATTAAGCGTAACCAGTCTGTTTTAGATATAAGAGGTTTTTCAGATATCGATGCACTCTCTACCATCATGTTAACTAGATTCAATGCGTTACTTTAACCAGAGTCTTTGTATTTACTGGACATTTATAAATTATTTAAAATCCTTCCCAATAGCGTATCAGTCAGAAACCTGGCTTTTGACTCAAAGTGGCGAAACTCTTTCTCAGATAGAATAACCGGAGGATATACATATTAACTAGACCTCACGATAAGTATAGATTTATGATCAAATCTAACGTTAAGCCGCAGTTAGATACTCCTGCTCCTTTTTCCTACTCTGCTTTGCAGATGATAGCTTATAGTGAGAATAACGTAAATGTAAATGACTGTCCTATGTTTCTGGAGCTAGTAGATAGGGTTCTTTCGCTGCGAGATCACAATGTGTTTAATAGCTGTATATCACTCGAGGAGGTGGATAATAAGCTCTCTGACATATGTAGGACAAATTCTTTGGACATCTCTAAAGCCACTTCTCTGGAGATAGATATGTCCAAGTACGACAAATCTCACTAATCTCAAGGGGAGTTGATGCTGGCCTTCGAGGAATTTTTTTTTGCGTCAGTTTGGTTTCTACGAGGAGTTTGTCACCTTTTGGGTGCGTTTGCACCGAAGAACTACTGGAGACCTAATGGAGACACTAAAAAAACAAACTGTGAACCCTGGACTTTTTATGACAGATACATATTATCATACCCTATATAATGTGGAAAATATAACGACCCAACATCCACATCCACAACTCACTGATGTGCGCCATACTTTGAGGACTCGAAGAAGTCTTGCAGTCTCCTTTTCGATACCTATCTCAGATCTACAGATGTCATTTATAAGGGCAGAAGTCCAACACGATTTCAAGGAGTTGACTCGATGGATAAACGATAAAGTTGGCATACTTTATCACACTATATGCAATGACAAGTTAGGGAGATGGTTCCAGGCGTCAGTCAAGGAAGCGGATCCAAGTGCTCTAGTTCAGTTTGTATCCGGTATGTGTGTGTAATTAATGAAACGGAGGTTTTCTATAAATGCTATTATATCAAAATCATATCAAAATGTACCAAAGGAAACAGTTATTAGGAACGGATAACGAATTCATGGACCACGCTCGATCTAAACAACGTCTCAGCAAAGAATGCCCCGCTCCAGAGTTGATGATATCGCATGTTCGAATCCTTGGTTTTAGTAAACGTCACATAATTTGGTTTCAAGAGCGGGCCCACGACTACGTGTGTTTCATCTCGTGAATCACCTCGTTTCCATACCATAAATCTTGACTTAATTAGTTCGACTCTTAAACACGACATGAGTCCTATTTCATCTCTCTTGATATTATTATGGGCGATATGCTAAATTTTAATAACAAGAGTGTTAAAAGATATATATGTCGGCGCCGGCCTGGCGCCTGTAATGAAATAATTATTTTAACACTTTTGTTATTAAATAATATCGAGAAAGGCGAAATAGGACTCTTGTGTTTGAAAGTCAAACTAATTAAGTCAAGATTTATGGTATGGGAACGAGGTGATTTTGTACACTTCACTAAACGTAGTCGTGGGCCCGCTCTTGAGACCAAATTATTTATGTGACATTTACAAAAAACCAAGGATTCGAACATGCGACATCATCAACCCTGGAGCAGGGCATTCTTTGCTGAGACGTTGATCAGATCGAGCGTGGCCCACGAATTCGTATCCGTTCCTAATAACTGTTTCCTATAGGAAGCTACTTACATCGTTAGTTAAAGTCAGTGTTAATTTCAAATAGAACAATCGTCACTAATTAAAGGTGTTATTGTTAAGCATTCGCAAGCGTTTCCTAATTGCCCACAAATCTAAGTTTATTATAAATAATGGCCACCCATCTTGGTGCCGTCCGAGAGCTCGGCGCTCCGACATCAGAAGGTGGGATTCACGCCGCGAGTGCTAAGTGATGAATATCATGTCAAGATGGACAATAAAAATGATCTGTATTGGCAAACCATAGAGTCATAAAGTAAATATTTGCGATTGCTTGTGCGTAGGAGTGCAGAATGCTAAGATGTTTGTAAAACCATCTGTTCCTGTATTGCAGTGCAGTCGCAGTTTCTCGCCTTGGTCAATACGGTCAGTCGTTCCATTTTTATTTCTGTCAAAGGACTAATATTTTTTTTAATGAACGTTGTTTTTTTATGATAAGTGTTTCTGGAAGAAATTGCTTTTTAGCGATAGGGCTGCTAATTTTGTTGTTCAAGTTTTGTATTGTCATAAAAATATTGTCCTTTGTAATACCTAAGTGTGATATTATGGTAAAAGAAAGAGTTTTATCTACTATGGCTGTAATAAATTGATGTCATACCGTTTCAAGTATGATGAGATGAGTCTTAGTTAAATTTGCAAATTTTCAAGATTTAAAATTCTGCTACTTGATGCGATTATTTATTGTTTTGTGTTTTGTTTTGTGTTTTAGGGGGTTTTAGGGACTTTGTTTTGTCTTTTAAAAAAAAATACGCATTAGATTCTAAAACTTAGTTAGAATCTAAACCAAGAGTCAAAATGTTGGTATTATTTCATTGATTCGTATCAAACTTGACGATAACAATCTGCAATATCGTAAATTTAGTGAACTAAAGCAGGGAAATAAATCACGATGAAGTAAACGTTGTTATATTGTGTTGAAATAATAGTGTGAATAAAAGCAAAAAACAAATGCTTTCATTTGAAATTACTCATTAAGAGTTTGGGAAGTTCTACACTACATTTAGTGAAAACTGAAAACCTAATACTGCTACAGTTACATGCTTTGTAATAGGTAATCATACTAAGAAATATTGTGTTATTGTTATGCCTCAGCCATAAAACACAGTAAAAGGAGTTAGTTCAAATGATGACAAAAAAAATAAAAGGGAACTAAGTAAGCATGTGTATCTAGGTACAATATGGAAGAAGTGAAATCAACTAACAATTGCTATTAGTAGTTAATTTTAACTACGTCAATATAAAAAAGTGAATTGATCAAAATAAGTTGTGGATTGTGGATAAAACTTTTTGTAAATTATGGTTGCCTAGGAGTCCTTATAACTTCGACGTTATAGGAAAACGATTCCTGTAATTTCCAAACAACTGCTAATGCTGTGAAATTAAAACTTTCAGACATGGTAATAAATTTGTTGGTTCTGAATTATTATTATTTCATTAATAAAATGTTTCAACATGAATATTGTCAGTAAGTAAGTACTTAAGTGATTGGTCTTTCAAAAATTTTATTAAAACCAAATCTTTAAATGAAACTGCAAATAACAAGGGCTAACATAGATTTCATTAGTAAACTGAGCTAACATAGAGTTCTAAAAAAAAAAGAACGAATAAGTAATTGGATTTTATGTGTTGAACTTGTTATAGGTATAGAATCATTGAACATGGTTTAAGCCTAAATGCATCGTTGTAAAATGAACTCGATCAAAGGTTGGTACTTGTAACTTAGTTTTACAGTAAACAGAATGGAGACACGTACTGGACATTCTTGACCTATACCTACTTTCCATGATTGTTAGAATCGGAAGTATTGTAGTTAGTTTTCATCAAATTAGAAAATATGAATAAGAAAAATTAAATCTCAAACTATTGAAAAAAGACACTCTAGAAAAATACTGTTAGTTTTTACAGATAAACGCGAAGGATATACAGCGGGTGTCGATAAAAAAAAAATCGTCTCTGTGGAATGCAGGACCGCACTTATAATTTCAAAACATGGGTTGAAGTGAACACTCTAAAAACAATTTCAAACAATATTAACACTGTCATTAACAAATCATTGGTGCGAACTGATAAAAACGCGCCTAACTTGTTGAACTGTTAAAAAAAAGGGTCGATGTCAAGTGTATTACTGGGTTGGTGCCCCTAACTACCAAAAAAAAAGACGATTTGTTTTTGTGCTCGTTCGAATGCGAAGCTATTTTTAACTCAGAAAAAAAAATCACACGTAGACAAATAGTCAAAATTCATACAATTTTATTGATTAATGCAACAAATGATAAAAGATTATAATCTGTGCTTTTGTTCTTAGCTAGAAAAAAAAAGCGTTTTTTGATAATAATAAAGCAACGCGATAAATTGTCTGTAAATGATTGTAATTTGTAACAGAAATTCTAAGAAAACGAATGATATTAATTGGGTCGGATAAAAGATCATTGGCAATTTTCGAAATCATAAATTCTACTAATATTGAAAATGTGGGGGTTTGTGGATTTGGATGGTTGTTCCTCAATCACGCGGGGACTGCTCAGCGGATTTGGTTGAGGTTTGGCACTCGGATGGTGGATGGCCTGAATTGGGGCATGGAGTGCTTTTAACCCAATATTCCCGAGGGAACGGGGGCCACGCGGGTGAGGCCGCGGGCGGTCGCTAGTTAGTGAATATTTTAAATTTTTACTTAGTATTTATGATGATTTATGGTGACAGATTAGTTGTATTTAATGATAAAAAAAATTGTTTTAGATCAGACATATTATGTGAGGACTAGATGGAACCCTTAGAATTTAGATTATCGAAAAATGTGCATTCTTGAGCATCTATCAAGTGTGTATCCATCAAAGACTGTGCTGACATTGCAAAACAAAAATCTTTGCTGTTGATAAAATTGTATCGTCAAAATGTTAAAAATAAAAAGTTATTTTCGAGTACGGATTATGCTCGGTGTTTACAACCAAATAATTACATTAGTTTCAAAGCCTTTTATTAATTAATCTACACATCAAGAACTCGAACAAAAATTTAGGATAATATTTGGGTATTGGAAAATAAGGAGACCTTTGAGACCTTGCATTTGTAACATTCTGTATTGTGTTTGAGACAATGTTGTGTCAAATAATCATAAAATAGAAATCTATTGCAGGTATGATGCTTTTCCTTTGTGTTGTTATCTAACAGTGAGTAAATAATATGAAATCGGTACTCAACACCCGTTAAGCACAAGAAAATGAGACACAATGGATTTTCCATTGTTGTGCACTTGGGGTTTGATGAATAAAATAGAATAAATAACGTTAATAAAAAAAAAAACAGACCTAACAGGGTGTAATATTTCCTTAAGTAAAAGGTATGTAGAAGATTTGTTGAGTTGTATTGCCTATTCGTTTTTATAAGAATGAATCGGATGCATCCGAAAATGTGAACCAATGTTGTTTTAAATTTACTTTCAAATAAAATAAAAAAAATAAGACTTATTGAGAGTGTTCATACAGACGTTGCGATGTGGCAAAGGCCAAAGGCAATGGAATGGCGTGTTAGGCGTGATGAACCAAATAAACACATTGTTGCAATATCCAGAGTCTTATTCTTCAAGATAAAATCCTGCATTACATTATTTCTAGTAAATTGATCGCGATGAAATTAAGATTATTAAAATTATTGGGAGGAACAAAAACACAAACAAAAGGCTGAGAGCCGTGAGCAGGAAGTGCAAGTTAAAATCAAAGTGACAGAAGACAGCTTTAAATGTCATTCAAATCAATATAGCTGCGTTCATGTCGTTCATGTAGGGCTTATACAATTCCTAACAGAGAAATTCCTTGGCGTTATTCAATAAATTAGTACACATTGGAATGGAATTAAAACAGTAACCGAATGTTAAATCTCCACAATTTAAAAAAAAATCGGATGAAAGTCAGGCTGAGCCATTGTCGGCGGTAATGTGATTGATTTTGAAGTTAGTAAGTTGGTGTTGAAAATGACGTGTTGTAATAGTGAGATTAATAAAAAAAATCACTAACAGTTAACATGACTATGACTAAATGAACCCACAGCCTATTCTTGTTGTCGATCGTAGGTCATATTCCTAACCCAGTTTAGCTGGTCGGAGACTGCGCGGGGACGATGAGTAATGGGTGTGGTGTTATGGCAATGTGGAATGGGTTTATGTGTACCCATGGTATTCGGCTGGATGCCGATGGTTTGCGGCTGTGTGCCGTGTGATTGGCCAGGTGTGCCAATGGTGATCGGATGTGTTTTCCGATGTGTCGGATGTGTTCCGATGTTGATTGGCCAGGTGTGCCAATGGTTATCGGATGTGTTTTCCGATGTGTCGGATGTGTTCCGATGTTGATTGGCCAGGTGTGCCAATGGTTATCGGATGTGTTTTCCGATGTGTCGGATGTGTTCCGATGTTGATTGGCCAGGTGTGCCAATGGTGATCGGATGTGTTTTCCGATGTATCGGATGTGTTCCGATGTTGATTGGCCAATGGTTATCGGATGAGTTCCGATGTTGGTTAGCTGTGTGCGCCAATGATGATTGGATGTGATCCGATCGTTTGCCAATGTATGTCGTATTAGTCTTGTTAACGTTTATGTTTACTATGGATTTGAAATTGATAGCTTGGTTTGAAATAGAATTACTGCCTGGTCGAAAATGACCAATGTTCTATGGAGATCTGACATTCTGTAACTGTACCGGTTTGCTTGGATGGCCGAACGGTTTATAACGAAAGAACGAAAGACGGAATCATGGCCCACACGAGGACGTGTGAGAGTCAGGATCGCCGTGTCGGCGCCGGCCTGGCGCCTGTAATGAAATAATTATTTTAACACTTTTGTTATTAAATAATATCGAGAAAGGCGAAATAGGACTCTTGTGTTTGAAAGTCAAACTAATTAAGTCAAGATTTATGGTATGGGAACGAGGTGATTTTGTACACTTCACTAAACGTAGTCGTGGGCCCGCTCTTGAGACCAAATTATTTATGTGACATTTACAAAAAACCAAGGATTCGAACATGCGACATCATCAACCCTGGAGCAGGGCATTCTTTGCTGAGACGTTGATCAGATCGAGCGTGGCCCACGAATTCGTATCCGTTCCTAATAACTGTTTCCTATAGGAAGCTACTTACATCGTTAGTTAAAGTCAGTGTTAATTTCAAATAGAACAATCGTCACTAATTAAAGGTGTTATTGTTAAGCATTCGCAAGCGTTTCCTAATTGCCCACAAATCTAAGTTTATTATAAATAATGGCCACCCATCTTGGTGCCGTCCGAGAGCTCGGCGCTCCGACATATATATTACAGGCGCCTGCTCGGCGCCGACATACATAATACATCAAATAACACAAAGACCAAACAAAAATAATACATTAAAATTCTGTTCTACCCATCAATGTTGAATTTCATTTCTTTATGATGACTTCATTCAGGGTTTTGGCCACATCTTTAATGAAGAAAAAAGAGCCATTATGTGCTGACTGAGATGTCTGCTGATCCCAAAATCACCTACCATCCTTTAGTGGTAAATTACAACTTGAAACTTAATATAGATAATAGAAGGAATGATCGATGTCAGGCTGATTCCCAAGATGATAAAATACTTCAACCAGCCAAGCAAGGGACAAGCTTGCTTGTCCCTTGCTTGGCTGGTTGAAGTATTTGATTCACATTTCACATAATCAATGGGTATGATGCTTGAGTTATCTATGGAAATCAATGAGAGATAGAGTCCTCGACACCTTGGATGTACACTTGTCCGATTCCAACACTTGTAGAATGCTGGTATCATATTGCAAATTCATGGGTTTTACTAATGGGTCCTGTGTATCTTCCACATTAAACTCGACGAGGCTTTATGGAGTTAGATCATGGGAATTTGTGAGTGCAGGAGAAAATTTAATAATTATATCACTGAGATATTACAATACAAACGATTTTTCATGAAAAGCGTGATACTCTTAGAGATCATAGATTTTTCAAATTAGAATCCTTGTCTAAAGAAGAACAAGGTCTTCTTAAAAAAATAGGGGTAAAAAATCAACAAGCTCATCATTACACACATGAAAAAAGTTTTGAAAAGCTTCTTCTAAAACTTAAAGGTCCAACCAAAGTCACCTAGAGTAAAATCAATCATTATCAACACTTTGTAGACAAATACCCTCCATCTGCCCCACCTTCTTATGAAGATATAGACTCTGTGCATGCGTACTTGATAACGCTTTTTCTCGAAACTGTAATGGTATGGACAGGGCTAGCTTGCGATGATCTCTTGCCAGCGTCCGATATTTTCAATACTTTACTATTCCACCCAGCTATCCGTAGAATCGCTTACTCTTATGACCTTACTATATGAATTAGGAAAATTCTCCTTGCATAAGGTGTTTTATCACTATATCCCATGGTAGCAGGGATCATGGTATTTCTAAAGATAATTCCTGACCGCTCAGCGGCCCTTATGAAAATACAGACAACGTATTTGGAGAAAACGGAACATGTAGAAAACTTGTCTTTCCAGACACGATTGCGTGTAAATCACGCTCGAGTTGTTGGGAGATATCGCCTACAACATGCCGCGAGACATTGTCATTGACTCTTTGTCAAAAGAGGCTTAATCTGACTTAAACAAGTGTATTCAGCAAATCTAAGATGTGTCTAAACCCTCCCCATCCTGCAGTTGGGCATTTTCATCAGAATCGATTACAGACGTCGTTCATTTGGCGGGGGCTACAAAATCATTTGGAAAAATCTTAATTCATCAAGCTGATGAACTAATAGTACATGCTAATACCCAACCCTCTAAGGTCCCTCAAGTGATTACACCAAAGCAAGGTGACCTTCTCCAATTAGAGAATCATATTCATCAATTAACCCAAACAACAATTAGAACAGGCTATAAGATCCGTTTGAACGTATCTGTTCCATTAACTCATCAAACAATTGAGGGTCTCTCAATTGAAGGCTGAGTGAATGAAGAAAAAATTCCTGCTCTCAGGGATACACCCTGGCATCCATCTCACCACTACACATGCTGGTGTTGTGGCGTCATTAATTGTAATAATTATGTATATTGATTTTATATTAATCAGGTATAGAATGATCATATCTAATCAATAAAAAAGTCAAACAAGAGGTAACAGGGTGTATTAGTTATCTGCCTGCTCGCCCTGCCTACAAACTGCCAACCCAACCTCTTCATCGTGATCCAACAAATATTATTGTTTAGTATTATATAAAAGAGGTACATCTCTCCAAGCTTTTTACATGATGGTCAAGAACTATATTTACATATAATCGGTTGTTTAAAGCGATCGGTAACTCATTACCACAAAACGATGAGATAAAAAAAACTTTTTTAACAAAAAAAAACCTCCTTCAAAAAACCTGAAACAAAAACAGCTTCAAAATTAAATACCTCTAAAAAAGCGAGAAATAATATTCTAATCATTAGTTACGCCTAACATTATTAATAAAACACGTCTATTGAAGTCGGGTGGGGCTGGAAGACAAGTATTTTTTTTTATATTTCTGAAACGACTTCGACTTCATTAGACGTGTTTTATTAATAATGTTAGGCGTAACTAATGATTAGAATATTATTTCTCGCTTTTTTAGAGGTATTTAATTTTGAAGCTGTTTTTGTTTCAGGTTTTTTGAAGGAGGTTTTTTTTGTTAAAAAAGTTTTTTATTTTCAACTTTTTAGTGGCAGGTATGTAAGCATGTAAATATTTTTTAACTTTATAAAATACTAGCGGCCGCCCGCGACTTCGTCTGCGTGGAAAGTTTTTTTGCTATCCCTCGGGAAAAAATCATGTTTTGGGATGAAAGGTACCCTATGTCCTTCTCTGTACCCCTGACAACGTGTATGCAAAATTTCATGATGATCGGTTTAGTAATTAAGACGTGAAGGCGTAACAAACAAACAAACAAATAAACAAACAAACGGACTTTCGCATTTATAATATTAGTAAGGAAGTAAGGATTTGCAATGGTAAAATGCCCACAACTCAAATTCCCAATTTACGCTGTTTGTTTTTGAGGAGTTCCATTGTGTCTTCGTAGTCCAAGTCTAGTCCAGAATCTTGCATTGCAGACCATGGTTTGGTTTGTTTTGGATTGTCATAAACCTACCAAAATCCAAATCACTTTACATATACTATTTGAATTTGAGGAGTTCCCTAGTGTATATTCGAAGTTCAAAGTCCAATACCGATGAAATTAAAATTTGACCACTCTTGAAGTATACCCTTTCAAACAAAAAAAGAATCATCTAAATCGGTACATAAACAAAGATGTTATGTTCGAAAATCCGTAAAAACACGTGTGATGGCAAGCTAAATAATTGTCATTTTTCAGGATTATGAAAAAACTACCAGCCAGATCTCTGTAATTTTTTTATGGGACCACACACGAACTATGTTCTTTAAGATAAAAAAAGAATTGTATAAATCGGTTAACAACTGACGAAGTTATGGTAAAACATACATAAAAAAAAAACCGACGACTTGAGAACCTCCTCCTTTTTTTGAAGTCGGTTAACAAAAACAACAAATTTGTCAATCAGCACCCTTAGGTAAAAAATACAGCTCTTTGATGAAAAACCACCATCAAACAAACACCTAATGTAGCTAGGTTATTAAGTAATAAAGGTATATTTTTTTAAAGTCTTTCCCGCGCCTAGTTTATAACAGTGGCGCAGTCGGTAGGACAACTAAGAATAGGAAGTGATTTCAGGCTCATCGCGAAAAGATATCAGCCTATTTAGCGAACCCGAACGTTGCACTATACAACAAGGGAGCGAAAGAAAACTAACTGACTGCTTAATTAAGTCCTGTCACATTTCTTTCCGTTAACCGTTAACTGATTGGGTATAACCTTCCTTAACTGTCCATAATTGCCTATTTTTAATCTCGATCCTTATATATTTTTTGTTGAACATTAAACTCTAAGGTCTAAAATGGCGACGGGAAAGACTGAAATTAATGTTGAACGCATGATTTTAACGGGTCAATTACTAAATGTTATTCCTAAATTTAGTAACAACTCTAAAAATCTTGTTTTATAAGAAACTGTAAAACTGCGCTAAAATTATCCAGTCCAGTTGAACAAATTTTGCTACCACATGCTTTAACGCAATTGGAAGGGAAAGCAACAGCCTTCGCCAATTCTCGCAATTCAAAAAAAAAAGAATTACTTTTTAGAAGAGTTAAAACAGACTTGTTCATAGAAATAAGGGACGAACTCTTGTTCTCATGTCATTTCATCATCCTGGAACCTAATTGCTGATCAAGATTCCCATGCAATTTGACCATCATTATTACGATGATGGGAGAAACTGCATCCCTTCTCGCCCTCGTTGCCTCGCCAGGGAAGTGCGGTCCGCCATCCTTTAACCCACTACTATGTTCCACCACTGGACCCCTTTTGCCCTGCCACCTGGACTCTTATGAAACGGGCCCCATGAATGAGACCATGGTTACTGTGGTACAATAGACCCATAAATACCAGAATAGCGGGATGGCGTATACGTGTAATGGATGTTCACTGCGTAACACATTTCTTCTTCTGGGGATCTTATACCTACACAACTCACCAGACAAGAACATCTGCTGTGGAGTTTCCAGATATGATGCAGGGCCTAGTTTGTCCTGGAGGTACATTACGGTTCACAACTCAGAAGGAGCTGGAGGATGAAATTTGTAAGTACGCCTGGCCCACAGAGACCAGGTCTCACAAGAAAGTATGTTATCTGGAGCGGGCAGAATTTATATCTTTTGAAGGTGTAATCACTGTAGATGGCCATCATATAACATCTTGCAAAGGGAAGTTTGCATAATATCCCCCTCTGAAAGATTCTTCCATACCAATTCGCAGCCACCTCACGCCACAGAGGCTGTTACCCACTATAAAGGGAAACCATCTTGTAATGACCAACTCTGTATAGTACCCAGCCTCCATGAGACCTATCCTGTTATAGCAGTGGCCACACAGGAAAAAGGACTCGTGACGTGATCCAATACAAGAGTATGTCAGGGTCTCTGGTAACCATAGAGAGGGGTCCTCTCCGAGGTGCCAGGCAAGAGGACTCAGCCACCATAGCAGACACAACCTTACTTGCCACGTTCGTCGGACTGGAATCATCGCTGGATGTGATTCAGAGAGAGGTTGCACTCATATGCAAGAGCGTGAAGAGCTACTGAGCATGACACAAACATCACCATCTGCCGCTGCATCCCTATACCTGAACAGGACTGATATCCATGCCCAGCATTTGACAGGACACCTCATCGTTTGGCCATGTATAGTAGTTGATGAATGGAAGTTAAGGAATACAGCAGACTGCACAGCATATATACCAATCGAGTACATGACGCTAATCGGTTTAAAGAAGGGATATCTTAATCCTTATGATAACAGAGTCTATTCATGGAGTCCAGCCGGTCAGTGCGGTGCCCACTTCTTTGTTAGGAATGGAAATCTCATTGGCCTTTATCAAAGAAAAGCCAATATATCATATGCTGTCGGATACCAGCTTGCGAAGCAAGATGTTGGCTCTTTATTTACTAAGATTGGGATACGAGCTTCATCTAACACAGCAATGCACGAGGCGAAATCGCACTATCAAGAGAGCTGAAAGGGATTGGAAGTGGTTACAACGACTAGCAGAGAAACCCACAACTAAAAGCGAATGGGGGCTTTATTGAATGCTCCGAGTTGGGTAATCACCTTTGGGGGGTTTTGCATTGAAACCTCCGACAAAAAGGCTGGATAGGCTTATTTGTGTCTCCGTAGAGGCACGAGAGATTATTAAATGTCTAACAGATATATTAAAGTCAATAAACTTCGTAAAACAAATAATGTTGTCTTTTGAAAACAAATTAAAATCAACTCCTGACCCGCTCCGTAACAGTACACAACGTAGTTCCCAGCAGAAGATACAATAGTTGGTGTTTGCCCTAAATAAGGCATGAATTGAATGTTCTGTCTTCTGACTTAATATCAATGTGTATTAACAGAAGCATTTAATATATGAACACATTTTCCCGTTATTTCATGAAATTACTATGACTGACGATTAAAAACTTTAACAAAGAAACATTTGTTTCATAATAAATAAAATTCCCTAAGGAATTAGGAATGAAAAAAAGAAAAAGAATAAACAAACAAACATGAGGTATTCAAGCCTCGACTTTGTCAAGTGGAATTCGAATATGAGAAAAGAAGACACACAAGGTGTATTTCAATAATTTGTCAATCTTTTTGGATTTAAAAATTGCTTGTTTAAGAACTTATAACATGTTTTCTCTGTCAGTCATATTTAGCAGACAAGTTATTTGTTACCACAACTGGTCAACTGTTAAACATACAGTCCATCCTTTTTGTTTTAATCATCATTTGTGGGACATTAATAATTAAGTACTTAATAATTAAGTTTATTTGAATAAAGCTAATTTTGACTTTGACATTCTCGATTCATACTTTGACGTTCACAGAAAGTATTATTTGCAATTATGAATTCTCACTCAGCGACACCTACTACTACAACCAATCTTATTATTGTGATAAGATCCCGCACCTCAAAAACAAGTTGTGATATGGTAGCACTTAGAGTAAGACGGGCTTCTACAGAAAGAGACGCCATACGAAGCGTTCCCCTCTGCCGAAGTACAAGCCCAAATGGGCATACGCGTTAGTAAAACCAGTTGCGCCCGGATTTCTTTCTAGACCGAGTCCAGTCGCGCATGTGAACGCTGCTCTGTTTAAAATGTCGAATTGATGAGTGTTTTGCTGTTAAAAGAGATCTTGAACATCAAGTATACAAAAAGACGGTGTTACATTTCACATAAAAGTAAATTTGTATCGTATTATTGCTATTTGTTTACATTTAAACATTAAATTCGTATAATTTATTCTTGATTAGTTGTCAAATTTGTTCAGTGACATCGGGTCTGCTAGTCCATGACTCGTCCGTACAAATTTCAGATCTGTCGCTAGATAAATCCGAGTTCTCGCCGATGGGCAACTTAGTGATGTTACCGTTAAATAATGTTTGTCGATAAAGTGTTGGTCAATCTGGCCCTGATTCTGCGTCAAATTCATTTGCGAGATTTTTGCATGATTTGCTCTGCACTGATGTGAGCGCGACAGATGTCGCGAAATAAATGTCGAAATAGTAGATTATACAACAAGTGAATAAAAAGGGAATTTAGTTCGAAGGACTAACGGCCGTTTGCACTTAACTTAAGAATCGCCTAGTCTTTTCCTAAATACAACTCGAGCAAGATAATTAGGCGCATGATAGCTGCATGACAGCTAAGTTCATGACACCGTTTTAATTTGGTCGAGTTTTAGTAAGGAAAGATTTATGCGATTCTTAAGTTTAGTGCAAATAGCCGTTAGTATTATACAAAGAACCGAGATGAGTTTTTTTTTCACGAGTTGTGTACTCTACTTTTTACCATTGACTGTTTGTTCGTAGATTGACTCCGAGAAACTCCGACAAACTAACGGCTACACACACGAGTAATCAGATTTTCGCTACGACCTTCTGTTTTTGAGATCTGTGTGGCTCAGCTGTAGAGACGTCTCTACAGCTGCGCCACACGTATCTCCTAAACGCAAGACCGACAAACTCTGGTTTTTGGCGACAAACTCCGACAAACTATAGACTTCATCATGGCATAGTCAAAAAGTCAGATTTCCAACATTTTTTTTGTGGCGCAGCTGTAGTCCGGCACGTAACTTCCCTGGGTACACATACTACTCTGTGTAAAAAGTATCGGGAATATGTCAATAAAAAGACCCGCGTAAAAGAGGTCGTTCTAATTTTTTTACTGCATGTTGGTAGCACTGTACTGATTAAGGGGCGGATCTGCCGCGGCCGCGAGAGAAAATTAGGTATCGAAGCGCTACGCACACAGCGATCGACGCACTTGCGCGGTTCACGCACACATCTACACTTTAACAGTGGTCGATCCGCTTGCGCTCAAATCTCAAACTAACCAAACCCGTGTACGAGTAGTAGGTACCTAAATTACTTAAAATCTTGTTGTATGGTCTGTGCTTAAAATGCATTATATCTTTTATGGTTATTGAATAAAATAAGATTATTCATGTTCGTGAACAATCGAAATATTTTGAACCATCGAAGATAAAATAAAATAATAAGTAAATTATATTCATGCCTGTATTATAATTATATTATACACAATGCGACTCTAGATACATTTTTACAATTATGTTTTTTTTCAGAATACAAATACCTAAAGATGATAAGAATTTATTTGTTTTCAAATAAGAACAAATTAAATTATGATACATATCTATCGGTAAAGAAATGGTTTTTAAGATATAGGTACATGTCGTTTTAACAAAATATGAGATTGACCACAAAAAAAAATAGTAGAAAACAAATTGAAATATTGTGTATTTCGATTTCGACCTAATAGTCCAATCAATAAAGTAGTTGTGCGCGAGCGGGAAAACGTAGTGTACGTACACTCGACGTCAGAAAAATCGCACCTCTTCGAAAATAAGTTTAGACTTGGCCACCTGCTATTGCTAGCTAACGATTTATTGTGTAAATGTTGATATCTATTGGGAGTACATTTAATGAGCTTTCAATTAATAATTGTTTGATTTAATTAACATAACAGTTACCATAATTAGACGCTTAAAGCGTTATTGCTTGCGCCGCCATAAACGGGAAATAAAAGGGGTCAATTCATGAAATGCGGGTAAATTTGCTATCGAGATGATGGAGAAAACACACTTCAACAATTCAATTAATAAAAGGCATAACAACACTTACTATTAAATTAGATAGAATTAAATTAACATTGAAGAAACAATTGATGAGGTGCGATTTTTCTGTCGCCGAGTGTATTATTGTTGCTTGGTCTGTGGCGCAGAGCTTGGAAACTGGTAAATTTTTTGAACCGGTTTGACGTATTCTGACAAGAAAACAGCAACGTAATAATAAAAATATAAAAAAAAATCCAAGATGGCGTCCAACTTTTTTGTTTTTGGGCCGATTTCGGTGAAACTCGGTTTTTGGTACAATTCTGACAAGAAAACAGCAACGCAAAAATAAAAATATAAAAAAAACAAGATGGCGGACAACTATTTTGTTTTTTGGGCTGATTTCGATGAAACTAGGTTTTTTGTACTATTTTGAGAAGAAAACAGCAACGCAATAATAAAAAAATTAAAAATCCAAGATGGCGTCCAACTTTTTTGTTTTTGGGCCGATTTCGATGAAACTCGGTTTTTGGTACAATTCTGACAAAAAAACAGCAACGCAAAAATAAAAATATAAAAAACCAAGATGGCGGACAACTTTTTTGTTTTTGGGCCGATTTCGATGAAACTCGGTTTATTGTACTATTTTGAGAAGAAAACAGCAACGCAATAATAAAAATATAAAAAATCCAAGATGGCGGCCAACTTTTTTTTTTTTGGGCCGTTTTCGATTAATCTCGGTTTTTGGTACTATTTTGACAAGAAAACAGCAACGCAACAATAAAAATATAAAAAAATCCAAGATGGCGGCCAACTTTTTGTTTTTGGGCCGATTTTGATGAAACTTGGTTTTTGGTGTTGTTCTGACCAGAAAACAGCAACGCAATAATAAAAATATAAAAAATCCAAGATGGCAGCCAACTTTTTTGTTATTGGGCCGATTTCGATGAAACTCGGTTTTTGGTGTTATTCTGACATGAAAACAGCAACGCAATAATAAAAATATAAAAAGTCCAAGATGGCGGCCAACTTTTTTGTTTTGGGCCGATTTCGATGAAACTCGGTTTTTGGTGTTATTCTGACATGAAAACAGCAACGCAATAATAAAAATATAAAAAAGTCTTAGATGGCGGCCAACTTTTTTGTTTTGGGCCGATTTCGATGAAACTCGTTTTTTGGTACTATTTTGACAAGAAAACAGCAACGCAATGTTAAAAATAAAATAAAAAACAAAGTTGGCAGTCATCTTGTCTTTTTGTCATTGTTTACATTGCGTTACTGTTTTCTTGTCAAAATAGTGCCCCAAACTGAGTAATGAGTGCGCGATAATGTAGATGTTGCAACCAACTAGCTTAATCAGCCGATCAATTAGGGACCTATTCTTTTCATTGAAAGGCGCCATTCAATAGTCGGCTGAAATAACATCCCGGCATTTAATTTAACGGCTAGGTAAATGACTTGATTCGATAACGTTTAATCACTTGCTTAGCTAAGTAATTGTAATTTAGTTCCATTTTCTATTACCAGGCACGCTGTAGGCGGTGCCGCTGTCAAATCTGTCAATATGGCGTCGACCAGCTGTGATATTTCTGCTGCTTTTTACAATTAAATTACGTTTACACGAAAATATAGTGTTTGGTGAATGTGAATATAAATAGTGCAAATCAATGTTTGAAATAGAATATGACCAATAGCATCAATAATAAGGTACCTTGATTGTATCTGTATTGTACCTGTACCAAAGGCACTGTATATTTTTCAAACCTGCTTACAAAATTCATCACATCGTCACATCATAACCCGTGGCATATAATCATGCGTGGCAGCGTGGCATCAAAGCAGTGGGGACATTAAAATGGCTGATGATGATGATTCTTGGCCTTTATGGGAAAAATTAAATTTGGGTAGTATTTAATCGGGTAACAATAAATTCCCATTTTGGGTATCAAAAATACTGAATATAGCGTACTGAAATACTAAGTGGACAACAGACTGATTGCGACTACAAATATTGAAAATGGGTTAATGTAAAATACAAATTGAGTAACAGTTATTCAGAACGGGTGACCAAATTACTATTTGGGCGACAATTTTAAATGTTTGGTGTGCCCTAGGGCGCACAAAACATTTAAAATTTGGTATATATTTTATTTAAAAAGGTAACTATTATCCTAATCGAGATGACTAAAATACCATGTTTGTTTAAACAATAAAATACGTAATACAAAATCACCAAAAACAATAATTAATTACAAAAGTTTCAAGGCAATAATATTAATAAAAATATTTATCATAAATTGGTACCTGTCAAATACATAATATTCACTAGCAGCTGTGTTGTCATGATTATGATATTGAAAGTACAACACAAGTATTCATCCAGTAATAGTTCATAGCTGTCCTTTTCTGTCCAGAACTCGTGATCACCTGAGCTTTCTCTTTTATCGTTTATAACCGATTCTTTCTAATGTCCAAGTCTAAACTCCAAGATTTACGGTGAGATCTTAAAAAGATAAAACATTAATCACATTCATATTTAAACTTGACAATCACATCGTCACGGAACAAACAATAAATAACAAAAAAATGAAACATCAAAACAAATCTAGGTACCTTATTATTGATGCTATTGGTCATATTCTATTTCATACATTGATGTGCACTATTTATATTCACATTCACCAAACACTATATTTTCGTGTAAACGTAATTTATTTGTAAAAAGCACCAGAAATATCACAGCTGGTCGACGCCATATTGACAGATTTGACAGCGGCACCGCCTACAGCGTGCCTGGTAATAGAAAATGGAACTAAATTACAATTACTTAGCTAAGCAAGTGATTAAACGTTATCGAACCAAGTCATTTACCTAGCCGTTAAATTAAATGCCGGGATGTTATTTCAGCCGACTATTGAATGGCGCCTTTCAATGAAAAGAATAGGCCCCTAATTGATCGGCTGATTAAGCTAGTTGGTTGCAACATCTACATTATCGCACACTCATTACTCAGTTTGGGGCACTATTTTGACAAGAAAACTGTAACGCAATGTAAACAATGACAAAAAGACAAGATGACTGCCAACTTTGTTTTTATTTTATTTTTAACATTGCGTTGCTGTTTTCTTGTCAAAATAGTACCAAAAAACGAGTTTCATCGAAATCGGCCCAAAACAAAAAAGTTGGCCGCCATCTTGGACTTTTTTATATTTTTATTATTGCGTTGCTGTTTTCATGTCAGAATAACACCAAAAACCGAGTTTCATCGAAATCGGCCCAATAACAAAAAAGTTGGCCGCCATCTTGGATTTTTTATATTTTTATTATTGTGTTGCTGTTTTCTGGTCAGAATAACACCAAAAACCAAGTTTCATCAAAATCGGCCCAAAAACAAAAAGTTGGCCACCATCTTGGATTTTTTTATATTTTTATTATTGCGTTGCTGTTTTCTTGTCAGAATAACACCTAAAACCGATTTTCATCGAAATCGGCCCAAAAACAAAAAAGTTGGCCGCCATCTTGGATTTTTTTTTTATTATTGCGTTGCTGTTTTCTTGTCAGAATAACACCTAAAACCGAGTTTCATCGAAATCGGTCCAGAAACAAAAAAGTTGGCCGCCATCTTGGATTTTTTTATATTTTTATTATTGCGTTGCTGTTTTCTGGTCAGAATAACACCGAAAACCGAGTTTCATCAAAATCGGCCCAAAAACAAAAAAGTTGGCCGCCATCTTGGATTTTTTTATATTTTTATTATTGCGTTGCTGTTTTCTTGTCAGAATAACACCTAAAACCGAGTTTCATCGAAATCGGCCCAAAAACAAAAAAGTTGGCCGCCATCTTGGATTTTTTTATATTTTTATTATTGCGTTGCTGTTTTCTTGTCAGAATACCACCAAAAACCGAGTTTCATCGAAATCGGCCCAGAAACAAAAAAGTTGGCCGCCATCTTGGATTTTTTTATATTTTTATTATTGCGTTGCTGTTTTCTGGTCAGAATAACACCGAAAACCGAGTTTCATCAAAATCGGCCCAAAAACAAAAAAGTTGGCCGCCATCTTGAATTTTTTTATATTTTTATTATTGCGTTGCTGTTTTCTTGTCAGAATAACACCTAAAACCGAGTTTCATCGAAATCGGCCCAAAAACAAAAAAGTTGACCGCTATCTTGGATTTTTTTTTATTTTTAATATTGCGTTGCGTTTTTTTTGTCAATATAGTACCAAAAACTGAGTTTCATCGAAATCGGCCCAAATACAAAAAAGTTGGCCGCCATCTCGATTTTTTTTTATATTTTTAACATTGCGTTGCTGTTTTCTTGACAAAATATTACCAAAACCGAGTTTCTTCGAAATCGGCCCACAAACAAAAAAGTTGGATGAATCAAACGAGCCCATCCATACTCGATGGGCTAGCATGGTTTTATCATAGACTTCCCGTGGCCTTCTGTCGGCTCCATCATCAGGCCCTGGAAACTACTTCCCGACAAAGTACTCGTCAAGACGATTCTGAGTTCCTACGGCCTTCTTCCGGCCTAATCATCAGACCCTGGACTAGACCCAGTCTAGTAATAACTAATAATATAAATAATAAAAGATATCGGTAAGTATTCATAATAATAAGTTACACAGTAAATACGAAGTAATCTATAACTTTCATACTTACTACTATAAAATTTTGATCACTCAAATTGTGAATCGAAACACTGTGCACGATATTTGTGTATGCATACGTTTGAATACGTTGGTGCGATCGCGGCTCAAAGTGACGTGCTCCCACTCTGACGACCTGGCTGGCACTGAGCTCCGGAGCGCGTGACCGCGGCTAATATAATTGCAAAGCAGCGCTATACAAATTTGTATGGGGATTTCGGCCGAAAAAATAGAAGAGTTTAACCATTATTTTACACAAAATTAAAGTAAATCAAAGGGAAAAAAATCATTGTAGCTACTGCACAGTACCTTAAAGTGTATTTTAATGTAGAATTCAATACGTTTCCGCTATTATTTACGCCAAAGATTTGGCCCTACGCGAGTGCTTTTTAGGCGTTTTTTGTGATTTTCTGATATTTTTTTACAAAAATCTGTAAGGTTTATACACAATTTAATGTTTGTAGAGACTAGAGAAACTCTTTAGCTTGTCGTATGATTTTTTTGGTGGCTACAAGTTTACGTTTTCTATATAAAAATATGGCCCGCGCAAACCGTGTTTTCCTATTACCGCCCCTTAAGCGCGCAAAATTTGAGCGGGATCTGTCATTTAATTTGTTTTAAACTACACTTTTTGTTGGTGATAGTTTTGAGTCCTCGGCGATTTTTACAATGGAAAATGATAATGCACCATCACACACAGCCATTATAGTGAAAGAGTTTTTAGCGAAAAATTCAACAAAAGTTCTCGACCAAGCACCGTATTCACCTGATATGGCTCCGTCTGACTTTTTTTTATTTCCCAAGTTAAAATTACCACTTCGAGGAAAACGTTTTGAGTCGATAGAAGCCATAAAAGAAAATTCGCTGAATGAGCTAAAGGCCATACCGCAAATAGCCTATGAAAAATGTATGGAAGACGGAATATGGCGGTGGAGATGTTGTATTGAAGCGATGGGGCCTACTTTGAAGGCGATAAAATAAATTTAGATGAATAATTTGTATTTTTTGTTTTATTGACAAATTCCCGATACTTAGTACACAGAATGTAAGTCCCAACCCATTCTCGAACTTTTTGCATAAAGCTCAACCGTATAAAAATGACCTCTTTGTTGTTATTCACCCCATCGTAAAATGATTGAGTTTTTAACCTTTATTCCTTTTTCCGTATCGATATTGCTGCATCGACAGTTGAGCCCAGCCCTTTATGTCAAAAACGTGTCATATTTCCATGTGTGACTCATCCGTACACAATTGCTATTTTCACTTCTCAAGCTTACGCGCTCACTAGACATGAAATAAAACACTTTTTAACGGATACTAGCGCGGTTTTATTGAATGTACTTTGGTATTTAGTTGGTATTTGGTTTGATTTTTGGTTTTTCCCGACGTTTCGGCACCTTTGCAGCTGCCGTGGTCACGGGGGACTGAAGCTACCCGTGAGCCTACCCTCAAGCGATGAATTTTTTTTTTTTTTATACGTTCAGAAATTAAAATTTAACAAAATTTTTTTTAATTATTTTATGTTGATTTATAATTTAATTTTATGAATTATTTAATGCTAAAAAGAGAGAGAAATCTACTGAAACTACCACCATTTCATAAAATTGGGAGGCCCCTCCAAGAAAGAAATGGCGAAAGAAAACTTGGAGAGGGAGCCGACCTCCGTCTTTTGTATTAATTTATTTATTTGCAAAAGGAACTAACCGTATCATTAGATCTTACAGTGTGTGTGAGGGGCTTTAGCTTGTGAATGATGGGGTCCCAAGCTGGTGGAATTTTCCAACCATCATCTCTATTGAAATTAGGATATTTATTTATTTCGATAGCCTCGCGGAGCATTCTAGGGATAAATCTACGTTCCCTAGCAAGGATTTGGGGTTTGTCAAATCTAATATAATGGTTGGGCCCCTCAAAGGCGTGTTCACTCACTGCAGACTTGTTATCGCGCCTATGTTTCATGTCAGCTACATGCTCTTTGACGCGGGTCCCTATGCTTCTCTTTGTTTGCCCGATGTAGGAGAGTCCACAGTCACAATCTAGTTTGTAGACGCCTGCAGCTTGAAGGGGGATATTACACTTGACAGGTCGTAAGAATTGGTTGATCTTCTTCGGCGGCTTGAAGTAAGTTTTGATTGACGCTCGCTTCAGAATGTTTCCAATCTTGATGAAACTATGGTTAGTTTTGATGTTCAGTCCTTATTCACATGCTTACCAGTACAGGACTGCATTGATATCATCAGGAAAAAGCTAGTTGACAACAACATGCCAATTGAATATGCAGAACTACTAGAATTATGCCTAACATCTGGCTATCTGTTATGGAACGAGGAGTTCTACGTGCAAGTGGACGGCGTAGCAATGGGCTCTCCTGTATCCCCCATTGTTGCTGACATTTTCATGGAGGATTTTGAGGAGAAAGCACTAGCCACAGCACCAGTGACTCCCCGGTTCTACAAACGGTACGTAGATGACACTTTCACAATACTACCTAGAGACAGTGTCCCTGCATTTCTTAACCATCTTAACTCCATAAACCCCAACATACAATTTACTATGGAGTTAGAGGCAGACAATAGACTAGCTTTCCTAGACATTCTCATTATCAGGAATCCGAACCAAACCTTGAGCCACACAGTGTATCGTAAAGCAACCCATACAGACAGATACCTTAATGGTGACTCTCACCATCATCCTATACAGTTAGCTACCGTAGGGAAATCTTTGTTTCAGAGAGCCCGTGGAATCTGTGACAAACAACACCTGACTGCTGAGCTTCAGCACGTCCAACAAGTACTGCGTAACAACAAGTTGCAAGTACCACACCTCAATCACAGAAAACGCGCCAAACCAGCCACAGTAGAGCGTCAACCTGCCATCCTACCATACTTGAAGGGTGTCACTGACAAGATTGGAAACATTCTGAAGCGAGCGTCAATCAAAACTTACTTCAAGCCGCCGAAGAAGATCAACCAATTCTTACGACCTGTCAAGTGTAATATCCCCCTTCAAGCTGCAGGCGTCTACAAACTAGATTGTGACTGTGGACTCTCCTACATCGGGCAAACAAAGAGAAGCATAGGGACCCGCGTCAAAGAGCATGTAGCTGACATGAAACATAGGCGCGATAACAAGTCTGCAGTGAGTGAACACGCCTTTGAGGGGCCCAACCATTATATTAGATTTGACAAACCCCAAATCCTTGCTAGGGAACGTAGATTTATCCCTAGAATGCTCCGCGAGGCTATCGAAATAAATAAATATCCTAATTTCAATAGAGATGATGGTTGGAAAATTCCACCAGCTTGGGACCCCATCATTCACAAGCTAAAGCCCCTCACACACACTGTAAGATCTAATGATACGGTTAGTTCCTTTTGCAAATAAATAAATTAATACAAAAGACGGAGGTCGGCTCCCTCTCCAAGTTTTCTTTCGCCATTTCTTTCTTGGAGGGGCCTCCCAATTTTATGAAATGGTGGTAGTTTCAGTAGATTTCTCTCTCTTTTTAGCATTAAATAATTCATAAAATTAAATTATAAATCAACATAAAATAATTAAAAAAAATTTTGTTAAATTTTAATTTCTGAACGTATAAAAAAAAAAAAAAATTCATCGCTTGAGGGTAGGCTCACGGGTAGCTTCAGTCCCCCGTGACCACGGCAGCTGCAAAGGTGCCGAAACGTCGGGAAAAACCAAAAATCAAACCAAATACCAACTAAATACCAAAGTACATTCAATAAAACCGCGCTAGTATCCGTTAAAAAGTGTTTTATTTCAATTGCTATTTTGTTTTATTTTTTATGTGTGAGTGTCGTCATTACAGTGTTGTTTTTGTATGTGGGTATGCGGAACTGCACTTGTGTGCATTCCCTCCCCCCCACAAAAAATGCCAGAATAATTTGAATAGAGTAATAATCGCTAAGGCTTCTCCCTTCGTGACAAACGAAGCTTTTGTTGCTCGAAGTGGTAGCATAACGTTATCGTCACGTTCCTAAGAAACGTGAGAATATGGAAAATAACAGCTTCCCTGATACTTTCGAGGTATTTTTAAGCAGGTACTTTAGAATAGTTATTAATATATAAGATGTAATATTGTTAGTAATAAATGAAGATTTTTCCACCCTAAGTCCATCGCATACCGACCGTGAATACGTCCGCGCCACGAGATCGAGTGTCCACAAGGTACTCCGAAAACAAGTTCCGCGCAAGTTTCCAAGAAGACAATAAAACCACTGTGTCAAAGATTTAAGTCCAAAAAAATCGAAAATGAGCAGCTTGGCGAACGGCTAACTTTGAGACAATATGCTCATTTCATAAAGCTACCACGCTCTTTCATGAGCATGACATTGAAAAGGATTAGAGGTGTTTTCGCCAGTAGATTAGTTCTAGACACGGGCATGGCCAGCAGGGACGGGTGGCGCCGCCTCCATATATACTGATCTGGCATATTGTGGGATTCCATCTAAGCAAACTAATGATCTAGTGTGTCGATGGTAATTGAGGTAGATGAGAATCATCCGCTAGCATTGAAAGAGACTGATGCAAGTTCGGATAATTCTCGTGATGAGTATACAGAGCTGGTGGATGCTTCAACTTAAACGCCTCAGAAGAAATTGCCCCAAGGAGTGGGTCCCAAATATCAAACGTCTGTTGGAATCAGGCACAATTACCTCCCAAATGTTTATCATATGCCGCAGTTGGGTATGCTGAACCTTAATCCTTCTGGGTTGATGTGTAATATCGCAGACAGACAGGACCACCAGAAGAAGATTATAGAAATCCTTCGCGATAAGATTGGAAATTTTGTTCCAAAAAATTCCCAGAGGCATAAGCGATTCATAGCAACAGTGCAACAGCGCAGCGATACTGGGGGGATCCGGAATCTGGAATTGCATGTCTATTTGGTCCCTCCAAAACTCGGTAGCTGCGCTGGATCAACAGCTTGCAGAAATCAAAAGTTAGAACTGGTTCTTAAATCTATCTGTGATGAGTTAAAAGCCAGCTATTCAGGGATGTGTACTCTACTTGGCTAGCGCTGGCCCCCAACGACTTCTCTAGGGTCATTGATAATGCTCTGTCCGGGAAGATAACCCTAGATTTACTACCAGTCGCCGACATTTTAAACACTCTACTCCTCCACCCTGCTTTAATTTAAAACACACTGCCTATGCCCAAGATATGACGTTACTCTACGAGCTGGGCAAATTTCCACTACATAAGGTAGTTTATGACCCCTATCCAATGGTCACCGGAATAATGGTGTACTGTACCCCAAAATTATCTTCGACAGGTCAGCTGCGCTTATGAAAATCCAAATTACTTATTTAAACAACAACGGTACATACCAGAAACTGGTGCTACAAGATGCCATTGCATGCAAGTCTCTAACTAAGTGTTGGGATATTTTTCCAACAACCTGCAACTTTATCACTTGTGCTATGCCAAAAGAACCCCACTTAACTTAACCCTTAATCAGTGTATTTATCAAATAATGGAGACGTCTAAGCCAATTAAAGAGTGCAACTGGGTTTTCTCGTCTAAACCTCAAGCAGAGGTCATCCAATTCGATGGGGTGTTATGGCAAGTGCCACAGAGGCTTCTAGACCGGGCGGCCACCGCATGGTTACCTACCCCATCGAGTTACTGAAAATTACCACCTTCCACGAAAAGTAGACCTTAAATAGGTAAGAAAAATGTTGGTCTGCCGGGGCTCAACCTGGAGGAACCTTGGCGGTGCAAAGCTGTGCTACCTACTTTTGACCATCATTTTACCTCATGTGGTTACTGAACAAAACCTTTTCGTTGCTTTTAGTCTCTATTAGTAGAGTCAAAATAATTATGTCTGCCGAGCGAATTCTTGGAGGGTTCCGCAGTCCAACCATTTTTAGGGGCCGCATGAGGGTGCTATTTTACCTCATCGAGTTACTGGATGAAACCAAGTTCTCCTGGTAGCTAAAATGGTCCCCTTTAAATATTAATTGGTCTGCCAGTTCGCAACCTGGCAGTTTTTGCAGTCCAACCAAATAACTACATAGCATAAAACAAAATAGCTTCCCGCTGTTTGTCCCTATGTATGCTTAGATCTTTAAAACTACGCAACGGATTTTAATGCGGTTTTTTTAAATAGATAGAGTGATTCAAGAGAAAGATTTATATGTATAATACTTGCATAATATAGCAGAGAAACACTGATAATTTTAAAGGTTTCTAATGTGTGTCGTAAATAAACACTTTTTTTTCGCTTACATTGCAAACGCTGGCTGAATCCTACGAGATAGATCAAAAAATGTACTACAGTATTATTTACCTTAAAAAGGTCCACATAAAACTTCTTGGTGGTATATGTCTATCTCTTAGGGATAACCCACAATAACCAGTTTTATCCTTTCTTTTTATGAGAAATAATGGCTTATTTACGAAGCGATTTTAAGCAATACAGCATTAATCCTTATCCAATTAAGTACCTTAAATACATTGTGCATGAATGTGATATAGATTAATATGGCCTTAGTATCAGCATTGTACCCCTGCAAAGCCGGGGCGAGTCGCTAGTTTAATATAGTTTGAAAATTAAATGTTCTGTCTATAGACGAAATTTTATTTTTGATTTATTTGGTTGCTTTCTGTTTCCCTATTATTTTCAAACTGAAATATTAAATACAATTAGTTTATTATATGCGAAAAACTATTCATTATGTACTTACTACTTACCGTAAAATGGGGGTACTTTGACATTACGTGGTTACATTCATAACTATGAATTAAAAAAAAACTCTTATTTCTTGGTTTCTGAACATATCTGAACAGTTTTTATGGCGTTTGCAGCACTGATACTGCGAAAAGCAAATGGCGCCCATACCATTAAATGTGTTTTTGTTAAAACATTTTTTTAGCAGTGCACAGGTGAAAAGCTATTTTCAAGGCAAGAAAAACTCTTACAGAGCATCGCCCAGTACAGTTTTTTTTACCCCCAGTAGAAGTTGCATGTTGGCGGTACCCATGTGATATCAAGTATGCGTAGCTCCACATACTTTGAATATTGCTCCGTCAGGAGTGTATTTCATGACTGCGACATGACTGCGACAGACAAAACTGCGCATAACACGATCGCGACAGTTTATTACTGCCGCTAACGTGATTGCGATAGAAGACTTCTGCGCATATTCTCATAGCGACTGATATCCACTGCGGCGCACCCTACTCCGATATAACGCTACTGCGACAAGTCGTTAATGCAACGGCTCGACTCTGCGACAAACATTTTATCCTGTGGAAAGCTGTGGTTCAGTTGGCAAATTAATTTTTTGTTAAATTTTTTGGAATGTGCTCATCAAGGCCTTTCATTTGATACCCATATTATTATTTTTTTAGTTTTTAGTGTTCCGTGCCCAAAGGGTAAAAACGGGACCCTATTACTAAGACTCCGCTGTCTGTCTGTCTGTCACCAGGCTGTATCTCATGAACCGTGATAGCTAGTATAATATCTAATAATTTTTTTTAAGTTTTTTTGTAATGTGCTCGCTCATCAAGGCTTTTTATTGGACACCCATATTTGTGTTTCATTGAAAAGTTTGCTCCAATTTTGAATTACACGTGTGTAATGAGTTTAAATAAAAACATTTACGGTCAAACGCCGGCAATATTTATATCATCATCATCATATCAGCCGCATGACACCCACTGCTGGGTATAGGCCTCCCCCAAGGATCTCCACGACGATCGGTCCTGCGCTGCCCGCATCCAGTGGCTTCCCGCGACCTTTACCAGATCGTCCGTCCACCTTAATGGGGGGCCTACCCACGGAGCGTCGTTCGGTGCGCGGTCGCCATTCAAGAACCTTTCCGCCCCAACGACCATCGGTTCTTCTCGCTATGTGTCCAGCCCACTGCCACTTTAACTGAGCAATCCTCCGAGCGATGTCGGTTACTTTAGTTTGCCTGCGGATCTCCTCATTTCTGATTCAATCACGCAGGGAAACGCCGAGCATGGCTCTTTCCATTGCACGCTGGGTGACCTTGAGCCTCCTTATGGGACCAATAGTTAGCGACCACGTTTCGCTGCTGTAAGTCATCACTAGCAACACGCACTGTTCCTAAACTTTTGTCTTGAGACACTGAGGTAAATCGGACACGAAGCTTTTTCGGAGCTTCCCGAATGCTGCCCATCCGAGTTGGATTCGACGAGAGATCTCTTTCTTGAAGTTGGACTTACCCAACTAGACTGCCTGTCCTAGGTATACATAATGGTCAACAACTTCAAGTGTAGTGTTCCCAACATGAACTGGAGCGGGCACGACATGGGCATTAGACATGATTTTCGTCTTATCCATGTTCATCCTAAGACCCACTCTTTGGGAAGCACTTCGGAGATCTTCGAGGATTGTGTTCAGGTCTTCCAAGGTCTCAGCCATAAGACTTATATCATCGGCAAAACGAAGGTGTGTTAGGTACTGGCCATTTATGTTGATGCCGAGTCCTTTCCAGTCTAAGAGTTTAAAGATGTCCTCCAACGCGGCTGTAAACAGTTTCGGAGAAATAACATCTCCC
Source organism: Agriphila geniculea (assembly GCA_943789525.1). NCBI lineage: Eukaryota > Metazoa > Arthropoda > Insecta > Lepidoptera > Crambidae > Agriphila > Agriphila geniculea. The sequence goes on from OX038891.1 coordinate 12,749,840, forward strand.
TGTCTCACACCACGCTGCAGTTGGATTGGATTTGTGCTCTGGTTCTGTACTCGGACCGACATGGTTGCATTTTTGTATAAATACCTCAGCACCTCAATATATCTGTAGTCCACTTGGCACCTTTGAGAGACTGCAGCACCGCCCAGGTTTCAATCGAATCAAATCATAATCCACGAACGCCAAGCAAAGTGGCAGATTATACTCCTCGATCCTCTGTATAACGTGCCACAGCGTATGGATGTGGTCTATGGTGCTCAAGCCTTTTCGGAACCCGGCTTGTTCGGAACCCGGGGGCTAATTTAATTGTCTAATTTTAAAAATCTATCGCAATCGCTTTCGTTTGACAGATGGATGTGACACATTGCTGCATTTCTTTGCTAAGTTTTTTTTGTGCCAAAAAAAAACTTCAATGGATTACATCCTGAAAGCGATTGCGATAGATTTTGAAGTTAGACAACAGAAAGGCTGGCTTGTAATATTTTTATGAAAAACCATTATTATACGTTAGTAATGGATTCTCATACAAAAATTGCCGGAGCGGTTTAGGTCTGTCCAGTCCGATTTAGCACCAAGAAAGTTGTCAAAATAATGTTCGAATTTCCAAGCATGTTTGAGAAAATAAATATACTTCATGAATCAATACAAAGAAACAAGCAAGCAAGTAAAATATCGTCTGTAGACTGAAAATGTAACATTAAAATTATAATAAATTTAGTTGGACTGCAAAAACTGCCAGGTTGCGAACTGGAAAATCAATTAATATTTAAAGGGCATAATTTTAGCTACTAGGAGAACTTACAAACTATATTAAACTAGCGACTCGCTCCGGCTTCGCATGGGTGCAGTGCTGATACTAAGGCCATAATAATCTACATCACATGCATGCAAAATATATTTAAGGTACTTAATTGGATAAGGTAAGGATTAATGCTGTATTGCTTAAAATCGCTTCGTAAATAAGCCATTATATACTATATATATATATATATATATATATATATATATATATATCCTGTTTCGCCTGGCTGGACCGATTTCACTAATTCTTTTTTTTGTTGTGTTTAATATTATCAGGAAATGGTTGTTATGAATGAATAAAATTAAGAAAATTGCACGGAAAATTAGAAAATTTAAGAATACTTAACCACCATATAAAATTATTTTGGACATAAAAACTTTAAAAATTTTAAGAATAAGAATAATTATTTTGGACAAAATAAACTTTTTAAATATGACGTTTGACATAGAATTAAAAGAATGCGTGCTGCAAATATCGTCAAAGAGGGTGTAATAAAACAAACAGATGCTTCGGTCGGAGTTATTTTATTGAGGAAATAAATGTAATATTAGTACATTATGATACAAGTTAGCTTTGATTGCTTATTGCACACAAGGCTGTCAGTTGCAGCCCGAGCCGCAGGCGAGGGCGTAACTCAGCCGAGTGTGCAATAAGTAAGAGCTCACGAGTTTCATACGACGTTTTTCAACACATTTGCGAGGAAAAAACAAAGTAATTTACCACACAGCAACAAATACGACAAAAACAAAATGATAATCATGATGAGAAAAGGCGAGCAGGTTTTTTTTTGTTTTTTTCACACGCCCAATGCAAGCGTATTTTGCGAACAAAGGGGTTAGTGAGCATACAGCCTACTACAAAAATATAAATTTAAGTGGTAAAATGGTAATTAATATTTTAATATTTTTTAACAAAATATTGTAAAATAAGAATAATTTGATAATAATAAATATTTGTTTGACTTAATTAAGGACCTACACATTTATTTATTCCAAAAATGCAAATGAATTTCCAGCGGCATAAAACCTCTTTGTTGTTACTAAAAAAATAACTGTATTACCCGGTTGAATTGAAAATGCTCTGTTTACTCGCATAGAACTTTCAGTAAGGTACCTATTTAACTTTGTAGGGCTAATTCTATAACCAACTAGTGTTTTATATATTATTGCACGCGATTGTTATAGTTCGGTTTATGGCCCTAAAAGCGATGTATTAGGGCTCACTTTACGAGCAAGTGTGTTGAAAAATTAATTTATTATTTCTTACAAAAAGGATCTTTTTTTTTTCATTAAATGGGCTTACTCTTGGCCACATTCGAGAACCATAAGGCTAAGAAGAGGCCGAAGATGAAGCGAGCTTGCCCAGAAGAAGCCTATTCACTCGTGCCTTAAATATCGCTGGGTTATATTCTTTCGGGAATACAGACGCAGGCAGGGAATTCCACTCCTTGGCTGTGCGCATTAAGAAGGAAGATGAAAAACGCTTCGTGCGCATGCATGGAATGTCAACCAAATAGGGGTGAAACCCCGCCGTGCGTCTGGATGTCCGATGGTAGAACGGGGATGGCGGAATGAGCTCATGCAGCTCAAGAGCACACTCTCCGAAATATAGTCTGTAGAACACCGCCAGACAAGCCACTTCACGGCGGTGGGAAAGACTGTGAAGCTTGGTTTTTAATAGCGCACTATCCCCTATGAGTTTTCTGGCTCTGCGTTCAACCGAGTCGAGTGCGGCTAGCTGGTACTTTGCGGACCCATCCTACAGGTGGCAGCAATATTCCATGCACGACCGGACCTGCGCTTTGTAAAGAGTTAGAAGCTGTCCCGGCGTGAAATATCGCTTAACCTTGTTCAAGATGCCTAGTTTTTTGGCCGCAGTTTGAGCCTTCGACTCGATTGTGTCATTGTGTCACCAAAGTTGAGATCGGAAGTCATCTTTATGCCAAGGAGATCGAGATTGTCGGTGACAGGTATAGTTACACCTCGGAAAGTAGGAGTCAAGTTCAGAGGACTCTTCTTTGCAGTGAATAGACATGCCCGCGTTTTGGTGGCGTTAAAAGTGACTAAATTGTTGTCGCCCCATTGGGAGACAAGACTCAAAGTCGTATTCGTCCGCTCCACCACGGTCTCTCTCAAGGAACCAATTTCTTCCTTGCTGGCCTTTGCATTGGACAAATACCTCTCCGCAACCGTGCTGTCGTCTGCATACCCAACAATTCCGGGCATGAGCAGATCGTTGATGTGCAGCAAAAAAAGCGTTGCGGAAAGAACGGATCCTTAAGGAACTCCAGCTTCTATAGCCATGAGGTCAGAGGAGCAGCCGTCAATAGCCACTCTTATCGACCGTTCGCTCAAGAAATCCGAAATCCAACTGCAAAAGTCAGCAGGTAAACCATACGCTGGAAGCTTGCTCAGCAAACTAGCGTGCCAGACCCGGTCAAAGGCTTTCGAAATATCAAGCGACACTGCAAGTGCTTCGCCATGATTTTCGATTGCTTCACCCCAGATCTAAGAAAACTGAATTTCTTAGTGCTCATCACGGTTAGTTCAGAGCCACCACACCTAATATTAAATTGGTAAGTTTGGATAGACTAACATACACGTTACTAACATAACAAGTGATATATACTTGATTATAAAGCTGTTGGGTTATAAAGTAAACGGGAACGGGACGGGAAAAGGGAAAGGGGAACGGTAACGGAAACGGGACCTATAATATCTCTGAACCCAACTTTTCATTAATTATACCAACTCGAATTCAATATTCATAACTAAGACAGGACAACGTCTGTCGGGTCAGCTAGTTTCTCATAAAAAGAAAGGATAAAACTGGTTATTGTGGGTTATCCCTAAGAGATAGACATATACCACCAAGAAGTTTTATGTGAACCTTTTTAAGGTAAATAATACTGTAGTACATTTTTTGATCTATCTCGTAGGATTCAGCCAGCGTTTGCAATGTAAGCGAAAAAAAAGTGTTTATTTACGACACACATTAGAAACCTTTAAAATTATCAGTGTTTCTCTGCTATATTATGCAAGTATTATACATATAAATCTTTCTCTTGAATCACTCTATCTATTTAAAAAAACCGCATTAAAATCCGTTGCGTAGTTTTAAAGATCTAAGCATACATAGGGACAAACAGCGGGAAGCTATTTTGTTTTATGCTATGTAGTTATTTGGTTGGACTGCAAAAACTGCCAGGTTGCGAACTGGCAGACCAATTAATATTTAAAGGGGACCATTTTAGCTACCAGGAGAACTTGGTTTCATCCAGTAACTCGATGAGGTAAAATAGCACCCTCATGCGGCCCCTAAAAATGGTTGGACTGCGGAACCCTCCAAGAATTCGCTCGGCAGACATAATTATTTTGACTCTACTAATAGAGACTAAAAGCAACGAAAAGGTTTTGTTCAGTAACCACATGAGGTAAAATGATGGTCAAAAGTAGGTAGCACAGCTTTGCACCGCCAAGGTTCCTCCAGGTTGAGCCCCGGCAGACCAACATTTTTCCTACCTATTTAAGGTCTACTTTTCGTGGAAGGTGGTAATATTCAGTAACTCGATGGGGTAGGTAACCATGCGGTGGCCGCCCGGTCTATTCTGGTGAGATTCTAATTGCCCAGGCTGGAGAGCTGATTGTGCACTCTAACGTGGTACCTTCTCTCTCTCCCGTTTCGCTTATAACAGCTTAACAGATAAAGGAGAGTACCTACAAATAGAAGAGCAGATTCATCAATTATCTTAAACTACCATAAGGACAGGATATCGAATTACAGTACCCGAAACCCGAGATACTCTAGATAATATACTATTACTGTGAAAGGGTGGGTTCCGGAAGAAAGAATACTAATGATGAAGAGCACCCCTTGGCATCCCCCTCATTATTACACCTGGTGGAGTGTGATAGCAATTGTAATCGTCATAATTCTTGTTTTGATAGTTCTAATCCGGTATAGGCCGGTATTCGGCCCTTACAATAAGGGCCGAAAGTTCGGTTTCGGTTTCAATTTCGGCTGGAATTCCAGTTTCGGTCGGACACGAACTATTATCAGAAGTTTAAGGTCCAGAATTGATGCGAACCCAGGTGATAAATGTGTTGGAGCTATGTTCAGAATAGCTATTGGTGTAGATAATGTAAGGAGGTTTTGGAATATATCAAAGATTTTAGAGATAACCCAAAAAGGTCGATTCAACTTGGTTCCGCCGCACAAATGTGCATGACTATAGGAGCTATCTTCTCCTCCGACCCAATAGACAACATGGACGCTATAGGGCTGTTCATCTAAGCCCAAATATTAGTCTTCGGTCGGTATATAATTCGATCCACCGGCATAGAGAGGGAACTATTGTCATGCGGAGTGGAGTTGGCAATAGAGGAAATCAAACAATATGACCCTGCTGGATTAAAGACAGTGTATCAATATGCAGACACACAAAAACGTGAACAACTTTTGGCGTTCGACAGTGTCTCTAATTAACATAATAATATCACAATGATCGCTTACTGTGGCGCCATCCTCCTATTAGCAGGCAAACAGATCAGCGAATTGTCGGCTAAAAAATGTTTCGAAAGAAGGGTCATAGAACTTTCTGCTAGCATGTGAACAACGATGGAGGCAGGGAAGGTTAAAGTTACCCTTCAACATACAATCAGCCCAAAAGCAATACCAAAAAATGAGCCTTTTCTACAAAATAAGCGCCAACATGGTCAGAGTACTACTTGGTTTAACTGGACAAAATTTAATGGGGCGCTAGCTGGGGAAATGCTGAACATTCTACAATGGGCGAAAATGAACCATATTCGTATGGTAAACGAGCTTCTATGTGGCAGCTTCCCTGAACTATTAGCAATGCGACAGCTGCAGGAGTTTTTGATGCTGCCTGGGAGTATCTGGAATCACTGGACGAGTTGAGCGACCCTTTGCCAAATTACTTTATACGTTACAGCAAAATAAACTTGTAGGAGTTTGATATATTTCTGTTTAGATTCCCGGACCATGACATGGTATGATGATTTACGATATGGTTTAGTGTGATCACGATACCAACTAGACTGGAAAATGTGTTTACAGAAACCGGAGCATCGTGTCGATGTGGAATAAAAGAATTAAACTTGATGAACTGGCTTATCGACTGGACAGTCGCAGTCAGATCTAAACAGGAAACCCAATATCCGTCTGCATGGTTCACAACCCAAGAGGGAGAATAGCCGACGATACATTTACCTACCTTCAAAGGTACTAAAGAAAATCTCAGAACATCAATTGTAAAATTGATCGCAGAGGGTAGACTAAGTAAACAGTATTTTTACTTACTCGGGACAACTATCACTTCTAATTTGGATCAAGAGTGAAAGAGTTGCGGAAGTCTTAATAGGACCTAAGCAAACATTTCTGTGATGGATCACATCAACGTCACTGTCTCCAAAGAACAGATAACACAGTTCAATAGAGGAAGTGCAGATACTGATGCGAATGACTTCGACGTAGCTCTGGCATTATTATTTATACATCATGTTGCCCACCTCTTTGCTGTGCTAGTAAAAGTTAACACGTACAAATCATTTATGAATACCTACAATGCAATTACGCAGAAATTCTTCAATCCAGGCTGTTACAAGGAGATAACACATCCAACTTCCGAAATGAGTTGGATTTCATAGACACTGTTTCGGTACAATGATGTAGCCGATCGCCCATTTATCGAGCTGTTGTATACTCCACAGCAAACAAAAGTAATGCACTGGAATCGTTTTCCACTCATAATAGATGCTGCGTATAGTATGCAGTAGCTTTGTTTATCAAGCCGAGTTTCAAAACTACCGAGGTTCCTCGCACGATACCAGTCGGAAAGTGGAGTCTGAAGTGACAAGATATCTTAATGTTTTAGCCATTAAACAGGCAGACCGATTACGACAAGCATATCTGGTATATCAGAGAATACCAGAGAAAAGGCAATCAACTGAGCTTGTAGAGAATGTAAGATGGATTAGAATCTGATCAAACTCAATTTGAGTTTCGGAACCCTTCATCACAGAATAAAGGATATCAGAACTGATCACGGACAAATGATTTTTTTTACTTAAAAAAGTGTAATTCTTAAGGCTACACTCATTATACGTATTATGGGTGGGTGAGTCATTTGGGAGGTATTGAAGGACTAAGACAGAAAGGATGGACTGTACGGACTGTCTACTATCAGTGACAGAAAAAATAACAGGTTGACTTGCTTTGATGGGGCAAAGAGATATTTATAGCATGATTATCTCAGATAAATCAAGTTATTAAGATAACTTACTCAACAATCTCTCTCCCTTAAAAGATGAACAGAATTCAGGATATCATTTCCCTACGGCAGGTATTGCCATGGAGGAGAGCGGGACATACTTTGAACAATCGGGAATGGCATATGTACCCTTCGTTTATAATCAAATGATGCCTTCTCCTATGGAATGAACAGACTCTTCAACCCAATTAAGGAGTAAATACTTAAATCTGCTTGTTCATGAATATTATCTTGTTTATCTCCAAATAAAGACAAAGACTCGCTTGTTTTATGTAAAAATCATGTATAAGCGATTGCCAAATTGTTAGAAGGCAGGTTTACTAAGTCTGCAGTAATCACCGGACAACCTATGCTCGTCCGCGTATCGATAAAGTGTCTCTAGATAAGAAATATTAACAAGATATCTTGTTAGAACAAAAAAATAAAATTGTTAGTTTCAAAATATAATGTTTTCTTTGGCGAGCCAACGGATATTAAGACGTATGAGAATAAGACTTTTATTTATCTTAAATTTAACCGTTGTGACAACGCTGGATTGAGTTGCTCTCCGTTTTTCCTCGCTTAGGAATATAACGTTGTAAAATAAAGGTTTCGATAGAAAAAAGGCCTGGTACCTTTCTTTTACAACGTTGTTTATGTGAAAACTCATGAAACTACATTGCAGCAACATGCTTGCTTGGCATTTGTCATCGAATATTTAACATGTTAAAGTCATGATAAAACACAAGAGAACAAAAAATCCGCAGAAAAATACAAAAATACAACTGGACTCACTTGACCAATGCACAGAGCTGTCTGGACCGGAAGCACAGCTTTTTTAAATTATTTAAATTTTCGTTAGAATTTTTCTGAGAGCGGGTTCATTTTAAATTTGTATTTTTTTTATCGAAAATGTCGCCGGTGTTATTCACACCACGCAAGTTGCTAAACACCCCAGTTTACTGTATTTTTTTACTTTTTAAACCAATGGTATTAAAATCATCATTGTACCTAGACACAATATAGAATAAATAATATTTAATAATATGTTGAAACAAACACCCCGGATGGAATATGATATCATTCTATCAGCAGTAACAAAGGAATTTTTATCACATCGACGTTAATTTGTTGCCAACTCTTCGGAATATTTTAAATTTCTTTTTTAAATTGCATAATTTGTCTTTTGTAAAAAATACAATTATAATAGTTTTGTGACAACTAACTTGCAGTTAAACCACAAGAGAACCAAAAAAATCCACAGAAAAATACAGAAATACAACAAGGCCACTGGACCCACTCAACCAATGCACAGATTTTTCGAATTATTTAGATTCTCTAATCCACTTTTAATCTTAATTATTGGACAAATTGTATACAACCGACTGGCCCAAATACCAGAGTATGTAACAGACACATCAAGAAAACTAGACAACACTTTTTGCTGGTGAATAAATTTATATTAACCAACACCAAACAAGGCGACCCTCCGCACAAGTACACTAAGCTATAATGCATAACATTACATGACATGAACTGAGCGCAAGCTTCAAATGACGCCTGAATATTCTCGAAATCAAGACAATGGGTTCTGTTGTAGTTTGAAATTAAACACCCCGGATGGAATATGATAACCCATTACCAGTAACTACAAAGGAATTACTATCAACGTTTGTTGAGAACGTTTTTATTTAAATTGTCTATTGTAGAAAAACAATTATATTTATTAATATATAATTGTTTTAAATAAATTATTTATTTAGTATTTATTTATTTTATATATTAAATTATTATTTATTTATTTAGTTATATTAGCAGAATTAAATAAATAAATAAAAAAAAAATAGTTTTGCGACAACGCTCAAACGCTGGATGGAAATGCCCCTTATTTTCTGTTTTCCACAGGACCCTCTCGACCAATGCACAGCTTTTTCGAACTATTTAGATTTTGGAGGCAATTGTAAAAAATAACAATTATATTTTTCAAGCTTGTGCCAACGCTTAATGTAGATGAATTTTCTGCTTTCCCTTTTTCCAATCGAAACCTTTCTTTTACAACGTTACTATACTATACTTACTATACTTATTTGATAAACATGCACCTGTTAAGAAAGTTTTAATCAAACAACAGTTTTACCCGTGGATAACTGAAAATGTAAAGTTAATGATAAGGCTTAGAAATGAAGCTCATGTTAAATGTTTGAAAACAAAAAAGAAAGAACATTGTCTATATTATAAAGAATTTAAAAGAGTTGTAATTACAGCAATACATAATGAAAAGGGAGCGTATTTCAGATATCACATCAATAGTAAAATCAATGATCCTACAACCTTGTGGAAGAACCTTAAAGATCATGTTTTGCCATCTAAAAAGAATACTGAACTCCCTCCTGGTCTTCCATGTCCTGACGAAATTAATAAACAGTTTTTAGATTTACCCAATAATGAAAAAAATGAATTGTCGACGCTAACCTACTTCGAATGGCATCGTTTGGGCGACTTTACTTTTAAGTTCGAACAAATCAGTAATTCTGATATAATTAGGGCTATTAAGAGCTTGAAATCAAACGCCCTTGGAGTAGATAAGATATCATTAGACATGTTATTGCTAACTATTCCTCATACGCTAGATACCATAACTTCTATCATTAACACATCTTTACTTTCTTACACGTTTCCAGATTTCTGGAAAACTGCCATTATCCGACCAATTCCAAAAAACAATAACCCTACAAGTTGTAAAGACCTCAGACCTATTAGTCTTCTTCCCTGTCTCGCTAAAATTTTAGAAAAAATTTCTTGCATACAGGTTACTGAATACCTTGAACACAATAATATTCTTCCTTCTGCACAATCGGGATTTAGAAAGAATCATAGTACTACTACCGCCTTACTTGATGTAACAAGTAATATTTTGGAAGCACAAGACAACGGGATGGTGACTATACTTGTTCTACTTGATTATTCTCGCGCTTTCGACACAATTAACACCTCTTTGTTACTTTCCCAGCTAAATTACTACGGTTTTGATAACACCGCTATAAAATGGTTCCATAGTTATTTAAGTAATAGATCCCAATATGTTTCATTTAGTAATGATGATGGTACTACCGCCAAATCCTCCACTATGACAGTTAATAGAGGTGTCCCACAGGGATCTATACTTGGGCCTTTGCTTTTCATACTTTATGTTACGGATGTAATTGAACATATAAAAAACTTTAAATTCCACATATACGCAGACGACCTGCAAATTTATATATCTTGCAAACCTAATCAATTAGGTTCAACTCTAGCTTTGTTAAATGAAGATTTGCAAAGAATAAGTGAATGGTCTCATCGTAACTCACTAATGCTCAATCCTGCTAAATCAAAGTATATGACATTTGGCTCCAAAAAACAGGTAGCTCAAGTTAAACTATTCGCTCCTCAAGTAATGCTTAATGGTTCACCTGTGGAATATGTGACGGAAGCTCGAAACCTCGGTTTGCTTTTTGATGATGAGCTTCGTTTTCACTCACACATAGTCGGGATCGCCCGAAATTGTTTTTATCGGCTTAAAATTCTATATTCAATAAGGCAATATTTGAGTGTTGATTTACGTATCCGTTTGGTTGAATCTCTCATTTTATCAAAGTTCAATTACGCTGACTCAGTTTATGGCCCACGTTTGTTGGCAAAAACAAAAATGTTGATTCAGCGAGTGCAGAATGCGTGTTCTAGATTTTGCTTCCAAATTCCCCCTCGGAGCCATGTCTCACCCTATATAAATAGTAATAATATTCTAAACATGTCATCTAGACGTTACATTCACTTGGCATCTCTTTTGTTTGGTATCATTACAACTTGTAAACCAATCTACTTGTGGTACAACTTGACTTGGTCTGCTCAGAATCGCCTTGGTCGACTTAACATACAAAGCCACAAAACAACAGCTTTTAAAGGAAGTTTTAAATATGCAGCAGCCAAGATATGGAATGACCTTCCTCCACCTTTTCGTAAGTTCAGTAGTGTGGTCGTGTTTCGTAAACGACTTAAAGAACTAATTCTGTCACAACAAAGAGACGGCTGCAGTACATTCCTATGATTTATAAATATAAAGTAATTTATATGTATTTTTTAATTCAAAATATATTATCTTTATATCTTTCATTATCAATCTCTAGGTATCTATATCATTACACATTTTTTATCTATCAACGCACAATCACCATTTTTTTACGTTTTATGCATGCAAAGTATGTATTACTATTAAACCACCGTTCTTGTCATTCCTTTTTGTGTACCTCTGTTTTAGGCCCAGCTGAAAATCAGCGTCGTGACCCTGACAGGTCATGATATTGTTAGCTGAGCTGGTTGCCTTTTTGGTTACCATAACATAATTATACCTAAGTAATTTAGAAATTAAGTATTTTATAAGTGAATGTTTTTGTAACATTTTTGTGTTTAAGTAACCAAATAAAGTATTATTCATTCATTCATTCATTCATTCATTTATGTAAGAACTCAAACTCATGAATTTATCTTGCAGTCGTCGAATGTTTGTGATAAATGATAAACCACAAGAGAACCAAAAAATCCACAGAAAAATACAGAAATACAACAAGGCGACTGAAGTTGACTGGACCCAATGCACAGAATTTTGATTTTTCGAATTATTTAGATTTTCAAGTCAATTCTAAAAGCTGGATGGAGGCTTCTTATTTTCAGATTTTCCTTTTTTTTCTATCGAAACCTTTTTACAACGTTATTTATGTAAAAACTCATGAATTTATCTTGTAGTTAAGTTACTTTACTGTTGTTACTATTTTTTTTGTCAGCGAATGTTTATGTGATGATTATGTATGATAAACCACACAAGAGAACCAAAAAATCCACAGAAAAATACAGAAATACAACAAGGCGACTGGACCTACTCAACCGATGCACAGATTTTTAAAATTATTTAAATTTTCAAGTCAATTCTAAAAAAAAATTTGTGCCAACGCTGGCGGGAAATGCCTTTTATTTTCTGCTTTCCCTTTTTTCTATCGAAACCATTTTTTACAACGTTATTTATGTAAAAACTCATTAATTTATCTTGCAGTTACATTAGTTACTATTTTTTTTTGTTATCGGATGTTTTAAGTGATGATGATGATAAACCACAAGAGAACCAAAAAATCCACAGACAAATACAGAAATACAACTGGACCCACTCCACCAGTGCACAGATTTTTCGAATTATTTAAATTTTCAAGACAATTCCTTTTTCTGAGCCACTTTTAATTATGCTTGTTGGACAAATTGAATACAACCACGAATGACCCAAATACCAGAGCATGTGACAGACAGATCAACAAAACTACACAACACTTTTAGCTGGTGAATACATTTATATTAACACCAAAGAAACGAACCTCCGACCAAACGAACAGCTGCAAGAACACTGAGCTCATGCGTTGCATTACATTACATTTGTACATGAGCTGAGCTGAGTGAAGCTTCCAATGACGCATGAAGAACATTCTCGAAATCAAAACAATGGCTTCTGTTGTAATTTGAAACAAACATAATTTAAAACAAACACAGGTAGGACATTATGATAACATTCCATCAGCAATAGGTACAAGGAATTTTTAACATCAATGTTTGTTGCCAACTCTCTTTAGAATGTTATGAATATTATTTTTCTTTTTTTTTATATTATCTAAATTGTTCAATGTAAAAAATATCAATTAACACACTTGCTGCGTTTGGGGTCAGAAGCACCCGACCCGATGCAATCATGTACCTGATAAAATTGAGATAAAACGTAATTGTGCCGGATGTTATGAACAACTACAATCTACATAAAACCTTAAGTAACGAACAAGCGACTAAAAAAGTGAAAAATGTTAAGACTTATTGTGAAGAATGTAGAAAAATGTTTGCTTGCAGTGTCGTAATAATTTTCACGTGTCTAAAACCCAGTAAACTTAAATACTGATTATTTATAATGCTCGTTTCTTATTTTGCTCACATCCAGAATCTTTTATCGATTGCCAACTTTTGAGTTGTCACCAGCACAACACAAAAGTTGACAACTTTTTTGGAGGATAAGCAGGTGCTTAAAGCTATGAAATAGATAAATATTTATCTAAGCATTGAAAAGTCAGCCCTTAGCTGGATGAAAATTAATGCATACAATCACCAATGACTGACCCAAATACCAGAGTATGTATGGTAATGATATCGCACCTCCGATAAAGATGAGAGTCAATATGGCGGGTGTATCATGGCGAATCGAAATGTCTCAAATACCAAAAAAATGTACCTAAAATGTACTATTTAGTACCTGGAATTAAAAAATTTGTACCTAAATAAGAAAAAAGTTATAACGAAATCAAAGGTACACCCGCCATATTGACGTCAATATGGCGGGTGTTCTTTAATAAATCAATGTTGAACCATTATACATAAAATATAACTACATCAAAAAAATGTACCTAAATTGTACCTCAAGGCAAAAAAAACACATGCTCGATTACTTAAGTAGTTTCTGAGAAATCAAACAACAGTTTTTTTTTGTGATCAACAAGATGGCGGGATCCCTTATGGTCTTAAAGTATATCACGGCTAGATTTTACCATTCATTAGTGCCATTCATATTTTGGTAACTACTATTTAGTACTATTCGTTTGGAACTATTTGGTACCATTCATTAGGTACTATTTAGTACAAATAATTTAGTACCATTCATTTGTCACTATTTAGTACAAATTATTTGTTGCCATATAGTACAATTTATTTGGTACCATATAGTACCATTCGTTTGTTACTATGAGGTACCATTCATTAGGTACTATTAAATAAAAATTATTTGGTACCATCTTGTACCATTCGTTTGTTACTATATGAATGGTACTATTTAGTATAAATTATTTGGTACCATATAGTACCATTCATTTGTTGCTATTAAGTACCATTCATTAGGTACTATTTAGTACAAATAATTTAGTACCATATAGTACCATTTATTTTTTCTATTTAGTGCCATTCATTAGGTACTATTAGGTACAAATTATTTAGTACCATATTGTACCATTTATTTGTCACTATTAAGGACCATTCATTAGATACTTGTTTAGGCCATTTTCTATAATTAAAATTTCGCGCGTGTTTTTCATGATGTGGCTCCTTATATCCTATCCCTTTCCCACTCACCTACGCCGAGTGAAAGAAAAAAAAGTGCACCGTGATCAACGCGACAGTAGCGCCGGAATTGTGCTATTTTGCCGTTCGACGGTGCGAGGAACTCTCTCGATCTGCTTATCAACGAATCATGTCAGCGCAGTGATTTGCGTTGCGTCCCGCTTTAAAATATATAGAAAAAACCGAAAAATATTGTTACCGCGTCTATACATAGACTTTTATAAACTGTTTAGTGCTCTATTGCTTGTGTGTGGTGTGGAATTAAGCCGGCCAGCAGTGAAAGAACTAAATTGCCTGTCCATCCGAGGTATTGGGTGTGAGACGCTAAGTACGGCGTTTCCTGAAGAAGAAACTGATGCAGAACATGCGTTGGTGAGTCCTCTTGTCTTTTCCACTACCTTCAAAGGCTCCACATCATATCTTCTCAGCCGCCCCGCTTCGCAAACCTATACAGTCCACGGAAACCGCCATACCATTTCGTTGGTCCTTCGAGCCGGATTGTCGACCATTTCTGGTCAGATTTCGAACCGAAAATAGGGACCTTCCTTTCGCGTTCTCATTATATTTGGTGTTAAACTCTGATAGTTTACACGTATTCAACCCGCTTTTCATACTTACACGTATCTAACCCGCTTAGTTCATACTTATTTGGTGCTAAACTCCGATAGTTTGCACGTAAAATCAACCCGCCATCTTGTAGGTATTGTAATTACACGTCGATCGCAACGCACTGCGTTGATCGCGTTTCCCGCCTTTTCCCGCGCCGCTTATTATTTACCTATTTAGGTGTTCATTTATTTCCAAATACTTAATTATTTTGTTGTTTTCACACGCTAATCGTGATAAAAAAGTAGAAGTTTACTGCTTTATACATAGGTACTTACCTATTTTACGTCGCATTCTACCATACTTACTCATTAAATCTACCTACCTATAGGCGTGCTATAGGTGTATTTACGCAATTATATTCTGGTATTTATCTACCTATCTAAATCACAGGATTTCAGTATTAGTGGGCATTCTATACGTCTGTCGTGTATACCTACATAATAAAAACCGCTTTCGTTTACTTACTTACCTAAGTTACTTACTTACGGTACACATTTTTTCCTTACCTGTGCACCATTTTGTTCACCATGGCAGCTAAAATAGCAATATTACAAGCTAAAAACAATGCAATTTTCGCTCGCTTAACTAGTCTCAATGATTTAACAAAAAAAATATCTTTGGATACCGCCGATCGTCGTTCCACGGAAACGTTCATGGCAGAAACCGAAACGCTGTCGGTCATACGTCAAGAATTCATTTGCAATCTAGACTCCATTAATGAGCTAGGATTTGTCGACAACCCAAAGTTTGTACCTAATTATGAAGCTCTCAACGCATTTGAAGATATTTACGCTAGAATACAAAGAGTGCGTTCCCGTATCATCGAGCATTCGTCTCAGCAAAGCGCGCGCTCGTGCGAAAATAAAGCTCCGCTTTCACCACTCAAAATTAAATTGCCGCCGATAACCATTGCTTCGTTTGATGGAAAAATGGATAGTTGGCCCATATTTTATGAGTCGTTTAAAACTAATATACATTTGAATGAATCGTTAACGGATGCTCAAAGAATGCAATATTTAACCGGGAAATTAACCGGTCCCGCCTTAAAAATAATCGCTGGCATCATTCCATCAGGCGAAAATTACGCATCTATTTGGGAAAGTTTAGTTAAAAAATACCAAGATAAGAGAGCTTTAGGGTGTCATTATATGTCTATACTTTTTAATATCAAACCCGCAACGAATAATTCCTCGTCTTTAAATACTTTTGTTGAAACTTTCGACGCCGCTGTTTCCGCTTTGGAGCAATTAAAATTTGACGAGTTAAAAGATTTCATTTTATTGAATATTGCAATGCGTAAAATCGATTCTGCCACCGCACATGCCTTTGAATCTTTTATCAGAGACAAGGAAATTCCTTCTTATAAGGATTTCATAGAATTCACAAAGAGTCAAGTTAAAATATTAGATCGTACTTCGTCATCGCAATCAAACCGCTCAGTGCAACCGCACCTTAACAATGCGAAACCTATCCGCGCGCGCGACACCTATCAGTCGCAGACGTTTTTTACAAGTAACGGCAAGGGTGTTGAGTCTTGTATGATGTGTAATAAGTCTGATCATCAGCAGTTATACAAATGTCCCGCATTTAAATCGCTTCCCGCCAAGGGTCGTTTCGATTTCGTTAAATTCAAACGAGGATGTATAAATTGTCTTAGTTTATCTCATACCGCTTCGCATTGTAACTCCACTTTTACGTGCAAATCTTGTAAAAGGGCCCATCACAGCCTGTTACATTTGGAGGGTAATAACACGCCATCTTGGCAACGACAACCATCGACAGCGAACCCGCCCGCGGGGACGCCCCCCGCGCCCGCTCTCTTTGCGTCTTCGCTCCACGCGCCCGCGCCCGCACTCCACGCGCCCGCGCCCGCACTCCCCGCGCCCGCGCGTCCTGCGCAATCGTTTCCAGCGTCGGGCGCTGTCGCCGCCGACGACGACGCCGCTAAGTTGCCGTCCCGCTCGCACTCGCAGCCTGCTCCCGCTAACGTGTCGCTATGCGCTCGCTCTGATGAAACGCCGCTTCATAATATAACTAGCTCGCCGCGTACTACGGTACTTCTTTCAACCGCTCAAGTAAATATTTTAAATAATGACAAACAAAACATTTCGATTAGATGTTTAATTGATAACGCTTCGCAGAATAACTTGATTACTTCCGCATGTTGTGAACAGCTTAAAATAAAACCTATTTCGCTTTCAAACTCGTTTATTAAGGGCATCGGGTCCACTTCACAAACGGTTCGTGGCTACGTTCA
This sequence comes from Agriphila geniculea, assembly GCA_943789525.1. Lineage (NCBI taxonomy): Eukaryota > Metazoa > Arthropoda > Insecta > Lepidoptera > Crambidae > Agriphila > Agriphila geniculea. The sequence goes on from OX038891.1 coordinate 12,766,949, forward strand.
GCTGCTTGTTACCACAAAGGATAAACAATGTTCTTATAACATTACCGCTTTGGTTGTCGATAACATAACCGACCGCATGCCTTCCGAATATGTTGACACTTCGATAGTGCGACATTTGGTTGACTTACCGCTCGCTGATCCGTTTTGGCATATTCCGGGTGAAATCGAATTGATACTCGGCGCTCAGCTGTTTCCGCATTTGTTGTTAAGTGGTAGGGTTGTCGCGCCCCCCGCACCGTCCGCTATTGAAACCGTGTTTGGTTATATTTTAATGGGTGACGCCCCTACTAGCAATTTTAATAAAAATAACACCGAATGCACTTTACAAAATATAAACACCGCTACATTCTTCACGTGTTCTAATGACGTGGAGATGCCTTATCGCTTAGATGAACTTCATCTTGATAAAACGTTGAGTAAATTTCGGGAAATGGAGGAAATGCCTTCCAAGGGGTTTCTCAGTCCAGAAGATAGTCAATGTGAAGACATTTACACAGCTACCGTGTCGCGTGATGTAAATGGTCGTTATTGTACCGCTTTACCTTTCTGCCGGGATCCGTCTGAGCTAGGGGATTCTCGCGCCGTCGCAGTTCGCCGACTGCTCTCTCTGGAGCGCAAACTTCAAGATCCTGAGCTACGCGCCAGTTATAATGAGGTTGTACAGGATTACATAGATAACGATTATTTGTCCGAGGTCCCGCCTAACAGCGAGGATTATTCGCAAGGTTATTTTATACCGCATCATGCCGTCGTTCGCCGTGATAAAGATACTACGAAAGTTCGTATTGTACTGGATGCTAGTGCTAAATGTCATAATGACATTTCACTCAATGACATTCTTTATACAGGGCCGAATCTCCAGGCTGACATTTTTGTACTGTTACTTAATTTCCGCTTGTTTGCAGTCGCGTTAGCGGCAGACATAAAACAAATGTATCTTCGAATCCTTCTTCAACCAGAGCACCGCAAATATCAGAAGATTTTATTCCGCTTTGATCCCGCCCAACCTATACGCGAATTTCAGTTCAATCGAGTCGCGTTCGGTTTAAAGTCCAGCCCTTTTTTAGCTATGCGTACTGTGCGACAGCTAGCGATCGACGAACGAGATCGTTTTCCGCGCGCCGCTTATGTGGCATCTCACGAGTTATATATGGACGATTTAACCACTTCTGTCCCTACAGTGGACGAGGGAAAATCGCTTTCACGCGAGCTCATTGACTTATTTAAGTCTGGTGGGTTTAATTTGACTAAATGGGCCAGTAACTCACCTGAGTTATTAGATGCTGTGCCACAGTCTAACCGCGCCGCTATAGAATTTTCGGATAATCAAAATATGAAGGTGTTAGGCCTTAAATGGCTACCCACCCAGGATATATTTACTTTTTCAACTTCTCCTATAAAGGAAACATTTACTAAAAGGACCATTCTTTCAAGCATCGCCCGCTTATGGGACGTACTTGGGTTCGCCGCTCCAGTGATATTATTCGCCAAACTCTTAATTAAAGTCGATTGGGACGATCCCTTACCCGACAATATACTTTCGTTATTTCAAAGTTTTAATGAACAACTACCGCTTCTTTCCGCATGTAAAATCCCGCGTCATCTAGGGGTAACCAGTGGTTGCTCCACTAACATTGTAGCGTTCGCGGACGCAAGCATGAAGGCGTACGGTTGCGTTGTATATCTGCACGTCACTGACAGCGAGGGAAATGTGCATGTCAATTTAATATGCGCCAAATCTAAAGTGGCCCCTGTCAAAGTAGTTTCGTTAGCAAGATTAGAATTATGCGCCGCCGTCCTTATGTCAAAACTAGTGCGTCTGATTCATGGAACATACAGTGCTCGTACAAACATTGATAATATATTCGCATTTTCAGATTCGAAAATAGCGCTTTCATGGATTAATTCTTTACCGCATAGATGGGATATTTACGTTAGTAACCGCGTTGCAAAATGTCACGAAAATCTTGATTCGCGTCATTTCTATCATGTCAGTGGGATAGAGAATCCCAGTGATTGCCTTTCTCGAGGTCTTTTGCCAGAACAATTGCTCTCTCATCCGCTATGGTGGCACGGCCCTCCTTGGCTTTGGGCTCCAGTATCAAACTGGCCGATCGAACCTTTTATTCCAGAGGCCTGTGAGACATTACCTGAATATAAGAGTAAAACTTTCGTGTGTTCGACTTCTAAATCCGCTCCTGGCGTACTTTATGAACTTACACAGAAATTTTCATCCTGGAATAAAATTATCCGCATTATTGCATATGTTCTGATATTTACTAAAAAATTACCGCGTAATAACCGACTATCCGCTTCTCAGCTCATAATAGCTGAAAGATATTTAATCCGAATTGTTCAGAGTTTTCACTTTGCTCAATTAATTCATGACTTAAAAACTAATAAAGTTATTTCTTCGCCGCTGAGAAAATTAGACTTGTTTATCGATGAACACGGAATTGTAAGAGTAGGAGGTAGACTTTCAAATAGTAACTTACCATACGAAGCTCAACATCCCGCGTTATTACCTAAACATGACCATGTTACTCACCTTTTAATCGATTACTATCACCGCCTGCATTGTCACACTGGTGCCAATGTATTGAGTTCGTTATTGCGCCAAAAATATTGGATTTTATCTTCAAGAAATGTAATTAGGCAACGTGTTCACGCCTGTAATTTTTGTTTCAAAAACTCTCCATCTCATCTTAATACTAAAATGGCTGATTTACCATCTTACCGCGTGCAAGAAACTAAAGCATTCGTTCATTCCGCCGCTGACTACGCTGGGCCTATAAAAATTACCTTATGTAGACGCCGAGGACAAAGAAGTCAGAAGGCTTATATTTGTTTGTTTATCTGCTTAGTAACCAAAGCAGTTCACATCGAACTAGTTTCCGATCTGTCATCTGAAGCTTTTATTTCCGCGTTTAAACGCTTCATTTCGAGGCGCGGTCCAGTGTCGCATATGTATTCCGATAACGGGACGAATTTTGTAGGCGCTAAGTCTCAGATAAACGAACTGCTTACTGACCATCGCATCGAATGGCATATGATCCCGCCCCGTGCTCCTCATTTCGGAGGACTCTGGGAGTCGAATATTAAAAGCATGAAGCTTCATTTATACCGCGTTATTGGATCTCAGTTACTTACCTATGAAGAACTGTTAACTGTTTTGACACAAGTCGAAACCATTTTAAACTCTAGACCGCTTTGTATTTTATCAGAGGACCCGCATCCCGAGCCTCTTACTCCCGCGCATTTTATAATGGCTTCTCCATTGACATACCTACCTACCGCGCCTATTTCCGAAGATACTAAGACTCTGCGTCATAGAAAACAATTATTAGATCAAATGGTGCATAGTTACTGGAAAAGATGGCGTTTGGAATATCTTAATTCATTACAAGTGAGACAAAAATGGCTTACTAATACTGAAAACGTTAAACCAGGTATTATTGTATTGATACATCAGGATGATGTTCCCCCGCTCCGCTGGCCGTTGGGCATTATACAGGAGGTTTATCCGGGTAAAGATGGTAGAGTTCGCGTCGCCTTAGTTAAAACTGCATCTGGCACGTTTAAACGACCTATCGTCAAACTTTGTCCTTTACCTTCTCAATAAATTATAAATAATTTAATCCTCATAGTTTAGGTAGGTAATTATAATAAGTATTTCGTATGTTACTTTAGTAATTTTTCCCTTTATTTTGACCGCTCTTTTTTGATAATACTACGTATTATCAAGGCCGGGAGGATGTTTAGGCCATTTTCTATAATTAAAATTTCGCGCGTGTTTTTCATGATGTGGCTCCTTATATCCTATCCCTTTCCCACTCACCTACGCCGAGTGAAAGAAAAAAAAGTGCACCGTGATCAACGCGACAGTAGCGCCGGAATTGTGCTATTTTGCCGTTCGACGGTGCGAGGAACTCTCTCGATCTGCTTATCAACGAATCATGTCAGCGCAGTGATTTGCGTTGCGTCCCGCTTTAAAATATATAGAAAAAACCGAAAAATATTGTTACCGCGTCTATACATAGACTTTTATAAACTGTTTAGTGCTCTATTGCTTGTGTGTGGTGTGGAATTAAGCCGGCCAGCAGTGAAAGAACTAAATTGCCTGTCCATCCGAGGTATTGGGTGTGAGACGCTAAGTACGGCGTTTCCTGAAGAAGAAACTGATGCAGAACATGCGTTGGTGAGTCCTCTTGTCTTTTCCACTACCTTCAAAGGCTCCACATCATATCTTCTCAGCCGCCCCGCTTCGCAAACCTATACAGTCTACGGAAACCGCCATACCAATACTAATGGGTACAAATAATTTTTCTACCATATAGTACCATTCTTTGTTACTATTTAGTGCCATTCATTAGGTACTATTTAGTACAAATTATTTGGTACCATATAGTACCATTCATTTGTTTCTATTTAGTGCCATTCATTAGGTACTATTAGGTACAATTTATTTGATACCATATTGTCCATTTATTTGTCACTATTAAGTACCATTCATTTGATACTGGTTGGTACAAATTATTTTTCTACCATATAGTACCATTATTTGTTACTATTTAGTGCTATTCTTAGATATGTGACGTTTTGTCGTGGAGTAGTAATAAATCCCTTTTATTGTTATGATTTTAAATGAAATTGAAAGGATAATAGTAGTATCTTCGTTTATTAGCCTGGCAACACCGCCGCTTGGCTCCACCGTTTCCCGCCACATTTTCCCGCCATTTTGTAGTGGAATGAGGAGGTAATGTGGTGGGGATAATCGGCGGAACGGTCAACGAAAGCCAGTTGCAGGCTCAGTCACTGTCCAACCGTCGAGAAGAGAAGTAGTTAGGGAAAACTGTTAACGTATTGTTGCTATAACCTAGTTAATAATAATCATGGTGTATTCCTGGGAAGAAAGTAAAAGTATTTCACCGTTATTACTGTGGTTTCATTACAAATCAGAAGTGGGATAACCAAGGTATGTACGCTCACGAATTTCTTACTTTTCTAACGGTTTAAACCGAGCTAAAATTACGAAATTAAGTTGGGTAGTTTCAAGTTTTAATACACTCAAGAGATTTTTCTCTCTTCGACAGTGCATAAATACTTCACAATCATTGCACGTGGCCGAGGCAACTCTTCGGCCGTGCATACACAACATTATTCACAATCATTGCACGTGGTCGAGGCAACTCTTCGACAGTGCATAAACACTTTACAATCATTGCACGTGGCCGAGGCTACTCTTCGGCCGTGCATACACACAATTACTCACAAACATTATTGCACGTGGTCGAGACAACTCTTCGACAGTGCATAAACACTTTACAATCATTGCACGTGGCCGAGGCTACTCTTCGGCCGTGCATACACACAATTACTCACAAACATTATTGCACGTGGTCGAGGCAACTCTTCGACAGTGTATAAACACTTCACAATCATTGCACGTGGCCGAGGCAACTCTTCGGCGGTGCATACATACCATTATTCACAATCATTGCACGTGGTCGAGGCTACACTTCGGTCGTGCATACACTGCACACAAAACTACACTCCATGATGAAATAGTGCATTGACATTGGAATAGTAATTTTCATGATTTTATAAAACTAGGTCGTGAAATGAAAGTTTTTTTTATCTTTACTGCCCAACTGTAACTTTCGTGATTTAAACTCTGGAAATGCAGTTAATGAATTATGAAAATAGGAACTATGTATATTTTTAGTATCTATTTAACTGTGTAATTTCATCTCGGACGAAATTGTTAAGTTTGTTTTTCGTGTTTCATAGCTTTGTAATTGCCGTTAGTAGTTAAATCGTCTTTGACACTGTACCCTGGGAATATACACGGGTACGGAGAATAAAACGGCTAACATGATACTCACTGAATTAGCACCTAGGCACAGAATATAATGATACTAACATAAACGTGACTAAGTTATGTTGACGTAAAAAAAGTTTTGGTAATACCATAACGCTATAGTATAGTAGTAGTTATACAGTTTTTATTTTAGTTCAAAGGTAGTATTCTTATTCTATTCGGAGGCCGTTCACAAAATTTTTGCCGATATGGGTAATTAATTTAAGTTTTGTTTTAAAGAAGTGACCTTACAGTTAAAACTGTAAACCTATCTCCTTTTATTAATGCATAATATAAAAGATTTCAATTTTGATCTAATGTATAAATTGTCAATTGAGGTTATAATTTTGATTTTATTTATGTAGTTATTCTTGATTGATTTTATTTTGGATAGTGTGGGTAGTAGTTTGTACTGCCGTGCCATTGATTCTACTTATAGTTTTTGTTGGTCCATTAGTAATTATTGTTGTAACAAAGTTGTTTACGGTGGGTACCCACAGTAGTTTGTAACAATTTTAATGTAGATAAGATGGGTGGGTACACCTACCTACCCACTGCTTCTAAATTTTTATTGTAAGCTACCTACATAATAATTTCGTAATGTATGGTTGTGCAAATAAAATAATTCATTCATCCATTCATATTATGTTTATTTCTTAATTAAACATAGTGGTCGCCGCTTTAAAATATTGCTTCCGTACCCAACAGGGTGACGAAAACAATGTTAAAAGAAGTACCTATATGACAAAAAGGTCTTAAATTAAAATAACGTTGACATAGATGGATCCATCATAGATCAATCACAGAAATTATTAATGCAACCATTTTTTGAGATTAACGACGTCGAAATGATAAGATTTTGCAGATTTCTAGCGATTTTTGTGAACGGGCTCTTGAATGTTGAAAACTATTCAGTTGTCCTTATTTGGGGGGCTGTACAACGTTCAATAAACTCTTTTGAACAAAGATTTCACATAGTATTACTAGGTTTAAAGAAAATAGATTATAGAACTCGGTTGTGATTGACAGACGTTCAATAAACTCTTTTGAACAAAGATTTCACATAGTATCGGTTGTGATTGACAGAAACGTGATAGCTCAAACTTTTTTCGATTAAAATAAAATAATATCGTAAAGTGACATCTAATTTTGTAGTTTATTACTGAAGTGCCAACCAATAATAAATCTTTAATCTTAAATCTATATTAAAAAAGAAACCTTAGCTAGCTTTCTGGTTTTGTGAATAACAGTTGACAATAATTTCGATATTTTTTTCTATGTAAATAGCTTCCAATGTTGTACGCCTCTTAAAGTGGATTTGTTTCTTAATATTTTTTAGATAAGGCTCGATGCGCCATCGGTTTGGCTAGAGGCGCCATCAGTTTGGCTAGATGCGCCTGCAGTTTACTGAGCTAGACGTACCTTTAGTTTAAAAGATACGATTTATTTACTTTAAATAAAATTAAATACAGTACCTAACGACGTAATATATTTGTAAATATTGTCACTTCTGATTTCCGATAAAGTTGATACTTTTATTGCGCCTGTCAGCTAAAAAGATCTTAACCCTTCCTAACGGATATGGGAACAAAAGAACAAAATTATTAATTTTATTCTTAAAAATATATGGTAAGAAAACACATTATTTTTTTCAGATTTTTATTAGCATTCTTAGTATTATTAGCACTAGTAGTATTTAGTACTATTAGTACTATAGCACGTCACCATAAATTGTGGTTGTCGTTACGCAGACTTGTCATTTGCATTAATTGGCGTCAAATGAGTGATAGAAAAACATGCATGTTAAAGTTATCAATCTTTATTTAACGTGCCTCCGGCTTACAAATAAGGTTAAGCTTTCGATATTAATATGAATAAAAATTTATGTCTTTGGCTTTCGAGACTAGCCGCGTGCAATTTGTGAGATTAGAAGCACCTTCATTAGGCTGGATCAGTGTAACCAGCTCTGCAGTTTTAACCGTAGATCTACAGTTTTTTCGATATCAGTTTTTAGTTCAGATTTCCAAATCTACTATTTTTTTCTTTATTATGCTAGCGTCATCTACTTCCTTCGCTGATAACCCATACCAACCTGGTTTTAGCAATGTCTACGGTACCGTACGGTACGGCATAAGTAACAGTCAATAAAATAGTCAACTACCAATGACCATTTAAAGAAATTTAATAAAAATATGTAAGATTTTAAAAATAAAAAGGAAGTTTTAGTAGAAATACTGTTAATTTGTTAAGGTGATGCGTTTTCCATAGTAAAGTATTTTTCCATTCAAGGGCGAATGGAGCATAATCTTAAATTGAAATTATATCCTTTGGCATTTATTATAATGTTTATTTGCGGTAAATTATATTTACCAGACAAAAACAGTATAATGATCGCATAAATCAGTCGAAAATTTAGTTCAATTTTGTTAATGTAAGAGTGTACACCGACAGTATCGTACGCTAAGTTGAAAGTTTAGTTGTGTGTGCGGCTACGTTGCCAGCTCGCCGATTATGCCTCGATAGCTGTTGCCACTCTTACCATGGTCGGGTCGGCTCGCGTGCGTGGATCGTCAATCGGCGCATTTTTTGTTCATGCCATTTTTTACAACAGTGTTACCAACTTTGCACTTTTGGTGGTGATCTGATAGTATTTTCATATTATTAAGTCTAGCCCTCAAATAAATTATTTATAATATAACTTAGCACCATGTCTAGTTTTATATAGTTATAGATACTTTTGTACGAGAATTATTTCCAATGAGCATGTAAAATATCGCGGAAGATGCCGAAATACAAAAACCTTTACCATAATTTATTTATTTTGCTGTCGAAAAGATTTTAGATTATCGAAAAACGATCCAAAAGCGTAGAACAGAAATTAGTCGACATAGACAGAGATATTTTTAAAATAGTCCGATTCTTAAATAATATTATGTATTTATTTCACAAAGATTATTTTGCCCTATTTTTGAAAACTTGTGCCATTCTGGCACTTATAGAGTTGGCAACCCGGTTTGCAATGGTTCATGCATTGACTGACAGTGACATGAGTTAGTGTAAACAAAAACAAGTGTTTTTCTTTCGTTGGCTACATTTCCAAGTGATTTGATTATTATATTATAAGTATAATTATCGCAATATTTGAAGTTGAGGTTATCCGTTCGTGTTAGTGAAAAGACAGTAAAATGGAGCCACGAACTTCGCGAAAAGACTATAAAAATCACCATTATTCGGGATCAAGAAAAAGTCGCAAACGAGTTCTTGGACAAATGAAACGCCATCACGGAGAGGCGAAAAGGTAAGAAAGTATTTCTATACCTATTTAAATGTACACATATAGTAGGTACTCATTACAATCATATTGAAATTTTTGTTTTTGGAAATATACCTAGCTAACCTCTTTTTTACTTGTTGCAGTCGTAATGAAGTGTGGTGTAAAAGACCGAAATTAGACGATGATGGCAAAAAAGATTCTCAGACCAACATTTGTTCAAAGTCTATGTAAGTGCACTTAGGAACTCATCAAATTCTATCCTTATTGTGTAGTGTAGACAACAACTTTGAATTTTTAACCGACTTCAAAAAACAAAAAAGGAGGTTCTCAGTTTGACCTGTATGTATGTTTGTCCGCGATTATCTTGCGTTTGGCTAAACCGATTTTGATGCGGTTTTCAGAAAAGTATTTGTTACACTTAGGACAAGGTTTTGGTATTTTGACCGACTTCAAAAATGGAGGTTCTCTTCTCAGTTTGACCCGTATGCATGGTTGTCCGCGATTATCTCACGTTTGGCCAAACCGATTTTTCTATCTACCTAGATAAAAATATCAAATACAGAAGGTACCTACTTACACCAAAAAGATTTTTTTTTAAAACAAGAAACTGGCTTTAAAACTCTACTCTACCTCTAAAAAGCAACAAATAATATTGAGATCAAGATTATTAATATTATTGAAAAATATTAGAAAAAATCAACTCACCCGTAGCAGCTCAGGGGCCAGCTATTTTTGAATCGCTCGAATCCAGTCGAGCGCTTGTTTCTACTGATTTTCATTCGACATCCCATTGTTTTGAGTCATATGTCGAACGAAAATCACTCGAAAAGGGCGCTCGACGCTAGGCAAGCGATTCAAAAATAGGGCCCCAGACGGGACTCAAACCCGCACCCTAGGATTCCGGCCCAATGCACTAACCAATTATATTTAATAATTATAGTGACTCGGTAGCATAATTGGTTAGTGCACTGGGCTAGAATCCTAAGGTGCGGGTTCGAGTCCCGTCTGAGCTGCTACGGGTGAGTTGATTTTATCTAATATTTTTTAATAATCTTAATATAAAAATAGCATTGTGAATGCATAAAAAATCTAAAAGTTTAAAATATTGAAATCACTAGATACGCATTATCATTGTAGTAAAACACGTCTATTGAAGTCGGGTGGGGCTGTTAGAATAAAAATAAGTTGTCCTCCAGCCCCACCCGACTTCAATAGACGTGTTTTATTACAATGATAATGTGTATCTAGTGATTTCAATATGATTTATTGCTTTTTAGAGGTAGAGTGGAGTTTTGAAGTTGGTTTTTTATTTTTAAAACAATTTTTTTCCATGACCAATACTTTTGTTTATTTCATCCACTACATACAAAAAATACTTTATAACCTACAGATTGAACAACACTGTCAAGAGGTACAGCGCCAAATCAAAAAAGTTTAATGTAGAAGCAAATTTTACACGAAATGAACAATTGGAGAAAACCGAAAACGAACCTACAGCAGCAAAGCCTTTGGACATAAATTGGCCACTAATTGATCCCACTGTTAACAGTCACGAGTTGACTATCGAAAATGTTACACTGGATAATTTGGCTGGTCTCTCAGGAAACAGAATTGTGGATCTCCCACATGTCCTTCAGTGGGCTTTCAGACTAGAGAGACATCGATCACAATGTGAAGGAAGCAGTATTTTATTTATAGAAGAATTGAAAGATGGCTTCAACAGCATATTTATTTTCGAGTGTAGCATGTGTTCGAAAAAATTTCGGAACAGCAATGAAAAAGTAGCCAAACACAACAAAGCCTTTGTTTGGGGAACAATAACAGCTGGCAGTTATTACTCCCAGGCTGCTCATATAACAAACTTGATGGACATCCCTACTATATCAGCAAACAGATTCCGCAACACTGAGAAAATATTAGGTGACGTCTGGCAGAACCATCTAACCAAAGAAATTCAAAGAAATGGTGAACTAGAGAAAGCTCTTGCCTTAGAAAAACAATGTGTAGATGAAGATGGTGTGCCATTTGTGACTGTATATGTGGATGGTGGCTGGCCTAAGAGATCATACGGCCATGACTATAGTTCTGCATCAGGAATGGTAGGTTTTTAGTTGGTAACCTGTATTCCTTTTTTTGTGTTTGTTTTTTATAACTTTTGTAATATTGCAGGCTTGCATTATTGGCAAAGAAACGAAAAAATGTCTCTTCATAGGCATAAAAAATAAATACTGCTATCACTGTCAGATTTATGAGAAAAACAATGAGCCGGTGCCTGAACATACCTGCTTTAAAAATTATGAAGGACCATCAACAGGGATGGAGTCCACTATTTTGCTAGAAGGCTTTCAAAAGAGCCAAGAGATGCATGGAGTCAAATATTTACATTTTGTTGGCGATGGAGACTCCTCAGTTTTTGCACAACTTAGAGAAAAGGTGTCTTATGGGCGACAAATAAAGAAGATCGAGTGTAAAAATCACGTAATCAAAAACTACACTGGTGCATTGTACAAGGCAAAAATAATATTTTGGAGCTGTTGCCTGTGAATTCATCAGATTGCTGGCTAAAAATGTTAGCCAAAAAACATTTTTTTTTGTCAGTTTTTTGACATTATATATTGTAGATTGTGTTCTATCTTTTCAATATTTTGTGTTCATTTTCAGATTCTGGCAAATACAAAATTGCCATTACTGGGCAGAAAAATACTAAAACCGAAAGTGCAAAAACTTACTGTTGTGGCACGAAAAATATTATTACATGGTGATCGTAAATCAGTTAGAGAAGACCTAAACAATGGTCCTTCTCATGTATTTGGATGCCACAAAGACTGCAAAGAGTATTATTGCAGATTCGTCAACAGCGATGAAAAGGACACAGACCTTACACAAGATCTGAAAACCAAGGCACCCACAGTCTGGGCCCTCATTTGTGCAGCAAAAGAGGCAGTCATGTCAAAATGTCATCGAATATCAAATGACACCACCAATGTGGTGGAAAATTTTATGAGCATCTTGAGCAAATTCATTTGCGGAAAAAGACTAAACTTGCACAAGGGTGGCTCTTATCAACGTAGAGTATATGTTGCAGGTAAGAATTTAATGATTTATAACTTTGTATGTGCCTTTGGAAAAATTGTTCATAAAATTAAGCACAGATCATATAGGTATTTTTACATAGTATTGGTATCAATATTACACTTGTTTATTACAGGCCTTTCACACACTGCTGGTGAAAACTGGCATGCAAGCGCATGGAAATACCACATGGCATATAGCCCAGGGCAAACAGTAAAAAAATATATTGCCCAAAAACGAAAATCCCGAGAAAGACAAAAAAACTACACCCGCAGGCGGCTTTTCGTCCCCAAATGTAAACCTGACCGGAATTATGGTCCAGAGGCACAAGAGGCAACTGAGCCGATTGTAGAAACAGAACTCAAAGAAGCATGTCTGTTAAAACTAAGAGAGTTTCAAAAAACAGATCAGGAAATTCAAGAAATTGAACACCTGACCATAGGGCAACATGAAAATGATGTTTATAATACACACAGATGTGACAGGCTCACTGCAAGTCAGTTTGGAATAGTAAGTCTTTCAAAGGGTTGATTCAATTATACCTCATTTTTGTAATATACCACAAAGTTGCACATCATGGTCAATTTTGCCTCTGTTACAGATATGTAAACGAAAATCGACAACACCCTGCCACAACCACGTAAAATCAATTTTATATAAAAACAATGTTCTGACCAACGACATGTCATATGGTCAACGCAACGAGTCGGTGGCAAGGACATTGTTCACAGAAAAAAATAAAAAAAATGTACGACCAGCAGGGCTCTTCATTGACAAAGAGTTCGGCTTTTTAGGTGCTAGTCCAGATGGTATGTGGCAGTAATTGATTACAAATCATTGTTTTTCTGTCCAGATTACTTATGAAAACATTATTATTTATTGCAATCAATGTATTTCAGGAGTTATAGAAGATGAAAAATCTATTTTGGAAATTAAATGTTTCCCCTCATTGGCTCGCAACAATCAGGATATGAATTCTGCTGCCAAGGACAGAAAAAACTTCCCGCTCTATATTGATAGCAATGGGAGTTTACAATTCAATAAAAAACACAACTATTACTATCAGGTTAGTACGTATGCTGTTGCAATCAGTAAACAGTGATCTGCTGTGCTTCTATTCATTGGACACATTTTCACACCTATCTATTCTTGTTACAGATCCAGGGGCAACTACAGGTTTCTAAAATGAACAAATGTTACTTTGTGGGATATATTTCTCCAGCTCATGATATCACTGTACTGGAAATCGAGCGTGATGAAAATTTTATTTCAAACATGTTACCAAAATTGGTATCGTTTTATAAAAATTCTGTTTTGCCAGAGGTGGTACTTCGAAGAGTCCGCAACAATGAAAACTGTTTAGATCTTTCATTGTGGTAGCACAAGTATCATCAATGTCTATGTCTATTGGTTTTACTAAAAATAAATAAAAAACTGCAATAGTCAACACCTGATTTTTATTTTGAATTCGCGCAAAAAAAAAACAAAAATATTTCACAACTAAAATAATTGAAAATGAAGTATTCAGAAAAATGGACCCGCCTCACAACCAGCTACGATGGGACACGAACCCACGACCTTTCGCTGTCCGGGCGACTGCTCTAACCACTGAGCTATGGAGTCGTTACGACAAACGTCGAATTTATCCAATACTTACGCGCTGTAAAGACAGCGTATATTTCATCAATGCGAAGATATTATTACATTCATATAGGAAAGAAATACCTTTCCAGATATTTGACAATCGATAAAGATGAAATAATTGCTATTGAAAATTATTTTAATTTTTACTTTTTTGCATTTACAATGCAATTTTTATTATTCAAAATCGAACCGTCTCACAAGCAGCTCTGATGGTTTTTTTTCTAAATACTTCATTAAACTACTTGACCGTCACTGGAAGCTTTATATTGAGAGAGCATTTCCGTTTCCCGTCGAATTCCTATCAGTTTCCATACTTTTAATAGCTTTGTATCCGGTCCAGTGGCGACACCTGGCGGATGCGCGCCATTTTTTGGTTTCCTAAATTTTGCGCGCGCAATTGTTCACTCATTGGCGTTCTGAATCCCGTCGAAGCAACTTGTGCTTATCGATCTGTCTACGCAATCGTGAGTTCATATATACAGTGATTCTAATAGTGAACAGCATATTTCTGCAGTGAGTAAAAAGTGTTTTTTCATTATTGAGGATTTTAATTTTAACAATCATTTAACGGTATCTGCCGTTTTTGCATTTGAGTTAAAAGGTTATGACGATATTTTAAGTTTGTTTTAACGGTTTTTGCCGTTCAAATTATAAAATCAAAGATTATTTTGATGCTTTATTTTACATTTCGTAAATTTAAATGAATAATTTATTCACGGTTTTTAACCGTTCGTGTTACGATAAAATTTCATATTATTTAACGTGTTTCCATACAGGTAGTAGGTAGCAATTATTAGTCCTGAGTATTTGCTGCTTAACTAATGCATTAATTGTCTAATTATAGAAATGGAACAAGCGTCTTTTCCGTCATCTGAGCAGCAAGCGGTGGCTGGCACTACTGGCGAGAACCGTAAGCGAGCTCGAAGAAGCCGTAACCGGAGCAGCTCTTCAAGCAGCAGCAGTAGCAGCTCGTCAAGCTCCTCTTCTGGCAGCAAAAGGAAGCGGCATCGCCGACATAAGAAAAGTAAGCGCTCTCGGCATTCCAGCCGCATTATAGACAAGTTAGTTCAGGAAATCGGTGAAATTCGTAAGCATGTAGTGCCTTCAAATGTCGATGTCCCTTGTCATGAGCATGACCGTTTATCAATAATTTCTGGAGTTAGTAATGAACTTTACGAACAAAATTTGCCTGACGAGCAGTTTTCTGAGACTGACCCGAATATTTTAAATAATGTTGATTTCACTTTTGATATTGAAACGAAATTAAAGGAACCGTCAGTTCCAAAAGCTTCTGATAGTTATTTAAAAATGTTAACTGATGTGCAACGTCTTGGTAGTTCATCTTGGTCAGAAGTAAGGTACGCTGATACACAAAAACAGTACAATCATAGCCCAGGTTTCATAGACCTGGAAACAAACGATGAGGTAAAAACCTATGATACTATGCGTTATCATGCACATGCAGACAAGTCATATGCAGCCCTTACTTATTGCGTTTTAAAACAAAAAGAATCATTACAAGAAGGCATTCGCAACCTTCTTTCTTGGGCTAAGAATACAGATGTTACTGCTAATAATCTTAGTGATAAGATGGAAGAATTATTCTTAAAGGGCGAGTTTCACAAAACTTCTTCAGACCTTTTACAATTAGTTTGTGGACACAGAGCTGAAAGTATAGAAATGCGACGCCAAAGCATTACTAAACAAGTTCGTGATCCACTCTTAAAAGCATCATTGAATAAAATACCACCGTCAAAGACCCACATATTTGATTCTGAACTTTTGACAGCCTTTCTTGAAAAAGCTGGAGGTGTTCGCAAAGTTTTCTGGCCACTTCGAAATGAAGGGTCCAACCAAACAAGATACCAGCAATCCAATAGCCGCCCCTCGCGGGGGCAAGGCGTCCGCAACCCAGTTGTTCCATCGCGTGGAGCTCAATGTAGTTATCATGATATGCCTGCGCAAGGCTTACCTACATACACTTGTACTAACCCACCCTCGCGGGGTGGATGTCAGCACGTAAGCTCATACAGAGATCATGCGTCAAATTATGTTCCACATGAACATCACCAGCATCACAGTGCTGCTAATAGAGGTACATTTCACAACCGAGGCTCGCGGCCCAACCGTGGAAATTACCGAGGACGATCGACTACCACTTCGAGAGCAAATCCAAGAAAGTTCAAACAATGACTCGCGACACTTTCGTGCCGGTCAGTTGGTAAACTACCAATCGTATTGGAAGGAAATGGGAGCACCCAACATAATTTTAAAATTAATCCAAGGGTATCGCATACCATTTTTCCAAAAGCCTCCACTTGTTTTTCCAAATGTGAAAAACAGCCCATGCCAAACCCCTGTCTCAAAAGAAATGTCGGTCATTATAAAGAAAATGAAAGCCCAGGGCATTCTAAAACCAGCGCATCTTGCACCAAGTTTTGTGTCCCCACTGTTTCTAGTGCCAAAGGCCGACGGGTCTGCCCGGCCTGTTTTCAATCTAAAAGCGTTGAATCAGTTCGTGAAAGCCAAACCATTCCGTTTGATAAATATGTATCGCATCCCAAGCTTTCTTCAACCCAACGACTGGATGTGCAAGGTGGACCTGTCCCAAGCTTATTTTCATTTAAAAATATCGAAGGCACATCGGCGGTTCCTTCGCATCATATACAATCAGGAATTGCTAGAAATGACCTGTCTACCATTCGGGCTAAACACAGCTCCCAAAACCTTTTCCATCCTAACCAACTGGATTGCTCAAGTGCTCAGAGAAAAATGGAACATAAGAATTGTGGTCTACTTAGACGATTTTCTAGTAGTACATCAAAATGCGGATACACTGCGCATTCATATCCATTTAGTAGTCCAAACGTTACAGAAACTAGGGTGGCTAGTAAACTTGGAAAAATCAGTTCTTTGTCCCCAAAAAAGTATAATTTATTTAGGAATCCTGTGGCAACCTTGGGACAATCTGAAATCTCTACCAGAGGAAAAGACCACCAAAGTAATCAGAACTGTGACACAGATTCTCGATCAAAGAGTGGCAACTTTAAAAGAACTGCAGAGATTAATAGGATTGCTCAATTTTGCAAGTTTTGTAGTTCCAAGAGGTCGTCTAAACCACCGCCAACTCCTAACATTTATGCAGTCACTACCAGACCTTCCACAGGTGACTTACGAACTACCACAAAGTGCCTTACTCGAACTTTCTTGGTGGACTCAGAATTATCAGTTCCCAACCCCACTGCACTATCCTCCACCAACGATATTCTTAGCCACAGATGCATCGGATCAGGCTTGGGGAGCACAGTTGAACAATACAACTCTGTCCGGCACTTGGTCGCAAGAGGAGCAAGCACTCCACTCCAATCAGAAAGAGATGTTGGCAATATTATATGCTCTGCAGGCACACGCTCATTCACTAAGCCGCAGCTCAATTCTCATACAATGCGACAACAGAACTGCAGTCGCTCATCTACGGAGAGAAGGCGGGACGAAATCAGCATCGTTGATGGAAATCACCTGCAAAATATTCGACCTAGTGGACGAACATCAAATACACCTCAGTGTATATCATATCCCGGGCAAGTACAACAGCCAGGCAGATCACTTGTCTCGTCACCGCAAAACACCGGAGTGGCATCTTCTTCCGGGATGCTTGCAAATAGTGTTTTCCAAATGGGGAATTCCAATGATAGACCTTTTCGCTTCAGCCTCGGCACACGTAGTCCACAATTATGTGACACTAGACTTGAAAGACCCTCAAGCCCTTTATTACGATGCGTTCAGCGTCCCATGGCACTACCCCTTAGCTTGGGTATTTCCCCCGCCATTTCTAGTCCCAAGAGTACTGACGCACTTAACCCAATCAACAGGAATATTCCTGATCGTAGTACCACGTTGGGAGAAGGTATTCTGGCGTGCAGACCTGAAAGCCCGAGCGCTGGCGCCTCCGTTCACCTTGACAAACCTACAGAAGTACCTAGTCGATACATCAACAGGGCTCCCACCGCCGCAAGTCGAGAACATAACCCTCGAGGTGTGGAAATGTGGGGGTGGACAGAGGCCACAAAAGCATGGAACAATGACCAATTGTCATTGCTAAAAAACTCGTGGCGAGCCTCCACCTTGAAAACCTACGAAGTGGCTTGGAGACGCTGGCTGGTATGGTCAGAAAATAATGAGGTTGACCCGAGAAATCCCACTGGCTCCCAGTTAGCCCAATTTTTATCTGATTTATATTTAATTCATGATTTTTCATACAATACCATAATTTTTCACAAATCTGTAGTTTCCACATTATGTAACGCTGATAAATCTAGTCATTTAAGTTCCCATGTTCTTGTAAAACATATATTAAAGTCTATAGCACTGAAGAAACCAAAACCCTGTAAGCCACCTATTTGGAATGTCGATGAGTTAACCACCTATTTAAGAAATTATAATTTAAGCGAAGATAATCTGTTTCATATATCTCGTCATACTGCTATGTTACTATTGCTTTGCTCTGGGCGTCGCATACATGACTTGACTCTACTGCAAATTGATCGTAGTCATTGCATAATAAATAATGAGAGTATCATTCTGTGGCCACAGTTTGGCTCGAAAACAGACTGTAGTAATTATAGACAATCTGGCTGGAAACTCCTTTCAAATACTAATGATCGAAAACTTGATCCTGTATTTTGGGTAGAAAAAGTAATTAATTCATTAAATGAAAGACGTAATGCTGCGAAGTCATTTAATCTTTTTATTACAATTAGAGGTGAGGCTAAGCCCGCCTCGCGCACTGTCATAGCAAGTTGGGTAAAGACATTGTTTAAAGAAGCTGAAATTAAAGCTACTCCCGGAAGTGTCCGGTCAGCCGTAGCTTCCAAAAGCTGGATAGAAAATCATCCACTTGATGAAATTCTGGCTCGGGGAAATTGGCGATCAGTTAATACTTTCCGCCAATTTTATAAGCGTGAAGTGATCAAAAATAGGGAATCGAATAATATAATACAGTTATTTCGTCCAATTGATTAAAAATATATGTTTAATTTGTTTATCGTCCAATTGATTAAGAATGTATATTTCATTTGTTTATTAAGATAATTCTTAATGTTGATTACTTTATATTTCATTGTGTTACTTAATTAATAAAATCACATTGATTAAAATGTTTATCTTTTCTTTACTTTGTCTGTCTTATTTCATCCTAATCTTTTTGTGAGTCACATTGGCGTATATTTGACGATCAGTGGCGATCACCAGGCGATAACAAACAGGTCTCAATATAAAGCTTCCAGTGACGGTCAAGTAGTTTAATAGCAACGTTTTACCTGAAATAAAACGCATATTAAAATACTTACCTCACTGGAAGCTTTCATTTTTAATTCTGCCTGGTGTAATTGAGCCAATGAGTGAACAATTGCGCGCGCAAAATTTAGGAAACCAAAAAATGGCGCGCATCCGCCAGGTGTCGCCACTGGACCGGATACAAAGCTATTAAAAGTATGGAAACTGATAGGAATTCGACGGGAAACGGAAATGCTCTCTCAATATAAAGCTTCCAGTGAGGTAAGTATTTTAATATGCGTTTTATTTCAGGTAAAACGTTGCTATTTACAATTTTTCAATAATAAAAAAATTAAAATAAGTAAAATGATTTCATAAAATTTGCTGAAAATCACAAAATATAACAAATTAAAAGTTCAAAAAACCTCCTTCAAAAAACCTGAAACAAAAACAGCTTCAAAATCAAATACCTCTAAAAAAGCGAGAAATAATATTCAAATCATTAGTTACGCATAACATTATTAATAAAACACGTCTATTGAAGTCGGGTGGGGCTGGAAGACAAGTATTTTTTTTTTATTTCTGAAAGCCCCACCCGACTTCATTAGACGTGTTTTATTAATAATGTTATGCGTAACTAATGATTTGAATATTATTTCTCGCTTTTTTAGAGGTATTTGATTTTGAAGCTGTTTTTGTTTCAGGTTTTTTGAAGGAGGTTTTTCTTTTTTGTTAAAAAGTTTTTTATTTTCAACTTTTTAGTGGCAGGTATGTAAGCATGTAAATATTTTTTAACTTAATAAAATATTTTCAATGGTAAAATGCCCACAACTCAAATTCCCAATTGACGCTGTTTGTTTTTGAGAAGTTCCATTATGTCTTCGTAGTCCAAGTCTAGTCCAGAACCTTGCATTGCAGACCATGGTTTGGTTTGTTTTGGATTGTCATAAACCTACCAAAATCCAAATCACTTTACATAAACTATTTGAATTTGAGGAGTCCCCTTGTGTATCTTCGAAGTTCAAAGTCCAATACCGATGAAATTAAAATGTAACCACTCTTGAAGTATACCCTTTCAAACAAAAAAAGAATCATCTAAATCGGTACATAAACAAAGATGTTATGTTCGAAAATCCGTAAAAACACGTGTGATGGCAAGCTAAATAATTGACATTTTTCAGGATTATGAAAAAACTACCAGCCAGATCTCTGTAATTTTTTTATGGGACCACACACGAACTATGTTCTTTAAGATAAAAAAAGAATTGTATAAATCGGTTAACAACTGACGAAGTTATGGTAAAACATACATAAAAAAAAAATAAAAAAAAAAATACCGACGACTTGAGAACCTCCTCCTTTTTTTGAAGTCGGTTAAAAAGAAAGTGCGCTCAGAGATTTGAACTCAGTTCTTTTGAATTCCTAGTCGAGACTTACGCACATAAGCCAAATCGCACCTTTGTATAGGTGCTGAAATTTACTAACCGTTCCGTTTTCAACAAAATGTTTGTATGTGTGTGTGAATCATTCGCGCGCTACATCGCCGGTATTAAATGTACAAATAGAGTGACTTTAACACTAAAAATACCATCTAAGTAATGTTAGTTGCGTTACAAATATGACGCTATTAGCGGTTAATACTTAACAACCTAAAAATTAGTACTATTTCGTTGTAAAAAAAAATAAAATACACTTTATCAGGACATTAACGCCATCTATTGGCGCGACAGTGCCTAGCTGACCGTGACGAATCACCTTAAGATTTAAAGTTGATTTACAAGTACAAGTATATTTTTCTTACTTTATTATGTTGTTTTGTTGATTACTGCTATTAAATAATACAAAATAAGAAACTGTAGATTTACAGCTTTTTAAGGAGTTTTACAGTTTTGTACAGCTTTTTGAAAGCAACACTGGGCTAGATAGATACACCTTCAGGTCATAAGGCTAGAGACACCTTCATTAGGCTAGATACGCCTTCAGTTTACAAGGCTACGTTTAACTTAATACGCTTGTTTGATCACGTTAAGCAATTTTATTAATCGTAATCAAATTGTCATATGTAAAATATTATTAAAGTTGTTTTTGTTTAGCTTAATGCACAGGCCCTTAAATAAATATATTGGGGTATTTTCACGAAAAATCGGTACTCAATTATACATGTACAAAGTTCTGTCACTAGATGAGTAGGTACTCTATGTAGTCCGCGTTTTTTTGTGGAGAATTGTGGTTTATTAGGCTGCAGTTCGATGCTACTGGAATACAATATATTGATGTTGGAGAAAATAAGTCGTACAAGGTTAGGTAGTTTACATAGCAAGGTGTTAGCTACAATTAAATACCGATCAAGTGCGCCCTTAAGTATAGTATTTAGTAAGCAGCCAAGTGTGTCGCGTCTAGGGCCAAGTGTGTCCTTAAGTGTAGTACTTAGTAAGCGGCCAAGTGTGTTGCGTCTATGGGCCAAGTGTGTCCTAAAGTGTAGTACTTAGTAAGCGGCCAAGTGTGTCACATCTATGGGCCATGTGTGTCCTAAAGTATAATGGTTAAGCGGCCAAGTGTGTCGCATCTATGGGCCATGTGTGTCCTAAAGCATAATTGTTAAGCGGTCAAGTGTTCGCATCTATGGGCCATGTGTGTCCTCAGTTGATAGCTCTGGCCTGAATATATCCAAGTCTTGGTAGGCCGTGAACACATGGCGGCAAACGGTAGCCCTGAGTATCAGTGTCTTGGCAGGCCCTGTCCGCATGATGACTAACGGTAGCCCTGGCTGGAATATCAGCGCTTTGGCAGGCCGTGTCCACATAGTGGCAAACGGTAGCCCCGAGTATCAACATTAGCCATTACTAGAATTGAACACATTATATATAAAATGTCTGAGAACCACAAATTGTGAAATAAAATGAATGAGTTATCATGATAATTCAATAGCTTCAGTTCAGACCGTGATAAATTAATAAATTTATTATCATTATTAATCTGTCTATAGCAATAACTATTTTTTTTATTATGATCAAATAAAGAAAGCAAAATTGTAATTATATTACTTTGATATTATTATAATTTCAGAACAATGCAATTAAATGGATATCTATCGTTTTGTATGTGTGAATTGATATGTCACAAATTAGTTTACGACATCTTTCTTATCTCAAACAATAGGCATGATGTTACACAAATTACCTCTCAAAAAAAGAAACATTTGTAGAGTTATTCTTCTAAAGAACACTTATAATAAAATAAAAACGCATAAATACCTTTAACATCCTTTACTTTCACATGACTTGGACACTGTCGTACATTTTACACGGTAGTTGCACTTTTCAAATTACTTCGTCGACGGTTGGAACAAGAATGCCCGAATCTACCGTAGCTCTCTGCTTAAATAGCTCTAGTGTTGCCAGTAATCAATTATTGCCAGTAAAATGAATAACGCATATTCAGAAAATAGCGTTAACGTTATCGTTAGAAATAGCAAAAACGCTAAAAACTAGTGTTATAAATAGCTAAACCTAACAATCGTCCATCCTGACCTCGTGCATGTCCCCATGCACGCGACCAGGATTTCATACCTAACAATCGGCCTGCTTGTTCCAACCTCGAGACGAATAAATACGTTTTTAGACATAACAGTTCTATTACAACTAAATATATTTCATAAAAAACAACATCTTTTTTTTTTTTACCTAGGTGTAAGTCTTAGATAGAAAAATGATTACTTTGTTTGGGTCATACTAGGCCCACATAGGTATTTAGTTTCAATTTAGATTTACATTGGTGTAACTAACTTATTATGTCTAAGTCTCTCAATTTTATATATGAGTCCTACTCATGTACCACCAAGATCATTTGCTCATGAAGGTACATGAGCTTTAGTCTATGAATGTAGATCAACTCATATCACCGGAATGGAACCACCTTGGCTCACATGAGGGTATATCAGTATTAAATCTCATTCTTCTATCAATCGTTCAAAATCTTACTCATGTACCACCAAGATCATTTGCTCATGAAGGTACATGAGCTTTAATCTATGAATGTAGATCAACTCATATCACCGGAATGGAACCACCTTGGCTCACATGAGGGTATATCAGTATTAAATCTCATTCTTCTATCAATCGTTCAAAATCTTACTCATGTACCACCAAGATCATTTGCTCATGAAGGTACATGAGCTTTAATCTATGAATGTAGATCAACTCATATCACCGGAATGGAACCACCTTGGCTCACATGAGGGTATATCAGTATTAAATCTCATTCTTCAATCAATCGTTCAAAGTCTTACTCATGTACCACCAAGATCATTTGCTCATGAAGGTACATGAGCTTTAATCTATGAATGTAGATCAACTCATATCACCGGAATGGAACCACCTTGGCTCACATGAGGGTATATCAGTATTAAATCTCATTCTTCTATCAATCGTTCAAAATCTTACTCATGTACCACCAAGATCATTTGCTCATGAAGGTACATGAGCTTTAATCTATGAATGTAGATCAACTCATATCACCGGAATGGAACCACCTTGGCTCACATGAGGGTATATCAGTATTAAATCTCATTCTTCTATCAATCGTTCAAAATCTTACTCATGTACCACCAAGATCATTTGCTCATGAAGGTACATGAGCTTTAATCTATGAATGTAGATCAACTCATATCACCGGAATGGAACCACCTTGGCTCACATGAGGGTATATCAGTATTAAATCTCATTCTTCAATCAATCGTTCAAAGTCTTACTCATGTACCACCAAGATCATTTGCTCATGAAGGTACATGAGCTTTAATCTATGAATGTAGATCAATATCACCGGAATGGAACCATCTTGGCTCACATGAGGGTATATCAGTATTAAATCTCATTCACACTCATTCCATATTAGCTAATCACTTCTATTTGCATATTCAAACATCAAAACAAAAATATTAGTTAGGGCTTATTTGCACGAAAGTTTTCTTAAACCTAATACTCTTGTCATATATGTATAATATTAATGATTGAAGAAAAACCATTTGCAATTATACAATTACCGATACATTACGTAATTATGATTCAACTCACTGATTCCAATAAGGCTTGTCATTATAATTTACATTATTTTTAAAAATTACCCGCTCGGAATCCTCATAATTACCATCATCATCCATCGAAAAACCATCTGTCAGTGGCATCAAGGAGTTATCGTGGTGCCATCCAGAAGCCACCCGTTCGCGCCATCCGTCCGCACCATCCAGAAACCAGCCGTCAGCATATCCAAAAGCCATCGGTCAGTAACATCAAGAAGCCATTCGTCAGCGCCATTCACAAGCAATCGGTCAGCGCCGTCGAGAAGCAAATAAGTTTTCTGAAATTAAACACAAAAGCGACAGAAACCTCTTCCAAGTATTATCATAAGACTATGAAAGCAAAATATCTAGAAGAAAATTTCCAATCAAAACGTTTGCAAGAATATCGTAATCAGAAACTCTTCGTTAAAACTGTTAGTGTTCCTTAGAGGCCTTTAATGTTTTTTTTTTGAGTAGATGCAACCGTTGTTATCTTTTATAAAAAATACTATATACATAAATATACCTATATTATATAATGCGAACTTAACTAAGTGCAAGCCCTACTATTATAACCCTATAGCAAACCAATCTTTCCCCATTAAAATCGGCAATGCTAAAGTAAACAGAACTGTGTAAACAGAACTTTATATATTAATTTTGCTAAGGGGAAAAGAGTTAATCTATTTAGTGTCAAGATCCAGTTAACACTTAGTTAATTCAACTACGGAACTTAGCAATGGTCTTAGCATTGCCTAGTTACTGTCAACATTAGTGTCAAGATCCAGTTAACACTTAGTTAATTCAACTACGGAACTTAGCAATGGTCTTAGCATTGCCTAGTTACTGTCAACATTAGTGTCAAGATCCAGTTAACACTCAGTTAATTCAACTACGGAACCTAGCAATGGTCTTAGTATTGCCTAGTTACTGTTAACATTAGTGTCAAGATCCAGTTAACACTTAGTTAATTCAACTACGGAACCTAGCAATGGTCTTAGTATTGCCTAGTCACTGTCAACACCCGATACCTTCCTACCATAGCTAGGCTTAATTATATTATCAATAACAGGTAAATTTACCACGTGACTCTGTGATCCGTTATTTAAGGAACTTGTTTGTTACCACTTACTCACAACCATCTCTATGTGTATGTGTGATGAGCCACCGAATGACTAAGTACTAAATATAAAATCATTTAAGATTAAATCATTATAACTGACTGTATCAGTATAATTACAATAGTGTGAAACATTTATCGAACATGAAAATACTAATGTCGATAATGTGGAATATAAGATCAAGCAAGACCACTTGATAGTTGTAGACCTGTCTGTATCTTTTTTTTTTTTTTTGAATCTTCATTTGTTTGCACAGTCTATTAGTATGTACTCGCGTAGATATCCGACTAAGATTAAAGTTCCTGATTGTAGCTCCCAGTTAAGTATCCATGATAGGAAAACATGGTTTGTAGCCACAAAAAAAAAATGACAAGTTAAAGAGGTTGTCTAGCAGCTACAAGTATTAAATTGCGTATAAACCTCACAGATGATTTAAAAAAAAACCGAATATCATCAAAAGGGCTTGTCGTGGCACAGAACATATAATAGTACTGACGTCGCGGATCATATTTTGGCTATTGAATTCTACATCAAAATACTCTATAATGTACTGTGAAGTTGCTGCAAAAACTATTTTTTTTTTTTTTTCAAGAGAAGTAATTTGCTAAATATAATGATGAGAAAAAAAAATTAACGAAAAACATCGAAAACGTGCAGAAGTGAGGTTATTTTCCATACTTTTTACACGTAAAGGAAAAAGACAAATGTTTCGTTATAACCGAGCCTTAACTTAAGTCGCAAAAACGATGTCATCATTAGTTTAGAATCATAATACCGAAATCTATACGAGAATTACTGATGGTAATGGTTTATTTATGAAAAGGCTAAAAAGTGGTTATCATTTAAGTGTTTTTATTCAATTAGGGAATACTTTGAATGTAGAACGTAAATATGCATAATAATTTGAATTCATGTTAATTATTGTCTCAGTTATATTTATTATTTTATCTCATGACATTTGACAATGTACCTATACATTGTAACTTAGAATTAGACTTGAAATGATTAATATATTAATGTACCTACTTTATAGGAGACTTCATATCTTCCTACATTCTGCTTGCCTGACATTGGTGTAAAATGTAGCGGATATTACCTATTTTAAGATCTTTATGTATGTGTACCATGTACTTACAGAATAAATTTTTCTTATTCTTCTTATTCTTTTTCTTATACGAGTAATTTGGAAGGCTCTGCATTTGTTTGTATACCAGCGGACAATAATTATTGTACCTACCTGATCTGCTTTGCTTTTCAACTGTTGTAGTTCTGTTATTTATTATATTGTTCTCATGTAAGTGCAAATGTTAATGTCCTTATGAGAATAAAGTTTTTATTTTAAATCTAACCTAACAGCTAATGCATAAGCAATAGATACGGCGCCAAAACCTGGCAGCCAGCGACTAGGAAATCCAGTCCTCCCGCAATTCAACTTGTGATTTGTTATCAATCACTGATCATGATCAACTTGTATGGCGTAGGCAGACGCCGCTGTCGCATGCATGAGGCACTCAACGCGCTCCTGGTTACCTACCCTGACTTTGATGTATTTGTGGACAATTCGAAATCTCTTGTTAACCAACTTGAGTTATGTTTGTAGTACCTACCACATAATTATGTAATTGGGTCTATCCCGTATAATTATGTATATATAAATAAATAAATAGTATGCTCGTCTAAAATATTCAACGTATCCAAGATGTGGTAAATTATTTTATATAAAATACTTATTTATATTTACATAATGTGACACAAATATGGTGTGTTTACCACTCCCAAGACGTAGCAATTATGATTAGTTATTAAATCTTACATATCTGTACTTTATCTAAAGTTGGATTTTGCTAAATCAAAAAGGACTTCCTGAAGTCTTTTCTTGCCTTAATACTGAATAGTTTTAAACTACCGCCCCACTTGTTGAAGTGTTCTGAAAACTAGTTTGAATTAAGTATACCTACACCATTTTTTTTTTTGATCATTTGTAAGCTCACTTAAACTTGACAAGTATCTTTTAAAACTACTTAATAAAATGAATTATATAGCACTTTGCCAATACGGTTGTTAGAGTAAGCTAAGTATAATATCTCTTAACTAGCACTACTAGCCTAGTAGCCTTATAAAATTAACATTGTCTTAAATCTACATTTTCCGACAAAATTTCATCAAAATGGGTGTAGATTGAACATATTTATAGATATTCTAACTACATAAATAATTTGTATGTTTGTAGAAAATGTAGCACTTTGCAATATATGCAAAAACATTTCAATATTATCGTTGGTTGGTTGGTGATAATACAAAATTTTATCGTTGGTTTTTCTTTTAGCTTTTCAAAAGCCCGCCTGTTTTATAGCACTATCTATAGACCTTACGCGAGAAACAATCATGCGTTTTAAATTTCCAATGCATTCAACGACATAAGAAAACCTTTTCAGATATAAAATAAGTTTCTTAGTCACCATTTTCATAAAATTATATAAAGCAAAATAAGTTTTTAATTTTACTTCACTAAGACTTAAAAGACTACCTGTAATTCAACATTGAAGGTTTTAATTAGGTATGGTACATATCTTTAAGTCTTTCTTGATCTGAAGTCAACCTACAAGATATTCTTGAAGTGAATGTTTAGAGTCCAGCAAAACCACATTTTTAATAGGGTTAAAGTTTATCTTCACAGTATTTCTTTTTAACATGTTCTTAAATGCTTTGCTCAATCTTACTTAATTAGCCCTTGGAGTGTATCTTGACAATATCTTGTACTAGTTTTAACCAAGACAACAGCTGGAATTTGTCTACTTGCCCTTAAGATATCTACAGTTTCTTTTTAGGACATTAAATTTGTTTGTTACTTGGAACTGACTACTTCAAATTAGTGAGCTAATAGCGTTATAGGACCTTAACTTTGGACCAATTACAGCGATGGAGAAAATATAAAAACTCTAAGTTCAACATAGGTAATATACTTCAGAGAAACTTTGATCAAGCGCTATCATCAGTCGGCATGAACTGGCTCACAGTGTGTGTAACGTGCGTGTCGAGTACTACCAAGGGTAAGGAATAAGCCTTGGTCACGGTCGTGGCTGTGCCCAAGACTCATCCAGTAACTGGCGCACCACGCTACTAGAAAGTCGTCCTGATCAAGCGATAAGCACAAGCAATCAACCCTAGCATCTCCCTGTATACATATCTATGATATTTATATATGTACATACGTACTTTTAGAAGTGTTTGTGGCAAAACTAAAATCGGTATCAGGAGTTAGTTAGTATAAGAGAATAGTTACCGACCATATATCATTTCACCAGAGGGTTGCCCTGGCTTAACATAAATCAAAATATGTCACCATTTTTTTTTTTATAAAGTAATTATGCTTCAGGATTCTTCCTCAATATTAGTATATTAACACATGTAGTATCGCTTGCATGTATCACCACTTAGCACGTTATTTTAGAGTAATAACCTAAAAAACCTAAAAAGAGAAGGTATTTGATTTAGAATTGACAGATATTTTGACATTTCCGGCTCGAATTCTCCCCGCCGTCTCCGGCGCTATCTACTTCATTCGCTTTTCGTGCTTCGCCACGGACGCACGCATACAATCTCAAAGTGAGAATTCTTCAGAATTATATTTTATACAGTGAAAATTTAATTATACTTAGTTAAAATGCTTCGTGCAGAAAGGAAAAAAGTTTTCAAGACGGAAGAGGACAAGAAGAACAATACAAGATGGAGAAACACTATTAAATGCGTAACTGCCATTTTGGGCTTTTACCGTTTACTTGGCTTGAACGCGTAACTGCCAGACTGGGCTTTTACCGTTTACTTGGCTTTTTTGCTTCCCTTTATGAATGCGTAACTGCCATACTGGGCTTTTACCATATTTATTTATTTTACTTTAATGTACATGAGTACAAAAAGAGCGGACTTAATGCTAATAGCATTCCGTCCCAGACAACATTGTTTGCTGAGATTTAAAAATGCGTAACTGCTACCCTGGGCTTTTACCATTTATTTATTTAATTTTGTCTGACACGAACTTACCATACTGGGTACTTTCTGTCATAAGGCATGTGTCTAATAAGGCATGAACCAAATATCTATTGCACTCGAAATAGTCACACTGGACTATTTCACCGCATAGATAGGTCAGACAACGCAACTGCAACAAGTGCAGCAACTCAAAGTGACCCTGATGACGCGACAGGATAAAAAGCAAGCTGCCCTCAAAGGTTACCACGTTGGAACCGTTGCCGAGCACCAATCGGGTGACTCCGCCGTCCGCCGAATTCGCCGCCATCCGCCTTCCAGCCAGGCGGCTGCTCTGCTGGAGCTGCAACAGCAGCCCTGACAACAGCTTAGTTCATCAGGTATGAATTTCGATATCATAGATATCCCTGGTGTTGAGTTGATCCCAACGGAATAATAGAGTGCCATCGGTACTGAGATAAATTTCTGGCTTGCAAAATTTATATAATATAATTATGTATGATTTTATTATACACATTGTTGCAACTGTAACGAAAAACTGCCAGTATAACGTTCATAAGCAGAGCTATAAATGCTAAAATTTATCTACTTCATGGAACCAGATAATAAGTTATGCAGCAACTAGCTGATACCTGATATTACACATTTTTTATGTGAAATAGCTTCTATTAATATAGGTACGCCTAACATGGGCCTGCTGATAGAAATTTCAATAAGAAATTGAATAATAGAATCCTTACATTTTGTTATCCATAAATGCAAAGTGTTTATTACTGTGTACCACAGTTTTAATAAGTAAAAACTTTAAACATTTGCCTTAACTAGGAGATCCTATGTTTCAGGCTTATTATTTATGTTTAATCACTAACTAATTAGTATGTTTATTTCTAAGCTATGCCCTTGTAAAATGTACATATGTACAAATTACCTGTCTATTTTCAAATTGAATTTGTGTGTGTAAAACATAAATTGATTGATCTTAATGATAATGATTCTGATGTGCAGAGGTTGTTAGCCAAGTAGATATATTATAGTAATAATGAAGCTTAAGAGGAGGCTCCCAGAATTTGGCAATATTTGAACTCAAATAGTGACGTCTGTACAATCTCAATGAATGTCAAATTCAGATATATGCTTTTATGGACCTTAATTTAGTGGATGACGGCAGGATTTCAGAAATTATTGAGTTTGGCTCGATAGTTTTTTATTCTGAAAACATGTCCTTTTTAGGGGAATTTTTGAAATATCTCTTTAATTATACATCGTTTCTGAGCAAAATTTATGTAAATCAAAAGCAAATTACGTGTTCCAGTGACTGACGGCACAAAAATCGTATATATTGATGCACTTTACCCCAAATGAAACACCGAAATAGTCTTTCTTCATTTAATTAAACACCACAGCAGTCTTTCCGTATTTTATTTTACACACTTCCCAATACTTCTAACAGTCTTATTTTCTATTCTACACACTTTTGCTAATCGCAAACTAACTACGCGTTATGCATTTGACCTTCTTGGTCGACGGCTGGCATAGAACTAACTACGTTTTTACTTTTTCTCTGCACGATACTTTGATGTACGAATGAACGAACGGTTGGTTAGTCGTTAGAAAGTCAAATGCATAACTCTTAATACTTTAGTTACTTTTTTTTCCCAAATTAGGAAATTACATTTATTTGTTTTAATAAAGTTATAATTAATAGAAGTAACATCCGTTTGTAGTTTTATTCTTTGATAATAATTTAAACATCATTTTAGCATCTAATAGCCAACACACTAATTGTAATTCCTTAAACAATTTGGCAATTTGACAAAACAATTATTATAATTACTATATTTTAATCAATTCACATTAATAAACTCTAACAGCTCGTCCATCCTGATTACAGTTCACGTCCCCGTGGACATTTCATAAAAATAAATCAAATAAATTTTTCGGTAAGGTTAGGTATACAAATACATATAATTTCATGCAATACCTTTGCACATAAATATTTGTATGATTGACCCTTAAGGTAGTTGACAATTAAATTGCACACTTTGCGCATTATACATTTATTATAATACAATATTTATAGTAAACTACGCACTTTGCGTCAGCACACTTTGTGCTTTACCCAGCACACGTTGCGCCAACACACTTTATGCTATAACTTGCGCACGTTGCGCCAGCACACTTTGTGCTTTAATTTGCGCACGTTGCGCTAGCACACTTTGTGCTTTAACTTGCGCACGTTGCGCTAACATTCTTAATGTTTAACCTGCGCACGTTGCGATCAAAATTTAAACTACGCACTTTGCGTTTCTATGTATATGAAATCAATAGACACACTATGCAACCTAATAAGCTTAAATACTACAAATTGTTAACTCTACACTCATATGCCTTTAAACGAATTAACTACCAAAAAGACTAATTAATTAAACTTAAAATTACAAAATATGTTATCAATATTACCAATCTAATGACTGCTGGTATCGTTCTCATGCTCATCGCTACCTGAACTATCAGAATGGGAATCATTTTCTTTATTACTATAACATAACCATGGGAATATTTTATCTACTGCATAAACACCCGTATAAGTCTTCGTCCCTTTCTTTGTTATTGGTGTATCACAGATTTCGTACCTATCATTGTCAAGTATCTTTGTAATCCTATACGGTCCCGACAACTTAGGTAATAATTTCCTACTTTTACCTACACTATGCACAACCTTTTCAACTCGCACAAGATCTCCCAAATTATATTGTCTAGCTGATTTTCTTTTTTTGTCAAAATTACACTTTTGTTTTTCTTGAGATTCCGATACGAAATTATCTACTTCAGATCTAATTTTAATAATGTCTGTTTCAGAGCCTAAAGTACTATGATTTCCTACCATCGATGTACTCAATTCTATTTTATCTGAAGGTTCACTCGTATTTTCTACATTCGTTTGAATTTGAGGCGTTGCAACACCTAGATTAGTTTCCATTTGGTTGGACTGGTCAACTTCCTGATTATGTGAACTACTCGATTGTTGGTTACTATCATCATTTACTGTATCCAAAGTGTCTGTCATTAAATCCTGTTCGATTTCTGGCACGATATGCCCTTCGTTTAAGTTAGTAAGCTTAAGTCCAAATAAAACTTCCGAAGGTGATTTTCCAGTACCCTTATTGATAGTGTTATTTAAGCCCCATTGAACCTGAAGCAACCTGTCATCCCACAATTTCTCATCAAGCCCATGATTTTGCGCAGCTAATGAGTCAAGTATAGTACGATTATATCGTTCTACTTGGCCATTAGCGCGTGGAGAGGCGACTGCATTTTGAATATGTCTCACTCCTAGCTCTACCATAAACTGCTTAAACTTTACACTAGTGAAAGATGTACCTCGGTCGCTTATTAGTCGTGTAGGTAATCCAAATGTACCAAAATAATCTCCGAGTACAGCTATACTTGTATTAGATTTAGTGTTTTTAACAGCTTTAAGGACTATAAATTTAGTATAAGCATCTATTATTACCAAAATATATGCATTTTTACGTTTACTAGTGACAAAAGGGCCAACATGGTCAATATGTATTGTATGGAACGGCTTAGAAACCTTAGGGATAGGATGAAGATAACCTTCCTTTTTACCTGCTGGAATTTTATTATGAGCGCACTCGAGACATGAATTTACGTATTTTTTTACAAATTGCCGCATTTTTGAAAACCAATAATGTTCCTTAAGCCTTTCAAGAGTCTTTTCAAAACCAAAATGTCCTATTTGATCGTGATTTTTTTGTAAAATTTGCCACCTACAGCCCTTTGGCACCACCCATCTTAATCCAGCATCGGTGTTTCTATATATCCTATCCCTTTTAAGTACAAAACTCTTTTTTATATCAATAACATCGTCATACTGAGGGTCAGTTAGTATGTCTTTTATACGTTTTAGCTCTGAATCACTTGACTGGACGGTAACTAGCCAATCGTTTTCTATGCTCATTACATCGTACGTTTCGATTACTTCCATAACACCTATTTCTCCTTGAACTGGGTTTCTACTCAGAGCGTCTACGTGAGTCATACTACTTCCTGACCTATATACTATGTCGCAATCATATTCCTGAATTAAGCTCCACCATCTAGCCACCCGAGGTATCATATCTTTCTTTTGGAAGGTTGCCCTAAGTGAATTACAGTCTGTGACGATGGTAAAATTTAATCCCAAAACATACGGCCTAAATTTCATTAGTGAGGCTATGACTGCCAAAGTCTCCAATTCATATGATGAAAAATATGATTCCTCGGGGGAGGTTTGCCTGCTGTAATAAGCTATTGGTTTAAGGGAGGCATCTTTTTGTTTCTGTAACAATACACCGCCTATTCCGTGCTTACTAGCGTCAGTGTGAATTTGCGTCTCAGCAGCCGGATTATATAAAGCTAAAACAGGTCGCGATACTAAAATGTTTCGAATCTCATTAAACGCATGTTCTTGATCAATTCCCCATTCCCAAACAGTATCTTTTTTCAATAATTTTGTTAAGGGTCTAGTAATTTGCGCAAACCCTTTGATAAATCTCCTGAAAAAACTAGCGAGACCTATTATTTGTCTTACGTTATGGACATCTTTTGGAGTGGGAAAATTGCTAACAGCCTCCACTTTACGTAGGCCGGGTTTAATGCCTGACCTAGAAACTTCGAACCCTAAATATTCGACCTCTTCCTTAAAAAAATAACATTTTTGGGGTTTAAGAGTTAATCCCGAATGACGTAGTCTTTCGAAGATGGCACGTAATCTAGCTAAGCCTTGTTCAAACGAATTCGATGGAACTAAAATGTCATCCATGTATGCCAAGGCTGACTCAAATCGCGTATTCCCTAACACCATGTTGATTGCCCTCTGAAAAACAGCGGGAGCGTTTGCTAGCCCAAACGGCATTCTGTTAAATTCAAACTGACCGTCAGGGGTCACAAAGGCCGTTTTGTATTTAGAGTCCTCACTAATCGGTATCTGGTAATAACCAGACGCAAGATCTAATGTGCTAAAGTAAATATTACCAGATAACCGATCAATTTGGTCCTCAATACGTGGAATGGGGTAATGTTGTTTTATTGTTTTATTGTTTAGTGCACGATAATCTACGCATAGACGCTTATCGCCGGTTTTCTTTTTAACGACTATAATTGGTGATGCATATGGGGAAGACGACTCCCTAATGATTTGATTTTGCAAAAGTTCGTCTGTCATTGATCTGACTTCAGCTCGCTCTGCGTGACTGAGGCGATATGGACGATGAACTACCGGATTTGAATCTTTTAACTCTATGTCCATTGTAGTGACATTAGTACAACCTAGTTCTGATAAATTTTTGGCAAAACAATCTCTAAACTCGTTAACAAGACTCAATAATTTATTCTTCTGATTCTCATTTAAATTATTTCCAACATTTACGTCTGCTAATGTAAGTAATTCCCTTTCATTGCATATTTTATTGACAGTTAGACATTTGACATCGTTTAAATTTCCTAAGAATAACGTACCCCGAGATATGATTTGATCACTTTCAAATTGTAATGCCAAACATTTACTATTAGCTATGTGTATATATCCTACACCATTTTTAACCTCCATTTTACAACCTACTATCTTATATTTAGTCCTATGACTATCTTCAATATATACTTCTCCTGTGAGAGAACAATCTGTCTTAACTTTAACCATTGCACTACCATATAAATTGACTGCACAGCATGACCTAAAGGTGAAACGTTGCCCATTACGTGGACCCTTGGTTTTTATACTTAAATTTTTGTTATCCTTATGTATTTCAATATGAGATTGTTCTGTCACAGTTTGACCAATTAAAACATCATAACTGAGGAAACGATCCGGTACTATTATCAATTCTACTGTTACTTTGACTTGATCTATTTTTAATTCTAATGTGCACGCGCCTACGGGCTGAATGAGTGAGTTACCAAAACCACGCAAACATGGTAAATTTTCAGTCCTCCAATCACGATAATCAACTACGTTTCTAGCTACAGATTCTTTAATTAAGGTGCACTGGCTACCAAGGTCTACATATGCATTGAACTCATGTCCTAGTAAATTAATTTTCTTTTTAAATTTTTCGTCAAGTAATTCATCAGCGCTGACTAGTCATAATGTTTTAACCTCAGACTTGTCTTTCCAAACTTCTCTTGTACAGCTAGGGTCATTGTGACCAAATCGTAAACACTTTTGACATTTAACTATAGGCTTTTTGCAATCATTAAAAGTATGACCTATTCCGTGACAGTTAAAACATCTTAGTACACGATTGGATTCTATTTTACCCGGCTTTCGATTTGATTCACTAGTTGATCGTATAATCTTTTTATTATTCTCAAATTTCTCATGCTTTACACTTCTCAAATAACCTAATAATTTATCGGCATCTTCAAAACCTACAGCTTCTGCACCATATCGAACAGATCTATCGTCAATACCAAAAACGATACAGTCAATAGCATTTTTCCCTACGATACTACATCGGTTCAAAGCTATTAATTTCTCATAAAAATACTCTTCTAAATCTTGTCCAAATTTAGCCCTTATATTTAGCATTTCGGTAAGTAATCGACCGTAATTCTCATATACAGGAAAAGCGGATTTAAGTTTTTCTTGCCACTCCTCCCACGTATGCATGACCGTTGGTTGACCTTCAAACCATCGTTTGGCCGTACCCATAAGCTTTGGCAATGCATAATGAGCCGTCTGTCTGCTATCCCAACCGTAAATCTCTGCACACTCATTAACTTTAGTTAACCACGTAATAATCGTTTGGTTTTTGACCTTTGGGTCAAACTGTGGGACAACATTAAAAGCAGAAAACTTTTCTTTATTGAGGGGGTTTACGGTTGAGACAGCTTGCAGTACCTGACTAAGACTATCAATTAAACTCTTGTTTATGCTTGCTTCGTTTTGGTTAGAAGATAAGACAGGTTCACAACTACTGCCACTGTTGTTAATTTGAACAAGATCAATAGGATTAACTGGTTTGTTATTAGACACTACCTCAACTTGTTTCGTACAACTACCAGAACCCAATGCGACATTGACGGTTTGATGTTCATCTGGTACATGGTTTTGTGAATCTTTAATAACGCTTGATAGTCTGCGTTGGCTATTCCGAGAGCGCATCAAAGAAGCTCTATAACTACTAGACCTACTATGACCCTCATACAAAGTTGAATCTGACCTTGAGTTTGAGCGGGATCGGTGCTCCTGCCTCGCTGGTCTCTTGTTGCGTGACCGGCTGCGCTTGCCTCGTCTGGAGCGTGTATGTTGCCTCGACGTAGAGCGCGATGGCCGCCGTGTTGGAGATCGCGACCGCTCTCTCGCAACAGGACGTCGCCTTGCTGATGACCGCGATCGTCGGCTCGCAGCGGAACGTGATCGCCGTCGAGTACGAGCCCGTCGGTCCCGTGAAGATCTCTCACTTGGCATTGTGTTAGAACAATGACTTCAAAACTGAAAACCGAACGTGTAAATAATATTAACTACTATGATTAAACAATACAAAGTATACTCAGTTTTATTTTCCTGAAAATGTGTTGTTATGATTAATTAATTTAAGACCACAAGTTTATGAGTATCAATTCCTAGTTAAAAGCAAAACAAAAGATCAGTTTTCGTTACAAAAATCTCCATTGCATTGTTGCAAATTAAAAGAAAAGAATAGAATAATGTCAAGTTTCCATTAACATTACAACAATGTGTAACTTACCAAATTATAATCTAAACTATAAATATAGTTCTATTCTATCTATTCAAGCTCTTTTCTTTACGAAAACTGCAGTAGAAATAAGCTATAACTGTGTTTCGTTGCCTTTTAAAAGCACTGGCTTATGCGTAAACAACAAGATGGCGCCCGGTTTACGTATGATTTCCTTTTAGTTACTCTTTACTTAAGAAACATTTCTTAGCTCCTTATTAACCAGAATAGTCTAATCGTAATAATCATAACGTTTTAAAATTTGTTTTTCACATTCAAATCACTAGACAACAGAAAAATAAAAAAAAAACAACTCACCTCTTG
The DNA here is from genome assembly GCA_943789525.1 of Agriphila geniculea. NCBI lineage: Eukaryota > Metazoa > Arthropoda > Insecta > Lepidoptera > Crambidae > Agriphila > Agriphila geniculea. The sequence continues at coordinate 12,804,300 of OX038891.1, forward strand.
TATTTTAACAAACCTATGTATTAAACCTGGCTATCCAGCAGCGTGATCCACCACTTCTGAATTTGATGCACTTTACCCCAAATGAAACACCGAAATAGTCTTTCTTCATTTAATTAAACACCACAGCAGTCTTTCCGTATTTTATTTTACACACTTCCCAATACTTCTAACAGTCTTATTTTCTATTCTACACACTTTTGCTAATCGCAAACTAACTACGCGTTATGCATTTGACCTTCTTGGTCGACGGCTGGCATAGAACTAACTACGTTTTTACTTTTTCTCTGCACGATACTTTGATGTACGAATGAACGAACGGTTGGTTAGTCGTTAGAAAGTCAAATGCATAACTCTTAATACTTTAGTTACTTTTTTTTCCCAAATTAGGAAATTACATTTATTTGTTTTAATAAAGTTATAATTAATAGAAGTAACATCCGTTTGTAGTTTTATTCTTTGATAATAATTTAAACATCATTTTAGCATCTAATAGCCAACACACTAATTGTAATTCCTTAAACAATTTGGCAATTTGACAAAACAATTATTATAATTACTATATTTTAATCAATTCACATTAATAAACTCTAACAATATTAATTATTACTATTGTTATTACCAAAAAAGAGATTAAATACCAGTGCGCTGCGGGCGCCGCCTTCGTTAGTACTGCGCAGTGCGCCGTCGAGGTAGGACGTGTGTCGCTCGCGCATCGAATTTTTTATCAGTACGAGCATTGCTTTGCAATCTATCTATACAGTTGTTTAACGTATGTACTTGCGCAGAGCAACGGAGGGGATTTCGCGAGGGCTAGGGCGGTTTCCCTCAAATTTCTATGATAAAGATTGTATAACTGTGGTATGGGTAACAAACAGCAAAGCGCGCGTGTTCATCGTTCTGGCAGCGCCACGGTTTCCGATTTGCGTGAATTAAATACACCACGAATGTCCATTTTTTGCCAGTCGGGAGCTCGGGAGAAAGTAGGTTTGATCGCCCCTCACTGGAAGAGGTACATCCGAAGTTGTACGTATATGTCCATGATTAGGTTTGAGGAGCCACGTCACACCATTATTTAGCAGCAAAGTAGATTATTTTGTAGCACAAATCCTGAAGTTAGCATCATAATATATCACGAGAGGTATCAATGCAAAGGTGGCTCCTCAGTCTAAACATCAGGTTTGAGGAGCCACTCTGGAACTCGCTAAGTACCAGTTGAATACTTTAGAAAATTAATGCATCGTTTAGCAGCAAATGTGTAAAGTACTTGCTATTTTTTTTTAATTTTTAGCTCAGTAGTGCTGGAGAACGTAATTTGTATGGCTCCTCAATGCTGACGTTTTGCATATAAACAACTTACTTACTGTACCTACCTCAGATAACAATGGAATCAAAACCAGATACGCTTACATTTAGCAAAAATTTCTGTTATATATTAATTTTTTAAATTATTATTATTTATTATTAATTTAAATTATGAAACACGTGTTTTTTCTTTTAATATCGCCCAGTACTAAAATATTAAGTTAAGGCTATATATACAGTGCCTTTGGTCTTGAACTAGCGATAATTTAAAGGCGTGTAATACACCTAATTTTATCGACAAAAACACCCACATGTTGGGGTCTATCCCCACTCCTGTTGGAATGGCCGCCATTTTAAATTTGACTTTTTATTTTAGATGACCCTGTAGAAAAATATTAATTTCTCCGGATTTAGAAGTCCTACAGTTATAACAAAAATATTGTTTGAAAGCTAATAATATCACCTAGTAATTTAAAAATAAAATGTTATTGTAAATTTTTGATTTAAATACGTCATAAAAAATTACTGAAATAAAATTTTATACGAAATTTGTGCGATTTTTTTGAGTTTTTATTACATTTCTCAAAAACTAGGACATTAATGTCCATTTTTTTTGCACTATTCAAATACACAGGAATATTATCTACAAAACGGTTCAAAAATTTAATGCTCTATGTTGCATATTTTGAGAGTTATTTTTGTTTGAACTATGACCCTTACGTCACCAAAAAAATGATTATTTTCGAAAATGGACATAATTACAAGCATTTTGAACATATTTTAAATTAGGTTGATAATATTATCTGAATACTAATTTCATCAAATGATAAAATCTAGTTTTTAGGAATTTTGATTTTTTTTATTTTTGAAAATAACCATTTAGTACTTGTAAGGGTCATATTCAAACATCAATAGCTCTCGAAATATGCAACATAGAGCAATAAATTTTTAAGTCGTTCTGTAGATAATATCCCTGTGTATTTGAATAATGCAAAAAAAGTGAACATTAATGTCCTAGTTTTTGAGAAATGTAATAAAAAGTCAAAAAAATCGCACAAATTTCGTATAAAATTTTATTTCAGTAATTTTTTATGACGTATTTAAACCAAAAATTTAAACATTTTATTTTTTAAATTGATAGATGATATTATTATCTTTTGAACAGTATTTTTGTTATAACTGTAAGACTTCTAAATCCGGAGAAATTAATATTTTTCTGCAGGGTCATCTAAAATAAAAAGTCAAATTTAAAATGGCGGCCATTCCAACAGGAGTGGGGATAGACCCCAACATGTGGGTGTTTTTATCGATAAAATTAGGTGTATTACACGCCTTTAAATTATCGCCAGTTCAAGATCAAAGGCACTGTATATTAAGGCTATATTATATACAAAGTTATCCAAAATAAAACTACATTTGCTGACACAATACACCGTGCTTAGCAGATGATTAGATTACGCTTGCGATTTTCTCTCTCATGTTCCGCACGTCTGCGAGAATGAGACAGTCGGGTTGTTCGTCAGTTGCCGTACAGCTCTCGGCACCACCGCCCCGCGAACCTCTCCTTGTTGCCTCTCATTCAAAACATGTAGGACGATAGTATTTGACTAGTAACCATGCTGTTGTCATAATTCACTCGGACAAAATATTTTTTTGCAAAAAATAACCTACCAATTTTTTTTTCAAAATTGAACAGTTTTAATGATACCTAATGCCTAGAAAAAATTTGGATGGTGTTAAAAAAATGACCCTGTATAAAAAACTCGCACTTGACCGTTTTTTGACCTTTCAATAAATACTTCTTATCTACTTCCGGGGTACCATAGGGGGGTCGAAGAAAACCTTATTTTTTGGCTCCGATGCACCGTTTCCGAGATATTTGCATTTTTGTATATTTTTTTCAAATTAGGTTATTATAATAAGTACCTACTATAGTATAATAGGTAGTACTCGCATTTTTGAGTAAAGCACTATACAAGCCTTGGTCCACAATGACTGCACTGCTGGCCACGTTATGTATGATGGCCTCGAGCTAAGCTAACTACGCTCTCGGCCTTCAAGCTTAGTCATCATTGCAGCCCTTGCTGTCCGCGCTATAAAGGCCTACCTAACCTAACGTATGATGTCAAAGTAAATAAAAAAAACTACTTGTCCTGGTTTCATTCATATAATATGGTTACCTTTCACAGCGAATTCTAAAGGAATATCGAAAAGTATTGTATTTCAGTCACCGGAAGAGAAACAGTGCTGAATTTTGGGGACCAGAACTCAGCCACTGATATCGCATTATCGCGTTGGTATTATTATTATGTAGGTATTATTTCGTTGAAATTGTCTTTTGTGTATTTTATAGGAACTAGAATTGTTTTTTTTTGTTTGTCTGTCGGTTGTCGTCACCAAGTAGGCTCCTCCAGAATATTAGCGTTGCAGTGGTATGCTCCGGTATGCCACTGTAGCATTGCTGAGGTTGGGGCCTAGTTGGCCCCATACAAATTAGTTCTAAGTTCGTGTAGGTACATTGTTCTCTTTTTTTTGCTTTATAACTTTTATTTTTAATTACCTTACTGTCTATAATGTTTTACGGTCAATAAATAGTTTTTCTTTCTTTCTTCTTAGTACCTAACTAATAATATGTGTAATATGTGAACTGAATGGGGAATAGTAAAAAAGCATTTTCTTTAATTTTCTTTCTTTCTTATTAAGCTATGTAAGCTTGCCACAAAAATATAAATACTTATCTATAGTTATATTACTTACTTTTATACTTACCTTTATAATTCTAATGAGTGTTCTCAGAACAGATCAAGCCTTGTTTTGCAGGCGAAGAGTGTTATACTCCGTCGCAGTACCACGACGCCAAACAAATGCAAATCCTGTTTAAAATAAATGTTCATAAATTGTTCTTAATTTGTACGCCGGTACAAAAATTGTACGTTACGTATTTTAGTCTAAAAAAAAATGTCGGTGTGGTACTGCCAGGGAGTATGCTCTCCCGCCGTTATTCTCACGAAACAGACATCGTCTTAAGGCTTAAGGGGTTTATTTTCAGAAATTTACGAAATACATGTTTGATCATTTGTTTATAGAAGTACTCCTACGAAGTTTCAAGTCGTAATCTCTATTTTATGTTTATTCCATACAAAGTTTGAACCCCATTTGACCCCTTTGGGAGGTGAATAATGTCTACCACTTAAAAATTAATGCAATTTTTGCAATCAACATCACATAAAACCTCGATAACGACACCCATATCGATGTTGGGCTTTATTACCCCATTTACCCCCTAAAGGGTTGAGTTTCGGAAAACCAGGAAGGAAACACGTGTTTGCTTATTTTTTTTTTTAGAAGTACTCCTACTTTGTTTCAAGTTGAAATGTCTATTTAATATTTTTTTTTCGATACAAACTTTGTACCCTCATTTTAACCCTTTAGGGGTGGAATTTTCAAAAATCCCTTCTTAGTGGGTGTTTACTCTGTATAACGTATCTATGTACCAAATTTCAAGTCTTTAGGTTCAGTGGTTTTGGCTGGGCAATAGCCTGTCAGTCACCTTTTCATTTTTATACAAGAAATATTGTAAATGTCCTGTAGCTCGAATTTGAATCGTACTTGGACATTTTCTTGTATGATACTAGAACGTACAATTAATGTACATTTTTTTTCAGCCAAAAAAACATGCAGACTGTGTCTCTTTCGTGAGATTAATGAGTGGTACTGCGGCAAAGCATACTCCCTGGCAGTACCACACCGACACTTTTTTTAGACTAAAATACGTAACGTACAATTTTTTACTGGCGTACAAATTACGAACAATTCATGAACATTTATTTTAAACAAGATTTGCACTCGTTTGCCGTCGTGGTACTGCGACGGAGTATAACACGGCGAAGAGATACATAAAAATCATATAAAATATATTTTTTAAATCAGTTGAAAATTTTGCACTTTAAAAATCGGAAACCGGGGTGCTGCCAGAACGATGGACACAAAGCGCTCGGCCGCGCGATAAAGTGCGGGAGCGAGACAGTTGCGAGTAAAATAAGTGGGTGGGGGGCAGCGAACGCACGTAAAAATTTTGCAAGCGGACTCTTAAGGAGCAGCTTTCCAATATAGAACACCTTTTTTATGACAGTAATTTAAGACGGTGTTTTGCACTTTTTACATTATACAATGGGGCATTGCAACATTCATTTGTTGTGCACAACATACATTTTATTATAAACAGTAGGTATATTGGTCAACTCAAGTGTAATTGATGCTGTTCACTTAAAAGGCCACCAACAGTTGAGTCGAATATGAATGATGCAATTGCTACAGGCCTGAGGTTAACGATATTGATTAACGAAAAAACTGTAAGTAAACCGGGCGCAGTGCTTAAATAAAACATAACTTTTGGGGCTGATTTATATATTTATTTGCTGGTACATTTTGTTTCAAAACAATTTAAACTTGAAAACAACAAACGAAACATGCAGCCAGGTATACCATATGCTTAGTTCCGACGGCAAACGAATATCGAGACGCGGCGACGAGGCCCCATCAACGATTTCTTTCGTCGATAGCAGCAGACCCGCAGGCGGCCGTTACGGTCCATCGAAACGGTTGCCGAGGATACATTCGTCAACATTCACATTCGATCATCGTACGCGGAGTAAGGATACTCGTAAGGATCTAGTGCAGCATTTATCTGTATTCGGCGAGTGCAGGCAGTGGTCGCCAACTGTAGGCACATAGGCGTCCACATAGTTGTTTGGTCTAAATTCGACATGTGTGAAAATACTATTTTCACTGCGCTAGGAGGGCACCAAGATTATTATTATTTTCTTTTATACTCACTCGTACTCACTTGTGCCATCTCCAGGAGATATATATTAAATTCTAACATTAATTTGACTCGGGCGAAATGCATAACAGCCACATAATACGTTTGTGTTTTGGTGACAGACAATAACTTGTCAACTACACATTAAGTTGAAGGTTCAACATCTCTGTTCGAGAAAAAATGTTTTATCAGGTTGTCATATCAGGTTTAGTAAAAATCTAACAAAAGTCATATTATTATAAACTGTAAAAACATTATCCTATAAAATGCTTATTGTTTATAACAAAACACATTCTAGAAATCCCAGAAGTCGCATTATTATAAACAGTATAAAAGTTAACCTATATTAAAAATAAAAAATGGTTATTGTTTGTAAGAAAACAAGTAATTATTCTAAGAATACAACATAGAAGTCTTAGCATTTTAGAAATCCCATCTACTTTATGGTTTTAATATTGATATGAAAAGTAATAGAAATATACGAATTTAAATTCTTAACTTTTAGGTATTGTAGTGCCCATATTTTTACAAAATTACTGCCGCCGCCTACGACATCTTAGACAACATTATCTCCCTGTTATATTGGACATAATATTTACTCTAACAATGTGTCTCTGAACATTTTTTAAAGAATTGAGATACACAATAAATTTAAATACAATTTTTTTATACAGCTACCTTCACAATTTTCTAGCTACCTTCACAAGGTCTTTCACAAGAAAAACATTCACAAAACTGCAAAATAAATTATGACTATTTTATGAATGGATTAAACCTGTAGATACCGGTATAATATTATATTTTACTTTATATAGTTGAATGTCATCGATAGTTACACCGAATTAGAGATGACATAGTTGTGGACTATTTTCTCTGGTACCTCTCAACAACGGGGTAGACTGGGGGACACTTGTGGCCAGGAATCAAAACATTGAAAAATAATTGCATATAAATTATCTAGCTAGAACATGTAGCTTATTATATTTTCATTGCCTTTCTTATTATTGTATTCGGTGTAAAGTATTCTAGACGTTATAACTCGATTCACTTATTCAAAAAATTATTACCAGTTTTGGTATTTTCGGATTGAAATTGAGTAAATTCGAATGCAAGTCGAATTAGGTAGTAGAAATAAAATATAGCAGAAATATTTTTCTTGATTCCTAGCATTTGGATCCCAAAGACGATTATTTTTTTAATTTTAGATTTTCGCATTCACAATGCTATTTTTGTTTAGTGCCTATTTTATTTAAAAAGACAATTCTGTCACTATCAATCGGACAAGCTATTATTTTTATTCTTTTGTAACAGTTTCTTATTGTTACAATTCTGCCATCATGATCGTCATAATTTTAAGCCTTGATACCCATTGTTTACATGTAATATAGTGTCTATTAAAGTACTAACATCCTTTAACTTCCAATTCCAGGGACGGAAATTCATCGCACAAATAGACTGGTTTGTACAACATTATCAAGGTGATATTATTTTACAGGTATATTACTATGTTATTTAAGCTTGGATATTTGCTGATACTATCAGAAAGTACAGAGCTTGGTAATAAAAATGGTTCGATTATTCACCAAATAACAATATAGACAGAATAAACACAGAAGTGTGTAAAACAATTATTAGTATTATTTAATATTGGATTCATTACTGATTGCACAATATGAGCTAATCTCAAGGTTTGGTATAGAATTTAATTACGCCTTGGCGTAGACTTACATTGCTCAAATACAATGGATATCTTAGATTTCTTAATACTATTTATTAAATATTTTACAATTAGATTTTTCCAACTTTTCTAACTTAAAAAAAAAAAAAGAAGTTTCACATTGAGGTACCTTGCCTATTGCACATAGAATGAAAACAATATAATCAATTAATTATTTGTTTAGTTCAAGTATGAAACATGAATTCTTCTTACTTTGACACAAACCATTCTATAATGACCTTCTTTTTAGAGAATGCTATTATTATAATAAACATTTCATAATCACTTCTTTTTATTTATAAATATAAAATAAAAATAGTAATACAGGTTAAAAAAAAAAAAAAAAATTAAAAAAAAAAAAAAATCTTATATGTAGAATAGATAGAGGATTGCTGAAATGTAAAATTCAATGATAGTAGAGTAGACTCAAGTCCATAGTAACCAGTTTTAGCACTCGACGTACGCCGATACCTATATAGGTATGTTATGGCTATATAGCCATAACATTTATTTTTATTATAGAAATTCCACGTAACACGGTGGAATGGTAGATGATTTCACTATCTTTGCAAGATATCATCGATTAATCATAATTAAACTGAATTTTCCTAACGAATCTTGCTTATTTTTTTCTTCGTACCAACCATCTGTAGGTACCGTCTTTGCTACCAAAACATTAAGAATTATGTTAAATGTGACTGATTTTCTATTTTAAATTTAAAAGACTAATTACGCAAGAGATGATATTTCCATTTTCTTACATAATGCTTTAAACATCTACATGTGTTAATATACTAATATTGAGGAAGAATCCTGAAGCATAATTAATGATTAAACGAACTTACCTGTAAGTGAAGTTCTATCATAATTATGCGAAGGATTCTTCCGAAGATATTAGTATAGAGTCCCACCCTCCCTACTGCTTATTGTTAATTACAATAAGTGTTTACCCACTGAAGAAAATGAGGAAATATCATACGATTTGGACTTTAAACTAAATGAAGTAGATAGCGCCGGAGACGGCGGGGAGAATTCGAGCCGGAAATGTCAAAATATCTGTCAATTCTAAATCAAATACCTTCTCTTTTTAGGTTTTTTAGGTTATTACTCTAAAATAACGTGCTAAGTGGTGATACATGCAAGCGATACTACATGTGTTAATAGTACTAATATCTTCGGAAGAATCCTTCGCATAATTATGATAGAACTTCACTTACAGGTAAGTTCGTTTAATCATTAATTATACTCAGTTTAGAGAGAAGTTCAAATTCAGTAACCATGAAGCACTTTAGGGAAGAGAATGGTTCGATCAAGGCAAAAGCCAAAAGGCGAAAAAGTTCTGTAAAATGTATTTTTACAGAAAATACAATTAAATATCAAGGGGAGTCTCTTCGCCGGAAAGTAAATATAAAAAGAAATCATTTGAAAAGTAGTTTTAGTTGTCCTAGCACAAAGTGTATAGCAATCTTAGAGATGAGATCTTATTCAAAACAAGGCACAACATTTTACCAGTACGTGCCCACACTATCTTCCGTAGAGTATGCACCATAAAAATAACTTTTCATTATTATTTATTATGTAGGTAACAACATAACCTCAAAAGTGTGAACAATAAGTAATTATTAAGCAAGTTTAAAGTGTAATTAATTAATTTTGGAAAAAAACATTTAAATCGACTTTACTCATAAGACTGAAATATATCAATTTTGACAAGTATTACAAATGAGAACCAAATATATATACATATTTAATGTTTATACTAAGCGCCCGTTCAAACTGAACCATTCCCTTCAAATGTATTATCAACATTATGAAAAATTTGTAGATAAGTATTAAGTACCCTACTTACAATCTCATAACTGATAAAACAGTAAAGTGAAATGTAACTTCTGACCTTTAATCGCTTTGAAGGGGGTACCTCAGCATTCCATCCTCGATCTCGTTTCTTCTCCTTCATCTTCTTCTCTCTCGCATCTCGAAGTAGGATTTTTCGACACGCTGCCGCAGCTTGTGTGTAGTCAGTCTCGTTCCAATGAGTATTAAACAGAAAAGAATGCAAATTTTAGAATAATTAAGCCACAAGTACGTATCAATTGAGCTTTGTTTTATCTATAACACTAAATTTACTGGAATAGTTGGGAATTTATGACTTTAACTTCAAGAATGGAGAAAATTTCATTTTACTGAAACTGGATGCTACAAAATTATGTGTGTACAGTTCACAAAACAATACGAGTTTCACGATTAAATGCAGCAAAATGGATCAAATCATTTATCGCACTACATGACAATACTATCGGGGAGTGGCCCTGACCAAGTACCAGCGAGCAGTGCCTTTATTACCCTACCCGCCAATTCTATCGGGGAGTAGCCCCGATCAAGGATTAGCGAGCAGCGTTTTCATAACCTTACTCACCAATGCTATCAGGGAGTGGCTCCGATCAAGCATTAGCAAGCAGCGTTTGAGGCTGGTGTAGAGCAATCAGAATATGGTTTGCGAGTGAAAATGTTGCACGACCGAAGAGTTGCCTCGGCCACGTGCATGAGTGCGAAGTGTCTATGCACTGTCGAAGTGTAGCCTCGACCAAGTGCAATGAGTGTGAAGTGAGTAAGCACGACCGAAGAGTTGCCTCGGCCACGTGCAATGAATGTGTAGTATGAAAGCACGACCGAAGAGTTGCCTCGGCCACGTGCAATGAATGTGTAGTATGCAAGCACGACCGAAGAGTTGCCTCGGCCACGTGCCATGAAATGAGTGTAAAGTATGTTAAAGCACGGCCGAAGAGTTGCCTCGGCCACGTGCATGAGTGCGAAGTGTATATGCACTGTCGAAGTGTAGCCTCGACCAAGTGCAATGAGTGTGAAGTGAGTAAGCACGACCGAAGAGTTGCCTCGGCCACGTGCAATGAATGTGTAGTATGAAAGCACGACCGAAGAGTTGCCTCGGCCACGTGCAATGAATGTGTAGTATGCAAGCACGACCGAAGAGTTGCCTCGGCCACGTGCCATGAAATGAGTGTAAAGTATGTTAAAGCACGGCCGAAGAGTTGCCTCGGCCACGTGCAATGTCAATTTTGTTTAACTGCGTTCAATATTGGTACCACTTCTGAATTGTAGGGTTATTCTTCTAAAGAACACTTATAATAAAATAAAAACGCATAAATACCTTTAACATCCTTTACTTTCACATGACTTGGACACTGTCGTACATTTTACACGGTAGTTGCACTTTTCAAATTACTTCGTCGACGGTTGGAACAAGAATGCCCGAATCTACCGTAGCTCTCTGCTTAAATAGCTCTAGTGTTGCCAGTAATCAATTATTACCAGTAAAATGAATAACGCATATTCAGAAAATAGCGTTAACGTTATCGTTAGAAATAGCAAAAACGCTAAAAACTAGTGTTATAAATAGCTAAACCTAACACATTGGTAAAAGAATTATTTCGTTAACATGAAAACTGCCCGAGATATCACAGTTTGAAATGCACACAAATGGACTCACCCAAAAACGCTCCATACTAATGCTACTCAGTTATGACTTATGACGTCACGCCTGAGTATAGGAAATTTGTTTGGCAGCCATATTAAATATTGTGTTTATCAAAATGGTTTCTTAGACAGATTTACTATACATTTTATGGACTAATTAAAAGTACCATTTATTGTAATAAATTTTATACTTTTTTTTAATGGACTTGTCTTTGGACTTACGTACTTAGACTTGTCCACCCAACTTTGAAGGGTCATAAAACAAATAATATGCAATATACAAAACCAAGAGGTATAAAAGCTACTCTCAAAGTTTAATGTGTTTACGATTTTTATTAGTAGGTATTTCGTTATTTTATTCATTAGTCATCATCCCAATTCTCATGTATAGATTCAAATATTTTACCCTGATGTTTATTTGGTTGAAATTTGTACTATGATATATGAACGGTTACTGTCGATTATGTTTTATTTATTTCAGAAATATGTGGCATCTAACAAGATGCCAATGCGCTATAGAGGACGCTAGGTGGCGGCAGCAGGCTGAAGGATGTGCTACGGAAGATTTTTGGATGACTGACTGGTAGAAACGACGCGACGCGACGGTTGCGTTATTGGCTGACAGTAGTTTTGGTGGCACTACGCCACGACGGCAACGGGCTGCGACAGACTATAGGTTTCAGCTACAATTATCTTCTGGTTGAACTTAGAAATAGAACAGAATTTCTATGAATTGATTCATCAAATATATTATTTAAATCTTATTTAGAACCTGTTAAAGTAGGTAGTTTTAACTAAATTAAATATTATAGGTAACACAGACACTATAAATATATTAGGTAGGTACCTAACCTAAGTCATGCTGCGAATTTTGAAGTAAATAAATAAGAATGCATCTTAATTTATTGTTGCAACACAAGTTTAGTCATTATATGATTTACATGTGTAGTTAATTAATGAATAATTTAATAAAATATTGTATATCTGTAAATTTAATACCTTAACAAACTGTAAAGTGGTAACATTCATTTTCTCCTTTTTAATAAGACTCAAGATTGTACCTATATAGCCGTTGAACGTTGTTTATGAAGTGCACTGTTACTATGTAGTAACAAAGCAAAGAAAGGAAGTTACTTTTATGTTCCCCGTGATAGTAAGAATTATTGCTAATTGAATAAAATTGAACTTTGTATTAAAATCATTGATAATTTCAGTTGAGTATCAGTCTGTCAAAAATCTGCAATTTGTGATTGAGTTTGTTTACCCTGTCGTTGGCTGCTATTTTCTTTTTATTTTTGTATTCATTTAACATTATAATAAAATTCATAATTTAGTAGAACGAACTAATAATAAGTGCTACTTACATGAAAGTCATTTATTTGCTTTATTGTGGGTTTCTAAGGATTTATACAATATTACAGGCTTTTATAAATGTCATAGCTTCGAGATCATGGAACGTAGATTTATTTCTAGAATACTCCGCAAGGCTATTGAATTGAAATCAATAAATATCCTAATTTCAATTGAGGTGATAGTTAGATAATTCCATCCCAGCTTGGGCCCCATTAGTCAAAAATTATAGCCCCAAACACACACAGCAGGATCTAATGATACAATTAGTTTTTGTAAATAAATAAATATAAAAGACTGAGGTCAATAACCCTCTAAGTTTTCTTTCGCCATTTCTTTCTTGAAGGGGCCTCCCAATTTTGTGAAATGGTGGTAGATTCAGTAGATTCTCTTTTTAGCAATTATCAATTCACGAAATTAAAATAAAACAATAAATTAAACCATTAATTTTTTTGTATAACATAAGATTTCTGAACTTTTTATAAATATCAAATTAATGCAATATAATTAAACATACAACCTGCCGAATGTGACGATATTTAGCCGTGCATGAGGACACGCACGACGTCAGGATGGACGAATGTGACGTTTTGTCGTGGAGTAGTAATAAATCCCTTTTATTGTTATGATTTTAAATGAAATTGAAAGGATAATAGTAGTATCTTCGTTTATTAGCCTGGCAACAACGCCGCTTGGCTCCACCGTTTCCCGCCATTTTGTAGTGGAATGAGGAGGTAATGTGGTGGGGATAATCGGCGGAACGGTCAACGAAAGCCAGTTGCAGGCTCAGTCACTGTCCAACCGTCGAGAAGAGAAGTAGTTAGGGAAAACTGTTAACGTATTGTTGCTATAACCTAGTTAATAATAATCATGGTGTATTCCTGGGAAGAAAGTAAAAGTATTTCACCGTTATTACTGTGGTTTCATTACAGATATGAGCGCCGATGGGTGAAAAGCCGGCGGCGGCGCGCCGACTTTTTGGAGTCGGCGGCGTCCGACTCCAAAAAGTCAGGTTCAGTATTGACAGGTTCGAGAGATGTAAATTTATTTTCTAAGAAATTCATCATTTCTTCCAATGCTGGGAGCTCCCTAGGCGACTTTCGGAACTCCATATAGTTAGTGTATGATTCTGAATCTAACTTTTTGCAAATTAAATGAACAAGCAATGGATCCCAAGATGTTGTATCTAGTCCGAGATTATGTATTGCGTGGATACATTCTGAGGTGGTGTCGTGTAATCTTTTTAATTCCGATGATGATTGTTTTTGAATAACCGGTTGATTTAAAAATATTTCAATCTGATTGGTAAATAAAATTTGAGGAATTTTATATCTATGCACCAAAATGTCCCACGCAGTTTCATAATTTTCGGATGAGATATGCAAGTGCTGAATTAACCGTTCAGCTTCACCCTTAACTTTACCTTTTAAGTGCTGCATTTTTTGCGCCTTAGTAATTGAATTATTTGAATGAATAGTTTCCGAAAAAATGTCATAAAACGTAGGCCCTTGAGAATATTTACCACAAAAACTAGGTATTTGTATATGCGGTGTAGATTGCCGAATATGAGTTAATGATGATAATTTTTTATTGATATTGCGCTTAATTTCCCGAAACATTTTTTCGAAACTACTAAATTGCTCCTCATAAATTAAGTCCTCCCCTGATAACAAGTGATCTATTTGCAAGTGTAAACTATCGATATTGTTCCACTTTGCCTGAATATTTCGCAACTCATCTTCTAGTTCCCATTTATCTGATAAATTTTCTAAATCAATAATCTGAAGGAGTCTATTAAAAGCCCGAAAATTGGTTTTTTGCAATGCTAATAATTCATCTGCCTTTCCACAAGGCGCGGTGGCCTTGTCCTTCTTACCAAAAGAAGTAAAAAGTTTAGTCTAAAAGCATAATAACAATAACATTGATACTTACCTTATCCCGTTTCATCGTTATATGCTTAGTTAGAACGAATCAGTTGTACTTTCATACTAGATCTTCTTTCTTAAACAATAAAACCAATCATGTCGACCCTTCGGAAACAAGGCATAAGTCAAATCAGCACCAGTAATGTTGTCCGAGATCTTGATATCTCTGATTTGCTGCCTAGACATATTAGAAATGAGTTGAGATCCTCAAATATGCATATGCTTAGTAACGCGGGAATGTTAGACCCCAGGACAGCTAATAGCAATGTTAAGATCGTGCTTCAGGAAGAGAAAGTAGAGACAGTGGCTGTTTCTGTCAGAGCCTTCAGCAACTCTTATAGTCTCAATGATCATACAGCTCTTATGTGCAATAGCATAAGTGATATCTTTGACTCTGACCCTGTATCGGATACAGATGCGTTACGAATTTACCTGCAAGTAATGGTACTTGTTGCAGGTCGTGCGGCTGTTCAAGTCCCAGGCCTCCAAGACTATTTGTTGGGATGCGGGGTGAGCATCAACATTGAGGATATTGATCCCAATAATGCAGAAGAGATGAGGGCCTTAAAGGAGGATCAAGATACCCAAAACTGCAGACAGCTGCTGAGCTTAGAGAATGTATCAAGTCCAAGATCCACGATGCTCGCCTACTGTGGAGCAATACTCCTTTTGGCTGGTAAACAGCTAAATGAGTTATCTGCTCGTAAGTGGACCGAGAGACGTGTTGTTGGACTTGCTGCCTGTATAGGATCTACATTAGATCACGGGTCCGTTAAATCATTCAACATTGCGTCTGCTTTAAAAATATATCAAAAAGCAAGTGCCTTCTATATGGTTAGATCCGTTACGGTGAGAATCCTTTTTGGATTGAGCGGTAGGTCAACCTTATTATCCAACTTGGCATCTGCTATGTTAAATCTGCTATCCTGGAGTGAAATGAACCATATAAAGATGGTACAGGAATACCTATTTGGAAGATATCCGGAACTACTCATGATGAGGCAGCTGCAAGGGAGCACCCTGGGGGTATTACACAATCCTGACCGCTCAGCGGCCCTTATGAAAATACAGACAACGTATTTGGAGAAAACGGAACATGTAGAAAACTTGTCTTTCCAGACACGATTGCGTGTAAATCACGCTCGAGTTGTTGGGAGATATCGCTTACAACATGCCGCGAGACATTGTCATTGACTCTTTGTCAAAAGAGGCTTAATCTGACTTAAACAAGTGTATTCAGCAAATCTAAGATGTGTCTAAACCCTCCCCATCCTGCAGTTGGGCATTTTCATCAGAATCGATTACAGACGTCGTTCATTTGGCGGGGGCTACAAAATCATTTGGAAAAATCTTAATTCATCAAGCTGATGAACTAATAGTACATGCTAATACCCAACCCTCTAAGGTCCCTCAAGTGATTACACCAAAGCAAGGTGACCTTCTCCAATTAGAGAATCATATTCATCAATTAACCCAAACAACAATTAGAACAGGCTATAAGATCCGTTTGAACGTATCTGTTCCATTAACTCATCAAACTATTGAGGGTCTCTCAATTGAAGGCTGAGTGAATGAAGAAAAAATTTCTGCTCTCAGGGATACACCCTGGCATCCATCTCACCACTACACATGCTGGTGTTGTGGCGTCATTAATTGTAATAATTATGTATATCTTAATATATAAAATCGTAAACTGAATGACTGACTGATCTATCAACGCACAGCCCAAACCGCTGGACCTAGAGACTTGAAATTTTGCACACAGATACCTCATACAGTGTAGGCATCCACTAAGGAAGGATTTTTGAAAATTCCCTCCCTAAGGGGGTGAAATAAGGGATGAAAGTTTGTATGAAAGTCCCTCAGTTTTGAAGCTAGGATTTTCAAATTTTGTGTTTAGGCTGACGATTGAAAATTAATAAATACGGCTCTCAGCGTTTTTCAAAATTCTACCCCCAAAGGGGTGAAAGGGGGTATGAAGTTGTGTATGGATAAAAATTCTTCATTTTCGAAGTAAAAAATCACTTAATTTATAGTAAAGGCTTATGGAATAAAATCTAACGCAACGTATATTGATATTGTTAGTACTTCAACCCCTATGGCGATGAAATAGGGGTGAAATGTGTAAATAAACCTAAAAATAGAGATAGATATCGTTATTGGGGTTTTCTGGTATGACGATTGCGAAAATGACATTTATTTTGAAGTCTAACACGGTGGACATGATTTAACCCCCTAAAGGGGTGAAAAAGGGTTTCAAATTTTGTATGGAAATAGAATATAAAATAGACATTACAAATTTTAAACTTCGTAGGAGTACGTCTAAAAATAAATAGTCAAACATATATTTTGTGGTTTTGAAAATCAACCCCTTAGGGGGTAAATGGGGTAAGTAAACATAAAAATCGATATGGATGTCGTTCTTGAGGTTTTATGGGATGGTGATTGCGAAAATGACATTCATTTGAAGTCCAACTCGGTGGATATGCATGATTCAGCCCCAGGGGACGGGGAGAAAGGGAATGGGAACGGGAACTGGACGGAGCGGAAGAGAACGGGAACGGGAATGGGACGGGGCGGGAATGGGAATGGGAACGGGAACGGGAACGGGAACAGGAGCGGGACGGGAACGGGAAACAGACGGGACGGGAACGGGACGGGACGGGATGGGACGAGGATGGCAACGGGAACGGGAACGGGAACAACGGGAATGGGAACGGGAACGGGGACGGGACGGGAACAGGACGGGACGGCAACGGAGGCGAGAACGAGAGCGGGAACGGGAACGGAACGGGATGGGATGGAACGGGAACGGAATGAGAGCGGGGACAAGAACAAAACAGAATGGGACGGGATGGGACGGGGACGGGAACGGGAACGGGAACGGGAACGGGAACGGGAACGGGAACGGGAACGGGAACGGGAACGGGAACGGGAACGGGAACGGGAACGGGAACGGGAACGGGAACGGGAACGGGAACGGGAACGGGAACGGAACGGAACGGACTTTCTCGCTTGGTACACGAATATCTTCTTAATATATAAAATCGTAAACCGAATGACTGACTGACTGACTGATCTATCAACGCACAGCCCAAATCACTGGACCTAGAGACTTGAAATTTTGCACACAGATACCTCATACAGTGTAGGCATCCACTAAGGAAGGATTTTTGTATAAAAGTCCCTCAGTTTTGAAGCTAGGATTTTCAAATTTTGTGTTCAGGCTGAAGATTGAAAATTAATAAATACGGGTCTTAGCGTTTTTCAAAATTCTACCCCCGAAGGGGTGAAAAGGGGTATGAAGTTGTGTATAGATAAAAATCCTTAATTTTCAAAGTAAAAATCACTTAATTTATAGTAAAGGCTTATGGAAGAAAATCTAACGCAACGTATATTGATATTGTTAGTACTTCAACCCCTCCTATACACCACCCCCATATGAAATAGGGGTGAAATGTGTAAATAAACTTAAAAATAGAGATGGATGTTGTTCTTGAGGTTTTATAGGGTGGTGATTGCGAAAATGACATTTCTTTTAAAGTCCAACACATGTACATGATTTAACTACTAAAAGGGTGAAAATAGGGTTAAATTTTGTATAGAAGAAGAATATAAAATAGACAATATAACTTTGAACTTCGTAGGTGGGGACCCGCCTAATCGCGTAAAAATGACTGGTCGGATCCTGGTTGAAGGTTCCCTAAAGATTTTCTCTAATATCCACGCGGACGAAGTCGCGGGCGGAAGCTAGTTGATTTTATATTAATCAGGTATAGAATGATCATATCTAATCAATAAAAAAGTCAAACAAGAGGTAACAGGGTGTATTAGTTATCTGTCTGCTCGCCCTGCCTACAAACTGCCAACCCAACCTCTTCATCGTGATCCAACAAATATTATTGTTTAGTATTATATAAAAGAGGTACATCTCTCCAAGCTTTTTACATGATGGTCAAGAACTATATTTACATATAATCGGTTGTTTAAAGCGATCGGTAACTCATTACCACAAAACGATGAGATAACAAAAATAACAAATTTGTCAATCAGCACCCTTAGGTAAAAAATACAGCTCTTTGATGAAAAACCACCAACAAACAAACACCTAATGTAGCTAGGTTATTAAGTAATAAAGGTATATTTTTTTAAAGTCTTTCCCGCGCCTAGTTTATAACAGTGGCGCAGTCGGTAGGACAGCTAGGAATAGGAAGTGATTTCAGGCTCATCGCGAAAAGATATCAGCCTATTTAGCGAACCCGAACGTTGCACTATACAACAAGGGAGCGAAAGAAAACTAACTGACTGCTTAATTAAGTACTGTCATATTTCTTTCCGTTAACCGTTAACTGATTGGGTATAACCTTCCTTAACTGTCCATAATTGCCTATTTTTAATCTCGATCCTTATATATTTTTTGTTGAACATTAAACTCTAAGGTCTAAAATGGCGACGGGAAAGACTGAAATTAATGTTGAACGCATGATTTTAACGGGTCAATTACTAAATGTTATTCCTAAATTTAGTAACAACTCTAAAAATCTTGTTTTATAAGAAACTGTAAAACTGCGCTAAAATTATCCAGTCCAGTTGAACAAATTTTGCTACCACATGCTTTAACGCAATTGGAAGGGAAAGCAACAGCCTTCGCCAATTCTCGCAATTTAAAAAAATAAGAATTACTTTTTAGAAGAGTTAAAACAGACTTGTTCATAGAAATAAGGGACGAACTCTTGTTCTCATGTCATTTCATCATCCTGGAACCTAATTGCTGATCAAGATTCCCATGCAATTTGACCATCATTATTACGATTATGGGAGAAACTGCATCCCTTCTCGCCCTCGTTGCCTCGCCAGGGAAGTGCGGTCCGCCATCCTTGAACCCACTACTATGTTCCACCACTGGACCCCTTTTGCCCTGCCACCTGGACTCTTATGAAACGGGCCCCATGAATGAGACCATGGTTACTGTGGTACAATAGACCCATAAATACCAGAATAGCGGGATGGCGTATACGTGTAATGGATGTTCACTGCGTAACACATTTCTTCTTCTGGGGATCTTATACCTACACAACTCACCAGACAAGAACATCTGCTGTGGAGTTTCCAGATATGATGCAGGCCCTAGTTTGTCCTGGAGGTACATTACGGTTCACAACTCAGAAGGAGCTGGAGGATGAAATTTGTAAGTACGCCTGGCCCACAGAGACCAGGTCTCACAAGAAAGTATGTTATCTGGAGCGGGCAGAATTTATATCTTTTGAAGGTGTAATCACTGTAGATGGCCATCATATAACATCTTGCAAAGGGAAGTTTGCATAATATCCCCCTCTGAAAGATTCTTCCATACCAATTCGCAGCCACCTCACGCCACAGAGGCTGTTACCCACTATAAAGGGAAACCATCTTGTAATGACCAACTCTGTATAGTACCCAGCCTCCATGAGACCTATCCTGTTATAGCAGTGGCCACACAGGAAAAAGGACTCGTGACGTGATCCATACAAGAGTATGTCAGGGTCTCTGGTAACCATAGAGAGGGGTCCTCTCCGAGGTGCCAAGCAAGAGGACTCAGCCACCATAGCAGACACAACCTTACTTGCCAAGTTCGTCGGACTGGAATCATCGCTGGATGTGATTCAGAGAGAGGTTGCACTCATATGCAAGAGCGTGAAGAGCTACTGAGCATGACACAAACATCACCATCTGCCGCTGCATCCCTATACCTGAACAGGACTGATATCCATGCCCAGCATTTGACAGGACACCTCATGGTTTGGCCATGTATAGTAGTTGATGAATGGAAGTTAAGGAATACAGCAGACTGCACAGCATATATACCAATCGAGTACATGACGCTAATCGGTTTAAAGAAGGGATATCTTAATCCTTATGATAACAGAGTCTATTCATGGAGTCCAGCCGGTCAGTGCGGTGCCCACTTCTTTGTTAGGAATGGAAATCTCATTGGCCTTTATCAAAGAAAAGCCAATATATCATATGTTGTCGGATACCAGCTTGCGAAGCAAGATGTTGGCTCTTTATTTACTAAGATTGGGATACGAGCTTCATCTAACACAGCAATGCACGAGGCGAAATCGCACTATCAAGAGAGCTGAAAGGGATTGGAAGTGGTTACAACGACTAGCAGAGAAACCTACAACTAAAAGCGAATGGGGGCTTTATTGAATGCTCCGAGTTGGGTAATCACCTTTGGGGGGTTTTGCATTGAAACCTCCGACAAAAAGGCTGGATAGGCTTATTTGTGTCTCCGTAGAGGCACGAGAGATTATTAAATGTCTAACAGATATATTAAAGTTAATAAACTTCGTAAAACAAATAATGTTGTCTTTTGAAAACAAATTAAAATCAACTCCTGACCCGCTCCGTAACAGTACACAACGCAGTTCCCAGCAGAAGATACAATAGTTGGTGTTTGCCCTAAATAAGGCATGAATTGAATGTTTTGTCTTCTGACTTAATATCAATGTGTATTAACAGAAGCATTTAATATATGAACACATTTTCCCGTTATTTCATGAAATTACTATGACTGACGATTAAAAACTTTAACAAAGAAACATTTGTTTCATAGTAAATAAAATTCCCTAAGGAATTAGGAATGAAAAAAGAAAAAGAATAAACAAACAAACATGAGGTATTCAAGCCTCGACTTTGTCAAGTGGAATTCGAATATGAGAAAAGAAGACACACAAGGTGTATTTCAAAAATTTGACAATCTTTTTGGATTTAAAAATTGCTTGTTTAAGAACTTATAACATGTTTTCTCTGTCAGTCATATTTAGCAGACAAGTTATTTGTTACCACAACTGGTCAACTGTTAAACATACAGTCCATCCTTTTTGTTTTAATCATCATTTGTGGGACATTAATAATTAAGTACTTAATAATTAAGTTTATTTGAATAAAGCTAATTTTGACTTTGACATTCTCGATTCATACTTTGACGTTCACAGAAAGTATTATTTGCAATTATGAATTCTCACTCAGCGACACCTACTACTACAACTAATCTTATTATTGTGATAAGATCCCGCACCTCAAAAACAAGTTGTGATATGGTAGCATAACGTTATCGTCACGTTCCTAAGATACGTGAGAATATGGAAAATAACAGCTTCCCTGATACTTTCGAGGTATTTTTAAGCACGTACTTTAGAATAGTTATTAATATATAAGATGTAATATTGTTAGTAATAAATGAAGATTTTTCCACCCTAAGTCCATCGCATACCGACCGTGAATACGTCCGCGCCACGAGATCGAGTGTCCACAAGGTACTCCGAAAACAAGTTCGCGCAAGTTTACAAGAAGACAATAAAACCACTGTGTCAAAGATTTAAGTCCAAAAAAATTGAAAATGAGCAGCTTGGCGAACGGCTAACTTTGAGACAATATGCTCATTTCATAAAGCTACCACGCTCTTTCATGAGCATGACATTGAAAAGGATTAGAGGTGTTTTCGCCAGTAGATTAGTTCTAGACACGGGCATGGCCAGCAGGGACGGGTGGCGCCGCCTCCATATATACTGATCTGGCATATTGTGGGATTCCATCTAAGCAAACTAATGATCTAGTGTGTCGATGGTAATTGAGGTAGATGAGAATCATCCGCTAGCATGGAAAGAGACTGATAGAGATGCAAGTTCGGATAATTCTCGTGATGAGTATACAGAGCTGGTGGATGCTTCAACTTAAACGCCTCAGAAGAAATTGCCCCAAGGAGTGGGTCCCAAATATCAAACGTCTGTTGGAATCAGGCACAATTACCCCCCAAATGTTTATCATATGCCGCAGTTGGGTATGCTGAACCTTAATCCTTCTGGGTTGATGTGTAATATCGCAGACAGACAGGACCACCAGAAGAAGATTATAGAAATCCTTCGCGATAAGATTGGAAATTTTGTTCCAAAAAATTCCCAGAGGCATAAGCGATTCATAGCAACAGCGCAGCGATACTGGGGGGATCCGGAATCTGGAATCGCATGTCTATTTGGTCCCTCCAAAACTCGGTAGCTGCACTGGATCAACAGCTTGCAGAAATCAAAAATCAGAACTGGTTCTTAAATCTATCTGTGATGAGTTAAAAGCCAGCTATTCAGGGATGTGTACTCTACTTGGCTAGCGCTGGCCCCCAACGACTTCTCTAGGGTCATTGATAATGCTCTGTCCGGGAAGATAACCCTAGATTTACTACCAGTCGCCGACATTTTAAACACTCTACTCCTCCACCCTGCTTTAATTTAAAACACACTGCCTATGCCCAAGATATGACGTTACTCTACGAGCTGGGCAAATTTCCACTACATAAGGTAGTTTATGACCCCTATCCAATGGTCACCGGAATAATGGTGTACTGTACCCCAAAATTATCTTCAACAGGTCAGCTGCGCTTATGAAAATCCAAATTACTTATTTAAACAACAACGGTACATACCAGAAACTGGTGCTACAAGATGCCATTGCATGCAAGTCTCGGACTAAGTGTTGGGATATTTTTCCAACAACCTGCAGAGACACTTTATCACTTGTGCTATGCCAAAAGAACCCCACTTAACTTAACCCTTAATCAGTGTATTTATCAAATAATGGAGACGTCTAAGCCAATTAAAGAGTGCAACTGGGTTTTCTCGTCTAAACCTCAAGCAGAGGTCATCCAATTCGATGGGGTGTTATGGCAAGTGCCACAGAGGCTTCTGGTGAGATTCTAATTGCCCAGGCTGGAGAGCTGATTGTGCACTCTAACGTGGTACCTTCTCTCTCTCCCGTTTCGCTTATAATAGCTTAACAGATAAAGGAGAGTACCTACAAATAGAAGAGCAGATATATCAATTATCTTAAACTACCATAAGGACAGGATATCGAATTACAGTACCCGAAACCCGAGATACTCTAGATAATATACTATTACTGTGAAAGGGTGGGTTCCGGAAGAAAGAATACTAATGATGAAGAGCACCCCTTGGCATCCCCCTCATTATTACACCTGGTGGAGTGTGATAGCAATTGTAATCGTCATAATTCTTGTTTTGATAGTTCTAATCCGGTATAGGCCGGTATTCGGCCCTTACAATAAGGGCCGAAAGTTCGATTTCGGTTTCAATTTCGGCTGGAATTCCAGTTTCGGTCGGACACGAACTATTATCAGAAGTTTAAGGTCCAGAATTGATGCGAACCCAGGTGATAAATGTGTTGTAGGTTGGAGCTATGTTCAGAATAGCTATTGGTGTAGATAATGTAAGGAGGTTTTGAAATATATAAAAGATTTTAGAGATAACCCAAAAAGGTCGATTCAACTTGGTTCCGCCGCACTAATGTGCATGACTATAGGAGCTATCTTCTCCTCCGACCCAATAGACAACATGGACGCTATAGGGCTGTTCATCTAAGCCCAAATATTAGTCTTTGGTCGGTATATAATTCGATCCACCGGCATAGAGAGGGAACTATTGTCATGCGGAGTGGAGTTGGCAATAGAGGAAATCAAACAATATGACCCTGCTGGATTAAAGACAGTGTATCAATATGCAGACACACAAAAACGTGAACAACTTTTGGCGTTCGACAGTGTCTCTAATTAACATAATAATATCACAATGATCGCTTACTGTGGGGCAATCCTCCTATTAGCAGGCAAACAGATCAGCGAATTGTCGGCTAAAAAATGTTTCGAAAGAAGGGTCATAGAACTTTCTGCTAGCATGTGAACAACGATGGAGGCAGGGAAGGTTAAAGTTACCCTTCAACATACAATCAGCCCAAAAGCAATACCAAAAAATGAGCCTTTTCTACAAAATAAGCGCCAACATGGTCAGAGTACTACTTGGTTTAACTGGACAAAATTTAATGGGGCGCTAGCTGGGGAAATGCTGAACATTCTACAATGGGCGAAAATGAACCATATTCGTATGGTTAACGAGCTTCTATGTGGCAGCTTCCCTGAACTATTACTAGTTTTTGATGCTGCCTGGGAGTATCTGGAATCACTGGACGAGTTGAGCGACCCTTTGCCAAATTACTTTATACGTTACAGCAAAATAAACTTGTAGGAGTTTGATATATTTCTGTTTAGATTCCCGGACCATGACATGGTATGATGATTTACGATATGGTTTAGTGTGATCACGATACCGACTAGACTGGAAAATGTGTTTACAGAAACCGGAGCATCGTGTCGATGTGGAATAAAAGAATTAAACTTGATGAACTGGCTTATCGACTGGACAGTCGCAGTCAGATCTAAACAGGAAACCCAATATCTGTCTGCATGGTTCACAACCCAAGAGGGAGAATAGCCGACGATACATTTACCTACCTTCAAAGGTACTAAAGAAAATCTCAGAACATCAATTGTAAAATTGATCGCAGAGGGTAGACTAAGTAAACAGTATTTTTACTTACTCGGGACAACTATCACTTCTAATTTGGATCAAGAGTGAAAGAGTTGCGGAAGTCTTAATAGGACCTAAGCAAACATTTCTGTGATGGATCACATCAACGTCACTGTCTCCAAAGAACAGATCACACAGTTCAATAGAGGAAGTGCAGATACTGATGCGAATGACTTCGACGTAGCTCTGGCATTATTATTTATACATCATGTTGCCCACCTCTTTGCTGTGCTAGTAAAAGTTAACACGTACAAATCATTTATGAATACCTACAATGCAACTACGCAGAAATTCTTCAATCCAGGCTGTTACAAGGAGATAACACATCCAACTTCCGAAACGAGTTGGATTTCATAGACACTGTTTCGGTACAATGATGTAGCCGATCGCCCATTTATCGAGCTGTTGTATACTCCACAGCAAACAAAAGTAATGCACTGGAATCGTTTTCCACTCATAATAGATGCTGCGTATGCACTATGCAGTAGCTTTGTTTATCAAGCCGAGTTTCAAAACTACCGAGGTTCCTCGCACGATACCAGTCGGAAAGTGGAGTCTGAAGTGACCAATGATATTAAAAGTAAAGATGAGTTATACGCCAACATAATTGCTATTTAAAACGGCGCAATGGTACTATAGATACACACATTGACCGCTGCATGCGCATTGGCCGTGAATTGAAAGCGCGTCAGCTGTCTCCTTCACTCACACACGCAAAGCAGACAGCGCGCTCTTTGTACAATATGGCCGGATGAAGTAATAGAAAATACATATTTTTATTAAACACAGTACTTACGTGTGAAATTAAGCATTTTCCCGATCTCTGACTGTTACTGTATAATTTGTACATCGTCTAAAGACGCAAGGGGCCTTTTTTTTAGTGGAATTTCAGAATTTTATCGCGTCTGACTGACGAGAGCCGCGTGTGTTTCCGTGTCGCGAGCCTGTGCCTGACTAATTGAAAGTCGGGCAATTACCTGACTTTCGTCTTGCCATTTTGGAGTGCGCGTAACGTATCTATACTTTTAATATCATTGGAAGTGACAAGATATCTTTATGTTTTAGCCATTAAACAGGCAGACCGATTACGACAAGCATATCTGGTATATCAGAGAATACCAGAGAAAAGGCAATCAACTGAGCTTGTAGAGGATGTAAGATGGATTAGAATCTGATCAAACTCAATTTGAGTTTCGGAACCCTTCATCACAGAATAAAGGATATCAGAACTGATCACGGACAAATGATTTTTTTTACTTAAAAAAGTGTAATTCTTAAGGCTACACTCATTATATTATGGGTGGGTGAGTCATTTGGGAGGTATTGAAGGACTAAGACAGAAAGGATGGACTGTACGGACTGTCTACTATCAGAGACAGAAAAATTAACAGGTTGACTTGCTTTGATGGGGCAAAGAGATATTTATAGCATGATTATCTCAGATAAATCAAGTTATTAAGATAACTTACTCAACAATCTCTCTCCCTAAAAGATGAACAGAATTCAGGATATCATTTCCCTACGGCAGGTATTGCCATGGAGGAGAGCGGGACATACTTTGAACAATCGGGAATGGCATATGTACCCTTCGTTTATAATCAAATGATGCCTTCTCCTATGGAATGAACAGACTCTTCAACCCAATTAAGGAGTAAATACTTAAATCTGCTTGTTCATGAATATTATCTTGTTTATCTCCAAATAAAGACAAAGACTCGCTTGTTTTATGAAAAAAACATATATAAGCGATTGCCAAATTGTTGGAAGGCAGGTTTACTAAGTCTGCAGTAATCACCGGACAACCTATGCTCGTCCGCGTATCGATAAAGTGTCTCTAGATAAGAAATATTAACAAGATATCTTGTTAGAACAAAAAATAAAATTGTTAGTTTCAAAATATAATGTTTTCTTTGGCGAGCCAACGGATATAAGAGTATAAGACTTTTATTTATCTTAAATTTAACCGTTGTGACAACGCTGGATTGAGTTGCTCTCCGTTTTTCCTCGCTTAGGAATATAACGTAGTAAAATAAAGGTTTCGATAGAAAAAAGGCCTGGTACCTTTCTTTTACAACGTTGTTTATGTGAAAACTCATGAAACTACCTTGCAGCAACATGCTTGCTTGGCATTTGTCATCGAATATTTAACATGTTAAAGTCATCATGATAAAACAAATGAGAACCAAAAAATCCACAGGAAAATACAGAAATACAACTGGACCCACTTGACCAATGCACAGAGCTGTCTGGACCGGAAGCACAGCTTTTTCAAATTATTTAAATTTTCGTTAGAATTTTCTATGAACAGGTTCATTTTGAATTTGTAATTTTTTTTATCGAAAATGTCGCCGGTGTTATTCACCACGCAAGTTGCTAAACACCCCAGTTTACTGTATTTTTTTTTACTTTAAAGACCAATGGTATTAAAATAATTAATGATTAAACGAACTAACCTGTAAGTGAAGTTCTATCATAATTATACGAAGAATTCGTCCGAAGATATTAGTATATTAACACATGTAGTACCGCTTGCATGTATCACCACTTAGCACGTTATTTTAAAGCAATAACCTAAAAAACCTAAAACGAGAAGGTTTTTGACTTAAAATTGACAGATATTTTGACATTTCCGGTCCAAGTTTGCCCTGTCACTGCTACACGCCAACCACTTCATTTAGTTTAAAGTCCAAATCCTATGATATTTCCTCATTTTCTTCAGTGGGTAAACAGTTATTGTAATTTACAATAATGAGTAGGGAGGGTGGGATTCTATACTAATATCTTCGGACGAATCCTTCGTATAATTATGATAGAACTTCACTTACAGGTAAGTTCGTTTAATCATTAATTATACTTCAGATTCGTCCTCGATATTAGTATATTAACACATGTAGATGTTAAAAGCATTATAATAAGAAAATGGAAATATCATTTCTTGCGTATTAGTCTTTTAAAAAAAGAAAAGAATACCATTTAACATCATTCTGAACGTTTTACATGATTACATATACTAAAAACGGTACCTATAGATGGCTGGTACAATATATATATACACGCACGTATATACATATAAATATACAAGGTTGGTTTGGAAAACTCAGTTTGATTATCGGTGATAATATGTTTTAATATTTTGCAAATATAGCGGAGTCATTGACCATTTCGCCGTGTTACCTGGAACATCTATAGTAATATTTTTTGTTAGGGCTATAAAGGTATCGGCATACGTCGAGTACTAAAACTGGTTGGACACAACACAAGTCTACTTCATTTCATTAAATGTTTCATTTCAGCAATCTATTACTTACATTACATATAGAATTTAATTTCTTTCTAAATAAGAAGTGATTATGAACTGTTAATTTATTATAAATATGTATGATCCATTCTTGTTTTTTTTTTTTTTGTATTGTTTGCATTATTTGTGCAATAGGCAAGGTAATCAAAGTTAAACTTTTAAGATAAAAATGATGAAAAAAGAATAAAATTGGAAAATATGTAATAAAATGTCTTAAGTAATCTAAGATATCCATTGTATTTGTACAATGAAGTCTACGCAAAGGCGTACTTAGTTAAATTCTTTACCAAACCTTGAGATTAGCTCAATTTTGTCCATTCAATAATGAACGCAATATTATGTAATACTGATAATTGTGTTATACACATCTGTAAAAAAAATGTTTATTATGTCTATATTAGTATTTGTTAAATAATCGAACCGTTTCTGTTACCAAACTCTGTACTTCTTGATAGTATTAACAGACAGCAGCTTCAATAATAACATAAATAATATACCTGTAAAATAATACCACCTTGATAATGTTATGAAAACCAATTTATTTGTACGATTAATTTCCGTCCCTGAAATTAAAAGTTATAGAATGTTAATACTTTATATTAGAATAAGATATACGAAGAAGTACCTTACATGTGAATAAGAGGTGCCAAACCGAGGCTCAAGATTGTGACGATTATGATGGCACAATTGTTACACCTTCGTTTAAAAAACTGGTGGAAAAGAATTAAAATAATAGGTATCTTAGTGTCAGAATAGTCTTTGTACAATACTAAACCAAAATAGCATTGTGAATGCTATAATCTCAAATTAGAAAATAAACATTTTTGAAATCAAATGCTAGAAGTAGAGGAAAAGAAAATCTACTGCATTTTATCTCCACTGCTTAATTCGACTTGCATTGCATTTGAATTTACTCAATCTCAATCTGGAAAATAAAAACCAAAACTGGTGATTAGTTTTTGAATTTATGAATTAAATAATTTCTATTTAGCATCAGAATAATAATATCTAGAATACTTAACACCCCGCACTGAATACAATAAGAAAAATTGCAATGAAAGCATATTGAACTGCATGTTCTAGATAATTGAAATGCAAATATTTTGCAATTTGTGATTCCTGATGTGACCACTAGTGTCTCCTAGTCCACCCCATTGTTGAAAGGCCCAAAAGAAAATATGTCGTCTCTAATTAGACTTACGCGGAATTCTGTGTAAGTATCGATGACATTCAACTAAGTGATTTCTGCAGTTTTGTGAACGTTTGTCTTGTAAAGATCAAAATTGCTAATACATCTGTAATATAATGAAAAGTTGCGACGGTAGCTGTATATAAAAAAAAAAATTGTATATAAAAAGATGAACTTCATTTCTTTAAAAAATGTTCTGAGACCCTTATTAATAGTAAATATTGTCCAATAACAGGGAAATCATGCTATTTAAAAAACTTTATAGCCGGTGGCGGTAGTTTTGTAATAAAAATATGGGCACTAAAATGCCCAAAATTTATGATTTTAAATTCGTATATTACTATCACTTTCCTTATCAATATTAAAACCTTAAAGGTGATGGGATGTCTAGACTGTGTTTTTAAAAACAATAAGTTACATTTTTAATCGTGATAAAATTATTTTTAAGTACTTAGAGTACGTAATTTTTTATAAAAGCTAAATTAAATTTTAAACAATTCTTAACTAAATCTGATATGACAACCTGTTTTTTTTTTTTTTACTCATGTCACCTTCTGTTGAACCTTCAACAAATTGTAACAAAACTATTATTTGTATGTATTATAACTGTTATGCATTCTGCTCGACTGGAGATGATATACTATAATATATATACATAATAGAAAAATATAATAATAATCTGGGTGACCTGTGTAGCGTTGCTAAATGGTACTTATATTCACACAGACGATTACCGGCGCAAACGATTAAGTGGACCTTTGCGCCTGTAGTCGGTGACCACTGCCTGTATTCGCTGAATACAGACAGATGTCACACCAACACGCACCCTCACGAATACATTATCTTAACGGGTGTCCTTACCTCACGTATGATGATTGAAGGCAAAAATTGATGATGCATCATCGGCAACTATTTGGATGGGCCGTAATGCCCGTCTGCGAGTCTGCTGTGACTGACGAAACAAACAGCTGATGGGGCTTCCTCGCCGCGTCTCGCTGTTCGCTTGCCGTCGGAGATGAAGCATGTGACATACCTGCCTACGTCTTTTGTTGTCGGTTTTAAGGCAAATAAATATATAAATCAGTTTTAAAATTGTTTTATTGAGCACTGTGCCCGATTTACTTAGTTTTTTTTTTTTTTTTTTTTTTTTTGTTGGTGGATATCGTTCACATCAGGCCTGTGGCCAATGCATCATTCACATTCGACTGAACTGTCGGTGGCCTTTTAAGTGAGCAGCCTCAGCTACACTAGAGTTGATCGTGTACGGTATAATTGAACGTCGTAATGCCCCACATTATGT
Organism: Agriphila geniculea; assembly: GCA_943789525.1. Classification (NCBI taxonomy): domain Eukaryota; kingdom Metazoa; phylum Arthropoda; class Insecta; order Lepidoptera; family Crambidae; genus Agriphila; species Agriphila geniculea. The sequence goes on from OX038891.1 coordinate 12,835,110, forward strand.
AAAAAATTCGAAATACTGTCACAAAAAGGTGTATATAGTTTTGTATTGGAAAGCTGCCTAAAACTTCACTGACACTTGCAGCTAATAATTTTCCCACATCAGAAACATTATTTTGTACACTTTCACACAAATTAAATTTACAAAAGTAATAGAGATAATTTGTACAAGGCCATAGCTTAGAAAGAAACGTACTAAATAGTTAGTAATGAACAAGTTAAACATGTTAGGTCTACCCGCCTGAAATACAAGATTTCCTAGTTAAGGCAAATGATTAAATTTTTTACTGTATTCCAACAAACATAAATTGCATTTATGATTTACTAGCGGCCACCCGGGTTTTCAACCGTGTGGTTCCCGTTCCCGTGGGAATATCTGGATTAAAAGCATTCTATGTTTTAATCTAGGCTACTTACCATATGTGTGCCAAATTTCAACCAAATCCGTTCAGTAGTTTTGGCGTGATTGAGGAAAAAACATCCAAACCCACAAACTTTCACATTTATAATATTAGTAGGATAATTGCATTGCAATTATGATTCTTTTATAGATAATAAAATGTAAGGATTATGTTATTCCATTTTTAGTTGAAATTTCTATCAGCATGCCAGCAGCTAGCTATTTCAGCAGCTAAGCTATTTCACATAATAGGTGTGTGAAGTATCAGGTATGAGCTATTTGCTGTAAAACTCAAAATCTGGTTCCATTAAGTTATTAAGCTAACTTTGTCAGTTTTGTAAACTATAAATTTACCTTAGTACCGATGGTACACTATAATACCGTTGAGATTAACTCAACACCAAGGATATCATGATGTCAAAATTCATACCTGATGAGCAACGCTGTTGTCAGGGCTGCTCTTGCAGCTCCAGCACAGCGGCCACCTGCCTGGAAGGTGGATGGTGGCGATTCAGCGGACGACGGAGTCACCCGATTGGTGCTCGGCAGCGGTTCCAACAACGTGGCAACCTTTGAGGGTAGTCTGCTTTTTTACAATATCGCGTCGTCAACGGCACTTTGAGTTGCTGCAGTAGCGTTGTTTGACGTATCTATGCGGTGAAATAGTCCAGTATGACTATCTCGAGTGCAATAGATATTAAATTGTGTCTTAAACACAATGCTTTGACAGAAAGTACCCAGTATGGTAAATTCGCATCAGACAAATAAATAAACTGACAGAAAGTACCCAGTATGGTAAGTTCGCATCAGATAAAATAAAAAACTGACAGAAAATACCCAGTATGGTAAGTTCGCATCAGATAAATAGCAGACAATTATGCTGTTTAACCAAGTAAACGGCATTTAAAAGTGTTCCTCCGTCTTGACTTCTTCTTCTTGTCCTCTTCCGTCTTGAAAACTTTTTTCTTTCTTCACGAAGTAAATGCTTAACTAAAATTAAATTTTCACTGTAAAAATATAATTCTAAAGAAGTCTCACTTTGAGACTGTATACGTGCGTCCGTGGCGAAGCACGAAAAGCGAATGAAGTGGTTGGCGTGTAGCAGTGACAGGGCAAACTTGGACCGGAAATGTCAAAATATCTGTCAATTTTAAGTCAAAAACCTTCTCGTTTTAGGTTTTTTAGGTTATTGCTTTAAAATAACGTGCTAAGTGGTGATACATGCAAGCGGTACTACATGTGTTAATATACTAATATCGAGGACGAATCTGAAGTATAATCATTGTAGCTAGACACAATATAGAAAAAATAATCTTTAATAATATGTTGAAACAAACACCCCGGATGGAAAATGATATCATTCCATCAACAGTAGTTACAAAGGAATTTTTATCACATCGACGCTAATTTGTTGCCAACTCTTTGGAATATTTTAAATTTCTTTTTTTTTTAATTGTATAAATTGTCTTTTGTAAAAAAATACAATTATAATAGTTTTGTGACAACTAACTCGCAGTTAAACCACAAGAGAACCAAAAAATCCACAGAAAAATACAGAAATACAACAAGGCCACTGGACCCACTCAACCAATGCACAGATTTTTCGAATTATTTAGATTCTCTAAGCCACTTTTAATTTTAATTATTGGACAAATTGTATACAACCGACTGGCCCAAATACCAGAGTATGTAACAGACACATCAAGAAAACTTAGACAACACTTTTTGCTGGTGAATAAATTTATGTTAACCAACACCAAACAAGGTGACCCTCCGCACAAGTACACTAAAAGCTATAATGCATAACATTACATTATTTACATTACATGACATTGAACTGAGCGCAAGCTTCAAATGACGCCTGAATATTCTCGAAATTAAGACAATGGGTTCTGTTGTAGTTTGAAATTAAACACCCCGGATGGAATATGATAACCCATTACCAGTAACTACAAAGGAATTATTATCAACGTTGTTGAGAACGTTTTTATTTAAATTGTCTATTGTAGAAAAACAATTATATTAGTTTTGTGACAACGCTCAAACGCTGGATGGAAATGGCCCTTATTTTCTGTTTTCCACAGGACCCTGTCGACCAATGCACAGCTTTTTCGAATTATTTAGATTTTCAAGTCAGTTCTAATAAAAAAAAAACAATTATATTTTTTTAGTTTTGTGCCAACGCAGAATGGAGATGCATTTTCTGCTTTCCCTTTTTTCAATCGAAACCTTTCTTTTACAACGTTATTTATGTAAGAACTCAAAGTCATGGTTCGTCGTCACTCACTAACTCACTAGTCGTCGAATGTTTATGTGATGAATGATAAACCACAAGAGAACCAAAAAATCCACAGAAAAATACAGAAATACAACAAGGCGACTGGACCCACTAGACCAATACACAGATTTTACGAGTTAATTAGATTTTCAAGTCAATTCTAAAAAAAACCAATTACTTATATTTTATTTTTTCCGTGCTTCGGAAGGCACGTTAAGCCGTTGGTCCCGGCTGCATTTGCAGTCGTTCACCCACCAATCCGCATTGGGCCCGCGTGGTGGGTTATGGCCCGTCCTCCTTATCCACCCATAAGGAAGGCCTGTGCCCCAGCAGTGGGGACATTAAAATGGCTGATGGACTACTTATTTTTAGGGTTCCGTACCAAAATGGTAAAAAAGGAACCCTTATGGTGTGACTCAGTCTGTCTGTCTGTCTGTCACAGCTGGATATCTCGAGAACTACTAATGGTATCAACTTGAAATTTGGAATGGTTTAAGATGACATTTGCCCAAATATTTTGCAAATAAGAAATAAATTAAAAAAAATATATTTTTTACAACAGGGACTGAAAAGGGGTCTTAAAATTTTTAAGTGGGGCTACTAGGCATGTGGGGTATCATATGAAAGAGCTCTATTTGCACGTTTTTAATCATTTTTTCTTTAGGCCACATATTTTTCGACTTATGATGAAAAATGTAAAAAAAATACCGTTCCCCCTCCCCCCCCTTATCTCCGAAGTTTGCAAAGAGAAAAATCTGAAATAATTCGATTTTTGGTTCTCTAACAAGAGAACCAAAAATCCACAGAAAAAATACAGAAATACAACAAGGCGACAGGACCCACTTGACCAATGCACAGTTTTTTCGAATTATTTAGATTTTCAAGTCAATTCTAAAAAAAGAAATTGTGCCAACGCTGGATGGAAACGCCTTTTATTTTCTGCTTTCGCTTTTTTTTATCGAAACCTTTCTTTTACAACGTTATTTATGTGAAAACTCATGAATTTATCTTGCAGTTACAGTTGATATTAGATTTTTCATTTTTCTGTCATCGAATGTTTGATGATAAACCACAAGAGAACCAAAAAATCCACAGAAAATACAGAAATACGAAAAGACAACTGGACCCACTCGACCAATGCACAGCTTTTACGAATTATTTAGATTTTCAAGTCAATTCTAATAAAAAACAATTATATTTTTTTAGTTTTGTGCCAACGCTGAATGGAGATGCATTTTCTGTTTTCCCATTTTTAAATCGAAACCTTTCTTTTACAACGTTATTTATGTAAGAACTCAAACTCATGAATTTATCTTGCAGTCGACGAATGTTTATGTGATGAATGATAAACCACAAGAGAACCAAAAAATTCACAGAAAAATACAGAAATACAACAAGGCGACTGGAGTTAACTGGACCCAATGCACAGATTTTTGATTTTTCGAATTATTCCGATTTTCAAGTCAATTCTAAAAGCTGGATGGAGGCGCTTCTTATTTTCAGATTTTCCTTTTTTTTCTATCGAAACCTTTATTTTACAACGTTATTTATGTAAAAACTCATGAATTTATCTTGTAGTTAAGTTACTTTACTGTTGTTACTATTTTTTTTGTCAGCGAATGTTTATGTGATGATTATGTTAAACCACATAAGAGAACCAAAAAATCCACAGAAAAATACAGAAATACAAAAAGGCGACTGGACCTACTCGACCATTGCACAGATTTTTTGAATTATTTAGATTTTCAAGTCAATTCTAAAAAAGTTGTGCCAGTGCTGGATGGAAATGCCTTTTATTTTCTGCTTTCGCTTTTTCTATCGAAACCTTTCTTTTACAACGTTATTTATGTAAAAACTCATGAATTTATCTTGCAGTTACATTAGTTCCTATTTTTTTTTTGTTATCGGATGTTTTAAGTGATGATGATGATAAACCACAAGAGAACCAAAAAATCCACAGACAAATACAGAAATACAACTGGACCCACTCCACCAGTGCACAGATTTTTCGAATTATTTAAATTTTCAAGACAATTCCTTTTTCTGAGCCACTTTTAATTATACTTGTTGGACAAATTGAATACAACCACGAATATGAGTTAATGATGATAATTTTTTATTGATATTGCGCTTAATTTCCCGAAACATTTTTTCGAAACTACTAAATTGCTCCTCATAAATTAAGTCCTCACCTGATAACAAGTGATCTATTTGCAAGTGTAAACTATCGATATTGTTCCACTTTGCCTGAATATTTCGCAATTCATCTTCTAGTTCCCATTTATCTGATAAATTTTCTAAATCAATAATCTGAAGGAGTCTATTAAAAGCCCGAAAATTGGTTTTTTGCAATGCTAATAATTCATCTGCCTTTCCACAAGGCGCGGTGGCCTTGTCCTTCTTACCAAAAGAAGTAAAAAGTTTAGTCTAAAAGCATAATAACAATAACATTGATACTTACCTTATCCCGTTTCATCGTTACATATAACGATGAAACGGGATAAGGTAACTAAGCATACTTAGTTAGAACGAATCAGTTGTACTTTCATACTAGATCTTCTTTCTTAAACAATAAAACCAATCATGTCGACCCTTCGGAAACAAGGCATAAGTCAAATCAGCACCAGTAATGTTGTCCGAGATCTTGATATCTCTGATTTGCTGCCTAGACATATTAGAAATGAGTTGAGATCCTCAAATATGCATATGCTTAGTAACGCGGGAATGTTAGACCCCAGGACAGCTAATAGCAATGTTAAGATCGTGCTTCAGGAAGAGAAAGTAGAGACAGTGGCTGTTTCTGTCAGAGCCTTCAGCAACTCTTATAGTCTCAATGATCATACAGCTCTTATGAGCAATACCATAAGTGATATCTTTGACTCTGACCCTGTATCGGATACAGATGCGTTACGAATTTACCTGCAAGCAATGGTACTTGTTGCAGGTCGTGCGGCTGTTCAAGTCTCAGGCCTCTAAGACTATTTGTTGGGATGCGGGGTGAGCATCAACATTGAGGATATTGATCCCAATAATGCAGAAGAGATGAGGGCCTTAAAGGAGGATCAAGATACCCAAAACTGCAGACAGCTGCTGAGCTTAGAGAATGTATCAAGTCCAAGATCCACGATGCTCGCCTACTGTGGAGCAATACTCCTTTTGGCTGGTAAACAGCTAAATGAGTTATCTGCTCGTAAGTGGACCGAGAGACGTGTTGTTGGACTTGCTGCCTGTATAGGATCTACATTAGATCACGGGTCCGTTAAATCATTCAACATTGCGTCTGCTTTAAAAATATATCAAAAAGCAAGTGCCTTCTATATGGTTAGATCCGTTACAGTGAGAATCCTTTTTGGATTGAGCGGTAGGTCAACCTTATTATCCAACTTGGCATCTGCTATGTTAAATCTGCTATCCTGGAGTGAAATGAACCATATAAAGATGGTACAAGAGTACCTATTTGGAAGATATCCGGAACTACTCATGATGAGGCAGCTGCAAGGGAGCACCCTGGGGGTATTACACAACAAGGCGTGGGAATATCTTGGGACCCTGGATGCAATTGAGAGACCCTATGCCAAATTGCTATATTCACCAAATCAAACAAAAGCATTGCAAAGAGAAAGATTCATCTTGCTTATTGATGCCGCTCATGCTATCGGCAATCATATATATTCATCGTACAACAATTACCAAGGTGATACAGTTGGAACTCTTGGCACAGCTATTAAACAGACTGTTGCAAACTACTTGCAGAGTATGAACAATGCAGCTCCTGCTCTAGTTCAATCTGCTCAATACACTATAACAGACTCCAGGGTGATTGGAAATCTCCAGAATGCAATAAGTCTCTTCAGTGGGAACCAAGAATTGATAGAGGCAGACGTAGAGGAATTAGCTCGTACCTAAATAGTAATTAAAGTGATTGTGTTTATTTTTAAGAAAAAAAAAAACTATGTATGGTTCATACAATATTGATTGATATGATAGTTAAATGATAGTGATAAATTCGGGGATGATAAATCAAACTGCCCGTGTAGAATGCCGTAATTGCACTAACTTTATTTCGTCATATAAAGTGATACTCGCATTGCGAGCCAGTACATAAAATAGCGACGTAAGCATACGCCAATGAAATTAGAGATGAGCGTTGAATAGACGGACTAGTTCAATCAACCGGTCGACGTACAATCAACGGATAGACGGTGTATCCTTCGCCGATCGACTAGTCGAATTCGAAGACGGCTAAACAAGTAGTCTCTGTTCGTATCAACGCACAAAGAGACTTCGACGCCAAAATTTTGTCGTTTATTACTAAACTTCGTTCGGCCGACGATGGTCGTTGACTCTTAGTTGAATGAAACGTAGTAGACTAGGATGCCGATAGGGTTATTTCGCGAGCGCGAAAGAGAGAGAATGCGTTGGACTGGACTCTTGGACACTTTTGCTTGCACATTGTTGCATGAACGATGTCGCTTCTTAGCGTCACATACGCGCGCAGAAAACTTTGCGATGAGGTACGGGGGCGGCGTCGGAGTACAATACCGTGCAAGAGAATTCACCTAACTGGTTACTTGTTAAGTTGTTCCATGATTCTTTTGTAATATAAGTTTCATACCATTTTCTTACTTATTTATTTCATATTCTTATTTTATATTATGCTTCAGGATTCTTCCTTCGATATTAGTACTATTAACACATGTAGTATCGCTTGCATGTATCACCACTTAGCACGTTATTTTAGAGTAATAACCTAAAAAACCTAAAAAGAGAAGGTATTTGATTTAGAATTGACAGATATTTTGACATTTCCGGCTCGAATTCTCATCGCCGCCATTCGGCGCCAACCTTTTCATTCGCTTTTCGTGCTTCGCCACGGACGCACGCATACAATCTCAAAGTGAGAATTCTTCAGAATTATATTTTATACAGTGAAAATTTAATTATACTTAGTTAAAATGCTTCGTGCAGAAAGGAAAAAAGTTTTCAAGACGGAAGAGGACAAGAAGAAGAATACAAGATGGAGAAACACTATTAAATGCGTAACTGCCATTTTGGGCTTTTACCGTTTACTTGGCTTGAACGCGTAACTGCCAGACTGGGCTTTTACCGTTTACTTGCCTTAACTGCATAATTGTTTGCTTACCTTTATGAATGCGTAACTGCCATACTGGGCTTTTACCATATATATTTATTTTACTATTTTACTTTAATGTACATGAGTACAAAAAGAGCGGACTTAATGCTAATAGCATTCCCTCCCAGAAAACATTGTTTGCTGAGATTTAAAAATGCGTAACTGCTACACTGGGCTTTTACCATTTAATTATTTAATTTGTCTGACACGAACTTACCATACTGGGTACTTTCTGTCATAAGGCATGTGTCTAATAAGGCATGAACCAAATATCTTTTGCACTCGAAATAGTCACACTGGACTATTTCACTGCATATATAGGTCAGACAACGCAACTGCAACAAGTGCAGCAACTCAAAGTGCCCCTGATGACGCGACAGTGTAAAAAGCAAGCTGCCCTCAAAGGTTACCATGTTGGAACCGTTGCCGAGCACCAATCGGGTGACTCCGTCGTCCGCCGAATTCGCCGCCATCCGCTTTCCAGCCAGGCGGCTGCTCTGCTGGAGCTGCAACAGCAGCCCTGACAACAGCTTAGTTCATCAGGTATGAATTTTGATATCATAGATATCCTTGGTGTTGCGTTGATCCCAACGGAATAATAGAGTACCATCGGTACTGAGATAAATTTCTGGCTTGCAAAATGTATATAATATAATTATGTATGATTTTATTATACACATTGTTACAACTGTAACGAAAAACTGCCAGTCTAACGTTCATAAGCAGAGCTATAAATAAATGCTAAAATTTATCAACTTCATGGAACCAGATAATAAGTTATACAGCAACTAGCTGATACCTGATATTTCACAATTTTTATGTGAAATAGCTTCTATTAATATAGGTACGCCTAACATGAGCCTGCTGATAGAAATTTCAATAAGAAATTGAATAATAGAATCCATACATTTTGTTATCCATAAATGCAGTTTTAATAAGTAAAAACTTTAAACATTTGCCTTAACTAGGAGATCCTATGTTTCAGGCTTATTATTTATGTTTAATCACTAACTAATTAGTATGTTTATTTCTAAGCTATGCCCTTGTAAAATGTAAAAATTACCTGTCTATTAATTTTCAAATTGAATTTGTGTGTGTAAAACATAAATTGATTGATCTTAATGATAATGATTCTGATGTGTAGAAATTATTAGCCAAGTGAATATATTATAGTGATAATGAAGCTTAAGGAGCAGCTTTCCAATATAGAACACCTTTTTTATGACAGTAATTTAAGACAGTGTTTTGCACTTTATACATTATACAATGGGGCATTGCAACATTCATTTGTTGTGCACAACATACATTTTATTATAAACAGAAGGTATGGTCAACTCAAGTGTAATTGATGCTGTCCACTTAAAAGGCCACCAACAGTTGAGTCGAATATGAATGATGCATTGGCCACAGGCCTGAGGTTAACGATATTGATCAACGAAAAAACTGTAAGTAAACTTAAAACTGATTTTTTGACTTTAAATTTTAAAACTGATTTATTTGCTGGTACATTTTGTTTTAAAACAATTTAAACTTGAAAACAACAAACGAAACATGCAGCCAGGTATACCATATGCTTAATTCCGACGGCAAACGAATATCCAAACGCGGCGACGAAGCCCCATCAACGATTTCTTTCGTCGATAGCAGCAGGAGATCTACTCTCTTTCTCCGAAACGAAACTTCGTTAACGAACGAAATTTAAACGAAGTTTCGTGTGTGACCCTACTCTATATCATTTTCGGACGCGCACGCAAAGTTCGAATCCGTAGACAATTTTCGTGAACGAATGGAACGAACAATGTTATGTAGGTTCTTTTTCATGTCCTTTACGGTAAAATAACCTTTTTGTTTTAACTTAATAATTTAAAGTTATTTTTATTTATTTTACGAATTTATTGAAATAGTCGTGGTTTATTATGCATATTAATCCAGAAAATCATAAATAAGCAATAAAAATACAAGTTTTCGATGAAAATCACAGTGACACTAAAAGAACCCTTTCAATGACTGTTAACCGACTAAGTTAAGGTGTATAATAATAACAAACGATGTTTATAGTATCGTATATCAACCAAACTTATCCGTATTATCACAATGCTGTCAGTCATCACTTGTGGATTTTTTGTTTGCATTCTTTGAAAGCTGGAATAGTTTTATGTTTGTTTCTCAAGCTCAAGTGTAAGACGTAGAGATTATTTCCTGTGTGCTCAAGTGAAGTGATAATAAAATGTTTCAAGTGGTTTTTTCTTTGCTTTTGCAAACGCGATACACATTCCCTGACAAAGTTTCAATTTCAAGTCGCAGTCTTCATTTGGGCGTCCTTTGGTTTCATTTCGTTTTATATTCAGAAAAAGTGTAAGTAATACTATATGTTTTGCACGTAAAATACTTATATAACATAATTTTTTGTAGTAATAGGTACCTATAATTTATTTTCATATCCTCTTTTCAGTGTAAAATGGCTCCACATACGGGTTCGGCTACTCCTGAACAAATCGATGCAGTCAGAAGCAGATTGTACCAATATGAAGATGGACGTGCAGAAAGAGAGACAGTGAGGAACACCGAGCTCGCAGGCATCAGGGCTGCCTTGGAAGAGACGAGAGACGTAGGGCGACAGTTCTTAGTTTTATTTAGAGAATATTTAGAGTTTTTAAGGCAGAATAGACAATAGGTAATAGCATAAGTATTTAACTTTAAGTAATAATGTATTAATAAATTTATTTTAGAATACTATTGTTTCTTTTTACTATTTTTGAGACTATTTGTACTTTAAATTCTCCCACAGACTAAAGTCCAATATCATGCATTGAAGTAATAATTATCTACCTAAATTATTAACTACAGAATAAGATTGACATAGACTTTTAAATAATAGGTCTTTACCTATGAAACTGCCAATTTGTATAGAGGATTTTCAAGAAGGTGCATTTTCATATGAGCGTTTTCTTTGTTCATTTAACAATGAACAAAGAAAATGCTCGTTGTGTTCAAAACTTTTATATACTAATACTTAACACTCTGCTAACTTATTACATTTACGATAGGTACTTAGTGAAAAAATATCTTTTGGCCTAGTTACAACCCCTCCGGTTACCTTATTTTGTGAGCAAAAAAAAGTCACTCTCAAGATCTTTTTTTTAAGTTTAGAAAGCTAAAATAAGAACTTTATTTTTGTTGACTATCATGGCCATAATTCGATATGATAAGATACTGTTAAATATTTTAAATTATGGAAGTTATTATTTTCTCTGTATGTGACAAAATATTTGCAATTTCATTGGTAAAGACCTAATATTTGTTGCCATTTTATAATCATCTAGGTAGGTAGAGTAACGATAAGTAGGTGAAAAAATAAAACAGAACTAATTTTATGCCATAAAAATATTTTAATCTAGGCTGTTACAAGAGCTTGTGAATGTCAAAGAAGCTACGCCATCGGTTCCCAAACCCTAAGCGGGAGACCTTGTAATGAGAAGAACCGGCAAGAAACTCATCAAGGGCTGCTTTTTTTCTCCCTGTATATTTCATACAGAGTAATCAAATTTTATAAATGACCTTTAACGTGATGTAATTTTCCATCACAATAATTAATAAAAGTTTACATACAATGGGTAGGTATTGAAATTAATTATCTACACATCGGATAGGTAAGAGCAAATAACTTTCAAGTAGTTGAGAAATCACTGTCTACTACCTACTCGAAAATACATACCTAAAACTAAAAATAGATAATGTTGTACAATATACAATATTAACTAAATTCATTAGACATAAAAGTTAACATTAAAAAAACACATCGCTTACAATTAAAACAAGTTATAATTTATTTTGAATTAGGTAAGAAGTGAGTGCCATACATTTCAGTAATATTAAACAGAAACTTAATTCCTAATCCTATAATATTATAAATGAGAAAGTATGGATTTTGATTGTTACTTAATTACAAATAAACAGTTTACATGTGGCTGATATGATGATGATGATTATCTCCTAAAACAAAAAAGGTTTGGTAATTGAGTTTATTTTAATCTACTTGCACAATTATTTGGTTTGAGTTTATCTTACCGGTTCCTTTCTAACATTTGTATTAATGAATTCCTTGCTCTTCGACCTGCCTGTAGAGCTTGAGTGGCAGATGCGGCTGTTTCAAAGGGAATCTGCCTGGTTCTCTCCGATTGGTGTTCCTCTTCAGTCAACTCGGGACCTTCAATACCAGCCCTTATACACATGTTGTGTAAAACACAGCAGGCTAATATAATTTTACCTGCTGTTTCTGGGCAGTAATGGAGTTCCCTAGCTGCCAAAAGACATCTCCATCGACCCTTCAATACACCAAATGTGCGTTCTATTGTGCAGCGTGCGCGTTTTTGGAGGTAATTGTACCTTCCCTCTGGAGAGTTCTCGACAGCATTATCTACAGGTGTCATCATATGCTCCCTTAGAGCATAACCAGAATCACCTAAAAATTAAAAATATAATAATAGTGTAAATTGCATCATCACATTATATTACTTAATGAATATCAAACTATAAATCAAGACATGCCTAATAGATAAACTGTTTCATCCTGGAGACTCTCCAAGTGGTTTCTTATCTCACATTCCCTCCAAATATAAGCATCATGAGTTGCTCCACCATATGAAGCATCAACATTTGTGATCAATAAATCGCTGCCACATATCTGAAAAAGAATTTCAATCAATGTAACAGAATAAAATGTAGGTAATAAAATAGTGAATGTCGTAATAAAATCATTAAAATATTGTTCATAAACTTACAATTTGAGTATTAATCGAATGAAAATGTTTGCGATTAAAATATTGTTCCTCGTGCTCCGAAGGCCTGATTATGGCTACATGCGAACAATCGATGCATCCCACAACAGCTGGTAGCCCATATTTATCATAAAATCTACAATAAGGTTACAATATAAATATACAATAGTAAATTGAGCAATAAAATTATATTTGTTTTTGCATGACTTATTTGCCTAGTCTTGGCACATTTTTTATGTAAATTTGGTCGGAGAGTCAGGGTTTTTTCATTAAAAATGACGGAATGATATTTTAATTACTAGGTATTTCACATAATGTTACTAAGTTTAACGGCCAGTACTAGATAGGAAGGTAAGTACTTACTTCCGCTTAATAAGATTCCTTTCATTCCTATTTTGTGGGAATCTTATGTGCTTCCCTAGTATGTGGGGTGCATTAAGTGCAGTTGTGACCTCTTGTAAACAACGAGACACTGTCTGTTGTGCCATGGGCCCATCCATATTTTGCCCCACAGACCCTTGGTAACTTCCTCGGGCATAAAAGTTCAAAGCAGTAAGTATCTGAAATACATTAACACAAGTTGAGCTTATGAACAGTAAAATGGAAAATTTCATTAAACAATTTAAACTTACTTTAAGTGTGGGCTCGATTCCATGTCGTCTTGCCTTTGGAGGCAATAAAGGCACTATGTCCTGGCACAACTCTTCAAATAATTCCCTATTGAGTCTATAATTTCCGACAAACTCTATATCGGGAATATTTGATATATTTAATTGATTGCGCAGGCGGCGCCGGTTCCTTCTACGCTCCAAACGTTCTTCTCGTAAAGCAGCTGCGATTAAAAGCTGTCTCGTAGCCATTTCACTTTAATTTTCAACAAAATCGACCAAAACGAAAATGAAAAGGTAACACTTTTGGTTTCGTCAATTTGAGGTTAAATTCCGAACAATCATCTGTCAAACTTCAATTTTCGTTCGTAACTTCGGCGCAATAGATTAGGCTTAGAGAATTTAAACGTCAAACTAATTTCGTTTCAACGAAGTTTCGAAACGAATGGAACCGTGGTAGGAAATGAGCGAAATTTCGAACGAAATTTCGTTTTTCGTTGAATTAGAGTAGATCTCCAGACCCGCAGGCGGCCGTTACGGTTCATCGAAACAGTTGCCGAGGAATCGAGGATACATTCGGCAACATTCACATTCGATCATCGTACGCGGGGTAAGGATACTCGTAAGGATCTGGTGCAGCATTTATCTGTATTTAGCGAATACAGGCAGTGGTCGCCAAGACACATAGGCGTCCACATAGTTGTTTGGTCTAAATTCGACATGAGTAAAAAAATACTATTTTCACTGCGCTAGGAGAGCACCAAGATTATTATTATTTTCTTTTATACTCACTCGTACTCACTTGTGCCATCTCCAGAGATATATATTAAATTCTAACATTAATTTGACTAAAATTCGGGCGAAATACATAACAGCCACATAATACGTATGTATTTTAGTGACAGACAATAATTTGTCAACTACACATTAAGTTGAAGGTTCAACATCTCTGTTCGAGAAAAAATGTTTTATCAGGTTGTCATATCGGGTTTAGTTAAAATCTAACAGAAGTCATATTAGTATAAACTGTAAAAACGTTATCCTATAATAAGAATAAAAAATGCTTATTGTTTATAACAAAACACATTCTAGAAATCCCAGAAGTCGCATTATTATAAACAGTATAAAAGTTAACCTATATTGAAAATAAAAAATGGTTATTGTTTGTAAGAAAACAAGAAGAAAACAAGAATACAACATATAAGTCTTTGCATTTTAGAAATCCCATCAACTTTATGGTTTTAATATTGGAAAAGTAATAGAAATATACGAATTTAAATTCTTAACTTTTGGGTATTGTAGTGCCCATATTTTTACAAAATTTATGCCGCCGGCTACGACTTCTTAGACAGCATTATCTCCCTGTTATATTGGACATAATATTTACTCTAACAATGTGTCTCAGAACATTTTTTAAAGAATTGAGATACACAATAAATTTAAACACATTTTTTTATACAGCTACCTTCACACCTTTCCATTAAGGTCTTTTACAAGAAAAACATTCACAAAACTGCAAAATAAATTATGACTATTATTCATAAAATATTATGTATTAAACCTGTAGATACCGGTATAATATTATATTTTACTTTATTTAGTTGAATGTCATCGATACTTACACCGAATTAGAGAAGACATAGTTGTGGAAAATTTTTCTCTGGTACCTCTCAACAACGGGGTAGACTGGGGGACACTTGTGGCCAGGAATCAAAACATTGAAAAATAATTGCATATAAATTATCTAGCTAGAACATGTAGCTTATTATATTTTCATTGCCTTTTTTATTATTGTATTCGGTGTAAAATTCGGTAAAAGTAAAGGTAAAAAGTCGTTATTATTTGATTCACTTATTCAAAAAATTTAGTTTTGGTATTTTCGGATTGAAATTGAGTAAATTCGAATGCAAGTCGAATAAGTTGGAGAAATAAAATATAGTAGAAATATTTTTCTTGATTCCTAGCATTTGGATCCCAAGGCGATTATTTTTTAATTTTAGATTTTAGCATTCACAACGCTATTTTTGTTTAGTGCCTATTTTATTTACAAAGACAATTCTGTCACTATCAATCGAACAAGCTATTATTTTTATTCTTTTATACCAGTTTCTTAGTGTTACAATTCTGCCATCATGATCGTCACAATTTTAAGCCTTGATACCCATTGTTTACATGTAATATAGTGTCTATGAAAGTACTAACATCCTATAACTTCCAATTCCAGGGACGGAAATTCATCGCACAAATAGACTGGTTTGTACAACATTATCAAGGTGATATTATTTTACAGGTATATTACTATGTTATTTAAGCTTGTATGTCTGCTGATACTATCAGAAAGTACAGAGCTTGGTTATAAAAATGGTTCGATTATTCACCAAATAACAATATTGACATAATAAACACAGAAGTGTGTAACACAATTATTAGTATTATTTAATATTGGATTCATTATTGATTTCACAATATGAGCTAATCTCAAGGTTTGGTATCGAATTTAACTACGCCTTGGCGTAGACTTACATTGCTCAAATACAATGGATATCTTAGATTTCTTATTACTATTTATTAAATATTTTCCAATTAGATTTTTTCTAACTTTTCTAACTTAAAAAAAAAAAAAAAAGTTTCACATTGAGGTACCTTGCCTATTGCACATAGAAAGAAAACAATATAATCTATTAATTATTTGTTTACTTCAAGTATGAAACATGAATTCTTCTTAGTTTGACATAAACCATTCTATAGTTACCTTCTTTTTCGAGAATGCTACATATTATTATTATAATAAACATTTCATAATCACTTCTTTTTATTTATAAATATAAAATAAAAATAGTAATACATATAAAAAAAAAAAAAAGAAATGAAATTCTTATATGTAGAATAGATAATGGATTACTGAAATGTAAAATTCAATGATAGTGGAGTAGACTCAAATCCATGGTAACCAGTTTTAGCACTCGACGTACGCCGATACCTAAATAGGTATGTTATGGCTTTGTAGCCATAACATTTATCTTTTATTATAGAAATTCCACGTAACACGGCGGAATGGTAGATGATTTCACTATCTTTGCAAGATATCATCGATTAATGATAATTAAACTGAATTTCCCTAACGAATCTTGCTTATTTTTTTTTTTGGTTCCAACCATCTATATGTACCATATTTGCTACCAAAACATTAAGAATTATGTTAAATGTGACTGATTTTCTTTTTGAAATTTAAAAGACTAATTACACAAGAGATGATATTTCCATTTTCTTATATAATGCTCTAAACATCTACATGTGTTAATAGTACTAATATCGAAGGAAGAATCCTGAAGCATAATTAATGATTAAACGAACTTACCTGTAAGTGAAGTTCTATCATAATTATGCGAAGGATTCTTCCGAAGATATTAGTATTAAGTCCCACCCTCCCTACTGCTTATTGTTAATTACAATAAGTGTTCACCCACTGAAGAAAATGAGGAAATATCATACGATTTGTACTTTAAACTAAATGAAAAGGTTGGCGCCGAATGGCGGCGATGAGAATTCGAGCCGGAAATGTCAAAATATCTGTCAATTCTAAATCAAATACCTTCTCTTTTTAGGTTTTTTAGGTTATTACTCTAAAATAACGTGCTAAGTGGTGATACATGCAAGCGATACTACATGTGTTAATAGTACTAATATCTTCGGAAGAATCCTTCGCATAATTATGATAGAACTTCACTTACAGGTAAGTTCGTTTAATCATTAATTATATATTATTAAAATAGTTTTTTTTTACTTTGTACAGTACGAGGCATATAACTTGAAATCGGGTGGGGATTGCGCGAAACGCGTATTTTTAACCGACTTCAAAAAAAGGAGGAGGTTCTCAAGTCGTCGGTATTTTTTTTTTTTATTTTTTTTTTTATGTATGTTTTACCATAACTTCGTCAGTTGTTAACCGATTTATACAATTCTTTTTTTATCTTAAAGAACATAGTTTGTGTGTGGTCCCATAAAAAAATTACAGAGATCTGGCTGGTAGTTTTTTCATAATCCTGAAAAATGTCAATTATTTAGCTTGCCATCACACGTGTTTTTACGGATTTTCGAACATAACATCTTTGTTTATGTACCGATTTAGATGATTCTTTTTTTGTTTGAAAGGGTATACTTCAAGAGTGGTCACATTTTAATTTCATCGGTATTGGACTTTGAACTTCGAAGATACACAAGGGAACTCCTCAAATTCAAATAGTATATGTAAAGTGATTTGGATTTTGGTAGGTTTATGACAATCCAAAACAAACCAAACCATTGTCTGCAATGCAAGGTTCTGGACTAGACTTGGACTACGAAGACACAATGGAACTCCTCAAAAACAAACAGCGTAAATTGGGAATTTGAGTTGTGGGCATTTTACCATTGCAAATATTTTATAAAGTTAAAAAATATTTACATGCTTACATACCTGCCACTAAAAAGTTGAAAATAAAAAACTTTTTTAACAAAAAAGAAAAACCTCCTTCAAAAAACCTAAATTAAAAACAGCTTCAAAATTAAATACCTTTAAAAAAGCGAGAAATAATATTCAAATCATTAGTTACGCATAACATTATTAATAAAACACGTCTAATGAAGTCGGGTGGGGCTTTCAGAAATATTTAAAAAAAATACTTGTCTTCCAGCCCCACCCGACTTCAATAGACGTGTTTTATTAATAATGTTATGCGTAACTAATGATTTGAATATTATTTCTCGCTTTTTTAAAGGTATTTAATTTTGAAGCTGTTTTTAATTTAGGTTTTTTGAAGGAGGTTTTGGGTATGCGTAGCGGTGAGGGGCGCGGGCGGCGGGAGAGGGGCGCGCGCTATTGGTCGCTCACAAGAGCACATGCGCGATGCGCGAACTTATCCCCACTCCGTCGAAAAAATTTCAAGATACGTGCCTAGTACTGTAGACCAAATGTCAAAGATACAATTATTTTTTATTAAGAAATAATTGTCATCGTATTTTCATTAATTTTATTTCATAGACAGAAAGTAAAAATTACTTAATTTTATTAAACATACCGAGTACCTACCTACCTCGAAAATTTGGTTGTTTTGATTTTACATACATGATGTTTTAAGCAAACAAACATTTTCGGCCTGTCTGTAACATTTAAAAGACACCGCGTCTAAACTTTCTGCAACGTCTAACGTCTAATCTAGGTAGTCAAATAACCTAGGTTGACCCGTGGACTAGTCGACGATTTCAACTAGTTGATCGACTAGTCGATGAACGAAATTAAACGGTCTAGTTTCGTCGACGATAAAAACGTCGACGACCCATGCCTAAATGAAATGCATTATTTCGTAAATATGTATATAAAAATAATCGTACGGTTCCGTACAAGCATTATTAAGCGTACGCGATGCAAAAGCAATTGGTTTTTCGTAACCATCTTCCCCGATTTGAGACAATATTGCCCCTAACCCGGTAGGCGACGCGTCTACTGTAAGAATAATCTTTGCATCCGGATTAAAGTGCGCTAAAACTTGCTCAGACGCTAATTTTTTTTTTTTCATTAAATGCTTTCTCTTCTCCACTAGACCAGACCCATTTACAACCTTTTTTTAAAAGCTCGTATAGTGGACTTAAAACACAAGATGCATTCGGAACGAAACACCTGTAATAATTTACTAGCCCTAAAAACGACTGCAATTGACTCACATTTTTAGGTACTGGTGCATTTACTATGGCTTTTACTTTTTCTGGTGATTTTTTTAACCCTTCCTTATTAATAACATAGCCCAAATAACTTATTTCGTCGCAAAAGAAAACACATTTCTCTTTCTGTAAAGTCAATCCGGCACCCTGTAATCTTTCCAGCACTTGATTAAGTCTGTTTAGATGTTCGTCTCGATTAGAACCGGTGATTAAAACATCGTCTAAAAGTACAAGGACGCCGCTAATGCCCGCGAGCAGATTTTCCATGAGAGTCAATATGGCGGGTGTATCATGGCGAATCGAAATGTCTCAAATACCAAAAAAATGTACCTAAAATGTACTGGTTTAGTTATTTATTATTATTAATTATTTAGTACCTGGAATTAAAAAATTTGTACCTAAATAAGAAAAAAGTTATAACGAAATCAAAGGTACACCCGCCATATTGACGTCAATATGGCGGGTGTTCTTTAATAAATCAATATTGAACCATTATACATAAAATATAACTACATCAAAAAATGTACCTAAATTGTACCTCAAGGCAAAAAA
Source organism: Agriphila geniculea (assembly GCA_943789525.1). Lineage (NCBI taxonomy): Eukaryota > Metazoa > Arthropoda > Insecta > Lepidoptera > Crambidae > Agriphila > Agriphila geniculea. The sequence continues at coordinate 12,854,553 of OX038891.1, forward strand.
AACACATGCTCGATTACTTAAGTAGTTTCTGAGAAATCAAACAACAGTTTTTTTTTGTGATCAACAAGATGGCGGGATCCCTTATGGTCTTAAAGTATATCACGGCTAGATTTTACCATTCATTAGTGCCATTCATATTTTGGTAACTACTATTTAGTACTATTCGTTTGGAACTATTTGGTACCATTCATTAGGTACTATTTAGTACAAATAATTTAGTACCATTCATTTGTCACTATTTAGTACAAATTATTTGTTGCCATATAGTACAATTTATTTGGTACCATATAGTACCATTCGTTTGTTACTATGAGGTACCATTCATTAGGTACTATTAAATAAAAATTATTTGGTACCATCTTGTACCATTCGTTTGTTACTATATGAATGGTACTATTTAGTATAAATTATTTGGTACCATATAGTACCATTCATTTGTTGCTATTAAGTACCATTCATTAGGTACTATTTAGTACAAATAATTTAGTACCATATAGTACCATTTATTTTTTCTATTTAGTGCCATTCATTAGGTACTATTAGGTACAAATTATTTAGTACCATAATATATTGTACCATTTATTTGTCACTATTAAGGACCATTCATTAGATACTAATGGGTACAAATTATTTGGTACCATATAGTACCATTTATTTGTTTCTATTTAGTGCCATTCATTAGGTACTATTAGGTACAATTTATTTGATACCATATTGTCCATTTATTTGTCACTATTAAGTACCATTCATTTGATACTGGTTGGTACAAATTATTTTTCTACCATATAGTACCATTATTTGTTACTATTTAGTGCTATTCTTAGATATGAGCGCCGATGGGTGAAAAGCCGGCGGCGGCGACGCCGCCGACTCCAAAAAGTCAGGTTCAGTATTGACAGGTTCGAGAGATGTAAATTTATTTTCTAAGAAATTCATCATTTCTTCCAATGCTGGGAGCTCCCTAGGCGACTTTCGGAACTCCATATAGTTAGTGTATGATTCTGAATCTAACTTTTTGCAAATTAAATGAACAAGCAATGGATCCCAAGATGTTGTATCTAGTCCGAGATTATGTATTGCGTGGATACATTCTGAGGTGGTGTCGTGTAATCTTTTTAATTCCGATGATGATTGTTTTTGAATAACCGGTTGATTTAAAAATATTTCAATCTGATTGGTAAATAAAATTTGAGGAATTTTATATCTATGCACCAAAATGTCCCACGCAGTTTCATAATTTTCGGATGAGATATGCAAGTGCTGAATTAACCGTTCAGCTTCACCCTTAACTTTACCTTTTAAGTGCTGCATTTTTTGCGCCTTAGTAATTGAATTATTTGAATGAATAGTTTCCGAAAAAATGTCATAAAACGTAGGCCCTTGAGAATATTTACCACAAAAACTAGGTATTTGTATATGCGGTGTAGATTGCCGAATATGAGTTAATGATGATAATTTTTTATTGATATTGCGCTTAATTTCCCGAAACATTTTTTCGAAACTACTAAATTGCTCCTCATAAATTAAGTCCTCCCCTGACAACAAGTGATCTATTTGCAAGTGTAAACTATCGATATTGTTCCACTTTGCCTGAATATTTCGCAACTCATCTTCTAGTTCCCATTTATCTGATAAATTTTCTAAATCAATAATCTGAAGGAGTCTATTAAAAGCCCGAAAATTGGTTTTTTGCAATGCTAATAATTCATCTGCCTTTCCACAAGGCGCGGTGGCCTTGTCCTTCTTACCAAAAGAAGTAAAAAGTTTAGTCTAAAAGCATAATAACAATAACATTGATACTTACCTTATCCCGTTTCATCGTTATATGCTTAGTTAGAACGAATCAGTTGTACTTTCATACTAGATCTTCTTTCTTAAACAATAAAACCAATCATGTCGACCCTTCGGAAACAAGGCATAAGTCAAATCAGCACCAGTAATGTTGTCCGAGATCTTGATATCTCTGATTTGCTGCCTAGACATATTAGAAATGAGTTGAGATCCTCAAATATGCATATGCTTAGTAACGCGGGAATGTTAGACCCCAGGACAGCTAATAGCAATGTTAAGATCGTGCTTCAGGAAGAGAAAGTAGAGACAGTGGCTGTTTCTGTCAGAGCCTTCAGCAACTCTTATAGTCTCAATGATCATACAGCTCTTATGTGCAATACCATAAGTGATATCTTTGACTCTGACCCTGTATCGGATACAGATGCGTTACGAATTTACCTGCAAGCAATGGTACTTGTTGCAGGTCGTGCGGCTGTTCAAGTCCCAGGCCTCCAAGACTATTTGTTGGGATGCGGGGTGAGCATCAACATTGAGGATATTGATCCCAATAATGCAGAAGAGATGAGGGCCTTAAAGTCAAAGTCAAAGTCAAAGTCAAATAAGCTTTATTCAAATAAACTTAATAATTAAGTACTTTTGAATCGTCTATATTTTCCTACCACCCGTTCAAGACTTTTTTAAGCTGACAAGAAGAACGGGCGCAAGAAACTTATCAGCTGTAACAGCCATAAGTAACGATATTTACAAACTTTAATATATCGTTACCAAATAATTACAACAAGGTGACAGGATTATTGGCAACAACATAGACTTATTGTTATATTACTTCAACAAAATACTTATAGTAGCAAGTTATGTGTTACATCATTTCCACGCATTTTGATCTTTAAGATAATCGTCTACTTTATAATAACCTTTACTCATGAGCGTTTTTTTAACATGGTTTTTAAATTCATGCAAAGGAAGATCAATCACTTGTTGCGGAACTTTATTAATAAAGGCTATGCCTTTCCCCATAAATGAACCTCTAGTTTTTGCAAGCCTAAATCTTGGAACGGCAAGTTTATCTTTATTTCTTGTATTAAACTGGTGAATATTGCTGTTCTTAGCATATGAATCATAATGTTTCCTTACATAAACTAAATTTTCATAAATGTATTGGCCTGCCAAAGTTAAAATATGTATTTCTTTGAACAATTCTCTCAAGGTATCTCTCCGCCGTAGATTGTATATGGCGCGAACAGCTCTTTTTTGAAGTATAAAAATATTTTCAATACTGGCAGCTGAGCCCCACAATAGCAGTCCATACGACATTACACTATGAAAATAACTAAAGTATACTAACCTTGCCGTTTCAATATCAGTTAAAAGCCTTATTTTCTTAACAGCGAATGCCGCTGAACTAAGTCTACTTGACAAGGCTTCAATATGTGGATCCCATTGCAGTCGAGAATCTAGTGTGATACCTAGAAATTTAGTACTCTCAATAAACTCGACTTCATCGTCATTAAAATTAATATTTAATTTTGTCTGCTCAACATTAGGTAATGAAAATTCAACACATTTAGTTTTATTGGGGTTAAGTGCTAAATTATTGCTATTAAACCAGTATGAAACTTTAGAGAGGGCACTATTTACTTCGTCCGAACAGTTATTACCTCTGTTTACTTTAAAAACTAAAGAAGTATCATCCGCAAATAGTACTGTCTCACATAAATTATTCGCGTAGTTGGGAAGGTCATTTATATAAATTAGAAACAGCAATGGGCCCAATATTGATCCCTGTGGCACACCCATATTGATGGGGGCTCCAGTAGATTCAGTTCTATTAATCACTACTTTCTGAGTTCTATTGTACAAATACGATTTCATAAGACTAACTGATTTATCAGAGACACCATAATGTTCTAGCTTCCTTAATAGTGTTTGATGATCAACGCAATCGAATGCCTTAGAAAGGTCACAAAAAATGCCAATTACATCTTGCTTTTCTTCCCAAGCGTCAAGAATATGTTTGAGAAGTGCAATTCCAGCATCAGTAGTACTTTTACCCTTGGAAAATCCAAACTGATTTTTATGAAGTATATTATTGTATGTGAAGTAATCTAATAATTGGGAATATATAATTTTTTCAAATATTTTACTAAGTGCCGGTAGTATAGATATTGGCCTAAAGTTAGCTGGGTCACTTTTATCCCCAGATTCAAAAAGAGGAATCAATTTACTATTTTTCATTAGATCAGGAAAGACCCCTTCGTCAATACATTTGTTAAAAATAAAAGCCAAATAAGGGGCTAGTATATCAATTATTGATTTAATAATGCTTGTTGACATGCCCCAAAGATCTTCAGTTTTTTTAACATTAATTGTTTTAAAAGCTTTAATAATATCTGCACTATTTATATATTTAAACGAAAAACTTTCATTGCACTTATCAACGCTAGACTCCAGAAGGGAGACAGCGATGTTGGGACAAGCACTAAGAGTACTGGTAGTTTCTACAGGTATTCTAGCAATAAAATCTTCAAAAACTTTAGCGACCTCATTGTCAGATTCAAAAGTTTGATCAAAAGTTTGATTAAAGGAGGATCAAGATACCCAAAACTGCAGACAGCTGCTGAGCTTAGAGAATGTATCAAGTCCAAGATCCACGATGCTCGCCTACTGTGGAGCAATACTCCTTTTGGCTGGTAAACAGCTAAATGAGTTATCTGCTCGTAAGTGGACCGAGAGACGTGTTGTTGGACTTGCTGCCTGTATAGGATCTACATTAGATCACGGGTCCGTTAAATCATTCAACATTGCGTCTGCTTTAAAAATATATCAAAAAGCAAGTGCCTTCTATATGGTTAGATCCGTTACGGTGAGAATCCTTTTTGGATTGAGCGGTAGGTCAACCTTATTATCCAACTTGGCATCTGCTATGTTAAATCTACTATCCTGGAGTGAAATGAACCATATAAAGATGGTACAGGAATACCTATTTGGAAGATATCCGGAACTACTCATGATGAGGCAGCTGCAAGGGAGCACCCTGGGGGTATTACACAATCCTGACCGCTCAGCGGCCCTTATGAAAATACAGACAACGTATTTGGAGAAAACGGAACATGTAGAAAACTTGTCTTTCCAGACACGATTGCGTGTAAATCACGCTCGAGTTGTTGGGAGATATCGCTTACAACATGCCGCGAGACATTGTCATTGACTCTTTGTCAAAAGAGGCTTAATCTGACTTAAACAAGTGTATTCAGCAAATCTAAGATGTGTCTAAACCCTCCCCATCCTGCAGTTGGGCATTTTCATCAGAATCGATTACAGACGTCGTTCATTTGGCGGGGGCTACAAAATCATTTGGAAAAATCTTAATTCATCAAGCTGATGAACTAATAGTACATGCTAATACCCAACCCTCTAAGGTCCCTCAAGTGATTACACCAAAGCAAGGTGACCTTCTCCAATTAGAGAATCATATTCATCAATTAACCCAAACAACAATTAGAACAGGCTATAAGATCCGTTTGAACGTATCTGTTCCATTAACTCATCAAACAATTGAGGGTCTCTCAATTGAAGGCTGAGTGAATGAAGAAAAAATTTCTGCTCTCAGGGATACACCCTGGCATCCATCTCACCACTACACATGCTGGTGTTGTGGCGTCATTAATTGTAATAATTATGTATATTGATTTTATATTAATCAGGTATAGAATGATCATATCTAATCAATAAAAAAGTCAAACAAGAGGTAACAGGGTGTATTAGTTATCTGTCTGCTCGCCCTGCCTACAAACTGCCAACCCAACCTCTTCATCGTGATCCAACAAATATTATTGTTTAGTATTATATAAAAGAGGTACATCTCTCCAAGCTTTTTACATGATGGTCAAGAACTATATTTACATATAATCGGTTGTTTAAAGCGATCGGTAACTCATGACCACAAAACGATGAGATAACAAAAATAACAAATTTGTCAATCAGCACCCTTAGGTAAAAAATACAGCTCTTTGATGAAAAACCACCAACAAACAAACACCTAATGTAGCTAGGTTATTAAGTAATAAAGGTATATTTTTTTAAAGTCTTTCCCGCGCCTAGTTTATAACAGTGGCGCAGTCGGTAGGACAGCTAGGAATAGGAAGTGATTTCAGGCTCATCGCGAAAAGATATCAGCCTATTTAGCGAACCCGAACGTTGCACTATACAACAAGGGAGCGAAAGAAAACTAACTGACTGCTTAATTAAGTACTGTCATATTTCTTTCCGTTAACCGTTAACTGATTGGGTATAACCTTCCTTAACTGTCCATAATTGCCTATTTTTAATCTCGATCCTTATATATTTTTTGTTGAACATTAAACTCTAAGGTCTAAAATGGCGACGGGAAAGACTGAAATTAATGTTGAACGCATGATTTTAACGGGTCAATTACTAAATGTTATTCCTAAATTTAGTAACAACTCTAAAAATCTTGTTTTATAAGAAACTGTAAAACTGCGCTAAAATTATCCAGTCCAGTTGAACAAATTTTGCTACCACATGCTTTAACGCAATTGGAAGGGAAAGCAACAGCCTTCGCCAATTCTCGCAATTTAAAAAAATAAGAATTACTTTTTAGAAGAGTTAAAACAGACTTGTTCATAGAAATAAGGGACGAACTCTTGTTCTCATGTCATTTCATCATCCTGGAACCTAATTGCTGATCAAGATTCCCATGCAATTTGACCATCATTATTACGATGATGGGAGAAACTGCATCCCTTCTCGCCCTCGTTGCCTCGCCAGGGAAGTGCGGTCCGCCATCCTTGAACCCACTACTATGTTCCACCACTGGACCCCTTTTGCCCTGCCACCTGGACTCTTATGAAACGGGCCCCATGAATGAGACCATGGTTACTGTGATACAATAGACCCATAAATACCAGAATAGCGGGATGGCGTATACGTGTAATGGATGTTCACTGCGTAACACATTTCTTCTTCTGGGGATCTTATACCTACACAACTCACCAGACAAGAACATCTGCTGTGGAGTTTCCAGATATGATGCAGGGCCTAGTTTGTCCTGGAGGTACATTACGGTTCACAACTCAGAAGGAGCTGGAGGATGAAATTTGTAAGTACGCCTGGCCCACAGAGACCAGGTCTCACAAGAAAGTATGTTATCTGGAGCGGGCAGAATTTATATCTTTTGAAGGTGTAATCACTGTAGATGGCCATCATATAACATCTTGCAAAGGGAAGTTTGCATAATATCCCCCTCTGAAAGATTCTTCCATACCAATTCGCAGCCACCTCACGCCACAGAGGCTGTTACCCACTATAAAGGGAAACCATCTTGTAATGACCAACTCTGTATAGTACCCAGCCTCCATGAGACCTATCCTGTTATAGCAGTGGCCACACAGGAAAAAGGACTCGTGACGTGATCCATACAAGAGTATGTCAGGGTCTCTGGTAACCATAGAGAGGGGTCCTCTCCGAGGTGCCAAGCAAGAGGACTCAGCCACCATAGCAGACACAACCTTACTTGCCAAGTTCGTCGGACTGGAATCATCGCTGGATGTGATTCAGAGAGAGGTTGCACTCATATGCAAGAGCGTGAAGAGCTACTGAGCATGACACAAACATCACCATCTGCCGCTGCATCCCTATACCTGAACAGGACTGATATCCATGCCCAGCATTTGACAGGACACCTCATGGTTTGGCCATGTATAGTAGTTGATGAATGGAAGTTAAGGAATACAGCAGACTGCACAGCATATACAGGGTCACTGGAAATATGACGTATTCCTGCTAAGGGGTTATAGATGAGGTCAAAACAAATATTTTTTGCCATATAACTTTTTCTCAAAAAATTAATAGTTTTTGAGTAAATTGAAATTAAGTACATTTTTACCAAAAGTACGTTTTCAGACACAAAAATTTAAAATAAAAGATAACTACTCATTCGATTCCGGATTTTTTACTATTTTCGGACAGAAAACAATCTGATTGTTGATAATAAATAAAAAAAAATTCATAAAATACAGGTGTTTATAAAAAATCAATCCTTAAATGCATTTATTTTTGATTTTTTTTTCAGATTTTTTAGAAATAGTATCATATATCTTTAAAAAAATCCTAGTAACTAAGCGTGCGTAATATTTTAAAAACATCACCATCTATTCAGCTTTCAGTTGAAGTATTAAACTTAATAATAACTTAAATAAAAAATGAGAAATTAAGACTTTACTAAATTGCAGTCCCATTTCATGTAGCAAAAATTTCCTACTTCAAGCGCTTCGGAGGTGGCCGTATTATCCTACTTATTCCATAAATGTGAAAGTTTGCTTATTTATATGATTGTTAATCAATCACGCAAAACGGCTGAACGGATTTGGATGAAATTTGGCACACAGGTAGTTTATAAGCCGGATTAAAACATATGAGGATACTATTATCTTGGTTAAGGGTTCCCTAGGGATTTTCTCGAATGTAAATGCGAATGCAGTCGCAGGCGGTAACTAGTTTGCCATAAATGGTCGTACTTACTAAAAATACTTTCGTCCGAGTGAGTTTGAGACAGGATTAATTTCCGCCGATGAGTCAAAATTTTATACAAACTGTGTCACAAATAACCATGCATATCAGCTAATGCCCCGCTGCTGGGGAACTGGCCTACCTTTTGGCTTGTGGATGGATAAAGCGGACGGGCCATATCCACCACGTGGACCCAATGTGGATTGGTCAGTGTTAACGACTGTAAATGCAGCCAGAACCAAGGGCTCAATGTAAGGTACATTGAGTTAACACCGACCAATCCGCATTGGGCCCACGCCACGTGGTGGGTTATGGCCCGTCCGCTTTATCCCAAAAGGAAAGGAAGGCCTGTTCCCCAACAGCGGGTCATTAAAAATGGCTGATATGCATGGTTATTTTTGATGCTGTCTGTATAAAATTTTGACTCATCGGCAGAAAATCATTCTGTTTCAAACTCACTCGGACGAAAGTATTTTTAGTAAGCACGATCATTTATGGCAAACTAGCTTCCGCCGGCGACTTTGTCCGCAATTACATTCGAGAAAATCCCTAGGGAACCTTTATCCAAGGTAATAGTATCCTCCTATGTTTAAATCCTGTTTATAAACTGTCTGTGTGCCAAATTTCATCCAAATCCGTTCAGCCGTTTTGCGTGATTGATTAACAATCATCCAAACAAGCAAGCTTTCACATTTATGGAATAAGTAGGATAATACGGCCACCTTCGAAGCGCTTGAAGTAGGTAATTTTTGCTACATAAAATGGGACTGCTATTTAGTTAAGTCTTAATTTCTCATTCTTTATGTAAGTTGTTATTAAGTTTTATACCTCAACTGAAAGCTGAATAGATGGTGATGTTTTTAAAATATTATGCACGCTTAGTTACTAGGATTTTTTTAAAGATATTTGATGCTATTTCTACAAAAATCTGAAAAAAATAAAAAAATAAATGCATTTAAGGATTGATTTTTTTATAAACACCTGTACTTTTTGTAATTTTTTTTATTCTTTATCAACAGTTAGATTGTTTTCTATCCCAAAATAATGAAAAAACCGGAATCGAATGAGTAGTTAACTTTTATTTTAAATTTTTGTGTCTGAAAACGTACTTTTGGTAAAAAAATACTTAATTTCAATTAACTCAAAAACTATTAATTTTTTGAGAAAAAGTTATATGGAAAAAAATATTTGTTTTGACTTCATCTATAACCCCTTAGCAGGAATACGTCATATTTCCAGTGACCCTGTATACCAATCGAGTACATGACGCTAATCGGTTTAAAGAAGGGATATCTTAATCCTTATGATAACAGAGTCTATTCATGGAGTCCAGCCGGTCAGTGCGGTGCCCACTTCTTTGTTAGGAATGGAAATCTCATTGGCCTTTATCAAAGAAAAGCCAATATATCATATGTTGTCGGATACCAGCTTGCGAAGCAAGATGTTGGCTCTTTATTTACTAAGATTGGGATACGAGCTTCATCTAACACAGCAATGCACGAGGCGAAATCGCACTATCAAGAGAGCTGAAAGGGATTGGAAGTGGTTACAACGACTACCAGAGAAACCCACAACTAAAAGCAAATGGGGGCTTTATTGAATGCTCCGAGTTGGGTAATCACCTTTGGGGGGTTTTGCATTGAAACCTCCGACAAAAAGGCTGGATAGGCTTATTTGTGTCTCCGTAGAGGCACGAGAGATTATTAAATGTCTAACAGATATATTAAAGTTAATAAACTTCGTAAAACAAATAATGTTGTCTTTTGAAAACAAATTAAAATCAACTCCTGACCCGCTCCGTAACAGTACACAACGCAGTTCCCAGCAGAAGATACAATAGTTGGTGTTTGCCCTAAATAAGGCATGAATTGAATGTTCTGTCTTCTGACTTAATATCAATGTGTATTAACAGAAGCATTTAATATATGAACACATTTTCCCGTTATTTCATGAAATTACTATGACTGACGATTAAAAACTTTAACAAAGAAACATTTGTTTCATAGTAAATAAAATTCCCTAAGGAATTAGGAATGAAAAAAAGAAAAAGAATAAACAAACAAACATGAGGTATTCAAGCCTCGACTTTGTCAAGTGGAGTTCGAATATGAGAAAAGAAGACACACAAGGTGTATTTCAAAAATTTGACAATCTTTTTGGATTTAAAAATTGCTTGTTTATTTACTTATAACATGTTTTCTCTGTCAGTCATATTTAGCAGACAAGTTATTTGTTACCACAACTGGTCAACTGTTAAACATACAGTCCATCCTTTTTGTTTTAATCATCATTTGTGGGACATTAATAATTAAGTACTTAATAATTAAGTTTATTTGAATAAAGCTAATTTTGACTTTGACATTCTCGATTCATACTTTGACGTTCACAGAAAGTATTATTTGCAATTATGAATTCTCACTCAGCGACACCTACTACTACAACCAATCTTATTATTGTGATAAGATCCCGCACCTCAAAAACAAGTTGTGATATGGTAGCATAACGTTATCGTCACGTTCCTAAGATACGTGAGAATATGGAAAATAACAGCTTCCCTGATACTTTCGAGGTATTTTTAAGCACGTACTTTAGAATAGTTATTAATATATAAGATGTAATATTGTTAGTAATAAATGAAGATTTTTCCACCCTAAGTCCATCGCATACCGACCGTGAATACGTCCGCGCCACGAGATCGAGTGTCCACAAGGTACTCCGAAAACAAGTTCCGCGCAAGTTTACAAGAAGACAATAAAACCACTGTGTCAAAGATTTAAGAGGGGGCTCCCAGAATTTCTCAATATTTGATCTCAAATAGTGACGTCTCTACAATCTCAATGAATGTCAAATTCAGATATATGCTTTTATGGACCTTCATTAAGTGGATGACGGCAGGATTTCAGAAATTATTGAGTTTTGCTCGATACTTTTATTTTCTGAAAACATGTCCTTTTTAGGGGAATTTTTGAAATATCTATTTTATTATACATCGTTTCTGTGCAAAATTAATGTAAATCATTAGCAAATTACATATTCCAGTGACTGACGGCACCAAAATCGTATATAATAATTATTACTTTTGTTATTACCAAAAAAAGATTATAATACCAGCGCGCTACGGGAGCTGCCTTCGTTAGTACCGCGCAGTGCGCTGTCGAGGAAGGACGTGTGCCGCTCGCGCATCGAATTTTGGCACAGTTTTACAATCCATACAGTTGTTAAACGAATGTACTTGCGCAGAGCAACGAAGGGGATCTCGCGAAGGGTAAGTAGGTAGGGGTCAAATTTTTATGATTAAGATTGTTTATCCAAATGCAAATACATTACATAATTAAAAATGATAGAAAACTGAAAAAAACCCAAAAATAAAGTGACACGTAACATCTGGCAGTGCAACACAAGTACATGTAATTAGGCACATAGGTACTTGTAAATAAATTATGTATTATATAATCATCAAATTTATCCCGCGGCGTCGGCCGTCATGTCATCAAAGGCGTTTAACAACTGTATGGATTGTAAAACTTGGTATGGGTAACAAACAGCAAAGCGCGCGTGTCCATCGTTCTGGCAGCGCCACGGTCTCCGATTTTTGCTTTTATGTATTTTGTTCATTGGTTATAACAAAAATATGTGAAACGATCTTTAATTATTCTAAACAATAGATCTTTTGGCCATAGTTATCTCGAGAATAATTGGAATAGGTTTAGTTATTATGATATGTAACTATAAAATTACCTACGTGTAGATTCTTTCCATACTTGTTTATACTTGGAACCTGAACACACTGTATAAATTGTATTACTTATATGCACATAAGTAGGTAATTGCGTAATAATTTTTGTGTTTAAACACTTGTGTTTATGGTTGTTAAATAAATTATGAAAATGTTAGTATGAAAAATGCAACTTCTTTAATATCCTCCATATAAAACGGCAACCGTAATATTTTTTTTACTTTTTCTCCATCTACTATATTTTTACAAGTAATAATCTTAACAATACTATCTTCTATGCAAAAAAAGTTGGCAACCTTAGGATAGACAGACTTTAGGAGGTATATGTAGCTAAGTAGGTAGTAAGTACTTGTCATTTTCAACACTAATCTGAACTAGGTTTATTGATGTAGGTACTAGTAAGTGCGTGAATTGGCGAATAACTCATCTAAGATCATACCTAACATCAATTAAAAAAAAAATACCAACAGATGACAACTGTCCAACTTAAAAGCAATATCTCGAAAAGTAATCATCCTAGACTAGTGGTGTCTTTGAAGAAATGAAGGGTCTTGGTGAGATCTTAATTTTAGGTGACAGCTGTCAAATTTAAGTTTGACATTTAAAATGAAGATCTCACTAAGACCACAGCGGCGTCACTCCCTGTATGTGTGAGCTTGGCGCCAGCTTGGCGGCGGCTACGTCACGTGCGTCACGACTTGTGATAGGGTTGGCTATTAGCATCATTACATATTAACGCAACGAAATAATAAAACGAAAGTTTGATGAAATAAATTTGTATTGATTTTATATTAATTTAAATGCTAATACATTACAATTATCTAAATGGATCATCCTTACATATGATAAAACAGTAAAAAAAGTGTGTCTGTACTTCACATATATTTAAAAAAGAAATATGTAGGGTGATGGAGACATAGTAATAGAGTAAGAATAAAAAAAAATGTGTCTGTTTGTTTGTTTGTTTGTCTGTTTAAACACGCTAATCTCCAGAAATACTGAACGAATTCGAATGAAACTTTTTTTGTTATATAGCTGTTAAGCCTGGGCATAGTTTCGGGTATAATTGATTTTGGAAAATGGAACACCTGATGCAGAACCATAATGGTCCAGCTAAACTACAAGGAATATAAATATGACGCTTTAACAAAAGCTGTTTAACCTGATGAGCATTTTTTGTTGTGGTATAAAAATCTAAGTTCTGCAGCACCTGATGCAGAACAATAATGGTCCAGCTAAACTATACAAAATATAAAAATGACACCTTAGCAAAAGTTGTTCACCCTGATGAGCATTTTTGACCCTATACCCATATACCTAATATATCCTACTAATATTATAAATGTGAAAGTTTGTGGGTTTGGATGTTTGTTCCTCAATCACGCAAACACTACAGAACGGATTTAGTTGAAATTTGGCACACAGATAGTAGATAGCCTGGATTAAAACATAGAATACTTTTTATCCCGATATTGCTACGGGAACGGGAACTACGCGGGTGAAACCGCGGGCGGTCGCTAGTATAATATAAAAAAAATTTTTTGGAATGTCCTCGCTCATCAAGGCTTTTCATTCGATACCCATATTCGTGTTGCATTGAAAAGTTCGCTCCATTTCTAAATTACCTACAGGTATGTAATGAGTTTTAATAGAAACTTTTACAGTCAGACGCCGGCAATTTTTGTATGAAATCCATTATTACACGTTAGTAATGGATTCTCATACAAAAATTGCCGGAGCGGATTAGGTCTGTCCAGTAACTCCGATTTAGCACGAAGAAGGTTGTAAAATAATGTTCTAATTTCCAAGCATGTTTAGGAAAAGTGCAATTATCACATCACCCCTCAATGTACAATATACTATTAATTTCCTCGCATTTCTTGATAAAAGCAATAATATGCCTTGTATTGTATTGTACGGAAAGCAAATTACATTGCCTGAATGATTAAAGCCCTCGCATGTGGCTCGACACATATCACTTTAGTTTGTCGTACTTGCCTGTAATGTTTGTACTATTGTGCGGTGCGAGCGAACTAGGCAAACCTGATAGCGCGTGCCTCCGCGGAAGAGATTCCTCGCCCCGATGGCGTCGCGGCACCCCCGCGCTCGCCCGGCGCACTCACACATAGCCGCGAGCACTTTTACAGCACCCATGCGCAGGTGTCGCTTCTTTTCGCGTCAGTGTATATTTTCTTTGCTAAGACCCATCATTTCTTTAAGGTCACCATCAATCTTAGGATGAGTAATTTCCGAGATATTGCCGTTTTAAATTAGACAACTGTCAAAAAATACATGCAAAATGCGGCCGCCATTTTGAATTCCAAAACTAACATCAAAATTGTGCTTAGCACACTTTAAGCCCCTGTCATGGTAACAAATTCAATTTCAATTCAATTCATTTATTTTTGCATAAATATGAGTACATAAAAGTGTATAGAATAATAACATTTTTCAATAAGTATTTGTTTCAATTTTTTTCTGAAAATTGGCACTGGTAATTGTTTTAGTGGTTCTGGAATCTTATTGTAAATACGAGGTGCTAAGTGCAGTACGCCCTTTTTGAAAAGTGCTGTTTTACAGGGTGGTATAGTTAATTTATTAGCATATTGTGCGCGTATGGTGTACACATACGAAAACTTGTATATAAATGTTTATTGTTTTTAACAAATAAGGCTATTTCCAAAATATATATAATAAGCAAGGCAGTGTTAATATTTTCAGTGATTTGAAAAACGGTTCACAACTATCCCTCGTACCAAGCCCGCAAATTGCCCTAATGCATCGTTTCTGTGCTCTAAATATGTGTTCGCGCTCACTACAGTTTCCCCAGAAAATTACACCGAACCTCAATACCAATCCTACTAATCCATGATAAGCGGATAGAACTGCATCTCTGTTGACTATTTTGCTTAGGTTAAACAAAGCATAGGCTGATTTGTATAATTTTTTACATATTTCGTCTGATTGATGTTTCCATGTTAATTTTTCATCTATAAGTAGTCCTAAGAATTTTGTTACGTCCGTCCGTTCTATGCTCTGGTTTTAATAATTAGTATTCAAGTTGTCAATTTTATTAGGATTTTGCGTAAAATGCATGATTTTAGTTTTAGATAGATTAATTTTTAAGTTATTTTTATTAAGCCAATCAATTATGTCTTCTAAAGTACTATTAATGTCATTTTCATAATTATTACAGTCATCAGATTTCACTATAGCGGTGCTATCGTCAGCAAAGAGTATCATAGGATTACGAACATTTGTTGGCATGTCATTTATATAGATTAAAAATAATAAGGGTCCAAGCACACTACCTTGCGGGACACCACATTTTACCAGTCTAGTATCGGACATATATTTTATTTCCATACGTTTTATTGGACAGACCCTACTTATTTCGGTTATCTAAAATCAAAATATAATTTTCAAGTAGATACCCAATTATGTATGTATCTTTATTTTTTTGAAATTCAAAAAAGCAAATCACGTAAAGCGCATTCACTTAGATAGTGTCGCCCTTTAATCGCGCCGCCTTTGCACGTGCCGCTTCTTGTCAAAGGATGCCGCCGCATAAACAAAGGATACCGCGTGCGGCGTACACCCGCAAGTCAATTTGTATTTTGGCAGTTTGCATCGAAGCGCCGCCGTAGTGAAAGCTTGTGTTTGTTGACTCTGCTACGTATCTACGTATACTGAAAATATTTTTTCATCCTTGGGAGGACAGTTAAGTGCCTCAAGATGAAACTTTAAGTGAACCCACAAAAAATACGGGTGTTTTGTAAAACATGTGTATTTTTAGGGTTCGATATGGAACGCCCAATGACGAACGAAAGCCAAGGCGTAGTTTCGTTACATATGTGTGCGTATATTGTGTATGTATGTACACAGCCAAGGCGTAGTTTTATATGCCTCACCGCTTTGTCGGAAGACTCCGTCTTTACTTTTTTATTTGATCTGAGCGTCCGAACAGTATACAGATTTTATGCTAATAAAAATCTTCCGACACTAGACACGATTCTGAAAAATTTACAAGCTAATAATACGGACTTTCCGTATACTTAAACGTACGACTCTGCGAAATGTCAATACATTTCTAAAACTTGGATTTAAGTATAAAACACTTAATAAGCTAAAACTATTGCTTGAATCAACGCTATTTTTTACCATTATCAGTAACGTTATTTGTACAACGTTACCAAAAACTTACCGGTATTCCTGTCTCTGAACACAAGTGCTTGCGGGTGTACCGACACTATCTCAGCCCTTACATTTTTAGTCGTTGCGCCAACAGCTGTCTAGACGAACGGTGGCTTTTATTTCGCCAACTTAAAAATCGGACACTACCTTCCTGAATGCAATTACACTTCTCTGAATTTAGGAGCGACTTCATATCGTATTCGATATTTAGGATGATATAATGAGCTCTTTAGAGAAATGAGAGTATTACAGATAATTAGTTCATAGCAGTGAACTAAAATCGATGGGGCCGAAAAAGTACAACCCGCTCAGCTTTAGTCGGGCCAGCCACGCACCCGGTGACTGACGATAGTGTTCTTTTCAATAAATTACAGTTTATATTGTAGAGAAAAGATAGAAAGGGAGAGTTTATTAGAAATGACGTCCTTTATAGTCAAATGGTCTAAAAGATGCAAAGAAGGCAGTAAAAGGATGCAGAAATAACGTATCTTATTTTTTCGTTTATGTACAAAATAGATCTGTAAGTATACAAATTATGGTCGCTAATAAGCAAACAGTATACACGACGCTTTATTTTTTTTTAAAAGGCGTTTAGCCTGGAACCAAGTTCATGAAAACATAGCACTTTATGAGATGTATATGTTACCGGCAATGTATGAAATGCAGGCATTGTATACAATGCCTAGGCATTGTATACAATGCCTGGCCCTTTTAGGCAATGTATGAAATATAATGAATATTGATATCTATTTCACACATTACCTAGGCAGTGTATACAATGACTAGGCATTGTATAGAATGCCTGCTGGTCCACCGGCAATGTGTATAATAAAAAGATTTTCGAGAATAGATTCGAGGGGGGATCGAGGGGGGCTTGGGGAAAGCTCGAGGGGGGGGGCTTGAGGAAAGCTCGAGGGGGGGGGGGGGGGGGCTCGGGGAAAGCTCGAGGAGGGTTCGAGGGGGGCTCGAGGGGGGCTCGGGGGGGCTCGAGGGGGGCTCGAGGGGTGCTCGAGGGGGCTCGAGGGGGGCTCGAGGGGGGCTCGAGGTGGGCTCGAGGGGGGCTCGAGGGGGCTCGAGGGGGGCTCGAGGGGGCTCGAGGGGGGCTCGAGGGGGGCTCGAGGTGGGCTCGAGGGGGCTCGAGGGGGGCTCGAGGGGGGCTCGAGGGGGCTCGAGGGGGGTTCGAGGGGGGCTCGAGGTGGGCTCGAGGGGGGCTCGAGGGGGGCTCGAGGGGGGCTCGAGGGGGGTTCGAGGGGGGCTCGAGGGGGCTCGAGGGGGCTCGAGGGGGGCTCGAGGGGGGCTCGAGGGGGGCTCGAGGGGGGCTCGAGGGGGGCTCGAGGGGGCTCTTTGGAATCGAACCTGTTTTACTCCTGTAGGTCCCGCGTATAGGTTAGAAATTTAAGGCGAGCGCGGAGCGCAGCGGAGCGTGAGCCTTAAATTTCGAGGTTATTTTTTTATAACAGACAACAGAAATTTGAGTTTGGAATCAAACCTGCTTCACTCCTGTAGGTCCCGCGTATAGGTTAGAAATTTAAGGCGAGCGCGAAGCGCAGCGGAGCGTGAGCCTTAAATTTCGAGGTTATTTTTTTATAACAGACAACAGAAATATACTTATTTTACACATTGCCGGTGGACCAGCAGGCATTGTATACAATGCCTAGGCAAAGTATAAAATGAATTATATTTCATACATTGCCTGATCGTTTTAGGCATTGTATACAATGCCTAGGCATTGTATACAATGCCGGATTATACACATTGCCGGTAACATATATAAATATACCAATAGCGAAATTTGTTCAACTTATAGTTTTTGAGATATTTAAGATTTTGCAGGGTAACGTTGTGGGATTTCCCATATCTCGAAAACGGTTTGTCGCAAAAGTTTGAAAAAAATACCAGTTATAGGCCGTAATTTGTTTAAATTTGTTCAAACATACGTATTTCGATTCATCAACAAATATTGATATAATTAATTGTTTTTCAAAACTGGAAAAACCTAAAGCAGTACATTTGAAAACAAATACTAAACAAATATACCTATGATATACCTTTTTAAGGTGTACAAATTTGGATTAACAAACTTTGAAAACAGAAATGTGGAAATCTCGTGTTGGACGCCGTGAAGTGACGTGTGATACTTAAATATTTATTAGCAAAACATAATGAATGCGAAAATTTCAAATTATAAATATTGATTATTATTTTAATAATTTTACTTAATGTACTTAATTTTACATAAGTACTCGTTCAACGCATTCATCCATAATACTATTAGATAGGTTGAACCATGATTCTTTTTAGTACTGATCTAAAAATCTGGTAGCAATTAGGTATTGCTAAAAACGAATTTAGTCGAAAATAGCTAAAGTAATAATTTCACACTAGATAATGTAACTTATACTTAAAACATTTCAGATTTTGGCTACATTAAAATTTTTCTGCTTGACTGTACTATATATATCGGTTATTAGGCTGCTAATTTGAGTTCTGTTGAGATTCTACTCAAATTAGCAGCCTAATAACCGATATATAGAACACCCGCAAGTATGGCGCGATCGCTTTTTCGTAGCCTCCGTAATTTAGTCGGTTTATAGGAGAGTTTCTGGCACTTTATTGTCTTTGAAAAACTTTTAATCCATCTGAGATATAAAGCTGAAACTTACAGGGATGTTTTTTTAACAAAATGAACAAATTTGTCACTATAGTTTATTGTTTTCCATTCAGAAGGAGCTGCGTATTCGATCGCCAAAGTGGAAAATTTGACAAGAAGCTTGAAATTTGAATGAAAATCTCATTATATCTTCATATCGCGTAAAGTTTGTTAATCCAGATTTGTACACCTTAAAAAGGTATATCATAGGTATATTTAATTGTTTTTATTTGTTTTAAAATGCACTAGTTTAGGAGTAAATAGTTTTTTTCCAGTTTTATAAAAAACAATTAATTATATCGACATTTGTCGATGAATCGAAATACTCATATTTGAACAAATTTGAACAAATTAAGGCCTATAACTGGTATTTTTTTCAAACTTCTGCGACAAACAGTTTTCGAGATATGGGAAATCCCAAAACATTACCCCAGCAAAATCTTGAAAATATCTCAAAAACTATAAGTTGAACAAATTTTGCTATTGGTATTCATTTACAACTCATCAAAAGCTACCTTTCTATGTACTTGGTTCCAAACTAAACGCCTTTTTTTTTAAATTCACAGATCTCGTGCCTTTCACGACCTTCTGGTACATTGAAAATGAATTTAATTAATTACCTAAACCAAAATTTATTCGTAAACATTTTTTATTATTATTAAATATACCTATGTATATACTATAACTAAAACATCTTAGAATTTCTACAAAAAAATACCTAATAAAAAATTCAAATCAAAATCAAATGCAGTCTCGCGCTGACTTCATCATCATTTGAATAATAATATGTGCGATAACAATGTTTATCTAGGCATCATCTTCACATTCTCTTTTAGAGACCGTTGTAAAAATTCATTTGTAATCGTAGCGTACTAAGAAAAACATGAGACATGCCCTATCGAGTAATTTTAAATCTCGAAATTGAAATAATAGCAACCCACGAATATAGAGCAACATCTTTAACATTAACATAGGTACCTATTTATTTCCTTTTTACACGTTTTGAGTGTAATTTATCTTAAAAATTCTAACCAATTAGTGCAAATGCTTTTCTGTATCTACTCCTAAGTATGGAGGCTCAAACTACAAACTCTCCTCTATTCAACATTCGCTCAAGATTCGTTTATTCGTTTGCCTATACAAAAAAGTGCCGTGTATCATGAAATCCCACGGTGCAGGCAATGGTCAGGAAATGTAGACAAAACAATAGAAACAGATGTGCCGAAATAGTTTTTTTCGATGCTCACGTGCAATTGCAAGGCAAAGCCCGGCCTTTTGCATAAGTATAGAAACGCGTTATTAACTAAAATAGGGTTAATAAATAAATGATATCTTGTTCTTCGTGTGGGTAATACTAATGGTGTTTATTTAACTTAGTTGTTTTACGTTAGATTTGACACCTAACCATTAAAAAGTCATAAATAAATAATTATTAAAAAATCACATTAACAAAACTTAATACAAACATAAACTCATTTAATCTAATTTTACTTGATTTAAGAATTTTACAGAAGTATCAATAAATTAAAAATATATTTTTGTTTTGCTTTTAAAAACACTTTCATTAGGTACCTACCCGATTTATTTATAATAAAAAAATAACATTTTATTACATTTACAACTCAAAATATAACTATAAACAAACATTTGTCTTTCAGACCATTAGCGTTGATACGACAGGTACGTACTAGTACACTACTGCGCTCAGCGCTCACTCACACGCTCCGCGCAAACTTTACTTCATAAAGGTTAAGCTACAGAATTATCCTTTTGTGTTATTTACCTCAAATATTTTTTTTAAAGTAGACCATAACTCGAGGTGTTTTTAAATCGACCCGATTTCGCGTTTTGTTTACGAGATATGATTTTTTTCTCGCCGAAACTGGGCGAAAATCGACCACATTTTTCACATTTTTGCGATTTAAAAAAAAGATTTTGAGATTTTTGAAAAAATTTAGCTTAAATATCTACGAAAATCGGGCCTATACAGATGCCTCAAAAAATATTTTCAATGTTAAAACATTTTGCCGGGGAAACGGTACCTTAGCAAAATCTGTTTTTCTCGAATAACTTCGAAAATACAACTTGAAAAAATTTTGCTATACTTGAACAAATTGCATCTAACTATGAATATCTGTAATACTCTCATTTCTCTAAGACGCAACATTTTGCTGGGGTTACGCATACAATGGGGAATAGTAAAAGGCATTTTCTTCAATTTCTTTCTTTCTTCTTTATAACCTACATAGCTTACCACAAAAATATAAATACTTATCTATAATTATTAGCTTTATAATTCTAATGAGTGTTTTTAGAACAGATCAAGCCTTGTTTGCTTGGCGAAATCTTAAAGAAACAAAACAATCATATAAAATATATATTTTTTAAATCGATTGAAAATTTTTGCACGTTAAAATCAGAAACCTGCCAGAACGATGGACACAAAGCGCTCGCGCTGATAGCCGCGCGATAGCGTGCGGGAGCGAGACAGTTGCGCGTAAAATAAGCGGGCGAAGGGCAGCGAACGCACGTAAAATTTTTACAAGCGCCCTCTTAAGTCCAAATAAATTGAAAATGAGCAGCTTGGCGAACGGCTAACTTTGAGACAATATGCTCATTTCATAAAGCTACCACGCTCTTTCATGAGCATGACATTGAAAAGGATTAGAGGTGTTTTCGCCAGTAGATTAGTTCTAGACACGGGCATGGCCAGCAGGGACGGGTGGCGCCGCCTCCATATATACTGATCTGGCATATTGTGGGATTCCATCTAAGCAAACTAATGATCTAGTGTGTCGATGGTAATTGAGGTAGATGAGAATCATCCGCTAGCATGGAAAGAGACTGATAGAGATGCAAGTTCGGATAATTCTCGTGATGAGTATACAGAGCTGGTGGATGCTTCAACTTAAACGCCTCAGAAGAAATTGCCCCAAGGAGTGGGTCCCAAATATCAAACGTCTGTTGGAATCAGGCACAATTACCCCCCAAATGTTTATCATATGCCGCAGTTGGGTATGCTGAACCTTAATCCTTCTGGGTTGATGTGTAATATCGCAGACAGACAGGACCACCAGAAGAAGATTATAGAAATCCTTCGCGATAAGATTGGAAATTTTGTTCCAAAAAATTCCCAGAGGCATAAGCGATTCATAGCAACAGCGCAGCGATACTGGGGGGATCCGGAATCTGGAATCGCATGTCTATTTGGTCCCTCCAAAACTCGGTAGCTGCGCTGGATCAACAGCTTGCAGAAATCAAAAATCAGAACTGGTTCTTAAATCTATCTGTGATGAGTTAAAAGCCAGCTATTCAGGGATGTGTACTCTACTTGGCTAGCGCTGGCCCCCAACGACTTCTCTAGGGTCATTGATAATGCTCTGTCCGGGAAGATAACCCTAGATTTACTACCAGTCGCCGACATTTTAAACACTCTACTCCTCCACCCTGCTTTAATTTAAAACACACTGCCTATGCCCAAGATATGACGTTACTCTACGAGCTGGGCAAATTTCCACTACATAAGGTAGTTTATGACCCCTATCCAATGGTCATCGGAATAATGGTGTACTGTACCCCAAAATTATCTTCGACAGGTCAGCTGCGCTTATGAAAATCCAAATTACTTATTTAAACAACAACGGTACATACCAGAAACTGGTGCTACAAGATGCCATTGCATGCAAGTCTCGAACTAAGTGTTGGGATATTTTTCCAACAACCTGCAGAGACACTTTATCACTTGTGCTATGCCAAAAGAACCCCACTTAACTTAACCCTTAATCAGTGTATTTATCAAATAATGGAGACGTCTAAGCCAATTAAAGAGTGCAACTGGGTTTTCTCGTCTAAACCTCAAGCAGAGGTCATCCAATTCGATGGGGTGTTATGGCAAGTGCCACAGAGGCTTCTGGTGAGATTCTAATTGCCCAGGCTGGAGAGCTGATTGTGCACTCTAACGTGGTACCTTCTCTCTCTCCCGTTTCGCTTATAATAGCTTAACAGATAAAGGAGAGTACCTACAAATAGAAGAGCAGATATATCAATTATCTTAAACTACCATAAGGACAGGATATCGAATTACAGTACCCGAAACCCGAGATACTCTAGATAATATACTATTACTGTGAAAGGGTGGGTTCCGGAAGAAAGAATACTAATGATGAAGAGCACCCCTTGGCATCCCCCTCATTATTACACCTGGTGGAGTGTGATAGCAATTGTAATCGTCATAATTCTTGTTTTGATAGTTCTAATCCGGTATAGGCCGGTATTCGGCCCTTACAATAAGGGCCAAAAGTTCGATTTCGGTTTCAATTTCGGCTGGAATTCCAGTTTCGGTCGGACACGAACTATTATCAGAAGTTTAAGGTCCAGAATTGATGCGAACCCAGGTGATAAATGTGTTGGAGGTTGGAGCTATGTTCAGAATAGCTATTGGTGTAGATAATGTAAGGAGGTTTTGGAATATATAAAAGATTTTAGAGATAACCCAAAAAGGTCGATTCAACTTGGTTCCGCCGCACTAATGTGCATGGCTATAGGAGCTATCTTCTCCTCCGACCCAATAGACAACATGGACGCTATAGGGCTGTTCATCTAAGCCCCAATATTAGTCTTCGGTCGGTATATAATTCGATCCACCGGCATAGAGAGGGAACTATTGTCATGCGGAGTGGAGTTGGCAATAGAGGAAATCAAACAATATGACCCTGCTGGATTAAAGACAGTGTATCAATATGCAGACACACAAAAACGTGAACAACTTTTGGCGTTCGACAGTGTCTCTAATTAACATAATAATATCACAATGATCGCTTACTGTGGGGCAATCCTCCTATTAGCAGGCAAACAGATCAGCGAATTGTCGGCTAAAAAATGTTTCGAAAGAAGGGTCATAGAACTTTCTGCTAGCATGTGAACAACGATGGAGGCAGGGAAGGTTAAAGTTACCCTTCAACATACAATCAGCCCAAAAGCAATACCAAAAAATGAGCCTTTTCTACAAAATAAGCGCCAACATGGTCAGAGTACTACTTGGTTTAACTGGACAAAATTTAATGGGGCGCTAGCTGGGGAAATGCTGAACATTCTACAATGGGTGAAAATGAACCATATTCGTATGGTTAACGAGCTTCTATGTGGCAGCTTCCCTGAACTATTACTAGTTTTTGATGCTGCCTGGGAGTATCTGGAATCACTGGACGAGTTGAGCGACCCTTTGCCAAATTACTTTATACGTTACAGCAAAATAAACTTGTAGGAGTTTGATATATTTCTGTTTAGATTCCCGGACCATGACATGGTATGATGATTTACGATATGGTTTAGTGTGATCACGATACCGACTAGACTGGAAAATGTGTTTACAGAAACCGGAGCATCGTGTCGATGTGGAATAAAAGAATTAAACTTGATGAACTGGCTTATCGACTGGACAGTCGCAGTCAGATCTAAACAGGAAACCCAATATCTGTCTGCATGGTTCACAACCCAAGAGGGAGAATAGCCGACGATACATTTACCTACCTTCAAAGGTACTAAAGAAAATCTCAGAACATCAATTGTAAAATTGATCGCAGAGGGTAGACTAAGTAAACAGTATTTTTACTTACTCGGGACAACTATCACTTCTAATTTGGATCAAGAGTGAAAGAGTTGCGGAAGTCTTAATAGGACCTAAGCAAACATTTCTGTGATGGATCACATCAACGTCACTGTCTCCAAAGAACAGATCACACAGTTCAATAGAGGAAGTGCAGATACTGATGCGAATGACTTCGACGTAGCTCTGGCATTATTATTTATACATCATGTTGCCCACCTCTTTGCTGTGCTAGTAAAAGTTAACACGTACAAATCATTTATGAATACCTACAATGCAACTACGCAGAAATTCTTCAATCCAGGCTGTTACAAGGAGATAACACATCCAACTTCCGAAACGAGTTGGATTTCATAGACACTGTTTCGGTACAATGATGTAGCCGATCGCCCATTTATCGAGCTGTTGTATACTCCACAGCAAACAAAAGTAATGCACTGGAATCGTTTTCCACTCATAATAGATGCTGCGTATGCACTATGCAGTAGCTTTGTTTATCAAGCCGAGTTTCAAAACTACCGAGGTTCCTCGCACGATACCAGTCGGAAAGTGGAGTCTGAAGTGACCAATGATATTAAAAGTAAAGATGAGTTATACGCCAACATAATTGCTATTTAAAACGGCGCAATGGTACTATAGATACACACATTGACCGCTGCATGCGCATTGGCCGTGAATTGAAAGCGCGTCAGCTGTCTCCTTCACTCACACACGCAAAGCAGACAGCGCGCTCTTTGTACAATATGGCCGGATGAAGTAATAGAAAATACATATTTTTATTAAACACAGTACTTACGTGTGAAATTAAGCATTTTCCCGATCTCTGACTGTTACTGTATAATTTGTACATCGTCTAAAGACGCAAGGGGCCTTTTTTTTAGTGGAATTTCAGAATTTTATCGCGTCTGACTGACGAGAGCCGCGTGTGTTTCCGTGTCGCGAGCCTGTGCCTGACTAATTGAAAGTCGGGCAATTACCTGACTTTCGTCTTGCCATTTTGGAGTGCGCGTAACGTATCTATACTTTTAATATCATTGGAAGTGACAAGATATCTTTATGTTTTAGCCATTAAACAGGCAGACCGATTACGACAAGCATATCTGGTATATCAGAGAATACCAGAGAAAAGGCAATCAACTGAGCTTGTAGAGGATGTAAGATGGATTAGAATCTGATCAAACTCAATTTGAGTTTCGGAACCCTTCATCACAGAATAAAGGATATCAGAACTGATCACGGACAAATGATTTTTTTTACTTAAAAAAGTGTAATTCTTAAGGCTACACTCATTATATTATGGGTGGGTGAGTCATTTGGGAGGTATTGAAGGACTAAGACAGAAAGGATGGACTGTACGGACTGTCTACTATCAGTGACAGAAAAATTAACAGGTTGACTTGCTTTGATGGGGCAAAGAGATATTTATAGCATGATTATCTCAGATAAATCAAGTTATTAAGATAACTTACTCAACAATCTCTCTCCCTAAAAGATGAACAGAATTCAGGATATCATTTCCCTACGGCAGGTATTGCCATGGAGGAGAGCGGGACATACTTTGAACAATCGGGAATGGCATATGTACCCTTCGTTTATAATCAAATGATGCCTTCTCCTATGGAATGAACAGACTCTTCAACCCAATTAAGGAGTAAATACTTAAATCTGCTTGTTCATGAATATTATCTTGTTTATCTCCAAATAAAGACAAAGACTCGCTTGTTTTATGAAAAAAACATATATAAGCGATTGCCAAATTGTTGGAAGGCAGGTTTACTAAGTCTGCAGTAATCACCGGACAACCTATGCTCGTCCGCGTATCGATAAAGTGTCTCTAGATAAGAAATATTAACAAGATATCTTGTTAGAACAAAAAATAAAATTGTTAGTTTCAAAATATAATGTTTTCTTTGGCGAGCCAACGGATATAAGAGTATAAGACTTTTATTTATCTTAAATTTAACCGTTGTGACAACGCTGGATTGAGTTGCTCTCCGTTTTTCCTCGCTTAGGAATATAACGTAGTAAAATAAAGGTTTCGATAGAAAAAAGGCCTGGTACCTTTCTTTTACAACGTTGTTTATGTGAAAACTCATGAAACTACCTTGCAGCAACATGCTTGCTTGGCATTTGTCATCGAATATTTAACATGTTAAAGTCATCATGATAAAACAAATGAGAACCAAAAAATCCACAGGAAAATACAGAAATACAACTGGACCCACTTGACCAATGCACAGAGCTGTCTGGACCGGAAGCACAGCTTTTTCAAATTATTTAAATTTTCGTTAGAATTTTCTATGAACAGGTTCATTTTGAATTTGTAATTTTTTTTATCGAAAATGTCGCCGGTGTTATTCACCACGCAAGTTGCTAAACACCCCAGTTTACTGTATTTTTTTTACTTTAAAGACCAATGGTATTAAAAATAATCATTGTAGCTAGACACAATATAGAAAAAATAATCTTTAATAATATGTTGAAACAAACACCCCGGATGGAAAATGATATCATTCCATCAACAGTAGTTACAAAGGAATTTTTATCACATCGACGCTAATTTGTTGCCAACTCTTTGGAATATTTTAAATTTCTTTTTTTTTTTAATTGTGTGATGAGAACTACAGTAATAACGGTGAACTACTTTTACTTTCTTCACAGGAACACACCATGATATTATTAACTAGGTTATAGCAACAATACGTTAGCAGTTTTCCCTAACAATACTTATCTTCTTGACGGTTGGAAAGTGACTGAGCCCGCAACTGACTTTCGTTGACCGTTCTGCCGCCTATCCCCACCCATTCCACTGCAAATGGCGGGAAACGGCGGAGCCAAGCGTCGGTGTTGCCAAGCTATTAAACTAAAATACTACTATTATTCTTTCAATTTTGATTCGAAATCATAACAATAAAATTGATTAATTACTATCAAACTACAAAACGTCACATTCGTCCATCCTGACCTCGAGCATGTCCTCGTGCACGATCAACTCAATACTATAATAATAACGTCACATTCGGCCGGTTGTATGTTAACTTATATCGCATTCTATTAAATAAATTTAATTGGTTTAACTTTTTGTTATAATTTAATTGCGGATTAATTAATACTAAAAAGAGAGAATCTACTGAATCTACCACCATTTCACAAAATGGGAGGCCACTCCAAGAAAGAAATGGTGAACGAAAACTTGGAGAGGGTTGTCGACCTCCGTCTTTTATATTTGATAATTTATTTACAAGAGGAACTAACTGTTGTATCTTATCGCACCTAGTCGAAGTCACGCCGCCGGAGTACCACGAAAGGGTAAACAAATTTAATCACAAATTGTAAACTTTTGACAGATGATTGACTGAAGACCCGACGCACGTGCTGTGACTACCTAACTGAAATTATCAATGATGTCAACTTATTAAACTCACATAAGTCCTACAGTTTCTTACGGTATACAATTTCAATTTGCTAGACCTACTAGGTATGCAAAATGCAAGGTAATCGTATAATGATTAAAGTTGTGTTGGAACAATCATTATATGTATTATTTTTATTTATTTCACAATTCATAGCATGAGCTAGGTACTTATTATATTTAATTTAGCTTATCTAGAACTACCAACTTTAACAGGTTCTGAATAAGATTTAAATATAAGTACTTGATAAATCAATGCATAGGAATTCTGGTCAGTATCTATGTTCAACCAGATAATTGCAGCTGAAACCTTATTAGCCGTCATAGCCTGTCGTCATCGTGTCAAAAAAACCTAAGATCAACCAATAACGGAACCGTCGTTTCTACCATCCAGCCTCGCGTCGCACACCGCGCCACCATCACCTTAGCTAAGTATACCGCATGGGCATCTTGTCAGATGCAATATGTTTCTGAAATATATAAAATAATCGACAGTAACCATGCTTAAATCATAGGACAAACGTCTACAAAATAAAACATCAGGGTCAAAAGGAAAAATATTATAATCTACTCATGAAAACTGTTTCATTATGAGATGAGAAAAACTTATGTGAAATACAAATTCACATTTATAACAATATATAGTTGCATTGTTATTAAAATATTATCATGATAATTTATTTATTTTATTCCACAATTTGTGGTTCTCTTGCATTTTATTATGTAATGTGCTCAGTTAAAGTAAATACTCGCAGGGCTACCGTTTGCCACTATGTGGACACGGCCTGTCAAGACATATTCAGGGCTACCGTTTGCCACAGTGTGAACACGGCCTGCCAAAACATATATTCAAGCCAAAGCTATCAACCAAGGACACACATGGCCCATACAATACGACACACTTGGCCACGTAACCAGTATATTTAGGATACACACGGCCCATAGACGCGGCACACTTGGCCGCTTACTGAGTACCACACTTAAGGACACACTTGGCCCATAGACGCAATATACCTAGTCGCCTTAACACTGCACTTGAGGACAAATGGTTCATATAATAGTAGCTTACACGCAGTGGCGAAGGGTCTATACAAGCTGATTCCCATCGGCTTACCTTTCAGAAATCCCACCCCACCCGTTCACTATGCAGATCACAGCATTTTTGTAGAACGGCTTACCTTCGCCATAGTTTCAGCCCTCGCCACTGCTGCTTACCTAACATTTTTAAGACTTTATTTTCTCAAACAAATATAATGTATTCAAATTAACCATAATTACATTAGCATCGGATTGCAATATTATAAACTAAGAGATAACCAAGTAAAAGAAGAAGTTGTGTCTTAAAGAAGAACGCAGACTTCATAAAGTCTACTTATGACAGATCTTCGTACATGTGTAATTGAGTACTGATTATTTGTGTACCCCAATATATTTACTTAAGGGCCTGTGCACTAATCTAAACAACAACTTAAATAATCGTTGCAGATGACGATTCGAGTATGAAATTAGTAAAATTGCATAATGTAGTCACATAAGCAAGTAATATAAGTATATGACAACCTAGCCTTGTAAACCGCTGGCGCTTCTAGCCAAATTGTACTTGGTTTATCTTTTTTTTTCGTTTGACATTTATTTTTAATTTGAATTGAATTGCAATTTATTAAGTAATTATTCATTAATGTACCTAATGTAGAATGTATGGAATAAATAAATTGTATTGTATTGTATTGCAAACCGCAGGCGCATCTAGCCAAATCTCAGGCGCATCTAGCCAAATCTCAGGCGCATCTAGCCAAATCTCAGGCGCATCTAGCCAAATCTCAGGCGCATCTAGCCAAATTTTAGGCGTATCTAGCCAAATCTCAGGCGCATCTAGCCAAATAAAAGGCGCATCTAGCCAAATAAAAGGCGCATCTAGCCAAATAAAAGGCGCATCTAGCCAAATAAAAGGCGCATCTAGCCAAATAAAAGGCGCATCTAGCCAAATAAAAGGCGCATCTAGCCTTGTAAACTGATGGCGCTTCTAGCCAAACTGGATTTGCATCTAAATACAATACAAACCAATCATTTATTTCCCAGAAAATGGAAGTATACATTGATGACATTATAATATAACAAAATCTGCATATTCTGACTTTGTTAGGTGTGGAAATCTGTCAGTAGCTAGGTGATTATAAAATTTAAATTCGATACTTAACATTAATCATCAATTATTACAACTAATTTTCATTACCCATCATTTCAGTAAATAATTTCAAATCCCAATAAAATAAATGTCAAACTTTAATGTCAAATGATAAAATGACATTAATAATAATAATTGCCTGCCAATGTTAATTTAATTTACAGTAATAAAATATTAATTGCATCTAGCCAAACCGAAGGCACATCTTCTCAAACCGTAGGCGCATCTAGCCAAACTGAAGGCACATCTAGCCATACTCAAGGCGCATATAGCCTTATAAGCCGCAGGCGCATCTAGCCTAACTGCAGACTCATCTTACCATATAAAATGAAGGCGCATCTAACCTTATACAATGACGGCGCATCTGAACTTATAAAATGAAGGCGCATTTATACTTAAATGAAGGCGCATCTAACTTTATAAAATGAAGGCGCATCTAACCTTATAAAATGAAGGCGCATCTAACACTATAAAATGAAGGCGAATCTAACCCTATCAAATGAAGCACATTAAAACTTAAAATATTCATTCATATAAATCTCAAATCTCTTTACCAATCTGGTATCAAAAGTTGCACTTTATAAGTCGAAGGCGCGTTTAGCCTTCAAGCTGAACGTGTCTAGCTTCGAAAGTAAAAGTTGGAAATTTTCATCTATATTAATATTTATTATAATAAAAAACCAACAGTTAATAAAATTAAGGCGCATTCATTCTTGTAAAATAAAGGCGCATCTAACCTTATAAAATGAAGGCACGTCTAACCTTAAAAAAAACTTTCCCCGTATAAATTCTCAAACCTCTTCATCATTCTAGTATAAAAACAAACAAAAGTTAGAGGTACCTTAATTAGGTCGAAGGCGCGTTTAGCCTTGTCCTAGCCTTACAAACTGAATATGCATCTAGCCTCGAAAGTCAATGGTATAATAAATTTTCATTAATATAAATATCTAGTATAATTACTTAGGGTTGGGTGAAATATTTAGAATAGTTTCATTTTAGTAATTTTCACTGCATCATCCCTATGTACATAGAAAACCAAAAGTTAACCCTAATTGTAAGCCAAAGATGCATTTAGCCTTGTAAACCGTAGACGCCTAAGGGCGTAGGCCTTGTAAACCAAAGGTGCGTCTATCCTTGTAAACCGAAAGCGCGTCTAGCCTAGTCTCAAAAGTATTAGTAGAAATACCTAAGAGCCGGCTCACTTCAAATAAAATTTTAAAGTAGCAAAATATTTTCTACCAACTACGATTAATTTTAAAAGCGTTATATTTCTTACAAAACTAAGAAATTATGCCAAATAAGTGTACTTCAAAGTAAACTTACTTCATTCATATAGGAACACAAAAATGAAATCAAAATTATAATCGTAAACATACCACATATCGAAACCATGTACACCAGATAATTATCTTTCGTATTATTTTATTCATAAAGATAAGTATGTACAGTTTTTAACTGTAAGATCACTTCTGTAAAATCACGTTAATTAATGAAATCGACAATTCTTTATGAACGGCCTCTTAATAGAATAAGAATTAACTTCATGAACTAAAATAGGAAAACATGGTTTGTGGGGTCATATTTTTATATAAAAAACGTAAAGTTACCACAAAACAAAAACATACGACAAGCTGAAGAGATTCTCTAGTAGCTACTAGTATTAAATTGCATATAAACCTCACAGATGATTGCAAGAAAAATAAGAATATTATCATAAGGGCTTGGGTAGGTTAATATTTTTGGCATAAATAATAGCGGAAACGTATAATAATATCAAAAACACGTACTGTGAAGTAGCTTCAATAAGTTTTATTCATGAAAGAGGATTGTGATAAATAAAATGATGATAAAACGCCGAAAACCATCGAAAATGTGCAGAAGTGAGGTTATTTTCCATACTCTTTCCACGTAAAGTAAAAGACAGACAAATGTGTTCGTAAAACCTAGCCTTAAGCTACGACTATAGCGTCATGGTACTACTAAAACCCTTTTGAAGGTCAACGTAACCTGGTACCAATTCTACAGTAAGTATCACGTTATCCGTCTTATTCTCCGTATCCGTACATCCCCAGGGTACAGTGTCAAGGTCGATACTAACGACAATTAGAATGCACTTAGAATGGTATGAAATATAAAAAAAATAAACTTAATAACCTCTGCGGAACACATTGTCCAAGATAAAAGTTCCTATTTTCATAATTCATTATGTAATGCATTTCCAGAGTTTAAATCACGAAAGTTACAGTTGGGCAGTAAAGATAAAAAAACATTCATTTCATGACCTCTCTTTATACAATCATGAAAATTACAATTCCAATATCAACGCACTATTTCCATCATGGTGACGACTGAGTGTAGTTTTGTGTGCAGTGTATGCACGGCCGAAGAGTCGCCTCGGCCACGTGCAATGATTGTGAAGTGTTTATGCACTGTCGAAGAGTTGCCTCGACCACGTGCAATGTTTGTGAATAATGGTGTGAATGCACGGCCGAAGAGTCGCCTCGGCCACGTGCAATGATTGTGAAGTGTTTATGCACTGTCGAAGAGTTGCCTCGACCACGTGCAATGTTTGTGAATAATGGTGTGTATGCACGGCCGAAGAGTCGCCTCGGCCACGTGCAATGATTGTGAAGTGTATATGCACTGTCGAAGAGTTGCCTCGACCACGTGCAATGTTTGTGAATAATGGTGTGTATGCACGGCCGAAGAGTCGCCTCGGCCACATGCAATGACTGTGAAGTGTAGGTTAACGCACATTTAGGCGGGCCGCATCGGGGCGGGCCGCATCGCAAAAATCCGCTCAAATCGCTCCCATACATTTTATATGAACTATCGCACACTATGCCGGGGCGGAGCGGGCCGCATAATCCGTCGCGCATTTTGTTGCGATGCGATGCGGCCCGCCCCGCCCCGACTCAGTGTGCTATAGCAAGCGGATTTATCGATCGGGAGTCATCCGAAAATACCCCAAAACTTTGTTGTCGTATAAAAGATTGGGAAAAAGATATAGATATCCTATATAATTTTGTAAAAATACCCTGAATTAAAATTCTTTACTTGTTTTTTTCCTTTAGAAATAAAAAAATACTTATGAATATTTTTTAATATTATTATGGCACATAACAATTAAAGTATCCTCTGCACTGACGTCATTGTATAATGGACGTCGTCAGTGATCCTCTGCATCACTATATTTTTTGTTATACATTTATTCATTTCTGCGGTGGTGTCGTGTGGGGCGGGTCGTTACGTTCCCTCAAATATGGTTGAGCGAAGCGATGGCTGGTCCATGCGTCATGCTCGTGAACGGGTGCTGCCAGTGGGAATGGGTCTGCTTCTGAGTACCTATCTTAACGCATATTGAATTGTAAGAATTGCGTTTTTATTTTTATGTCTTGTATCAAGTGTTTTTTGGTTAGAGTAGCGGAGTGATTTCTAAACTAGTTGAAAGTTATTTACTCTCACGATTACCTATCTGAATGTAGTAGATATTTAATTTTAACCTACCTACCCATTATGTGTAACCTTTTGATAATTATTGTGATGGAAAATGACCTTACTTTAAATGTGGAGCTCATTTTTCAATCTTGACAACTCTGTATGAAATATACAGGGAGAAAAAAGCAGCCCTTGACGAGTTTCTTGCCGGTTCTTCTCGTTACAAGGTCTCCCGCTTAGGGTTTGCGAACCGATGGCGTAGCTTCTATGACATTCACAAGTGCTTGTAACAGCCTAGACTGAAAAAAATATTTTGTTTTTTTTTTTTAATTAGAAGTGGCACTCGCCGTAGAAAAAATATTTAACTTGTATACAATTAAATTAAATTTGGTCTTAAAATAAAGCCACTATTTTTCTTTTTTGAAATTAAAAAACGCAGTGTTTATTTGACTTCTGATTTGGCATTGATCTGTCATTTGGTTGATAGATATCACAGCCAAAAATAAAAAAACTGGCCAAGTGCGTGTCGGGCCACGCGCAGTAGGGTTCCGTGACACACATTTGACCACTTTTGAAGTGTATATCTTTCAAACGGTTGACTTTAAGAAAAAATGGTTTGAGGAACCTCAATATCATTTTTAAAGACCTATCTATAGACACCCCGCAGGTATAGGTTTGATAAAAAACATTTTTTTTTTCAGTTTCAGTTCCATGTATGGGATTCCCCCTTAATCTTTTTAGGGTTCCGTACCCATTGGGTAAAAACAGGACCCTATTACTGAGACTTCGCTGTCCATCTGTCTGTCTTTCACCAGCTGTATCTCATGAACGTGATAGCTAGACAGTTGAATTTTTCACATATGATGTATTTCTGCTGCATGCCGCTATAACAACAAATACTAAAAACAGAATAAAATAAATATTTAAGGGGGGCTCCCATGAAAAAAAAAACGTGTTTTTTTACCGTTTTTTGCTCGATATTAATAACGACAACAGGAAGACAATTTTAATTTTCACAGATGATGTATTTCTATTGCCCATATAACAAAAAATACTAAAAACAGAATAAAATTAATATTAAAGGGGGGCTCTCATACAACAAACTTGTTTTTTATCCATTTTTTGGTACGGAACCCTTCGTGCGTGAGTCCGACTCGCACTTGGCCGGTTTTTTTTATTTTTGTCTAAAAATCGTAAAGCGGTTCACAGAATACATCTACCTACCAAGTTTCAACTGTGTAATCCTTATACTTTTAGAATCAAGTGGCTGTGACATACGGACGGACAGACAGACAGACATGACGATTCTATAAGGGCTCCGTTTTTTGCCATTGGGCTACGTAACCCTAAAAAGTACAGCAGATTATGAATCACAGATTAAAGATTTTAAAAGGTATACAACTTTAGTATTAAAGGCCAGGTCTCTTTTGTCAAACATTGTTTTTGTAAGAGTAAAGTTAACACAAGATTTAGCCTAAGAGATACAGTAGGAAAATCTTAGAGCATACAGAGGAAAATCTATACCCTAATAATTACCCTGCCGGATAATTTTTACCCTAAATCTAGGGTAAATTACCCTAAGCTGGCACCACTGTACTTAAAATCCGTCGATGCGATGCGACCCGGCCCGTCACAGTGTGCTATAGGAGCATTTTGCGATGCGCTGCGGCCCGGCCCGCCCCGTTGCGACCCGCCTAAATGTGCGTTAACCTTGTTTATGCACTATCGAAGAGTTGCCTCGACCACGTGCAATGTTTGTGAATAATGGTGTGTATGCACGGCCGAAGAGTAGCCTCGGCCACGTGCAATGAAAAATAGTCATAAATCTCTCGAGTGTATTAAAACTTGAAACTACCCTACTTAATTTCGTAATTTTAGTTCGGTTTAAAACGTTAGAAAAGTAAGAAATTCGTGAGCGTACATACTTTGGTTCTTCCACTGCTGATTTGTGATGAGAACTACAGTAATAACGGTGAACTACTTTTACTTTCTTCACAGGAACACACCATGATATTATTAACTAGGTTATAGCAACAATACGTTAGCAGTTTTCACTAACAATACTTATCTTCTTGACGGTTGGAAAGTGACTGAGCCCGCAACTGACTTTCGTTGACCGTTCTGCCGCCTATCCCCACCCATTCCACTGCAAATGGCGGGAAACGGCGGAGCCAAGCGTCGGTGTTGCCAAGCTATTAAACTAAAATACTACTATTATTCTTTCAATTTTGATTCGAAATCATAACAATAAAATTGATTAATTACTATCAAACTACAAAACGTCACAATTGTATAAATTGTCTTTTGTAAAAAAATACAATTATAATAGTTTTGTGACAACTAACTCGCAGTTAAACCACAAGAGAACCAAAAAATCCACAGAAAAATACAGAAATACAACAAGGCCACTGGACCCACTCAACCAATGCACAGATTTTTCGAATTATTTAGATTCTCTAAGCCACTTTTAATTTTAATTATTGGACAAATTGTATACAACCGACTGGCCCAAATACCAGAGTATGTAACAGACACATCAAGAAAACTTAGACAACACTTTTTGCTGGTGAATAAATTTATGTTAACCAACACCAAACAAGGTGACCCTCCGCACAAGTACACTTAAAGCTATAATGCATAACATTACATTATTTACATTACATGACATTGAACTGAGCGCAAGCTTCAAATGACGCCTGAATATTCTCGAAATTAAGACAATGGGTTCTGTTGTAGTTTGAAATTAAACACCCCGGATGGAATATGATAACCCATTACCAGTAACTACAAAGGAATTATTATCAACGTTGTTGAGAACGTTTTTATTTAAATTGTCTATTGTAGAAAAACAATTATATTAGTTTTGTGACAACGCTCAAACGCTGGATGGAAATGCCCCTTATTTTCTGTTTTCCACAGGACCCTGTCGACCAATGCACAGCTTTTTCGAATTATTTAGATTTTCAAGTCAGTTCTAATAAAAAAAAATCAATTATATTTTTTTAGTTTTGTGCCAACGCAGAATGGAGATGCATTTTCTGCTTTCCCTTTTTTCAATCGAAACCTTTCTTTTACAACGTTATTTATGTAAGAACTCAAAGTCATGGTTCGTCGTCACTCACTAACTCACTAGTCGTCGAATGTTTATGTGATGAATGATAAACCACAAGAGAACCAAAAAATCCACAGAAAAATACAGAAATACAACAAGGCGACTGGACCCACTAGACCAATACACAGATTTTACGAGTTAATTAGATTTTCAAGTCAATTCTAAAAAAAACCAATTACTTATATTTTATTTTTTCCGTGCTTCGGAAGGCACGTTAAGCCGTTGGTCCCGGCTGCATTTGCAGTCGTTAACACCCACCAATCCGCATTGGGCCCGCGTGGTGGGTTATGGCCCGTCCTCCTTATCCACCCATAAGGAAGGCCTGTGCCCCAGCAGTGGGGACATTAAAATGGCTGATGGACTACTTTAGGCCACATATTTTTCGACTTATGATGAAAAATGTAAAAAAATACCGTTCCCCCTCCCCCCCCTTATCTCCGAAGTTTGCAAAGAGAAAAATCTGAAATAATTCGATTTTTGGTTCTCTAACAAGAGAACCAAAAATCCACAGAAAAAATACAGAAATACAACAAGGACCCACTTGACCAATGCACAGTTTTTTCGAATTATTTAGATTTTCAAGTCAATTCTAAAAAAAGAAATTGTGCCAACGCTGGATGGAAACGCCTTTTATTTTCTGCTTTCGCTTTTTTTTATCGAAACCTTTCTTTTACAACGTTATTTATGTGAAAACTCATGAATTTATCTTGCAGTTACAGTTGTTATTAGATTTTTCATTTTTCTGTCATCGAATGTTTGATGATAAACCACAAGAGAACCAAAAAATCCACAGAAAATACAGAAATACGACAAGACAACTGGACCCACTCGACCAATGCACAGCTTTTACGAATTATTTAGATTTTCAAGTCAATTCTAATAAAAAACAATTATATTTTTTTAGTTTTGTGCCAACGCTGAATGGAGATACATTTTCTGTTTTCCCATTTTTAAATCGAAACCTTTCTTTTACAACGTTATTTATGTAAGAACTCAAACTCATGAATTTATCTTGCAGTCGACGAATGTTTATGTGATGAATGATAAACCACAAGAGAACCAAAAAATTCACAGAAAAATACAGAAATACAACAAGGCGACTGGAGTTAACTGGACCCAATGCACAGATTTTTGATTTTTCGAATTATTCCGATTTTCAAGTCAATTCTAAAAGCTGGATGGAGGCGCTTCTTATTTTCAGATTTTCCTTTTTTTTCTATCGAAACCTTTATTTTACAACGTTATTTATGTAAAAACTCATGAATTTATCTTGTAGTTAAGTTACTTTACTGTTGTTACTATTTTTTTTGTCAGCGAATGTTTATGTGATGATTATGTTAAACCACATAAGGCTGCCTACGCACTGGCGACCATGGTCGCCGCGACCTGGCCGCGGCGGCCAGTGAATTCTGGACTTTATATGGCAATCGCTATAGCCCCTACGCACTTAGCGGCCAGCGACCAGCGGCCACCGTTGGCCGCGGCGTCCAATTTGATGCCACGCGACCAGCGACCAATCGTGGCCGTCGAGAACATCACTTCTGTATTAAAATTCATCAGTGCTACCGCATCGGCCGCGGCGACCAGACGTGTAGCTAGCTACAGAGTCATTATTTTACAATGGCCAATTTCGACACGGAAAGGTTCATAATTGAAGTTGAAAATAGAAGAGGCTTATGGGATTTAGCATCAAATGATTACTCCAATAAAGATGTTAAGCGGCAGTTGTGGCTTGAAGTGGTCGATATATTTGGCGGTGAATCGATGGAAGATAAAGAAAAGGCAGAACTTGGTTAGTATTTTATTTTATTATGCCTAAGTAAGTAATAATGCGATGAACTACAATAAACGCAGCAGGTGCTGTAGTAGCATTCGACACGTATATGTGACATGAGTGATTTTTTTTTAAAGTTGTTCCGTTCATTCAAAATCTAAGAAATTTTAGCAAATAGGTAATTGTCAAAAGTATAACTATTTTATTTCTACTATTTTTCGCTTTGCACATGAGTTTTGACAATTATTTGCTAAAATTTCCCAGGTTTTCGTAATGATTGGAATAACTTTTTAAAAAGATTACTCATACCGCATGTGCGTTCGACGCCATTTTGTTTACGGCGCGCAATGGCGGCTCGCGGCGAGCAAGTGCCTCAACGCACAAACTGAGCAGCCGTCGTAGGTACGCACCCATATATTTACAAATTGTGCCAGGGCAAGCGACCATCGGTACTGAAGTAGTTTGCGAATATATCTCGATATTCGGTTGATGTTCTATTTGCTCTATTAGGTAAAGATGCAGGTATTTCTAATAAAGCCTCTGGTACAGTTAACGTGTCCTTGAAATCATATCCGTCTCTTTCTCGCACAAAATTATGAAGCACACATAGAGCTTTTATAATCACAACTGCAAATTCTTTCTTGACGTTTAGGGGTCGGTGAAGAATCTGCCATTTATTGGCTAATATTCCAAATGTACATTCAATATAGCGGCGGGCACGGGATAGTCGATAATTAAAATTAGTCTTTACATTATTCAAGTTTCTCCCAGCATACGGTCGCATCATATGTTCCGATAGTGAAAACGCCTCATCACCCACTAAAACGAACGGCATTGATTGGCCATTTTCTTTGATGGGGTTATTGCTCGGAATATCGAGATCATTATTTAAAAGCCTATGATAAAATACAGAGTCTTTGTAAATTGACGAATCACTGCATTTGCCGTATGCTCCAATATCTACGTAAAGAAATTTATAATTTACATCACATATTGCAAGTAACACGATTGAAAAATAATTCTTGTAATTGTAATAAAGAGATCCCGAATGTTGTGGTTTGATAACTCTAATGTGCTTGCCGTCGATGGCTCCGATGCAATTAGGAAATTGGGCGTATTTTTGAAAACCTTCAGCCGTTTGAATCCACTTATCTCTGGTCAATTGTGGCATCACAATTGGTTTTAATATCTCCCATATTGCTTCACAAACATCAAATACTATTTCCGATACTGTAGGAAGCCCTATACGGTATTCATGACTTATATGAGATAAAGAACACCCAGTAGCCAAATACCTGAAAATAAAATTCACATTAATAAACATAATATTAGTTTTGTAATATGTACCACATTTATTTATTGATTTACAGGCATTACTCTCCAAAAAAGATGGAAAAACCTTAGAGACTGTTTCACAAGAGAGCTGCGCCGTCTTAAAGATGTCAAAAGTGGTTCTGCTGCAAAACGTAAATCACAATACACCTATTTCAACCAATTACTGTTTTTGAAATCAGTGCTGGACACAAACGCAACAGAAAATAGTCTCGAAGAGGCAAGTCAAGAAAATGAAAGTGCAAGATCAGAAGATCTTGAGACTCAACAGTCTGCATCAAAGTCGCTTAGAACAAAAAGGAAGAAAAAAATACCAAACGAAGAATCCGATACAGACCCTCTAATTTCAGTTCTGCATAAGACCATAGCGACTACACAGAATGATTCAAATTGTGACAGACTGTTTCTTTTATCCCTCCTCGAAAGATTTCAAACAATCCCTGCTGCAATGAAGACCAAAGCGAAAATGGAAATCATGGAAATTATAGAAAAATACCAACCGAACTGTACACCTACAACAGCGCGCATAAACTATTCAAGTAATTTCAATACTCTTAACGACCAAGAATATGACCCGCATCGACCGAGTTATTCAGGTTATTCTACTACCAACAGGATATCAGATGATTCAAATTACAGCGATACTCATACTCATTATTCTGATATTTCTCAAAATTCAGAAATGATAGACCTATTTCCCAATTTGAATGATTAATTGTTCACAATTGCATTTTTTTAAGTTATGAAAATACAAATAATTTGATTATCTACTTCAGTTTTTTAATATTTAAAAACATGTTATAAGCAAGCCCTTTTCCTCTCCTTTTCAAAGTCGTAAAGTAGAATACTACTGAACAATAGTTCATAATTTTTTTAAAGTGGCAAAACCTTGGTCAATGAATTATACAGGTTGTTGTGAAAAACACAACAGTGGTGGTTTAGGGTGATTCAGAATCGAGTCTTGTATAATTCAAATTTACAAAAAAATCCATTTAGCAGTTTAAGTAAAAAAAAGGCCCTATCACATTATTTTTATTTTTCCTGTACACAATACTCCATTCCGAAACACCCTTTAAAATATATCACGTATTTTTTAAACATTCTGTATTTAAAAAAGAAAAAGCTTACCTTATTGTTATTACTAATTTTTCTTCTGCTGGAATGCATTTCCGATAGTTGTTACCAGTTCCAGTAATTTTTGGTTTTATTGTATCCAGTAACAGGTTAAAAGTATTCGTTGACATTCTCATGTAATTAAAGAATCTCTTCTCATACATTTTTAAATCCAAAAAATAAGTATAATATAATCCTTTAGTCTTTCTCTCGCAAAGTAATGGATGCACCCAAAACTGTCTTTTACGTGAAATCTTCCGTTTTCGTTTTCGTAGTAAATACACAAGCACAGTTAGCGTGATTATCTTCTGCACGTCCATCTTGACACACCCTTGGAAGTCGACTGCAAATTTTTCGGCCGTCCACATGTCGCGCTTGCCTACGCACCGGCGACCATGGCCGCGGCGGCCTGGCCGCGTCTATGGTCGCCACATGTCGCGCTTGCCTACGCACCGGCGACCATGGCCGCGGCGGCCTGGCCGCGTCTATGGTCGCCAGTGCGTAGGCAGCCTAAGAGAACCAAAAAATCCACAGAAAAATACAGAAATACAAAAAGGCGACTGGACCTACTCGACCATTGCACAGATTTTTTGAATTATTTAGATTTTCAAGTCAATTCTAAAAAAGTTGTGCCAGCGCTGGATGGAAATGCCTTTTATTTTCTGCTTTCGCTTTTTCTATCGAAACCTTTCTTTTACAACGTTATTTATGTAAAAACTCATGAATTTATCTTGCAGTTACATTAGTTCCTATTTTTTTTTTGTTATCGGATGTTTTAAGTGATGATGATGATAAACCACAAGAGAACCAAAAAATCCACAGACAAATACAGAAATACAACTGGACCCACTCCACCAGTGCACAGATTTTTCGAATTATTTAAATTTTCAAGACAATTCCTTTTTCTGAGCCACTTTTAATTATACTTGTTGGACAAATTGAATACAACCACGAATATGAGTTAAAGATGATAATTTTTAGGGTTCCGTAGCCAAAATGGCAAAAAACGGAACCCTTATAGATTCGTCATGTCTGTCTGTCTGTCTGTCTGTCTGTCTGTCTGTCTGTCTGTCTGTCCGTCCGTATGTCACAGCCACTTTATTCCAAAAGTATTAAGACTACATAGTTGAAACTTAGTAGGTAGGTGTATTCTGTGAACCGCTTTACGATTTTTATACAAAAATAAAAAAAATAAAAGATTAAGGGGGGGCTCCCCATACATGAAACTGAAACTGAAAATATTTTTTTTCCATCAAACCAATACTTGTGGGGTGTCTATAGATAGGTCTTTAACAATGACATTGAGGTTTCTTAGACTATTTTTTTTTAAAGTCAACCGTTTGAAAGATATATGCCGCCAAAGTGGTAAAATGTGTGTCCCCCCCCCTTTAACTTTTAAAGTAAGAGGGTGAAAAATCAAAAAAAAATATATGCTATAGATCTTAATAAACACTTTCAACGAAAATTATTTTGAACGAGATACAGTAATTAGTTTTTGAGATATAGTACATTTTCCAAAACCGCAAATATAACTTTGTCATTCATACAAAAACTGTGAAAAACAAAGTTATTTTTTCAGACGAAAAATGATAGCGGTATTAAAATATGGTATGGTATAATGTACCTACGGAACCCAACTGCGCGTGGCCCGACACGCACTTGGCCGGTTTTTTATTAGCGAAAATGATCACTTTAACGGTAGTACTTATATACTAGCTACTGTTTACATGTTTAAGACAGCGATGCAGCGCTGCTGCCGATCTTTCTTTGATTTGGCCTTGGTTGGGTCAAAAAAAATATTCTAATTTAAAAAAATGAGAGTGATAGAATGGCCTGTGTGGTTGGGCCGCGGTCGGCGCGCTTTGTCCTGCTGCGGCGGCAGCAAAAACTTCATTAACTAACAAATGGCGTGGCGGCGTGCCGGTGGCGGTGAGCCGCGCAGAAACGCGGCCCATTTAAATATCATCGCCACTCATATTTGAGATGCTCCTGCGCCGCGCTCTCGTTAGCCTTTTGTTTGATATTTATTTTATTTGTTGTAAAAAGTTGTACCAACAAGGTTTTTGAGTCGAATAATTATTGTGAACCTGACTGTACCGAATACTCTCACGTTAGAGTTGCTATGACCATTCGTACATCGTACCAGTGGATTGCTTATGAACCGGTCTTTAAACTAACTCATTTACACACAGAAATATGACACTCATATTTTAGGAGCTAATCAGAAAACGGAGACCACATACGGACGTATTAATATTATATTTCACGTGATGCTAAAAAAGTAGATGCACTACAAATTGAAGAGAAAAGCGTGTGTTATAAATTCACTTTTGATCTCAATCCGTCTTAAATGTATTGTAAGTAAACAGCCCGGAGCGGGAAGCGAACCCGAGATGGCCAAACATTCGGCCATCAATCACGCGCGAGCAATCTCCGACCGCGGCTCCGCTGTCGGTACACTTTCAAAATGTGCGCTGTTTTATTGCAACATTTGTGATGGAGCTATTACCTTCATTACTTTCTATTCTCCTTTACTGTACGTATAATTTAAGCTATCTAACTATTGGTCAAGATTATGGGGTTTGTTATAAATTTGCAATGAAATGTTGTATACTTTTTAGTTGTAAAGAAGTCTGAGTTCAATGCAAAGAGATACCGTCATAAATAAACTACGTATGTACAGGATAAAGGCACAGAACATAGAAGTAGTTAGAAGTAGTATGAGCTCAATTTAGTATGAAAACCAGTGTAACCAAACTAACACATTAAAAATCGAAGCCAAGCCCCCCATTTAATAGTTACATGCTACGCACACATACTTTGT
This sequence comes from Agriphila geniculea, assembly GCA_943789525.1. Lineage (NCBI taxonomy): Eukaryota > Metazoa > Arthropoda > Insecta > Lepidoptera > Crambidae > Agriphila > Agriphila geniculea. The sequence continues at coordinate 12,898,247 of OX038891.1, forward strand.
GAACACGTAATTGGATAAAAATTAAAAATGTATAATATCCAAAAAGTCATAAATCACAAAGCTTATTTATTTAGATTCAATCGTATTACCATAGCACTTGGTACCAAATTAAATAATATGTATATTTATAACGCTGCTACTCAGCTGCTAGATGGCGCAAGCAAATTTTAATAATGCGATTTACCACCTTATTTGTTATGACATAAAGTACTTTAAGATAATTTAACGAGATAAGGGAGGCCAGGTTGGTTGACATTTTTCACTTAACTTTTCCTAATAGTTTCAGATCAAATATTCGTTAAACTCTTTTTCATAATTCGGTGAAACCCTGACATTTCTTAGTGTTACTAGGCAACAAATATATGAAATTCAAAATTTAGAATTCCAAATAAAATAAATGTATCGGATATCGATTAATAAGTTCAAAATGAAAATTCTAATGTCGCATATTTATTTATGGAAAAGGTACACCAACAGTATATATATTTAACATTGTTGATATCAGTTATACAATAGAGCACAATACTTATTTATATACCTATTATAGGCGTTTACAACACTTAAAATATTAATTGTGTCAACTACATGCTAAAATATTACATGCTAAAATGCTAAAATAAATTAAAAAAATAAATAATTAAAATGAAAAAAAAATTGAAAGCTATTAATTTACACTATTATTATTGATTATTAGATTCTAATAATTTAAAGATATTGGACTTAAATTTAGGCAATGAGTCGCTAAAAACATCGATATCATCAGAGATCTCTCTTTTGAGATTATTATACTGAGCACAACAGCGAAGCAAAGGGGCGTTTCGTCCAAGATTGGTCTTAAAAGTAGGTAGCGCAAAAGTTTCCTTTATTGGCTGTCGAGGAAGACGATATGGAACACTGATTACGATGTTGTTCACGAGCTCATTAGATTGCAAAGATCCATTGAGAAGTCTGTGCAGAAACGCTAGATTTTGGACAGTTCGCCGACATCACACGGGTGGCGGACGCCGCGTATAACTTATCCGTTATTGGTTTGAGAAAGCCTACAACGAGTTTGGAATTCTAAATCTTATGTGTATCTTAGGTGTATATCTAAAACAATATAATTAAAGTCTAAAATAGCTATTTCGCAGTATTTTGAGTGAATAAAGTTTCAAAGAACAATGGCGACCCGCCATGCATGACATGAATTTATTTGATTTAAAATTTTAGCGTTTATAAATGAAAAACTGCCTAAACGATCCAGAATTCATTTTTAAGGAACTTAGCATCAACATTCTTAGTAGGAAATTTCATTTTGTATTTTGAATCGGTCGTAGCATGAAAGTTGAATTAAATAACTTCTTCTGAGCTCGGATATAATCCGTTCAAGTTAAAATGGTGATGCCCATTCAGTACCTACTAAAAATAGACTCTTACACCTTACTGGGTTATACTTGGAAGTCATTTTGACTATGACTGTCATAGACCAAAAATATAGTGATTATTATATTTTATATTCTCTTTGATATGACAGTTGATTTCTCTGTGGTTGATTGATACATACTTATTTGGCATAAAAAGTAGGCTTATAATAACTGAATTAGTCATTTAGGTTTTTAAAAATTTATTATTTTTATACAGATTTTCTTGAATTCAGTTAAAGTCCTGATAAATTCTTAAAATATGATTTTACACAGACTTTTGAAAATCATTTTTCTACACGCTAAACGTTTTAATAGGTATATTTTCGCTGTTGTTCTTTTTGCGCTTCCGGTGGCGAGTATTGTCAGTTTTTGCCGCGGGTTTGAGATGACATGACTCGTTGGCCAGACTCTAATACTTTTCAACTCTTCTTAGTCACAACTTTTCTCGGTCTCCCCTATTGAGTAACATCTCCGCTAGTCTATATTTTAATGTTTATGAAACTTCAAAAATATGTCAAATAGCGCATTGGAATATGGATCATAAGTGTATACCGCATAAAGGTGGATATTTATTGTCTTGAAATTTAAAATGAAAAACTCAATTGAATTTTTACATAAAATCAAAATAAATTAAATAAAGCTTCCCTCTGATATTTTATGCACCCGTTTGCTAAATGATATATGTGGATATTGTTTTTGATCTTTTATATAATGCAACTCGGCATTTTTATATGTTTTTTGAAGATGTTTTTGCTTGGCGTTCGCTCACACGACTGACGTAGCAAAATTCAGAAGTATGCGGAGCTACGCTCACTTGAGGTTACACGGGTCCCGCCTACTTGCGACTTCTACTGGGGGGAAAAAATTTTCTTTGTTCTGTGGGATAAAGGTGATAATTATATGCCAGACAAATGATCAACTTGTATACCAAATGTCATGCATATGCCGAAAGGTCGCGCGAACTGCGCTCGAAGCTGTTGAATCCGGGCAGCTGCGCAGCCGATCGTCTCGTGAAGATCCTTGGACAAATTATTTTGTGTTTATTTGCATACGTCCAATAGCAAATTTCGAGCGGATCATATAATAACGTAACCATTTTACTATTTTTTAGGGTTCCGTACCGAAAGGGTAAAAACAGGACCCTATTACTAAGACTCCGCTGTCTGTCTGTGTTTGTCACCAGGCTGTAAATATGTCATGAACCGTGATAGCTAGACAGTTGAAATTTTCACATATTATGATGTATTTCTGTTGCCGCTATAACAACAAATACTAAAAACACAATAAAATAAATATTTAAGGGAGGCTCCCATACCACAAACGTGTTTTTTTTTTTTTTTTTTTTTTTTTTGCCGTTTTTTGGTACGGAACCCTTTGTGCGCGAGTCCGACTCGCACTTGGCTGGTTTTTTTATTGATATTGCGCTTAATTTCCCGAAACATTTTTTCGAAACTACTAAATTGCTCCTCATAAATTAAGTCCTCCCCTGATAACAAGTGATCTATTTGCAAGTGTAAACTATCGATATTGTTCCACTTTGCCTGAATATTTCGCAACTCATCTTCTAGTTCCCATTTATCTGATAAATTTTCTAAATCAATAATCTGAAGGAGTCTATTAAAAGCCCGAAAATTGGTTTTTTGCAATGCTAATAATTCATCTGCCTTTCCACAAGGCGCGGTGGCCTTGTCCTTCTTACCAAAAGAAGTAAAAAGTTTAGTCTAAAAGCATAATAACAATAACATTGATACTTACCTTATCCCGTTTCATCGTTATATGCTTAGTTAGAACGAATCAGTTGTACTTTCATACTAGATCTTCTTTCTTAAACAATAAAACCAATCATGTCGACCCTTCGGAAACAAGGCATAAGTCAAATCAGCACCAGTAATGTTGTCCGAGATCTTGATATCTCTGATTTGCTGCCTAGACATATTAGAAATGAGTTGAGATCCTCAAATATGCATACGCTTAGTAACGCGGGAATGTTAGACCCCAGGACAGCTAATAGCAATGTTAAGATCGTGCTTCAGGAAGAGAAAGTAGAGACAGTGGCTGTTTCTGTCAGAGCCTTCAGCAACTCTTATAGTCTCAATGATCATACAGCTCTTATGAGCAATACCATAAGTGATATCTTTGACTCTGACCCTGTATCGGATACAGATGCGTTACGAATTTACCTGCAAGCAATGGTACTTGTTGCAGGTCGTGCGGCTGTTCATCATATATATTCATCGTACAACAATTACCAAGGTGATACAGTTGGAACTCTTGGCACAGCTATTAAACAGACTGTTGCAAACTACTTGCAGAGTATGAACAATGCAGCTCCTGCTCTAGTTCAATCTGCTCAATACACTATAACAGACTCCAGGGTGATTGGAAATCTCCAGAATGCAATAAGTCTCTTCAGTGGGAACCAAGAATTGATAGAGGCAGACGTAGAGGAATTAGCTCGTACCTAAATAGTAATTAAAGTGATTGTGTTTATTTTTAAGAAAAAAAAAAACTATGTATGGTTCATACAATATTGATTGATATGATAGTTAAATGATAGTGATAAATTCGGGGATGATAAATCAAACTGCCCGTGTAGAATGCCGTAATTGCACTAACTTTATTTCGTCATATAAAGTGATACTCGCGTTGCGAGCCAGTACATAAAATAGCGACGTAAGCATACGCCAATGAAATGCATTATTTCGTAAATATGTATATAAAAATAATCGTACGGTTCCGTACAAGCATTATTAAGCGTACGCGATGCAAAAGCAATTGGTTTTTCGTAACCATCTTCCCCGATTTGAGACAATATTGCCCCTAACCCGGTAGGCGACGCGTCTACTGTAAGAATAATCTTTGCATCCGGATTAAAGTGCGCTAAAACTTGCTCAGACGCTAATTTTTTTTTTTTTTCATTAAATGCTTTCTCTTCTCCACTAGACCAGACCCATTTACAACCTTTTTTTAAAAGCTCGTATAGTGGACTTAAAACACAAGATTCATTCGGAACGAAACACCTGTAATAATTTACTAGCCCTAAAAACGACTGCAATTGACTTACATTTTTTAGTCCGATCAACGGGGCTTATGCGACCCGAATAATTCTCCCGTCAATGAAATTTGGCATGTGATGACGTTAGGTAATACAGATTACGGATGCAAAATAAGCCAATAAATTTTATTACGAGAAGTTAGGTATTTTTACCTAAACATAAAAATCGCTTATATCTCTCTGTGAATATTTCCTCGGGCTGAAACACTTTCTGTTTACGTACTTATGTACTTGTTAGAATAAGTATGTAAAGTAATCCAATCTTTTTTCGACTTCAGAAATACCCCAAATTTAACTTTTAACTTTTTTCAATATATCTTCTATTGATAAAATTGTCTGTTGATTATTCTTTTTTAATATGTTTTTATATCTTTAAATACATAGCTTTGTTCAGTAAGCCAATAAATTTTCTTCTTTAATCATATTTTTTTTATTTTTTGAACTTAAGTGGTTATTTACGTAATGTGTAAAAATACTCGGTCCATTTTTATACTTTTATTAGATAAATTATTTTATATTAAAACAGATTTGTCAATAATCCAAGAAATTTTCGAACGCGCATATATTTTTTATGATAATCGCCGATTTAGGATAGAGCGTAAGGGTTGACCTTCACTTGACTACTTGGAGCTGCTTAGCCACGCACTTTTGGAGTAGTGTAAGCGAGTTTGATTGGTGGCCACCGTTATTAAAAATGATGTTTCAAGAGTTTCAAGGTAGTGGTAGATATTTCTGAATTAATCATTTAATAAGTGTGTTTATAAGTAGACTAGCTGCCGCCCGCGACTTCGTCTGCGTGAAAAGGTTTTTTGCTATCCCTCGGGAACAATAGTTTTCGGGATGAAAAGTACCCTATGTCCTTCTCTGTACCCCTGCCAATGTGTATGCAAAATTTCATGATGATCGGTTCAGTAGTTAAGACGTGAAGGCGTAACAAACAAACAAATAAACAAACAAACAAACGGACTTTCGCATTTATAATATTAGTAAGGATATCGGATATCTAGATAGATAGATCACTCTCTAATTACGTCGTTGATGCATATTTTAGCCTTTTTTCCCAATCGTGCATATTTTGTTAAGTAGCGGGAGCTACGTATAGGGAGCTAGTTAAGCTAGCCTCTATTTTAATCAATAGAAATGCTGTAAACAATGATTGAACGCCATTCCTCATTCCTTAGCCGAATGGTTGCATAAAAAGTTAGACGCTATTTTGCGTAAAAAACCCGAGCCTTGAAGAAAACGAAAAACATTAATGCCTACATCAACGCCACAGGTCGTACTTCGTACCCTGCGTAAAAGGTATCTCCAGTAATGACGCCAAATTTTAAATTTGGCCAATGACATCAGTTGATGTAGAGAGGTCGTTTTCGGCGTTCAAATTGATACTGGGTGATAAACGTTTTTAGGGTTCCGTACCCAAAGGGTAAAAACGGGACCCTATTACTAAGACTCCGCTGTCCGTCTGTCTGTCTGTCTGTCACCAGGCTGTATCTCATGTATTTGTGATAGCTAGACAGTTGAAATTTTCACAGATGATGTATTTCTATTGCCGCTATAACAACAAATACTAAAAACAGAAGAAAATTAATATTTAAGGGGGGCTCCCATACAATAAACGTGATTTTTTTGCCGTTTTTTGCTATATATTAGTAACGACAGTTAAAATTTTCACAGATGACGTATTTCTACTGCCACTATAACAACAAATACTAAAAACAGAATAAAATAAATATTTAAGGGGGCTCACATACAACAAATATGATTTTTTGCCGTTTTTTGGTACGAAACCCTTCGTGCGCGAGTCTGACTCGCACTTGGCCGGTTTTTTTATTATGCATTGTGCATATTTTAGACATATTAACAGTTTTTAGTGCATATTTTAGACTTTTTAGTGCATATTTGCATGCATATTTTGGCACTTTGTTAGTGCATACTTTGTCCGAAGTCTAGCCTATTCAAAAAGAAGAGTGTATTGTGTTCACGGTTCATGTATGTTTGTATGTATGTACAACAGATTTGGATGTACGCTAACTAAGTGAACATGGCCTTTTTTGAAAAACCCCCTGATGCCAAATATAGTAGATAGGGACCATCAAACTGAACAACTTTTACTATGGGACCAACTCTGAAATTGAAAAAAAAACAGCTGTTTCATACAAAAAATAATGACGAATAAAATCTGCATACAAACAATATTAACGAAATTGTCAAAATGTATCTAAGGCAGCCATTACAAATGCTCATGGAAGCATCAGTCAAATTCCATCAGTCATGTCAGTCACGGCTGTGACTGACGATTAACCTACCGTGTAATGGGGTGACTGATGGTTGTATGAAGTTGATTTCTTCTTTCCATCAGTCAGTCAGTCAAACATAATTCATGACTGATGGAATTTGACTGACGCGTGCATGAGCGTGTAATGGCTGCCTAACAGCTGTTTAGGCTGCCTAATAGTTGGTCCCATAGTAAAAGTTGTTCAGTTTGATGGTCCCTATCTATCAAATTCAGCATTAGGGTTTATTTTTTGATATCCCATTACTCTCGTAGTCCGGAAAGTAGTGACACTCAACTCAAGGTATGGCGAGGTCAAAATTTTGTAATTAGATAAATTCACATTTCACATGGCAATATTTAGGCTTTTCAGGTAAAACTGAGCTGATTTAACTCAGTAGCCATCTGCCCCCCCTTGGCAGGTAAAGGGGTGACATTCATAGTTTCACGCCGCCACCGCACTTCAGAAAAAAAAATCGGGTTGCACTCCGGGAGTGCCGGCAGAAGTGAAAACTTGAATATTAACGTTGTGCATTTTGATATTTTGGAATGGTTAGGGAATAATTTTGCACGAATTGCCGTCTTACGAATTTACTCTGCATTTGAATTTACGAATACAGAACAGTATTGTACGAAAGTCTTATCCATAGCTTGACAGAAAATATAGAGTTTTGACATTGAATTAAAAAATTAGCGCGTTGCTATGGTGACACAAGTGTTTACGTCTTGAAATGACGCGCCGCCATTTTCACCGCGCCCCGTAGAAAGAGAGGGGGATACTTCCGCCGCCGGCTGTCTACTCTCCATCCGTCACATCCGTCTTACGAATTTTCGATCAGGGTCACGTGATTCTTACTGACGCGAGTTTAGCATTCCCCATTACAAAAAGCGTACAACGCCGCTAAAGAAGTTTTCACTTCAAAAATCATATCTCCTTCAATATACCTACCACTTCGAGTGTGGTATTCTATCATGATAAATCACGGATGAGGAATCCATTTTTGAGACATTTAATATACAGCTGATTCAAAGAAAAACCGGCCAAGCCAAATGAATAGTATCGTTTTACCTGAAAATAAAACGGTTATTTATTTATTTATTTATTAATTTGGAACACCAACATTATACGTATTTCATATACATGGGTTTCTCTTATATGGCTTTGATACTTATACATATAACAATTATAGGTGTACACATATCATACAGAATAAGATAAAAAAAAAAAAACTTCTTTTAGTTAGTTACATTTGCCTCAATGAAAAAGTTATGAAAATAGTAAAACTACGCTGATGGAGTATAATAAAGTTTCAGCATTTTAGAGAATGATTTGATTGGATGGTGAAATATGTCTATTGGTATTTTAGAACTTGTCTCATTGTAGCTTCTACAAATCCTTACGATAGGAGAACATGCACCGAGGTTGGTTCTGCATTGTGGAGTGTGAAAGGTATTTTTGAGTGGAAATCGTGGATAATTATAAGGTACAGATAGTGAGATTTCGGCAAGTAGACAGGGACAGTCGATTTGGCCATTCAAAATTTTGTGTAGGAAGAGTAAATCAGCCTTAATGCGCCGATCATGAAGACTTTCCATTCCAAAGAAGCCCAATCTCTGAGCGTATGGATTCCTATATGATATACCAGGAGTGTGAAAAGCCAGATATCTCGTAAAGGTGCGTTGTATCGACTCGATACGCTGAGAGGCCGAACAGTAAAAAGGATTCCACACTGTACTTGCGTATTCTAGGTGAGACCTCACGAGTGTGTTATAAAGAATTAATCTTGTTTCTTTACATCGAAAGTCGTTACTATTGCGTCTTAAGAACCCCAACATTTGGCATGCCTTTTTAACCACCGCATCTACATGAGGGTTAAATCTTAAGTGTTGGTCTAACAACACACCCAAATCACGGATCTCTTGAACTTCCTGCAGTGGTATACCACCTATATTATATGTGTGATTGATTGGATTCTTCTTCCTAGAGAATGTTATGTGGTAACATTTGCTGACGTTTAATGTCATGCCGTTAGCATCACACCACTTCAAGATTCTATCCAAATCTGATTGAAGAAGTCGACAAGAGTCGCCAGATACAGCGGGTAAGAAGATCTTCAAATCATCTGCAAACAATTCGTAATACGAATGGTGTATGACCGAACATAGGTCATTTATAAATATAGAAAAGAGAATTGGTGCTAGATGAGACCCCTGTGGGACTCCTGACGTAGCATAAAACTCATGAGACTTGTATCCGCATGTAGCAACCAGTTGTGACCTATTTTCGAGATATGATTTGAACCAATCATGAAGGGAACCGCTTATTCCACAGTATTTTAGTTTTTTTAATAAAAGTCTATGATCAACCTTATCAAATGCACTTTTTAGGTCTGTATAAATAGCGTGCACTTCACGACCCCTGTCCACCTCACCACACAAAAAGGATATATAAGAGACCAAGTTTGTTTGCACAGATCTACCCTCGTGAAAGCCGTGTTGTTTGGGAGAAATGAGATGACGCACATGTTGGGAAACAACCGGAGCAACTAGTGACTCGAAAATCTTCGCAAAACAGGAAAGAATTGATATTGGTCGGTAATTTTCAACGTTACTCGCATCTCCTTTTTTATAAACCGGTACGACCCTTGCCTTCTTCCACTCATTTGGAAATACTCCCTGTTGCAGTGACCGACGAAATATTAAAAGCAAGGGTAAAGCGATTCCTGCAGCACAACGTTTAATGAGTAAAGGATGGATATTATCGGGCCCTGTCGCTTTAAAAATATTTATGTGTTTTAATTTTTTTATTATGTCTTTTTCGGATATGGTAATGGTGTCGATTTCGCTACTATGTGATTGTTTGTTAGTATTTTGGTTTTGATGGTCGATGAGTGTAGAGGTTGAGAAGACCGAGTGAAAATGAGCAGCGAATAAATCGGCAATTTCTTGCCCACTACTCACTTTAAGATCGCTTTTGTACATAGAATTAGGCATTTGTGTATTGTTTTGCCTTTTTTGTTTTATGAATCTCCAAAATGATTTAAAATATACTTACCTTATTCAAAGCCTAATAATACACATTATAGTATTATACTTGACTTCCGGCCTAAATTCGTGAACAACAATGCCGCCCATTGGCTAAAATCATCCAATCAGCGATTACTTCTTGTTCGCGCCAAAACTTCCACTACCGGGCATGGCATTTTTTGGGGTACCTACCCAATTTATGTTGGTGTGACAGCTTGAGTTCACTATGGCTTCTGTTACTTAGCAATAGACTGTTGATAATGTTTTTAATTTGTCTCTTGTTTTAATGTCAATATATTTTTGGATTATAAAAGAACTACTGTTTTCTTATAGCTAATACCTAACTTACCGTTCAATTTAATATGGTAACTAAGTAAAACTGGAAGTGTGCAAAAAGGTTCAATTTAAAAAAAAAGAAAGTTCTACAAAAGTTTTTCCGAGATGGATATGGACCGTTGCACACTGGGGCGCTCTAAAGAATTAGCGATCGAAACTCGTTACTAATGATAACTGCGTAAATTAAGCACGGAAATGATGGCACGGATGAGCTAGGGACTTGAAACTTTGAACATATATCAGAACTGAAAGGCAATTCAATATTATGGTGTCACTGAGCTGATCTGATGATTGAGCCGGAAGAAGGCAACAGGAACTCTATGATGAAACCATGCAACCCCATCGTGTTTGGGCTCGTTTGAATCGTCTTGACGAGTACTCTAATGAGAAATAGTGTTCAAGGGTCTGATGATGGAGCCGGAAGAAGACCACTGGAACTCTGTAATAAAACCGTGCAAACCCATCGAGTTTGAGCTCGTTTGAATCGTCTTGACGAGGTCTTTGTTGGGAAATAATTTCCCACCACACACATTTTCTAGCATAAACTCTGAAATGTAATGTGCTCTGAATATTCCATTTGAAAAAGGATTGTGAGGCGTTCCACATTGCCGTGGAGGCTGGTTCATCACATTCTAAATTTAAAATCCAGTGCGGAAATGAATTTCAATACTTACATACTTCCCGATCAAGTACCTATTCCAAATTCAAAACGGTAGAACTCATCAGTTAGCGCTTAACTAAGTTTATTTCCTCGCATTTCTTGAGAAAGCTTTATACAAGCCTTGTCCTGGAAGCTATTTGCATTGCCTCGAATGATTAAAGCAACCTCGACAAATGCCAACTTCCCGTTCTAGGCTGTAATTTACTACTTATTAACGACAATCGTCGAAATTCAAATTACAAAACATAAGAAGATTTTATCTACTTTTGGAATAAATCAAACGCACCTACAACCAATAAAAGACCGTAAACTCTGAAAAAGGCAATCGGCCGAAACTTTTGCCTTTAGTTTTTTTTAATACAACCCCTAGTGCATCGACGACAATATATTTGAATCTCGGCCGTTTGCCTTTACTTAGGTTGTAGGCATTTAAATGTAAAAATTACAACATTCATGTCAACACGGTATGTTTCACATATGAAATGTATATGAAGCTTAGTAAGGTATGTAGCCGATCCTCAAAAAACTACCAATTTATATTGCATTATTGGAACAAAATAGAAACTTGTATTATTTTAGTAAAAAAAAACCGGCCAAGTGCGTGTCGGGCCACGCGCCGTAGGGTTCCGTAGTTACCTTATACTATACCATATTTAATATCACCTATCATTTTTCGTCTGCAAAAATAACTTTGTTTTTCACAGTGTTGGTATGAATGACAATGTTATATTTGCGGTTTTCGAAAATGTGCTATATCTCAAAAACTAATTACTATATCTCGTTCAAACCAATTTTGGTTGAAAGTGTTTATTAAGATCTACAGCATATATTTTTTTTAGATTTTTCACTCTCTTATTTCAAAAGTTAAAGGGGGGGGGACACACATTTTACCACTTTGGCGGTGAATATCTTTCAAACAGTCGACTTTGAGAAAAAGTTGTCTTAGGAACCTCAATGTCATTTTTAAAGACCTATCTATAGATACCCAACACGTGTTGGTTTGAAGAAAAAAATTTTTTTCAGTTTCAGTTCCATGTATGGGGAGCCCCCCCTTAATCTTTTATTTTTCTTATTTTTGTATTAAATTCGTTAAGCGGTTAACAGAATACATCTACCTACCAAGTTTCAACTGTGTCGTCTTAATACTTTCGGAATAAAGTGGCTGTGACATACGGACAGACAGACAGACAGACAGACAGACAGACAGACAGACAGACAGACGGACAGACAGACAGACAGACAGACATGACGAATCTATAAGGCTTCCGTTTTTTGCCATTTAGGCTACGGAACCCTAAAAACGCCACAACTTTGAAAAACCATTTTCTTTAATGTTTTTTCTGGCTGCTTCTCTGAGTTTGCTGAGATTTCTACACTTATTTTTAGAAGGAAAAAGAAAGAATTTATTAACAATAAATAGCAACATTAATCGAGAATATGATTCGGTAATGTTTTTCTCAAATTTCACAAAATCCGATTTTCGACTCACGATCATGTTTCGGGACTTCAGCCCCACCGTGCGTCGGCCAACTAGGGTCATTTTCGATCTATCGCATCAATATGCGATCGTCCCAATGCACCAGACCACATTGGAAAATAGCCATTAGCTTGGTGTTATCAAATATCATCGTCTGGGTTGCGAAGTAGGAAGCTTCTAGGAGATATGCCACCATGAACATGGTCACCCATCGCTAAAAATATTTTGATCGCATATTTATATAAATGGTGAACAAGGTTGTGGGCGGCATCATTACCTGAACTATTTTTGTGTTTTCATATCGATCGAATAAGGAACAAGGATCACATGATTCAAAGAAAAAACCGGCCAAGTGCGAGTCGAACTCGCGCACGAAGAGTTCCGTACCAAAAAACGGCAAAAAAAAAAAACAAGTTTGTGGTATGGGAGCCCCCCTCAAATATTATTTTTATTCTGTTTTTAATATTTGTTGTTATAGGGGCAACAGAAATACATCATCTATGAAAATTCCAACTGTCTACCTGTTGTCGTTATTAATATCGAGCAAAAAATGGCAAAAATATCACGTTTGTTGTATGGGAGCCCCCCTTAAATATTAATTTTATTCTGTTTTTAGTATTTGTTGTTATAACGGCAACAGAAATACAACATCTGTTAAAATTTCAACTGTCTAGCTATCACGGTTCACGAGATACAGCTTGGTGACAGACAGACAGACAGACAGATGGACAGCGGAGTCTTAGTAATAGGGTCCCGTTTTTACCCTTTGGGTACGGAACCCTAAAAAGTAAAATATTGACAATAGTATCAAAATCAGTTTGCTATTTTTTTTATTCAACAGTCGGTGTCTTTGAAAATTAAATTTTTTTTAAAAGAAAAAAATTTATATCTTAAAGAAGGTACATTTATTCAACTTAAAAAATATATTAACTTATATAGTTAATATTAGTATTAATTGGTTTAATGCTGACTGTCGCAGCGCCGTAGCGCAGAAAGAGTCAGCTCTTTTAGCCTAGGCTGATGCTAGAGCGCGCAAATCAGCGGACTCACAAACCCTGAAGAAAGCGTATAACCGAGCCACCAAGTCTAGTAAACGGATGTTGCGCAGGGCACGTTTTGACCACATTGGCCGCATTGGAGCCAAATTGCTTCCCATCCATCTGGAAGTAGAAAGTTTTGGTCCCTAGCGAAAGCAGCCGAATCAAATTTCTGTCGCCCTTCACTCCTACCACTGCTGAAATCTGACGGATCGCTGGCTCATACGGCGACTGAGAAGGCACACTTGTTTGCCTCTCTTTTTGCAGAGAATTCGCATCTAGATGTCGGTGACAAAGTTCCACCTTCGATACCTCGTGTTGACTCCTCTATGGGAGACTTTCAGATCCGAAACAAAGAGGTTCTTAAAACTCTCCGTACTCTAGACGTGAACAAAGCTAGTGGTCCCGATGGAATCCCAGCAATTGTTCTGCGCAACTGTACACCTGAACTGTCTCCTGTTGTTTAGAAAAGATCGGTCACGCCACCCTTTGTACATTTCATAATTTATTACGAGCGTGTCATCATGAACCTGCCTTTAGAAGAAGCCCGTAAAAAGCATGTGCGCTAGGTATTGTGTTTGGGGCTAGCTTTACGAGATGGCGTTACGGGTACTTTAATATGGAATTGCCGAGCGAGAATCGACAGCGGCGCGCGCGCGTGTGTGCGCCAAGTTATTTTTAGATCTATTCGTTTTGTGTATTCGGTGTGCAAGCGTAGCAAGTAAATGAAATATTGTTTGTTATTAACGTGCAACGTTGCATTCCATTCGTTATTACGCATTGATTTTTACGTCCGTGGTGAGAAAGCACCTATTGTCTTGTATTTATTCGGTTCGCGTCGCCATTTTGTTTGGGCGTTGTCTTGTTTTGTTTTAAGTAAAACCCGTGAAGTTTTGATGTGATTTCTTGTGAAATAGCAAGTATAAAACCGGGTGTTTGTTATCATTTCATTGTAAGATTAAGTAGTTTGTGTCGTGACTCGATGTATGTTGTGCTTTATCATCTCGAGTGAATTTTGTACGGATAAAAAGACTTTTTCGTGGCACACATTCGGTGTCTCTCAATAATCTGAAGAAAGAAGAAATTATTACGAAATCTCCACAACGTATTCCTGGTGCCGTCTTTGTCTGGGGTTCACTTGGCCAAGTTAGGAAGGAAGTGTTGACGTCACAGGACGGCGCCAGGCACCGCACTACAGGCGAGAAGATTCGTCGCATCGCGTGACATCGTGAAGAATTTGGACTTTAACCGTGAGTCAGTTGACTATTAATTATGAGTCAATATAATAATATTGATAATAAGTTCTGGTTGAGTTGTAAGCCGGTCGAAACACCAGGGCAGAGCCGGCATTTTGGCCCGTTCCATTCCGTTACGCTGCTTTTGTGTTACTTTTGCTTTATGTTATTTTCCTGGATCGATCCGCTTGCAACAAGCAGCCTGGTAGCAGAGTGCAATTAGTTAATTTGTCATTAGTGCAAACATTTGTCATTAGTGGAAACATTTGTCATTAGTTTAAACACCTGTGTTAACTCGCCTGTACCGCCTCTCACTTGAGACTAGAATAGTACCTCAATCGTGGAAGCTTGCAAATGTGCAGCCTGTGCCCAAAAAGGGTAGCCGTGCCGATCCTTCCAACTATAGGCCGATTTCAGTCACGTCCATACTCTGTAAGACTATGGAACGTGTACTCAACACCCGTCTTTTGGCATCCTTAGTGATAGCCAGTTTGGTTTTCGCCGTGGTCGGTCGACTGGAGACCTTCTCGTGTATGCCACCCATCTTTGGTATGAAGCTATTGAGGAACACGGCGAAGCCCTTGCCGTATCGCTCGACATCTCCAAAGCCTTTGATAGGGTCTGGCACAACAGCCTGCTAGGTAAGCTTCCCTCATACGGTATCTCTGTTAGCCTTTGCACTTGGATTGCTGACTTCCTCCGGAATCGTCAAATCCGAGTTGTGGTGGACGGTCAGTCATTCGACCTAAAAGAAATTGATGCAGGTGTCCCGCAAGGATCTGTTCTGTCTGCTACACTGTTTCTTCTGCATATTAACGATCTGCTGGACAATAAAACTATTGGGTATGCAGATGACACCATCATAACCGGTAGATATCTTTCAACTGCAAGGGCTACCAGTGATGACATCCAGACTTGTCGAGAGTCCCTTGTTGAGACCACCATCTTGCTTGGTAAACAGGATGTGGTCTAAGGTGTAGCATGCATGCCCAAGAAATGCCTATTCACTCTTGCCTTGAAAAGACCAAGGTTGTAATTATCGGGGAACACATGGGCAGGCAGCGCATTCTATTCTTTAGCAGTTGGCATAAGAAATGTATTGGCAAAGCGCATAGTTCGGACCCTTGGAGTATCTACTATGTAAGGGTGATATCCTAACCTGCGTCTAGTACCCCAATGGTAGAAAGAAGCTGGAGGAACAAGTTCGTGCCGTTCCCTCGCACACTCTCTAAATTGTATTCTATAAAAAACCGATAAACAAGCAACTTTGCGAAGTTAACTAAGGCTCTGAAGATCTGCCGTGGCCAATGTTGAGTAGACGATGAGCCTCCTGGCACGGTTTTCAATCGATACTAGAATTTCAAGCTGATACTTAGCAGAACCATCCCACAGGTGACAGCAGTACTCCATGACCAGACGAATCTGCGCTTCTGTTATAACAAAAGCAGCTGGTTCGGTTAGAAGTACCGCTTAGCCCGTGAGAGGATGCCCAGTTTCTTAGCAGCACACTGTGCAATGGAGTCGATGTACTCGCCGAAATTCGGGTTTGGTGACAGATTTAGGCCAAGAAGTTGCAGAAGTTCGGCTATCGGTAAGGATACACCCTGGAAAGTCGAAGTCGGTTGGAAGGAACTTCCTTTTGCGGTGAATAAATAAGCCTGCGTTTTTGTAGCTTTGAAACTGACAAGATTGGCGTTGCCCGAATCTGAGACAGCCTGAAGTGCCAGATTAATTTGCTCAACAAGGGACTCTTGACAAGACTGGATTTCTTCACAGGTACCCTTTGCAGTTGAAAGATATACCCGCTATGTTGGTGTCATCTGCATACCCAATTTTATTGTCCAGCAGATCGTTAAAATGCAGAAGAAACAGTGTTGCAGACGAGACAGATCCTTGCGGGACACCTGCATCAATTTATTTTAGGATTGATGACTAACCGTCTGCCAAAGATGGGTGGTATACACGAGAAGGTCTCCAGTCGACCGACTGTGGCGAAAACTAAATTGACGATCACTAAGGAGATCATTGGTCTCGAGGTATGCCAAAAGACGAGTGTTAAGCACGCTTTCCATAGTCTTACAGAGTATGGACGTGAATGAAATTGGCCTACAATTGGATTGTAAGGATCGGCATGGCTAACCTTTTTGGGCACAGGCTGCAAGCTTCCACGATTTGAGTACTATTCCAGTCTCAAGTGAAAGCCGGTACAGGCAGGTTAGCACAGGAGACAGTTCAGGTGCACAGTTGCGCAGAACAATTGCTGGGATTCCATCGGGACCATACTTACATACTTAGATCTTTTTGTGGGAGTCATAACGACTATTGGAAAAATAGACAGAGTTGATCTCAGGTGAACTGCTCGAGTATCTGATAGAAAGGTAAAGTAGTTCGGTACGAAATATGCAGTCGCGGCAACAAAAAGATCAATGATTGGTTTTCCCCATTTCACGAATATCGCATACGTTGCCTCTGATGGTGCCATTGTGGTGCCGGTTTGAAGCGGGATAGTCGATATGCGTCCGAGTTGAATATATTTGGTATGTGATAAATGGACAGATGGATGTTGTTTTTGTCCAGAATTTTGAGCATCCATTTTTGGCATTTCCGCACAACATGTCCAGTTAATCTCTCTCTCTCTCTCCGCAATAATTACATTTCAAAACTGTATTCTTATTCTTACTCTTTCTCTAGGTGGTTAATACATTTTCAGTATTATCTGTTTCTACTTTGGCAGTCAAAGCTTTGTCATAAGCACTTAGTTCGTAACGATGTCAGATTCTCTACTGTCAGATCCTTTTTTATGATTAAAAGCCAACTCGACTTGAGATCAAAATAATCTTTATTGGTACGATACGATTACTTTAATATGGTTGCTAAATAGCCATTTATGCTCATCATAATTCATATGGTGAAGTGAAGCTGATAGTGAAGTACCAGGAGAACTCCTCAACAATAAACGCCCTTGCGTCGGGAAAAGCAGTACTATGTAAAAGGTGATGAGCTGATGACATAAGACTATTGTTACTTAGATAATATAGTCACCAAATATACTTACCACAAAAAAGTTTTTAATAAAAACAAAACCTCCTTCAAAAATCTTGAAAATAATCTAACAAAAAACAGCTTCAAACATAAATTAATGGCTCTAAAAAGCAAGAAATAAAATATTGAAATCTGCATAATAACTAACTCGAAAGTTTGTATGCATATCTTATATTAAACAACGTCTTATGAAGTCGGGTGGGGTTTAAACCTATGATTAAAGTTTAGATATATTAGTTTAGATAAAAAATATCCTTCGTCCCCCCCCCCACCCGACTTCAAAAGGCGTTGTTTAATATAAGATATGCATACAAACTTTTGAGTTAGTTATTATGCAGATTTCAATATTTTATTTCTTGCTTTTTAGAGCCATTAATTTATTTTTGAAGCTGTCTTTTGTTAGATTATTTTCAAGGTTTTTGAAGGAGGTTTTGTTTTTTTTTTAATTAAATTGTTCTAAATCGTTCTCATACTGCCGTGTATGTGCCGGCCTAGAATAGCACTACCCCCTATCATCCCGTGGGTGTCGTAAAAGGCGACTAAGAGAGCATAGCCTTTTAATTTTTTTTTGTACTGGAGAAAATGCATTTACGCATCCCCGAACAGCTAGGAAGGAAGAAGATGTGCATGTAGCTTTTTCCTTCCACCCGGCCTTCTGCGCCGGAGTGGGTCCGCCCGCACATCCATTTCTCGGACCCTTTCCACGGCCTCTTTCTGTGACATCACGTCCTCACAGACGGAAACCACTGCCTGCCACGACCTGTCGCTCCTTAGCATAGCGACTGTGACGCTGGGAAGCGAGAGGTCCCTTCCCGATGACCGCTTCCAAGTTAGGTATTAGCTATAAGAAAACAGTAGTTCTTTTATAATCCAAAAATATATTGACATTAAAACAAGAGACAAATTAAAAACATTATCAACAGTCTATTGCTAAGTAACAGAAGCCATAGTGAACTCAAGCTGTCACACCAACATAAATTGGGTAGGTACCCCAAAAAAATGCCATGCCCGGTAGTGGAAGTTTTGGCGCGAACAAGAAGTGATCGCTGATTGGATGATTAAGCTAATGGACGGCATTGTTGTTCACGAATTTAGGCCGGAAGTCAAGTATAATACTATAATGTGTATTATTAGACTTTGAATAAGGTAAGTATATTTAAAAACCGTATGTGCCGTGTATGTGCCGGCCTAGAATAGCACTACCCCCTATCATCCCGTGGGTGTCGTAAAAGGCGACTAAGGGAGCATAGCCTTCAAGAGACGGGCAGCAGCGTCTCCAAAAAACCTTGGCCTACTGTGATCGCCAACCCGCCTGCCAAGCGTGGCGATTATGGCAAACCCCCCCTCATGCACAATGGATTGAAAACTCGGCCCCCAGTCCCCGGCAGCCCCGCTATTCCTAGCTACGGTAACGGCGGGGCAGGGGGTGCTAAGAATCCCCGGGTACGGCTTGGCTACCAACAACGACGACAACTGCACCTGGCAACTTATAACACGCGCACACTGAGGACCGACGCGAAGCTAACCGAGTTGGAAGAAGCTGTCAGCAAGTTACACTGGGACATTATCGGGTTATCTGAAGTCCGAAGAGAGGCAGAGGAGTCGATAATCCTTAACTCCGGTACTGTACTACCGGGAGGACGACCAACAGTCCCTAGGTGGTGTCGGGTTCATCGTCCACAAGTCCCTTGTCAACAACGTGATTACCATCGGAAGTGTGTCGACCAGGGTGGCGTACCTTATACTCAGAATATCCAAACAGTATTCGTTGAATGTCATACAGGTTTACGCACCGACCTCGACGCACCAAGATGACGAAGTGGAAGCTATGTATGAGGAGATCTCTAAAGCCATGCATAGCTACAAAACCCACTACACTATTGTGATGGGGGACTTCAATGCAAAGTTGGGGAAACGATGCGGTGATGAGCTAAGAGTGGGGCAATTTGGAGTTGGGCAACGGAATGACAGAGGCCAGATGCTGGCCGACTTTATGGAGAAGGAGAACCTCTTTATGATGAACTCCTTCTTCAGGAAGCCGGAAAGCCGAAAGTGGCCCTGGATGAGCCCAGACGGTAAAGTCAGAAATGAGATAGATTTTATCATGTTGACGAAAAAGCAAATATTCAATGATGTCACTGTGATCAACGCTGTCAAGACGGGGAGCGATCACCGATTGGTACGTGGCACATTGAATATCAACCCAAAGCTGGAAAGAAGTCGACTGATAAAATCTACGCTCCGACCATTACCGGCCCAAACTCAAAACCCCGAAAGCTTTCAACTCGAACTCCAAGACCGCTTCGAAGCCCTTGAGTACAGCATAGATGTGGACGATCTAAACAACATGGTGGTGGATACTGTTCGTACGGTAGGGTCCAAGTACTTTAAGACCCGCCGTCCCAAGCAAAAGAAACTCTCCGACCACACACTCCTACTCATGGATCAGAGACGAGAAATGAGGTTCCATAGTTCAGCGGATGCTCATCGTTATAGGCAGCTTAATAGACAGATATCTAAGTCTTTGACGAGCGACCTTCGCCAATTTTATACGAATCGTATTAAAGAGGCCATCGAGCGCAATAAAGGCTCCAAAGTGTTCGCGAGAGATCTGTCTATTGGGCAAAGCCAGATGACGAAGCTGAAAACTGACAAAGGACGCATCATCTCATCGAAACCTGAAATCCTGAGGGAGATCGAGAGTTTCTATGGGCAGTTATATTCCACGCAGACACCTGTTGAAAGCATGGCTAAAGACCCCAGAGCCAAGCTTACCCGACACTATACCCAAGATATCCCGGACGTCAGCATGTACGAGATTAGTATGGCTCTCAAACAGCTGAAAAACAACAAGGCGGCGGGTGACGACGAAATCACTACAGAACTTCTGAGAGCGGGCGGTAAGCCGATACTTAAAGTCCTCCAGAAGCTTTTCAATTCCGTCATCGTCGAGGGCAGAACGCCGAAGGCATGGAACATAAGTGAGGTGATTTTGTTCTTTAAAAAGGGTGATAAGTCCCTCTTAAAGAACTACAGACCCATCTCACTTCTGAGCCATGTCTATAAGTTGTTTTCGAGAGTCCTTACGAATCGTCTCGTTCGCAAGTTCGACGACTTCCAACCTCCCGAACAAGCCGGATTTCGAAAAGGCTTTAGCACCATAGACCACATCCATACCACAGCATAAAAAATTTCTTACAGTAGGCCGACGGAGACGTCTAGACAGGGCAATCGTGCGGGGCGTGAGGGGGGAGAGGTTAGTCGGACGAGCCCGAGCTGCATACTTCGCCGTTCTATGTAGCTCGGGACACGTCTTCTAGGGCTATCGCGTCTTTACCGTTTTGATTTCCTATTAAATTAATAATTCGATTTCGATGAATCTCGGTTTTTTGTTCTATTTTGACAAGAAAACAGCAACGTAATGTTAAAAATATAAAAAATCCAAGATGGCGGCCAACTTTTTTGTTTGTGGGTCGATTTCGATGAAACTCGGTTTTTGCTACTATTTTGACAAAAAACCAGCAACGCAATGTTAAAAATGTAAAAAATCCAAAATGGCGGTCAACTTTTTTGTTTGTGGGCCGATTTCGATAAAACTCGGTTTTTGGTACTATTTTGACAAGAAAACAGCTACGCAATTTTAAAAATGTCAAAAATCCAACATGGCGGCCAGCTTTTTTATTTGTGAGCCAATTTCATTGAAACTCGGTTTTTTTATACTATTTCGACAAAAAAACAGCAAAACAATGTTAAAAATGTCAAAAATCCAAGATGGCGGCCAACTTTTTTATTTGTGGGCCGATTTCATTGAAACTCGGTTTTTGGTACTATTTTAACAGAAAAACAGCAACGCAATGTTAAAAATGTCAAAAATCCAAAATGGCGGCCGACTTTTTTGTTTGTGGGCCGATTTCAATGAAACTCGGTTTTTAATACTATTTAGACAAGAAAACAGCAACGCAATTTTAAAAATATAAAAAATCCAAGATGGTGGCCAACTTTTTTGTTTGTGGGCCGATTTCAATGAAACTCGGTTTTTAGTACTATTTAGACAAGAAAACAGCAACGCAATTTTAAAAATATAAAAAAATCCAAGATGGTGGCCAACTTTTTTGTTTGTGGACTGATTTCGATGAAACTTGGTTTGGGGCACTATTTTGACAAGAAAACAGTTACAAATTGTAAAAAAAACAACAATAGTCAAGATCGCTGCTGACTTTGTTTTTAGGTTGATTTCGATGTAACTCAGTTGAAAAAAGTTGGCCGCCATCTTAGAGTTTTCATATTTTAAACAATGCGTTGGTGTTTTCTCGTCAAAATAGTACTAAAAACCGAGTTTTATCGAAATCGACCCACAAACAAAAAAGTTGGCCGCCAGCTTGAATTTTATATATTTTTAAAATTGCGTTGCTTTATTCTTGTCAAAATAGTATAAAAAACCGAGCTTCATCGAAATCGGCAAAAAAAACAAACAAAAAGTTGGCCGCCATCTTGGATTTTTCATAATATTAAACTGGTTTCCGAACCCTGCGTGCGACAGTGGCCATCAAGTAAGTTTCATGAAACTACGAGCGAGTGCGGCAGCATTGGCAGGCTGCCGCACTCACTCGTGGTATAAAGAAAACCGTTTGAAACATTTATGTTATAAAACCTTTATTTAATAATATGTCACCCCTTTTTCATTATTTTATATTATTTCGCAATGCTTTTATGTACCCGGGGGTCGTAAAAGAAATCCACCTTCCAAATTGTAAATTTGTGACAACCCTTCCGTATTTGCGTAAATACCCTACAAGCGGCGGTATCGCCCAACAATAAAGGCGTCGGCCTACTGTAAGGAAAAAAATCTTTATGCTGTGTCCATACGCTGCGGCAGGTTATACAGAAGACCGAAGAGTATAATCTGCCACTATGCTTGGCGTTCGTGGATTATGAGAAAGCCTTTGATTCGATTGAAACCTGGGCGGTGCTGCAGTCTCTCCAAAGGTGCCAAGTGGACTATAGGTATATCGAGGTGTTGAGGTATTTATACAAAATGCCACCATGTCGATCCGAGTACAGAACCAGAGCACACGTCCTATCCAACTGCAGCGTGGTGTGAGACAGGGAGACGTTATTTCTCCGAAACTGTTCACAGCTGCTTTGGAGGACATCTATAAGCTCTTGGACTGGAAAGGACTCGGCATCAACATTAATGGCCAGTACCTAACACACCTTCGTTTTGCCGATGATATAGTCCCTATGGCTGAGATCATGGAAGACCTGAACATAATGCTCGAAGATCTCCGTGGTGCTTCCCAAAGAGTGGGTCTCAAGATGAACATGGATAAGACGAAAATTATGTCAAATGGCCATGCTGTACCCTCTCCAGTTCATGTTGGGAACACTACTCTTGAAGTTGTTGACCACCACGTATACCTAGGACAGGCAGTCCAGTTAGGTAAGTCCAACTTTGAGAAAGAGATCTCTCGTCGAATCCAACTCGGGTGGGCAGCATTCGGGAAGCTTCGAAAAATCTTCTCGTCCGATTTACCTCAGTGTCTCAAGACGAAAGTCTATGAACAGTGTGTGTTGCCAGTGATGACTTACGGCAGTGAAACGTGGTCGCTAACTATGGGTTTCATAAGGAGGCTCAAGGTCAGCCAGCGTGCAATGGAGAGAGCCATGCTCGGCCTTTCCCTGCGTGATCGAATCAGAAACGAGGAGATCCGCAGGAGAACTAAAGTAACCGACATCGCTCGAAGGATTGCTCAGCTGAAGTGTCAATGGGCAGGACACATAGCGAGAAGAACTGATGGCCGTTGGGGCGGAAAGGTTCTGGAATGGCGACCGCGCACCGGACGACGCTCCGTGGGTAGGCCCCCGACAAGGTGGACCGACGATCTGGTGAAGGTCGCGGGAAGCCACTGGATGTGGGCAGCGCAGGACCGATCGTCGTGGAGATCCTTAGGGGAGGCCTATACCCAGCAGTGGGTGTCATGCGGCTGATATGATGATGATGATGATTTATTAACCGTTTTATTTTCAGGTAAAACGATACTATTCATTTGGCTTGGCCGGTTTATCTTTGAATCAGCTGTATATTAAATGTCTCAAAAATGGATTCCTCATCCATGATTTATCATGATATGATACCACACTCGAGGTGGTAGGTATATTGAAGGAGATATGATTTTTGAAGTGAAAACTTCTTTAGTGGCGTTGTACGCTTTTTGTAATGGGGAATGCTAAACTCGCGTCAGTAAGAATAATAATAATATAATAATAAAATGTATTTATTCGTCACTTCACAAACTTAATACATTGATGGATGTGTACATAGATCAAAGCATTTATAACCTAAATTTGTGAAGGACTGGTGCCCGAAATAGGTTTCGCAGAAACCTGTACCACAAGGTCACCAGCCTCCTCCCGCAGAAAGGATTACAAAAGCTAGATAACACAAAGCAAGCTGATGAGCTATAAAACCAGTAACGTTAATATAAGAAAAAGTCTAGGTAAGGTAATGATAATTATAAATTAACCTAAAGTAGCATTAACTAGATAAGTTATAGAGAGCCAAGTATGGGTATGAGTGTATATTAAAACTGTGAATGTAAGTGTGATTGGGTTAGAGTTGTGTGTGTGTATTATGATTGTGTGTTTGTGTGAGTGTTGGTGTAAGTGGAAAGTGTGTGTATGTTAATAGGGGAGAAACGCAAATAGTGAGTGGACATGAAGGACGAAGTGAGCAATCTAGTGACCCTGATCGTGGCAAGAATCACGTGACCCTGATCGAAAATTCGTAAGACGGATGTGACGGATGAAGAGTAGACAGCCGGCGGCGGAAGTATCCCCCTCTCTTTCTACGGGGCGCGGTGAAAATGGCGGCGCGTCATTTCAAGACGTAGCAACGCGCTAATTTTTTATTTCAGTGTCAAAACTAGATTTTCTGTCAAGCTATGGATAAGACTTTCGTACAATACTGTTCTTTATTCGTAAATTCAAATACAGAGTGAATTCGTAAGACGGCAATCGTGCAAAATTATTCCCTAACCATTCCAAAATATCAAAATGTAATATTCGAATTTTCACTTCTGCCGGCACTCCCGGAGTGCAACCCGATTTTTTTTTCTGAAGTGCGGTGGCGGCGTCACTCTATGAATGCCACCCCTTTACCTGCCAAGGGGGGGCAGATGGCTACTGAGTTAAATCAGCTCAGTTTTACCTGAACTGCCTTAATATTGCCATGTGAATTCATCTATGACAAAATTTTGACCTCGCCATACATTGAGTTTAGTGTCACTACTTTCCGGAATACGAGAGTAATGGGATATCAAAAAATAAACCCTAATGCTGAATTTGATAGATAGAGACCATCAAACTGAACAACATTTACTATGGGACAAACTCTGAAACCACAAAAAAAACAGCTGTTAGGCAGCCATTACACGCTCATGCACGCGTCAGTCAAATTCGATGGAATTTGACTGACGCGTCAGTCTAATTCCTGTCATGTCATGAACGTGATTCATGACATCAGTCATGAATCACGTTTAACTGACTGACTGATGGAAAGAAGAAATCAACTTCATGCAACCATCAGTCACCCCATTACACGGTAGGTTAATCGTCAGTCACAGCCGTGACTGACATGACTGATGGAATTTGACTGATGCTTGCATGGGTTCCTTATGTATTTGCATAAAATTTTAAGGCATAATATGTCATAGCATAATATGATGTCGCCGAATGATGTTTACGCATAATATTATTTAGTCATAACAGCTTATGCATATTTTTTTTAGCATAACTACTTTAAGCATAATCATGTTTAAGCATAATATTCTTTAGCATAAATTTAAACACGCATAATGTTATTTACGCATATTTTTATAAACAAAAAAATCACGACGTTTAAAATCACGAAAGAACATTTTACCTAAAATACAAAATCCCGAAGCTTAAAAAACCGAAGGTTAATTGAGGGTTACATGCCAGCAGGTCGGTGCTGGCACTTCGCCGGCCGCTGCCGCGGCACGCTCGCTTCGGTCGCTCGGCTCGTGCGTTGTTGGTCGCAATGGAACCTTACCTCCTCCTTGCTCGCTACGCTCGCTCGTCGTCGCACCTAATAGACCTAAACAGATTTTCGGGATTTTTAACTATCGGCATTTTAACTTTCAGGGTTTCGAACTATCATCAGTCATTTAATAATAAATCTTTCAAGTTTCGTTCTATTGGATATTGACATTAAAGATTTTCGGTATTTTAAAAATAGGTGTTTTATGAGTTGATATTTAGGTCGTATGTGTGATGAGTTTTTGGCATTTTAATACAATACATACCCCATTTGCATTAACATAAATGAGTGCGTAAAAATATTCATTCTTATTGTTTTTTTTTATTTTTATGTCTAAATAATATTAGGCGAATAGACAATATGCCTAATAACATTATGCGAAAACAAATTAGTCTAAATGATAATTATGCTAATATAAATAGTATGCCAAAAAACAATTATGCGAAAGTATTATTATGACAAAAAAGATTATGCCAAATCAAATTAGGTATAAAACAATTATGCGAAAACAAGGGATCCCGCTTGCATGAGCATTTGTAATGGCTGCCTTAGATACATTTTGACAATTTCGTTAATATTGTTTATATGAAGATTTTATTCGTCATTATTTTTTGTATGAAACAGCTGATTTTCTTCTCAGTTTCAGAGTTGGTCCCATAGTAAAAGTTGTTCAGTTTGATGGTCCCTATCTACTATATTTGGCATCAGGGGGTTTTTCAAAAAAGGCCATGTTCACTTAGCGTAATGTAAGGATTCTAACGATACCCCACACATCCAAATCTGTTGTACATACATACAAACATACATGAACCGTGAACACAATACACTTATCTTTTTGAATAGACTAGACATCGGACAAAGTATGCACTAACAAAGTGCCAAAATATGCATGCAAATAATGCACTAAAAAGGCCAAAATATGCACTAAAAACTGTTAATATGTCCAAAATATGCACAATGTAAAAAAATACCGTTTATCACCCAGTATCAATTTGAACGCCGAAAACGACCTCTGTACATCAACTGATGTCATTGGCCAATTTTAAAATTTGGCGTTCCAGAAGTTCCAGAAATGTCTGGAGATACCTTTCGCGCCTGGTACGAAGTACGACTTGTGGCGTTCTACTCTAAACTACTACTACTACGCGCACTACTCTAAAAGTGCGTGGCTAAGCAGCTCCAAGTAGTCAAGTGAAGGTCAACCCTTTCTTACGCTCTATCCTAAATCGGTGATTATCATAAAAAATATATGCGCGTTCGAAAATATCTTGGATTATTAATAAATCTGTTTTAATATAAAATAATTTATCTAATAAAAGTATAAAAATGGACCGAGTATTTTTACACATTACGTAAATAACCACTTAAGTTCAAAAAATACAAAAAATATGATTAAATAAGAAAATTTATTGGCTTACTGAACAAAGCTATGTATTTAAGGATATAAAAGCACATTAAAAAAGAATAATCAACAGACAATTTTTTCATTAGGAGATATATTGAAGAAAGTTAAAAGTTAAATTTGGGGTATTTCTGAAGTCGAAAAAAGATTGGATTCCTTTACATACTTATTCTAACAAGTACATAAGTACGTATACAGAAAGTGTTTCAGCCCGAGAAAATATTCACAGAGAGATATAAGCGATTTTTATGTTTAGGTAAAAATACCTAACATCTCGTAAAAAAAATTATTGGCTTATTGTGCATCTGTAATCTGTATTACCTAACGTCATCACATGCCAAATTTCATTGACGGGAGAATTATTCGGTAGTCTCCATACAACAAATATGCTCATTGATCGGACTATTTAGGTACTGGTGCATTTACTATGGCTTTTACTTTTTCTGGTGATTTTTTTAACCCTTCCTTATTAATAACATAGCCCAAATAACTTATTTCGTCGCAAAAGAAAACACATTTCTCTTTCTGTAAAGTCAATCCGGCACCCTGTAATCTTTCCAGCACTTGATTAAGTCTGTTTAGATGTTCGTCTCGATTAGAACCGGTGATTAAAACATCGTCTAAAAGTACAAGGACGCCGCTAATGCCCGCGAGCAGATTTTCCATGAGAGTCAATATGGCGGGTGTATCATGGCGAATCGAAATGTCTCAAATACCAAAAAAATGTACCTAAAATGTACTGGTTTAGTTATTTATTATTATTAATTATTTAGTACCTGGAATTAAAAAAATTGTACCTAAATAAGAAAAAAGTTATAACGAAATCAAAGGTACACCCGCCATATTGACGTCAATATGGCGGGTGTTCTTTAATAAATCAATATTGAACCATTATACATAAAATATAACTACATCAAAAAATGTACCTAAATTGTACCTCAAGGCAAAAAAAACACATGCTCGATTACTTAAGTAGTTTCTGAGAAATCAAACAACAGTTTTTTTTTGTGATCAACAAGATGGCGGGATCCCTTATGGTCTTAAAGTATATCACGGCTAGATTTTACCATTCATTAGTGCCATTCATATTTTGGTAACTACTATTTAGTACTATTCGTTTGGAACTATTTGGTACCATTTATTAGGTACTATTTAGTACAAATAATTTAGTACCATTCATTTGTCACTATTTAGTACAAATTATTTGTTGCCATATAGTACAATTTATTTGGTACCATATAGTACCATTCATTAGGTACTATTAAATAAAAATTATTTGGTACCATCTTGTACCATTCGTTTGTTACTATATGAATGGTACTATTTAGTATAAATTATTTGGTACCATATAGTACCATTCATTTGTTGCTATTAAGTACCATTCATTAGGTACTATTTAGTACCATATAGTACCATTTATTTTTTCTATTTAGTGCCATTCATTAGGTACTATTAGGTACAAATTATTTAGTACCATATTGTACCATTTATTTGTCACTATTAAGGACCATTCATTAGATACTAATGGGTACAAATTATTTTTCTACCATATAGTACCATTCTTTGTTACTATTTAGTGCCATTCATTAGGTACTATTTAGTACAAATTATTTGGTACCATATAGTACCATTTATTTGTTTCTATTTAGTGCCATTCATTAGGTACTATTAGGTACAATTTATTTGATACCATATTGTCCATTTATTTGTCACTATTAAGTACCATTCATTTGATACTGGTTGGTACAAATTATTTTTCTACCATATAGTACCATTATTTGTAACTATTTAGTGCTATTCTTAGATATGAGCGCCGATGGGTGAAAAGCCGGCGGCGGCGACGCCGCCGACTCCAAAAAGTCAGGTTCAGTATTGACAGGTTCGAGAGATGTAAATTTATTTTCTAAGAAATTCATCATTTCTTCCAATGCTGGGAGCTCCCTAGGCGACTTTCGGAACTCCATATAGTTAGTGTATGATTCTGAATCTAACTTTTTGCAAATTAAATGAACAAGCAATGGATCCCAAGATGTTGTATCTAGTCCGAGATTATGTATTGCGTGGATACATTCTGAGGTGGTGTCGTGTAATCTTTTTAATTCCGATGATGATTGTTTTTGAATAACCGGTTGATTTAAAAATATTTCAATCTGATTGGTAAATAAAATTTGAGGAATTTTATATCTATGCACCAAAATGTCCCACGCAGTTTCATAATTTTCGGATGAGATATGCAAGTGCTGAATTAACCGTTCAGCTTCACCCTTAACTTTACCTTTTAAGTGCTGCATTTTTTGCGCCTTAGTAATTGAATTATTTGAATGAATAGTTTCCGAAAAAATGTCATAAAACGTAGGCCCTTGAGAATATTTACCACAAAAACTAGGTATTTGTATATGCGGTGTAGATTGCCGAATATGAGTTAATGATGATAATTTTTTATTGATATTGCGCTTAATTTCCCGAAACATTTTTTCGAAACTACTAAATTGCTCCTCATAAATTAAGTCCTCCCCTGATAACAAGTGATCTATTTGCAAGTGTAAACTATCGATATTGTTCCACTTTGCCTGAATATTTCGCAACTCATCTTCTAGTTCCCATTTATCTGATAAATTTTCTAAATCAATAATCTGAAGGAGTCTATTAAAAGCCCGAAAATTGGTTTTTTGCAATGCTAATAATTCATCTGCCTTTCCACAAGGCGCGGTGGCCTTGTCCTTCTTACCAAAAGAAGTAAAAAGTTTAGTCTAAAAGCATAATAACAATAACATTGATACTTACCTTATCCCGTTTCATCGTTATATGCTTAGTTAGAACGAATCAGTTGTACTTTCATACTAGATCTTCTTTCTTAAACAATAAAACCAATCATGTCGACCCTTCGGAAACAAGGCATAAGTCAAATCAGCACCAGTAATGTTGTCCGAGATCTTGATATCTCTGATTTGCTGCCTAGACATATTAGAAATGAGTTGAGATCCTCAAATATGCATATGCTTAGTAACGCGGGAATGTTAGACCCCAGGACAGCTAATAGCAATGTTAAGATCGTGCTTCAGGAAGAGAAAGTAGAGACAGTGGCTGTTTCTGTCAGAGCCTTCAGCAACTCTTATAGTCTCAATGATCATACAGCTCTTATGTGCAATACCATAAGTGATATCTTTGACTCTGGCCCTGTATCGGATACAGATGCGTTACGAATTTACCTGCAAGCAATGGTACTTGTTGCAGGTCGTGCGGCTGTTCAAGTCCCAGGCCTCCAAGACTATTTGTTGGGATGCGGGGTGAGCATCAACATTGAGGATATTGATCCCAATAATGCAGAAGAGATGAGGGCCTTAAAGGAGGATCAAGATACCCAAAACTGCAGACAGCTGCTGAGCTTAGAGAATGTATCAAGTCCAAGATCCACGATGCTCGCCTACTGTGGAGCAATACTCCTTTTGGCTGGTAAACAGCTAAATGAGTTATCTGCTCGTAAGTGGACCGAGAGACGTGTTGTTGGACTTGCTGCCTGTATAGGATCTACATTAGATCACGGGTCCGTTAAATCATTCAACATTGCGTCTGCTTTAAAAATATATCAAAAAGCAAGTGCCTTCTATATGGTTAGATCCGTTACGGTGAGAATCCTTTTTGGATTGAGCGGTAGGTCAACCTTATTATCCAACTTGGCATCTGCTATGTTAAATCTGCTATCCTGGAGTGAAATGAACCATATAAAGATGGTACAGGAATACCTATTTGGAAGATATCCGGAACTACTCATGATGAGGCAGTTGCAAGGGAGCACCCTGGGGGTATTACACAATCCTGACCGCTCAGCGGCCCTTATGAAAATACAGACAACGTATTTGGAGAAAACGGAACATGTAGAAAACTTGTCTTTCCAGACACGATTGCGTGTAAATCACGCTCGAGTTGTTGGGAGATATCGCCTACAACATGCCGCGAGACATTGTCATTGACTCTTTGTCAAAAGAGGCTTAATCTGACTTAAACAAGTGTATTCAGCAAATCTAAGATGTGTCTAAACCCTCCCCATCCTGCAGTTGGGCATTTTCATCAGAATCGATTACAGACGTCGTTCATTTGGCGGGGGCTACAAAATCATTTGGAAAAATCTTAATTCATCAAGCTGATGAACTAATAGTACATGCTAATACCCAACCCTCTAAGGTCCCTCAAGTGATTACACCAAAGCAAGGTGACCTTCTCCAATTA
This sequence comes from Agriphila geniculea, assembly GCA_943789525.1. Classification (NCBI taxonomy): domain Eukaryota; kingdom Metazoa; phylum Arthropoda; class Insecta; order Lepidoptera; family Crambidae; genus Agriphila; species Agriphila geniculea. The sequence continues at coordinate 12,929,483 of OX038891.1, forward strand.
GAGAATCATATTCATCAATTAACCCAAACAACAATTAGAACAGGCTATAAGATCCGTTTGAACGTATCTGTTCCATTAACTCATCAAACAATTGAGGGTCTCTCAATTGAAGGCTGAGTGAATGAAGAAAAAATTTCTGCTCTCAGGGATACACCCTGGCATCCATCTCACCACTACACATGCTGGTGTTGTGGCGTCATTAATTGTAATAATTATGTATATTGATTTTATATTAATCAGGTATAGAATGATCATATCTAATCAATAAAAAAGTCAAACAAGAGGTAACAGGGTGTATTAGTTATCTGTCTGCTCGCCCTGCCTACAAACTGCCAACCCAACCTCTTCATCGTGATCCAACAAATATTATTGTTTAGTATTATATAAAAGAGGTACATCTCTCCAAGCTTTTTACATGATGGTCAAGAACTATATTTACATATAATCGGTTGTTTAAAGCGATCGGTAACTCATTACCACAAAACGATGAGATAACAAAAATAACAAATTTGTCAATCAGCACCCTTAGGTAAAAAATACAGCTCTTTGATGAAAAACCACCAACAAACAAACACCTAATGTAGCTAGGTTATTAAGTAATAAAGGTATATTTTTTTAAAGTCTTTCCCGCGCCTAGTTTATAACAGTGGCGCAGTCGGTAGGACAGCTAGGAATAGGAAGTGATTTCAGGCTCATCGCGAAAAGATATCAGCCTATTTAGCGAACCCGAACGTTGCACTATACAACAAGGGAGCGAAAGAAAACTAACTGACTGCTTAATTAAGTACTGTCATATTTCTTTCCGTTAACCGTTAACTGATTGGGTATAACCTTCCTTAACTGTCCATAATTGCCTATTTTTAATCTCGATCCTTATATATTTTTTGTTGAACATTAAACTCTAAGGTCTAAAATGGCGACGGGAAAGACTGAAATTAATGTTGAACGCATGATTTTAACGGGTCAATTACTAAATGTTATTCCTAAATTTAGTAACAACTCTAAAAATCTTGTTTTATAAGAAACTGTAAAACTGCGCTAAAATTATCCAGTCCAGTTGAACAAATTTTGCTACCACATGCTTTAACGCAATTGGAAGGGAAAGCAACAGCCTTCGCCAATTCTCGCAATTTAAAAAAATAAGAATTACTTTTTAGAAGAGTTAAAACAGACTTGTTCATAGAAATAAGGGACGAACTCTTGTTCTCATGTCATTTCATCATCCTGGAACCTAATTGCTGATCAAGATTCCCATGCAATTTGACCATCATTATTACGATGATGGGAGAAACTGCATCCCTTCTCGCCCTCGTTGCCTCGCCAGGGAAGTGCGGTCCGCCATCCTTGAACCCACTACTATGTTCCACCACTGGACCCCTTTTGCCCTGCCACCTGGACTCTTATGAAACGGGCCCCATGAATGAGACCATGGTTACTGTGGTACAATAGACCCATAAATACTAGAATAGCGGGATGGCGTATACGTGTAATGGATGTTCACTGCGTAACACATTTCTTCTTCTGGGGATCTTATACCTACACAACTCACCAGACAAGAACATCTGCTGTGGAGTTTCCAGATATGATGCAGGGCCTAGTTTGTCCTGGAGGTACATTACGGTTCACAACTCAGAAGGAGCTGGAGGATGAAATTTGTAAGTACGCCTGGCCCACAGAGACCAGGTCTCACAAGAAAGTATGTTATCTGGAGCGGGCAGAATTTATATCTTTTGAAGGTGTAATCACTGTAGATGGCCATCATATAACATCTTGCAAAGGGAAGTTTGCATAATATCCCCCTCTGAAAGATTCTTCCATACCAATTCGCAGCCACCTCACGCCACAGAGGCTGTTACCCACTATAAAGGGAAACCATCTTGTAATGACCAACTCTGTATAGTACCCAGCCTCCATGAGACCTATCCTGTTATAGCAGTGGCCACACAGGAAAAAGGACTCGTGACGTGATCCATACAAGAGTATGTCAGGGTCTCTGGTAACCATAGAGAGGGGTCCTCTCCGAGGTGCCAAGCAAGAGGACTCAGCCACCATAGCAGACACAACCTTACTTGCCAAGTTCGTCGGACTGGAATCATCGCTGGATGTGATTCAGAGAGAGGTTGCACTCATATGCAAGAGCGTGAAGAGCTACTGAGCATGACACAAACATCACCATCTGCCGCTGCATCCCTATACCTGAACAGGACTGATATCCATGCCCAGCATTTGACAGGACACCTCATGGTTTGGCCATGTATAGTAGTTGATGAATGGAAGTTAAGGAATACAGCAGACTGCACAGCATATATACCAATCGAGTACATGACGCTAATCGGTTTAAAGAAGGGATATCTTAATCCTTATGATAACAGAGTCTATTCATGGAGTCCAGCCGGTCAGTGCGGTGCCCACTTCTTTGTTAGGAATGGAAATCTCATTGGCCTTTATCAAAGAAAAGCCAATATATCATATGTTGTCGGATACCAGCTTGCGAAGCAAGATGTTGGCTCTTTATTTACTAAGATTGGGATACGAGCTTCATCTAACACAGCAATGCACGAGGCGAAATCGCACTATCAAGAGAGCTGAAAGGGATTGGAAGTGGTTACAACGACTAGCAGAGAAACCCACAACTAAAAGCAAATGGGGGCTTTATTGAATGCTCCGAGTTGGGTAATCACCTTTGGGGGGTTTTGCATTGAAACCTCCGACAAAAAGGCTGGATAGGCTTATTTGTGTCTCCGTAGAGGCACGAGAGATTATTAAATGTCTAACAGATATATTAAAGTTAATAAACTTCGTAAAACAAATAATGTTGTCTTTTGAAAACAAATTAAAATCAACTCCTGACCCGCTCCGTAACAGTACACAACGCAGTTCCCAGCAGAAGATACAATAGTTGGTGTTTGCCCTAAATAAGGCATGAATTGAATGTTCTGTCTTCTGACTTAATATCAATGTGTATTAACAGAAGCATTTAATATATGAACACATTTTCCCGTTATTTCATGAAATTACTATGACTGACGATTAAAAACTTTAACAAAGAAACATTTGTTTCATAGTAAATAAAATTCCCTAAGGAATTAGGAATGAAAAAAAGAAAAAGAATAAACAAACAAACATGAGGTATTCAAGCCTCGACTTTGTCAAGTGGAATTCGAATATGAGAAAAGAAGACACACAAGGTGTATTTCAAAAATTTGACAATCTTTTTGGATTTAAAAATTGCTTGTTTATTTACTTATAACATGTTTTCTCTGTCAGTCATATTTAGCAGACAAGTTATTTGTTACCACAACTGGTCAACTGTTAAACATACAGTCCATCCTTTTTGTTTTAATCATCATTTGTGGGACATTAATAATTAAGGACTTAATAATTAAGTTTATTTGAATAAAGCTAATTTTGACTTAGACATTCTCGATTCATACTTTGACATTCACAGAAAGTATTATTTGCAATTATGAATTCTCACTCAGCGACACCTACTACTACAACCAATCTTATTATTGTGATAAGATCCCGCACCTCAAAAACAAGTTGTGATATGGTAGCATAACGTTATCGTCACGTTCCTAAGATACGTGAGAATATGGAAAATAACAGCTTCCCTGATACTTTCGAGGTATTTTTAAGCACGTACTTTAGAATAGCTATTAATATATAAGATGTAATATTGTTAGTAATAAATGGAGATTTTTCCACCCTAAGTCCATCGCATACCGACCGTGAATACGTCCGCGCCACGAGATCGAGTGTCCACAAGGTACTCCGAAAACAAGTTCCGCGCAAGTTTACAAGAAGACAATAAAACCACTGTGTCAAAGATTTAAGTCCAAAAAAACCGAAAATGAGCAGCTTGGCGAACGGAACTTTGAGACAATATGCTCATTTCATAAAGCTACCACGCTCTTTCATGAGCATGACATTGAAAAGGATTAGAGGTGTTTTCGCCAGTAGATTAGTTCTAGACACGGGCATGGCCAGCAGGGACGGGTGGCGCCGCCTCCATATATACTGATCTGGCACATTGTGGGATTCCATCTAAGCAAACTAATGATCTAGTGTGTCGATGGTAATTGAGGTAGATGAGAATCATCCGCTAGCATGGAAAGAGACTGATAGAGATGCAAGTTCGGATAATTCTCGTGATGAGTATACAGAGCTGGTGGATGCTTCAACTTAAACGCCTCAGAAGAAATTGCCCCAAGGAGTGGGTCCGAAATATCAAACGTCTGTTGGAATCAGGCACAATTACCCCCCAAATGTTTATCATATGCCGCAGTTGGGTATGCTGAACCTTAATCCTTCTGGGTTGATGTGTAATATCGCAGACAGACAGGACCACCAGAAGAAGATTATAGAAATCCTTCGCGATAAGATTGGAAATTTTGTTCCAAAAAATTCCCAGAGGCATAAGCGATTCATAGCAACAGCGCAGCGATACTGGGGGGATCCGGAATCTGGAATCGCATGTCTATTTGGTCCCTCCAAAACTCGGTAGCTGCGCTGGATCAACAGCTTGCAGAAATCAAAAATCAGAACTGGTTCTTAAATCTATCTGTGATGAGTTAAAAGCCAGCTATTCAGGGATGTGTACTCTACTTGGCTAGCGCTGGCCCCCAACGACTTTTCTAGGGTCATTGATAATGCTCTGTCCGGGAAGATAACCCTAGATTTACTACCAGTCGCCGACATTTTAAACACTCTACTCCTCCACCCTGCTTTAATTTAAAACACACTGCCTATGCCCAAGATATGACGTTACTCTACGAGCTGGGCAAATTTCCACTACATAAGGTAGTTTATGACCCCTATCCAATGGTCACCGGAATAATGGTGTACTGTACCCCAAAATTATCTTCGACAGGTCAGCTGCGCTTATGAAAATCCAAATTACTTATTTAAACAACAACGGTACATACCAGAAACTGGTGCTACAAGATGCCATTGCATGCAAGTCTCGAACTAAGTGTTGGGATATTTTTCCAACAACCTGCAGAGACACTTTATCACTTGTGCTATGCCAAAAGAACCCCACTTAACTTAACCCTTAATCAGTGTATTTATCAAATAATGGAGACGACTAAGCCAATTTAAGAGTGCAACTGGGTTTTCTCGTCTAAACCTCAAGCAGAGGTCATCCAATTCGATGGGGTGTTATGGCAAGTGCCACAGAGGCTTCTGGTGAGATTCTAATTGCCCAGGCTGGAGAGCTGATTGTGCACTCTAACGTGGTACCTTCTCTCTCTCCCGTTTCGCTTATAATAGCTTAACAGATAAAGGAGAGTACCTACAAATAGAAGAGCAGATATATCAATTATCTTAAACTACCATAAGGACAGGATATCGAATTACAGTACCCGAAACCCGAGATACTCTAGATAATATACTATTACTGTGAAAGGGTGGGTTCCGGAAGAAAGAATACTAATGATGAAGAGCACCCCTTGGCATCCCCCTCATTATTACACCTGGTGGAGTGTGATAGCAATTGTAATCGTCATAATTCTTGTTTTGATAGTTCTAATCCGGTATAGGCCGGTATTCGGCCCTTACAATAAGTGCCGAAAGTTCGATTTCGGTTTCAATTTCGGCTGGAATTCCAGTTTCGGTCGGACACGAACTATGATCAGAAGTTTAAGGTCCAGAATTGATGCGAACCCAGGTGATAAATGTGTTGGAGCTATGTTCAGAATAGCTATTGGTGTAGATAATGTAAGGAGGTTTTGGAATATATAAAAGATTTTAGAGATAACCCAAAAAGGTCGATTCAACTTGGTTCCGCCGCACTAATGTGCATGACTATAGGAGCTATCTTCTCCTCCGACCCAATAGACAACATGGACGCTATAGGGCTGTTCATCTAAGCCCCAATATTAGTCTTCGGTCGGTATATAATTCGATCCACCGGCATAGAGAGGGAACTATTGTCATGCGGAGTGGAGTTGGCAATAGAGGAAATCAAACAATATGACCCTGCTGGATTAAAGACAGTGTATCAATATGCAGACACACAAAAACGTGAACAACTTTTGGCGTTCGACAGTGTCTCTAATTAACATAATAATATCACAATGATCGCTTACTGTGGGGCAATCCTCCTATTAGCAGGCAAACAGATCAGCGAATTGTCGGCTAAAAAATGTTTCGAAAGAAGGGTCATAGAACTTTCTGCTAGCATGTGAACAACGATGGAGGCAGGGAAGGTTAAAGTTACCCTTCAACATACAATCAGCCCAAAAGCAATACCAAAAAATGAGCCTTTTCTACAAAATAAGCGCCAACATGGTCAGAGTACTACTTGGTTTAACTGGACAAAATTTAATGGGGCGCTAGCTGGGGAAATGCTGAACATTCTACAATGGGCGAAAATGAACCATATTCGTATGGTAAACGAGCTTCTATGTGGCAGCTTCCCTGAACTATTAGCGGCAGCTGCAGGAGTTTTTGATACTGCCTGGGAGTATCTGGAATCACTGGACGAGTTGAGCGACCCTTTGCCAAATTACTTTATACGTTACAGCAAAATAAACTTGTAGGAGTTTGATATATTTCTGTTTAGATTCCCGGACCATGACATGGTATGATGATTTACGATATGGTTTAGTGTGATCACGATACCGACTAGACTGGAAAATGTGTTTACAGAAACCGGAGCATCGTGTCGATGTGGAATAAAAGAATTAAACTTGATGAACTGGCTTATCGACTGGACAGTCGCAGTCAGATCTAAACAGGAAACCCAATATCCGTCTGCATGGTTCACAACCCAAGAGGGAGAATAGCCGACGATACATTTACCTACCTTCAAAGGTACTAAAGAAAATCTCAGAACATCAATTGTAAAATTGATCGCAGAGGGTAGACTAAGTAAACAGTATTTTTACTTACTCGGGACAACTATCACTTCTAATTTGGATCAAGAGTGAAAGAGTTGCGGAAGTCTAAATAGGACCTAAGCAAACATTTCTGTGATGGATCACATCAACGTCACTGTCTCCAAAGAACAGATCACACAGTTCAATAGAGGAAGTGCAGATACTGATGCGAATGACTTCGACGTAGCTCTGGCATTATTATTTATACATCATGTTGCCCACCTCTTTGCTGTGCTAGTAAAAGTTAACACGTACAAATCATTTATGAATACCTACAATGCAACTACGCAGAAATTCTTCAATCCAGGCTGTTACAAGGAGATAACACATCCAACTTCCGAAATGAGTTGGATTTCATAGACACTGTTTCGGTACAATGATGTAGCCGATCGCCCATTTATCGAGCTGTTGTATACTCCACAGCAAACAAAAGTAATGCACTGGAATCGTTTTCCACTCATAATAGATGCTGCGTATGCACTATGCAGTAGCTTTGTTTATCAAGCCGAGTTTCAAAACTACCGAGGTTCCTCGCACGATACCAGTCGGAAAGTGGAGTCTGAAGTGACAAGATATCTTAATGTTTTAGCCATTAAACAGGCAGACCGATTACGACAAGCATATCTGGTATATCAGAGAATACCAGAGAAAAGGCAATCAACTGAGCTTGTAGAGAATGTAAGATGGATTAGAATCTGATCAAACTCAATTTGAGTTTCGGAACCCTTCATCACAGAATAAAGGATATCAGAACTGATCACGGACAAATGATTTTTTTTACTTAAAAAAGTGTAATTCTTAAGGCTACACTCATTATACGTATTATGGGTGGGTGAGTCATTTGGGAGGTATTGAAGGACTAAGACAGAAAGGATGGATGTACGGACTGTCTACTATCAGTGACAGAAAAAATAACAGGTTGACTTGCTTTGATGGGGCAAAGAGATATTTATAGCATGATTATCTCAGATAAATCAAGTTATTAAGATAACTTACTCAACAATCTCTCTCCCTAAAAGATGAACAGAATTCAGGATATCATTTCCCTACGGCAGGTATTGCCATGGAGGAGAGCGGGACATACTTTGAACAATCGGGAATGGCATATGTACCCTTCGTTTATAATCAAATGATGCCTTCTCCTATGGAATGAACTGACTCTTCAACCCAATTAAGGAGTAAATACTTAAATCTGCTTGTTCATGAATATTATCTTGTTTATCTCCAAATAAAGACAAAGACTCGCTTGTTTTATGAAAAAAACATATATAAGCGATTGCCAAATTGTTGGAAGGCAGGTTTACTAAGTCTGCAGTAATCACCGGACAACCTATGCTCGTCCGCGTATCGATAAAGTGTCTCTAGATAAGAAATATTAACAAGATATCTTGTTAGAACAAAAAATAAAATTGTTAGTTTCAAAATATAATGTTTTCTTTGGCGAGCCAACGGATATTAAGACGTATAAGAGTATAAGACTTTTATTTATCTTAAATTTAACCGTTGTGACAACGCTGGATTGAGTTGCTCTCTGTTTTTCCTCGCTTAGGAATATAACGTAGTAAAATAAAGGTTTCGATAGAAAAAAGGCCTGGTACCTTTCTTTTACAACGTTGTTTATGTGAAAACTCATGAAACTACCTTGCAGCAACATGCTTGCTTGGCATTTGTCATCGAATATTTAACATGTTAAAGTCATCATGATAAAACAAATGAGAACCAAAAAATCCACAGGAAAATACAGAAATACAACTGGACCCACTTGACCAATGCACAGAGCTGTCTGGACCGGAAGCACAGCTTTTTCAAATTATTTAAATTTTCGTTAGAATTTTCTATGAACAGGTTCATTTTGAATTTGTAATTTTTTTTATCGAAAATGTCGCCGGTGTTATTCACCACGCAAGTTGCTAAACACCCCAGTTTACTGTATTTTTTTTACTTTAAAGACCAATGGTATTAAAATAATCATTGTAGCTAGACACAATATAGAAAAAATAATCTTTAATAATATGTTGAAACAAACACCCCGGATGGAAAATGATATCATTCCATCAACAGTAGTTACAAAGGAATTTTTATCACATCGACGCTAATTTGTTGCCAACTCTTTGGAATATTTTAAATTTCTTTTTTTTTTTAATTGTATAAATTGTCTTTTGTAAAAAAATACAATTATAATAGTTTTGTGACAACTAACTCGCAGTTAAACCACAAGAGAACCAAAAAATCCACAGAAAAATACAGAAATACAACAAGGCCACTGGACCCACTCAACCAATGCACAGATTTTTCGAATTATTTAGATTCTCTAAACCACTTTTAATTTTATTTATTGGACAAATTGTATACAACCGACTGGCCCAAATACCAGAGTATGTAACAGACACATCAAGAAAACTTAGACAACACTTTTTGCTGGTGAATAAATTTATGTTAACCAACACCAAACAAGGTGACCCTCCGCACAAGTACACTAAAAGCTATAATGCATAACATTACATTATTTACATTACATGACATGAACTGAGCGCAAGCTTCAAATGACGCCTGAATATTCTCGAAATTAAGACAATGGGTTCTGTTGTAGTTTGAAATTAAACACCCCGGATGGAATATGATAACCCATTACCAGTAACTACAAAGGAATTATTATCAACGTTGTTGAGGACGTTTTTATTTAAATTGTCTATTGTAGAAAAACAATTATATTAGTTTTGTGACAACGCTCAAACGCTGGATGGAAATGTCCCTTATTTTCTGTTTTCCACAGGACCCTGTCGACCAATGCACAGCTTTTTCGAATTATTTAGATTTTCAAGTCAGTTCTAATAAAAAAAACAATTATATTTTTTTAGTTTTGTGCCAACGCAGAATGGAGATGCATTTTCTGCTTTCCCTTTTTCCAATCGAAACCTTTCTTTTACAACGTTATTTATGTAAGAACTCAAAGTCATGGTTCGTCGTCACTCACTAACTCACTAGTCGTCGAATGTTTATGTGATGAATGATAAACCACAAGAGAACCAAAAAATCCACAGAAAAATACAGAAATACAACAAGGCGACTGGACCCACTAGACCAATACACAGATTTTACGAGTTAATTAGATTTTCAAGTCAATTCTAAAAAAAAACAATTACTTATATTTTATTTTTTCCGTGCTTCGGAAGGCACGTTAAGCCGTTGGTCCCGGCTGCATTTGCAGTCGTTAACACCCACCAATCCGCATTGGGCCCGCGTGGTGGATTATGGCCCGTCCTCCTTATCCACCCATAAGGAAGGCCTGTGCCCCAGCAGTGGGGACATTAAAATGGCTGATGGACTACATATTTTTAGGGTTCCGTACCAAAATGGTAAAAAAGGAACCCTTATGGTGTGACTCAGTCTGTCTGTCTGTCTGTCACAGCTGGATATCTCGAGAACTACTAATGGTATCAACTTGAAATTTGGAATGGTTTAAGATGACATTTGCCCAAATATTTTGCAAATAAGAAATAAATTAAAAAAAAAATATTTTTTTTACAACAGGGACTGAAAAGGGGTCTTAAAATTTTTAAGTGGGGCTACTAGGCATGTGGGGTATCATATGAAAGAGCTCTATTTGCACGTTTTTAATATTTTTTTCTTTAGGCCACATATTTTTCGACTTATGATGAAAAATGTAAAAAAAATACCGTTCCCCCTCCCCCCCTTATCTCCGAAGTTTGCAAAGAGAAAAATCTGAAATAATTCGATTTTTGGTTCTCTAACAAGAGAACCAAAAATCCACAGAAAAAATACAGAAATACAACAAGGCGACAGGACCCACTTGACCAATGCACAGTTTTTTCGAATTATTTAGATTTTCAAGTCAATTCTAAAAAAAAAAATTGTGCCAACGCTGGATGGAAACGCCTTTTATTTTCTGCTTTTGCTTTTTTTTATCGAAACCTTTCTTTTACAACGTTATTTATGTGAAAACTCATGAATTTATCTTGCAGTTACAGTTGTTATTAGATTTTTCATTTTTCTGTCATCGAATGTTTGATGATAATCCACAAGAGAACCAAAAAATCCACAGAAAATACAGAAATACGACAAGACAACTGGACCCACTCGACCAATGCACAGCTTTTTCGAATTATTTAGATTTTCAAGTCAATTCTAATAAAAAACAATTATATTTTTTTAGTTTTGTGCCAACGCTGAATGGAGATGCATTTTCTGTTTTCCCTTTTTCCAATCGAAACCTTTCTTTTACAACGTTATTTATGTAAGAACTCAAACTCATGAATTTATCTTGCAGTCGTCGAATGTTTATGTGATGAATGATAAACCACAAGAGAACCAAAAAATTCACAGAAAAATACAGAAATACAACAAGGCGACTGGAGTTAACTGGACCCAATGCACAGATTTTTGATTTTTCGAATTATTCCGATTTTCAAGTCAATTCTAAAAGCTGGATGGAGGCGCTTCTTATTTTCAGATTTTCCTTTTTTTTCTATCGAAACCTTTATTTTACAACGTTATTTATGTAAAAACTCATGAATTTATCTTGTAGTTAAGTTACTTTACTGTTGTTACTATTTTTTTTGTCAGCGAATGTTTATGTGATGATTATGTTAAACCACATAAGAGAACCAAAAAATCCACAGAAAAATACAGAAATACAAAAAGGCGACTGGACCTACTCGACCAATGCACAGATTTTTTGAATTATTTAGATTTTCAAGTCAATTCTAAAAAAGTTGTTCCAACGCTGGATGGAAATGCCTTTTCTTTTCTGCTTTCCCTTTTTTCTATCGAAACCATTTTTTTACAACGTTATTTATGTAAAAACTCATTAATTTATCTTGCAGTTACATTAGTTACTATTTTTTTTTTGTTATCGGATGTTTTAAGTGATGATGATGATAAACCACAAGAGAACCAAAAAATCCACAGACAAATACAGAAATACAACTGGACCCACTCCACTAATGCACAGATTTTTAGAATTATTTAAATTTTCAAGACAATTCCTTTTTCTGAGCCACTTTTAATTATACTTGTTGGACAAATTGAATACAACCACGAATGACCCAAATACCACAGTATGTGACAGACACATCAACAAAACTATACAACACTTTAAGCTGGTGAATAAATTTATATTAACACCAAAGAAACGACCCTCCAACCAAACGATTGACTGCAAGAACACTGAGCTCATGCATTACATTACATTTGTACATGAGCTGGGGCCCTATTTTTGAATCATTAGAATTCCAAATCGTGTATGAAATCGCAAGATTCGTATGCGAATCCCTAAAATCGCTATTTTTGAATATTCATTCTCGTGAATTTTGCAACGAGTGGTCCGACCCACTCGTTTTCGATATTCTACCAGTAGAAATGACGTGAGAAAGAGAGAGAAATATCAAAATCAAATGACCAACAGACAATGTCATTATAACTTTTTAATTTACGTTCCGTTCCCCCGTAACATAATACCGGTTTTCAAACGGTTTTTATTTTTTCTGCGTGAAATGAAAAATATTATAAGATTCGAGTTTTAGGGCAACACTCATTTCTATTGTTTCAAAAATGCGTAAAATTGGGAGCAATCGAAATTGATTTCGTATACGTTTTGCTTTCGTGCATGAATTTAAGATTAATTTCTAATGATTCAAAAATACATCCCCTGAGCTGAGTGAAGCTTCGATTGACGCATGAAGAACATTCTCGAAATCAAAACAATGGCTTCTGTAGTAATTTGAAACAAACATAATTTAAAACAAACACCAGTAGGACATTATGATAACATTCCATCAGCTATAGGTACAAGGAATTTTATGACATCAATTTTTATTGCCAAGTCTCTTTAGAATGTTATGAATATTATTTTTCTTTTTTTTATATTGTCTAAATTGTTTAATGTAAAAAATATCAATTAACACGCTTGCTGCGTATGGGGTCGGAAGCACCCGACCCGATGCAATCATGTACACGATAAAATCGAGATAAAACGTAATTGTGCCGGATGTTATGAACAACTACAATCTACATAAAACCTTAAGTAACGAACAAGCGACTAAAAAAGTGAAAAATGTTAAGACTTATTGTTAAGAATGTAGAAAAATTTTTGCTTGCAGTGTCATAATATAAATTTCACGTGTCTCAAACCCAGTAAACTGAATTACTGATTATTTCGTCGGCTTATTGCAAGAACTCATTAAGTGACCAAAACCAAATTATTAAAAATCAATTAATGAACTTTTCAATCTTGAACATGGCATAATCATGGTAAATACAATAAATATGAAAAAAATTAATGCAGAATAATAGTGTTTTATTTTTACTATGTATTCGAATCAACAAAAAATAATTTCTTAGCACAAAACGTATTTTTTAAAGCTAAAAAAACTTTTTAACAAAAAAGAAAAACCTCCTTCAAAAAACCTGAAACAAAAACAGCTTCAAAATCAAATACCTCTAAAAAAGCGAGAAATAATATTCAAATCATTAGTTACGCATAACATTATTAATAAAACACGTCTATTGAAGTCGGGTGGGGCTGGAAGACAAGTATTTTTTTTTTATTTCTGAAAGCCCCACCCGACTTCATTAGACGTGTTTTATTAATAATGTTATGCGTAACTAATGATTTGAATATTATTTCTCGCTTTTTTAGAGGTATTTGATTTTGAAGCTGTTTTTGTTTCAGGTTTTTTGAAGGAGGTTTTTCTTTTTTGTTAAAAAGTTTTTTATTTTCAACTTTTTAGTGGCAGGTATGTAAGCATGTAAATATTTTTTAACTTAATAAAATATTTTCAATGGTAAAATGCCCACAACTCAAATTCCCAATTGACGCTGTTTGTTTTTGAGAAGTTCCATTATGTCTTCGTAGTCCAAGTCTAGTCCAGAACCTTGCATTGCAGACCATGGTTTGGTTTGTTTTGGATTGTCATAAACCTACCAAAATCCAAATCACTTTACATAAACTATTTGAATTTGAGGAGTCCCCTTGTGTATCTTCGAAGTTCAAAGTCCAATACCGATGAAATTAAAATGTAACCACTCTTGAAGTATACCCTTTCAAACAAAAAAAGAATCATCTAAATCGGTACATAAACAAAGATGTTATGTTCGAAAATCCGTAAAAACACGTGTGATGGCAAGCTAAATAATTGACATTTTTCAGGATTATGAAAAAACTACCAGCCAGATCTCTGTAATTTTTTTATGGGACCACACACGAACTATGTTCTTTAAGATAAAAAAAGAATTGTATAAATCGGTTAACAACTGACGAAGTTATGGTAAAACATACATAAAAAAAAAAAATAAAAAAAAAAATACCGACGACTTGAGAACCTCCTCCTTTTTTTGAAGTCGGTTAAAAACAAAGTTAATGTCTTCTTGCTATAAACATTTCATAGAAATTTTCAATTTATGATTGCTTAAATTAAATATAAAATTAAGTAAGTCTCTAGTTTCTGAAAGAATATTCTTTTAAGTTATGGCAAAAATTAAAAAGACAAAATCAGATGTTAAGAAATAAAATTGTGCATCTTGAACATGCCAAAACTGTGCCATAATCATGGTAAACATAAAGGTATGGAAAAAACTAAATATAACACTATAGTGTTATTTTAGTATATAAATCAACAAGTATTTCATTCTTAACACCAAACATGTCTTTTCCTACCAATCTTACTATCTAATAATATTCTAGATGCGAAAGTTTGCGTTTGTGTTTGTTACCTCTTCACGCCTAAACGGCTCGACGGATTTGAATGGAATTTGGTACACAGATAGCTTATAACCTGGATTAAAACATGGAATACTTTTTTATCCTGGTCAAAGGTTCCCTAGGGTCCACGCGGATGAAGTCGCGAGAGGCCGGTAGTCAAAAGTTTATTAACAGAGTTAATGACTTCTGCCAAAAATATTATACATTAATCTTTAATTATCCATTTTCTAAATTAAACATAAAAATTAAGTAAGGAATATTTTCTTAAAGAACATCATTTTAAGTTAAGGCAAAAATTAAAAATATTGTTTTAAACTAAATGATAAACAGTTTTAGCCAACGGTTACTGAAAGTAATGTAAATTAAGCAATTGCTTAAAAAGTCATTAAATTCTTTTAATGATTTCTTGCTTTTACCAGAAAGGAATATCAACACATTTTTTTCATATCGCTAAAAATCACTATTGCTGGCTAGTGAGTTTCGGAAAACCCAAACGTATTAAAATGAGAGTTAATGACCTAATGCATAGGATATAACGTCTAAATTTGAAAAGTTAGAAGATAATGAGTTTTTGCATTATAGAAAACTCATCCAGGTGAATTCGTTGGTGCTTTTAAGTGTACTTAATGATTATTTGTAGTTAATGAGTTCTTGCAATAAGCCGACGATTTATAATGCTCGTTACTTATTTTGCTCACATCCAGAATCTTTTATCGATTGCCAACTTTTGAGTTGTCACCAGCACAACACAAAAGTTGACAACTTTTTTGGAGAATAGACACCTTAAAGCTATGTAATGGATAAATATTTATCTAAGCATTGAAAAGTCAGCCCTTAGCTGGATGAAAATTAATGCATACAATCACCAATGACTGACCCAAATACCAGAGTATGTATGGTAATGATATGACACATCGACAACACTTATAGCGAACTGTGAAACTTTGTAAATAAATAAATTACTGAAAATGAACCAACAAAATGACTAGATTTTCAGGTCAATCCTTTTTATTGAGCTAGTTTTATTTATAATTTGTTCTTTATTATCTAATCTATTGATTTTGATGGACAAAATTAATACAACCAACACAAATAGGTACCCGAATATGAATATGTGACACTGACACACCAGCAAAACGCTACACTTTTTTGGCTTTCTGCAGAATCAAACATAAAAACTTGGAAACAACCTGCTACCTATAGAACCATAACCAATGATATTAAAAACAAATTATATTAAACAAATGACGCCAACCAGCCAGACCATTTTCGAAATCAACCAAGACAATGGGTGCTTTGATACAAACACCGGATGGAAATATGATAGCGTTTACGTGTCATCACATCAGCAATGCACGAAAGGAATTTCATCACATCGACGTTAATGTGAAAACTCTTGAAAGTTTGAAACCACTTCGCACTTGTTTTTAAATTATTTGATAGCGAATGTAACTTAAACATTAACATGATGAAGTGGTGATAGAACACAAGAAAACCAAAAATCCACAGAAAAATACAGAAACAACACAACAGAAACTGCACCAGCACTTGAACAAGTCCAAACAAAGAATAAATAAAATAAAAATATTTCAATCAAATAAATCACAATAAAATGAAAAAGTGACAGCTTGATATGTCATCCAGGCTGCGGTCCCCATGGCGATTACATCGATTACGGCGTTTACAACGCTCACACGAGGTCCGCATTCGATATCGCGCTCAAATCGATAAAATCGACAAATGACAGTTGGCGAATGCGAACCGCTCGTAAGCGCGCTAACGTTTTATTCTAACCTCAAATACAAGATGGAATAATTGCTAGATACTATTTTTGCTCTCTAAAGCGATGATAATGATGAAGAACGTTTGATTATTGAGTCGTGTGCACCCAACATCTTTTTTTTTCAACTTTTTACATCAACCACCTTTTTGGATAAGCTCCAAATTAGTATTAACAAAATATTAACCAATATAATGCTCTATCCTTTTGTTGTGAAGTGAGGAAAAGATCCTTCTATAACGAACTCTCTCATTTTTTGATTTTTTGACGAAATAAAATTCTGACACCTGTTACGTTTGACAGTCACTTATAACTTTTGACAGAACGTTCACAGTGATTACGCTCCGAGGCATGGTCGCTGTAAGCCCAAGATGGCGCTGGTAATGACGTCATGAGTGACGTCACGCTAGATATTGTAAACGCGCTAACGTGCATGCGGACCGGCTGTTATCGCGATAATATCGATATTATCGTTATGGGGACCGCAGCCCCAGTCTGTCATTGTTTGCATTCCTGTAGGCGAATCGCTGAGTCATCGATTGCTTTTAGTTGACGTGATCCGCAACTAAAAATGTCTTGAAACAAGAAAATTCTAATAGGTACCTACATAATCTAATATATTATTTATTGAATTATTATTTTCAATAAGATAGGGTCTAGGTATATAAAAATTGTACAATTGTTTTTGTGGTTAAAATCATGGCCGCTAGGAGCATTACCAATTGACGGGGATAGTACCATGGGCAACAGCATCGCTTAACCACTGCTAAGGTTAAAATCGCTTGCACGCCGCGCCCGCTGTCACATACGTTTAGTTCGTGCAGGGGCGATACGCGCGCACACTGTTGCAAACTGATTAAGCGACGCTGTTGCCCATAGTACATATCATGACTCCAAAATGTATAAAATATGACCAAAGGTTTAGGTATACTGAAAATGTAGCTATCAAGGTCAGTTTGACAGTGACATTTTTTTGCTTCCATTTTTGCTAGGTGATTAGTAATCGGACTGTAATACCGCCTCCAAACGTTCGCCAACCTCGTTATAGTTCGTTGATGTTTTTGGAAAGGTCCTCTTTGATACTGACACATTTGTTACAAAATCGGCAATGTATGCCACCGGCTTCAAAAAACCGGCCAAGTGCGTGTCGGGCCACGCGCAGTAGGGTTCCGTAGGTACATTATACCATACCATATTTTAATACTGCTATCATTTTTCGTCTGAAAAAATAACTTTGTTTTTTACAGTGTTTGTATGAAAGACAAAGTTATATTTGCGGTTTTGGAAAATGTACTATATCTCAAAAACTAATTACTGTATCTCGTTCAAACCAATTTTCGTTGAAAGTGTTTATTAAGATCTATAGCTTATATATTTTTTATATTTTTCACCTTCTTACTTTAAAAGTTAAAGGGGGGGGGACACACATTTTACCACTTTGGCGGCATATATCTTTCAAACGGTTGACTTTAAAAAAAATAGTCTTAGGAACCTCAATGTCATTTTTAAAGACCTATCTAAAGACACCCCACAAATATTGGTTTGATGAAAAAAAATATTTTCAGTTTCAGTTCCATGTATGGGGAGCCCCCCCTTAATCTTTTATTTTTTTTATTTTTGTATAAAAATCATAAAGCGGTTCACTTAATATACCTACCTACCAAGTTTAAACTATGTAGTCGTAATACTTTTGGAATAAAGTGGCTGTGACATACGGACGGTCAGACAGACAGACAGACAGATAGACACGACGAATCTATAAGGGTTCCGTTTTTTGCCATTTTGGCCACGGAACCTTAAAAACCACCCCAAATAACGTATTCCACAATTTCCACATAATGCATCGATTAAAATAATCGGTCAGTTGATCGATGATGTAGCGGCTTGTCTGGTAGAATGCATGCGCCCAATAAGGCCGATGATTATGACCACAGACTATGACAATACCCTGCCACTTGACCCGCGCAAAATGTTTTGTGTACGCGTTTTCCACCGGGCATGGAAAGCAAAAACATTGTTTCTCTACACAAAAATGTTTCGTGAAACAATGTTTTGTGTAGATGTTTTGTTGATTGTGTAGTGTAACGTTATGGGTTAATTTTAATTAAAATTATACATAAAAGTTACATTATATAAAAAAAATGAAAACAATACATTTTTTAATACCTAAATTAATCGAATCTTATTTCTAACTTAACCTAAACTAATAACTACAATCAAAATAATAATGCACATAAACTGCAGATCATACGTATTATTTATTTAAAAAACGTTTTACCACTGCGCGAACGGTACCCTAACCTACCTTTGTTTCGCGTATCGACCTGAAGGTAGCGGTTGCGAATCACACAATGCGTGAGCGCAACTAACGTCGCGATGCAGTGGTTTGCTGCGTCATGACAGACCGCCTTCCGAGTTCCCACGGACAACACGAACATATTTTCGTCTTCACAGTCGCCGTTGGGAATTATTTTATTAAACTTATTAAAAGATCACCTATTGATCAGTGTTTTCGTCACTTTATTTCATTTTAAAGTATAAATTCAGTGCAATCCCCGAAAGGGGACCCAGGTTCACCCAGGTTGACCCAGTTGACCCCTGCAACTTTGGCCCAACCAACTTTGGCCGACATACTTTGGCCGCTCGGCGGTTTCTTCGGTCGCCATTTGCAACGCGCCTCACACCCTCCGCTGCATCCTTCCACGCCACGTCGGGCCATCTACCACCTCAAGGCCCCCTTAAGATAAGTTGGGACACGCAGAGTAAATACCAGTCGGGCCCTTACACTTACGACCCCATGCTCAAGCCATAAATAAATATTGTGAACGTAAGTTGTGGTTTTGCTCATTAAGTAACCCGCTACGCGACACTGGCGCCTCAACTTGGTTTTGGTATGGGCTGGTATTTGCTTTCGCAGTGAGTTGTAGTTAGTGTGTTGTGTGCCTTTTTGTGTAATTTTTCTTTTTAGTTCTGTGTTTGTCTTTTTTTTTTAGTTGCAAACCTGTGTATTTTGTTTTTTATTTATTTTGCAAATCTGTGTTTGCTTATTTGTGTAACATTTTTCTTTTATTTCTGTTGCCGTAGTTTTTTTTTGTAACAGACGGAGTTAGGTAGTTTTTTTAGTTTTAATTAGTTGTAAGTAGATAGTAAATCGTTCAACATTTACCCTATCTTACGGATATTTTTTTTGTTTTTTTTTTCTTTCGCGTCATTTACCGAAGTTCCGTATACTTGTTTTTCTTTTTCTTTTTTCATTATGGCTTTTTCAATAAAATTTCTGTCCTTGCAAAAGTCGGAGCTAGAATACGAGGTGACCATTAGAGGTTCCACACCTTGTGCTACTGTGCAAGACCTACGCAAGCAGATCGCAAAGTTAGCACCATTAAACCACTTGACCGTTATTAGAAGCTTAAAATATTGAGATAAGCACATCCGTTTCCCGTCCTATTTTTCCTCCTTTACTTCCGTATATCGCTGTCTCTCTCGCTCATCGCCAGGCGTGGTGGGGGCGCTAGCGACTTGGTTGCGTTGCGTCCACTCGTTCGTCATTGGCGTGAAGTTTCCCGTCGGAGTAACACGTGTTTCACAAAGTGTTATAAAAGCGGCCATTTTTTCAAACGGCCATTTTTAAACCAATATAGTTCGTGTTCCTGCTTACATGTAAGTTTTTTAAAACCATTTACTATTTTGCTTAACGGTTTTACCGTTCGAATAATAATTTTATGCAGCAGTTTTTACCTCCTTTCCGTTTTTTATTTACAGTTAATAGTCGTCCAATTCTTTTAAGTAATAAGGAATAGTGTGGTTAATTTTGTACTTTTTTCTAACTACCTGCCCGCGATGGCATAAAAAGGTTTTTCTCTTAGAGTGTGTATAATTTTATTCTTTTTTCTTTTTATCGTAACTACCCTCGATGGTATAAAAAGGTTTTTCTTTTAGATTGTGTATAATTTTATCCTTTTTTCTTTTTATCGTAACTACCCTCGATGGAATAAAAAGGTTTTTCTTTTAGATCGATTTTTGTGCTTTTTCACAATGAATATCGGAAATTTAAATGATAATGAACCTGGTAATTCTGGTACGACACAAATGAATAAAGATAATCGGCGATCTCGAAAACGTAGTTTGAGTTCGAGTAGCACAACTAGTAGTAGTTCTTCTTCTACAAATTCTTCTACATCCCCGCGGGATTCTAAGAAGAAAAAGAAAGCACATCGTCGTCGTTCTAAAAAATCTAAACGAGTTAATGATCGAGCTTTGGAAAAAAATATCAAAAGAATTGAGTGAATTAAAAGAGAAATTATGTGATTATAAACATCCTGATTATAGTTATTTTTGTGAGAACAACGACGATGTCCTTTCCGATGTTAGCGGCCATCTTTATGATGAACAATGTGCCTCGCAGGCACCGCCGACGCCGCCGCCGCCGGCCCACGCCGAAAGTATCGTAGTGAATGATATGAATTTAAACTTTGATTTTGGAACTAAACTTAAGGAACCTGCTATGCCACGTACCTCTTCTGAATATTTGAGCTTACTTAACGAAGTGCAAAGATTTGATAACACCACATGGTCTGAAATTAGATATTCAGAAACACAAAAGGCGTACAATCATACACCTGGTTTTACGGACTTAGAATCAAACGAAGTGGTAAAAGCTTACGATACCTTACGTCATCTAGCTTATTCCGATAAAACCTTTGCTGCCTTAACATTTGCAATATTAAAACAAAAAGAAATGTTTATTAATCGTTTACGTGAGCTAGTATCTTGGTCTAAATCGCCAGAGGCTTCTCTTGATCAAATTAACGATAAAATTAAAGAACTATTGCTTAGCGGTGAATATCAAAAAATATCCAGTGATATTTTACAAATGGTTTGTGGACATCGGGCAGAAACAATAGAAATGAGGCGGGATGGAATTCTTAAAAATGTTCGTGACCCACTAGTGCGTGCCTCTTTAAATAAGATTCCACCCTCTAACACACATTTATTTAATACCGAGCAATTTACAAATGTGCTAGAGAAATCAGGAGGAGTTAGAAAAAGTTTTTGGCCAGTGAATAAATACAAATCGAGTAGCGGTTATTCTAACCCTACTAACGCTAACGCAGCACGGTGTCCCTCGCAGGGTCAAGCCTCTCGTGCCGTAGCATCGCATGCTATGACTAGCCACTGCTGCGATTCACATCACCAACCCTCGCAGGGTGGGTATCGTTATCAGTATCCATCACAAAGACTTAATTATACAGCCAACGAACAGCGCGGCTATTATCATAATACTAATAATAATAACAGGGGGCATTCCTTTCGATCTCGCGGGTCAAGGTTTCCACCGCCCTCACAAAGAGGACACAAACGTCCCCGTTCCCCTTCCGCCCATAGAGGTGATAAACGAAGACGACAATGACTCACGGTCATTCCAAGCCGGTCAGTTGACACACTACTACAATCGTTGGGAGAAAATGGGAGCACCAGACTTCCTTCTCCAAATAATAAGAGGATACCGCATTCCATTTGCGCACAGACCTCCTCTCATAATTCCAAATGTATTAAGCGATCGTCGTCGCACATTAGAGTCCGTGGACATGACTACCGCTATTGCTCAAATGAAGAAGCAAGGTGTCTTGGAGACGGTCGCTGCCTCGCCAAGTTTCATATCACCCATGTTCCTAGTGCCAAAGAGCGATGGGTCCCTTCGTCCCATCTTCAATCTCAGAATGCTGAATTATTACGTGTTAGCCGACAAGTTCCGACTTATAAACATGTATCGCATACCCGACTTTCTGCATGCAAGGGACTGGATGTGCAAGGTCGATCTCACCCAGGCATATTTTCATCTGCCGATTGCAAAATCCCACAGGCGGTTCTTACGCCTTCTATACAATGGCGAAATACTAGAAATGACGTGCCTCCCATTCGGGTTGAGCACGGCGCCCAAAACCTTCGCGTGCCTAACAAATTGGATTGCTCAAATAATGCGAGAAAAGGGTGTAAGGATAGTGGTTTACCTGGACGACTACCTCATAGTCCACCAAGATCCAGAAGTTCTGAACAGGCATGTAAAGATGTTGTTAGATACACTAACGTATCTTGGGTTCCAAGTAAATTACAAAAAATCCATTCTTATCCCTCAAAAAACCTTAAACTATTTGGGAATAGCGTGGGATCCATGGGCAAACCGGAAATGCTTACCGAACGAGAAACATTTGTCTGTGTACCGAAAACTAACACAGTTTCTAATTGTGGGCAAAGCAACTCCGAAAGAACTGCAAAGCCTTGTCGGTCTTCTAAATTTTATCAGCTTTGTTGTGCCTCGAGGCAGACTAAACCATCGGGCAATGCTCAAATTCCTAAATTCTCTGCCGAAGTGTCAAAGCACATCGAGAAAATACATTCTCCCTCGCAGTGTAATCGTGGAGATACAATGGTGGCTCAAAAACTATCAGCAGACAGCACCATTGCACGTGCCGCCACCAACATTCTTTCTTACAACAGATGCCTCAGATGTGGCTTGGGGTGCACAGATAAACAATGTTCCTCTTTCGGGCACTTGGAGTACGGAAGAGCAAGATCTTCACTGCAACAACAAAGAAATGTTGAGCATTCTCAAGGCTCTAGAACACGAAGGAGAGAATATGAAGCAAGCTTCTGTCCTGATTCAGTCAGACAATCGTACCGCTGTTGCTTATCTTCGCAACGAGGGTGGCATGAAATCTCAGTCCTTGATGGACCTCACATATCGAGTCCACAACATTTTAGACAAGCACCAGATCCAATTCAGAATTCACTACATACCTGGCAAATTCAACAGTCATGCAGACCACTTGTCCAGACACCGCAGGCCCCCGGAGTGGCACCTGTTGCCAAATTGCACAGACGTGATATTTGCCAAATGGGGCACGCCCGTGATCGACTTGTTTGCCTCCAAACATGCACGAGTCGTAGCGAACTACGCAACACTGGACCTGAACGACAGCGAAGCCATGTTCCACGATGCTTTCAGCGTGAAGTGGAACTTCCCACTGGCTTGGGTATTTCCACCACCATTCCTCATTCCTCGGATGTTAGCTCACCTCGACCAAGCCCACGGAACATACCTGATCGTGGCTCCCCGTTGGGAGAAAGTCTTTTGGAGAGCGGACCTCAAAGCAAGAGCGACCGCAGCCCCGTTCGTTCTGAAGGATCTGGAACGACGCCTAGTGGACATCTCAACCGGCCTTCCACCTCCCAAGGTAAGGGAAATGACCCTAGAGATCTGGAGATGTGGGGGTGGACAAGTAAGATAAACTCATGGAACCCTGTTCAGAAAGAGCTTCTTATGAAATCGTGGCGATCATCAACTAGAAAAACGTATAATGTTGCTTGGAAACGCTGGTTAGAGTGGGCAAACTCGCATAATATAGATCCAACGAATCCTCAAGGTTCTGAATTGGCACAGTTTTTAGCAGACTTACACCTCAATTTAAAATTCTCATATAACACCATAGTTTTATATAAATCCGTAATTTCTACCTTGTGCAGTGTGGACGTGTCCGGAAAATTAGGTGACGACGTTTTAGTTAAACATATTTTAAAATCGATTTCCAACTGCCATTTAAAATTATCAAAAGCTCCGGTTTGGGACGCAAATGAACTTACCACTTTTTTAAGCAATTATTCTATAGATTCAAATAATATCTTCCAGACAGTTCGCCACACTGCAACATTATTATTATTGTGCTCTGGACGAAGAGTCCACGACCTCACGTTGCTTTGTGTTGATAGTAGTCCAGGGGGCTGACAGCTTTAGTTCCATCCCAAGAGTTTTGGCGCTAGCGTCGTGGTTTGGACTTGTATGTATTGGATTTATCTGTCTGTGTGTATTGTCAGTGTGTGCGTGACTGTGACAGACATGACAGTTCTTCGGTCCAGTTGTTTTATTTCAAAGAAAAAACTTATTTTAGTATTTTAATTCTATTTTTCTTTGAGTTGCTCGCTTCATTGGTTGTCTTGGTCCCCACAAATCCTGATTTAGTTGAACTCGGCAAAAATAAGTTACTAAAGAAACGCATTTGTGTATAGCTTTTTGACGAAACTCAGTTTGAAGAAGTTGGCGATGTAAATTCGTCAATACATTTTCCTTATTTGATCAAATTACGCAAATGCAGAAATTGTATGGTGTTTCACTTACTACCGAAGGTAAGTTTCTATCTTAATAATAGAAAAGTTAAGTGTTCCTCTCCATGTTAACAATAGGTACCTACATACCTACTTTTCTCCCACATTGAGCCAAGGTACAGGGTAATGCATCTTAATAGTAATTTATATAAAATCAATAAACTTACAACAATAAATAATATATTTGCAAAAAATGTCAGTTGAAGATGTATTGTAAAGGTACATAGTTAAAACATAGTTATTACCGAACACTCAAACGCTTCCTACCTAAAACATTTAGTTAAGGGATCTTGCTGTCATCTCATGGTCAATGAGGCTGTCATTTCTATAGTGTTTCTGTCAGACCTTACAACTTATGATACGACCAGACCATAACTTTAAGAATCTACTGAGTATTTGGTCGTTAACCTTAAAAGTTCTGTATTATAATATTTACATTTATTGTTATTATTCCAGTGTACATGGTAGAAAAGGAGCATAACTACTGTCACCCAGGATCAAGTGCAGGATATTAGTAGACATAGAGACTGTTGCGGGCATGCAAGGTTTGTTTGTGATTTCTTTTTTTAACAAAATTTCTGAATTCCCTTTTGGTGGTTCTCCGTCTTTAACATTTTTGAGTATAATCGTTTCATGAAATTTTTGCATTCAATCAACTAGCAAACGATTTGAAGGCTACTTATTTTAGAGTTTAATAATTAAATATGATATTATAGGTTAATGTTAAAATGTTAATGATGTTATAAAGTTATAAATAACTTCATACTTATTAAATATTAGAAATTTTGCATTTCACAATGCTATTTTTAAATTAAGATAAATAAATACTAGAAAAAATCGACTCACCCGTAGCATCTT
This sequence comes from Agriphila geniculea, assembly GCA_943789525.1. Taxonomy (NCBI): domain Eukaryota; kingdom Metazoa; phylum Arthropoda; class Insecta; order Lepidoptera; family Crambidae; genus Agriphila; species Agriphila geniculea. The sequence continues at coordinate 12,954,885 of OX038891.1, forward strand.
AGATGGGACTTGAACCCGCATCCTTGGGACTCCAGCCCAATGCACTGACCAATGCGCTGGCTTGCAGCGACAAAGTAATAAGTATTAGAAAATTTCACCAATGCAACTAGTGACTCTGTAGCATAATTGGTCAGTGCATTGGGCCAGAATCCCAAGGGAGTGGGTTCGAGTCTCATCTGAGGTGCTACGGGTGAGGTGATTTTTTCTAGTATTTATTTATCATAACTTCATACTTACTGTTAAGTACTTGATTTTTATTTCACTTTTCATTTTTATTTGCAGGTAATGTTTTTTTCAATGAACATCACCACCAGCATTACTATCATTAACTAGCGAAACACCAATGATTCCAAAACATCAGAGTGAGGTAAGCTAGTATTTGGTGTTAATAAAGTACTTAATTATTAAGCTTATTTGAAATATAATTATTTAATAATTAATTATGGAATGTCATATTAAAAACAATGTTAGGTCTAACAATGATTTGAATTTGGTCAAATACTCAGAGATTAATATCGGAATATTTTTGTTTCAGATGATATTTCTTCTCAAGCACAGTATTTCCTATGCAATGTCTTATTAACTTAATTAGTGTACAATTTTAGATGGAGATGGAATGGAATTACTTTTATAAAAAAAAAACTGTTAATAAAACATACTTATGGAATGCAAAAAATTGGATTAAACCATTATACAAGTGTAAAACATATACTTCAACTAAAATTAATAAATGATAATTGTAATTAACATTGGTTGTTTTATTTTATTAATAATTTAAATTAAAATTCATAATAAGTCCAAAGGGGTCCTTTATTGATTGTCGATAATAGCACATCACTAAATAAAGAATATCGATATCGATGGTACTTCGATTGGAAGCACTAGTGCTCGTGGGTTGGAAAGCGATCGCAGCGCCATAACTTCTGGACGTGGAACTAAGCTAAATTGACTGTCGTATCTGTAGCTTGCTACAAATTAGTAATCTGTGTAGTAGTCACTGTACTATTCAAGATGACGTAGTGATTCTCTGGCCCCAGTTCGGTTCCAAGACTGACTGTAGGGAATACAGACAGTCTGGGTGGAAACTTTTACATAATCCTCAAAATGACAATCTTAGTCCTTCGTTGTGGGTAAATAAAACCATAAAAATTCTAAATGAAAGGCGCTTGAAAAGTCAATCTTATAATTTATTTGTAACATTGAGAGGGTCTCCAAAAGCCGCGTCGCGTACGGTTATAGCCGGATGGATAAAATCCTTGTTGAAGGAAGCTGGCATCGTCGCTCCCCCAGGAAGCATACGCTCCGCCGTTGCATCGCGAAACTGGGTAGACAACTATCCTCTTGACGATATATTAACACAAGGCAATTGGAGGTCAGAAAATACTTTTAAGAAATTTTACTGTCGAGAAGTTATTGGTTCAGGAATAAGCTCGACCGCATCAGTTAAAGAGATGTTCAACCCTATAAATTAATTCATATTCAAATTAATTAACAGAATGTAAAATTAAAGCTAATCATTTAATCTAATAGCTAATTGTACTTAAACTAAATGTAAAATCGTAACTAATCGTATTCAATTTAATTTATAGAAAAGTTAATCATTGATTTATGTAGTATTATTAAGAAAATTAACTAAATAATTTATAGAAAATTTTGAATCGCTGATTGAATATCGAGAATAAAGGTAATTCCATTGTACCAAATTGAATTGTATTCTGATAATTAATAATAATAAAAAGAAGCTAATAATATACATATATAGTTCTCTCTCGCATAAGATGCTTTTTATTAATCCTATCACATTGGCGTTTCTTCACCAGGCGATAACAAACATGTCTCAATATTTTAAGCTTCTAATAACGGTCAAGTGGTTTAATAGACGCGTTTTACCTGAAATAAAACGCATATTAAACTACTTACCTTATTAGAAGCTTAGTTTTACTTCTGCCTGGTAAATATTTCGACGCAATGACGAACGAGTGGACGCAACGCAACCAAGTCGCTAGCGCCCCCACCACGCCTGGCGATGAGCGAGAGAGACAGCGATATACGGAAGTAAAGGAGGAAAAATAGGACGGGAAACGGATGTGCCTATCTCAATATTTTAAGCTTCTAATAAGGTAAGTAGTTTAATATGCGTTTTATTTCAGGTAAAACGCGTCTATTATTTCCTTCTGAGGACATTTTGGACAGTCCATTGGAGGCTGCAGTAGATTTAGTTGGGGTTAGTGATACCCTCACTAAAATAAAAACAAATTTAGATTCGGGTACCGACAAAAACACCTTGTTACGTACGCAAAACCTGTTGCATCATCTATATCATCGGATCAACCGAATTATTGCCGACGAGTCTGTCAAGCCTCAATATGATACGTGCGTTTTGCAGTTTAAAAATTATTTTGAAACTTATAATTCCATTAAGGATAAAGGAGTTGATCCTTTAATTTCTGCCAGCAATAGCGAGTCATCTACTCCTGCATTGCCTATGAACATCTCAGTCACTTGCGATCGTGGTGGTTCTAGTGAGTTGGGTAAACTAAAGTACGATGGAAAGACCTGCGTCAGGGCGTTCATTCAACGCGTAACGGAATTTTGTGACGCAAGGAACATTTCGGGACCTAAAACGCTTTCATTCGCTACTGAGATTTTCACAGGTGATGCTTTGCATTGGTACAGGAGTGTAAAGAGTCGAGTTTCCTCTTGGGGTGAACTCATTATTCTGCTGAGGCAAGATTTTGATCAGTCTGACTTTGATTACAGACTGCTTTCAGAAATCCGTGCAAGAACACAAGGTGAAACAGAGAACATAACAATTTATTTATCAATTATGTCTGATTTGTTTTCACGCTTAGCGAAAACATTGTCCGATGACGAAAAATTGGAAATAATTCTCCATAACATTAGGCCTTGTTATGCTAGTACATTAGCCTCAGTTAGCGAAATTAAAACGATTGAATTTTTACAAGCCTTATGCCGAAATTATGAAAGCGTGCAATCACGTCTTGCAAACTTTCATGAGCCTAGTACAGCGACTTCTAATACTCTGGCTCCAGAATTTGCGTACAATGGTAATCGTAATAAAAACAGTGGTCATTTTAAATCAAATACATATAATCAAAATTTTAATACACCTTTTAATAAAAATCAATCTTTTACAAAATATAAAAATAATTCCAACTATAACTACACTTATAATAATAGTAAAACAAATTATCCTAATAATAATAATACTAAAACAAATAATGAAAAGTATTTACATGCTATCGAAGCTCCTAAAGCTCGTTATTGTCCTAGATGTCGTGTAGATACTCATAATTTGAGACAATGTACAGAAAATAAAGACAACATCTACTGTTTTAAATGTGGTCGAAAGGATGTTAAGACTCCTCAATGTCCTGACTGTAATTTAGGTAAACCATTCAGTTCAAAAAAAAACTAGTAGAATTGAATTGTGGTAGTTCAAATCACAATGACTTTGATAAAGATGATTGGCAAAAGTGGCTTAAAACTTTAAGTGTTTTCTTCCAAGCATACCGAACTGCCACAATTCATAATAAACCTAGTAATGATATTAGACCTTATGTCACCATTAATATTAACACTCTCTCTTTTACTGGCTTACTCGATTCAGGTTCCGCAGTCACCATTTTAGGCAACAATTCACATTTAGTTCTAGAGTCTCAGGGATTTAAATTGATTAGAGACCGCTGTATTTCAGTTACTGCTGCAGGTGGGCAGTCTTTAAGTAGTATTGGCCATATTAATATACCTGTGCACTTTGAAAACCAGTTTCACATTATTGAAGCTGTTGTTGTACCTGGTATTGATACGTCTCTCATACTAGGCGTTGATTTTTGGCGTAAATTTAATATATGCCCTAAATATTTAGGAAGCATTTCAATTGATTCTATTAATATACCAGCGGACGTCTCATCCGAAATTTTATTGCATAGTTACGATAATTTAAGCGAATCGGAAAAAATGATTGCGGACAATATTACTGATCAATTTAAAGAAATTTCTTTCGAACAAAAGGGTCTAGGTAAAACTAGCTTAATAACGCACAGAATCGATACCGGCGATGCTCAACCAATCCGGCAACGATACTATCGCATGTCACCAGAAAAACAGCGTACTCTGATTGAGCAGGTCGATGAAATGCTAGCATTAGATGTAGTCGAACCTTGCGAAAGCGCTTGGTCTTCCCCAGTTTTGCTCGTGACCAAGAAAAACGGACAGCCTGGGTCCTGCCTCGATAGCCGTAAGCTAAACTCAGTCACCAAACGCGATGCATACAATTTACCCTACATATCTGAGATTTTGGATAACCTCCGTGATGCGCGTTATCTTAGTAGCATCGATTTATCCAAATCTTTCTGGCAGATAGAGATTGCGCCCGAAGACCGAGATAAGACCGCTTTTTACGTCCCAGGCAGAGGTACACTTCATTTTAAAAGAACCGCCTTTGGTTTAACCAATGCTCCGGCAACCCAACAACGGTTAGTTGACCTTCTGTTTGGCGAGTTTGGCGCTAATGTTTTCGCGTATATCGATGACGTCATCATCGTTGGTAATGACTACCAAACTCATGTCACGCTCTTGTTAAAGGTTTTAGAAAAACTAAGGAACGCTAACCTCACCGTAAATTTAGAAAAATGTAACTTCTTTCGTAGTGAGCTGAAATATTTAGGATATGTCGTCGATAGTCGTGGACTACGGACCGATCCCGAGAAGGTGGAGGCCATATTAAACTATCCGACACCTACTTGTCGGAAGGACGTCAAACGGTTTCTCGGGACAGCTACATGGTACCGTCGTTTTGTCCCCAATTTCAGCACTATTGCCGGTCCCTTAAATAGACTCACTTCCAATAAAAAGGGCGCACCCCCCTTCAAGTGGTCTGCTGAAGCTGATGCTTCCTTTCAGAAGCTGAAAGAATGTTTGGTTTCCGCGCCGGTTCTGACTTGCCCCGACTACAACCAACCATTCGAGGTACATACAGACGCGAGCAGTTATGGTGTTGGCGCTATGCTCACGCAGACCAGGGACGGAAAAGAGCACCCTATTGCTTATATGAGCCGTTCGTTAGCTCCTTCAGAGCGTAATTACGGCATTACAGAGCGTGAAACTCTGGCTGTGATTACTGCCTTAGAGCATTGGCGATGTTATTTAGAGAACGGAAAAACCTTCACCGTATATACTGATCATAGTGCTTTAAAATGGTTCCTTACTCTAAATAACCCTACAGGCCGGTTAGCTCGATGGAGAGTACGGTTGTCATCGTTTAATTTCGAAATCAAACATCGTCGCGGGGTTGATAATGTTATTCCCGACGCTCTTTCGCGTGCATTTCCAGTTAGTGCCATTAGTTCTTCCGACATATTGGACTCTAAAGACCAGTGGTACAAGACACTTCGCAACGGCTGTTTGAATAGTCCTCAACAGTATCCAAACTATTTAATTAAAGATGATATTTTATACAGATTGACTAAAAGTAAATATAGCCTTAATGACGAATTTTCATGGAAAATTGTTGTTCCTTCCGAGTTGCGGGAGAAAGTAATTTCGGAAAATCATTCTCAGCCTTCTGCTGGACATTTAGGTATATTTAAAACATATCATCGCCTTATGCTACGTTATTTTTGGCCGGGCATGCATAAAGACGTCGTAAAATTTGTTAGCTCCTGTGATAAATGTCTTGAGTACAAGTCACATAACCATCAAACGTTAGGTGAAATGGGTCGTCCTAAACAGTGTTCACGTCCTTGGCAAATAATTTCAATTGACCTTATGGGACCGTTGCCTACAACTCGTAAACAGAACAGCTACATTTTAGTTGTGACGTGTGTTTTTTCAAAATTTTGTTTAATTTACCCTATTAAAAAAGCTACTTCGGACGTAATTATTAAAATCTTAGAGGACAACGTTTTTCTTGTTCATGGAGTTCCACAGACAATTTTTCTAGATAATGGTACTCAGTTTATTAGCCGTGACACAACTGCTTTTTTCCAAAAATATAACGTACCTAATGTATATTTCTCTCCAAAGTATACACCGCAAGTAAACACTGTAGAGCGCTACAATAGAACGATCATTACCTGCATATCAACTTTTGTCGAGAATGACCACAGAACCTGGGATATTTTTATACCCAAGGTGCAGTTTGCCATTAATAACGCTGTGAATGAAGCAACTGGTTTCACGCCTTCATTTTTAGTTTTCGGCAGAGAGCTCGTTACCTGTGGTACTCATTACACAGACACAGATTTAGGCGATGAGGTCTTATTCCTACCGCGCGATATTTATGCGGATAACTTAGGTTGCTTGTCAAGTATCTTTGACGACGTACAAGCAAAACTTTGGCATGCTCATGAAAAGAATACCGCACATTACAATTTGCGTCGTAAAGCAGCCGAATTTCAGGTGGGCGATATCGTCATGAAACGAGCCTATGTACTAAGTGACAAAGATAAATATTTTAGCAAGAAGTTGGCACCGAAATTCATAAAATGTCGTGTCACTGCTAAAAAATCACCTTTAGTTTACGTTTTAGAGGATATGAATGGTAAGGATTTGGGAACATGGCATATAAAAGATTTAAAACTAGCTGGTCTTAATAAGTAAATATTATTTAAATAAATAAGTTTTTTTAACTGTAACATGAACATTACATTTTTATAACATGAACATTTTAAATATTTTTGAATATATCGTTACAAAGCTAAAAACTTCGCACGTGTACCATCTATGTAAAGTAATCGCGTTTGTATGGGTTTACCAGTTCATATGTAACAGGAACCTACCATATTGTTAGGATGCGTCAATATTCTGTAATATTGTTAATTGTTGCCTTTTGAAAGCGTGAAGTATGAAATGCATGAGTGATGAAGAATGAAAGTGTTAATACGAACCATTAACTTAGTTACTAAGTGCGGATTTTATTAAGAGGAATAAAATCCTTGATCGCGCGAGGGGGTATTGTAACGTTATGGGTTAATTTTAATTAAAATTATACATAAAAGTTACATTATATAAAAAAAATGAAAACAATACATTTTTTAATACCTAAATTAATCGAATCTTATTTCTAACTTAACCTAAACTAATAACTACAATCAAAATAATAATGCACATAAACTGCAGATCATACGTATTATTTATTTAAAAAACGTTTTACCACTGCGCGAACGGTACCCTAACCTACCTTTGTTTCGCGTATCGACCTGAAGGTAGCGGTTGCGAATCACACAATGCGTGAGCGCAACTAACGTCGCGATGCAGTGGTTTGCTGCGTCATGACAGACCGCCTTCCGAGTTCCCACGGACAACACGAACATATTTTCGTCTTCACAGTCGCCGTTGGGAATTATTTTATTAAACTTATTAAAAGATCACCTATTGATCAGTGTTTTCGTCACTTTATTTCATTTTAAAATATAAATTCAGTGCAATCCCCGAAAGGGGACCCAGGTTCACCCAGGTTGACCCAGTTGACCCCTGCAACTTTGGCCCAACCAACTTTGGCCGACATACTTTGGCCGCTCGGCGGTTTCTTCGGTCGCCATTTGCAACGCGCCTCACACCCTCCGCTGCATCCTTCCACGCCACGTCGGGCCATCTACCACCTCAAGGCCCCCTTAAGATAAGTTGGGACACGCAGAGTAAATACCAGTCGGGCCCTTACACTTACGACCCCATGCTCAAGCCATAAATAAATATTGTGAACGTAAGTTGTGGTTTTGCTCATTAAGTAACCCGCTACGCGACAGTAGAGCAAAACACGAGCTATAGACCCGTCTTAAGCGCTGAATTACCGATCACCATAGAGTACATTTTTGCCATGTAAAGTATTAAAATTACTATGCGAGCCAAATAAGAATAGTACTGTCAATCGGCAATCTTGATCTTGAACAATATGGTGATAGTACTGGTACTATCACAGAATAAATAATAGCACTAGCGTACAGAAGTTGCACTGCTTTGATCTTGAAGAAAGCAGACGTTTTATACAGGGTCACTGGAAATATGACGTATTCCTGTTAAGGGGTTATAGATGAGGTCAAAACAAATATTTTTTTTATATAACTTTTTCACAAAAAATAAATAGTTTTTGATTTAATTGAAATTAAGTATTTTTTTACCAAAAGTACGTTCTCAGACACAAAAATTTAAAATAAAAGATAACTACTCATTCGATTCCGGATTTTTTATTATTTTGGGATAGAAAAAAATCTGAGTGTTGATAATGAATAAAAAAAAAATCATAAAATACAGGTATTTATAAAAAATTCAATCCTTAAATGCATTTTTTATTTTTATTTTTTTTAGATTTTTAAGAAATAGCTTCAAATATCTTAAAAAAAATCCTAGTAACTAAGCGTGCATAATATTTTAAAAACATCACCATCTATTCAGCTTTCAGTTGAGGTATAAAACTTAATAATAGCTTAAATAAAAAATGAGAAATTAAGACGTAACTAAATAGCAGTCCCATTTCATGTAGCAAAAATTTCCTACTTCAAGCGCTTCGGAAGTGGCCGTATTATCCTACTTATTCCATAAATGTGAAAGTTTTCTTGTTTGGATGATTGTTAATCAATCACGTAAATTGGCTGAACGGATTTGGATGAAATTTGGCACACAGATAGTTTATAAGCCGGATTAAAACATAGGAGGATACTATTATCTTGGTTAAGGGTTCCCTAGGGATTTTCTCAAATGTAAATGCAAATGAAGTCGCGGGCGGAAGCTATTTTGCCATAAATGATCGTGCTTACTAAAAATACTTTCGTCCGAGTGAGTTTGAAACAGGATTATTTTCCGCCGATGAGTCAAAATTTACAGACAGCATCAAAAATAACCATGCAAATCAGTCATTTTCAATGCCCCGCTGCTGGGGAACTGGCCTTGGCCTGCCCTTGGCCTGGGAAGCTGAATAGATGGTGATGTTTTTAAAATATTATGCACGCTTAGTTACTAGGATTTTTTTAAAGATATTTGAAGCTATTTCTAAAAAATCTGAAAAAATAAAAATAAAAAATGCATTTAAGGATTGAATTTTTTATAAATACCTGTATTTTATGAATTTTTTTTTTCATTATCAACACTCAGATTCTTTTCTATCCCAAAATAATAAAAAAATCCGGAATCGAATGAGTGGTTATCTTTTATTTTAAATTTTTGTGTCTGAAAACGTACTTTTGGTAAAAAAATACTTAGTTTCAATTAACTCAAAAACTATTTATTTTTTGTGAAAAAGTTATATGACAAAAAATATTTGTTTTGACCTCATCTATAACCCCTTAACAGGAATACGTCATATTTCCAGTGATCCTGTATACTAAACACTGCGCGACCAAGCTAAATTGCACCTCAACATTTAAAGCGCCTACTCACGATTCAACTCAACCACAATCTGCTGATACAATTTGTTGAAGTCGCGGTTGGCTGTACTCTATTCACGTTGCGTTGGGCCCTCAACTCAACTACTGATGATTCAATCTGTCATCTCTCAGCAGATTGGGTCAGGAAGTTGGAAAGGAAATTGAAACGTGAGTAGCCGCCTTTACGCGTCAGCGTATGTTATTGATCTTCTCGATGCAACGGTCTCAAATGGCAGGTTTACCTACAGCGGCGAATCATAATAAAAGTATTATTTAGCAAGGCGATGCCCAAGTTACGACGTAGTCTGTTAGTGCAAACAAAAATTTCACCTCTGCTGTTTTAGGCTGTTCCTAAGCTAAGAAATATCTTAACTAGGAAACGCTTAACTTGAGTTTAGTTAGTGCAAATGGCTGTAACTCTATTATTTAAGTCTAAAGGCAAAGGATGAAACGTAATTACTTGTTTAACTTAGGTTTGCTGACTATATTATGATTTGTTGCGTTGTGCGTTGGTTGTCCGCTGGCGTGTTCTGAAGAACTTTTCACTGACAAAATCTACCTAGTTGAAGTAGCGCCATTTATTTATCGGCATAAAATCATACTTTTTTTGTCAGCTGTCAGAAAATCGCACTTTAAAATGTATTCTGTGGTCACCAATGACTTAGCGATTAGTCTGCTGGAATTTTTCTGTCCTGTCATGTCAATTGTCATGTTTATCGCTATGTTCGTTTGTTTTCCGTGGTTTTATATTAAAAATTAATAATTCATTCACTTGCTTTGCTTGATTTAATCAATAATTATAATAATGAACTCAAATAAAAAAGGCCCAGTGATTGATGGTGGTACATGTAGGTGTTGTGGTGTAACGAAAAAGTGTCGGCTGTTAAACATTGAATATGAGTTTTGTGGCCAAAAGGAAATCTACTTCGAAATGTTCGTCGACTGTTTCGGTTTGGTGGTAAGTTCTCAAATAATGTTTAATTAACGTCTGTGCCTTATGATCACTGTTGCACGAAATATGAACCTGAGTAGAACAGTAGAAGTACAAACAACCAAATATCCAAACCCACAAACTTTCACATTTACAATATTAGTAGGATTACCAATTAGAATTTTCTTGTTTCATGACATTTTTGGCTGCAGATCACGTCAACGTGGATGTTAATATGACAAGGTTCCAGCGCATTACCAATTGACGGGGATAATAATACGGTACAATATCCCTGAATCGGATCACGTAAACTATCGATGCAATACCTATACGTTTTAAAAATATCGCTAGCCAGCGCTGCCTGGCACGTGTCAGCGCTTATCAGCGCTTGTTCATACAAATGCCTACGCTGGTTACCTGCGCGAACCTGCGGCAGTAAGCGGCAGTCTGCAAAAAGCGCCAACCTGCTTTCTCTCTGTATACGGCCTTAGGAAACAAATATCAATGATATGAAGTTCAAGTAAATGTTGACATTTGAAGCCCATTTTTATAGATATTTGTCGCTGGCCGCTTTCCGTTTTGCTAAATATGTAATAACAAGACGACCAAATTACAATAAAACTCCTCTTTTTACTTGTTATTCTGTTCTGTGCCTGCAGCCTTAAAAATCTGTGACCCCATACTATACATATACAATCTTATTTGCCTCGGGTGTCTGGCCACATTAGACAACAGACTAAATGACCAAGTGTATGAATGAGTAACTACTATGCGTGGATATTTGAGTAAATCCTTAGGCTGCCTTTAACCAGCTGGCTGATTATCTAATTAGAAACCACCTAGCGACCGGTCTCATTTGACAAATGAATGTGATACATCACTACTTCTTTTCAGGTAAAAAAAAATACCAAAGAAAAGTAGCAATGTATCACATTCATCTGTGAACTGAAACCGGTCGCTAGGTGGTTTTTAATTAGATAATCAGCCTGCGGGATAAAAAGTATTTTGTTTTAATTTCATTAATATCAGATCCGCTGTTTTTACGTGATTAGGTGGGTCCCCACCAAGTGTGCTGCTTCCCCTTTTCCTCTCCCCCTCCTCACTTATCCCTCTCCCTCCCTCTCACTCTTCCCCTCCCCCTCCCTTCTCTTCCCCTTATTCTTCGCCTCCCCTCCCTTACACTAAAAAAATTTGCTGTTTTCAGGGTTTATAGTAATTTTGCGTGGTTGTATGCATGGTGCCATTACTATTTTTGTAACATATTGTATATCATAGGTGCTCATACGCGGGTAATCATGTCATGCCAATCAGGGTTGACATGAAAAAAATAATCTTAATTTTAGATAATGGAAGACATATACAAATGTATGTTATAATTAACTTTGTGTTAGAATTACTGCATTATACTGATGGTTTTTTTCTAAATAAAACTGCCTAATCCTTAATCCGGCCTTATATCTTCCACCAGGCATGTTAACTATTTTATTGATCTTGTGTTTCAGATAGAAAAAAATTTTTTTTTTCGGTTTTTTGCAGATATTCTGTGATTATTTATTTTTCGCAAAAAATCACGAGTTTTTCCAACCCTGCACCCAATGTAGTTTTATTCACGCATTTTTTTCTTGTTAAATATTTAGTTGGTTAAAAATTCAAAATGTCGATCTCTTAAGGCCTACTCAAATCTGAACGGTATCTGCTTCCGCTACCGCCATTGGTAGCGGTAATACCCGAGCGATATCCCGCGCGGTAATTTGTATGACATTTTCGCAGCTCTCGCGAAACCGGAACCGCATACCGAATGGCGGTAAAATTCCGCTTTGGTTTAAACAGCACGTTATCCGCATACCCATTAGGATATCGATACCGCCACCGGTAGAGGATACAACTGAGATTTGAATAGACCTTTAATTATAAATTTTTGCTAGGTCAATCTCCTTAAGAAAAAGTATGGACACCCCTGTTGCATTATTTATCATGTAGTGATGTGTTTCTTCCCCCCAGCTGTCACATTTGGAGGGTGACGAAAAGGAGCGGCTGATATGCGCCACCTGCGTGACGCGGCTGCGCGACGCGTGCGCGTTCCGCAAGCAGGTGCTGCTCTGCGAGGAGAAGCTGCTGCAGCTGCAAATGCAGGTCGATGGTGAGGATTGTTACTACCATCTCTTATCGTATAATTGGTGGCCACCGTCACATTTGGAGGGTGACGAAAAGGAGCGGCTGATATGCGCCACCTGCGTGACGCGGCTGCGCGACGCGTGCGCGTTCCGCAAGCAGGTGCTGCTCTACGAGGAGAAGCTGCTGCAGCTGCAAATGCAGGTCGATGGTGAGGATTGTTACTACCATCTCTTATCGTATAATTGGTGGCCACTGTCACATTTGGAGGGTGACGATAAGGAGCGGCTGATATGCGCCACCTGCGTGACGCGTGCGCGTTCCGCAAGCAGGTGCTGCTCTGCGAGGATAAGCTGCTGCAGCTGCAGGTCGATGGTGAGGCTCGTTACTGCCATGTTAATATTCAGTGATCAGATTTTTTTTAATACACAACACCCTACCGGCTAACTTTTCGAACTTCTGCCGGGCTTCAACTTAATACACAGGAATTTCGTATTGTACTATTTGCCGAAGTCATTTGGAAGATTTGATAATCGTGTGACAACCAAAAAGCCATACGAAAGCATTTTCGCCCAAGTTGAAACCACCTGAAATGTAGACGCTTCGTTCGTGTTCCGCGCTCGCTTCAATAATCTCATGTAATAAAGAGCATACAAACTATTACACGAGCTCGGTGACGCAGTGGTTTAGTGCCTGGCCCTGTGATTACGGAGGTTAAGCAACTTTCGCAAGGGTCGGTCACGGGATGGGTGACCAAACATTTATTATATTAAGCTCTTCCGTGCTTCGGAATTCGGAAGGCACGTTCAGCCGTTAGTTCCAGCTCCATTTGCAGTCGTTGACATTGACACCCACCATTCCCCATTAGGCCCGCGTAGTGGGTTGTGGCTGATCCTCCTTATCCACCCCACCCATAAGAAAGGCCTGTGCCCCAGCAGTGGGAACAAATGCAGCCGGGACCAACGGCTTAACGTGCCTTCCGAGGAAGGAGCTCAAGATAATAAATTTTTGGTCACCCATCCCATAGCCGACCCTTGCGAAAGTTGCTTAACCTCCGCAATCGAATGACCAGGCGCTAAACCACTGCGCCACCGAGCTCCTCAACAGCTACTCACAAAGCATTTTTATTGATTGTTCTGCATTAAAGTAAAAGTCATTTTTTTTACAGATGAAACTAACAAACAATCAAGCAAATTTCTTGTAAAAGTAGAAATAGACGATACTACAGATATTAATACTGATGATGGGCCGACTGACTGTGGTCAGTCAGAGCCAGAGGAAGAAAGCAGTAAGTTAATATTTTGTAATTATAAGTATTAAATACAATATTAAAAGGAGAACCGGCTCTTACCATAGAAAAAATACGATTGAATTTTGTCTTAAAATATAGCTAATATTTTATTTACATGGATCAAGTTCTGTCTTAGTTTTAGCGCATGAAGAAAAAAGTTATTTAATTATGAATATTTTTTGATATGGAAACACTATGGATACAACGCGTCACTGAAAAACACTTATCCACATCAAAACCATGGGCAAAAAAGTCACTATGAAATGTAAAAACGTGGCTGCATACACTTTAATACCTTTTCCGAAATTGAGAAAACGTAATGTCAATTTGACTTCTGATTTGAAATTGATCTGTCCAAAAATTTTATATATTCTATGACCTGTCATCTAATTGATAGTTACCACAGACTAATAAGTGATAAAGTACAGCTGCCTGCCTAGCATGACCGATTTATATCCCGTGATATAGCATTTTATCGACACTCAACTGTCAAATTCCTTTGTCTTTTTGACAGTTAAACGTAATAAAACGCTATACCACGCGATATAAATCGGTCATGCTAGGCAGGCTGATAATGAATCACAGATTAAAAAAGTATGAGTACAACTCAGCATAAAATTACAGCTCTCCTTTTTATTGCATAAGTACAGTTACACTAGTTCGGACACTACGCAGGACAGAGATATTGAAAAAAATTGCTTTATTTTTTCAATACATTAAAAAAAAGTCAATTTTTCCTTCTAAATGAAAAGTTCTGACATGTCTGCGCAAACCCGGATGTATGGTATCCCTATTTATACTTACCTGATTTGTTATTCGTTTTGAAGGCAAGGGCTACCATATCGAAATATCAGAAAGGCCGGATATCTAAAAATAAGTCTGGACTTTTGGCTTTTTAAGAAATATTTCAAAAAATGCATCAAAATTAAACTTCTAAATTGACATGACTGAATTCGAAATTCTGACATATTCGGGATAAATCCGGACGTATGGTAACCCAAAATTAGTAAAAACAATAAATAAAAGAGCTTTGAAGATCTATCTACATATAAAAAAAAATGCTTTTTATCGTCCGAAGTGCAAACACAAAAAAAACACTTGAATTTTTATATAAAATTATGTGAAATAGTTAAAGTGCATCAGACCAAAAATACTTTATGGTAAGTAAGTAAATTCAATTTTTTTGTTGTACATTTAGATATTGATTTTTGTAAGCGTAAGCTATCGTGTAGATGACACCGGATACAGAACTGGTGATATAATTTATTTTTATTTTTTTACCAAATGTCCTGACTTTTTAATGTTTCGATATGGTAACCCTTTTCAGGGTCTTTGTTTAATGTTAATAAGATCATATTTGTATTTTTGGGCTCAATAAATTTCGTATCATATGAAATTATCAATAATTTATTCTGTAATAATAAGTTTCAACCTTTTATTTGCTTACTAACTAACGCCCGTTTGCACTAAACTTAAAAATCGCCCATACTTCGTTCCACGAAATGAACTCCTAGGGAACAAAATAGATACTCGCAGCTCATTGGTCAACCCGCGCGCATCGTTTGCACAAAACTTAAAAATCGCTTTAGGCTTTTCCGCATTACAACCCGATTAAATTAAAACGGTGTCATGAACTTAGCTGTCACGCAGCTGTCATTCGCCCAATTCTCTTGGTCGAGTTGCAGTTCTAGTTAGGAAAAGACTTCGGCCGTTTGCACTAAACTTAAGAATCGCCTAAGTCTTTTCCTAAGTGCCTATACTACTCGACCAAGATAATTAGGCGCATGACAGCTAAGTTCACGACACCGTTTTAATTTGGTTGAGTAGTTACGAAAAGACTTAGCGATTCTTAAGTTTAGTGCAAACGGCCTTTAGGCGATTCTTAATGTTAGTTCAAACGGGTGTGTTTACAACATGTTACAAAAAATCCCTAAAGCCGCATATGGTAAATAGGGTGCAATGCGTAAAACTCCGGAAAATTATTATAAACACTGAAAACTGCCACTACATTGAAAAAACATTTTTTCTTTACATTATAAACTGCATAGAGGCAACCCTAGACCCAAATTGTTTTGTTTTTGCCCAGCCCCCCTTTAATGACTGACTGTCAAAAGTAATATTGAAGCGATGTTGTGATTGAGATGGCGTTATTACGTAGGGTTATCAGGACTAAAATTCGGAAACGCGGTCGCAAGAGGGTGAAAACCCTGATTTTGGACAAAAGTCCGGTCTTAGATTGAAATAAAAAAAAATTGAGGCTATTTACATTAGGCACAACTTATATTATATTATTATCTGCTGGTAACAGCTTTTTTATCTTTTGTTTTGTAAAATTTTACACAAGTGGTTTCTTATAAGAAAAGTATGGTCATCTTTCAGGAAACCACCCATTGATAGAGCCTAGTCGCGGCGTGCGCGCTCCGAGCTGTGCGGCAACCATCAGTTTAGACAAAATCATTACAATCAATGATGGTGTAATGATTTTGACCAATTACGATTGAAAATCCGGTCTCGAATGAAATCCGGGTGGAGTCCGGTCTGAGCTCTTAAAATCCGGTCAAGACCGGATATATAGATGGTAACCCCCTCTTCTCTCTATCACAACATCATTTTAATACGAGCTTAGAGTACAGAATAGATATAAGTACTACCGTACAGAAAGGAAACTCCGCCCCGCCCCACAATCAATTACCTCACCACGCCCTGCGAGTTCGTGTGCCGATCCGTGTACTCTTTCAATAGCCCTAGACTTCACGCACACAGTTGCGCGTGTGCAAAAACGTCACTGTGTAGCGTCTGTGTAATAGGTAGTTGAAACGCGACGCTTGTATGGAGTGCCCGGAGTGTGCTTAGAGTACGGCCCCAGTAATGGGATTGATTATCAAAAACAGTTCAGTAGCGTATATGGTTGTCACGTTGCAGTTTTCCATGCAAATAAAAAATAAAATTTTACTAGTTATTATTAGGTCTTTACCTATGAAATTGCCGATATTTTGTCACATACAGAGAAAATAATAACTTCTATAATTTAAAATTTTAACAAAATCGTGAATATTACATCGAATTATGATCATGATAGTTAACTATCAGTAAAAATAAAGTCCATATTTTAGCTTTCGTGACATTAAAAAAAAGGTCTTGAAAGTGACTCTTTTTTTGTGAGCAAAAAAAAGGGTGACCGAAGGGGTTGTAACTTAACCAAAACTTATTTTTTCGCTTATCTTAAATGGAAATAAGTTAGCATAGTGTTCAAACATTAGTACATAAAAGTTTTGTTACATGAGTGTTCATGGTTGTTAAATGAACAAAGGAAATGCTATTATGAAAAATGCAACTTCTTGAAAAATCTCCATACAAATCGGCAATTTCATAGGTAAAGACCTATTATTAATAACAGCCTGTATAGTTAATGTAATTTTAATTATATTTTAGTGTTTTAATTTTATCATTATAGAAAATTTGTTGATGAAGTACCTAGCTTTATTATATTTTGCTTCTATTATTAGTGTGTATTTTATATTTTCAGATAATCGAAACCTTCCTCCACCAATAATGCTGTCTAAAATCAAGACTTATATTAAGGAAGAAAAGAAGCCGCCAGCCAAGGTGGTGGTTAGACGGAAATTGGTTAAAAGAAACGCATCGGACACGTTG
This sequence comes from Agriphila geniculea, assembly GCA_943789525.1. NCBI lineage: Eukaryota > Metazoa > Arthropoda > Insecta > Lepidoptera > Crambidae > Agriphila > Agriphila geniculea. The sequence goes on from OX038891.1 coordinate 12,972,256, forward strand.
ACAGCGGCACAAATGCGATTGAGGATAAAACGAATGAGGGAAAAGCTGATTGCAATGCATAAGCGTAAAACTGGTAAAAAAATTAATAGCAGTTACATTATGTAATACACTCGACGTCAGAAAAATAGCACCTCTACGAATATAAGTTTAGACTTGGCCACCTGCTATTGCTAGCTAACGTTTTATTGTGTAAATGTTGGTATATATTGAAAGAACATTTAATGAGCTTTCAATTAATAATTGTTTGATTTAATTAACATAACATTTACCTTAATTAAACGCTTAAAGCGGTATTGCTTGCGCTGCCATAAAAGGGAAATAAAAGGGGTCAATTCAGGAAATGCGGGTAAATCCGTGTAGAAGTGTATAACAAAGTCAAAGTCTAAAATAGCTTTATTCAAATAAACTTAATTATTAAGTACTTTTGAATCTATATTTTCCTACCCTACCAACACTTACATTAGATAGGATTAAATTAACTTTGAAGACATTTTTGAAAATGTGCGATATTTCTGACGCTGAGTTTGTCCATCAGCCATTTTTATGTCCCCACTGCTGGGGCACAGGCCTTCCTTATGGGTGGATAAGGAGGACGGGCCATAACCCACCACGCGGGCCCAATGCGGATTGGTAGGTGTTAACGACTGCAAATGCAGCCGGGACCAACGGCTTAACGTGCCTTCCAAAGCACGGAGGAGCTCGTGATAATAAATTTTTGGTCACCCATCCCATGACCGACCCTTGCGAACGTTGCTTAACCTCCGCAATCGCTGGGCCAGGCGCTAAACCACTGCGCCACCGAGCTCCTCTGACGACGCTGAGTTTAGTAATTTTATATTCGTATTTTTTACACGCACACACACACACACACACATTCACGAACATTAGAATAAAACATGTCGGGATTTACATCTATTTATTTTTGAGGCTCCATTATTTCGGCGCATGCAAGGCAGTTATTTCCTCTGTTTAGAGCCAAAACTCAATGTCGACCGATCGACGAGCGACTCAGTCGTCGCCCATATTTTTGGTCGACTATGCCGGCGACCAAGTGAGCAACTTAAATATGGGCTCAGAGTAGAAGTACTACTGTACAGAAATGAAACTCTCCGCCCCGCCCCACAATCAATTACCTCACCCCACCCCGCGAGTTCGTGTGCCGAATCTTGTGCTCGTTTAGTTGTGTTTGTCAATGTCTACTTATTTTGATATTTAAAGCAATGCGTCGTAACTTTTTAGTCGTGTTTGTCAGTTATTTAGGTATTTTGATATTCAAAGCAATGCGTTGTAACTTTATTTACCAAAAAGTTCGAATTATGCATTTAAGGCCGTATACAGAGAGAAAGCAGGTTGACGCAGGTTGAGGCAGGTTGCTATACTAAAATGGACCTTATCCCCGCGCATTATATTATATTTTCGCTGTACTAAAATGGACCAGCGCTTATAAGCGCTTACCTGCACCGGTCCATTTTAGTATAGCGAATCCTTACTAATATTATAAATGCGAAAGTCCGTTTGTTTGTTTGTTTGTTTGTTTGTTACGCCTTCACGTCTTAACTACTGAACCGATCATCATGAAATTTTGCATACACGTTGTCAGGGGTACAGAGAAGGACATAGGATACCTTTCATCCCGAGAAAAAATATTATTCCCGAGGGATAGCAAAAAATATTTCCACGCAGACGAAGTCGCGGGCGGCCGCTAGTATATAATATAATACGCCGGGATAAGGTCCAATTTAGTATAGCAACCTGCGTCAACCTGCTTTCTCTCTGTATACGGCCTAACGCCGCTCATACAGTACAAACTGCACGGTAGACTTACACACACAGTTGCGCGTGTGTGCCTTACAAAAACGTCATCTGACGTCATCTGTTTATAATGGCGCGGTTGTATGGAGTGGCCGGGGTGTGGTATGGGTAGTGTTTATTGTACATTTGTTCATGGAAGTTGAAATATTAGGTCTTTACCTATGAAATTGCCGATATTTTGTCACAAACAGAGAAAAAAATAACTTCTATAATTTAAAATTTTAACAAAATCGTGAATATTACATCGAATTATGATCATGATAGTTAACTATCAGTAAAAATAAAGTCCATATTTTAGCTTTCGTGACATTAAAAAAAAGATCTTGAAAGTGACTCTTTTTTTGTGAGCAAAAAAAAAGGGTGACCGAAGGGGTTGTAACTTAACCAAAACTTATTTTTTCGCTTATCTTAAATGGAAATAAGTTAGCATAGTGTTCAAACATCCTTACTAATATTATAAATGCGAAAGTCCGTTTGTTTGTTTGTTTGTTTGTTTGTTACGCCTTCACGTCTCAACTACTGAACCGATCGTCATGATATTTTGCATACACGTTGTCAGGGGTACAGAGAAGGACATAGGGTACCATTCATCCCGAAAAAAAGTATTGTTCCCGAGGGATAGCAAAAAAACTTTCCACGCAGACGAAGTCGCGGGCGGCCGCTAGTTAGTACATAAAAGTTTTGTTACATGAGTGTTCATGGTTGTTAAATGAACAAAGAAAATGCTATTATGAAAAATGCAACTTCTTGAAAAATCTCCATACAAATCGGCAATTTCATAGGTAAAGACCTATTATTACCGATACTTATCATAGAGAAACAAACGAGGAAAAATAAAGGCACCTCCTTTGTTGCTAAAACAGATACATGAAAAAGAACCGTCTGTGTCGCCCAGCGACTTGGTGGAACAAGTGCATACGCGCGTGAATCTACGTTGTTTCTTACTTCCTGCGTCATTGTCGTTACTCAAAAAATTTTAAAAATCCAATGCATCGCAATAAATAAATTAAAAATATACAAATTAATACGATTTATTATTGTACTCTAATGTAAATGATGGCATATTTTTGATTTATTCCTTATGATGAATTGGATTTTTTAAGATTTTCGAGTAACGACAATGACGCAGAAAGTAAGAAACAACGTAAATTCACCCACGCGTTCATAAAAATATAAACTAGTAGAAATCACAGTCGCTGTCGACAGTCGCTCGGCGACCGGTCGACAGTGCGTTTTGGCTCTTAACATAGCTGTTGGTCGTCAGAAAATAGATAAATAAATATTAGATACAAATTAAGAGATTATAGTTGTTTTCCTTTTTGGATAATAAAAATATATGAATTGGCGGCGCTAGTAGACGGCTGTAGACGCCTTCCCCCTTATTAATAAACGATGAGTAAGTTTACACCTAGTTTAACCAAAAAGTTTGCGTAATAAGACGCTTTGAGGCTCGTATTACAGAACGAGACTCAGGCACTGCTTGCTGCTTGAGTACAGTTAGAAAGGGACGGTGCTATTCATCGCATATAGCGCCATCCCTTCCTAACTGTACTCAAGCAGAGATTTGAGTCTGAGTTTGATTCTATAATACCAGCCTGACAGTGCTTTGACGACACACGTAAGGAGTAATATTGCAAAACAATACTTTTGTATAAACCAGGTGTTATTACGCCCGTTTCCACCAAACAGGAATCGCCTAAATTTTTCCTAACTACAACTCGATCAAGATAATGAGCGATTTTCTGACAACTGATAATTTTAGTAAAATTTTATGTCGATAGATAGCGCTACTTCAACTAAGTAGATTTTTTTTTAATTATTCTCACTAAGTGTCAGAGAAGTTTTTCGCAACACGCCAATATGATAAAAAGTTTACTTTGCCTTTTTCTTAAAAACCTACCTACTTAGTTGTACAACGCCATCTAGTTCCTTTTTATGTACTACTTTTTTCTTAAACTGCCTTTTAATAACCGCTCTCCAGGCGCATGATAGCTAATGTCATGACGTTTTAATTTGGTCGAGTTGTAATTAAGAAAAGACTTAGGCGATTCCTATGTTTGGTGAAAACGGGCGTTCCTCTTCGTTTATTAAGGGAATTAATTAATTGGGTGACTGGAAATAATTAAAGGCGACTGTTAATGGAATACTTAAATACTAAACCGGGCAGCGGTTTATTTTTTAGGTGACAAAATAACTAAGCGGGCGACAAACAGTGGATTACAAAAATACAAAAATACTTAAAACGGGTGACTATTTGTAGGAGATAAATAAATTAAGTTAGCAGTAAAAATGAGTGACAAAAATACTGAGTGGGCAACCATTACACCAAGTAGGTAACCATATAACTGATTTAAGCTGCCCAACATGGTATTTTTGTCATCTCAATTAGGATAATAGTCACCTTTTTTAAATAAAATATATACCAAATTTTAAATGTTTTGTGTGCCCTAAGGCTGTCGCCCAAATAGTAATTTGGTCGCCCGTTCTGAACAACTAGTTACTCAAATTGTATTTTAAAGTCACCCACTTTCAACATTTGTAGTCACCCTCAGTCCGTCGCCCACTTAGTATTTCAGTACGCTATATTCAATATTTTTGATACCCAAAACTGGAATTTATTATTACCCGATTAAATACTACCCGTTTATTAATAATGCCACTTATGAAAAATATGTGTTTTGTTTCAGCGAAACAAGCAGCGGCTACCGCTTCTAAATGGAAATCCACAAGAACGAAACAGTTTTATAACATCATAACAATAGTGGAAAACTCATATGTCTGCCCTTTTTTCAACACATTCAATACTTACAGCTGCGTTTATTGCACAGAAATTTTCACAAATCCAAACGATCTAAGGGAGCATACTTTATCACACGACCCTCGGTTTTACAAAAAGAAAGTGTACTACGAAAAGTATTTGCAAATCGACGTATCGAGAATCGACTGTCGATTGTGTCCAAAACAAATAGACAATCTAGAACTCTTTTACAAGCACATCACTAGTGTTCACAAGAAAAAAATCTTTCCGAACATAAGAAATGAGTTCCTCAAATTCAATTTGAAATTGGAATCATTTTCTTGCTTAGAATGTAAAGGGGAATACCCTAATTTTAGTGCATTGAAAAAACATATGGCGGAACATTTCGGTACTTGCATGTGCGATGCGTGCGGTGAATATTTTTACGATGAAGAAAAATTGTACGCTCATCAAAGAATTCATAAAGACAAAGCCGATACTAAATTTTCTTGTGAGGAATGCGGTAATACTTTTAAAAGTAAACGCGGTATGGACGAACATACATCGCGCGCGCATACTCGTAAACCAATATATATTTGCAACGAATGTAACCAAGCTTTTTTCACCCAAATCTTGAGGTCTAAACACAAAGTTGAAATCCATGGAGATTCAACCAAAACGTATGTGTGTGAAGAGTGTGATAAAGTGTATGATAAGAAAAAAAGTTTGCATGCCCATAAAAGGAGTAAGCATACGCAGATATCAAAATTTCAATGTACAGAATGTGATATGACATTCTTTCAACATTCTTTGTTGAGAGAACATATGCCGCTACACACAGGTGAAAAGAATTTCAGATGTGAACGTTGTAACACCTCTTATTATACTGTAGGATCTTTGAGGAATCATAGGAAACGGCATGAGCTTAAAGATATGGAGGCGAGGCTTGAAAATAAAAATATGACGTCATAAATAGAGATGGGCTAAAGACCCGGTTAAAATCTGACTACTGGATTTAAACCCAGTTAAATCCCATGGACTATTTTGTTGTACTAAGGGCTGATTTTTCAATTAGTCCAATCAATGAGCATATTTGTTGTATGGAGACTTCCGAAAAATTCTCCCGTCTATAAAATTTGGCATGTGATGAAGTTAGGTAACACAGATTACAGATGAACAATAAGCCAATAAAATTTGTTACGAGAAGTTAGGTATTTTTACCTAAACATGAAAATCGCTTATATCTCTCTGTGAATATTTCCTCGGGCTAAAATACTTTCTGTATACGTATTTGTGTATTAGTTAGAATAAGTATGTAAAAGAATCCAATATTTTTTCGATTTCGGAGATACTCCAAATTTAAATTTTAATATTTTTCAATATATCTTTTCTTGATAAAAATATCCGCTGATTATTATTTTTTAATATGTTTTTATACCCTTAATATATAGATTTGTTCAGTAGGCCAACAAATTTTCTTCTTTAATTATATTTATACATAAATGTATGAAAATGGACCGACTATTTTTCACATTACCTCTTAAGACCAAAAAATAAAAAAAATATGATTAAAGAAGAAAATTAATTGACTTACTGAACAAAGCTATATATTTAAGGATATAAAAACATATTAAAAATAATAATCAGCAGATATTTTTATCAAGAAAATATATATTGAAAAATATTAAAATTTAAATTTGGAGTATCTCCGAAATCGAAAAAATATTGGATTCTTTTACATACTTATTCTAACTAATACACAAGTACGTATACAGAAAGTATTTTAGCCCGAGGAAATATTCACAGAGAGATATAAGCGATTTTTATGTTTAGGTAAAAATACCTAACTTCTCGTAACAAAATTTATTGGATTATTGTTCATCTGTAATCTGTATTACCTAACTTCATCACATGCCAAATTTCATAGACGGAAGAATTATTCGGGTTGCATAAGCCCCGTTGATTGGACTAAATGCCCAGATATAGCTTTATTCGTTTGATAATGCCGCCAAATTGAAAATGATTGTCATATGTCTGTTTTTCAATTTTTTTTAATGACTTTTATATTATTTGGATTATAATTTAACTGACTGATATCTGTTATCTGAGGTTTGAAAAATCAGCACTAAATAAAAAGTTTGTGAATAAGAGATTGTTTGTCCTTTAAATAATAGGTCTTTACCTATGAAATTGCCGATTTGTATGGAGATTTTTCAAGAAGTTGCATTTTTCATAATAGCATTTTCTTTGTTCATTTAACAACCATGAACACTCATGTAACAAAACTTTTATGTACTAATGTTTGAACACTATGCTAACTTATTTCCATTTAAGATAAGCGAAAAAATAAGTTTTGGTTAAGTTACAACCCCTTCGGTCACCCTTTTTTTTGCTCACAAAAAAAGAGTCACTTTCAAGATCTTTTTTTTAATGTCACGAAAGCTAAAATATGGACTTTATTTTTACTGATAGTTAACTATCATGATCATATTCGATGTAATATTCACGATTTTGTTAAAATTATAGAAGTTATTATTTTCTCTGTATGTGACAAAATATCGGCAATTTCATAGGTAAAGACCTAATATTTATCAGTATTGATTTAACAAGAATTTGTCTCCATAGTCACATTTGACATACTCGTATCAATAGGAAAAGAAAAACTGTATAAAGTTTCTATAGCATACAATAATGGGTTTTTACTGGGTTAAAACCCAATAGTCGAGTTTAAACCGGGTCTTTTACCCATTTCTACTTAGTCATAAACTAACCGTCTGTTGTTTCATGTTATTTTTAAAAGGCTGTGTATCCTTACTTGTCTTATTTGGTAAACAATCTTCACCCAACTCTTTAATTGAACTAATAAACTATAAAATACAACAAATTGTTTTCCACACACAATACGAAAGATAAATGTTAATTTATTAATGACAATTTGATTTAATAAGACAAACATATTTTTAAACAACGATTCAAGTTTAAAAGATGTTTAACAACTGTCAAAAACTGTTTACTTAAATAGGACAAGTAAGGATAAACAGAAATGTACATTGTTACTGATGTTATTTTTCCTTGTATAGTATGTGTATCACACAGTGGATTCTTAGCTTTAACAAGAATGAAAAGACATTGACTTTCTCGACTTTATTGTATAAAGCATAAGAGCTAATTTAGAATGTAGCTATAGTTATCTGATCTTTTATTTATATCAATCTCTAAGCTAACTGCCGTACAAATCAACGAAGAATAAGTTCATACTTAGAAAAACCGAAATGTTTGTTTAGGAATATGATGCTTTAAGACGTTACACATAAGGAGTAATATTGCTAAACCTTAGAGTATTCGACAATGGGGAAGGCAACTGTCAAAATGGCGCTGCGTACGCTTGTTCCACGAGAACTATCGAAACAAAGAACTTTTACTTTAAAAATCGTTTTTATAGCTTTAAATTGATCAAATTCTGTGTAATCTGTAAAGATGTTGGCACTTACAAATTTCCGAAAAAATCTGGATATAAAAAAGTGAATAAATTCTGTAAGAATAAAAACGTCTTAATTTGCCTTTCAATTCCGGCACTTGCATTGTACAGTCTTTTATATCCATTATGGGTCAATGGGTCTTTTTCGGTAAAAAAAAATACCACAAAATAAATACGTATTTTCCCATACATTTTGTTCTGAACGTCTACTGTCTTAGGAACAAGCGTACGCAGCGACATCTACAATTAGCTTTGCGTTGCCAACCATATTAGTTACGAATTACGATAGTATCACTAAATACTACTGACTATGCGAGCCAAATAAAAATAGTTATGTCCATACGGCCATATTTGGTTGCGTTTCACTTCCACTACAGAGTGTAGGATGTGCAAGAAAAGGAACAAAGATCAAGATTGCCGTTTGACAGTACTATTCTTATTTGGCTCGCATAGTTATTATAAATTGTAATATGTACTAGTGGCTGAAAATATTAATTAAACATATAACTTGTAAAATAAACTTCAAACCAATTCAAAAGTAGTGTTTTATTTTCAACCAGCGGCCGCCCGCGGTTCTACCCGCGTGGTTCCCGTTCCCGTGGGAAAATCGGGATAAAAAGTATTCTATGTTTTAATCTAGGCTATCTTCTATCTGTGTGCCAAATTTCAACCAAATCCGTTCAGTAGTTTTTGCGTGATTGAGGAACAAACATCCAAACCCACAAACTTTCACATTTATAATATTAGGGTCATTCCAGCGAAGATGACACCTCGGGTCAAAAAAATAAATGACATATTTTATGCTTAAATCTGTGACTAAAGTAAAGCCAATGAACTAATTCAACAGGAATCAACCATTTATTTTTATATTTTAACGATTTTCGTAATTTTTATTGTTTGTGAACACAGCCATAGTGTGGTTGTGTTTGGTAGCACATTTTTTCTTAAAGTTGCCAATTCTTTTCTCCACTATTTATTAAGTCATTTTAAAAAGCGATTATCTTGAAAGAAAATACAATTCAAGGAGTGTAAAATGGTGGTAAGTTACTGCCTGAGAATATTTATCAGGAAAAGTTGTAAGAGTTTGACGAAACGCTTACCTCATGTCCCACCCGTCACTGCAAAACATGTTCTTTTTTATCCTTACGTAAAAATATATAACTTACTGTTTTTCGGCTTTGCAAAAGTAACAATTATGCCACGGGTTATGATTTTGGCTTGAAAGGACATTGAACAAGTGAATATGTATGGAAATATTGAGATTTGAAAGGATGTCCCACCCGTCACAGTGACGGGTGGGACCAAGTAAACTTTTTATGGATTCTTGTTTTAACAGCGTTATACTTTATTTATTTATTACATTTATAAATGGATTTTTCAACAAAGTCTTGTATTATTGTGTTTTATTTAGCTTTAATGTTTATCCAAGTAGTTTGCCAGTATTTTTTATGGGACTTATTTTGGTTTATGTATTAATTTATTTTAAAATATTTTAATTTACCTATTTCATTACTTTTAATTTTAATATTTTTTAATTTATATTTTCATATATTTCATTTTTATCTTTATATATTTATTTATTTTTATATTTATGTATTATCTATTTTATTATAATTTTTAGTATATTTAATATTTATAATATTTTAACTTAATATTTCAGAAATATTTTATATATTTTATATATATTAATATATTTTAACTTTTTTTAATACCTTTTTCATTAAAAAAAATAATAAATTGCATGTTTAAACAGTTACGTTTATATTTATTTATATTTATATATTTTTTGTATATTATCTATTTTATTTTATATATTTTAAGTAAAATTTAATCTTTATAATATTTTGATTGAATATTTTCGTATATTTTTTATATATTTTATATACTTTAGTATATTTTATTTACTTTATTTCATACTTTTGTTATAAAAATGTTATAAATTGCATGTTCAAACAGTTACATACATTTTATTCAAGAACTATTATGGGGTCTAAAGTTACTTTTCCCACCCGTCACAAATTGGTGTCCCACCCGTCACACTCTACACAAGGCATTATTTTGAATAATTGTTAACATAATCAATGTAATTTACATACAAAATGAGACCTTCATGTTTTAGTTGCAACATATCAAAAAACTGTTTAACAAAATATTAATGGTTTGACTTAATTTGGGAAGCAAAGCCTTCCACTCAGACAAGCGGGTGTTGTGCGTGTCCCACCCGTCACACTTAGAAAAAGCCGATTTTCTGAGTGAATTATGTAAATTAAGATTTTATTTTAATGGTTTCTTTTAACACTACAATCTGGCTTTGTACTATAAATATTTTAATACAGATTGCAACAATAGTTAAAGAGATATTACTTGGAGTTTGAGCAAAAAGGAGTTAGAATGTCCCACCCGTCACTTTGGAATGACCCATTAGTAGGATAAAGGACCTCATAAATTCGTAAACACCAACTGTATGTTTCGAATTGAGTCTGCAAAAATAAAAATTTATTGGGGGAACTTTCATTGTCATTTGTATTGCAACTCTACTATCAAAGACTGTGTTGCTATTTAAAAAAATAGTTCCGTTTTAACACATTGTTTTGCCTAAGAAATAGTAATGGGTATTTAATTAGGTCTTGCATATTAAACATAAAGCGTGTTACAAAAATACCCCTAATGCCAAATATGGAATATGGTAGATAGGGACCATCAAACTGAACAACTTTTACTATGGAACCAACTCTGAAATCGCGAAAAGAAATATGCTGTTTTATCCAAAAATTACGAAAATATTAAAATGTACGAAACAGCTGATTTTTTTTCGCTATTTCAGAGTTGGTCCCATAGTAAAAGTTGTTCAGTTCGATGGTCCCTATCTACCATATTCGGCATTAGGGGTGATTTTGTAACACGTTGTATAATCTTTATTTGCGGGGTAAACTGATACCTCTTTAGCTTTTTAGCGCTGTTCTTCAAAGTGATTAAAGTTACGACTTTATGACCATTATTTCAGGGACTTTCTAATAATAATCCATCGCTTCCAATATTATAATGCATTCTCATGGCACAGAATACACAGTACTTCCCGCTATTCTGGTTTTTTGTTCTCACTTTACTTTGCGAATAGTTAACTATCGTTTCCTCTCTTTCACTCGTTCACTCACTCGCATGATTTCCTCTCTTTCACTCGATACTATTCGCAAAGTGAGGTGAGATACACAACTCGTACTAGGCCCTCTGGGTGACAGAAAAAGATAGGGCAACGATTAGAGCATACAGGGGCAACGGGAAAAAGCGATATCGTGCTGACAGATGTGGTCCAACCCAAACTGTCAAAAGACAATGGATTTTGACAGTTGAGTGTCGATCAAACGCTATATCACACGATATACTTATGTGGTTGTACCACAGAATACATAATAGTACGTTTCTTCTTATTAATTTTGGTAATCATTCTAGTTTTTTTTTTCATATTATTTTATAATCTTTACAGATGTTCCTCCGCTAGATATTTCAGACATCAAAGATGATTTAAAGAAGGAAACAGACAGTCTTGATAGAAAACGAGTCAAACGGAGGTTGGTTAAGAAGAAAATTAACGAAACGGGGCGAGCTAAGAAGGAGATGTTGACTAAAATGAAGAAGATGAGAGATAAATTGAGAAGCATGCAGGGCAGTGATACTGGTCAGTTTTTTTTAATACAATATGTTTGGTTACCGATGTCGGAGCTTTTAAAGGCAGATAATATGATCAATTTTGTCGACAAAACCCCCCACATGTTGGGGTCTATCCCCTCTCCTGTAAGAATGACCGGCATTTTAAATTTGACTTTTTGTTTTAGATAGCCCAGACTTTTTATTTTATAAACTATTTACTATGTAAACTATTTTATTTTAGAAATAGATTTAAAAGTCCTACAGTTATAAAAAAAAAATTTTTCGAAAGTTAATAATATCGCTTATCAGCTAAAAAATGATTTTGTAAACTTTTAAATTTAATATGACATAAAAAATAACTAAAGTAAATTGTGCAATATTTTTGCATTTTTATTATACACGGGAATATTATCCACAAAACGACATCAAAATCATTGCTTTGAGTTGCATATTTGAATATGACCCTTACAAGCACTAAATGTTAATTTTCAAAATGATCAAAATTCAAAACTTGTAAAAACTTGCTTTTATGGTTACGTAAGGGTCATATGCAAACAACAATAACACTCGAAATATGCGACTCAGAGCAATGATTTTGGTGTCGTTTTGTACATAATATTTCTGTGTATAATAGAAATGCAAAAAAATTGCAAATTAATATCATAGTTTTTGAGATCTGTTAGAAAAATAAAAAAAAAGCACACTAATTTTGGATTAAAATTTACTTTAGTTATTTTTTATGACATATTGAAGTTAAAAGTTTACAAAGTCATTTTTTTAACTGATAGGCGATATTATTAGCTTTCGAAAAATATTTTTTTTATAACTGTAGGACTTTTAAATCCGGAGAAATTAATATTTATCAGCCGGACAATCTAAAATAAAAAGTCAAATTTAAAATGCCGGTCATTCCCACAGGAGAGGAGATAGACCCCAACATGTGGGGGGTTTTGTATATTGTATAAGGTGCATAACCAGCAGCCATTTTTTTAATGTCCCCACTACTGGGGCACAGGCCTTCCTTATGGGTGGATAAGGAGGACGGGCCATAACCCACCACGCGGGCCCATAGCGGATTGGTGGGTGTTAACGACTGCAAATGCAGCTGGGACATCTGTCCCGGTATTTTAATAGCTGTCTAGCTATCTTACCTTCCGAAGCACGGAGGAGCTCGCAATAAAAAAAAATTGGATCACCCATCCCATGACCGACCCTTGCGAAAGTGGCTTAACCTCCGCAATCTCTGGGCCAGGCGCTATACCACTGCGCCACCGAGCTACTCTGCAGTGTACCTTATATTATTTTAATAACCATTATTGTATGTCTTATTAAGTATTTACTTATTTAATGGAGTTTTATTGCTAAAAGTGGCCACTTTATAGCAATAAACTAAACGACAGGCTACAAAATATCATTTTAGCGATAAAATGTACAAGAAAGCTTCTTCAGAGTGCACAATAAGAACAAAATTCACAGTTTCGTCTTTATTTAACCACTATGTTTTTTTTTCAATTGGTGGCGCTAGTGTGCTCCTTGACCCCCCTTATTTTGCTATTTTTACAGTGGCCCTACCATGATGACTTGATGCAAACTGTTTTCGCTACCGTGAACTATCAGCTTCTCTCTCATTTGCATCAAATGTGAATTGTGATGCAAGGACCGGAACTGCTTACCGTTAAAGGGGTTTTGGATTGGGTATTTCATAGACTTATTTTCAAAAACCCTATCGAAAGGGTAACCCATGTAAGCACTTACCGAATCCGAAACCCCTATCGGGGAAACCCTATGAAGGCTTTATGAAGGGGTTTTAAAACGTGTTCAAGCAATTTATACCTAGTTCCACCTGGGCCGAAGGACCGGAACCGCTTACTGTTAAAGGGGTTTTGATTGGGTATTTCATGAACCGCTTACCGTTAAAAGAGTTTTTGATTGGGTATTTCATAGACTTTTTTTAAAAAACTATCAATACGGTAAGCATATCGTCGAGTAACCCTACCGAAAGGGAAATCCTATCATTTGGTAAGCTTTTTAATAGGGTTTCCCTAACAAGTGGGTTAACCAAAAAATGGGGTTTTCCGGTCGCTGCTGTGATAACTGTGTATGTGATAACTAACTAACTATCCGATAGTTTTCGGTAGCGAAAACAGTTTGCATCAAATCATGGTAGAGCTTCAGATCTCTTGCATGTTGTAATATAGTTTTTTTCTTTCATCAGATCAACCCGTGCCGGCTGCTCCCGGCAAATGGAAGTCAGCAAATACGAAAGCATTCCACAACCTAATCACCCTAGTCGAGAACTCTTTCGTGTGTCCTTTCGTCACAACATTCAGCAATTTCTTCTGTGTATACTGCCGAGAGATGTTCACAGAACCCGACAAGCTAAGGGAACACACACAAACACACGACCCAAGAATATACCAAGACACTGTCACCTACAAGAGGGACTTGCAAATCGACATAGCCAGAATCGACTGCCGATTGTGTCCAGAACCAATCGACAATCTAGAAACCTTCTACAACCACATCACTAGCATCCACGACAAATATTTATACCCGAATATAAAAAACGAGTTCCTTAAATTCCATTTGCGTCTAGGAACTTTATCTTGCTTGGAATGCGGCGGTAGTTACACAAATTTCCACGCTTTAAAAAGGCATATGGCAGAACATTTCGGGACTTGCATTTGTGATATATGCGGGGGGCATTTCTTTGATGAAAACAAGCTTATAATACACCAAAGAAGTCATCAAGAGAAGACTAATAACCTATTCCCTTGTAAGGATTGTGGGAAATTATTTAAATCGAAACATGGGATGTATTACCATGTATCGCGAGCACATAGTGCGGAACCAACGTTCCACTGTTATAAATGTGACGAGGTTCTATTCTCACAAACGTTAAGGTATAGACACATGATCGAAGTACATGGCGAGACTGCCAGAAAATTCCCGTGTGACAACTGCAGTAAAGTATATGACACAAAGAAATCATTGAGAGAACACATACGTAAAAATCATTTGAAGGTTTTGAAACACGAATGTAGTATTTGTGAGAGGAAATTTTACCTGCCATCTGCTTTGAAGGACCATATGGCGTCGCATACTGGAGAGAGGAAATTCCGGTGCGAGTATTGCGGGAAAAGCTACCCTAGGTTGAGGGCGTTAAGGGTGCATATGCAATCGCATGAGACGGAGAAACGATACAAGTGCTCTTTATGTTCGGCGTCGTACACTCAAAGTAATAACTTGAAAAATCATATGAAAACGAAACATATGACTAGTGAATACCTACCTGATTTGCAGTGATCTCACTTGTTGAGAGATATTCAACTTTAAGCATCTTAACAGCCCATTATAAAGTCAGCTGACTCAACTGTAATCCGCAGAACTAAAGTAACCAACATGACATCGCTCGAAGGATTGCTCAGCTGAAGTGGCAGTGGGCGGGACACATAGCGAGAAGAACCGATGGCCGTTGGGGCGGAAAGGTTACGCTCTAAGGATTGCTCAACTGAAGTGGCAGTGGGCGGGACACATAGCTAGAAAAACCGATGGCATAAGAATAAATTATGCCGATGGCCGTTGGGGCGGAAAGGTTCTGTAATGGCTCGCGCGCACCGGACGACGCTCCGTGGGTAGGCCCCCGACAAGGGGGACATACGTGAGGGTGAAAGTCGCGGGAAACCACTGGATGCGGGCCAAGCAGGACCTATCGTTTCACGAGATCCTTCATCATCATCATCATCATCTGATCCACAAAGAGGTACTATGGGCAACAGCGTCGTTAACTAGTTAGCAACACAATGCGTGTGCGCGCGTATCGCCCCTGCACGAACTAAGCGTATGTTGTGTCGGCGCGGCGTGCAAACGATTTTAACCTTAGGAGTGATTAAGGTACGCTGTTGCCCATACTACAGTACTTAGGTAGTATTCTTACGTGAAAGAAAACCTTTAAAACCCTGAAGTCAAACATGATACAGTAAGCGCAAAATGACTTGGCGGCTCGGAAGTTAACTGCAAGTGATATTTCGCGCAGGGTACATGCAGGGCCGTAGCTAGGGGTGGGCATTGTAGGGCAATGCCCTACCTTGAAATCACAAAGCCCTACCTTAAAAATACCAAAAACTAGGATAATATATTATAATTAAATTGTTTGGTCATAGTCTGAACTAGGGATTGCAATCCGGATACTTCGAAATTCGAAAATGACTGAAAAATCCGGATTTTCGAATTTCTGATAAATCCGGATTTAAAGATTCAAATCCGGTTTTTTCGGATTTTGACGACAGTGAATTTATTTTTATTTTATTTATTTATAATCAGGCAACAATGGCCCATAGACATATACCTTAAAAACTAAACATATATTAAACTATAAAACAATGTTTTTAGTTAATAAATAAATAGTAATGTTAGCAAAGAATTAATTTGACACTATTTTCTGTGTCGAATCGGAGGCACAGGGCAATTAATGTCCCTCGGAAGTGCCTGTACACCATGCCCTGCGGCCGGAAGTCCTCCTTCACGAAAAGTCTAGCTTTACTGTCGGGATGCGCACCACAAACGCCAAATTGGTATCATGGAGCCATTCCAGAGGATGAACTCTCAAAAAAAATTGATTTTCTTCTTAATGTAGTCTATCACGTCCTGCGTAGTGGTGGTGTGGTGCAAGCCAGACAGGTACACGGCCGTGGTTAATATGGCAGCTCGCAGCAGGTCAACTTCCTAATGCGTTGGGCCCTATCACTGCAGTGCCATGGTGATTCTGCCTCGTTTGCTGAAGCTGTAGCTTTATGTTCCGAACCACGAGGAAACCGTCTTCATCTTGTCCCGGTCAGACGACATTCTGCGAAGGAGCTTGACGAGAGCTGTCTGCTGCGACTGCGGCCTTGAGTTGTTGGCGGCAGCAACATTCCGTTGACAGCTGTCGGGCGCTCGCGTCTCAGGCGAGCGTTTCGGATGCCTGGAATTTCAGCATCACTTCAGCCAATCTCGCCTTTAGGGACACGATATCCTTAAGGAGGCAGGTCACATCAACGTGATCGAAGGTGACGGGAGGCAGCTTGTTGAGGTCCCTCACCACGAACGTCGGCTTGTCATCGGTGTCGGTTTCCTTGAACAGGGTGATGATCTCCTGCAGGCTCTTCTGTGTCCCCGCACGCCTCCGGGACACTATCTGGTCACCCTTGCCGAGAGTCGTACAAATGTTTATTTCACCATAGCCACATCGTCCTCACTGAAGTTGGACTTGCAAATTTTCAGTGCGCTCACCTCATCCATGACGTACAGCTTTTGTTGTAAGAACGCCAGGAGTATCAGCACTTTTCATTCGATTATTGTATTTGCCATAAAATCATTCATTCAACAATCACGCGTCCTCATTTAGCATTTAAACAAGTAATTTTGATTCCTTTGTGAATTAGTAATAAAATTTATTTTCCGAAACTTATCTATAATTTAAACTATCATTCGTCAAGGTGTACAGCCCGGCTCGTACAATGCCCATGGCGTAAATTGATAGGGACGATGATACCAATACGTGGAATTGACAAAAAAGAGGGGTTTTCGCTCATCGGTCATTGAAAAAAATGGCAAAATTATTCATTTAACTCGGGAAATATGCATTTTATGAAAAAAAAAATGTGTCCTAAATTTATCGTTCCTACGGGTTCTTTAAAACTAATAAGATCAAAAAAGGGTGTTTATAAGTACTCGAATTTAAGCAAAAAAAAAGTTCAGAATTATTATTTATTGGGTTGACTATTGACTGCTCACAGAGTCCCGAAGGCGATACTCCAACTGGACGAAATCACCCTGAACCTGACTCCCCGTCCCTATCATTACATAAGATTAGGTACCTGTCCCGTATGTATGTAAATACTTAAAAAGGTTTTGTTAAACATAATAAAATAGGTATATAAAGACCATCTATCATTCATCCATCTATGATATACCTACGATAAAATATATTTTAGATATAGGTTCTGGCAGCCGTCTTTGCAACCTATTCCGGCAGCCGTCATCGCCACCGGTTCCGGCAGCCGTCCTTGCAACCGGTATCGGTGACTGTTCTAGATACCAGTACCGGTAGCCAAGGCACTGCCGAGTCCTTAACTTTTCTTCGATGTATATATAATTTATGTTTGACCCGACACTTCCGAGATATGAGAATTTGTGGACGTGTTCCACACATCCTGTGCTGTTGTTTCCTGCTCCAGATCTCATCTCTTAGGTCTTTCGGGTGTTGATTTTTAACCCTGTAATCTCCGCCTCCCATCGCGGGTCGTGCGTGTGACTCAGCAGTCATAGGTCATCGGCATAATCCAGATCTTCTAGAACATTCGATATTCCCCGCTCTATCCGCGAAGTTTGTTGTGATAGGGCCGATACATACCCTGTCGAGCACTACCAGGAAGAGAAGAGGCGAGAGTAAACAGCCGTGGCACACACACGCATGTACTGCAGTGTCTTCTGAATAGAGGCTGTCGTGTGTAACTCTACAAGAATATTTCTTGTAGATGGCCTTTAATAGGTTGATGATTTTCGGCGGGACGCCCATTTCGGATGAGCGAGACCAAATGCGTATCAAAGGCTTTTTCGAAGTCTACAAAGATGCGATATAGTTCCCTTTGCCATTCAGATGCCTGCACGATTATGATACGATGAGTGTTGATCTGGTCAGTACATGAACGATTCGGGTGGAAGCCAGCTTGCTCATTGCGTAAGAGAGATCCTACAGCCCTCGATAACCTGTCCAGGATAATCTTACAGAAGACCTTGGATGGTACCGAAAGCAAGGTGATGCTTCTTTATTTACCACATTGGCTTAAGTCACATTTTTTGGGCACAGTTATAAGCAGCCCTTTATGCCAGTCATCTGGAATCTCCCCGCGTCACCAGATCTTCTCATTAAAGTACTTCAACGGCGGAGGTTAAGTCAGCTATTTGCATTTCCGCAGTGATAAGTTCGAGACCTGGGGTTTTGCCAATTTTGAGAGAGCTAATGTGGCCTTGGCCATTTCTTCGTGTGATGGTGGGTTCACGTTGATGTCTTGTTAGTGAGCTGGTCATCTTTGGATTTTAGAGGCTTCCTTACGTGGCTGCTAAGGTTTTAGTGGCTATATATAGCTCTCTCAGAATACCAGAATTAGCAGCGAGTTGGGCATTATCGGCAATACCGTCAGCCCACATTTTCTTACCTTTTAGCGTGCTGCAATATATTTTTTATGAGTCTGACAGTACAGTAGTGCTGTCTGAGGTAAAATCGGAGTGATTCTTTGGGTGTCTCTAAATTTAATTGAAGCGCTCTTTTGTTGTTGACGAGCTCCCAAGTTGAAGTTGACATCCAGTCTTCTAGGTTGTGAGATTTGTACCCTAGAACGATGGAGCTGGCTTCTGTCTGTATAAGCCACTTTAATTTGGTTTCACTCCTCATCTAACGAGTTGCCATCTGTTCTGAGTCCAGAGAAACAATTACGGAGTACGATTTTAACCTCGTTGCCGGTGTCCGGTTCACTGTGTTTAGATACGTCATACCTTCTTCCAACCTTGCTGGTCTTCTGGCTGGCCATGCTACCGCGACCTTGAGACGCAATTCCGCGACAACCATATGGTGGTTGCTGTCTTTATCAGCACCTCTATGGTTTTTTATTTAATTAATTTAAATTATTAATTACTAAGCAAATATTGCTTTTGATCTGACTGACTATGCATGTGATAACTTAATAAGTATTATAATTGTTTAAGAAACACAGGTTTTTTTCATTACGAACCCATAAAATAAAACACGTGACTTCAACCACTTACATTTAGCATGAAATAAGAATGAAAGACAAATTTTTGAAAATTTTGATAAAAACTTCGAAAAATCCGGATAATCCGGATTTCTATGTGACTAAAACTCTTAAATCCGGATTTGAAAAAAATCCGGATTTTGCAATCTCTAGTCTGAACTTGAGAGTAGTCTAAACAATGAGAGTGATTTGAAGTTCAACCATCTTGTTGATGGTGATTTGTCAATGAGAGTGATTTGGAAGTTTAACCATCTACTGACTATAAATCACGCTGCGCGGCCGTTTATTTTTACTATAAATAAACAAGCAAAATTACAAGATTAGTACATGAAACTGAATAAAAATCGCGCTGCGCGGCTGTTTTTTTACTATAAACAAGCAAAGGTTACAAGATTAGTAGATGGAACTGACTAAAACTCGCGCTGCGCGGCCGTTTTTTAACTAACAGGCAAAATAGAAAATCTTGGAATAGAGGGCGCCCCGTAGAAATGTCGCCTAGGGCGCTGGTAGTGCTAAAACCGGCACTGCTTCCGCCCTACCTGTAACCAATGCTGCCCTACCTCAAATTCGACTCTAGCTATAGCCCTGGGTACATGTCGAATTCCATAGTTCCGAGTGCTTGCCCCCGCGCACGCCTGTATTCGTCTACTGCACAGCGTTCCGCGCGACGTTCAGAGTCGCCAAGTTATTTTGCGCATACTATAATAACATGCAATGCATGTAGTGTGAAATCCGCCTTATTGGCTTAATACTGAAAACTAGAGTTTCCAGAAAACACTTCTGTAAAGCATCATTCACACAGCTCAGTATGTCAACGGTGACGTCGCATCTACGCCAAGTCAAAACTAGTAGGTTGTAAACTTGAGTGACCGTTGTCGTGACCGAGTCGTGATCCCAATAACTACTAATATGCTCAGTGCCAATAAATCATTAAAATTGTAAGGTCATTGGTTAAAGAAAAATCTATGTGAAACTGCAGTTTGTCGATAAGACATTTTTTAGGTATAGTAGGAATATCTGTATAAGCCCTAGGGTGCATTCCGAATCACGCTAACAGCGATATCATCGTGCTGATTTGCGTACCGAATCACCGTGAGCGCGATAACGTCAGCCCGTGTGACGTCACTGATTGCGTCATAACATCCGCCATCTTGCGATTACACCGCCCATGCTCCGAGGCATAATCACTGTGAGCGTTCTGTCAAAAGTGACACTTGTTTGTTTTGTTTACCTCAGGTGCATTTAAATGAAAGTTCAAAATTTATTGAAAATTTTTCCGCATCCCATGGAAGTAATAGTCGAAGATATATGAACATATATAAAGTAAAAAGGTCCAAATTCCGAACTTTTAAATTTATATTGAGGTTATGTAGGTCAAGACATATCGGTGAGCGCGCTCACGAGCGTTCCGAATCATTGATAGTCCCAAATGTCATAAGCGAGATTATCTGAATCGGTACGCTTGTTATCGTGGTCAACGCTGAAATTGATTTCAGCTTGAATCGGAACGTACCCCTACATGAACGCAGCTATATTGTTTTGAATGACGTTTTAAAAGCTGTCATCTGTCACTCTGAATTACTTGCACTTCCTGCTCGCGGCTCTCAGCCATTTGTGTGTGTTTTTGTGTCGTCCCAATAAACAATAATTAATCCTAATTCATCGTTATCAATCTGATATAAATAATGTAATTCAAGATTTTATATTGAGAATAAAACTCTGGATATTACATAAAAGGTGTTTATTTGGTTGATCACGCCGAACACGCCATTCCATTGCCACATTGAAACGTCTGTTTGAACAGGTTATGGGCCCAGTAATTATTGAAAAGAGAATCAAAAGGCGTGCAACGAGGGATCGACGTGTAATCGCCGTTGTATGTATCACCAAATTTCACTGTCGACCAGATTCATTGTCATAAATGCCTACATTGCCTACGCAATCAGAAAATATGTCTACGCAACCAGCGATACACATCACAAATCAAGTGGAGAAGCTGAGTGGAATCTCATCTTATCAAAACTGGAAGTTTTCGTTGAAAATGTTACTCACTTTAGAAGGTTTGTGGGACTGCGTGATCGGCACTGATACTGACGCCGTGCGTGATAGCCGCGCCTTGGCGCGTATTTGCCTGGCACTACAACCCAACTTGTACCAAATAGTTCGATCAGCATCAAAAGCTAAAGAAGCATGGGAGATGCTAGCTCATACATTCGAGGACAAAGGTCTATATCGCCGTGTTCTGCTACTTAGACAGTTACATCGAGTTGACTACAGTAAGTTTAGCAGCATGACTGAATACATAGAAAATGTCACCGGATTAGTCCAGCAGCTCTCTGACATTGGAAAAGTTATAGACGACGGTGAGGTGGCTGAAATTCTACTTAGTGGCTTACCGCAGGAGTTTGATACACTAGTCTCCGGTCTTGAAACTGCAAATTTAACAAGCTCGCTGACTTCTGAACTGGTGAGAACAAGATTACTTCAAGAAGAACACAGAAGAAATGGAAAATATGATAATGATGCTTCAGCTTTTCATGTAAAGAAAAATAAACTTTTCAAGTGTGATTATTGCCGTAAACCAGGACATACAGCGAAGCGATGCTTTAAGAAAAAGAGCTCCCTATATGCATCTGCTTATGTTGCTCACCACAATGATGTCATCATCGACAGTGGAGCCTCGGCTCACATGATCAATGATGCTAGGTTAGTAAGAAATTTTAAAAGTTGTAAAAATAACTCAATTTCTATAGCAAATGGTGGTCAATTAGAAATGTCTGGCATTGGCAATTTAGTTTTGTCTACTGACAAAAATAATATCACTTTAGAAAATGTTTTAGTTGTTCCCAATCTGTCAACAAATTTATTGTCTGTAAGTAAAATGTGTGACAATGGTTTTACAGTAGTTTTTGATAAAAATGGGTGTCATGTTTATAATGAGATAAATTCTTTAACTGGCAACCAAATTTTAGCTGCTACAAATGTGAACGGTTTGTATAAGATACAGCAGTGCAAGCCGCATGTGTTGGGGCATTCCATGCTGGTGCATCCTAGGCAGCAGCCAGAGAGTGTCAATACTGCATTGGTGTCTGCGACAGTCTGGCATAAACGTTTAGGTCATATCGGCAAGAAAGGTATGAATAGTCTAAGGGGTGGTGGTATATGTTCTGGTGTTGTTTTTCAGGATGACAACACGCCAAACAAGTGTATTCCCTGCTTAACTGGAAAGATGCATACAAAGCCTTATCCGAAGCTTGTGGGAGCCCAATCTACCGTGCCACTCCAGCTTGTGCATTCCGATGTCTGCGGACCCATTCAAGTCAGCAGTTGGGGCGGTGCCCGTTATATTTTGACTTTGACGGATGATTGCACTAGAAAAACCTTCGGTTATTTAATGAAGACAAAATCCGAGGTGAGTTCACATATTGTTAACTTTAAAAATATGGTTGAAAAACAAACAGGTTTGCAGCTTAAAATTTTAAGAACTGATAACGGTACTGAATACTGTAATAAAACGTTGACTGATTTTCTTAAAAGGGAAGGGATAATACATCAAACATCGGTGCCTTATTGTCCACAACAGAATGGAGTTGCGGAACGCGTTAATAGGACGATTTTTGAGAAAGCTAGGGCCATGTTACATGACGCGGGTCTGTCTGAACGTTTCTGGGGAGAAGCAGTAATGACTGCTATATATCTGAAGAATAGGTCTCCTACCAGCGCGTTGTCAGATGACATTCCAGAGAGTAAGTGGACTGGACAGCCAGTCGATCTCAGTCATTTGCGCGTATTTGGCTGTGTAGCATTTTCTCACATTCCTGATGTAAAACGTCGTAAACTTGACGCTAAAGCTAAACCGTATATCTTTGTTGGCTATGGTGAGACTTTAAAGGGCTACCGTCTCCTTGATCCATGTAAACCTAAAAAGATTATGTATTCGCGAAATGTTACTTTTTTAGAAGATGAATTTATTGGAGGACTTCACTTTAAAACACAAAGCAGGAATAATGATTTTATCTCACATGAATGCATTATAAATAATAATAGTTTTAAAAATATTGATTATGAAATTTTAAATATTGACTGTGATAATGATAATGCAAATAAAATGAATGATAAAATTATTAATAATGTCTGTGATAAAATTAGTCATAAATCTACTACGGAATCACCTATTTCAGGATCTGAGAGTGACCTAACACCTCCCGTGTGGTCTCCCTTGTCGGACCTGCTCTACTGTACTGGTGATGAAGATGATGGTTGTGATGGTGATGAGGATGATGTCTGTAAGGACACTGTGTCTTCTCTGCCTGATGCCACACTTCAAGGAGGAGGTGGTAATAACGGTGATGAGGATGATGTCTGTAAGGACGCTGTGTCTTCTCTGCCTGATGCCACACTTCGAGGAGGAGAGGTTGAACACGTGCAAAGTGTTGCTTCTGGCTCGCGTCCCGTACGTAGTAATAGAGGTAAAATTCCGCTTAAATATAATGATTATGATTTATCGGCTATGCTAATTGAGCAGAGTTTATCAAATGAGCCTAATACATACGAGCAAGCTACGAAGTCTACTGAGTGTGAGCAGTGGCTTCACGCCATGAAATGTGAGTATGATTCATTAATTAAGAACAATGTTTGGACATTAGTTGATCGACCAGCAGCTGAAAACATTGTAAAGTGCAAGTGGGTCTACAAAAGGAAACACGATGCCACAGGCAAACTAGATAAGTATAAAGCTAGATTGGTTGCCCGTGGGTTTAGTCAACAAGAAGGTATAGACTACAATGACACTTTTTCACCCGTTGTCAGACATTCCACCTTGAGAATCTTATTTTCCATTGCAACAGAAATGAATTTGCAGATGGACCACGTTGATGTTAAAGCGCATTCACTTAGATAGTGTCGCCCTTTTATCGCGCCGCTTTTGCACGTGCCGCTTCTTGTCAAAGGATGCCGCCGCATAAACAAAGGATACCGCATGCGGCGTACACCCGCAAGTCAATTTGTATTTTGGCAGTTTGCATTGAAGCGCCGCCGCAGTGAAAGCTTGTGTTTGTTGACTCTGCTACGTATACTGAAAATATTTTTTCATCCTTGGAAGGACAGTTAAGTGCCTCAAGATGAAACTTCAACAAAAAAATACGGGTGTTTTGTAAAACATGTAAACAACTTATGATCAATGTCCATCGGCATTGCGTTGATATCTGTTTGTCTGCACCTATCAGAGATACTTCAAAAATAGTGGGGATACCAAGAATTAGCGTCGGAATAATATTAAAAACCGGCCAAGTGCGTGTCGGGCCACGCGCAGCAGGGTTCCGTAGTTACATTATACCATACCATATTTTAATACCGCTATCGTTTTTCACCTGAAAAAATAACTTTGTTTTTCACAGTGTTTGTATGAACGACAAAGTTATATTTGCGGTTTTAGATAATGTACTATATTTCAAAAACTTTTTACTGTGTCTCGTTCAAACCAATTTTCGTTGAAAGTGTTCACTGAGATCTATAGCATATATTTTTTTTTAATTTTTCACTCTCTTACTTTAAAAGTTAAAGGGGGGGGGGGCACACATTTTACCACTTTGGCAGTATATATCTTTCAAACGGTTGACTTTGTGAAAAAATTGTCTTAAGAACCTCAATGTCATTTTTAAAGACCTATCTATAGACACCCCGCAAGTATTGGTTTGATGGAAAAAAATCTTTTCTGTTTCAGTTCCATGTATGGGGAGACCCCCTTAACCTTTTATTTTTTTTATTTTTGTGAAGAAATCGTAAAGCGGTTTACAGAATACATCTACCTACCAAGTTTCAACTATGTAGCCCTAATACTTTCGGAATAAAGTGGCTGTGACATACGGACGGACAGACAGACAGACATGACGAATCTATAAGGGTTCCGTTTTTTGGCCCATTAACACCAAAAAACGTAAAAACGGAAGAATCCCACTATCGAAAACGGACGACTTTGAATGTGATGTAGTACGTCCGAACAGTATACAGATTTTATGCTCATAAGAAACTTCCGACACTAGACATGATTCTGGAAAATTTACAAGCTAATAATACGCACTTTCCGTATAAACGTACGACTCTGCGAAATGTCAATACATTTCTAAAACTTGGATTTAAGTATAAAATACTTAATAAGCTAAAACTATTGCTTGAATCATCGTTATTTTTTACCGTTATCAGTAACGTTATTTGTATAACGTTACCAAAAACTTACCGCTATTCCTATCTCTGAACACAAGTGCTTGCGGGTGTACCGACACTATCTAAACGAATGGACTTTACCACAGCTTTCCTAAATAGTGATCTGGATGAGATTATATATATGGAGCAGCCAGAAGGTTTTTGTTCAGATAAAAGTAAAGTATGTAAGCTGAATAAAAGTATATATGGTCTCAAACAGGCTAGCCGTATGTGGAACTTAAAAATTAATAATGTTTTAATTCATAATGGATATACTCAAAGTAAATGTGAACCATGTGTATATATTAAGAAAAATTCTAAAGATTATATAATAATTGCTCTGTATGTCGATGACTGTTACATATTTCATAACGGATGTATTAAAAATGTTTTATCATTACTAAAAGAAAACTTTGAAATACGTCATCTTGGCCAATTAAAAAATTGTTTAGGCATGAATGTCACTAGATATAACAATACAATTGTGTTAGACCAGTCTAATTATATAAGATGTTTGCTAGCTAAATTTAATATGAGTGACTGCAAGCCAGTACTTACACCGTTACCTGTGAATTGTAAGTTACAAAAGTCTGATAGGAAATGTCTTGATGATGAGATATACAAATACAGACAACTGTTGGGATGTTTAATGTATTTGAGTGTGTGCTCACGCCCGGACATTTCATATGCTTGTAGTCAGCTTAGTCAATACAGTACATGTTTCGACATGAGTCATTGGCGCGCAGCAAAGCGAGTACTTCGTTATTTAGCAGGGACGATCAACTATGGTCTCCATTTTACAAAAGGTAATAATTTTAATATCAGTGCTTATGCAGATGCTGACTGGGCTAATGACTCATCAGACAAAGTCCTACACTGGATTTGTTGTAAAATTAGGTAACTGTTTGATCAATTGGGAAGCTAGAAAACAGCGTAGTATAGCTTTATCAAGTACGGAAGCAGAGTACTTAGCAATAAGTGACGTTTGCAAGGACATTTGTTTTGTGAAAAATTTCTTGTCTGAAATTATTAACAAAACTTTTGATGTAATTGTATACAACGATAATCAAAGTGCTCAAAGATTATTACTGGTAAAGGAATATTCGCATAAGAAAACGAAGCACATTGATTTGCGTTACCATTTCATTAAGGACTTAGTACAAAAAGGAAACATAACTGTAAGATATTTACCTACTACTGACATGCTAGCAGATGTATTGACAAAGCCACTATGTGCGCAGAAACATTGTAACTTTGTAAATTGTCTAAATGTGAGAGTTCGTGGAGCAAATGTTTAATGTTTTGTTGTGTACCTAATTTATAAATAATAATATTATTATATTGTGATGAATCATGTTATGTATAATTATGTAGAGTGGCTCTAAAGGTAGAGTAGGGAACTCTTGATTAATTATGTAGAGTTTTTCAAAACTAAATGTAGAGTCTTTTTAATTTTTGTTTAAAGTCACATTAGTTTTCTTTTTCTTTCATGTAGCGCTTAAGGAGGAGTGTTAGAAATTGTATAAGCCCTACATGAACGCAGCTATATTGTTTTGAATGACGTTTTAAAAGCTGTCATCTGTCACTCTGAATTACTTGCACTTCCTGCTCGCGGCTCTCAGCCATTTGTGTGTGTTTTTGTGTCGTCCCAATAAACAATAATTAATCCTAATTCATCGTTATCAATCTGATATAAATAATGTAATTCAAGATTTTATATTGAGAATAAAACTCTGGATATTACATAAAAGGTGTTTATTTGGTTGATCACGCCGAACACGCCATTCCATTGCCACATTGAAACGTCTGTTTGAACAATATCACATGCTTGTATGTTGTGTTGGTGTCTGAATAAATGATAGGACAAACTGATTGGTAGCTATTTATTTTTTATTAAGTATCTAATCTAGGTACCATCCTTAAGGCCTACTCAAATCTGAGCGGTACCGATGGCGGTAACAATATACCGATGGGTATGCGGATAACGCGCTGTTCAAACCATAGCGGAACTACCGCTACCAGAGGCGATAGCGGTAATGGTGCGCGACGCGAGTTCAGCGGGCGGGCGGCGCGGGGGGGGGGAGTAAAAGTTTCGCCGAACACGTGGTACGTACCGCGTGCCCATACGGTATGTGGTTCCGGTTTCGCAACATCTGCGGAAATACCATACAAATTACTGCTACCCACGGATACCGCTCCGGTTTGAGTAGGCCTTTATACCTTCACTAACACCCGATTGCACTAAACTTAAGGATCGCCTAAGTCTGTTCCTAACTACAACACGACCAAATTGAAACGGTGTCAAACTTAGCGGTCATGTAGCTGTCATTCGCCTACTTAACTTGGTCGAGTTGTAGTTAAGAAAAGACTTAGGCGATTCTTAAGTTTAGTGCAATTGGGTGTTAGTCTTATACAAACAAATTAATGGAGATTAATCTAGCTCGTCTGTTTGTATGATATGGAGCCTTATCGCTTTTAATTTGACATACGGTACAGCTCGCCCACTATAACTTGACCCAATATTTAGTATCACGTGACCTGCGCACTACAATTTTTGTACTGAAAATTGCCCCGTCGTAGACTTAATTCACCTGGGTGAATAAAGTATACTAATTGGTACACTTAATTCACCCAGGGGAATAGGTGAATTAAGTATACCGATTAGTATACCTTATCTACAGCGCAAGCCTCATTGTCTATGATATGGTTCTAGTTATGATGCGCGAGTAGCACGCGTAGCATGACCACCTCGAGAAAAGACTCGACTCAGAGAACAATGGCTTGTCTACACCGAAACGTCAATTTTGTCGACAAAAGTGATGTTTCGGTGTAGACAAGCCATTGTTCTCTGAGTCGAGTCTTTTCTCGAGGTGGTCATGCTAAGTGGGAGGGGATCTCTCCCTGCCCAGCGTCATCAATGCGATGCTGGGCAGCGAGAGATCATGGCAAGCGGTAGTCTCCTTCTGTGAGGATGTCGTCCTCCAGAAGGAGACAGCTCAAGCGGCTCTTCTCCGCCGCAGACGGATGGGGGTAAGGAGGCGTCGCTACGCGAACCTCATTGCCCCCTAATCGAGGCCAAGTGGGCGATGGGGGGGTGACCCATCGCCTGCCTTGCACGGTCTCAACTGTCTGGGGAGATGGCTAAACTTGCTCGGCCATCTCCCAACCGCGAGGGGGCCTGGGAAACCGGGCCGCCGCGCCGGGTCTGATGAGGCGACTCCCAAAGGGGATCATCAGGGCCAACCGGCGGCGCGAGGGCAAGTGCAATAGTTTTTTAGTGGGTATTCCCTCCTGGGATTCCACCGAGCTTTGACTTGGTGGAATTACGGGAGGCAGTCGTGGAGGAAGTCGCAACGTTGAATGTTGCGGTCCCCTCCTGGCGAGTCCCACATGCCCCCTTCCCGTCCACCTGCGGGAAGGGAAGCGCGTAAATGCGTTTTTCTACGGCAAAAAAAAAAAGGTGGTCATGTTACGCGTGCTGTACTCACCCAACTTGCATGGTTTTAAAATGAAGGGATTGGGCCTGTTCATTGAATTTTTTTATTAAACTAAGGTCATTTTGATTTTAACCATGGAAAGTAAGAAGTAATTTGTTTTAACGTTATATTACTTTCCATGGTTAAAATGTACTCTATGGCGATCAAAGGCTCAGCGATTAGACTGTTGGAATAAACCCAGTTTCTGAACGATAGGTATCTTCGTGTGCGCTTTTATAATTCACAACGGCCCGGCACGGCACCGCCCGGCAGCCGTCCAACGGCACAACAGGGAAGTGAAATGTATGGAATTATATGGAGACGCTTTTATATTTCCTCAACGGCACCGGCAAACCGTGCCGTGCTGGCCATATCCTACGCTGCCGTCGAACTTTTACGATGTAGTGCATAGCTACAAGGATTCATATGTGTGAGTGTGAGTCTAGAGCAAAGAATATACAGCGTGTATAAAGGGCACAACCAGAATATTGGCGTAATATCGTTAATGTGTTGTTGTTGGTATGTTATGTACCTATGTATGATTGTAAACAATTTAGTTTTGTAACACTACAAAACTAAATTAACACATATGTGAATTAGCGTTGTATTTTAGCTTTATTTTTTTTATTGCTAATTGAATTAGTTTTTAATTGTATAGTCACTTGATCTCGTTTATCACGAATCGTTTCCAATAAGATTTGTCACATACCTAGGTATATATAATTTTCATAAAGTAATAATAGGCGCACTCTAGGTCTATAAGTTTAATAATTATTAGTTTAAACATATTTATGTCGATGTACACGACTGTTTGTTGTCACTAAATAAATGAAAAAAAAAACATCAAAATTCAACAAATATTCCGACAAACAGTTATTTCGATACTGATCGGAAAGGTAGAAATCTAAGTAGGTATTTATAGCGGTGGGAACACGGATAAAAGGGGACTTACCAAAGTTAAATATTGTTACCCATCTAAACAAACAATTACCTAGATATTACTTAAGTAGGTAGTTACCTACTTAATTAAATAATGTGTTGTCTACATACCTACCTATCTTGGTAAGTAGGTACGTAATGAAAACCAGCTACATATATTCTTTGATTTTGAAAAGATTTTTTTTATCATTTAAGTAAGTACCTACTACCTACCTACATACATTGTAATCTAATCATTACAGAATTTACAATCAATTTGTACATAAATACACATTAGGTACTGTAGAAAAACTACCAATTGTATAATAACTACTAGAAAAACTACCAAATATAAATACAACGTGTAACAGAAAGGGGGTATCAATCAACCCGAAAAGAGGTCAATGTACTCGTGAAACTTCCAACAGAAAAAAAAATCAAATAATAAAAAAAATATTGAATGATGTTATGAATTCACGCCAAATGTTGGCGGCAAATTCAAATTTTCTATGGAGAGAGAGTCCAAAATTTTATTTTCGATATGAGATTTTTTTTCTATTGGAAGATGTTTAGATTTACGAGTACATTGACCTCCTTTCGAGTTGATACCTCCTTTCTGTTACACGTTGTATAATTTGTAAACTAGTACCTATTATTTTATTAAATAATTATATAGATAACAAATATCTAGAGAGAGAAGGTTACAGTACAGGTAACACTACTGTACAGTACAATGTACAAATGGTAACTTCTTCGCTATGAGTGTTCTGTGTTGAACATCCAACGGCCCGGCCCGGCACGGCACAGCGGCAATGAGGGCTTTTCCAAAGGACTAAAAACTGTAGGATCGATAGATGGCGTTGATAAATTAAGCACTGTCAACTGAGGCGCGTTTAGAACCTACGCTCCGAGTGCAACCAAACTTGTGTCAACCGAACGTCACTCTCTAATGTTTATGGGTGTGCAGAAGGAATGACTCCAAATAAAAATGTCCAACTTACGTGAAGCAGTATAATGTTCCAAGCACACACAATGCACATACAAATAGTCAGAAGGAAGAATCGAAGATGTAAAGATAGAAATAAGCCAAGCGTTTAGTTTACACAGCACAGCACAGCACAGAAGAATAACAGTGATAACAGATAATATTTAGTGCGTAAAGCGTTTATAAAAGCGTGGAAAAATACAAGCGAGCGGAGCGCCGAGAGTACGGGCTTCGCGAACATGTACGGATCTCGACTGACGACGCGGGCGCAGGGCGGCCGCGCCTGCTAGTAGGTATTGCGAAACCGGTCGAACGGCATGGAATTTGCGCGTGTCCATAGCACCGCGACTAGTGAGCGTACCACAACAACCGGCAAATTATCGGTTGATCTTATTAGTTAATATTTATGTGAATATTGTGTGTGCTAATTAGTTTGTATAAAATATATGTATAATTTATAAATAGATAGGTAATATAATTTCGTATATTTTTGTATATTTTAATATAAATAATTTAAGATAGTTTTAAGCACGGGCGTAGCCAGGGGGGGGTTTTGGGGGTTCAAACCCCCCCCGAAATATACAATAGGCATCATCTATTTATTGATCTATAACATTAAAATAAAGTTATGCACGGCGAGGAGTATAACTTTCTGAAAGTTCTCTAGAAAACATTAATTTTCGCGTAAGAAACTACAGATCACAAGATTAGCGGATGAAACTAACTAAAAATCGCGGCCGTTTTATTCAGGCAAGAGTACAAGATTAATGGATGAAACGGGTGAAACTACTAAAAATCGCGCTGCATGGCCGTTTTTTTTCAATAGACAGGCAAGATCACAACTTACAAGATTAATGGATAAAACTGACTAAAAATCACGCTGCGCGGCCGTTTTTTTCTCAATAGTTAGACAAGATTACAACTTAGAAGATTAGTGGAGGAAACTAACTAAAAATCGCGCTGCGCGGCCGTTTTTTTTATAGACAGGCAAGATCACAACTTACAAGATTAATGGATGCAACTGACTAAAAATCGCGCTGCATGGCCGTTTTTTTTTCAATAGACAGGCAAGATCACAACTTACAAGATTAATGGATAAAACTGACTAAAAATCACGCTGCGCGGCCGTTTTTTTTTCTCAATAGTTAGACAAAATTACAACCTACTAGATTAGTGGATGAAACTAACTAAAAATCGTGCTGCGCGGCTGCTTTTTTTTATAGACAGGCAAGATCACAACTTACAAGATTAATGGATAAAACTGACTAAAAATCACGCTGCGCGGCCGTTTTTTTTTCTCAATAGTAAGACAAGATTACAACTTACAAGATTAGTGGAAGAAACTAACTAAAAATCGCGCTGCGCGGCTGTTTTTTTTTTATAGACAGGCAAGATCACAACTTACAAGATTAGTGGATGAAACTGAAGAAAAATCGCGCTGCGCGGCCGTTTTTTTTCAATAGTCAGGCAAGATCATAACTTTCAAGATTAGTGGATGAAACTGACTAAAAATCGCGCTGCGCGGCCGTTTTTTCTTTCAATAGACAGGCAAGATCATAACTTTCAAGATAAGTGGATGAAACTGACTAAAAATCGCGCCGCGTGGCCGTTTTTTTTTATAGACAGGCAAGATCACAACTTACAAGATTAGTGGATGAAACTGAAGAAAAATCGCGCTGCGCGGCCGTTTTTTTTATTCAATAGACAGGCAAGATCATAACTTTCTAGATTAGTGGATGAAACTGACTAAAAATTGCGCTGCCCGGCCGTTTTTTTTACTATATACAGGCATTTCAGTTACATTTTTAATTTTAAATATTTATTTCTCCAAGCGGTCCTCTAATGCCCATGGGTACATTTAATAAAAATATAAATGTCATTTCATTTACATTGTTGTAGTTTTATTTTCTTAAAACCCCCCCCGATACAGAATTCTGGCTACGCCCGTGGTTTTAAGTGTGTTTTGTATATAAATTAGATATAAGTAGTGTAATATAATTATGTTGTAGTTATATAAATATTATATTATAAATATTATGTTATAAATATGTAAGTTACCTACATCACTCCCCTCCAGAGACCGTGTCTACGGGCGATAGAAATCAGTAAATTTTACTCTTCGCCCTGAACGAGTTGTTTTTAAACTGGGGGAGGTATTTTCGGGTTCCGTGTGATTTTTAGAAGGGATAATGTTATCAGCTAATAAGTATGCTGGTTTTAAGCGATTAATGGAAATATTGACATCCTTCCCTTGCACACGTATTTTAAAAACTTTAGGACCTCTTTTTAAAACTTCGAAGGGACCTTTATAAGCATTTTGAAATGAACCCTTTATAGTGTCATCTCTAACGAAAACGTGAGATGAAGTGTTTAAATCTTTAAAAATAAATATTTTATTCGAGCTATGATGCGAAGTTGGAACTGGTTTTAAATTTTCAGCAAAAGAACGTAAACGGGCAGAAAAATCTCTAATATCGGTGGTGTGACATGTGGTCTTATGACCAAAAAATTCACCGGGCATCCGCAAGGTCTCTCCGTATAAAAGTTCAGAAGAGGAAGCTTGCAGATCGTCCTTGATTGCGTTACGAATACCGAGCAAAACTAACGGTAAAGTTTCTGTCCAGTTGGTGTCGTTATGACAAGTAATTGCTGTCTTCAGTTGTCTATGGAAACGCTCGACAAGTCCATTGCACTGAGGGTGGTAAGCAGTTGTTTTACGGTGTTTAAAACCAATGAGCTTAGCGAGTGACTGAAATAAGGCTGACTCGAATTGCTTCCCACGGTCGGTTACAATATCGGTGGGGCAACCAAATCGAGAAACCCAGCCTGAGATAAAGGCTTTAGCAACGGCCTCCGCCGTGATTTCGGTTAGAGGGACAACTTCCGGCCATCGCGTAAAGCGATCGACGGCTGTCAAACAGTACCGATAACCGGCGGATTGACATAATGGCCCAATGAGATCTATATGGATATATTTGAATCGTGCTTTCGGCAGATCGAGAGTACCTAAAGGTGACGATACATGCCGATTCACTTTAGCACTTTGACAAGGCAAACATGCCTTAGACCATTCGCGACAGTCTCGTCGCATAGTGGGCCACACATATCGTTGGGCTACTAATTTAGCGCTAGCATTGGCACCGGGGTGACTGAAACAGTGCAGATGGTCGAAAACCTGCTTGCGAAACTGTTTAGTGACGAAAGGCCTGTGAGTTTTTGAACTGACGTCGCAGTATAAAAATGAACGACTCCCAGGGATATTCACTTTCTCCAAACGAAGAGAAGTTTCACCATGCAAGAGCTGTGTTAGCTCTGGGTCTTCGGATTGTGACTTAGCTAAGGCTTCTAAGTCGATTGGCATATGCAGTTCATCGACACGGGAAAGCGTATCGGCAACGACATTGTCTTTCCCAGCTATGTGTTTGATGTCGGTGGTGAACTGCGATATGAAGTCTAAGTGTCTGTACTGACGGGGTGAACAATCGCGCTTTCGTTCATGAAAGGCGTAGCACAGTGGCTTGTGGTCAGTGAAGATGGTAAAGTGTTTTGCCTCTAGCATGTATCGGAAGTATTTGATACTTTGGTAAATGGCAAGGAGCTCGCGATCGTAGGGAGAATACTTCTGCTGAGATGGGCTCAACTTGCGCGAAAAGAATGCTAGAGGTTGCCAACAACCGTCTTTATATTGTTGTAAAACAGCGCCGATGGCGGTATCTGATGCGTCGGTAGTTAAGGCAAGTTTAGCATCAGGATCGGGATGCGCTAGCAAAGCAGCATCGCAAAGGCTTTTCTTACACTCCTCGAAAGCGGTTAACGAATCTCCGTTTATGACAACAGGCTGTGAGCCTTTGACGGAACCGGTCAACAAGGCGTTCAGGGGAGCTTGAACTTGGGCAGAGTTTGGCAGAAAACGTCTGTAAAAATTAATCATGCCCAGGAATCTCCGAAGCTGTTTGACCGTCTTTGGGACGGGGAAATCCTGTATCGCCTGGACCTTGCTATTAAGTGGCTTAGCACCAGAAGGAGAGATGGTATAGCCTAGAAAGGGTAACTCTGGCAGACCGAAGTGACATTTAGCGGTATTTACCAGCACGCCGTGCTCCTTCATTCTGGTGAACAGCTGGCGCAGGTGGTCCTCGTGCTCCGTCTCTGTTTTGGAGAATACTAAAAAATCATCCAAATACGGATAGCAAAAATCGAGGCCACGGGTCATTTCATCGACGAAACGCTGAAAGGTTTGACCGGCATTCCGTAAGCCAAATGTCATAAAGGGAAACTCGTATAGACCGAAGGGTGTAGTTATCGCGGTCTTGGGAATATCCTCTTTCGCGACGGGTATATGATTATAAGCCTTAACTAAGTCTACCGTCGAAAAGATCTTGCAACCAGATAAGTTATGGGCGAAATCGTGGATGTGGCGAATAGGGTATTTATCCGGGATAGTCCTGGAATTAAGTTGCCTATAGTCGCCACATGGACGCCAACTATTATCTTTTTTGGGCGCAAGATGTAGTGGTGAGGCCCATGGACTGTCAGATGGACGAGCTGTACCGTTAGCTAGCATGGCATCGAACTCTAACTTCGCGATTTTAAGTTTGTCAGGGGCTAATCTACGTGGTTTACACGAAACTGGAGGGCCTGGAGTGGTGCGGATGTAGTGTACGGTGTTGTGGCTTGTTTGGCGTGGTGCACCCGCTGGTCGAGTGATTTCAGGAAACTCACTTAGAATGCTACTGTACTTACCGACGCCAGTCAAGACCTTAACACTTGAAATAAGGCTGTCTGTAAAAGAAATAGCAGCTACAGTAGATACATTAGTTACACTATCTACTAAGCGTTGGTTTCTAATGTCTACAATTAAATTAAAAAAGGACAAAAAATCTACGCCAACAATGGCCTTGGTTACGTCGGCTATAACAAATTGCCATACAAAATCACGACGTAGACCAAGATTTAAATTTAATTGCACAGTACCGTAAGTGTCTATAGTTGAGCCATTGGCCGCACACAGCTGGTAGTTCACCTTGGCACGGCGTTCACGAAACATCGATCGTGGAACGACGCAAAGATCGCTTCCTGTATCCACGAGGAACTGGACCTTAGATCTACGGTCCGTCACGAACAGGCGACCAGTTTTGTTTGGGCAATCGTCAGCCGCCATTATCGACCGCCCTGCTTGTTTTCCGCCTTGAAGTCGCAGGGGCTGATGCACTTGTGGGCTCTGTTCGCAAATTTGGCATGATACCAACAGAGAGGCTGCTTCTCGTAGCGGGAACTAGATCTCCGGGCAGATGACGAACGTCGACGAGAACGATAGGGAGATCGGTTACGGGATCTGGATCTTCTAGATCTATCCGACATGAGATCATCGACCTTTCTGGTGAGCGCGGCGATCTGTCGAACCATTTCGTCCATTGTACTCCCTGATGGGCTGGGAGCAGAAGTAAGCGCAACCGCTGGAGCTGGAGGAGCAATATCCTGAATCCGGTCTGCTAGATCAGCTAGGGTCTCAAGCGGAGCGGTCTGGGAAGCTATAATCTGCTGCATGTTGTGAGGCAGACGGCTGGACCAGATCGTCTTCACGAAATCCTCAGGAACACCGGGTCCTGCCAGGTTTTGAAGGTGGCGGAGGAACTGGGAGGGCTTTCTATCACCAAGTTCCTCATGCATAAGGAGTTGCTTCACCTTCTTCTCCTTGGAAGCAGAGAGGCGCTTAATAAGCTCGTTTTTCAGCTTCTGGTATTTATTCGTCTCCGGAGGCGATACAATAATATCCTCGACCTCGGCTGCATACTGATTGTCGAGTTGCGAAATCACATAATAAAATTTGGTCGAGTCCGCTGTGATATTCGAAATCGCAAATTGACCCTCTAATTGTGCGAACCATATTGCAGGCTTGTCCGGCCAAAAAGGTGCGACACGAACTCCGACTCGAAAAATGTCGGACGATGCATTGGAAACGCGCACTTGTTCATTGCCGTCTTG
This sequence comes from Agriphila geniculea, assembly GCA_943789525.1. Lineage (NCBI taxonomy): Eukaryota > Metazoa > Arthropoda > Insecta > Lepidoptera > Crambidae > Agriphila > Agriphila geniculea. The sequence continues at coordinate 13,009,289 of OX038891.1, forward strand.
GCGCGTCGAACTTTCTCGCACTGTTTTTACTGAGTCATCGCTGCCGCTGTCACTTGTCTGGCTCATCTTCGTAGCTTGCTCAGGAGGAAGTCACCAGTTATGGGTGTGCAGAAGGAATGACTCCAAATAAAAATGTCCAACTTACGTGAAGCAGTATAATGTTCCAAGCACACACAATGCACATACAAATAGTCAGAAGGAAGAATCGAAGATGTAAAGATAGAAATAAGCCAAGCGTTTAGTTTACACAGCACAGCACAGCACAGAAGAATAACAGTGATAACAGATAATATTTAGTGCGTAAAGCGTTTATAAAAGCGTGGAAAAATACAAGCGAGCGGAGCGCCGAGAGTACGGGCTTCGCGAACATGTACGGATCTCGACTGACGACGCGGGCGCAGGGCGGCCGCGCCTGCTAGTAGGTATTGCGAAACCGCGGGCTGATTATCTAATTAGAAACTACCTAGCGACCGGTTGCAGTTCATAGATGATAGTGATCCATTGCTACTTCTTTATGGATTAAAAAAAAACATACCAAAGAAAAGTAGCAATGTATGTGGAATGAAACCGGTCGCTAAATAGTTTCTTTTTAGATAATCAGGGTGCCGGTCGAACGGCATGGAATTTGCGCGTGTCCATAGCACCGCGACTAGTGAGCGTACCACAACAACCGGCAAATTATCGGTTGATCTTATTAGTTAATATTTATGTGAATATTGTGTGTGCTAATTAGTTTGTATAAAATATATGTATAATTTATAAATAGATAGGTAATATAATTTCGTATATTTTTGTATATTTTAATATAAATAATTTAAGATAGTTTTAAGTGTGTTTTGTATATAAATTAGATATAAGTAGTGTAATATAATTATGTTGTAGTTATATAAATATTATATTATAAATATTATGTTATAAATATGTAAGTTACCTACATGTTTGATACGCCGTTAGAGCGGTGGTTGCACTCGAAGCGTAGGTTCTGAATGCGCCTCAGTTGACAGTGCTTAATTTATCAACGCCATCTATCGATCCCATAGTTTTTAGTCCTTTGGAAAAGCCCTCATTATAAAAGCATCTTTCGGCATCGCCGCTGCCGTGCCGTGCCGGGCCGTCGAGAATTATAAAAGCGTACTGTCATTTTGTATTGGAGTGTGTATGTTTCTATTGTAAATAGTTTATCACTACTTTTCTCAAGATCACGCCTCAAAGATGTTTAATTCTATGATAAAATTAATTCATATTGGAGAGATGTGACAATTCTCTTATAAAAAAACCTGTAATGAAACACAGACAGCCTTAATTTATCTCGTATCGTAATTTGTATATTTTGTTGTGCAGAAAATCGATTTATTTCCATAAAAATTGCTTTAAAATGAGTGTAAATACCAAAAAAGGTCCAATTTACGACCCCGGTTTGTGTCGATGCTGTGGTGCCTCAAAGAAATGCCGTTTAATAAACCATGAATATGAATTCATGGGGAAAAAAGAAATCTATTCAGATATGTTCATGGATTGTTTTGGCTTGTTGGTAAGTAAATTACTCTAAAATAATTGTTAGGTACGTAATCTATTTTTAAAGAAGTTATTTCATAGCGGCATAACTGGCAGGTTCCCTCATTTTTTTAATTTTTCTATTATTATTCTGATGAAGAAGTTAATAATACCTAATACTTAATGAATACCTTATGTTGTACCAAGGTACTTTTTTTACTTCAAACGATATATGAAAATCATATATTTTTTATTATAACACTAGCGTAGCGCCCGTGACTTCGTCTCTGTGAAAAGTTTTTTTGCTATTCCTCGGGAAAGATACTTTTTTTCAGGATGAAAGGTACTCTATGTCCTTTTCTGTACCCCTAGCAATGTGTATTAAAATTTCAAGATGATTGATTCAGTCAGTAGTTAAAACGTGAAGGCATAACAAACAAACAAGCAAACGGACTTTCGCGTTTATAATTTTAAGGAACAAATAAGGATAATAATAAGAATATTAACAGATCACTTGCTTTTCCTTAGATTAAATAGACTAATGCTACTTTAGCATACTTTTTGTACTCATTTTACCAGTTCCTTTTGACAGAAGACTGCATTAAGTTGAGGTAAAAATGTACTTCTCCGCCCCACGAATTTGGGTTTGGGGGGAGGGGAGAGGGGGTCCTCCCTACCCCCCAAAACCTCCCTCCCCTTAAGCACACACATACTAAGGTAAAAATGTAGTATATGGACCAGTGGCGAGGGGTGAAATTATGGCGAAGGTAAGTCGCTCTACAAAAATGATGAAAAATGTAGTGATCTGCATAGTGGATCAGTGGGGTGGGATTTCCAAAAGGTAAGCCGATGGGAATCGGCTTGTATGGACCCTTCGCCACTGATATGGACTGCTGCATTAGGGTTTAGGGGTGAAAGGGGGGAGGGAGGGATGAAGGGAAGCCTCCTCCCGAAGGGGGAGTTGCAAAACCTAACAGTTTTTGAGCAAAATGAAAATGAAATTTTGACATTAGGTTACTTTAATTCTTTTTTTTGTGTTATTTTCTGTCTAAAGCTATTTTTTTTTCTGTTGTCTGTTATAAAAAAATAACCTTGTAATTTAAGGCTCACTCTCTGCTGCTCTTCGCGCTCGCCTTAAATTTCTAACCTATATGCGGGACGGACTTACAGCAGTAATGCAGGTTCGATTCCAAACTAAATTCAAAATTACTTAATATCTGTGGCTGTATAGGAAGGAACTAACAACTTTGCCCACACGTAACTAAACACAATAAGGGAAAAAAAGATGGCTGGTTGATATATCATTAAAAATGGCAGTACAAAATGCTGAACTTTAAATTTTTTTTCGGAAAAACTATAGGTTTGCTAAAGTTGAAACTTTCCAGAATTACTTCAATAATCCTGACCTTTTCAATAAAAAATTGCCAACTCTCAAGTCGTGGGGTGGAGAAGAACATAATAGCCTAAGTTGATTTCATCTTGTATTATTCAGCTCATTTTTTTCACAACCTTTACGTATTGACTTTCAGGAGAGCAATGAATATGGTCTAGTTGTTGCTTTTTATTAACTTGCCAATGATTGGCTACCAAAAATCAAATCAAATATGTTTATTTCAACAAAATAAATAAATTTATATATACTTTCCCACTTCAGTTATCGCACTTAGACAGTGAGCCACTGGAGCGGTTGATCTGTGCGACGTGCGTGACGCGACTCCGCGAGGCCTCCACCTTCAGGCAACAAGTGTTAAGGTGCGAGGAGCGTCTACTGCAAGCGAGGTTACTGCTCAACGGGGAAAATGAAGGTACGAGTACTTGTTCTCCTTACATTAGATATGAGCGCCGATGGGTAAAAGGCCGGCGGCGGCGCGCCGACTTTTTTGTGTCGGCGGCGTGACCTCCAAAAGTTTTTTTTATTTATTGACAGGAAATAATAAAAAGGAATTGTTTATTAATCAGAAATACTTGTTTTTATCATAATTTAAAAAAACGCACATCATAATCAGCCGCACGACACCCACTTCTAGGTATAAGCCTCCAAAGGACTGTCCACAACGATCTGCTTGGCCCACATCAAGCGGGTTTCCGCGACCTTCACCATATCGTCAGTCCAACTTGCCAGGGGCCTACCCGCGGAGCGGCGTCCGGTGCGCGGTCGCCATTCAAGTAACTTTCCGCCCCAACAGCCATTGGTTCTTCTCGCTATGTGTCCAGCCCACTGCCACTTCAACCGGCAATCGTTCGACCGCTGTCGGTTACTTTAGTTCTCCTACGGATCTCATCATTTCTGATTCGATCACGTAGGTAAACTTTTTCCATTGCGCGCTGGGTGAGCTCTCTTCATCGCACGCTTGAGCCTTCTTATGAGCCCCATAAGTTAGCGACTACTTTTCACTCCTTTACGGCATCACTGGCAACACACACTGCTCATAGACTTTTGTCTTGAAACTCTGAGGTAAGTTGGACTCGAAGATTTTTAGAAGCTTTCTGAATGGGTTACCATCCTGCCCATTTGAGGTGGATTCGACGAGAGATCTCTTTCTCGAAGTTGGACTTACCTAACTGGACCGTCAACAATTTCGAGTGTAGTGTTCCCAACATGAACTGGTGTGGGTACAACATTGGCACTCGACATGATTTTCGTCTTTTTCAAGTTCATTCTAAGACCCACTCTTTGGGAGGCACTACGGAGATCTTGGAGTATAAAGTTGCAAAACGACGGTGTGTTAGGTACTGGCCTTTGATGTTGATACCGAGTCCATTCTTTCTTTTTAAAGAGCTTAAAGATGTCATCCAACGCAGCTGTGAACAGTTTCAGAGAAAAAATTCTCCCTGTCTCACACCTCGTTGTAGTTGGTTGGGGTTTGTGCTCTGGTTTTGTACTCGGACCGACATGGTGTCATTTTCGTATAAGTACCTCAACACCGCCTCAACACCTCAAGCCGATACTTAAAGTCCTCCAGAAGCTTTTCAATTCCGTCATCGTCGAGGGCAGAATGCCGAAGGCATGGAACATAAGTGAGGTGATTTTGTTCTTTAAAAAGGGTTTATCACCCTTTTTAAAGAACCCTTAGAGAAACCCCTCCCTCTTAAAGAACTACAGACCTATCTCACTTCTAAGCCATGTCTATAAGTTGTTTTCGAGAGTCCATACGAATCGTCACGCTCGCAAGTTTGACGACTTCCAACCTCCCGAACAAGCCGGATTTTGAAAAGGCTTTAGCACCATAGACCACATCCATACGCTGCGGGAGGTTATACAGAAGACCGAAGAGTATAATCTGCCACTATGCTTGGCGTTCGTGGATTATGAGAAAGCCTTTGATTCGATTGAAACCTGGGCGGTGCTGCAGTCTCTCCAAAGGTGCCAAGTGGACTATAGGTATATCGAGGTGTTGAGGTACTTATACAAAAATGCCACCATGACGATCCGAGTACAGAACCAGAGCACAAATCCTATCCAACTGCAGCATGGTGGGAGACAGGGAGACGTTATTTCTCCGAAACTGTTCACAGCTGCGTTGGAGGATATCTTTAAGCTCTTGGACTGGAAAGGACTCGGCATCAACATTAATGGCCAGTACCTAACACACCTTCGTTTTGCCGATGATATAGTCCTTGAGAGCTGAGACCATGGAAAACCTGAACACAATGCTCGAAGATCTCCGTAGTGCTTCCCAAAGAGTTGGTCTCAAGATGAACATGGATAAGACGAAAATTATGTCAAATGGCCATGTTGTACCCTCTCCAGTTCATATTGGGAACACTACACTTGAAGTTGTTGACCACTACGTATACCCAGGATAGGCAGTCCAGTTAGGTAAGTCCAACTTTGAGAAAGAGATCTCTCGTCGAATCCAACTCGGGTGGGCAGCATTCGGGAAGCTTCGAAAAATCTTCGCGTCCGACTTACCTCAGTGTCTCAAGACGAAAGTCTATGACCAGTGTGTGTTGCCAGTGATGACTTACGGCAGTGAAACGTGGTCGCTAACTATGGGTCTCATAAGGAGGCTCAAGGTCAGCCAGCGTGCAATGGAGAGAGCCATGCTCGGCGTTTCCCTGCGTGATCGAATCAGAAACGAGGAGATCTGCAGGAGAACTAAAGAAACCGACATCGCTCGAAGGATTGCTCAGCTACAGTGGCAGTGGGCTGGACACATAGCGAGAAGAACTGATGGCCGTTGGGGCGAAAAGGTTCTGGAATGGCGACCGCGCACCGGACGACACTCCGTGGGTAGGCCCCCGACAAGGTGGACCGACGATCTGGTGAAGGTCGCGGGAAGCCACTGGATGCGGGCAGCGCAGGACCGATCGTCGTGGTGATCCTTAGGGGAGTCCTATACCCAGCAGTGGGTGTCGTGCGGCTGATATGATGATGATGACCTCAACACCTCGATTGTCCTCGATATACCGATAGGTTACTTGGCACTTCTGGAGAGAGAGCAGCACCGCGGTATCTATCGAATCAAAGGTTTTCTAGTCCACGAACGCCAAGTAATATTTCCAAGATTAACTGTGTTTATTAGACTTTAATTATAAAATTGAAGGCACGGTAATTTTATCTAGTTTAGTTTCCTTTCGAAAACATCCACATTTTGTTCTTCTAATGACGACGATGACCGACGCTGGCATGGCCATTACGACTAGGGCTTCCATCCCGGGATTCGAGAGTCTCGATTTCCCGAGAGTCTCGAATGATATTTGGTCCCGAGAGTTTTAGTTTCCAGTCTCGGGATTTTCGAGATTTTCGAGACTTATTCAAACGTTAGGTAGACTACATATATTTCATTTAAAGTTGCGTGTTGCGCGTGTTAATAAGTAGTTATATTATAACGTGTCCTTTTTAAGATTAAACAGAACAAACAAACAAACACAATACGATCTTACATCTAAGATCTAAATTTTTGTTTTCATCGTCCTTCAATTTAATTCAACTCTTATATATTTTCCTGTAAGATAAAGGAACGTGTACTAAACCATAGGCTCCTTTCGTATCCAGAAGCAAACGACCTCCTCAGTGACCATTAATATGGGTTTTGTCCAAACCGGTCCACTGGAGATCTTCTAGCATAAGTACACACTTGCAAATGGAGAGAAGCCATCGAGAGGTATGGAGCGCTCGCTGTTACTCTTGATAACTCGAAGGCTTTTGACAAGGTGAGGCATGATAGCCTTATTGCAAGCTTTTTTCATACGGACTTCCCACCGGTTTTGTGTCTGGATATCGGACTTCCAGAGGGATCGGTCGATTCGAGTTGTCATTGATGGCTACTCATCCGACCAGTTGGCTGTCAATGCCGGAGTCAGGGATTGGTCCCTCAGGGGGGGGGGACTAAACAGGAACACCTGCTGCATATTGATGACCTGCTAATATCCGGTATTTTGGGGTACGCAGATGACAATACCGTTGTAGAGAGCTACATATCTAATGCTCGAGTCAGTGCAAAACAAGCCCAGTGTCTTAGGGAGGCGATGGTCAGAACACGAACCTGTCACTGCAGGCAGTCTCCGAATGGGGCGATGCTAATCAGGTCAGGCAGGTTCAATCCATCAAAAACCCATGCGTATCTGTTCTCTGCTAAAGGGAGTAGTTTCGACCTGAGTCACTTTCCGAGGTGTATTCGTGCCGAATTGCCGATTACTGAACAACTATACCTTCTCGGCATATCATTGCCTCTAACACTCAATTTTGGCTCTTTCATCAAGAATAAAGTATCACTATCTGTTAACTAAACGTTTAAATAGCATCCCCGCAGCAGCAAACGGAACGCAAGCTGTGCGGGGCGAGGGGCGAGGGGTGCGCACGAGCGCCCCCTCCGACCAAAAGATGAATTCCAAGATGGCGTTTTTTATCTCATACTAGCACGCGTGCTTTTATACTTCAAAAAGTGAGAAACATACATTAATATAGGAGTCCGAAACAAATTATTTAACAAATTAAGGAAGAGAAGAAAGCCGAGTGTTTTCAGCACATTTTCAGGTAATATTCTCAACATGGTGACCCCGACGTGATCAAATCAAAAGCACTGAAGCAACTGAACAACAAGCGTGGTTTGTTGGCACCAAAAAGAGTTGAGAATTGTGATCCGGCAAAGTGAATATTCAATAACACGAAATAATTATCGTCGGAGCAACCTCTTGTGATAAAACAAGTTACGAAAACTGTGTGTGTCCAGCGAGCAAAGCAAAGGAAACAGCGGGAAATGGCGGGAATGGTACCTACAATACAATCACGTGTGACCAAAGTTAAGTGAAACCAATTTTAGTATCATTTCGCGCGTTTTACCAATAATTCGTCTATTTAAAATTGCTCCATCCGTGCTAATAGTGTTTTTTCCAAAGATTTTGCCAATCGATCCATTCGCAAGTAAGTACCTACCTAAAGGTCAACGCCACGCCGCGCCGCATTGAATGCAAGTTGCGTTGCTTCAATTTTATGTATGTTTTATCATTTTGCACGTCAAAGTGTTTGCTAAATGAGTGACCCATCTTATTTAATTGCTAACTAAGTTGCTATCGCAAAGTAAAAAATCTAAGTTCAAATTTTTATCTAGGAAGTGCTAAGGTTTAGTTTAAGCCCTAGGTTACCTAATTTTTAGCTGTGAAAACAGCTGTAGCCTACTTCACTTCACCGAATGTTATTTTATTCATTTGCTGTGCAAAGTGCTAAGACTTTTTTCAAGTCCTAGGTTACCTATATTTTGGCAATCGTATGCTTGTAATTGTAACCTACTTCACTTTCGGTTGCAGTCAGCTGGGTTTAATAACGATAATTGTCATTTTTCATCATTAATTGCTATTTTGTCCATACAATTTAACTTAAAATATTTTTTTTTTTGTTTTGTCCATCGTTCTCGAACGTTCGGTATAACCCGACTAAATACTTAATACACATTCCAGGTTCGGTTGTCGACTTATTAGCCGACCTCTTCGATTCCGCCGACTTATAGTAAACTGCGAGTCGGACTTTGACGCCGAGTCGAGTCACGGTAGTACGCGAAAACCATCGCGGGCCGATTGCAACATTGCCGCTTCGCAGTACTTTGCGGCATTTACGGTTTGATACCTTTATTACTTTATTTGTTTTTTGATTCTTTTGTATTTTCGTTGTTTGCTCCTACGTTGTCCATCAACATTAATAATGACCGATACCGAGAAGCCTAAGTCGGAGAAGGATAGTAATAGCAATCTAAAGGACCTTATACAACAAAGAGGTACTATTAAGGCTAGAGTTACAGTGTTTCAAAAATATGTAAACAATTTAAGTAAACTTAGTTCAAAGGAACTTGATAGTATCATTATCGGTGAATTACAATTGAAATTAACTAGAATCCAGTAATTGTTAATTGTTTTTGATGAAATTCAAACCAAAATAGAATGTTCAGTGTCAGATATTAATTCTCAAATTGAGGAACGTGATTCAATTGAGACAACTTTTTGTAAAATTATTTCTATTGCTCAAAACTTTATCGAAACCTTTGATAAGTCTCAAAATCGTACTTCTCCAAATAATAGTCAAGCATCCTGTCATGGTTCAGCCTCATGTGGCAACCATCACCAATTAAATGTAAGGTTGCCAACGATAAATTTACCGCTATTTGACGGTAATCATTTAAAATGGTTGGAGTTCCGAGACACATTTGAGTCTCTCATCCACAGTAATGAGTCGCTGCCTGCAATAGGACATGGAACCGATTTTAACCGATTCCAAAAAAACCGGGAAAAACCGATTCTTTTTTGTCCTGTGAGAATCGATTCTTAAATTAGTAAGAATCGATTCTCGATTCTTTTCGATTCTCGTTAAAAAAATACCAAATTCCCAATTTTACTACTTAGACGGCTTAAGTTGTGAATGTTGTGATGGCGCGCACAATAAATAATCAAATAAACAATAAATAATTATAATGACATTCGATTAGACCGTATGGGCTATCGAAAAAAATCCTTTTATGTTTGACTGTTATTGTTCCTAATCGTTAATTCCTGTGCAATTTATTGTTACTTTATTGTTACGAAGTGTCTCTGCTTCAGCTTGGGCAAAAATTCTTTCGTATGTTGTCTGTTCTCTGCTAAAGGTCGCATTTCTGAACCGATTCTCGTGAAATTTTGTGAGCAGGTTCGGAAGTGGTATAGTTTGTTATTACGCCAGTTTTTACAATTTTTTCATATTGGTGGAGATATGGTAAAAACAACATATTTCATTCCGGCTTTCCGTTCCGGCTGTTTGTACTCCTCTACAGGTCGCATTTATCAACCGATTCTGGTGAAATTTTGTGAGCAGGTTTCGATAATTATCTGAAATAGTTTAGTCGAGCCAGTTTTTCCAAATTTATCTAAAAGAAATATTCACCCATTTCGAAAAATGATCTAAATTAGAAGCAAGCTGCGAATACTCCAAATAATATACCTAACAGCACGTAATGTGTGCTTTGAAAACCTCATGGGAACCTTTTTATTTTTGAACAGTTTATTGTAAGAGAAGACTGGAAGAAATAAAACAGTACTAGTAACACACGGCATAGGGGTCCTACTCCTTCCTATCCTACTATAGACCCTGTAAGAATTAAGTAGCTGTTTCTTCTATGTTTTCGTGTTTTATTTAAAGTAAATAATTTAATTTTATTAAAAAAAATATTTAAAAAACGCGTTTTTTCTTTACTTAACATGAAACAAAATTGTAAACAAAAAAACAAAAAATAATCGAAAAGAATCGAAAAAACCGGGTACCCGATTCCGACCAAGGAATCGGAATCGAAATTTTCGATTCTTCAAAGAGGTCCGATTCTGCATGCCCTAGCCTGCAATAAGTAAATTTCATTATCTTCGTAATTCGTTGGAAGGTGGAGCCGCTGTGGTGATTAAATCAATCAGTTTTACGTCGTCTAACTATGAAGTTGCTTGGTCAACACTATGCGAACGTTTTAACAATAAAAGAATTCTTATAAATAACCATACAAAAGCATTATTTAGTTTTGAAGCGATTTCTAAAGAGTCATATAAGTCTATACGTTACATGATTGATTATTATTCGAAAAATTTACGTGCCTTGGAGGATTTGGGTGAACCCGTTCAGTATTGGTACACCATGATTATCTATATTATGGCATCAAGATTGGATGGCGCCACTAGTCGCAAGTGGGAAGAACATAGAAATACTTTTGAATCGTCACCTAAACTTGCAGATTTTTTCGAATTCCTTCGGGGTCGTGCCGATGTTTTGGAAACAATTCAATATAGTCGTTTTGATTCTAGTAAACCCGAAAAAAATATAGTTAAAGAAGTTAATAAATTCACCAAGACTTTTGTTAACACAAATAATGATTCCAAATTTAAACCCTGCATTGTTTGTAAACAAATTCATTTGCTTCACGTGTGTGATAAATTTAAAACCATGTCGTTAAGTGATAAAATTTCTTTAGTAAATAAAAATCAATTGTGTCATAATTGCCTTCGTTCTGGGCATCATCTATCGCAGTGTCGTTTGGGTCCTTGTAAAATTTGTAAAAAAAGGCATAATTCCTTATTGCATAAAAAATCTGATGATGATAAAAATAATAGTTCCACGTCTAGTATGCCAGTAGAAACAAATGATCAGTCTCCATCGTCCAGTGTTGCTCTGTCTGCTGTGGTTCCTAATCAAGTCTTATTGTGTACTGCTGAAGTTGTCTTAGTAGACGTCAATAATAATAAATCTTTTCCTGCTAAGGCTTTACTTGATAGCGGCAGCCAATCTTCTTTTTTGACTGAAAAAATGCAACAAACCATGAATATTTTGTGTTCTCGGACCAACCCAATTTCTGTATGTGGTGTCGATCATACTGTAACAAAAACAGTCAAAGTTTGTGACTTACAAGTCAAATCTCGAATAAATAATTTCTCTATTAATGTTAGCTGTTTGGTAATTCCACAAATAACTAGTAATGTACCAAACGTTGCAGTTGATGTATCTAAATTAAATCTCCCTTCTAATATCAAATTGGCAGATACAACTTTCTTCAAAAGTTCTGAAATTCAAATCCTTTTGGGAGCTGATGTTTTCTGGGATGTTATTATGTCCAATCAAATTAAGTTGAGTTCGAATCAACCTACTTTACAAGAATCCAAGTTTGGTTGGCTTGTGGGTGGTCCAATAGGTGCAAAATCTAATTCAAATAATTCTAAAGTTAATTGCAACTTCTCTCAAGAGATAAAAGACTCTCTTGCTAAATTTTGGGAAGTTGAAGAGCTCCCACAGTCAGTAAAATTGTTATCCAAAGAAGAAGAGGAGTGTGAGGCTCACTTCGTCGAAAATCATAAACGTCTTCCAGATGGAAGATTTTGTGTCAAAATTCCATTTCGTGAAAATCCAGAAGAGTCGCTTGGTGAATCATACCATGTCGCTCGAAAACGTTTCTTTAATTTAGAAAAACGTCTAATTAAATCAAACATTCAGTTGGATTATTCAGAGTTTTTTGCAAGAATATCAACAATTGGGGCACTTGTCAGAGGTGTCTCGTCCGTCGTTTGGGTACTACATTCCTCATCATGCAGTCCTGCGTTCACAAAGTGAAACGACAAAATTAAGGGTCGTCTTTAATGCTTCGTTTAAGACCTCGACTGGCAAATCGTTAAATGAGTTAATGTTAGTAGGTCCGACAATACAAGATGATTTGTTTTCAATTCTTTTGCGATTTCGTCAAAACATCTACGTCGTTACTGGCGATATAACAAAAATGTATAGGCAAATTTTCCTCGATGAATCGCAACGTCACTTGCAATTAATTCTTTGGCGTAATAATGAGACAGAAGCTTTGAAAATTCTCCAGTTAAACACCGTGAGTTACGGAACGGCATGTGCTCCTTTCTTAAGTACACGTTGTCATTACAGTGTATAGATGAGGTCAAAACAAATATTTTTTGTCATATAACTTTTTCTCAAAAAATAAATAGTTTTTGAGTTAATTGAAATTAAGTATTTTTTTACCAAAAGTACGTTTTCAGACACAAAAATTTAAAATAAAAGATAAATACTCATTCGATTCCGGATTTTTTATTATTTTGAGATAGAAAAGAATCTGAATGCTGATAATGAATCAAAAAAATTTCATAAAATACAGGTGTTTATAAAAAATTCAATCCTTAAATGCATTTTTTATTTTTATTTTTTCAGTTTTTTTAGAAATAGCTTCAAATATCTTTAAAAAAATCCTAGTAACTAAGCGTGCATAATATTTTAAAAACATCACCATCTATTCAGCTTTCAGTTGAGGTATAAAACTTAATAATAGCTTAAATAAAAAATGAGAAATTAAGACTTAACTAAATAGCAGTCCCATTTCATGTAGCAAAAATTTCCTACTTCAAGCGCTTCGAAGGTGGCCGTATTATCCTACTTATTCCATAAATGTGAAAGTTTTCTTGTTTGGATGATTGTTAATCAATCACGCAAAACGGCTGAACGGATTTGGATGAAATTTGGCACACAGATAGTTTATAAGCCGGATTCAAACATAGGAGGATACTATTATCTTGATTAAAGGTTCCCTAGGGATTTTCTCAAATGTAAATGCGAATAAAGTCGCGGGCGGAAGCTAATTTGCCATAAATGATCGTGCTTACTAAAAATACTTTCGTTCGAGTGAGTTTGAAACAGGATTATTTTCCGCCGATGAGTAAAAATGTATACAGACAGCATCAAAAATAACCATGCATATCAGCCATTTTTAATGACCCGCTGCTGGGGAACAGGCCTTCCTTTCCTTTTGGGATAAAGCGGACGGGCCATAACCCACCACGAGGGCCCAATGTGGATTGGTCGGTGTTAACTCAATGTACCTTACATTGAGCCCTTGGTTCTGGCTGCATTTACAGTCGTTAACACTAACCAATCCACATTTTGCCCACGTGGTGAGTATGGCCCGTCCGCTTTATCCATCCACAAGTCAAAAGGAAGGCCAGTTCCCCAGCAGCGGGGCATTTAAAATGACTGATATGCATGGTTATTTTTGATGCTGTCTGTATGAAATTTTGACTCGTCGGCGGAAAATAATCCTGTTTCAAACTCACTCGGATGAAAGTATTTTTAGTAAGCAAGATCATTTATAGCAAACTAGCTTCCGCCCGCGACTTCATTCGCATTTACATTTGAGAAAATCCCTAGGGAACCTTTAACCAAGATAATAGTATCCTCCTATGTTTTAATCCGGCTTATAAACTATCTGTGTGCCAAATTTCATCCAAATCCGTTCAGCCGTTTTGCGTGATTGATTAACAATCATCCAAACAAGAAAACTTTCACATTTATGGAATAAGTAGGATAATACGGCCACCTCCGAAGCGCTTGAAGTAGGAAATTTTTGCTACATGAAATGGGACTGCTATTTAGTTAAGTCTTAATTTCTCATTTTTTATTTAAGCTATTATTATGTTTTATACCTCAACTGAAAGCTGAATAGATGGTGATGTTTTTAAAATATTATGCACGCTTAGTTACTAGGATTTTTTAAAGATATTTGAAGCTATTTCTAAAAAAACTGAAAAAATTAAAATAAAAAATGCATTTAAGGATTGAATTTTTTATAAACACCTGTATTTTATGAAATTTTTTTTATTCATTATCAACACTCAGATTCTTTTCTATCCCAAAATTATCAAAAATCCGGAATCGAATGAGTAGTTATCTTTTATTTTAAATTTTTGTGTCTGAAAACGTACTTTTGGTAAAAAAATACTTAATTTCAATTAACTCAAAAACTATTTATTTTTTGAGAAAAAGTTATATGACAAAAAATATTTGTTTTGACCTCATCTATAACCCCTTAACAGGAATACGTCATATTTCCAGTGACCCTGTATAACTGTGGTATGGGTAACAAACAGCAAAGCGCGCGTGTTCATCGTTCTGGCAGCGCCACGGTCTCCGATTTGCGTGAATTAAATACATCACGAATGTCAATTTTTTGCCAGTCGGGAGCTCGGGAGAAAGTAGGTTTGATCGCCCCCCACTGGAAGAGGTACATCCGAAGATGTACGTATATGTCCATTATTACCACACCATTATTTAGCAGCAAAGTAGATTATTTTGTAGCACAAATCCTGAAGTTAGCATCATAATATATCACGAGAGGTATCAATGCAAAGGTGGCTCCTCAGTCTAAACATCAGGTATGAGGAGCCACTCTGGAACTCGCTAAGTACCCGTTGAATACTTTAGAAAATTAATGCATCGTTTAGCAGCAAATGTGTAAAGTACTTGCAATTTTTTTTTAATTTTTAGCTCAGTAGTGCTGGAGAACGCAATTTGTATGGCTCCTCAATGCTGACGTTTTGCATATATACAACTTACTTACTGTACCTACCTCTGAGTCCCGAGTGTAAGTTTTCACAAAGAAAAAACGTAACTACAGCGTTTACGTTTCGAGCAACTTTTGTATGGGGAAAGTACAGCGCCGCCATGCGGCGAGAGGATGAACCAATACTCGTGAGTGTATGTTTGCTCAAAACGTAGCTCGATGCGTTTTTAAACGCATCGAGCGCGTTTTGCTATCCGAATTGGGTTTTTGGGTGCTTTTCTGAGTGTAATTGACAAGTTTGACAGTTCGAATAGTTAACTAACGCAAACGTAGTAGTTAAGTTACTCACTTGTTGATTCGCTAGTGAGATCGAGCGTTTCAGTGTTTGGCAAGGATATTTTGAAGTGTTTATTAATTTATTATGGCTACTAGATATTTTTTGTTTGGAGGATGTTAGCGACCACTGAAATGCAAGACGAATTGTAATCACCTACGCAGGCAAATGACTATTTATATTTTATTTTTTAGACCTTCCTTTTATCCAGTCAATCTTACAAAACAATTATTTTTATTTGAATTTATTTACAGTGAATATAATATCTACAAGAAGTATAGGTAGGTAGGTACTCACTGTTCCATTAAATTCACCAATATTTAAAATTGTGTAGCACTTGGCTTCATTCACTTTCAGAGGCCTATCATAAACTATTACTTATTTCGATTTAGTTTAAGACCTTTTAACACTTTTAACACCAATAACAATGGAAGCTCGCCGAAATGAAATGAACGCACTCACAATTAATCTGAAATGCATTTTTATGCAATTTCTTTATTGTTTTTGGGAATCAAATGTTCAAAACAAACCACTGCTCACCAGCCATTGAAAGTTAACTATAGTAAGTAGGCATAAGTATTCTCTGTGTTTGAAAGAATGGCAAGCAGGTAGTAAGAGGGCCGCATCTTTTATCTCCGTCTTTCTTGGGAATAAAAAAGAAAAAACCGAATCCGAAGACATAGGGCTGACAACATAAAAATCATGACTTAACTTTCGGACAAGTGAGCAAACGTACACGTTTATCGAATGGTGAGATATAGCCTACACTCGCATGTGTCACACATACTTTAAAGTTTGCGTTAACTCGGTTAACTTTCTGGTGACGTTTTATGATTTGGAACGAAAAACTTACACTCGGGGTTCAGATAACAATGGAATCAAAACCAGATACGCTTACATTTAGCAAAAATTTCTGTTATATATGGCTTATTTTCGTTTCCACAACGCGATGTGGTCGTTTGGTTCGTTGACCACGACGCGAATTTCGCTTTGTGGTATTTCCATGATTACCACAACGCATTCTGTGCGCTTTGACACGGATTTCGCATTGTGGCATTTTTGCAGTGACCAGAACCCCGAGTGTAAGTTTTTCGTTCCAAATCATAAAACGTCACCAGAAAGTTAACCGAGTTAACGCAAACTTTAAAGTATGTGTGATACGTGCGAGTGTAGGCTATATTTCACCATTCGATAAACGTTTAGGTTGGCTCACTTGTCCGAAAGTTAAGTCATGATTTTTATGTTGTCAGCCCTGTCTTCGGATTCGGTTTTTTCTTTTTTATTCCCAAGAAAGACGGAGACAAAAGATGCGGCCCTCTTACTACCTGCTTGCCATTCTTTCAAACACAGAGAATACTTATGCCTACTTACTATAGTTAACTTTCAATGGCTGGTGAGCAGTGGTTTGTTTTGAACATTTGATTCCCAAAAACAATAAAGAAATTGCATAAAAATGCATTTCAGATTAATTGTGAGTGCGTTCATTTCATTTCGGCGAGCTTCCATTGTTATTGGTGTTAAAAGTGTTAAAAGGTCTTAAACTAAATCGAAATAAGTAATAGTTTATGATAGGCCTCTGAAAGTGAATGAAGCCAAGTGCTACACAATTTTAAATATTGGTGAATTTAATGGAACAGTGAGTACCTACCTACCTATACTTCTTGTAGATATTATATTCACTGTAAATAAATTCAAATAAAAATAATTGTTTTGTAAGATTGACTGGATAAAAGGAAGGTCTAAAAAATAAAATATAAATAGTCATTTGCCTGCGTAGGTGATTACAATTCGTCTTGCATTTCAGTGGTCGCTAACATCCTCCAAACAAAAAATATCTAGTAGCCATAATAAATTAATAAACACTTCAAAATATCCTTGCCAAACACTGAAACGCTCGATCTCACTAGCGAATCAACAAGTGAGTAACTTAACTACTACGTTTGCGTTAGTTAACTATTCGAACTGTCAAACTTGTCAATTACACTCAGAAAAGCACCCAAAAACCCAATTCGGATAGCAAAACGCGCTCGATGCGTTTAAAAACGGATCGACCTACGTTTTGAGCAAACATACACTCACGAGTATTGGTTCATCCTCTCGCCGCATGGCGGCGCTGTACTTTCCCCATACAAAAGTTGCTCGAAACGTAAACGCTGTAGTTACGTTTTTTCTTTGTGAAAACTTACACTCGGGACTCTGAACGCGTTGTGAGCGTTTTTTCGCTCAAAGACCGATTTCGGTCTTGGACGTACAATATAGCACTGTATCTCTTTCGGTGACTGAAATACAATACTTTACGATATTCCTTAAGAATTCGCTGTAAAGGGTGACCACATTTTGCAAGGGGTACCTGAAAATTAATATCTAACTTACCTATCTACAATAATATTTATTTACTTAATACGCCTATAATATGGCCATATTTTGACAACCTTCTTTGAGCAAAGTCGAGGTTGCCGCGGTCTTCCAATGGTGACGCTACAAAGTTGTATGGGATTTCATTATTGTCGAGTTTTAGCCAGCCACCAGCAATTTCCTTTGAGTTTTCTTTCAAACATAGGTGAAAAATAGGGGATCCCTTGTTTTCGCATAATGTTATTATACCTAATTTGATTTGGCATAATCTTTTTTGTCATAATAATACTTTGGCATAATTGCTTTTTGGCATACTATTTATATTAGCATAATTATCATTTAGACTAATTTGTTTTCGCATAATGTTATTAGGCATATTGTCTATTCGCATAATATTATTTAGACATAAAAATCAAAAACAATAAGAATAAATATTTTTACGCACTTATTTATTTTCATTCAAAAGGGGTAGGTATTATATTAAAATGCCAAAAAATCAGACCTAAATATCGAGTCATAAAATACCTATTTTTAAAATACCGAAAATCCTTAATGCCGATATCCAATAGCCCGAAACTTTAAAGATCAATTATTAAATGACTGATAAATTATAGTTCGAAGCCCTGAAAGTTAAAATGCCGATAGTTCAAAATCCCGAGTGTCTGTATAGGTCTATTAGGTGCGACGACGAGCGAGCGTAGCGAGCGAGGAGGAGGTAAGGTTCCATTGCGACCAACAACGCACGAGCCGAGCGAGCAAAGCGAGCGTGCCGCGGCAGCGGCCGGCGATGTGTCAGAACCGACCTGCTGGCATGTAACCCTCAATTAACCTTCGGTTTTTTAAGCTTCGGGATTTGGTATTTTAGGTAAAATCTTCTTTCGTGATTTTAAACGTCGTGATTTTTGTTTATAAAAATATGCGTTAATAATATTATGCGTGTTTAAATTTATGCTAAAGAATATTATGCTTAAGCATGATTATGCTTAAAGTAGTTATGCTTAAGAAAATTATGCATAAGCTGTTGTGACTAAATAATATTATGCGTAAGCATCATTCGGCGAAATCATATTATGCTATGACATATTATGCCTTAAAATTTTATGCAAATACATAGGGAACCGAAAAATAGTATATTGTACAATCCGCGCAGATAAAGAATGGGATTAAAAATGGCGTCGTTTATATTCACTTCTCGCTCGCACACTAAACGCCACACCTATCGCTCTCTCAGTCACACTTGTTGTGGTAAGCGTGGTGAGCCGCCATTTTCAATCCCATTCTTTATCTGCGCAGGTGTTGTTAGTACATTGAGGGGAGAAACCCCTATTACACAAGTGATGTTTTTGTATTTTTATGTAAAATTAGTTTAGAAAAATATAAAAAACTCGCACTTGACCGTTTTTTGACCTTTCAATAAATACTTCTTATCTACTTCCGGGGTACCATAGGGGGTCGAAGAAAACCTTATTTTTTGGCTCCGACGCACCGTTTCCGAGATATTTGCATTTTTGTATTGTTTTTTCAAATTAGGTTATTATAATAAGTACCTACTATAGTATAGTAGGTAGTACTCGCATTTTTGAGTAAAGCACTATACAAGCCTTGAACCACATTGTCTTTTCTGTATTTTATAGGAAGTAGAATTGTTTTTTTTTTGTTTGTCTGTCGGTTGTCGTCACCAAGTAGGCTCCTCCAGAATACTAGCGTTGCAGTGGTATGCTCCGGTATGCCACTGTAGCATTGCTGAGGTTGGGGCCTAGTTGGCCGCACACAAATTAGTTCGTGTAGGTACATTGTTTTCTTTTTTTTTGCTTTATAACTTTTATTTTTAATTACCTTACTGTCTATAATGTTTTACGGTCAATAAATAGTTTTTCTTTCTTTCTTTCTTCTTTCTTTCTTCTTAGTACCTAACTAATAATATGTTATATACTTACCTTTATAATTCTAATGAGTGTTCTCAGAACAGATCAAGCCTTGTTTGCAGGCGAAAATATACATAAAAATCATATAAAATATATTTTTTAAAT
Organism: Agriphila geniculea; assembly: GCA_943789525.1. Taxonomy (NCBI): domain Eukaryota; kingdom Metazoa; phylum Arthropoda; class Insecta; order Lepidoptera; family Crambidae; genus Agriphila; species Agriphila geniculea. The sequence continues at coordinate 13,028,773 of OX038891.1, forward strand.
CAGTTGAAAATTTTGCACTTTAAAAATCGGAAACCGGGGCGCTGCCAGAACGATGGACACAAAGCGCTCGGCCGCGCGATAAAGTGCGGGAGCGAGACAGTTGCGAGTAAAATAAGTGGGTGGGGGCAGCGAACGCACGTAAAAATTTTGCAAGCGGACTTTTAACGCGCTGCGGCTAACTAAAAATTTCACTCACACAACTTTACGTATACACGCACACTGCAATCATTGCTATCGCGACGAACGCCGACTTTGCGCTCTTTGGAATAAATAATCTTGATCATTTTTGGTACTCAAATTAAATCAGTAAAATGAATAAACAAGTAATGCGATAGAATTTATTTATTTAGTTTTCTATTTAATTAATATCTTTGTATTATTATGTAAGTAAAGTATTTAGGCCGGTAACCTATCATACTTCCGAAACTTTTCTGTTCGAATTTCAATTGTACGAAAACGGTACGTCGACGTTTTAAATACCAGATTGGTTGTTTTACATAACTTTGTTAGAACATAAACTGTTTAATTTTTCAGAAAAACTGTAACTCAAATATCAAATCACTAATTATTTTTTTTGACAGCTGTTTTCTAACCATAATTTTCTTTACTAGAATTTATTAAAGATCTAGGTAACCTTTTATAGAATTTTGTGTTTAATAATATTTAATCGATTTAGAAAGTTCGGGTGTATTTTGCAACCCTAATAGTGGCTTGAATACTAGTCAGTAACAAAAACGAATCGCCAAAAACGTCCACGTAGTCTTGAAGTACACGTGTTGTGAAAAAACAGTTTTTTTTAACGTGAAAAAAAAACATTAAAAAACATGTTTTCTGGTGCACGTTTTTTTAATAGCACAAAAATCAAAAATATCAAGGAAGTTTCTGTTAAAGATTAATACTCATGTGTTCATATTACAGTTTCCTGTTAATTTTTAAACCTACAATACTTTTTTGGCTGAATAGCACAAAGTTGTCAACAGTTTGCAGCATTTAAAGACGCGCTCGGATCTCGAAATCTCGAAATCTTTATTTGGTTTATGTTTTTTTGAAGTAGTTTAGTATGAACTTAGAACGAAGGACAACAGTGTCTCCAAATTGGAGTGTTTTCCCCATTGTGCGGTGAATTTTAATTATTGGGGGAAAAAAGAAAATCTGTTCTTCATACAAAATGTAACATTTCGGGGAATAAAAAATCACGTTAGGGGAAAATTATGAATCTTCTCTTCATAAAAATGTATCGTTTTGGGGAAAAATAAAATAAGATCTTTGAAATTCATATCTAGATATACTGGCGAAGAATAAAAATCTAATATAATTATTGATTTGATGAAATAAAACATTTATTTTCGAAAATTTGTATTCTTGAAAAAAAAAAATATAAAAATACAGCGGTGCTATATTTTTTTCATGTTACATCACTAGGTAAGATTAGTGGACCACTTGCTCCATATCGCTTGCATGCATATTGCATGCTTGCTTGCGTGCTTGCATGTATGCATGAATTTTTATTACAATAATGGTAACTATGTGAGATTGCAATAATTATTTCGTAGACGCTTAGTATACTTTGTTGAAGACGTTTTTCTTATTTTTAATTTCGAATTTATGATAGGTATAGGATTCAGATTCTTTGTCAGATAAAGTATTGTATTTTAATAATATTGGAGACGTTTTTCTGGATACTACATCATCTAACAATAATAGTTTCGGCCAAACATTGAGTGGGATGTCAAAACATATTATGGAATTTAGAAAAAAATGTAACTTAAATTCCGTTAAATTGTATTTTCAGTAAAATCATAATAATGAAAAACAAAAAAAAATGGGAAAAGATTTGGGTAAACTAAAATTCGAACAGAGAAAATTTGAATTTAAGATAGGTATCCTATAATATTATAAATGTGAAAGTTTGTGGGTTTTGATGTTAAGATGTTGTTCCCCATTTGGTTGGAATTTGACACACATATAGTTTTTAGTTAGATTTGGCACACAAACAACCTGCCTCACACGACACCACCGCAGAAATGTGCAAAGTGGATAATAGTGTAGGAAAGGAAGGTAGTGGACCCCCACAGTAAATCCTCAGTAGACGAAAATTTACAGTATGATTAAATATCATAAATGTTTTTTTTAAATAATCCATTTTTTTAGTTTTTGGATATTTGTCCATAGGTTTTGGTTCATACTATGTTACATGCCTGCAAAGTTTCATCGACTGAGGATTTAATATTGGGGTCTCCATACAAAACATCGCTTTATTACCTACACTATAAGACGAAGTGGATAATTTCGTCCAAACGTTGTGTGGGATGTCAAATCTGTCTAAATGTTTCCAAATTTTCTTGGCAGACTTATCTTTTTTTTTTATAAGCAAGCCTTCTGCTTCCCATTTCTTGAATAATATATTATCGTTAGTGGTAAGATTAGCTAAAATATACTTTATAAAAAACTAGCTTCATATTTTTTTTATTAAAAATATAAAATGAATTTATTCAACAATAATTATCCAAAGTATCAAATCAAGAATAAATCGCTGCGCTGCGCCATGCACGAGCGTGCGTGGCGTGAGCAGAGCGCGAAATCAAGCGACGTAGGTCTTCCCTCCAAGAGGCCTCGGCCTCGACTGAGCGCGGAATTGATTCCGCGAAGTTTATATATCACTTTTAAATTATTTGTTATGTAATAATTATGCATTATATTACATGTTTTTTTTTCAATGTATTAAAATAGAATTGAACGTATGTTGTGCGATTTTTTTCTTTAATATTGAGCTCTATTTTCATAGTAAAATAACGAGTAAAAAATAACACAAAAACTACTGAATTGGCAATTTTGATTATTTTTTTTTATGAATGAAAATTCTCAGTTTTTCAACTTTTTTCTTCTAGTGTACTTAAAAAATTGATGGAGTTTATCATAAAATTATTTTTGTTCAGTTTCTGCCGATACGATAGTAGGCATCTCGCCCTGTAAGTGAACAGACGCTTATTTTGTGTTTCTACTTTTCTTAGCTGTTTGCAATATTTAATATCTGCAATCTAAATTGTGCTAGTTGTGGTTGTCAATTTACTGAAGGTACTACGTGCAGCACCTGTAAACGTCATTATGACTTCCCATGTTCTGGAATTACGGAAGTCGGCTACCGTAAGCTGGGGGACAGGAAAAATACTTGGAGGTGCCCTAAATGTAAGTCTTCTCCATCACCGTCTCCGACTCCGGGTTTGATCTCACCCCAGCCTTCTCAACTTGATCAGATACAAACACAACTTAACGCGATAGTACTTCAGCTGGCTCCCCTATCATCACTTATTGAAGATATCAAGGTGATTAAGAGTGATTGGTATTGGTATTGGTGATGGGCTCTTTTCTCCGCATTTAGACTCCCATTTGGTCCGTTATGCGTGAACACAGCATGGTGTGGCTAGTCAAGCCATCCCAGCTCCTTCCAGAAGCGCAGAAGCCTCCTGGGGCGTTCACAGGCTTCTAGGAGCGACCTCACGTCTTTGAGGATTTCTGCCCGGTGTGTGGCCAAACCCACGCACTCCAGGATTACGTGGGCGGCTGTTTCCTCTGCGTCCATGATGAATAGTTGTCGGTTTAAAGCTAGATGACCTGTAAGTGTACCTACAACTATTCGGAGGTCTGGACGATTAAGGCTGAGCAGTCTACAGGTCAACCTCGGCGAGACTGCGGTCATCGCCAACTTGGACTGTCTACAGCTTGTTAGATCTACCCAACGAGTATTATGTGCAGCACGAGTACGCTGTCTTACCCATGAGCGCAGTTGGCTGAACGGGAGTGGCAGGATGGGTATGGGTCCTGCCACTATTGTAGAAGATCCCCTTCTAGCCAGCTCATCGGCGGCGTCGTTCCCGTGTGATCCACTATGCCCTTTAATCCATTGTAGGATTACTTTGTTGTTGGATGCTAGACGATCCAAAACTCGGTGGCATTCGTAGACGATACTGGAGTTGATCGTGTTGGCCTCCAGTGCTGTTAGTACGGCCATACTGTCGGTCAGTATGCGGATGTTTAGTTCCTTCATACCTCTAGACAGGGCCGTGGTAGCGGCATTTATTATTGCAACACATTCGCATTGAAATATCGAACTGTGTTGGCCTAATGCTTGTGATATTTTGATATTTAGGTCTTGTGAGAATACTCCAGCTCCAGTACCCCATCTTGGAGCCGTCCGTATAAATTCGGACTTCATGTATGCCGGAGTAATCTCGGTCACTTTCTACTAACTGTATTCGGTATTTCTTTTCGAAAATGTATTGTTTAGGGATCCTGTCGCATGGGGCAGCGATTAGTGGCTCATGTTTCACTAGATTATTCCACAAAGTGGAGTGAGGACCCTCTCGGTTGTACCACAGACCCAGGTGTTTAAGCCTTATAGCAGCCATGGAGGCTTCCTGTTGTATAAAAAGGTCCAGGGGTGCCAGATCCAGAGCTATTTCTAGGGCGGCTGTGGGGGTAGTTCGCATGCAGCCGGTTATCGCAGAACATGCCAATCTTTGGAATTTCTGCAGCTTGTTGATGACGGTGCTTTGCTCTGTTTTGGACCACCAGGCAACGGCTCCGTATGTAATTATGGGACGTATAACAGTTTTATACAGCCACATCGTTATTTTAGGTGATAGCCCCCAGCTTTTGCCAAGTAGTCTTTTACATTGGCAAAAGATGATGGTGGCTTTGTTTAGCTTTCCTTCGAGATGTCTGTTCCAGAGGAGTTTGTTGTCTAGTATCACTCCTAGATACTTGACTTCCTTGCTAAGGGACAGACTGGTATTGAAAAGTTTAGGAAGTTTAAGATTGCCTAGACTTCGTTTGTTTGTGAACATGATCATTTCCGTCTTTGTTGGGTTCACTGTTAGATTGTGTTTATTACACCACTGTTCGACGACCTTCAATGCGGACCTCATTCGGTCACATATAACACTCTCAACTCGTCCGCTGATGAGTATGGTCAGGTCGTCTGCATAGCCTACTGTGAGGAAGTAGCGGTCGTTGAGCCAACTGATCAGCTCATTGACCACAATATTCCATAAGAGAGGTGAAAGGACGCCCCCTTGGGGACATCCTTTAGCCACTACCCCTCTGGTAGTACCATTCACAGTAAATTGTATAGCTCTGTCTCTCAACATGCTGTCGATCCACCCGGCAATAGTGGGATCGACACCATGTTTAGAGAGGGCCTGGCTTATGCTGGTAAAATTGGTTTTGTCAAAGGCTCCTTCGATGTCGATGAAGGTGCCTAGTGTTGATATTTGGTGTTTGAGATTGCCATCTATATAAGAAACCACCTTATGTAGGGCAGACTCTGTTGATTTGCCTGCAGAGTAGGCATGTTGATTTGGATTCAAGGGATTCCTGACTAAAGCAGTGCTCCTTATCTCCTTGTCTATTAGTCTCTCCAACACCTTTAAGAGAAATGATGTGAGGCTAATTGGTCTGAATGATTTAGGTTGAGTGTAGTCTCCTTTGCCGGGTTTAGGAATAAAGACTACTTTGACTTCCCTCCATTTCATAGGAATATAGCGGTGTGCTAGGCAGCTTCTGTAGATGGCTACGAGGTGGTCAATAAGACCACCGTCGCTCCACCTCATCAGCCCTGGAAAAATTCCATCTAGTCCCGCTGATTTGAATGGGAGGAAGCTGTTGATTGCCCATCTTACTTTCTCCGGGTTGACGACCTTGTGGGCGGTGGTCCAATCGGTTTCAGCAGGTAGATACTCAACTTTTTCTTCCCATGTGCGACTTTCCGTTATACGGCATCCGGGGAAGTGAGTGGTCATTAACAGTTCTGAGGTATCTTGATCTGTTTTGGTGTATGTTCCGTCAGGCTTTTTCAGGAAACCAAGATTGTGTGTTGGTTCGCTGCACAGGATGTTTTTCACTCTGTTAGCCTCGTTGTTAGTTTCAATGTTGGTGCAGTAGCGTCTCCAGCATTCTCTTTTCTTGAGGCGAATACGCTTTCTGTAGTTGTATTGGGCTTGTTTATAGGCATCCCAATGGTGCGATTCTCGAGAGTTTTTTGCTTTGTTGAACAACTTTCTTACCTTGCGGCGTAATTTCTCCAAATCAGGTCCCCACCAGTGACACTTGTTGTGTGATTAAGAGTGAGATCAGCGGTCTCAAGGACTCGATAGAAATGGCTCACGCAATTGTCAATGATGTCTCTAGTAAAGTTCAGGGACTGGAATTATGGGTGTGCAGAAGGAATGACTCCAAATAAAAATGTCCAACTTACGTGAAGCAGTATAATGTTCCAAGCACACACAATGCACATACAAATAGTCAGAAGGAAGAATCGAAGATGTAAAGATAGAAATAAGCCAAGCGTTTAGTTTACACAGCACAGCACAGCACAGAAGAATAACAGTGGTAACAGATAATATTGGTATGGCGGTTTCCGTGGACTGTATAGGTTTGCGAAGCGGGGCGGTTGAGAAGATATGATGTGGAGCCTTTGAAGGTATTGGAAAAGACAAGAGGACTCACCAACGCCTGTTCTGCATCAGTTTCTTCTTCAGGAAACGTCGTACTTAGCGTCTCACACCCAATACCTCGGATGGACAGGCAATTTAGTTCTTTCACTGCCGGCCGGCTGAATTCCACACCACACACAAGCAATAGAGAACTAAACAGTTTATAAAAGTCTGTGTATAGACGCGGTAACAATATTTTGCGGTTTTTTATATATTTTAAAGCGGGACGCAACGCAAATCACTGCGCTGACATGATTCGTTGATAAGCAGATCGAGAGAGTTCCTCGCACCGTCGAACGGCAAAATAGCACAATTCCGGCGCTACTGTCGCGTTGATCACGGTGCACCTTTTTTTTCTTTCACTCGGCGTAGGTGAGTGGGAAAGGGATAGGATATAAGGAGCCACATCATGAAAAAACACGCGCGAAATTATAATTATAGAAAATGGCCTAAACAAATATTTAGTGCGTAAAGCGTTTACAAAAGCGTGGAAAAATACAAGCGAGCGGAGCGCCGAGAGTACGGGCTTCGCGAACATGTACGGATCTCGACTGGCGACGCGGGCGCAGAGCGGCAGGGTTACCATCTCAAAAATGGCGAATCTGCCCGACACTGGCATAAAATCTGCCAAAATCTGCCAAACCCGACTTCAGAAAATGCCAAAAAAGTGCCTCATACAAAAAACGTTAGGGTGGGTATATGGGACCTTGGAATAAAAGATACGGACCTCGGATACAATATTATTTACTACTTTAAACACAGACTTGTAATTAAATTCAATCGGACAAAGCAATACGCGGCGTATAGGGATCGGTCTTCGAACGGCACGACAAGATGGTGGCAAGCAGGCAAGGTTCTCCGCTGACGTCGTTCGTAGCTTTTATAGGCTGCCCCCACGCCGCTCCCGCGACCCGCGGGCGACTGGCGCGTGGTAGCGTAGTGATGTGTGTTGCATGTAGGGATGTGCACCACACCACCCCCCTCAGAATGTCAGTGTTCGACCTGGAAACGAGAAGGAAAATTAACACGGCGACCCGATCGAGTAATCTTTGGCTTTGGGTTGTCTGTCTGTATGCGAATAGGTGTCGCCTCCTGCTCAGCCAGCTTGTGTGCTGGCTTAACTCTGTCAATTGATACTGTGACAGGTCCTCTGGGTAAGTCAATTGTCATAGTTTTGTCTGTTCGAGATAGAACTTTGTACGGCCCGGTGTAAGGAGGCTGCAATGCTCCCCGTAGCGCGTCCTTGCGCAAGAATATGTGCGTGGCTGTCTCGAGTTTTTCATTTACAAAAATAGGCTTATTACCATGCCTGGTGACTGGCTCGCTCCTTAACTGGGACATCTGCTTGCGGAGCATGGTTATGAACTCTGGTACTAGAGGGCCATCTGAGTTATAAGCGTGAAAGAACTCACCGGGGATCCTGAGTGCCTCACCATAGACCATTTCAGCTGCTGATGCTCCAAGATCTGGTTTCCATGCTGTTCGCAGTCCCAGTAAGACGGCCGGCAGGGTGTCTGTCCATTTGGTGTCTTCGTGGGCCATAATAGCTGCTTTCAAGGTGCGGTGCAGCCTCTCTACCATCCCGTTCGCTGCTGGATGGTAAGCTGTCGTGTGCCGGATCTGTGTACCACAAAGATTTGTAAGGCATTTGAATAAATGTGAATTAAATTGTCTTCCTTGGTCGGTTGTGATTATGGCAGGACAACCGAAGCGTGAAATCCAGGTATCCAGTAGGGCCTTGGCCACTGTCTCTGCGGTGATGTCTCGCAAGGGCTTTACCTCTGGCCAGCGTGTGAACCTGTCGATGATGGTAAGACAATATCTGAAGTCATCGCACGGAGCCAGCGGTCCGATTAAATCTACGTTTAAATGACTGAATCGTCCTTTCGGTAGCTGAAACATACCCGTTGGTGACGACGTATGCCTCTGCACCTTACTCCTTTGGCATGATTCACAAGCGCTAGTCCACTCTCTGCAGTCCTTTTTAATAGAGGGCCAGACGTACCTGTCCGTCATCAGTTTTACTGTAGCTCTCACTCCTGGGTGGCTTAAACTGTGTGCTGTGTTGAACCACTGTCGCCGAAGTCTCGCTGGGATGTATAGCCGAGTTCTCTCCCTTGATACGTCGCAGTACACTTGTATGTCTGCTCCGTGCACCGGAATCAACTGTAAATTCAAAGAAGTATTTTTATTTTGCAAAAGCTCACGCAGTTCAGCATCCTGCTTTTGTTCACTTGCTAATGATTTATAATCGGGTGTAGCAGATATTATTTCCACACGTGACAGTGCGTCAGCCGTTATATTATCTTTGCCAGCGATGTGTTGTATTTCAGTAGTAAACTGTGATATGAAATCTAGTTGATTGTATTGGCGAGGGGAACATTGTCTGTTTCTTTGTTGGAAAGCGTACATGAGAGGCCTGTGATCTGTGTATATTACAAAGTGCCTGCCTTCTATGATAAACCGAAAGTGTTTAACGCTTTCGTATATCGCCAGTAGCTCTCTGTCATAGGCGCTGTACATCTGCTGTGTCTTGTTGAGCTTCTTAGAGAAAAATGCTAAGGGTTGCCACTTACTGTCAACTTGTTGCTGTAAGACAGCGCCCACTGCCGTGCTGGAAGCGTCGGTCACGAGGGCAAGCTGTGCATCGATTACTGGATGTGCCAGTAGGGTAGCTCGTTGAATGCTGGACTTACATTTGTCAAATGCTCGTACTGCTTCTGGAGTCCATGTTAACGGCTGTGTTCCTTTTACTTTTGGGCCCGCTATCATCGCATGAAGTGGAGCCTGGTCCTCTGCTGCTTGTGGTATAAAACGGCGGTAAAAATTAATCATCCCCAGGAATCTCCGCAGGCCATTAATGGTTTTTGGTGGGGGGTACTCCTGTATTGCTGTCACTCTATCTTGCAAGGGTTGGGTGCCTTTAGCAGAGACGTTGTAGCCGAGAAATGTGACCTCCCGTTGACCAAAACAACATTTAGATTCATTTAAAATGAGTCCATACCTTTCTAGTCTCTCGAATATTTGCTTCAGATGTTCCAGATGTTCCTGCGGGTTTTTTGAAAATATCAAAATATCATCTATATACGCGTAACAAAACTCCAGGCCTCTGAGCACCTCATCAACAAATCTTTGAAACGTCTGAGCAGCGTTGCGTAGACCGAAGCACATGAAGGGAAATTCAAACATCCCGAAGGGCGTGGTAATCGCTGTCTTCGGGATATCGTCCTTAAAGATTGGTATGTGATTGTACGCTTTTACCAGGTCTATTTTGCTGAACACCTGTGATCCTGCTAGACGTTGAGAAAAATCTTCAATGTGTCTTACTGGATAACGGTCGGGCACCGTCCGTGCATTCAAGGCTCTGTAGTCCCCGCATGGCCTCCAGCTGTCCCCGGCTTTCGGCGCCAGGTGGAGTGCAGAAGCCCACGGAGAGTCTGATCTGCGTGCTGTTCCATTCTGTAGCATTTCGTCAAACAGCATCCTTGCACATTTAAGGCGGTCTGGTGCTAACCGGCGTGGTCTGCAGTATACTGGTGGCCCAGGTGTTGTTTTGATATAATGAACGGTATTGTGCCTTACCTCTCTTGGTATTCCAGATGGTTTGGTAATGCTGGGGTACCTCGCTAGTAGTTGATGGTACTCGCTGCTGCCGCTTATGACTTTCACGCTTGACACCTGGCACTCCATCAGACTCCCCGCTGTAGACAACGTTGTTATCCCGTCCAACAGTCGTCCATTCTTGCAGTCTACAAGAAGGCCAAAATGAGAAATAAAATCCACACCAATTATAGGTTTATCGACTTCCGCTACTACAAAGTCCCAGGTAAAATCCCTGCGTAGGCCGAGATCCAAATGCATAGTCAGCGTCCCATACGTCCGTATGGTGGTCCCATTTGCCGCTGATAAATTGTAATCGGTGGGTTTCTTAGCTAGTCGACTAAATCTGCGGGGTAGTACACAAAGGTCTGAGCCTGTATCTACTAGGTACTTTATTTTACTTTTCTTGTCTGTGATAAAGAGGCGGCTGGTAAAACGACAGTCAGCAGAGGCCGCGTCTATTGACTGCCGCGCTCGTTTTCCGATTTTGGTTTAGCATAATTACATGGAAATGTGCACCTGTTTGCTCGGTCCCCAAACCTGGTATGGTACCAACACACGCCCGGTGAAGATTTCTGGTCCCGGCTTCTCGCCCTCGATCGTGATGCATTGCGGGAGCGAGAAGTAGCACGTTGGCGTGGCCGGCCGAAGTTGATCTTGGATATTTGTTGGCTGAGCTCGGCTTGGAGTCGTGCTGTAATCAATTTGTCAATTTTATTCATCAAATAATCAAAATTGGAACTCATTAGAGGGTTGGCAGCTGGCGGGCACGTGCTCGGCCCAGGGTTCTCAAAATGGCGGCGGCCGGTTTGATTCGGCGTGGCATAATTCATCGGCGTTGCCGCCGACGCTACTTGTGGGTTCTCGGGGCCTGTTATTTCACAAATTTTATCTGCTAATTCAGCCATTTGCTCAAGCGTTAATGAGGTTTGAGTTACTATTATAGCCTGTACATAAGTAGGTAGCCTGTCCATCCACATGCCACGCAATATTTCGTCAGAAATTCCGCCATCAGCCATGCTTTTCATATGCCTTAAAAACTGAGATGGTTTTCTATCACCAAGCTCTTCCCGGCACAACAAATGCTTTATTTGTTGTTCGCGTGAAATTGACAATCTTTTAAATAGCTCGCTTTTAAGTTTTTCATATCGGCCTGTAGCAGGGGGGTTTTTAATTAAATCTTTAATTTCTTTGGCGTACCTGTGATCTAGCTGCGAAACCACAATACCGAATTTTGTTGCGTCATCCCGGATTCCCGACACAACGAACTGGACATCCGCCTGGGCGAACCATACTTCGGGGTCTTCGGACCAAAATGGCGGCAAGCGCACGGCCACGCGCTCCACCGCTCCTGGCCCCGTTGTTGTTGCTGCTGGTGATGACGTTGCGGTTGCGGGCGCCTTCACGGCGGACCCGCCGGCTTCGTCGCTGTTGTCCCCCGTTGGCATCTTGCTTGCCAATTGCGAGGTTCCCGGATGTTCGCTCGCGGGTGGCCTCGTGGGTGCTCCGTACTTACAAAACCGTCCGATAGGGCATGCATTCCGAGATTCCGGAATCTCGTAAATCCGGAATCTCGGACAGATTTTTCCGATATTCCAATACCGGAATTGAGAGACCCAATATCGTAATTCCGATATTGATAAATATCACAAAATGTAATTTTTAATACAATTTTGCTTTGCGAACGCGTCCATTTACACTTATTCCACACTGGTACTCCTTCATCCGCGTCAACGGCGACGGTTACACGCATGGTAAATACTGTGATCCATCGCCACAGAGTACAATTTAACCATGGAAAGTAAAATATTGAACATTCCATACAAAATACTTGCTATGGTTAAAATCTTAATACATAAAATCGTAAACTGAATGACTGACTGATCTATCAACGCACAGCCCAAACCGCTAGACCTAGAGACTTGAAATTTTGCACACAGATACCTCATACAGTGTAGGCATCCATTAAGGAAGGATTTTTGAAAATTCCATCCCTAAAGGGGTGAAATAAGGGATGAAAGTTTGTATGAAAGTCCCTCAGTTTTGAAGCTAGGATTTTCAAATTTTGTGTTTAGGCTGAAGATCAAAAATTAATAAATACGAGTCTCAGCGTTTTTCAAAATTCTACCCCCGAAGGGGTGAAAAGGGGTATGAAGTTGTGTATAGAAAAAAATCCTTCATTTTCGAAGTAAAAATCACTTAATTTATAGTAAAGGCTTATGGAAGAAAATCTAACGCAACGTATATTGATATTGTTAGTACTTCAACCCCTATGGCGATGAAATAGGGGTGAAATGTGTAAATAAACCTAAAAATAGAGATGGATGTCGTTATTGGGGTTTTCTGGTATGACGATTGCGAAAATGACATTTATTTTGAAGTCTAACACGGTGGACATGATTTAACCCCCTAAAGGGGTGAAAATGGGTTTCAAATTTTGTATGGAAAAAGAATATAAAATAGACATTACAAATTTAAACTTCGTAGGAGCACGTCTAAAAATAAATTGGCAAGCATATATTTGGTAATTTTGAAAATCAACCCCTTAGAGGGTAAATGGGGTATGTAAACATAAAAATCGATATGGATATCGTTCTTGAGGTTTTATGGGATGGTGATTGCGAAATAGACATTTATTTGAAAGTCCAACACGATGTACATGATTTAATTAATAATTAAATATTAATTATTTATATAATATTTATTTAATAAGAACTTTTGCGAAGCGCAAAAGCTTGGAATTCTCTCAAAGGTTAAGCGTTACTTCTCCCCGCATCAGCTGATTCAACTTTACAAAGCGCAAATCAGACCGGTCATGGAGTACTGCAGTTACCTTTGGGACGGATCAGCCAAATACCAGCTTGCCGCTCTGGATTCGGTCGAAAAACGGGCTAGGCGACTTATTGGAGACCCCGAACTCACGAATGCCAAACTAAGTAGTCTCGACCACCGCCGTAGAATAGCTTGTTTGTCGATATTTTACAAGATGCACTTCGGAGAGTGTGCGAAGGAGTTACACGAATTAATTCCTCCAGTCCCATTCCACCATCGAAGCACTAGACGCAGATTAGCGTACCACCCTTATGTTGTTGATATTCCAACCGTCCGCACAAATCATTTTGCTAACACTTTTATAATGCGAACAGCTAAGGAGTGGAACAGCCTGCCTGCCGATGTGTTTCCTAATACTTAGTTATAGCTTGGGCCTTTTCAAGGCTAGAGTGAATAATAGGCTTTATCTAAGTGAGCATGCTCCATCGTAGTCCGCATCATCACTTAACAGCAGGTGTGATTGGACAAATGCTCACTAATTTTCAATAAAAAAAATAGTATTCCTAGCATGAACTGGAACGGGTAGAACAATAGGGCATTCGACATGATTTTCGTCTTATCCATGTTCATCCTAAGTCCCATTCTTTAGGAAGCACTACAAAGATTTTCAACTCGGGTGTTCAGGTCTTCCAAGGTCACAACCATACGAACTACATCATTGGCAAAACGCAGGTGCATCGGCTAAACTTAACGTTCATGCGTCATTTGTGACCTAATAAGCTTGCGTGTGCACATTCTACAGTTAGGCACTCGCCATTAATGTTAATGCTGAATCCTTTGTCAGTTTTATGAATTGCTATCAGTACTTCTCGATTATTTGCTATAAGAACGAGAAAGGGACGCATTGATAATCATTCAGAAGACTGACAAGAGATTTAAACGTCATCTTTTCCCAGCAATAAAACATTAATAAAAATTTTGCCAATACCGGAACTAGTATCGGAATTCCGATATTGGGTCTCAATATCGGAACTCAGTTCCGGAATTGATAACCTTCCGATATTGCATGCCCTACGTCCGACGACCGTTCTTTTCGCGTGGGTCACCACTATGGGACCTTGGAATAAAAGATACGGACCTCGGATACAATATTATTTACTACTTTAAACACAGACTTGTAATTAAATTCAATCGGACAAAGCAATGCGCGGCGTATAGGGATCGGTCTTCGAACGGCACGACAAGATGGTGGCAAGCAGGCAAGGGGCTCCGCTGACGTCGTTCGTAGCTTTTATAGGCTGCCCCCACGCCGCTCCCGCGACCCGCGGGCGACTGGCGCGTGGTAGCGTAGTGATGTGTGTTGCATGTAGGGATGTGCACCACAGGTACTCACTTAGGTTCGCGAACCTCCGCGCTCCGCGAACCTAGAACAGTGATCCATAGCAAAAACAAATATTTTTACTTTGGCTACAGTGTGTGCCTGTGCGAACCAGCTTCGCATACGAGTTCCCTCACGTACACACCTCGGCGCCCTGTTCCAGCAGAGGATAAACGATATTTTCGGTGCAGGTTCGCGGAGCGCGGAGGTTCGCGAACCTAAGTGGGTACCCACCTTTATGATAATTGCGATTTATTATTTTAAATTGTCAAATAACAATGAATTTTGACAGTTGAGTGTCGATAAAACGCTATAACACACGATATTATGTCCTGTTTAGAGGGCTCGTATTTTATTTTCACTGCGAAATAAAAAGGCTCGTCTTTCCTTTAGTTGACGTGGAGTTAAGAGTTCATATTTTTTTTGTGTAAAGAACTCATAATTTAGATCACGAATACGAAATATTAAGGTGCGGAAACAAATAGGACGCGAGAAAAAAAATTCTAAAAATTAAGATTTTCTAGGTTAAAATGTCTAATTTTAGGCCAGTGTCGTCATTTTTGACGTTTAATGGCGGCGTACTATGTTGGTAGCACTGCTAAATTGTTGCGATAGTGACCAAAGACCGCAGGTCACGTGATAGGTGCGAGGAGCGTAGCGACGAGCATGTTAGGTGTACATGAACCCAGCGCGCAAGCCGAGCGAGCGAAACGAGCGTGCCGCGGCAGCGGCCGGCGAAGCGCCAGAAACGACTTTTTTTACGTGCGAAATTTTGTACGTACGTCCCCTCCCCTCTCCCCATCTCTTTTTAGCCTCCCCTGCTTAATTTCCATATTTTTTGTTTTGAGGTTATGTTTACACAAAAATTTATTTCTCGAAAACTACGCGTCGCCGGCAGATAAGGATTGGAGGAGGGAGTTGTTTCAACTTGTTTCCCTTCTCCTCCCCCTCCCCTCCTTTAATTGCTGAAAAATAACAGTAATTTAGCTGTTATCATTCCTTTTTGTGCAACATTAAAAATTCATTTAAAAAAAAAGTACGCATTTCCGCACTCCCAAATTTTAAGGGGGGGTTAGGGAGGACCCCCCCTCCCCCCTACCACCCCTCCCACCCTCAAATTCCACGTCAACTAATGGAAAGTCGTACCAAATAAAGTAAAAAAATAAGTTAATAAGACAGAAATTAGAAGTGTTTTATATAGAAATACTAATCTATACTAGTGTATTTAAAAAATAATAAAAATTCCTTGAAATCTGCCAAATTCTGGCACTTTTTTGAATCGTCAACTTATTCTGCCACAGCTAAAATTTAGGCCCTAAATCTGCCCAAATGGCAGAATTCTGCCACAAATGGTCACACTGCAGAGCGGCCGCGCCTGCTAGTAGGTATTGCGAAACCGGTCGAACGGCATGGAATTTGCGCGTGTCCATAGCACCGCGACTAGTGAGCGTACCACAACAACCGGCAAATTATCGGTTGATCTTATTAGTTAATATTTATGTGAATATTGTGTGTTAGCACATTAGTATTAGTTTGTATGAAATATATGTATAATTTATAAATAGATAGATAATATAATTTCGTATATTTTTGTATATTTTAATATAAATAATTTTAGATAGATTTAAGTGTGTTTTGTATAAATTAGATATAAGTAGTGTAATATAATTATGTTGTAGTTATATCAATATTATATTATAAATATTATGTTATAAATATGTAAGTTACCTACAGAATCAAGAGTAACAAAAGCGGAAAAAATCGCCAACGAGGTCCCCGCTCTTTATGTCGAAATTGCTAGACTTAATCGTGAACTACAGAATAGGGACCAATGGGCCAGATCTAATAACGTTGAAATCCGAGGAATACCCCTAAAGAAGAATGAAAATCCATACGATATTGCTCGAAATGTTGGTAAACTATGCAACTTCGAATTTAAAAAGGAAGAAATAAATTATATTGCTCGTATACCCACTCGTGTACCAAAAGCTGAAAAATCAATTGTGCTTTTTGGAAGAGTTGGTAGCATCTGCGCGGAAGAATACGCAGCTCAACCTGGCTAACCTTGGTTTCTCCTCCTCTGGAAACGTCTATGTTAATGACCACCTGACAACGTACAATAAAGGTTTGTTAGGCAAAGCGCGCGCACTGGCTAAGGAAAAAAACTTCCAATATGTCTGGGTGAAACATTGCAAAATACTGGCTCGAAAATCGGATTCTTCACCTATAATTTCCATAAAATCCGAAGAAGATTTATTAAAATTGACTAACACCCGATTGCACTAAACTTAAGGATCGCCTAAGTCTGTTCCTAACTACAACACGACCAAATTAAAACGGTGTCAAACTTAGCGGTTGTTAGATTTTATCATAAGGTAAAGAAGAGAAATGAAATAAAGTAAAATTCAATAAAATGATATTTAATCAATTGAATCGTCCAATTTCTTTTACCCTACTACCCGTTCGGGACGCCTTTCTTTTAGCTGAGAAGAAGAACGGGCGAAAGAAACTTGTCAGCTTTATCAATTCAGACATTTACAAGAAATTGTTACAAAATACAACAACTTTAATCATAAAATATATCAGTTAATCTCAGATTTGTTCAAAGATGTTATAATTCACTAGCCAAATGTAAAAGAGATCTATCTGTGCTCTACTTATTAATATTACGAATAATCAGAAAAATCATAAGATTGGATATAAAATTTAACAGTGGATACCGTCTGAATAGGTAACAAGTGAGACACACATTATTTATAACACTTTAGATCAATTATTTTACTAGATTAATACACAATAATAATGTACTTAACTTGTGAATCATGGCAACAACAACCATTTCGGCTCTCAAACTGGCATAAGCTCCGCTCTGGTCGACGGCTGGGCAAAAAGTGGCCTCAAACAGGTCTCGACTGGCGTTTTATAGACGATGACAAACAAGGGACAAACAAGTTACGTCACTTCCGTAAAATTAGATTCTACTGACTTAAATCTTACTTTTTACATTAAAATATTATTTAAATTTACAAAAAAAATATAATTGTTCTAAGGATGTATTATTTTTGCATTTGTCACAATAAAATCAAGACATTTGTTTAAAAAGCGAAAAATGTGTACAATATATCAAGAATACCAGTTTTTTGTCATTATAATTATGAGAATATATTCTCTATACTAACACGGCCATACTGACAGGTACTTCGTTCTCGAAGTACAATCATATACAAGTATAGAAAAGAAATTATAGTAAAATTCTTTAATCCTTATTCAAATTATAAATATAGGTTATCTACAAAATACATCTATCAATTTATCGTGTAGAGAATTAATATAGCTCATAAAATTACAACTAAAACAAATTGATTTTACCATTACTTACATATTTATCTGATTGCCGAATTAAAATTCAATGAATACTAATGTTCAACGGTCAAAGCAACTATTACAATATATTTTACTACCTCATCCCAGCTCATACATTTACAAAAAAAAGCTATTTGACAGGTCAACACTTTTATGGGAAGTGGCATTGTATCTTACACAACCGTTCGGCCAATCTGACAAGTAGGTACAGTTTACAATTATAAGTTGTAGGTATTTTAATAATAACAGAATTTAATTTATGATAAATTAAATCTTCCTTTACTGCCACCAGTGAGCAGTTAGCATCGTTATAAAAAATTGTAATAGTCAACATGGGCACTTAAAAAATCAACAAACCATTATTCTTACTGTTAAAACTTCAATATTATATTAACTTTTAATCTCATCTATTAACATACATCATCATAGTGATTATTGATCATTATTTAATCGTAATGTCAACCAAACAATAGAAAAAAACAAATCTACCAACTAATAAATTAAAAAAAAGAACAACTATGTAGTCGCATCAAATTTCAATTAAATTATCAACATCAACATCTTTATCAACATCAACATTAACCTCTTCAACATCATCATCCTCAACATCATCATCATAATTACAACATTTTATTTGCCGGGCCATTGGCAAAATCTGTCTTCCGATCTACTTGTTTAAAGGTTATCGTCAAAAAATAATATTTAGTTTTTAATCAATTACCAATTATCTCTCAAATTGCATCTAAACATTACTAGGTGAGTATTATGTTTTAAATCTATAGGTAGGTGGACAAATCGTTATTTCTTACTGAAAAAGATACTATGTGTAATCAAGTTCTACACTTTTCCTAAATAGGACTAATACAGTGACTATTGTTGTAAATTTTTCATTGTCTATTCGATGAAAAACAAAAATAAATTTGAACTCTGACATCAAACAATGGAATTCATTAAACTACATTTAGATTGATATTTCCAAGAGTGTTTGAATTAGAATTTCGTAATACAATTTCTGTTAAAAGTTGACTTTATTAAATAACCAATGAAATATGAAATATAACATAGTAACTATTATCTATTTATCATGAAATGACCATATAAATCAAAACCACAAATAATGTTACAAAGTAATTTCATAATATTTATTACTCAAAGCATTTAACGTTAATATATCGCAAATTCGCAACATCCAAATTTATCTTTTCCATCTTATAATAATAATAATAATTCGCTAAACAACATTTTTAAGCAGACCAACTGGTAAAATCTTTTAAATCAGGGTAATCATAAAAACACAGCCACCGAGGGCCTTACCTTCCTTTTCAGCAGAACTTTGAAACTAAACTGTCGTGATACCAGCTTGCAGCTCCGCTGCTGTGGTTTTCGAGACTAGCGGCAGTGCAGCCATAGCTTGGTGCAGCGAAGTCATTCTTAACGCTTAACGATCTTTCTGGTGTTATTAAGGGCAGCCTGGCGGGTCGCGTATCACATCAACATCCACTCAAAATTTCACTTCTCACTTAGCACCAAGCCTTTTATAATGCTTATAAAGTCTAAAATATAAATTTATCATTAGTAAACACGTGATAATAAAACAATGAAAATCAAGAATACCATTTTCTCAGTCATTTGACTATTCATTTTCAACTAAAGGCTAAAACTAATTTAATATTAATATAAATTTAATGTAACTGTATTAAACTATAGTTAAAGATTGTTTGCATGTCAAAACTTTATTATTAGAATAAACTAAAACAGTATAATGTCAAAACTTGACAAAATAATCTTCATCCTTGTATAGAATAGACTGTAACAACTGGTAAGTAGGTATACTGTATTTTATTGCAAATAAGTCATTTGAATTTTTCACAGATAATAATTTTATTAATCTAAAACGGGTATTTAACTCTCTAAGAAAATATCTGTATTATTAGTAATACACACGACATTAAAACAATATTTTATCAAGAAAAACTATTTTCTCACGGAAATTGTTATTATACTTCACTTTCCAAGTACATCACCTGTAATACACATACAATTAATCACAACCAACATAACCAACTTTGTACTTTATTAATTTCTCTTTACCTCTTTTCACTTTTCTGGGAAAATAAAACTCATTACTCATTTCAAACTTTATCACTTTTTTTTACCCCTCTGGTTCTTATTTACTCTCACATTTTCGTTTTTATTCTCAGATTCTCACTTGTTTGGGTAAATAAAACTCTTATTTCATTTTAAATTTATTTCATATTCACTTGATAGGAAAAATAGGAAAGAATAGGAAAAAACTCGTATGACAATTATTGTAATAATGTTTAATCTATAATCAAATCATATTACACAATTGCATTTCTTAGCACAGTTATCTTTGTGTGAAATGCGACTTAAGTTAAGATATACTGACTTAATATATTAAATTGGTTTTTGTAAAAAAAAATGTACTTGGGAAGCAAACTAACCTTCTCTTTGGCGTACCCAGCCTTGGCAGCGGTAGTAAAACTGCTGCATTTGAATACTCTGAACAGCTCCTCGACGTTTTTGAAGAAGTCTTCTGCACCAGTCACTGGTTGTCGAGGCAAACACCGGGAACGCCACATCATCATCGGCGGAGCGATCACTTGACACACCATCATGTAATAGCCTTAGGAGGCCCCGAAGAAGAACTGGATCCATTCTGAAACTCATTTCAAATGTATTAGTATGTAATCATTCGATACCCACTTCTGATGTTAGATTTTATCATAAGGTAAAGAAGAGAAATGAAATAAAGTAAAATTCAGTAAAATGATATTTAATCAATTGAATTGTCCAATTTCTTTTACCCTACTACCCGTTCGGGACGCCTTTCTTTTAGCTGAGAAGAAGAACGGGCGAAAGAAACTTGTCAGCTTTATCAATTCAGACATTTACAAGAAATTGTTACAAAATACAACAACTTTAATCATAAAATATATCAGTTAATCTCAGATTTGTTCAAAGATGTTATAATTCACTAGCCAAATGTAAAAGAGATCTATCTGTGCTCTACTTATTAATATTACGAATAATCAGAAAAATCATAAGATTGGATATAAAATTTAACAGTGGATACCGTCTGAATAGGTAACAAGTGAGACACACATTATTTATAACACTTTAGATCAATTATTTTACTAGATTAATACACAATAATAATGTACTTAACTTGTGAATCATGGCAACAACAACCATTTCGGCTCTCAAACTGGCATAAGCTCCGCTCTGGTCGACGGCTGGGCAAAAAGTGGCCTCATACAGGTCTCGACTGGCGTTTTATAGACGATGACAAACAAGGGACAAACAAGTTACGTCACTTCCGTAAAATTAGATTCTACTGACTTAAATCTTACTTTTTACATTAAAATATTATTTAAATTTACAAAAAAAATATAATTGTTCTAAGGATGTATTATTTTTGCATTTGTCACAATAAAATCAAGACATTTGTTTAAAAAGCGAAAAATGTGTACAATATATCAAGAATACCAGTTTTTTGTCATTATAATTATGAGAATATATTCTCTATACTAACACGGTCATGTAGCTGTCATTCGCCTACTTAACTTGGTCGAGTTGTAGTTAAGGAAAGACTGGCGATTCTTAAGTTTAGTGCAATTGGGTGTTAATCTATAACCTAATAATTCTTGTTAACTTAAAACAAGTATTGGACTTAAGTATTTTTTTAATCATATTTGCATTACGTTGTACAGGAACCACATCATTCGGTAAACTTGTTTATCAATCAACGAGTATTATTGTCACTATAAGCGAGGGTAATCACTTTTGTATACGCGATTTACGCCTAAACGTTCACCTGTTGGATCTTTTGTTCGGATCATATTTGCTTGTCACTGCGTCGGCACGTAAATGTTATCTCACGCACTATTATTGTTGCACTATTTTTACACCAGTACCTTACACTTTTAATTTTCGATATTGTTATGTAATTTTGAATTTTTTTATAATTATTAACTTTTCATTAGCGGCTTTTGTTTTTGTTTATGCAAGAATCTCAATAATAGTTCTCCAATCTCTTAAGTTATTTTTTTTTTATAAACAGTTATACAAGTTTGATATTTCAGTTGCTGCGGTGTGGGTATAATGATTCGTTCGAACATTATTACTACTTCGATTCGCCTAAGTTATTTCTTCATCACTTTTTATCATGAACAATTTTAATATCTATTACCAAAATGCTCGAGGGTTACGCACAAAGACACATATTTTTAAACGTAATTTACTTTTAAAGCAGTACGACGTTGTGGTGATTACCGAAACCTGGTTGACGGATGGTTTTAATGATTCGGAGGTTATCGATGATAGGTACACTGTGTGGCGGCGAGACAGGTGTTATTTACGTACTAAACAAAAGTATGGTGGTGGGGTGCTCCTGGCGACGCATCGCGATTTAACGGCGATAGAACGTCCGGAGTGGAATTCTACTGCGGAGGATTTATGGGTAACCGTTACTTACAAGTGTAGGGAGCGCAAACTTGTACAGGTACATTTGTGTGCGTTATATTTATGTGACGAGAAAAGGAGTTATTCCATCAATGCACAGCTGCAGAATTTTACTGATAAGCTGTCTAATATTGTTAGTTCCTGCCCAAATGATATTTTTATCATAATGGGTGATTTTAATCTTGCTAATATTAATTGGTTAAATGACGGATTGCATCTACAACCCTCAGGCATAACTGGCGACACTCAGATATATTTTTTTGATACTTTGACTGAGTGCAACTTATCTCAATTTAATTCAAGTTATAATATTAATGATAGGCTTTTAGACCTGGTATTCTGTAACACGGATTTAATATCTAACTCATGCTACGACCCCCTTGTACCAGAAGATAATCACCATAAATCTTTAAATATTTGTTTAAACACAAACTTCTCGGAATTACTTGAAACTGCCCCTCGGCGGAAGTATTTGTATAAGTCCGCCGATTATGATAAAATTAAGTCCTCCTTAAGTAAGATAGACTGGCAAACTCACTTGAATGGTAGATCACTGGACAGCGCCGTGTCGTATTTTTATGACTGTCTTTATTCTATTAGAGACGAATTTGTACCTTGTAAGTTAGTAAAGGCTCCTATATACCCACCGTGGTATAGTGCGCCTTTAAAAAAAGTTTTGAAGGAAAAGCTTAAATTTCTTACCAAATATCGTACCTATAAGAATAAACATGATTATAACGAATTTTCTGTATTAAGAAAACGAGCAAAAAATTTAGAGCAGAAATGTTATAGTACCTACATGCAAAAAGTTGAAGACTCGATAGTACATAATCCGAGGTTATTCTGGTCTTATATGAAATCCATTAAAAAAAATAGTAACTCTTTACCTTCAAAATTATCGTATGAGGGACAGGTGGCCAACTCCGGTAATGAGATTTGCAATCTTTTTGTATCGTATTTTCAATCTACGTTTCTTCCTTCAGCAATTCCGGATAATAGTACCGCACCACAGTCACCACCTGGGAACGAAATGTTAGCTCCGGGGCCTACGTATGCAATTGGTAACATTTTTATAGACGAGGAGACCGTCTTCAAAATAATTAAGTCACTTGACTTATCCAAGGGTGCTGGACCGGATAGCATTCCACCTTTATTAATTGTAAACTGTGCCAAAGAGTTGACTATACCTTTGTCCATACTATTTCAGCGTTCTATTTCTGAAGGTCTTGTCCCCGCCCTATGGAAATCTGCATTTGTCACTCCTATTCACAAAGGTAAGTGTAAAGTCAACAACTATCGTCCGATTTCTAAATTATGTTTATTCGCGAAAGTTTTGGAGCGTCTGGTCTATTCACAAGTTTATAACGCGCTATCGAACATTTTTATTCAAGAGCAACATGGATTTCTCAAAAATCGATCGACTACATCAAATCTACTGTCTTTTACTGATTACGTTTCTTCGGGCGTGGAGTCTGAGGGTCAGGTCGACTGCATTTTCACCGACTATAGTAAAGCTTTCGACAGAATTGACCATAAGTTACTTCTCCAAAAGCACCTCGCTGCGGGGATCCACGGAAACCTGTACAGATGGTTTTGCTCATACATACACAACAGAACGCAGGCTGTTGCCATGCACGGTTATACCTCCAACTGGAATGTGGTACCTTCTGGGGTTCCACAAGGGTCCCTTATCGGGCCACTGCTTTTCAATCTGTTTGTTAATGACATCAGCGCCTGCTTTGTTCACTCACACTTCCTGTTGTATGCTGACGATATGAAAATATTTAAATCAGTTAACAGTGATCTTGATTGTCACCTTCTGCAACATGACCTAGACAGACTGGATATTTATTGTAAAAATAATAAATTGGATTTGAACGTTTCCAAATGTAATAGTATCTCTTTTAGTCGCAAAACTTCTACCATTAATTTCCCATATTCGCTTAAGGAAACCGAACTTATAAAAGTTTACGAAATTCGAGACCTTGGTGTCATTCATGATACTAAATTGACATATGAAAAGCACATTGATCATATAGCCAAAAAAGCCAATCGGTCTCTCGGTTTTATTATTCGATCTTGCTCTCAGTTTTCTAGTGCCAAAATCGCCAAAGTATTGTTTTGCTCACTTGTGCGTAGCCATCTCGAGTATTGCTCACAGATTTGGAACCCACAGTATGGCGTCTATATAAACAGGTTGGAGACTATTCAACGTAAGTTTTTGAGATACTTGCAATTTAGGTGTAAAGGTTATGAGAAAGACTATTTTGCTAGATGCAAAAAACATCATATTTTACCTCTCGTTGAGCGACGAAAAATTGCCGATGTCGTTACACTTGCAAAATTATCACAATCTCTTATTGATTCCCCGCATCTTCTATCACTAATAAATTTCAAAATTCCAAACAGAAACAGTAGACACATCTGCAACCTTAGTGTTCCGTATTGTGCTACCAACTACAGAAAAAACTCGTTTTTTATGCGATCAGCTGTTACTTTTAATAAAATCGTTGATGTATCTGTGCTTGACATTTTTAACTCTAAACCGGAACAATTTAGAAATGTTTTGAGTAGGAACTGGTTTGATATGGTTTCTTAAGATTTCCTCTTTTATTTTGTTAGCGATTTTTTTTTTGTTGTTGTTTTCTAATAGCATTTTTTTAACTATGCCAAAGTTATTTCTTCCGATTCAAAAATGTATATCAAAATCTATACTTTGTGAATACAAATAAGCTTCTCGATGTTTATATGCGAAAACAAATTAAATGAGTATATTTAAATCATATTTAGTTATACTATTAGTTATAAATACTGTATGTTTTCCAATGAAAATAAAATAAATACTTTAACGTGTATCTCTCATCAAAGTAGACCTTCAACCTCTGATTTCAAAAACTAGTTGGTGAAATAATGTTAAGCTTATGAAAACTGCTCATAAATTCTAAAATGTTTTCTTCTAGTGCACTAGATGAAGAAATTTCCAATTTAGTGACCTATATAACTCATTTAAAATCTAAATAAATCATCGATAAATCTAGCAGCAAAAAACTGTGATTTCGAGTCCGACGCTCATCTAGCGCATAAACGCTCTTAAGTGATATTTTTTAAATAAGTAAATACCAATGTTCATACAATCACCCTCAGCCATTTTTATTGTCCCTACTGCTGTGGCACAGACCTTTCTTATGAGGATAAGGAGAATGGGCCACAGCCCACCACGCGGGCCCAATGTGGATTGGTGGGTGTTAACGTCTGCAGATGCAGCCGGGACCAACGGCTTAACGTTCCTTCCGAAGCACGGAGAAGCTCGAGATAATAATTTTAAATTTTTGGTCACCCATCCCATGACCGGCCCTTGCGAAAGTTGCTTAACCTCTGCAATCGCCCGGCCAGGCGCTAAACCACTGCGCCATCGAGCTCCTCCATCTATCGAGTTCATACAATTAAGGTAACCTTTCTTTTAAGGCGCTTTCCTGACCGAAAGTGGCGCCGAGGTGAATTTTATTTAATATTGTAATTCTAATACACAATTTTAATAAAACTTCTCGTGGAATTTTTAGGGCCCATAGTTTAGTATTATAGATGGTATCATTACATTCCCTTGTAGTCACTGCAAGAATTGGATAGACTAAATTTAAAAAAAAAAAAAACACGACTGCCCCGCTAAAAACAAACTAAAAAGTTAAATAACAAGTGCCATTGCAGTCGGGGGACCGTTTTGTGGAACAATTTTTAATCGAAGAGGTCCCCCGACTGCAATGGCACTTGTTATTTAACTTTTTAGTTTGTTTTTAGCAGGGCAGTCGTGTTTTTATGTTTTTTTTTTTAATTTAGTCTATCCCATTCTTGCAGTGACTACAAGGGACCGTTTTGTGGAACAATTTTGAATCGAAGTGGTCCCCCGACTGCAATGGCACTTGTTATTTAACTTATTAGTTTGTTTTTAGCAGGGAAGTCGTGTTTTTAATTTTTTTTATTTATTTATTTTTATTTCACACATTTTGGTGAAAAATTATATATTTTTAAAATGTGCTCATTAAGGCCTTTCATTTGATGCCCATATTGTAATAATTGAAGAAAAAAATTTTTTTTCACATTTGAAAATGGCGTTATACAGTCGCCATATTAACTTTTTTCAAAAAAAATATAGCTAATGTCACTCGGAATGATGTAAGGATTCTCACAATACCCCATACATCCAAATCCGTTGAGCCATTTGGAAGTTATGGTCGAATAAAGAAACTCACATACCCACAAACATACATAAACCCTGAACACATAATATACACTCTTTTTGCTTTGGGCAGTCGTGAAAAAATACTAGACTGTGAGCCCTAAAAATTCCACGAGAAGTTTTATTAAAATCCTTTTCAATTAACAACTTATTAATTAAAACCTCTCAGGGCGCCAATTTCGGTCAGGGAATCGCCTTAACAAGATAAGTAATAATATACTAAATATTTGTCCTACAGATGCAGAATTTAAATCGAAAGTGAAATCGGAGAGTTACAATCTTGAAGTGAGCGTAGAAGGGATAGCTGTATGCGACGATGATAATGAAGAAATGGATTATGGAGATGATGGTATGTTTCACATGGCTTGCTAAATATGCAGGAGACAGCTGGAAATTATACAACGCACTGACACTCACAGACTTTTTATTCAATGAGGATCAGTAACAGGTTTGAACCCTATAGTTTTATTGATATAATATAAACACATATTGATAGCTATGAAACCTAGTGAAAGAGTTTTTGAAATCCGTTTAGAAATGGTAGAGTTAAAAGGGTTTGATTAAAGGAAATGACAAGCTCAATTCAAAAAGTATGTGCTTTATCACATAAGGTTCGCGTACGTCGCGATGACGTCATAAGGACCCCCAAAAAACCAGTATTTTAGCTCTTATAACTTCTCAGGTTTAAGAGATATCGTAAAAAAATAACAGTTAATCATGTGGTGGCATAAGCTTTCTAATTTACCACTAAACAAAATCGTTACTGATCCTCATTGAAACACATAACACTTTTTAATTGTCACTGTTTAAGTAAATGGATTTAATATGACGAGGAGCCGATACAATCGTGTGCTTGGTCAGGCAAAACAGGCCGAGGGCACTGGTGGCGACATCTACTTAACTATGAATTTGGTATTTAATAGTAAACATTACAACTTCCAACCATCATCGGTTGGACCACCGTCCCCGCAGCCCCGGATCTACGTTTTCAAAAAGGGGGGGCAGACGGCCAAATTGACGCCTTCTAGCAACAGCAAACCCCGCACGCATTTAGCTAGGGCTACCATGTGATGCATGCATGCCAGTTTTTTTTACAGAAAAATGCCTGTCTGCCGTACAGCGTGATTTTTTGTCAGTTTTATCTAATAATCTTGTATTTTGCTTATCTTTAGTAAAAAAATCGGCCGCACAGCGCGTTTTTGTCAGTTCTATCCAATAATATTGTTATTATATGTGATCGAAAACACAGCGTTTAATGAAGATGCATTTTACAGATCTACCTGGTTCTACCACTATTCTACAAAGATTACTCACCAATTTCCAAACCAAACCTTGTTAACTCGTCCTCTTTCACTTCGCTTAGCTCTGCGGACTGTGACAGATGACAGCTAGTTGTCAGCTGTCACACGTCAGTGTTCATAGCGTTTTTAAGATTTGCCGCGATACCACGTGCAAAAGTTTTCTCATAACTAAAATTGTTATAAAGTGTAGTTTCTGTTAATTTTATAAGTGAATTCAAGAATTCTAACAATAATGCTGCTTGTTTGGTAAGCGTTTACGACCTTACTAAGTAACAGAACGAGATGGTGATGCTTACAAGACGTGTTTCCATGTATGCCGGCATACCGCTGCTTCGGATCAAACGAAAAGCATTAATTTGTACATGTTGGTTCGTGACAATGATCACGCGACTTTTCTCATTCATCAGCGGATGAGGATACGAGGAGACATTCGGGCCCTATGATATCTCGAGCCCACAGTGGCGAATGAAATTAACCAATTGCCCGCCATCTCGTTTTCATGAATTAATACCGATTTATTACTCGGAAGAATAACAACTCTGTGGTCAAGCTGACCAGTTCTATTATAGCTAAAACGCACCCAGTCGAACCTCCGTGAAGATAGCCACCCCATTTCGAGTGCCCAGGTTTTGAGGGTGCAGGTCGTTAGTTTAGCGTTAGTTTTGATTTGTTTTGGAAAAAAAATCGTTTGTTTAGATTTCCTTCATACTTTTTTTTTTAAAACAAAAGTGGGGTGGCTATCTTCACGCTAGCCACCCCATTGCACCAAATGGTTTTATTTAAAGCTTAATCGATAGATATTTGTTAGTTTCGTTTGTTTTGATTAAAATTTTCGTTTGTTTAGACTCCGTATTCCCTAGAAAAAAATGCAAAGTGGGGTGGCTATCTTCACGTGAAGATAGCCACCCCATATGGCAAAACAAAATAAAAATTGCGCATTATGATTGCTTTTCGTTAGTTTTGATTTGTTTTGATAAAATTTTGTTTGTTTTGACAAACCGAAAAAAGTTATGATTTTTTTTTTTTTTAGAAAAATCTTGCCTGCACGCACTAACAACCTCAATAACTCGTTATATGGACTAGTTTATGTAAGGAATCATTAAATAATGCTAAATCTATGTGAGTACATAGAAATGTACCGTTACTCATAGAAAAAATTGGGCTATAGATAGGTAGATACACATAAGAAAAATACTCAAATTGTAGAATTCCGTAAGTACGCGTAAAAACGCTATTCTAATATTTGTTTAAAGGAGCGCCCGCAAATGACTAGGTTCAAATGAAAGATGCAAGTGTTAGCTATGGCCTTACATAAGTTTTTTCGTTTGTTTCGAAATAGACAACTGTGTAGACCAGGAGCAAACATACGGTTCGTTAAAGTTACCTACTCATTTCGAACCGCTAAAAGTATTTGTTTTGAAGGAGCGCCCGCAAATGACTAGGTTCAAATGAAAGATGCAAGTCTTAGCTATGGCCCTACATAAGTCTTTTCGTTTGTTTCGAAACAGACAACTGGTAGACCAGGAGTAAACATTCAGTTCGTTATAATTACCTGCTCACTTTAAATTGCTAAAAGTATTTGTTTTGATGGAGCGCCCGCAAATCACTAGGTTCAAATAAAAGATGCCAGTGTTAGCTATGGCCCTACATAAGTCTTTTCGTTTGTTTCGAAATAGACAACTGTGTAGACCAGGAGCAAACATACGGTGCGTTATAATTACCTACTCACTTCGAACCGCTAAAAGTATTTGTTTTGAAGGAGCGCCCGCAAATGACTAGGTTCAAATGAAAGATGCAAGTCTAAGCTATGGCCCTACATAAATCTTTTCGTTTGTTTCGAAATAGACAACTGTGTAGACCAGGAGAAAACTTTCAGTTCGTTTTAATTACCTGCTCACTTTAAATTGCTAAAAGTATTTGTTTTGATAGAGCGCCCGCAAATGACTAGGTTCAATTAAAAGATGCAAGTCTTAGCTATGGCCCTACATAAGTCTTTTCGTTTGTTTCGAAATAGACAACTGTGTAGACCAGGAGTAAACATTCAGTTCGTTATAATTACCTGCTCACTTTAAATTGCTAAAAGTATTTGTTTTGATGGAGCGCCCGCAAATGACTAGGTTCAAATGAAAGATGCAAGTGTTAGCTATGGCCCTACATAAATTTTTTCGTTTGTTTCGAAATAGACAACTGTGTAGACCAGGAGTAAACATTCAGTTCGTTATAATTACCTGCTCACTTTAAATTGCTAAAAGTATTTGTTTTGATGGAGCGCCCGCAAATGACTAGGTTCAAATGAAAGATGCAAGTGTTAGCTATGGCCCTACATAAATCTTTTCGTTTGTTTCGAAATAGACAACTGTGTAGACCAGGAGTAAACATTCAGTTCGTTATAATTACCTGCTCACTTTAAATTGCTAAAAGTATTTGTTTTGATGGAGCGCCTGCAAATGACTGGGTTGAAATGAAAGATACAAGTGTTAGCTATGGCCCTACATAAATCTTTTCGTTTGTTTCGAAATAGACAACTGTGTAGACCAGGAGTAAACATTCAGTTCCTTATAATTACCTACTCACTTCGAACCGCTAAAAGTATTTGTTTTGAAGGAGCGCCCGCAAATGACTAGGTTCAAATGAAAGATGCAAGTCTAAGCTATGGCCCTACATAAGTCTTTTTGTTTGTTTCGAAATAGACAACTGTGTAGACCAGGAGTAAACATTCAGTTCGTTATAATTACCTGCTCACTTTAAATTGCTAAAAGTATTTGTTTTGATAGAGCGCCCGCAAATGACTAGGTTCAAATAAAAGATGCAAGTCTTAGCTATGGCCTTACATAAGTTTTTTCGTTTGTTTCGAAATAGACAACTGTGTAGACCAGGAGCAAACATACGGTTCGTTAAAGTTACCTACTCACTTCGAACCGCTAAAAGTATTTGTTTTGAAGGAGCGCCCGCAAATGAGTAGGTTCATATGAATAATGCAAGTCTTAGCTATGGCCCTACATAAGTCTTTTCGTTTGTTTCGAAATAGACAACTGTGTAGACCAGGAGTAAACATTCAGTTCGTTATAATTACCTGCTCACTTTAAATTGCTAAAAGTATTTGTTTTGATGGAGCGCCCGCAAATGACTAGGTTCAAATAAAAGATGCCAGTGTTAGCTATGGCCCTACATAAGTCTTTTTGTTTGTTTCGAAATAGACAACTGTGTAGACCAGGAGCAAACATACTGTTCGTTAAAGTTACCTACTCACTTCGAACCGATAAAAGTATTTGTTTTGAAGGAGCGCCCGCAAATGACTAGGTTCAAATGAAAGATGCAAGTCTAAGCTATGGCCCTACATAAGTCTTTTCGTTTGTTTCGAAATAGACAACTGTGTAGACCAGGAGTAAACATTCAGTTCGTTATAATTACCTGCTCACTTTAAATTGCTAAAAGTATTTGTTTTGATGGAGCGCCCGCAAATAACTAGGTTCAAATGAAAGATGCAAGTGTTAGCTATGGCCCTACATAAATCTTTTCGTTTGTTTCGAAATAGACAACTGTGTAGACCAGGAGTAAACATTCAGTTCCTTATAATTACCTACTCACTTCGAACCGCTAAAAGTATTTGTTTTGAAGGAGCGCCCGCAAATGACTAGGTTCAAATGAAAGATGCAAGTCTAAGCTATGGCCCTACATAAGTCTTTTTGTTTGTTTCGAAATAGACAACTGTGTAGACCAGGAGAAAACTTTCAGTTCGTTTTAATAACCTGCTCACTTTAAATTGCTAAAAGTATTTTTTTTGATGGAGCGCCCGCAAATCACTAGGTTCAAATAAAAGATGCCAGTGTTAGCTATGGCCCTACATAAGTCTTTTCGTTTGTTTCGAAATAGACAACTGTGTAGACCAGGAGCAAACATACGGTGCGTTATAATTACCTACTCCGAACCGCTAAAAGTATTTGTTTTGAAGGAGCGCCCGCAAATGACTAGGTTCAAATGAAAGATGCAAGTCTAAGCTATGGCCCTACATAAGTCTTTTCGTTTGTTTCGAAATAGACAACTGTGTAGACCAGGAGAAAACTTTCAGTTCGTTTTAATAACCTGCTCACTTTAAATTGCTAAAAGTATTTGTTTTGATGGAGCGCCCGCAAATCACTAGGTTCAAATAAAAGATGCCAGTGTTAGCTATGGCCCTACATAAGTCTTTTCGTTTGTTTCGAAATAGACAACTGTGTAGACCAGGAGCAAACATACGGTGCGTTATAATTACCTACTCCGAACCGCTAAAAGTATTTGTTTTGAAGGAGCGCCCGCAAATGACTAGGTTCAAATGAAAGATGCAAGTGTTAGCTATGGCCCTACATAAGTCTTTTCGTTTGTTTCGAAATAGACAACTGTGTAGACCAGGAGCAAACATACGGTTCGTTATAGTTACCTACTCACTTCGAACCGCTAAAAGTATTTGTTTTGAAGGAGCGCCCGCAAATGACTAGGTTCATATGAATGATGCAAGTCTTAGCTATGGGCCTACATAAGTCTTTTCGTTTGTTTCGAAATAGACAACTGTGTAGACCAGGAGTAAACATTTAGTTCGTTATAATTTTCTGCTCACTTTAAATTGCTAAAAGTATTTGTTTTGATGGAGCGCCCGCAAATAACTAGGTTCAAATGAAAGATGCAAGTGTTAGCTATGGCCCTACATAAGTTTTTTCGTTTATTTCGAAATAGACAACTGTGTAGACCAGGAGCAAACATACGGTTCGTTAAAGTTACCTTCGCACTACGAACCGCTAAAAGTATTTGTTTTGAAGGAGCGCCCGCAAATGACTAGGTTCAAATGAAAGATGCAAGTCTTAGCTATGGCCCTACATAAGTCTTTTCGTTTGTTTCGAAATAGACAACTGTGTAGACCAGGAGAAAACTTTCAGTTCATTTTAATTACCTGCTCACTTTAAATTGCTAAAAGTATTTGTTTTGATGGAGCGCCCGCAAATCACTAGGTTCAAATAAAAGATGCCAGTGTTAGCTATGGCCCTACATAAGTCTTTTTGTTTGTTTCGAAATAGACAACTGTGTAGACCAGGAGCAAACATACGGTGCGTTATAATTACCTACTCACTTCGAACCGCTAAAAGTATTTGTTTTGAAGGAGCGCCCGCAAATGACTAGGTTCAAATGAAAGATGCAAGTCTTAGCTATGGCCCTACATAAGTCTTTTCGTTTGTTTCGAAATAGACAACTGTGTAGACCAGGAGTAAACATTCAGTTCGTTATAATTACCTGCTCACTTTAAATTGCTAAAAGTATTTGTTTTGATGGAGCGCCCGCAAATGACTGGGTTGAAATGAAAGATGCAAGTCTTAGCTATGGCCTTACATAAGTTTTTTCGTTTAATTCGAAATAGACAACTGTGTAGACCAGGAGCAAACATTTAGTTCGTTATAATTACCTGCTCACTTTAAATTGCTAAAAGTATTTGTTTTGATGGAGCGCCCGCAAATGACTAGGTTCAAATGAAAGATGCAAGTGTTAGCTATGGCCCTACATAAGTCTTTTCGTTTGTTTCGAAATAGACAACTGTGTAGACCAGGAGTAAACATTCAGTTCGTTATAATTACCTGCTCATTTTAAATTGCTAAAAGTATTTGTTTTGATGGAGTGCCCGCAAATGACTGGGTTGAAATGAAAGATGCAAGTCTTAGCTATGGCCTTACATAAGTTTTTTCGTTTGTTTCGAAATAGACAACTGTGTAGACCAGGAGCAAACATACGGTGCGTTATAATTACCTACTCACTTCGAATCGCTAAAAGTATTTGTTTTGAAGGAGCGCCCGCAAATGACTAGGTTCAAATGAAAGATTCAAGTGTTAGCTATGGCCCTACATAAGTCTTTTCGTTTGTTTCGAAATAGACAACTGTGTAGACCAGGAGAAAACTTTCAGTTCGTTTTAATTACATGCTCACTTTAAATTGCTAAAAGTATTTGTTTTGATGGAGCGCCCGCAAATCACTAGGTTCAAATAAAAGATGCCAGTGTTAGCTATGGCCCTACATAAGTCTTTTCGTTTGTTTCGAAATAGACAACTGTGTAGACCAGGAGCAAACATACGGTGCGTTATAATTACCTACTCCGAACCGCTAAAAGTATTTGTTTTGAAGGAGCGCCCGCAAATGACTAGGTTCAAATGAAAGATGCAAGTGTTAGCTATGGCCCTACATAAGTCTTTTCGTTTGTTTCGAAATAGACAACTGTGTAGACCAGGAGCAAACATACGGTTCGTTATAGTTACCTACTCACTTCGAACCGCTAAAAGTATTTGTTTTGAAGGAGCGCCCGCAAATGACTAGGTTCGTATGAATGATGCAAGTCTTAGCTATGGGCCTACATAAGTCTTTTCGTTTGTTTCGAAATAGACAACTGTGTAGACCAGGAGTAAACATTTAGTACGTTATAATTTTCTGCTCACTTTAAATTGCTAAAAGTATTTGTTTTGATGGAGCGCCCGCAAATAACTAGGTTCAAATGAAAGATGCAAGTGTTAGCTATGGCCCTACATAAGTTTTTTCGTTTGTTTCGAAACAGACAACTGTGTAGACCAGGAGCAAACATACGGTTCGTTAAAGTTACCTTCGCACTACGAACCGCTAAAAGTATTTGTTTTGAAGGAGCGCCCGCAAATGACTAGGTTCAAATGAAAGATGCAAGTCTTAGCTATGGCCCTACATAAGTCTTTTCGTTTGTTTCGAAATAGACAACTGTGTAGACCAGGAGAAAACTTTCAGTTCGTTTTAATTACCTGCTCACTTTAAATTGCTAAAAGTATTTGTTTTGATGGAGCGCCCGCAAATCACTAGGTTCAAATAAAAGATGCCAGTGTTAGCTATGGCCCTACATAAGTCTTTTCGTTTGTTTCGAAATAGACAACTGTGTAGACCAGGAGCAAACATACGGTGCGTTATAATTACCTACTCACTTCGAACCGCTAAAAGTATTTGTTTTGAAGGAGCGCCCGCAAATGACTAGGTTCAAATGAAAGATGCAAGTCTTAGCTATGGCCCTACATAAGTCTTTTCGTTTGTTTCGAAATAGACAACTGTGTAGACCAGGAGTAAACATTCAGTTCGTTATAATTACCTGCTCACTTTAAATTGCTAAAAGTATTTGTTTTGATGGAGCGCCCGCAAATGACTGGATTGAAATGAAAGATGCAAGTCTTAGCTATGGCCTTACATAAGTTTTTTCGTTTGTTTCGAAATAGACAACTGTGTAGACCAGGAGTAAACATTCAGTTCGTTATAATTACCTGCTCACTTTAAATTGCTAAAAGTATTTGTTTTGATGGAGCGCCCGCAAATGACTGGGTTGAAATGAAAGATGCAAGTCTTAGCTATGGCCTTACATAAGTTTTTTCGTTTGTTTCGAAATAGACAACTGTGTAGACCAGGAGCAAACATACGGTTCGTTATAGTTACCTACTCACTTCGAACCGCTAAAAGTATTTGTTTTGAAGGAGCGCCCGCAAATGACTAGGTTCATATGAATGATGCAAGTCTTAGCTATGGGCCTACATAAGTCTTTTCGTTTGTTTCGAAATAGACAACTGTGTAGACCAGGAGTAAACATTTAGTTCGTTATAATTACCTGCTCACTTTAAATTGCTAAAAGTATTTGTTTTGATGGAGCGCCCGCAAATGACTGGGTTGAAATGAAAGATGCAAGTCTTAGCTATGGCCCTACATAAGTCTTTTCGTTTGTTTCGAAATAGACAACTGTGTAGACCAGGAGCAAACGTCATTTGCGGGCGCTCCTTCAAAACAAATACTTTTAGCGGTTCGAAGTGAGTAGGTAACTATAACGAACCGTATGTTTGCTCCTGGTCTACACAGTTGTCTATTTTGAAACAAACGAAAAAACTTATGTAAGGCCATAGCTAAGACTTGCATCTTTCATTTCAACCCAGTCATTTGCGGGCGCTCCATCAAAACAAATACTTTTAGCAATTTAAAGTGAGCAGGTAATTATAACGAACTGAATGTTTACTCCTGGTCTACACAGTTGTCTATTTCGAAACAAACGAAAAGATTTATGTAGGGCCATAGCTCACACTTGCATCTTTCATTTGAACCTAGTCATTTGCGGGCGCTCCATCAAAACAAATACTTTTAGCAATTTAAAGTGAGCAGGTAATTATAACGAACTAAATGTTTACTCCTGGTCTACACAGTTGTCTATTTCGAAACAAACGAAAAGACTTATGTAGGGCCATAGCTAAGACTTGCATCTTTTATTTGAACCTAGTCATTTGCGGGCGCTCCATCAAAACAAATACTTTTAGCAATTTAAAGTGAGCAGGTAATTATAACGAACTGAATGTTTACTCCTGGTCTACACAGTTGTCTATTTCGAAACAAACAAAAAGATTTATGTAGGGCCATAGCTAACACTTGCATCTTTTATTTGAACCTAGTCATTTGCGGGCGCTCCATCAAAACAAATACTTTTAGCAATTTAAAGTGAGCAGGTAATTATAACGAACTGAATGTTTACTCCTGGTCTACACAGTTGCCTATTTCGAAACAAACGAAAAGATTTATGTAGAGCCATAGCTAACACTTGCATCTTTCATTTGAACCTAGTCATTTGCGGGCGCTCCATCAAAACAAATACTTTTAGCAATTTAAAGTGAGCAGGTAATTATAACGAATGAATGTTTACTCCTGGTCTACACAGTTGTCTATTTCGAAACAAACGAAAAGATTTATGTAGGGCCATAGCTAACACTTGCATCTTTCATTTGAACCTAGTCATTTGCGGGCGCTCCATCAAAACAAATACTTTTAGCAATTTAAAGTGAGCAGGTAATTATAACGAACTGAATGTTTACTCCTGGTCTACACAGTTGTCTATTTCGAAACAAACGAAAAGACTTATGTAGGGCCATAGCTAAGACTTGCATTATTCATATGAACCTAGTCATTTGCGGGCGCTCCTTCAAAACAAATACTTTTAGCGGTTCGAAGTGAGTAGGTAACTTTAACGAACCGTATGTTTGCTCCTGGTCTACACAGTTGTCTATTTCGAAACAAACGAAAAAACTTATGTAAGGCCATAGCTAAGACTTGCATCTTTTATTTGAACCTAGTCATTTGCGGGCGCTCTATCAAAACAAATACTTTTAGCAATTTAAATTGAGCAGGTAATTATAACGAACTGAATGTTTACTCCTGGTCTACACAGTTGTCTATTTCGAAACAAACAAAAAAATTTATGTAGGGCCATAGCTAACACTTGCATCTTTCATTTGAACCTAGTCATTTGCGGGCGCTCCATCAAAACAAATACTTTTAGCAATTTAAAGTGAGCAGGTAATTATAACGAACTGAATGTTTACTCCTGGTCTACACAGTTGTCTATTTCGAAACAAACAAAAAGATTTATGTAGGGCCATAGCTAACACTTGCATCTTTCATTTGAACCTAGTCATTTGCGGGCGCTCCATCAAAACAAATACTTTTAGCAATTTAAAGTGAGCAGGTAATTATAACGAACTGAATGTTTACTCCTGGTCTACACAGTTGTCTATTTCGAAACAAACGAAAAGACTTATGTAGGGCCATAGCTAAGACTTGCATCTTTTAATTGAACCTAGTCATTTGCGGGCGCTCTATCAAAACAAATACTTTTAGCAATTTAAAGTGAGCAGGTAATTAAAACGAACTGAAAGTTTTCTCCTGGTCTACACAGTTGTCTATTTCGAAACAAACGAAAAGACTTATGTAGGGCCATAGCTTAGACTTGCATCTTTCATTTGAACCTAGTCATTTGCGGGCGCTCTTTCAAAACAAATACTTTTAGCAATTTAAAGTGAGCAGGTAATTATAACGAACTGAATGTTTACTCCTGGTCTACACAGTTGTCTATTTCGAAACAAACAAAAAGATTTATGTAGGGCCATAGCTAACACTTGCATCTTTTATTTGAACCTAGTCATTTGCGGGCGCTCCATCAAAACAAATACTTTTAGCAATTTAAAGTGAGCAGGTAATTATAACGAACTGAATGTTTACTCCTGGTCTACACAGTTGTCTATTTCGAAACAAACAAAAAGATTTATGTAGGGCCATAGCTAACACTTGCATCTTTTATTTGAACCTAGTCATTTGCGGGCGCTCCATCAAAACAAATACTTTTAGCAATTTAAAGTGAGCAGGTAATTATAACGAACTGAATGTTTACTCCTGGTCTACACAGTTGCCTATTTCGAAACAAACGAAAAGATTTATGTAGAGCCATAGCTAACACTTGCATCTTTCATTTGAACTTAGTCATTTGCGGGCGCTCCATCAAAACAAATACTTTTAGCAATTTAAAGTGAGCAGGTAATTATAACGAATTGAATGTTTACTCCTGGTCTACACAGTTGTCTATTTCGAAACAAACGAAAAGATTTATGTAGGGCCATAGCTAACACTTGCATCTTTCATTTGAACCTAGTCATTTGCGGGCGCTCCATAAAAACAAATACTTTTAGCAATTTAAAGTGAGCAGGTAATTATAACGAACTGAATGTTTACTCCTGGTCTACACAGTTGTCTATTTCGAAACAAACGAAAAGACTTATGTAGGGCCATAGCTAAGACTTGCATCTTTTAATTGAACCTAGTCATTTGCGGGCGCTCTATCAAAACAAATACTTTTAGCAATTTAAAGTGAGCAGGTAATTAAAACGAACTGAAAGTTTTCTCCTGGTCTACACAGTTGTCTATTTCGAAACAAACGAAAAGACTTATGTAGGGCCATAGCTTAGACTTGCATCTTTCATTTGAACCTAGTCATTTGCGGGCGCTCCTTCAAAACAAATACTTTTAGCAATTTAAAGTGAGCAGGTAATTATAACGAACTGAATGTTTACTCCTGGTCTACACAGTTGTCTATTTCGAAACAAACAAAAAGATTTATGTAGGGCCATAGCTAACACTTGCATCTTTTATTTGAACCTAGTCATTTGCGGGCGCTCCATCAAAACAAATACTTTTAGCAATTTAAAGTGAGCAGGTAATTATAACGAACTGAATGTTTACTCCTGGTCTACACAGTTGTCTATTTCGAAACAAACGAAAAGATTTATGTAGAGCCATAGCTAACACTTGCATCTTTCATTTGAACCTAGTCATTTGCGGGCGCTCCATCAAAACAAATACTTTTAGCAATTTAAAGTGAGCAGGTAATTATAACGAATTGAATGTTTACTCCTGGTCTACACAGTTGTCTATTTCGAAACAAACGAAAAGATTTATGTAGGGCCATAGCTAACACTTGCATCTTTCATTTGAACCTAGTCATTTGCGGGCGCTCCATCAAAACAAATACTTTTAGCAATTTAAAGTGAGCAGGTAATTATAACGAACTGAATGTTTACTCCTGGTCTACACAGTTGTCTATTTCGAAACAAACGAAAAGACTTATGTAGGGCCATAGCTTAGACTTGCATCTTTCATTTGAACCTAGTCATTTGCGGGCGCTCCTTCAAAACAAATACTTTTAGCGGTTCGAAGTGAGTAGGTAATTATAACGCACCGTATGTTTGCTCCTGGTCTACACAGTTGTCTATTTCGAAACAAACGAAAAGACTTATGTAGGGCCATAGCTAACACTGACATCTTTTATTTGAACCTAGTGATTTGCGGGCGCTCCATCAAAACAAATACTTTAGCAATTTAAAGTGAGCAGGTAATTATAACGAACTGAATGTTTACTCCTGGTCTACCAGTTGTCTATTTCGAAACAAACGAAAAGACTTATGTAGGGCCATAGCTAAGACTTGCATCTTTCATTTGAACCTAGTCATTTGCGGGCGCTCCTTCAAAACAAATACTTTTAGCGGTTCGAAGTGAGTAGGTAACTTTAACGAACCGTATGTTTGCTCCTGGTCTACACAGTTGTCTATTTCGAAACAAACGAAAAAACTTATGTAAGGCCATAGCTAACACTTGCATCTTTCATTTGAACCTAGTCATTTGCGGGCGCTCCTTTAAACGAATATTAGAATAGCGTTTTTACGCGTACTTACGGAATTCTACAATTTGAGTATTTTTCTTATGTGTATCTACCTATCTATAGCCCAATTTTTTCTATGAGTAACGGTACATTTTGATGTACTCACATAGATTTAGCATTATTCAATGATTCCTTACATAAACTAGTCCATATAACGAGTTATTGAGGTTGTTAGTGCGTGCAGGCAAGATTTTTCTAAAAAAATAAAAAAAATCATAACTTTTTTCGGTTTGTCAAAACAAACAAAATTTTATCAAAACAAATCAAAACTAACGAAAAGCAATCATAATGCGCAATTTTTATTTTGTTTTGCCATATGGGGTGGCTATCTTCACGTGATGATAGCCACCCCACTTTGCATTTTTTTCTAGGGAATACGGAGTCTAAACAAACGAAAATTTTAATCAAAACAAACGAAACTAACAAATATCTATCGAATAAGCTTTAAATAAAACCATTTGGTGCAATGGGGTGGCTAGCGTGAAGATAGCCACCCCACTTTTGTTTTTAAAAAAAAAGTATGAAGGAAATCTAAACAAACGATTTTTTTTCCAAAACAAATCAAAACTAACGCTAAACTAACGACCTGCACCCTCAAAACCTGGGCACTCGAAATGGGGTGGCTATCTTCACGGAGGTCCCAGTTGATCATTGGTGCCATAGGTTTCTATTGACACAAAACTTTTTTATTTTGATGTGAGTACCTATCATCAACCAATGTTTTGAATAAGAGAAACCAAGTTTTCTCATAATAGAAAGAAACTAAGTACCTACCTACCATGGTCGGAGAGTGAGGTTCAGTTGTTTTGAAGTGTTAATCTGCCAAAACAAACTGATTTTTGGTATTATTTTTTTTATAGTCAGTTGAACTGTTCTTGTTCAGTAGGCAGTAGGTAATCAGTACAATCAGAGGCTATTAGCATAGCTGTCTAACATAACAAGTGTGAACTTAGAATACCAGGACCTCTGGAAATAAGCACAACAGAATTTCTCGCAGTGAGCTGCAGCTCGGCCAAGCGAGTAGACACTTCTTAAACACTATCTCAATATCCTGGCATGATTTCGCAGGAGTACTTTGATCTTATCAAATATATGTTATACAGGTAGAAGAAAAAGTGAGTGTATAAAAATTAGAAAGTTGAAAACTAAGTAAAAAAATAATTCTCTAGCCGCAGATTATCTACCTATTCATTAAAGTGGTTCCATGTGAGATGTGATTCTCAAACTTAGACAGAGAGTTACATAGGAGTCTATCTAGTACCACAGCTGTGCTTGTACTGTTAGATAGATTATGATTCTTAAGAATTTGAAAATTTACATTGTAGTGATAAGTTTTACGTAATAAGAACCTAAGATGTGTAATAAAGAATCAGCTTTTATTATGTTAGTGGAAAGTATGAAATAAAGATTTCTTTGATTGCGGTTAGAGAAAACATTCTGTAGATTCTTTGAAGATACACAATAAGGTAGCCGTATCCGACACACAAAGTATGTTCAATACAGTAATTTGATTACAATAAGTCAAAGTCAAATAAGCTTTGTTCAAATGAACTTAATTATTAAGTACTTTTGAATCGTCTATAACACATTATTAAACATTACATAAGATGCTAGTGGACACAGAACTTGCAAAATAGTAGATGGTCTCAAATTATTTACATACCTAACACAAATTCATACTCAAATCAGAGTTATATACCCATATAACTAGTTACTTTTTATCTTGAAGATACAGTCTACTGAGTTGATATTTATTTACAAAAAAATAATAATAAGAGGTGTAACTTACTTGTGTTAGGTACTTAATTCCTTAATAGTGCCATGAAATTGAATGATTAAATTATGTGTTTATCAAGTCAGTGAAATAATAATATAAATACCTTTAGTGTAATAATATATTATAATAAGTAATATTAGAATATTTAGAGTGTGCCACATAGTACGACTAAGTTTAACTAGAGATACCAGAATTGAATGAAATGATGAAGTAAGTGAAGATTGAATAAATTTGAATATGTACTTATGATAGCTTATCCAGGGAGAAGATCACCTCTGAGTTTATTAAGTAAACTAGACAGAGGAAAACACTCAATTTTAGTCTTATGAGTCTGATTGTAGAAGTATCCAGCATCCAAATTCTTCCAACAATCCTTGCCTCCGGACTTTTATAAATATTCAAGGAGGTCAGACTCAGGTCAGATATTCTGTGTACCAAAGAAATAAGACTTAATTCTATCCTGGTAACTATTAGCTAATAAGTCAATATTATAGGTTCACTAGGCAAGTTCAAGAGTGTTAACAATTCCTGAAAGTCTGTTTTGATAATTTACAGAAGTCAATCCTAGAACAAAATATAGTGTATGCATAGAGAGATGTTTCTTGCAAAACAGTTAAAGCTACATCGCTAAGGCCTTACATGCTAAAACATTAAGGAGGATTAAGAGTGTGCTATCAGAAGTGCTCAAAGAAGGCGCATCTTTTTGCGAGAGTTAAGTGTGTGGGGCTATTGAGCTATGCAGACGAGTCCAAAAATACACTTGATTAATAAAGATTGATTTCTGATTACGGACCTTTCAGGAGTTTACATAGGAGATCCACCATGAGATAGTCGGGTGGATAGGTATCATACCAGAGACAGACAGTCCCCAAGGTACCTAGCAGTCCTTAGGTATGAAAAGAATAAGTCAATCATATTGAGATTTAATTATTTCCCTTGTAATCGAAATCATATTTTATTTTTGGGTTACCTATACCTACATAAAGATCTACGTTATTGGTGTTGAGTGTTGTGGCATGAGTGTTTGGTGATAGCCGCGTCGTTCGCGGGTTGAGGTGATTACTTCAACATCGCTAATTTAAAGGAAAATATGCCCAAGTCTCTGACATTGACACTTAAATGTACAGTCGACAGCACGTTAAGTTGAACAGTTGAGCTGCGAAGGCAGCTTTTATTACGTAGGTCATAGGAACGGTCTCAACTCAAGATCAACATGTATGGTCTGATGAATTGTCAACTGTTCCTAAGTGGGATGGCTGCAGCGTGCGCCAGTTTATCCTCAAGGTATCTATATGAACAGGGAGCGGATCCCAGTCATTCAAGAATGCCTACATACCTACTCGTCCAGTCGCAAAACAGAATATTGTTGATACACCTCCAAGATGATGGAGATATAACCTACTTGTTGATGAACTTTGATGGATCACCTCCGCTATCAGCGTTGTAGGTATCTATGCGTTCAATCGCTCTGCTCAGGGGGACGGTAGGGCTGCAGGATAGCCGAGTGATTTACCATCACGCTTTCAGCGGCGTACCTCTCGGGGGGGTACAACGGCTCTGCCGACCGCCAAATTTGAGACGATGTGCTGGAATGGCTTCTCTCGTTGCCCCAGGCCTCGGAGGCTGTACACCTAAATGGGGTGTCCCAAGTGGTGGCTTGGTAACCTTGGATAAGGTACCTTACCTGGGACTCAAAGTATGGCTATGCAATATTTGACAACCCTGCAGCCGCGCTGTCCTTGGCAATTAAAATGCCGTATGGGTTTCCACAATCGAGCCCCAAAAATTCCAAGGCACGTTAATTCATAACCTTGGTACCAGTATTCCTGGCCTCCAATCCTCCAGGCATAAATCTTAACAGATCCTAGAGAAAGTAGAAAGACATTCATATCAGCTTGATTGATTTCACAAGAGGCAAAAACCTACCTCAGATAGATCAGCTAGCTAGAACCTTTATATAGTTTAGAAGGTTGTGGGTGGCCAGATCAGGTAGCCCACATTGGTTCCTCATTTTACCTTATAGAGTTCCCTGAGAAAGATGATTCATAGGAAGAGTAAAGCTCAATTTTGCATCTAGCTCTCTAGTAATTATGAAGATATATTTTTGCAATAGATACTGCAAAATAGTTATGCAGTTACTGCTGCAATAAAAAAAAATAAAAAAAAAAAACTAAGGATTTTATGTTCTTTTTATATAAGTAATGTCAAGTAATGTCATCTCTGTGGCGAGGCCACACCAATCAAATCACAAATTTGGGTCATTAAGTGCTTGTTGACTTATCAAAACACAACATTATCAGATCGCAAGAAATCTGATTTGAATACTAGCTTGTAAAGTATGGAGGATGACAATTACAAACTATCTACCTCTGTTACCCAGAGATATATATAACTGTCGTGATGTGACCTATGTCTTTTGACTAATACTAATAACTGTCAGGCTAATGGGGTTTATTAAGACTAAAAAAACCCTTAGCTCAATATTTACATTTCTGTATGTTATAGCAATCTTAATTCTGAATATGGGATGGTGTATTCTATACACAGTTCAATTCTGACAGCTCAATTATTTAATTCTTTTATTAAATGAATTTGTGCAAGAACAACATTTATAGAATCTGGATTCTAAACCTAATGTTTAGTTAATAAAGTTTAGCTGAAAAAATAATAATAAGTAAAAAAAAAAAAAAAACCTTGCAAGAGGTACAAGAAATAACTATAAACACAGGTGGTAATAAACTATAAAGATTAATTTAGCTGTGGTATTTTATTTCTAAATATTTTATTGTTCACAAGTAATTAAGTTACTGTGTTTGTTGAATAGCAATCTGATTAATTAATTGATTGCATGTTTTTCATAAAAGGAGTATGAGTTAATCACATGTTTTATCTTAGAGAGGTATCTTAACAATAATTTAATATTATTAAATTTTATTTGTGATGTTCAATAAGTGAGAATTCACATAGCGTTTGTCCTTCTTTCACCAGCAGATATCAAACAGGTCTTCATTAAACGCTGTGTTTTCGATCACATATAATAATACTGTTTTGCACTCCAACAAAACAGTTATTATGCTTCAGGATTCTTCCTCAATATTAGTATATTAACACATGTAGTATCGCTTGCATGTATCACCACTTAGCACGTTATTTTAGAGTAATAACCTAAAAAACCTAAAAAGAGAAGGTATTTGATTTAGAATTGACAGATATTTTGACATTTCCGGCTCGAATTCTCCCCGCCGTCTCCGGCGC
The DNA here is from genome assembly GCA_943789525.1 of Agriphila geniculea. Classification (NCBI taxonomy): domain Eukaryota; kingdom Metazoa; phylum Arthropoda; class Insecta; order Lepidoptera; family Crambidae; genus Agriphila; species Agriphila geniculea. The sequence goes on from OX038891.1 coordinate 13,073,469, forward strand.
CAACTATTTCATTCGCTTTTCGTGCTTCGCCACGGACGCACGCATACAATCTCAAAGTGAGAATTCTTCAGAATTATATTTTATACAGTGAAAATTTAATTATACTTAGTTAAAATGCTTCGTGCAGAAAGGAAAAAAGTTTTCAAGACGGAAGAGGACAAGAAGAATAATACAAGATGGAGAAACACTATTAAATGCGTAACTGCCATTTTGGGCTTTTACCGTTTACTTGGCTTGAACGCGTAACTGCCAGACTGGGCTTTTACCGTTTACTTGGCTTTTTTGCTTCCCTTTATGAATGCGTAACTGCCATACTGGGCTTTTACCATATTTATTTATTTTACTTTAATGTACATGAGTACAAAAAGAGCGGACTTAATGCTAATAGCATTCCCTCCCAGACAACATTGTTTGCTGAGATTTAAAAATGCGTAACTGCTACCCTGGGCTTTTACCATTTATTTATTTAATTTTGTCTGACACGAACTTACCATACTGGGTACTTTCTGTCATAAGGCATGTGTCTAATAAGGCATGAACCAAATATCTATTGCACTCGAAATAGTCACACTGGACTATTTCACCGCATGATAGGTCAGACAACGCAACTGCAACAAGTGCAGCAACTCAAAGTGACCCTGATGACGCGACAGGATAAAAAGCAAGCTGCCCTCAAAGGTTACCACGTTGGAACCGTTGCCGAGCACCAATCGGGTGACTCCGCCGTCCGCCGAATTCGCCGCCATCCGCCTTCCAGCCAGGCGGCTGCTCTGCTGGAGCTGCAACAGCAGCCCTGACAACAGCTTAGTTCATCAGGTATGAATTTCGATATCATAGATATCCCTGGTGTTGAGTTGATCCCAACGGAATAATAGAGTGCCATCGGTACTGAGATAAATTTCTGGCTTGCAAAATTTATATAATATAATTATGTATGATTTTATTATACACATTGTTGCAACTGTAACGAAAAACTGCCAGTATAACGTTCATAAGCAGAGCTATAAATAAATGCTAAAATTTATCTACTTCATGGAACCAGATAATAAGTTATGCAGCAACTAGCTGTTACCTGATATTTCACAATTTTTATGTGAAATAGCTTCTATTAATATAGGTACGCCTAACATGGGCCTGCTGATAGAAATTTCAATAAGAAATTGAATAATAGAATCCTTACATTTTGTTATCCATAAATGCAAAGTGTTTATTACTGTGTACCACAGTTTTAATAAGTAAAAACTTTAAACATTTGCCTTAACTAGGAGATCCTATGTTTCAGGCTTATTATTTATGTTTAATCACTAACTAATTAGTATGTTTATTTCTAAGCTATGCCCTTGTAAAATGTACAAATTACCTGTCTATTAATTTTCAAATTGAATTTGTGTGTGTAAAACATAAATTGATTGATCTTAATGATAATGATTCTGATGTGCAGAGGTTGTTAGCCAAGTAGATATATTATAGTAATAATGAAGCTTAAGGAGCAGCTTTCCAATATAGAACACCTTTTTTATGACAGTAATTTAAGACGGTGTTTTGCACTTTTTACATTATACAATGGGGCATTGCAACATTTATTTGTTGTGCACAACATACATTTTATTATAAACAGTAGGTATATGGTCAACTCAAGTGTAATTGATGCTGTTCACTTAAAAGGCCACCAACAGTTGAGTCGAAAATGAATGATGCAATTGCTACAGGCCTGAGGTTAACGATATTGATTAACGAAAAAACTGTAAGTAAACCGGGCGCAGTGCTTAAATAAAACATAACTTTTGGGGCTGATTTATATATTTATTTGCTGGTACATTTTGTTTCAAAACAATTTAAACTTGAAAACAACAAACGAAACATGCAGCCAGGTATACCATATGCTTAGTTCCGACGGCAAACGAATATCGAGACGCGGCGACGAGGCCCCATCAACGATTTCTTTCGTCGATAGCAGCAGACCCGCAGGCGGCCGTTACGGTCCATCGAAACGGTTGCCGAGGATACATTCGTCAACATTCACATTCGATCATCGTACGCGGGGTAAGGATACTCGTAAGGATCTAGTGCAGCATTTATCTGTATTCGGCGAGTGCAGGCAGTGGTCGCCAACTGTAGGCACATAGGCGTCCACATAGTTGTTTGGTCTAAATTCGACATGTGTGAAAATACTATTTTCACTGCGCTAGGAGGGCACCAAGATTATTATTATTTTCTTTTATACTCACTCGTACTCACTTGTGCCATCTCCAGAGATATATATTAAATTCTAACATTAATTTGACTAAATTTCGGGCGAAATGCATAACAGCCACATAATACGTTTGTGTTTTGGTGACAGACAATAATTTGTCAACTACACATTAAGATGAAGGTTCAACATCTCTGTTCGAGAAAAAATGTTTTATCAGGTTGTCATAACAGGTTTAGTAAAAATCTAACAGAAGTCATATTATTATAAACTGTAAAAACGTTATCCTATAAAATGCTTATTGTTTATAACAAAACACATTCTAGAAATCCCAGAAGTCGCATTATTATAAACAGTATAAAAGTTAACCTACATTAAAAATAAAAAATGGTTATTGTTTGTAAGAAAACAAGTAATTATTCTAAGAATACAACATAGAAGTCTTTGCATTTTAGAAATCCCATCAACTTTATGGTTTTAATATTGATATGAAAAGTAATAGAAATATACGAATTTAAATTTTTATCTTTTAGGTATTGTAGTGCCCATATTTTTACAAAATTACTGCCGCCGCCTACGACATCTTAGACAACATTATCTCCCTGTTATATTGGACATAATATTTACTCTAACAATGTGTCTCTGAACATTTTTTAAAGAATTGAGATACACAATAAATTTAAATACAATTTTTTTATACAGCTACCTTCACAATTTTCTAGCTACCTTCACAAGGTCTTTCACAAGAAAAACATTCACAAAACTGCAAAATAAATTATGACTATTTTATGAATGGATTAAACCTGTAGATACCGGTATAATATTATATTTTACTTTATATAGTTGAATGTCATCGATAGTTACACCGAATTAAAGATGACATAGTTGTGGACTATTTTCTCTGGTACCTCTCAACAACGGGGTAGACTGGGGGACACTTGTGGCCAGGAATCAAAACATTGAAAAAGAATTGCATATAAATTATCTAGCTAGAACATGTAGCTTATTATATTTTCATTGCCTTTCTTATTATTGTATTCGGTGTAAAGTATTCTAGACGTTATAACTCGATTCACTTATTCAAAAAATTATTACCAGTTTTGGTATTTTCGGATTGAAATTGAGTAAATTCGAATGCAAGTCGAATTAGGTAGTAGAAATAAAATATAGCAGAAATACTTTTCTTGATTCCTAGCATTTGGATCCCAAAGACGATTATTTTTTTAATTTTAGATTTTCGCATTCACAATGCTATTTTTGTTTAGTGCCTATTTTATTTAAAAAGACAATTCTGTCACTATCAATCGGACAAGCTATTATTTTTATTCTTTTGTAACAGATTCTTATTGTTACAATTCTGCCATCATGATCGTCATTATTTTAAGCCTTGATACCCATTGTTTACATGTAATATAGTGTCTATTAAAGTACTAACATCCTTTAACTTCCAATTCCAGGGACGGAAATTCATCGCACAAATAGACTGGTTTGTACAACATTATCAAGGTGATATTATTTTACAGGTATATTACTATGTTATTTAAGCTTGGATATTTGCTGATACTATCAGAAAGTACAGAGCTTGGTAATAAAAATGGTTCGATTATTCACCAAATAACAATATATACAGAATAAACACAGAAGTGTGTAACACAATTATTAGTATTATTTAATATTGGATTCATTATTGATTGCACAATATGAGCTAATCTCAAGGTTTGGTATTGAATTTAACTACGCCTTGGCGTAGACTTACATTGCTCAAATACAATGGATATCTTAGATTTCTTATTACTATTTATTAAATATTTTCCAATTAGTTTCTTTTCTAACTTAAAAAAAAAAAAAAAAGTTTCTTATTGAGGTACCTTGCCTATTGCACATAATGAAAACAATATAATCAATTAATTATTTGTTTAGTTCAAGTATGAAACATGAATTCTTCAACAAACCATTCTATAATGACCTTCTTTTTTGAGAATGCTATTATTATAATAAATATTTCATAATCACTTCTTTTTATTTATAAATAAAAAATAAAAATAGCAATACAGATAAAAAAAAAAAAAAAATCTTATATGTAGAGTAGATAGAGGATTGCTGAAATGTAAAATTCAATGATAGTAGAGTAGACTCAAGTCCATAGTAACCAGTTTTAGCACTCGACGTACGCCGATACCTATATAGGTATGTTATGGCTATATAGCCATAACATTTATTTTTATTATAGAAATTCCACATAACACGGTGGAATGGTAGATGATTTCACTATCTTTGCAAGATATCATCGATTAATCATAATTATACTGAATTTTCCTAACGAATCTTGCTTATTTTTTTCTTGGTACCAACCATCTGTAGGTACCGTCTTTGCTACCAAAACATTAAGAATTATGTTAAACGTGACTGATTTTCTATTTTAAATTTAAAAGACTAATTACACAAGAGATGATATTTCCATTTTCTTACATAATGCTTTAAACATCTACATGTGTTAATATACTAATATTGAGGAAGAATCCTGAAGCATAATTAATGATTAAACGAACTTACCTGTAAGTGAAGTTCTATCATAATTATGCGAAGGATTCTTCCGAAGATATTAGTATAGAGTCCCACCCTCCCTACTGCTTATTGTTAATTACAATAAGTGTTCACCCACTGAAGAAAATAAGGAAATATCATACGATTTGGACTTTAAACTAAATGAAATAGTTGGCGCCGGAGACGGCGGGGAGAATTCGAGCCGGAAATGTCAAAATATCTGTCAATTCTAAATCAAATACCTTCTCTTTTTAGGTTTTTTAGGTTATTACTCTAAAATAACGTGCTAAGTGGTGATACATGCAAGCGATACTACATGTGTTAATATACTAATATCTTCGGAAGAATCCTTCGCATAATTATGATAGAACTTCACTTACAGGTAAGTTCGTTTAATCATTAATTATGAGTGTGAGAAAACACAGCGTTGCCTAAGTGCTTGCAGGTGAAGACTACTATGAACACTGACGTGTGACAGCTGACAACTAGCTGTCATCTGTCACAGTCCGCAGAGCTAAGCGAAGTGAAAGAGGACGAGTTAACAAGGTTTGGTTTGGAAATTGGTGAGTAATCTTTGTAGAATAGTGGTAGAACCAGGTAGATCTGTAAAATGCATCTTCATTAAACGCTGTGTTTTCTCACACTCATAATAACTGTTTTGTTGGAGTGCAAAACAGTATTATTTTGACTGTCTGTAGAAAAAAATGGCCGCGCAGCGCGATTTTTAGTCAGTTTTGTCTACTGATCTCACTAATCTTGTAACATGTGTGTTTTATTCGGGCAGGCGGATAACGATTCTGGCGCCCCCTTGAGGGTGCCGCCCGGGGCAGGTGCCCCCATTTGCCCCCTCCTAGATCCGGGGCTGCGTCCCCGGGCTAATACAGCTCGGAGGAAGATCGTCCATTTGGCCTTTCTACTAGTGGCTACCTACCTTCATCCATACTATCGAACCACATTTCCTACAACACCTTTTTGAGTCGGGGGGTTTCGCCTCCCATCTTCGGTCGCATAATTTCGGCATAGTGTGTCATTTTATTTTATGTCATGTCATGTCATATATGTCCGTGAATTTGTATAAGTATACAAATAAATTATAAAATAAGTTTATTTCCCACTTGGGGAACAAACTCCTCAAGTGGGGAGTTTGTTCACAAGGGACGGTAAGAGTGAGGAAGACGTAGAAAAACGAGTGAAGAAAGGAAATGCAGTGAATGGTGCTATACACCCGATTATGAGTAGCCAAATCGTATCTGCAAAGCGCAAATGGCTGGAAGTGAATCTTGGGTATGGCAGAAGAAGAATTGAAAGCAGAATAAATGCGGTAGAGATGCGATCGTTGAGAAAAATATGTGGAGTAAAATTGAGTGATAGAGTGAACAATGATGAGATTCGTGAAAGGTGTGGTCTGAAAGATGATATAGTGACAAGAATTGAGAAAGGAATGCTCCGGTGGTTTGGTCACTTAGAAAGGATGAATGAAAGGCGAATCACGAAAGAGATATATTGTGCGAATGTGGAAGTAACGATTGCGCAAGGGCCTCCCAGAAAAACCTACGCGGACCAAATAGGGGTTTTAATAAAGAAGGCTGGTGTACACAGTGACAAAAACCGCAGAAAGATTGATGGATGTGAATGAAGCGAAAGAAGTGTGCAAGGATCGTAGCAGGTAGCGATCCATAGTCTCTGCCTACCCCCATGGGAAACAGGCGCGAGTGTATGTATGTATGTATTTTTTTTTATTCCAGATCCGTCAGAAAACTACCAACCGGAACCGGTAAAGCAAAAAAAGACCCCTAAACACAAGAAGAAATCTCTTAAAACCAGAGCAGTGAGGAAAACAGCAAAAGTTAAAAAAATTAAGAAAGAGTACAAAGAAGAAAAAGAGAGAGAGGAGATGTTAGAGAGCTTGGCGAAGATGAATGAAACATTGCAACGAATGCAGGAACAAGGTAAAAAAAATATCTTGCATTCGTAAAGTGCCTGCTACATGGCAGCCACGTCCCAACCAGGGGGTCAAGTCTGCTAATGTTTTCGTCAAAATAGTAGTTCAATGGTGTTTGAATGGTAATGCTTTTTGACACAGTTCTTGTTTCTTAAACCCAAAACTTAAACACATTTTGTTTCTTAAACCCAAAACGGAAACATATTGTGTCTTGATTTTGGGTTTAAGAAACAAGAACTGTGTCAAAAAGCATTACCATTAGAACACCATTGAACTACGATTTTGACGAAAACATTAGCAGACTTGACCCCCAGGGCCCTTCCGGCGAACTTTTCGAACTTCGGCGGGTCTGCCGAGCTTTAAATTAAAACAGATAAATCGAAGTAACGAGTTTCGTATTGTACTATTTGTTGAAGTTATTTGGAAGATATCGATGTTCATGTGACATCATGAATTAAGGGTCCACCATTTTGGCCTGGGGCCGTACCGGCTAACGCATCGATTATCGAAAAGTTTGCCGAGTTTCAACTTAAAACAGAAAAACCAAAGTAAGGAATTTCGTTTTGTACTTTCTGTTGACGTAATTTGGATGATATCGATGTTCGTGTGACATCATGAATTGGGGTTCGCCATTTTGACCCAATTGGGGCTCGATTTATCTGTTTTAATTTGAAACCCGACAGACTTTTCGATAATCGATGCGTTAGCCGGTACGGCCCCTGATTGGGGCTTGATTTATCTGTTTTAATTTGAAGCCGACTTACTATACTCGATAGTGAGCGACTATATTCGACATTTGTATGACAACTTTTAGTTTAGTGTAGTAACCGCCAGAGGCGCTGTGCCAAATTGCATACAAAATTGCTTACTACAGTCGCTATCGAGTTTAATAAACTTAACTGTGCAACCACAAGTAATTTTTAATCATACTTTGCTTTTACTTCATTACAGAAACAGTGAAAGAGGCACCGAAATCAATATCATTGGACAAAGAAAATAAACTGCTTATCAACGCATCAGTCATAGTCGAGAATTCATATGTTTGCCCATTTGATAATTCATTTAGTGACTATCAATGCTTCTACTGCCGAGAAGTCTTCACCGATCCATGTAAACTTAGAGAACACACGTTAACCCACGACCCGACTCAGTACAAAGAATCCGCAATCAACAAAAAGTTATTACAAATCGATATAATCCGAGTCGATTGTCGATTATGCCCAAACAGAATCGAGGACTTAGATTCGTTCCGAAGTCACATCACTAGCGTCCACGGGAAGCGGTTGTATGACGTCACAAATGAGTTTCTGAAATTCAAACTTACGTTGAATAATTTGGCTTGTTTAGAATGTGGGAGTAATTTTAGCTTTTTTCATGCATTGAAAAAGCATATGGCAGAGCATTTTGGCACTTGTATATGTGATATTTGTGGTGCACATTACTTTGAAGAGAGAATGCTGAATTTACATCAACGGTGCCACCAGAAAATTGAAGAAATCTTCACTTGTAAAGAGTGCGGTAAAACTTTCAAATCTAAATATAGTATGCAAATGCATGTAGCTAAAATGCATAAAAAAGAACCAACATACGAATGTTATAAGTGCGGTGAAGTATTATTTTCATACTCGTTACGGTACCGACATATGATAGACATGCACGGTGAAAGCCGGACGTTTCAGTGCGAACATTGTGACCGGGTGTACGATAGTAGGAAGTCGTTAAGAGAGCATAACAGACGGTTTCATTTAAAAATCTTGAAACATCAGTGCGATTTGTGTGAAAAAAGGTTTTATTTACCGTCTCGGTTGAAGGAACATATGGCTGTTCATACGGGTGAGAGGAACTTTAGATGTGAATACTGCGGTAAAAGTTATCCAAGGTTGAGAGGTTTAAAAGTCCATATGCAGTCGCATAGCTCCGATAAAAAGTTTAAATGTGTTATGTGCAATGCATCTTTTACGCAGAATGTCAATTTGAAGAACCATATGAAGAGACAGCACCAGAATTTGGATTTGGAAGAGAATTATCAGTAAAATATAGAAAAATGTAATGCGTTGGCATAGAATATATAATAGTACTGAACGTACAGAAGCCCATCCGCGCGAGGACAATCAAATAACAAGCTACTCTCGCTGCACGGCAATAAAGTACAATTTTAAATCGCACAGGCCTGCGTGCCTAATATTATTAGCGCCTCCGAAGCGCTTCTCTTTCTGTCGCGTAGCTGTCTCAACCGACACGCGACACCCCTCGTGCGCTGGCTTGACTGAGTCAGCCGCGAGCAGTAGGCTAATATATAAGTTTAAGTTCAGAGTGAGACCCCCTGATGTTTCGGATTCGAAGTGTCAATCCAATAAAATACTTATAATAGTATATTGATCTCGACAACGTAATTTAACAAAATTACGGAATTCGCACAACCAATCTTGTAAAATATAAATTAATCAATAAATTTGTAAATACTTATATTTATGAGTGTATGTAGTAATTACAATGTAATTTATATGATATTTATTTATTAAAAATATGAAAAAAAAACTGTTTTATTTTTATTTTTATAATTACAATATAATTTAATTATAGGATAAGTATTTCTTTATTACAAATATGAAAAAACTGTTTTTGTTTTAATGTTTTTGCGTGTCAAAATAATCAAATTGGCGATGGCGCCACAAAATAGAAAGTGTCTGTTCACAGCGCCGCTCTCTGCTTGTATTATGAGATTACACAGTTACGTTTAGGTACAGTACAGTACGAGGCATATAAATCTTGATTTTTTTTCGATGGAGTGGGGATAAGTTCGCGCATGTGCTCTTGTGACCAATAGCGCGCGCCCCTCTCCCGCCGCCCGCGCTCCTCACCGCTACGCATACACAAAATACGCGTTCCGCGCAATCCTCACCCGCCGCCTGATTATTTTATTAGCTAAAAAGAAACTATTTAGCGACCGGTTTCATTCCACATACATTGCTAATTTTCTTTGGTATGTTTTTTTTTAATTCAAAAAGAAGTAGCAATGGATCACTATCATCTATGAACTGCAACTGGTCGCTAGGTGGTTTCTAATTAGATAATCAGCCCGCCGATTTCAAGATATTTGCCTCGTACTGTACTACAGCGTGAAATTACGTGCCGGACTACAGCTGCGCCACAAAAAAAGTTGGAAATCTGACTTTTTTACTATGCTATGATGAAGACGATAGTTTGTCGGAATTTGTCGCCAAAATCCAGAATTTGTCGGTCTTGCGTTTAGGAGAGCTGTGTGGCGCAGCTGTAGAGACGTCTCTACAGCTGCGCCACACAGATCTCGCAAACGGAAGGTCGTAGCGAAAATCTGATTACTCGTATGTGAGACAGAACAGAAAGGTCAGGAGAAAGGTAGACAGAGAGAAAGGTCTCCACAGCGTATCCTCACATATCTCCTAAACGCAATACCGACAACTTCTGGTTCTTGGCAGGCATCCGTCACTCGCCCATACCTACCGCGATAAGTACCTACAGCGCGCGACAACTCGGAGTTGCAAAATCAGTCAGGGTTGCCGCCGCGCTTGTGGGTACACGCGTGCGTTATTCTGTGCCTCTATGACGGTCAATCGATCATTATTTATTGCGCCCAGCACTGTACCGTACACTATTACAATTTATAAATAACTAGCGGCCGCCCGCGACTTCGTCTGCGTGGAAATATTTTTTGCTATCCCTCGGGAATAATATTTTTTTCGGGATGAAAGGTATCCTATGTCCTTCTCTGTACCCCTAAGAACGTGTATGCAAAATTTCATGATGATCGGTTCAGTAGTTAAGACGTGAAGGCATAACAAACAAACAAACAAACGGACTTTCGCATTTATAATATTAGTAAGGATGGAGAATCGTAATACTTTATTGTTGCGTGGACGGCTGTCGCAATAAACAGAAGGATTCAAAGTTTTCATTTTTAGGGTTCCGTACCAAAATGGTAAAAAAGGAACCCTTATGGTGTGACTCGGTCTATCTGTCACAGCTGGATATCTCGAGAACTACTAATGGTATCAACTTGAAATTCGGAATAGTTTTAGATGACATTCGCCCAACTATTTTGTAAATAAGAAATTAATAAAAAAATAAATATCTTTTTTACAACAGGGACTGAAAAAGGGTCTGAAAAATTTTAAGTGGGTTCTACTAGGGCATGTGGAATATCATATGATAGAACGCCGTTAGCACCTTGTTAATCATCTTTCTTTTTGAATGAATCATCGGCCACATAGTTTTGAACTTATGATGAAAAATATAAAAAAAATTACCGTCCCCCCCCCCCTTATCTCCGAAGTTTGCAAAGAGAAAAATTAGAAATCATTCTATGTGATAGCAGTTTATAATTATAAAGATTACAGGAAAAATAAAACAATGTCTCAATATAGGTAGCACACTTTTTTAGAAATTATCAAATTTCTAAAAAAGTTAACATTAGTTCCACTATCGGTCAAGAGATGGCGCTGACCTAAAGCTGCAATACTAATTTGATTATTCTACTCTGCAGTGTGGTTTGATGGTGCAATTATGATAGTACGGAACCCTCGGTGCGCGAGTCCGACTCGATATTGACCGGTTTATTCACTTTACCGAAAGATTCTAAAATGTATAAGAAAAATTTATATTTTGTTTATTTTTCTCGTAATTTTTATGAGCAGGTACATACCTATTTTTGATAAGTAGGTGTAACCTATACTATAGGTAGGAAAGCGTGTAGTTATAGGTACTTATATTCAGAGGCGGGTCGTGACTATTTTTTCTCGATCAAATTTCCTAAGGTACCCACCTACCTAATTCTTTTTTTTTGAGCGAATTATACCTACTTAACTAAATACCTACATTTCTGGATTTAAGGATTCCGTAACCGGCAACAGTATGGTGGCGGTGGCATAAAGACTGCCTCAAATTTAACACATAGTCTAATGTGACGTTAACTGTACATCTAGCCTAGGTTTATTTGAAACGTAATTTTTTTCACATTTAAGTAGGTAGGTACACATTATCAACACAAAACTTGTAATAAAGTATTTAATCCTTCAAGCACAGAAAATGAGACAATAGATTTTCCATTGTTGTGTTGTGCGGCCCGATGGGGCCGCTCGAGCGTTGATGGATTAGAAGAAGACAACCCTAAAGTTGTTAGAAGAGCTAAGAGCTACGCGATAGAAAGAGAGGCAACCTGTAGGTGAATATAACTGTACGCAAGGAAGCGGTGTGCGACCTGAATTGCACTTTATTGTGTCTGAGCAAGAGTCGCTATTTATTTAAATGACCATGCGGAGTGAATGTTCTGTACTTTGTACTATTATGTATTCTGTGTTCTTGGTTACAAAATCCGACAAACTACCGGCTACACCCACGAGTAATTAGATTTTCGCTACGGCCTTACGTTTTCGAGATCTGTGTGGCGCAGCTGTAGAGACGTCTCTACAGCTGCGCCACACGTATCTCCTAAACGCAAGCCCGACAAATTCTGGTTTTTGGCGACAATTTCCGACAAACTATCGTCTTCATCATGGCATAGTCAAAAAGTCAGATTTCCAACTTTTTTTTTGTGGCGCAGCTGTAGTCCGGCACGTGAAATTTTAATCATTTGGTACCCGCAGTAGGGTGGTTACAAGCCACTTTTACTATGCGGCCAACTCTGATATCGCGAAAAAAATATCAGCTGTTCCAAACAATAAGGTCGAGTAGGTATTGCACTTTTGTATGGAACAGCTGATGTTTTTCCCCGATATCAGAGTTGGCCCCATAGTAAAAGTTACTTGTAATCATGAGTGGAACCACCCACTGCTGGAACCAAATGATTAAATTTTAAGCGAGTATACTCGATAGCCACTGTAGTAAGCAATTTTGTATGCAATTTGGCACAGCGCCTCTGGTGGTAACTACACTAAACTAAAAACCATCCTTTAGGCCAGAGGTCGTCACACATTTCCGGCCAAGGGCCACATAGGGAATATGGTTATCCCTGCCGGGCCGAACACCGTCTTGGCGGATAATGTCCTTTTCTCAAAATGTCCTTTCTCATAATGTCCTTTCTCAGAATGTCCTTTCTCAAAATGTCTTTTTCTCGAAATGTCCTTTTAATATGCAATATTTTTTTTAACAAATACTTTATAAAGCTTTTTTAGTTAGTCGCTTATCTAAATTATCATCAAAAATACAGACATGCAATGCATGTAAATATTTATTAAGTCTAAGAATGTTATAAAGTAATGAATAATGTAGTTATAAAATTGTAGAAATATGATGGAAAGAATCAGAAATAAAAAAGTTATAATAATCATAAACCAGTCTCTTGATTTGTAGTCAAAAATAATATTTATTTATCATTATAAATGTTGCATATTAAAAGGACATTTTGAGAAAAGGCCATTTCGAGAAAAAGACATTTTGAGAAAAGGACTTTTTGAGAAAGGACATTCTGAGAAAAGGACATTATGCGCCAAGACGCCGAATACTAAGGGCGTTTGTCCACTTAATGTATTTGGTCCGTATTCATATTGTTTACTTTATATTTAGTGAGTGGTCTTCGACCAATCACAACTAATGAATATGACAAATAATACAAAAACGAATCGAATACGTAAAAGTGGACAAACGCTGCCGTTGTGACAAGTTATGTTTAATTCCATCCATACGATTAAATTATTTGCTATGCTGCGGGCGGGCGGGCCACCCGAATACAGGCCACGGGCCGCTATTTGACGAACGCTGCTTTAGGCTGCCCACATAATTTCGTGAACGCAGCCAATCCAAACCGCCCGAATACAGGGCCACGGGCCGCTATTTGACGAACGCTGCTTTAGACTGTCCACATAATTTCGTGAACGCAGCTAATCCATACCGCCCGAATACAGGTCACGGACCGCTATTTGACGAACGCTGCTTTAGGCTGTCCACATAATTTCGTGAACGCAGCTAATCCATACCGCCCGAATACAGGCCACGGGCCGCTATTTGACGAACGCTGCTTTAGGCTGTCCGGGCTGTCCACATAATTTCGTGAACGCAGCTAATCCATACCGCCCGAATACAGGCCACGGGCCGCTATTTGACGAACGCTGCTTTAGGCTGTCCACATAATTTCGTGAACGCAGCTAATCCATACCGCCCGAATACAGGCTACGGGCCGCTATTTGACGAACGCTGCTTTAGGCTGTCCGGGCTGTCCACATAATTTCGTGAACGCAGCTAATCCATACCGCCCGAATACAGGCCACGGGCCGCTATTTGACGAACGCTGCTTTAGGCTGTCCACATAATTTCGAGAACACAGCTAATCCATACCGCCCGAATACAGGCCACGGGCCGCTATTTGACGAACGCTGCTTTAGGCTGTCCGGGCTGTCCACATAATTTCGTGAACGCAGCTAATCCATACAAATCTATGTACCTACCACACACATGCGGGATTTTTCCGTACGAAATTATCATGTTATCGAAATGTTGGGAATTCCGGATCAGGCTTCCGTCTGTATGTAGTTATATAGTAGTAGTAGGAAGATAAATAAAATAAATATTTGAAATCAATAATTTAATTTTATTCGTTATATTATTATTTACATAAATTCTATTATTATTGAGATTCGATATTTATTAATATAAAAATAAATTAAAAAGATTATTTATAAGAACAATGCTTAAAGTATAAGGTACTAGCTTTCCGCCCGCAGTTTCGCCTGCGTGAACTACAGTAGCTGTTCGCTGTAGCGCAAACGTGCAAACTGTTTTCGCTACCGTGAATTATAGTTCTCACTCGTTAGTTACGGTATGCGGTACTCAATATAGTTAACTCATGGTAGACCTACATGTTTTAATTCTGTCTGACTGATAATCTTACATGTTTTACTGTATTATAATACTAACTGACTGACAATCTTACATGTTTTAATACTGTATTATAATACTGGCTGACAATTTAACATGTTTTAATACTGTGTTATAATACTGACTGACTGACAATCTTACATGTTTAATTACTGTATTATATATGGACTGACTGACAATGTAACATCTTTTAATACTGTATTATAATACTGACTGACTGACAATCCAACATGTTTTAATACTGTATTACAATACTGACTGGCTGACTGACGATCTTACATGTTTTAATACTGTATTATAATACTGACTGACTGACAATTTAACATGTTTTAATACTGTATTATAATACTGGCTGACTGACAATCTAACATGTTTTAATACTGTATTATAATACTGGCTGACTGACAATTTAACATGTTTTAATACTGCTTTATAATACTGTCTGATAATCTAACATGTCATGTTTTAATACTGTATTATATACTGACTGACTGACAATCCAACATGTTTTAATACTGTATTATAATACTGGCTGACTGACGATCTAACATGTTTTAATACTGCATTATAATACTGACCGACTAAAAATCCAACATGTCATGTTTTAATACTGTATTATAATACTGGCTGACTGACAATCTAACATGTTTTAGTACTGTATTATAATATTGACTGACAATCTAACATGTTTTAATACTGTATTATAATACTGACTGACTGACAATCTCACATGTTTTTATACTGTATTATAATTTATAATACTGGCTGACTGACAATCTAACATGTTTTAATACTGCATTATAATACTGACCGACTAAAAATCTAACATGTCATGTTTTAATACTGTATTATAATACTGGCTGACTGACAATTTAACATGCTTTAATACTGTATTATAATACTGGCTGACTGACAATTTAACATGTTTTAATACTGCTTTATAATACTGACTGATAATCTAACATGTCATGTTTTAATACTGTATTATATACTGACTGACTGACAATCCAACATGTTTTAATACTGTATTATAATACTGGCTGACTGACGATCTAACATGTTTTAATACTGCATTATAATACTGACTGACTAAAAATCCAACATGTCATGTTTTAATACTGTATTATAATACTGGCTGACTGACAATTTAACATGTTTTAATACTGCTTTATCTACTCTCATATCGTAAAATTCGAATTATGAATTTTAAAGCGAATTTTTAATGACATACTTTATACACGCAATACCAAAAAAAAATTAAAAAGTTATTTTATAACATACCTTCGCTAACTGAAATAAGCTATAAAATAACTTTTTTCTCATTACGATACAGGGCTAATCCAAGAAGAAGGCAGTGCCGCGATATTAAAAAATAACAATGATATTTCCACATACTTTCCATGATAAAAATGTACTCTATGGTGATCGATGACTTAGCATAACGATTAGTCTGCTGGAATGCACTACCTCATTTTTATTTTTTTCTAATAGAATACGCGCCATGTTTTGATTTTAATTTTTACTTTTGCTTAAAAATAACTGATAGTAGTGAGTGTGGACTCCACCCGATATTTTAGATGCGGCGACGGAAAAACGTCTTACTTAACCTAGGTACTACCTAAATACTACCTAGCAAGTCAAGAAACTACTCGCTTACTCTTTTTATCATTGATAATTTATTTTGTAGGTTCAATCACAAATTGTATGAGAGTAGATAAAGTAGTGTATGAAACTGTACATAACTAGGTATTAAAACACTCGTGTGATACTATTAAAAACCTCGCCTACGGCTCGGTTTTTAAACACACACTCATGTTTTAATACCCCTCATTATGCATCAGTTTCATAAACTACTATTATAATACTGACTGACTGTCAATCTAACATGTCATGTTTTAATACTGTATTATATACTGACTGACTGACAATTCAACATGTTTTAATACTGTATTATAATATTGACTGACTGACAATCTTACATGATTGTTTTAAGTACTCCTCCTTAGACAAAATATGTTTGTCATTGAAAAGCTCTCTCTCTCTTTTACTCACAGCTACTTTTTTTGCCGGCGTGAACAGTACGGTCAGCAGCATATTAAGCTATACAAAACTGTCTAAAATCTCCAATGAATTTCGAACCTTAAACTAATTG
Source organism: Agriphila geniculea (assembly GCA_943789525.1). Taxonomy (NCBI): domain Eukaryota; kingdom Metazoa; phylum Arthropoda; class Insecta; order Lepidoptera; family Crambidae; genus Agriphila; species Agriphila geniculea. Next base: position 13,090,146 of record OX038891.1, read on the forward strand.
TTTTTAAGTTTAAAATTGATTGAGAAAATCTGACACTTTGTGGAAGCCCAGCCTACCATTTTCTGGACATCCGATGGTTTACATCCCTGAACGTCTCCGTTTCAGCTTGGGCGAAACTGCTTTCGTATGTCTAGCTGTCCGTCTGTCCGTTTGTTATTCTCTATAAGTCGCAATTTTCAGCCAATGCTCGTGAAATTTTGTGAACAGGTTCTATATTATTTTTGTTGATTCAGATTTTCGTAATTTTTTCAAAATGGCGGAGATATGAGAAAAATAGTATTTCAGCCATTTCGAAAAATGTTACAAACGCGAGGTCTACAGCTCGAGGTATTCCTCGAAGCGCACCCATTTTGAAAAGCACCTAATGAAGCGCACCTAAATTATTTCTCGAAACTCACCTATATAGGTGAGCTAACAAAACCGATTACCTAGGTACGTTTCGAGGAATAACTTAGGTGCGCTTCATTAGGTGCGTTTCAAAATGAGTGCGCTTCGAGGAATAACTTATGTTATACAGAGCCCAAGTTTTAATTAATATTCAATTAAAGTTAGCGTCGATATCGTAGCCTTGGTGGTGAGTCTTCATATGGTTTTTCAAACTGCCATTTTGAGTGAAGGCAGAATTGCAGAGGTCACACTTATATCTGAAAAGAGCAAAAAAATAATGACAAAAAAGTAAGTAGCTAGAAACACATTATTACAGTGTGTTATTTCGACAACACAACACGACAGAATAATATGTATCCGCCTTTACTAAAATCGGAAATGACGATATCATCATTCACAGTGTTATTTTTTTACAAAAGATTTTTAAACAACTTAGACACTATTTAAATGTTATGCTGTCAAAGTGTCTTTATTCAAATAAACTGAATAATTAAGCACTTTTGAATTTCAAACAATATTGTCAAAAAAATGACAGCATCACATTTAAGTGTCGTTAAACATGTGTTTTTAAACAGGTGTTTTAACAACACCGTCAGACTCGAGGCAATATAGATTTTTTTATACATTGAAAATCGAGAACTGAACCTGGGTCCTCAGATATGGTGACGCCATGAACCCGTATCACACCCCGGGCACTCCATACAAGCGTCGCGTTTCAACTACCTATTACACAGACGCTACACAGTGACGTTTTTGCACACGCGCAACTGTGTGCGAGCTATTGAATGAGCACACGGATCGGCACACGGAACTCGCGCGGTGGGCGCCGGTGGGGTGAGGTAATTGATTGTGGGGCGGGGCGGAGAGTTTCCTTTCTGTACGGTAGTACTTATATCTATTCTGTGCCCCCTTCGGCCGTGTATGATACCAGTTTGGTAACCAGTATCATACGAAGAAAAAATGATCGTCGTAGGATACTGGTATCCAAGTGATAGGGATTTTTCGTTTTATGTAACCGAGTATCAGCTCAGGAAAATATCAAATAATTACAAGTGAGTACTTAATATTTCCTCTATAATATATAAAATACGTACTACTAATAATATAGAAGGTTGGCACAGTCGCCTTAACAGATATATTGGATGTAAAAGACCGACATTGGCTCAACTCTTAGATATTTTAAGAAAAGAAACCACTGTAATGGATATATATGTTACCGGCAATGTATGAAATGCAGGCATTGTATACAATGCCGGATTATACACATTGCCGGTAACATATACAAGAGAAAATCGAAACTAAGCCGAGAGTTCAAAGAAATTGATGTAGAAATAAATGACGCCATATCTCAGCTAAATGAAAACGAAATTAGTGTTGGACATTGTATCGAAATCATTTCGCCATTTTATTCCAATAGGTTGTAGGTGATAAACGATTCACAGTTGAACTATTTCCTTGTATGTTTTCAATAAAGCGGGGGTTTTTACAATAATGTTGTTGTTGTTTATGTTTCATAGGCAGAGTTAACAAACTCTGGTATCATACACGGCCGAAGGGGAATGTTATATTCCTTACTGGATACTGGTTACCAAACATGATGAAGGGTATCAGAAAAATAATAAATCCTATCACTTGGATACCAGTATCCTACGACGATCATTTTTTCATCGTATGATACTGGTTACCAAATTTTGGTATCATACACGGCCGAAGGGTCTGTGCCCGTATGCAAGTCATTTTGGAGGTCGTCAATAACACTTATCAACGGTTTGACTCTGTTCCTTTGACTTAAGGCGCTTTCCTGACCGAAAGTGGCGCCGCGGTGAAAGGTGAATTTTATTTATTTTAATAAAACTTCTCGTCGAGTTTTTAGTGCCCATAGTCTAGTACTTTTGTACGGTACCATTACATTCCCTCGTAGTCACTGCTAGAAGTAGATAGCAAAACTGCTAAAAGTTGCTGTTTTTGACACATTTGCTATCTACTTCTACGAATGACTACGAGGGAATGCCCTTCTAAAAATACTAATTCCACGAAAAGTTTGAAAAAAATCCTTTTCTATTAACAACTTATTAAATAAAACCACTTTCGGTCAGAGAATCACTTAAAGATTTCGTATTTGCCGAAATTGACTAAAGGGGCATAGATTAATTGTTAGACTCTATTCCTTTGACATAAGCAACAATTTGTTTTGCAGAAATACTCACCTTCTATCATTGCTGTGTGCCCGTAAATGTTCGTCCAATGACTGCAACCGCGGGTATGTTTTATTGCACAGTTCGCAGCATAAGGCCTGGTTTACATTAGTCAAGTAGACGACCGAGTCGAGTAGCGAGTAGAAATACATTGCTTGGCATGTTCGTCGATTTTAAAAGAACGTCAAACACACCACGTAATGAACTTCTACTCTCCTAAAGCACTCTACTAAAGACTAAGATAATGTAAACCAGCCCTAAGTTACTCTATTCCTTTGATTTAAGCAACATTTTGCTTTGCAGAAGTACTCACCTTCTATCATTGTTGTGTGCTCGCAAATGTTCGTGCAGTGACTGCAACCGCGGGTATGTTTTATTGCACAGTTCGCAGCATAAGTTACTATATTCCTTTGAGATAAGCAACAATTTGCTTTGCAGAAATACTCACCTTCTATCATTGTTGTGTGCCCGTAAATGTTCGTCCAATGACTGCAACCGCGGGTATGTTTTATTGCACAGTTCGCAGCATAAGTTACTCTATTCCTTTGACATAAGCAACACTTTGCTTTGCAGAAGTACTCACCTTCTATCATTGTTGTGTGCTCGCAAATGTTCGTGCAGTGACTGCAACCGCGGGTATGTTTTATTGCACAGTTCGCAGCATAAGTTACTCTATTCCTTTGACATAAGCAACACTTTGCTTTGCAGAAGTACTCACCTTCTATCATTGTTGTGTGCCCGCAAATGTTCTTGCAATGACTGCAACCGCGGGTATGTTTTGTCGCACAGTTCACAACATAAGTTACTCTATTCTTTGACATAAGCAACACTTTGCTTTGCAGAAGTACTGACCTTCTGTCATTGTTGTGTGCCCGCAAATGTTCGTGCAATGACTGCAACCGAGGGTATGTTTTGTCGCACAGTTCGCAGCGGAAGTTGCGTTCGCCCGTGTGTGTTGCCATGTGCTCTTTCAAGCGGGACGGTAGGTAAAATCTGGACGAGTAATAAATAAATAATATTAAAAATCATAATAATTCTTTTGTAATAGACAATGTAAATAATAGTGGTGACCAATTAAGGAAACCAGGGGCCCTACCGGCTAACATTCCGAACTTCGGCAAATCTGCCGGGCTTCAACTTAAAACAGATAAAATCGAAGTATACGGAATTTCGTATTGCACTATTTGGCGAAGTTACTTGGAAGATATCAATGTTCGTATTACATCATGAATCGGGGTTCGCAATTTTGGCCTGGGGCCGTACCGGCTAACGAATCGAGCTTCGGAAAATTTGCAGAGTTTCAAATTAAAACAGATATTATTTATTACTAGCGGCCGCCCGCGGTTTCACCCGCGTGGTTCCCGTTCCCGTGGGAAAATCGGGATAAAAAGTATTCTATGTTTTAATCTAGGCTATCTTCTGTGTGCCGAATTTCAACCAAATCCGTTCAGTAGTTTTTGCGTGATTGAGGAACAAACATCCAAACATCCAAACCCACAAACTTTCACATTTATAATATTAGTAGGATTTGTGTGACCTCATGAATTAGGGTTCACCATTTTGGCCCAATTGGGGCTCGATTTATCTGTTTTAATTTGAAACCCGGCAGACTTTTCGAAGTTCGATGCGTTAGCTGGTACGGCCCCTGATTGGGGATCGATTTGTCTGTATTGATTTGAAGCCTGACACACTTGCCGAAATTCGGAGCGTTAGCCGGTACGGCCCCAGTTTATTTTTATACAACCGAGATACCTTTAAGACCTTGGTTCTCCGCCAGGGATTGACCTAGCTGTGACCTGTTGATGGCCATCCAGGGACTGAATGGAGGAGATTCAGATCGCTATTAACACACAACTGGGGCCCTACCGACTAACTTTTCGAACGTCGACGGCTCTGCCGAGCTTCAACTTAAAACAAATAAAACGAAATAAGGAATTTGGTATTGCACTATTTGCCGAAGTTATTTGGAAAGTATCGATGTTCGTGTGACGTCATGAATTGGGGTTCGCCATTTTGGCTCGACTGGAGCTCGATTTATCTGTTTTAATTTGAAGTCGAGCATACTTTTCGAAGTTCGATGCGTTAGCCGGTACGGCCCCTGAGTCAACGATCAGATCAGATCCCCGATCAGATCAGGATCTGATCAACATTCTAAGTGTTATAAAGATAGGATTTAAAAAAACCGCGAAATTAGCATAAAAATGTATGGAAATCCTGAAACTGAAAACTCTGATCCTTATATCTCTTAGAATGCTGGTCAGATCAGTTGGGTGTGTATAGCGATTTGAATCTCCTCCATTCACTCCCTGGCCGTCATCAGCTCCCTGATTACTCTATTGCTAACAACTTTTGATTGCAAATCACAGAAATCGCAATTACATTGCTGCTTTAGTAAGAATCAATGCAATTAAGAATTGGACATCTTAGCTTTGAAACTGAGGGACTTCCATACAAATTTCATCCCCTTAGGGGGTGAATTTTCCAAAATCCTTTCTTAGTGCTCACCTACACCATGAAAGGTACCTTCCAGAAATGGTGTCTTTATTTTCAGCCGTTGGGGCTCTATGCGTATCACAACAAGACGAATATGGTAGATAGGGACCATCAAACTGAACAACTTTACTATTGGACCAACTCTGAAATCGCGAAAAAAAATCTGCTGTTTCATATATTTTGATATTTTCGTTATTAATTTTTGTATGAAACAGCAGATTTTTTTCACGATTTCAAAGTTGGTCCCGTAGTAAAAGTTTATCAGTTTGATGGTTCCTATCTACCATATTCGGCTTTATAAGGCTATTACCAAACATCCTATAGATTGTCCCTGTCATAATATTGAGAAAAGAGAAAAAAAAAATACAAACCTCTGATCGCACAAGTCACACTGATGCCTGTAAACTTTCTGATGGTTTCTCCGGTTGTGCTCCATCAGTGTCTTTCTTCTATTATACACTTTATCGCACAATTTACAAGGGAATGTTCGCTTATCACCGTGCACTTCGATCAAATGTTTATTTCTCAACGCGTACGACAAGAAACTATCTTCACACTTATAACAGTTAACCGTAGGCCTTTTCTCATGTATCGTTGCAATATGCAAGTATTTACTGTACTTAGATTTTAAATTTTTACCACATATTTCACAAGGGAAGTTAGCATCTACTTTACTATGAGATTTTATATGAGTCCGTAAAGAATTTTGTTCTAGAAAACACGCACCGCACTGATCACATATAAACGTACCGAAATGAACAATCATATGTTTTTTCAACATATCAAAATATGGGAAAACATTATCGCACTCCGTACAAGTCAAATTGTCTGAAGTCAATCGGAATTTTAAGAACTCGTTCTCTACTGGATGTATCACTTTACTATGTACGCTAGTGATGTGACGTTTGAATGAGTCGATATCCTCGATTTTGGCGTTGCACAATCGACAATCGATTCTCGTTATGTCGATTTTGGGTATTTTCTTGTTTTCCATAACATTCTCAAAGTCCTTAGGGTCGTCAGAAAGTGTGTGATCTCTCAACTCGTTTGGATTCACAAACTGGTCTTTGCAGTAGTAACAGTAGTAATTGCTAATTCTGTTTAGGAATGGACAGACATATGAATTCTTGACTATAGTGACTGCATTGCTGTATATGAGATGATCTCGATCTGTACTATTTTTCTTTTTTGGAGACGGTTTCTCTTTTACTCTCTTCGGTGGGGCTGATTCTGTAACAAAATATTATGGACTTAAATAAAGAGAAGCTCAGTAGCACAGTGATAAGTGATTTAGCACATGGCCCTGCAATTGCGGAGGTTAAGCAGTTTTCGGAAGGGTCAGTCATGGGATGGGTGACCAAAAATGTATTATCTCTATACGTATTTTGAAGGGACGTTAAGCCGTTGGTCCCGGCTGCATTTGCAATCGTTAACACCCACCAATCTGCATTGGGCCTGCATGGTCGGTTATGGTCTTTCTTTGTATGATAAATTACATAGTGGCAACTCCCGTAAATGTGTTTTGCTTTTGCATATTATTGGGATTGATTCTCGAATACAATAGCTTATTTGCCATCGTACATAGACTTAATTCACCAGCCCTTTGATTACGTAAGTCTCTTGCTAACAATTCTCTATTGAAATCGATTGAAAGCGCAGTTACATTGCTGCTTTAACTAAGATAGTTGTCACATTGGTTCTTAACTAAAGCAGCATTGGTTCTTAACTAACGCAGCAATGTTACATAATTACTCCCTGAGCTAAATCACCTGTGGGGTAATTATGTAACTTTGTTGCAATCAACTCTGATAGTAATCGCAGTTACATTGCTGCTTTAGTTAAGAACCATTGTGACAACTGTCTTACTTAAAGCAGAAATGTAACTGCGCTTTCAATCGAGAATTGTTAACAACAGACTTACGTAGTCAACAGGCTGGGTGAATTAATTAGCAGTTTTTCATACAAATAAATAAAAACTAAATTTCTCAGCCATGTGGTGGTTTTTCAGGGTTTATACTAATACTAATTTTCCGGGTTGCATGCATGGTAATCTGCCATATCCGGCTTTATAAGGCTAATAACAAACACCTTGTATAGTCTACTGTGCTATCGTCTATTCCAGGGGTCTCCAAACTACGGCCCGCGGGCCAACTAAGGCCCGCGGGCCAACTCCGGCCCGCGAGCACCAACAATCCGGCCCGCGAAAGCAGGCCGAATCTTGCCAACAATACTATAATTTACAGTATTTTGGTACGGAGCTAGCTAGATACTGGCCCTTGGGATTTCATGGAGGAGTTAGTTTGGCCCTTATGCTAAAAAGTTTGGAAACCCATGAGTCTATTCAAACTGAAACCACAAAATAGAGAGACTAACAGAAGTTTAGCTTAGTACTACGGGCGCTCGAGCATCTCACACACACAAAGACAGCTCTCGCCGCTGCGTCACGGACTGTTTTGAGAGTGGTTTGAGATTGCAGTTATACAGTGTCGGTGAGAGATGTCTATGTGTACGTTGCTCGAACGCGCAAGTGCTAAGCTCAACTACTGTACTCTCTCTATATTGTGCTGAAACCGACACGCGACACCCCTAGTGCGCTGGCTCGACTGAGTCAGTCGCGAGCAGTAGGTATAAAAGTTTAAACGCGGAGTGACACCCCCCTGTTTAAGTACCAATAATTAATTATTTCTTACCTTCCGGCTTATCCAACATTTGCTCTAGTTTCTTGCTAAGTTTATGCATTTTGTTCAATAAGTTTCTTTGCCCAGCCCTTTTAGTTTGGTTCCTTGTTTTAGGTTTAACATCCTCTACATCGCTCACGTTGTCTTTGGTATCTAGGGCCATATCGGAATAATCTGGATCTGAAAGATAAATAACTTATAATATAAAGTTATGATCTCGTTATAATAAAAAAATGGTGAATGAAATTCAATCATAAAGCCATTTACTTATTGTTTGTTTTATTTTTGTAGATGTCATGTATTGTAATTTTTGTTTTTTTATAGGTTTCATACACTAGTTTTTTTAATATATGGTTTTATTCGGGCGTGCGGCCGCGGGCTTACGTGATTGGAATTGGAGCATGTAGGCAAGTTTTCAAATTTCAGCGAGCCCGCGAAATCCAAAAAAGCCTGTCTTAGCTTAGCGTCGTCGGCCGCACGCCTGTCTAAACCGTAAAATGTCTGACAAATGCTGCAAATACCTATCAAATGCGGCAAATGCCTGTCAGATTGTAACCCTACCCTTACCGGCATCGTCCATATCTCTGTCTCCAGAATCAGATTCGTCGCAGACCGGTTCCGGCTTCACCACAAGTTCGACCTTGCTGTCCACCTCTGAAATACATTTAAACACAGTCAGCAAAACATGTACCGCTATGTACCTATCATCAATTCACAATCGTCAGCCAACTTCTAGCGCAACAAATATTATATTAGCCATCTGATAGTTCTGTCTGGCTAATGAAAGATGATACGTGGTTGGAAAGAGAACTAAGTTTGCGCCTTATTTTAGGGGTCAGTTTAAAATAACTCATTAATGAGTCAGGGCAAGTGGCGCCACCATTTCGATCTCATGTTTCATTAGCCTGACTGTTTTTTTTATTAACAGCAGGATAGTGCTTGGCCCTCACCTCACTTGATGTTAAGTAACAATAAGGCCGATAACAATTTTTAAATTGTTGTTATGGCGTCAGACTTAGGTAAGATGGTGGTAGCTAGCCAGGCGGACTTGAAATAAGCCCTACTATCAACCAAACTAAGTACAAAGTGGCAGAACTGTACTTAGGTCCTATTGGTAATAAAACTCGATTACCTTTCTTAGAGTTGAGCCTCGCAGCTAGGAACATCTGCTCGACTGCAGCACTTGCTGCATCGCGCAGCCGCAGCACGCACGTCACAATCCTTAGTATCTCCGTTCAAGTGCGAGAGCTGTACTTAGGTCCTGTTGGTAGTAAAACTTAATTACCATCCTTAGTGTCGAGCCTCGCAGCTAGGAACATCTGCTCGCACTGCAGCACTTGCTGCCGGAACGCGGTCGCGTCTCGCAACCGCAGGACGCACGTCGCGCACACGCCGCAATCTTTGCTGTCTCCGTCCAAGTGCGAGAGCTGACGAGATGAGATAAGATTTAAGGTATGATCACAGAATAGATAATAGTACTAGCGTACAGAAGTAAAGAAGTAATAAATAAATTGTGAGTCTTGCTCCAACACAATAAAGTGCAATTCAGTTCACACAGTGCTCCCTTCGCTCCAAATCATGCACTTAGTAGTTGTCTCTATCTCTATCGCGTAGGACTTATCTTTTTTGACGTATGAAATTTGTCCTCTCAGAGGGTGCCGAGCGCTTCATACTTGTGCGAGGAGTGACAGAGCCCTGGTATGATTCTGAACTCAGTTGCACAGAGGGGCTCAAGTCTGCTATTGTTAGTCATAATCGTGTTTCAATTATAGTTTTTATGAAAATCAACTGGTGTCTTTAATTATGTGTACATATATGTATATACCAGCACTATATGTGCAGGCCGCCGGTACTGCACTTGGTGCACATTTTTCGTTTAGGTTAGTGACTATAAGCAGTTGATTTTTCTCTGCACTGGAGCCCCACAGGCGGAGGCAGGCGTATGAGGCTTGCCATGATGATGTCAAGCCTCAGATTCTTATAAATAAAACTGAGCCATAATGGCTCAGTTTTCAGATTTTTATCCTTCATACGTTATATCATAGCCTATTTGAAAAAATTGTTCAATTGACCTACATTTTGGGGATGAGTATAGTTGTAATACAGCGGTTGTTATCAGGTAGTTATCCAAAGCAGTCGATAATAACGTATAGACAGCGGCTGGCAACCGGTTGCTTATCCGACTCAATACCAAAAAGTCTTACAATTTGTCTTACAGTTCCTGGGTCGAAATTGTTATAATATACGAGCCGTTGTATACAAATAGGTATTTTTACTAAATTTATTACCTACTCTGTCATGTCAACCTAAAATGTTAAATATTATGGATTAGGTATTTTTCAATGTCCTTCAACAAGTTAGATAATAAACTAATGTATCTACCTACCTACTTATTTATACTGTACATAATTTTTAATCTGTAAGTGTGAAATTTCGCTTCGCCACTTTTATTATTATTATTATTGTATAATCATAATAAGTAGACTAATGCAAGGCTCCCAAAGCTTGGCATTTCGCAAAGTTTCACATGTGTACCTACAACATCCGTTTTGTGTTTTTGGTATTATGTGATCAGTTCTAGTAAGATGAAATATTAAATTCAAAGGTTAAGTATTTTAAAATAACATTGCCGCAACTAAGAAATAGGAAAGAGCGCTTATCTGAATTAATAAATCTGAAGTAACATATAAAGTAAGTAGATATGTCACGGCTAATGCCCGAAGTGCGGCTAAACCTAGTTTTAGCCGGCTAAAGCTAGGTGTAGCCGATAGCTGTTGGCTAAAGTAGGTGAAACGATTTGCTTTACCCCTGTAGGTCCCGAATATAGGTTAGAAATTTAAGGCGAGCGCGAAGCGCAGCGTAGCGTGAGCCTTAAATTTCGAGGTTATTTTTTTTTAACAAACAACAGAAATAACTTTTTTAAGTGTAAATCGGCTACACTTAGGTTTAGCCAACAGCTATCGGCTACACCTAGCTTTAGCCGGCTAAAACTAGGTTTAGCCGCACTTCGGGCATTAGCCGTAACAGATATACAAAAATAATCACTTAGGACATAAATAAAACGGATTCAATAAAACATAACGTCATGTTTTCAACTGTAGTCAGCCGCTGTTTATGAGTGATCACCGTAGTCAGCGAAGAAAGCGGCTGGTAACTGCTGGCTGACTAAGACCGACCAGCTTCACATCTATAGGGATGAGTAATGATTTTATTGGATTTTGATAACAATTCGGTAACGTATGAAGAGTATAAAGTTGTAAAAAGAAAAGAATACTATATTATACATACTTGCAGTCAAATAGGCAGAATAAATTAAATAATAAGCAGAAATATGTAAGCTATACAAAAATATTACAAAATTGTATTAATATGACGGCGCGTTTATGTTGTTTTACACATTTTTTGTAATTTCATGTTGTTTTTATTTGCTAATCAATAATAATTACAATTTAAAACAATAAAACAATGGTAAAACATTGTTAAGTCATAAAATCAAGTTAAATTATCAAAGAGGGGACTAACGTCCGTGCGGGCTTGCGAGTGACGTCAGCGCCCGAACTAGTTTTGCATGTTGTGGCGCCGCGTGGCGTGAGTGGTGGCGTGACTAGTGGGGCGACCGGCCGGCCTTTATAAGCAGGCGGCGCTCGCACTGGGACACATTCGATCGTGAGCCGTGGCGCTGTACGTACGCTCGCAATTCTGCATACCTCTTCGCTTTCTCCAACGCCCATGGATATGGCTGAACTAAATGGTCAGCTCGGCACTCCGTCATCAGGAGTGGGGATGGACCAGGAAGCGGAAAACATACTATGGGAGCGCCAGTCCTACAAAACCGATGGAGAAATCTCTTGAAGTCCCAGCATCATGGCGTGATGGGTTCGGTGATGACCAAACTTATTTTTCCAGAATTTAGTCTTCAGGGGGCGGATGCGCGAGCGTGGTGTGATGCAGTGGACATATGTTTAGGAGAGAACCCTTCAAGCGTAAGCCAGTTGGTTATGCTCCTTAGTAAGGCTCCCTGAGGTTAAAAAGCTGCATGGTAACGTGCACAGCAGCCGTTACAAGGTTGCATTGTACGATTGATGCCATCGAAGCTCCTGCTGCTACCTTGTACAGGGTTTTTTTCGGGCTGCTCGAGTGGTGAAGTGAAGGGGACATGTGGACACCTAGACACGCTGGTCCACGCTCTACAAACCTAATCCACGGCTGAGCGAAGGGTTAGCTTAGGACTGTCACACCAGCGGTGGACCACCTCTACAATATTGGTGAAAAGTTTTCATTTCGGTTCCTGAATGCTCATTAACAAAAGAGACGTTTTACAGGGAAGAGAAATATTATGTTTCAGCTTCACTTTGAGGGATAGGAAAATTAAGCCTACGATGCAATACTCAAATTATTTTGATTGTTACTTTTTAGAATTATTCAGCTGAATTATTATTTTATGAGGTCCCCAATTCTTCGTTGGTATTCATAACATCATAATAGGGCAAGATTTAATTATGTTGGGCTTCTTCAATGTGAGTTTAGCGAAAAAAATTAATGATTTTAGTAATGTCAATGATACCGATGTTCCCTCAGAGCCTATAACAGAATTAGAAACAAAATACTTGAAAATTATTGTTCACAGACTTGTTTATGATGTTGGCCGAATAAATAATCCAAGTTTGTGACCTCGAGAGCCGAACGCAACTATGTCAAAAATCGAAAAAACCACGTAAGTTTCGGATTTTGGCGATTATAAACCTGAAGAACTTCATATTTTTATTTTCAGTAATTATAAATCGTGCAGCGGAATGATTGATTGCTCGGCGATATTTAGAATTGGTTAGTGGAATAATTTCTATCAAAAGTTTTTCTGATAAGTTGCATAATAAAAAGTAAATTGCGAATTTATGAAACAAGCCTATACTGCCATTATTTAATTACTCACAATTTTTTTTACCCGTATGAAAGCAAGAGACACTTAATTTTTCTAAAGTTTTATTTTGACCATTTTTGTTCCATCCTAAAAATTTGTTTGAAAACTGATTCATTCTAGGAGAGCGTAAGTGCAGTAAACAGGAATTCTGGCGGACATACCTTCTTGGCCCACATGAATTGGAAAATATACTTTGCCATCACCCTATCAACCTAATCTATGGACGGACGCTAATGACATTTTTTTGTTTATGTTTTGTTTTAAGTTGTATTTTTTCTTTTATTCTCGCTATTTTTGCCTGAAACTATTTTTACCGCTAATTTGATTTTGTAGTTCTTGTCTGCAAAAATTTTAATACTGTGACGAAATGCTCAAACCTTGGGCCATAGAAATAGAATGTCAAAGAACAACTAAGTCAATAAACAGGTGATCCGAAAACGAATCAATACATTTTATATGAGATACGTAAAATATGACTTGGATTCATAAAATATGACCATATTATGGCAAAGGAAGTTAATAAACTATGTTCCATACTGTTTTCTTTGTCGATAAACGAATAAATGTAGCGAAATTTGGTTTTAGAGAAATGTGTGGCAATATCTTATTTACCTTTGAAAAGTGTGATTACTTGGATTGTTTCTTTTTGTCACATCACAATTACTTAGAGCAGAAGATACCATAGCTCCACGATACCTTTATTTTAAATTCTAATTAAGATTAAAAAATAAGTTAAACAAACTGTGATTGCTCATTTGCTAGGCGGGACGCTAGGGGCTCTTACTGTAAAAAATGTTGGCACATGTCACTTGATTCTTTGTCTTTTTTTTATATAGACCGTGTCCGTATGATGCATAAAGTTAATATTCCACTGGAATAGAGGAACAGAGTTCGCTTGGCTGCGACACCAAAAGTGACATGAGCCAGTGTGTGAAAATTTGTAAACGTGTGCGTGAACTTTAGGGATGCCCTGAAGTCCATTTTAGATTGTCGATAACCATAATGTATTATTGCTCTAATAAATAAAACACAAACAAGATTTTGAACAATTTTATTTAAATAATTTCTTACAACTCTCCTTGAGGCTCCCAGCCTATTCTATTTATGACATTTATCCAGTAACTTAATCACTGGATTTACAGGAAACCTGGAAATATTGTTAAATTAGTACTTAAGTAGGTATAATTTACCATTTGAAAACTGTCGGTTAAAAGCAGCTTTAGATTAAGCTATCAGTGTTCACAAAGACAAATAAGGTTATATTGGAAATCATCGACATGAGTATCGATAATATAATAATTTTTGATCAATCTCTACGCCTTATTTTCTCAAATTCACGGATATAATATCTTTTTATCTAACACATAATGTTTAGAAATCAGCCTTTATTTAGAAAAAAGGCGGTTAATAGCATGATATTAGTGTATTACTTAGTGTGTTTAGGAATATATTCAACTAAAATATGAAATATGAAAATGGTACTTGTACAATCTTATTTATCTGTGAAATGAGTGTTTATTTGGGTTGTTGTCGTAAGTAACATTACAATTCAGTACAGAACACGACACCATTATTGATTTATATAGCTTTATGAGCCAAACCGATCAGATCGCAGTCAAAATTACAAAATAATCGTGTGGACGCTTTTCACCAAGATGATAACAGACGATAAATGAAGTCAAACTAGGTTCTGCTGTCATTTTCTTTTAACTCTTTCTCGCACATCGAATAAGCCGTAAGAATCGGTTTCTCACTCGCACCATTGTCCGTCTACTTGAGCGTAGCGAAATTTTTCTATGTCTATGGTATGATGTTAACTACTCTTTTCCACGCTTTGTTGGTCTTCTTGGGCGCAGCGAAAATTTTTCTATGTCTATGCCTCAAACAAACCTTTTTTTTGTGTGCCAAAGACTACACTTAAACGGTGGGGTGTTGCTTTTTGTATTTTGTTAAACTGATTCAAACATTATCAACACCGATTCTTTTTAAGCAGAAGAGCTTCAGCAGCATCATGAAGTCCACTTTGGGAGGTTTGCGACTGTCTGTTATTGGATCCTTCATAAACCTTGATATTATATTTAGAATAAAGTTAAAATTAACTAAAATACTAGTAATTGAACTTAAAACATTTTCGATAATATGGTCCTACACGGAAAGATTACAGGAGAAGGAATTGAGTGGGCTAACCTGGTTCGATCATTGCTCCCGCGTGCTGGCTGTGGTGGATGCGCGTCTCACTTCTTCTTAGAATCTCCGACGTTGATTATTATTTGGGTAATCACAATAGTCTTCGGATAACTCGCGGCGATCACCTTGTAGGTATTCAAACTTGACCGCAATAGTGAGGAGCACGAAAACTCGACTCAATGCTCTGGCACGCAGGCAGGCTGGATCGGAAGTGTCTAAATATGGCCGACGCGACCAGATACCAGATAGGATCATGGATAAAAATGATGTGAGGGTAGATTTTGGGTTTAGGGATGTAGCATCGTTACAAGTGTGAATCGAGTCTAAAGTGATGTGAAAATAACAATCTATGATTCACCTAAATCTACCGGGTACCTTGTAAAAAAAAACACTATTTTTTTCTGAAACATGAACTTTAATACGGAGAAGGTAAAGTTTAGAATGTACCTAAATAGCTTAATCTTATTTTATAACTACCTTTTGCAAACTGGATCATTTTACAGATAGACCATCATCTGTGTTGGCTTTAAAAGTTTTCGCCGTTTTGAGCTTATTGTATTCTATGTTTTTTTAGCTGAACAAAACGAATTTTTCTGAATACAAAAATTTTATAACATTACTGTTGGAAAACCTCTTTTGATTTTATACAGTTTTATATATAGTTTTTATACTTACTTATCCAAACTGACTGCAAACTGAAGTTCTTTAATTTGAAATAAAAATGTCACTTGTTCACCGTCCACTGCTTCGTTAATTTCATAATCCTCAGCATACATCACTTAGTTTTCTTTACAAAAAAAACATAAAAAAAAAAAATACTTTTAATTCCTCTTTGACATTCATTGTTATTAATTTAGAAATAGTGGCTGGATACATTTTTCTGATCACAAAAATACTAATGAATGTATTTTGCTAACCATTTAGATGAAACGTGTGGATCCTAGTCGAATAGTGGAACCTATAAGAGCGTGAGTTCAAAAATTAAAATTTTTAGAACTTACATACCTACTATTGTTGTTTATTATTGTTACTTATTTATTTACGGTGCAATGTCTTTTGGCCTTCGATGGTCATAGATTTCTGGATGTGCCGATGACGGCAAAAGTAAGTATTCGTATGAAGTATTCGTTATTAATGGAGGAAATATGCTACTCTATGTAGTGATCCATCCAGTGAAATATGCTACTCAATGTAGTGATCACTTTGCAGCCCAGTGAAATATGCTACTTAATGTAGTGATCGCTGTGTGACAAGTCTGTGTGACAATTGGTACTATTGTGTGTTCTGTGGAAAGAGGAAATATGCTACTTAATGTAGTGATCCACCCAGTGAAATATGCTACGCAATGTAGTGATCACTTTGTCACCCAGTGAAATATGCTACTAAATGTGGTGATCGCTGTGTGACAATTCTGTGTGACAAGTCTGTGTAACAAAAGTCTGTGTGACAAGTCTGTGTGACAAGTCTGTGTGACCAAAGTCTGTGTGACAATCGGTACTACTATGTATTCTGAGTAAATGGCTGATGGTCATGTATTCTTTGCAGTCGGACTGTGTGACCATCCATCTGTGTGTCGATCCATCTGTGTGTCGATCCGTCTGTGTGAAGATTCGTCTGTGTGACGATCTGTCTGTGTGAAATTGTTGTAATCAATAAGATAATTGTTCTTTTTTTAGGGGCCAGAATGGCCGAGCTCGAATATACAACTCAGCATATTTTGTTTTTTTAGGACAAGTCTGATAACGAGACACACGAGGACGTGTGAAGGCGCAGGACGGCCGTGACGGCGCGTTTATGTTGTTTTACACATTTTTTGTAATTTCATGTTGTTTTTATTTGCTAATCAATAATAATTACAATTTAAAACAATAAAACAATGGTAAAACATTGTTAAGTCATAAAATCAAGTTAAATTATCAAAGAGGGGACTAACGTCCGTGCGGGCTTGCGAGTGACGTCAGCGCCCGAACTAGTTTTGCATGTTGTGGCGCCGCGTGGCGTGAGTGGTGGCGTGACTAGTGGGGCGACCGGCCGGCCTTTATAAGCAGGCGGCGCTCGCACTGGGACACATTCGATCGTGAGCCGTGGCGCTGTACGTACGCTCGCAATTCTGCATACCTCTTCGCTTTCTCCAACGCCCATGGATATGGCTGAACTAAATGGTCAGCTCGGCACTCCGTCAAATATGTCACAAAAAATATGTAATTCTAAAATTTTATCTTAGGCTAAAAACAAGTGCAGTGCATTGTGGAAAATAATAAATAACAATGTTAATAATAAAATAACACAAAATGAAATTAAGCAAATAAGAAATAACAATGAAACATTATATAATTTGAAAGATATTGCGATGGCTTTAAATAACTTTTTCATTGAAACTGGCAACAAAGATCTAACTAATAACACTAAAACATCAAACTCAGTTGTAAACAGAGATAGCATTTATCTGTTTCCGACGTCTCATGACGACGTCCATTGTATAATATTATGCCTTAAAAATACAAGATCGGTAGGATATGACGATATAGGTAGGTATAGACGCATTAAAATCTTGTTCTAAAAGAATTTCAGTACCATTGGCACATATTATAAATTTATCACTGGAAAATGGCATATTTCCGGACAGGTTAAAACTGTCTGTAGTAAAACCATTACATAAAAAAGGAGATGAGTG
The DNA here is from genome assembly GCA_943789525.1 of Agriphila geniculea. Taxonomy (NCBI): domain Eukaryota; kingdom Metazoa; phylum Arthropoda; class Insecta; order Lepidoptera; family Crambidae; genus Agriphila; species Agriphila geniculea. The sequence goes on from OX038891.1 coordinate 13,107,678, forward strand.
TGATATGAACAATTACAGACCTATTACACTTAACTCTGTATTTGCAAAGATATTTGAAAAGGTTTTTGCTAAAATTATGCTGACATTTATAAAACAAAATAATATAATTAAAAATGAACAATTTGGGTTTCAAGAAGGTAAATCTACTACGCTAGCATGTTTTAATCTTATTAAAAAAATATCTGAAGCTATAAATGATGGAATTCCTAATCTGGCTCTTTTTCTAGATATGTCAAAGGCTTTTGACAGTGTAAAACACAGTATTCTGTTAAAAAAAGCTTTTGATTATGGTCTGAGAGAAAACGCAAATAGTTGGCTTTCTAGTTATCTTGAAAACCGTCAACAATGTACAGAGATAGTAAGAGTGGAAAATAATGTGAAAATCACAGCTAGATCTGACTTTAGGCACACAAAAATGGCGTTCCACAAGGGAGCATATTAGGTCCGCTGTTATTCCTAATATACATTAATGACTTGCCAGATGTTACAATAAATGACTGCTTTTTATTCGCTGACGACTGTACTTTACAATTTTAAAACGAAAACGTAGATATGCTAGAAACGGACATAAACAATACAATTAATGATATTCACGACTGGATGAAAAGAAATAACTTACAAATAAATATCAATAAAACTAAGGCTATACAATTTCGTACATATAAGGCTAAAAAACTAAATCTTGACATAAAGCATGAAAATGAAAACGTTGACATAGTAAACTCCACTCAATTTTTAGGTATCATTATTGACGAAAACTTAAGTTGGAAGGATCAAGTTGATAATGTATGTAAGAAAATTAATAAATTTGTCTTCGCCTTGAATAGAATCAAAAGAGTTGCATCAATGCAAAGTGCATTGCAAGCATATCATGGATATGTCTCCTCCGCACTCCGCTATGGCTTAGTAATCTGGGGAAATAGTGTAGATTTTGAAAGGGCATTTAAAGCTCAAAAACGTTGTATTAGAGCACTCTCTGGTATACAAAGTTGGGAATCTTGTCAACCGTGGTTCAGAAAATATAAAATATTAACCTTGCCATGTATGTATATAGCTGAGTTATGTCTCTTTGTAAAGCGATATCCCGAACTTTTTGTCACCCAATTTCAAAGAAATGCAAATGTACGAAAATGTAGACAAAATAAATTATGTATACCAAAAAGCAATTTAGCCTTCTTCAGAAAAAATACTTACTGCATGGCTATAAAAATATATAACAAATTACCATTAAACTTGAGGGAACTACCCGTAGAGAAAAATATTTTTAAGAGATCTTTATTTTCCTGGCTTTCTGAACAGGGATTTTACTCGACTAAAGAGTACTTATACAGAAAAGTTCTTGACATTGTATAATATTTTTTTTAATTCTAGTCAAATTGTTGTTTTCTGACCGTAACTTGTAGCGTAATAAGCTGATGAATAGTGATGACTACTGATGACATTTTAATATCTGGAGGGTACATTGGATATTTTGTAGTGCGGGTACTTATTGATACAATAAACCAGTCAACTCCCGACCGCGCTGTTTCATTGCCGTATACTACACTGGCGACGCGGATATTTTAATCGAACCTTGTTATTCTCGTGTTACATAATGCCTTACGGTAAAATCGAACCATTTGATTTGTTTTCGGGACAGTGGGATATCTATGTGCGCCGTTTAAAGCAGTTTATGTTGTTAAATGAAATAAAAGATGAGCTCAAAGTGGCCACGTTGGTTACGGTAGTGGGTGAACGTACCTATAACGTTATGTGCGATTTATGTGCACCTGAAATACCGGAAAATAAAAAGTTCGACGATTTAGTGAGGATTATGCAAAACCATCTTCAACCACATCGCTCAGAAATAGCCGAAAGGCAGGTGTTTCGTGACCGAAAACAAAACGTAAATGAATCCGTGGCAGAATTTCTACAACAATTGAAACATTTGGCTATTAATTGTAATTTTGGAAGTAACTTAGAAGAAAATTTGCGTGATCAGTTCGTGATCGGTCTAGCGAGTGGCGACGTTAAATCAAGATTGTTTACGGAAAAAAAACTGACATATCATAAGGCGGTGGAGTTAGCTCTGGGCCTCGAAGCTGCGGAAAAGCATGTAGAAAAAGTGAGCGGGCGAGCCAGCATAGGAGGACCTGGCCCCGCCGCGGGCTTTGGCAGTTCGGGAGGCGGCGATGACGGTGCGAGCGGAGCTGGGAGCAGCGGCGGTGGCGCAGGCGGAGGCACGGGCGAGGGCCTGCACGCCGTGCGGGCCGCTCGCGGGGCGCGCTCCGCCGCAAGCGGCCAGCAAACGCACTACACGGGATCACCATGCTGGAGGTGTGGAAAGCCACACCGAGCAGATAAGTGTAGATTTAAAATGTATACGTGCGATAATTGTCAAGGTAAAGGACATTTAAAAGTGATGTGTAAAGCAACGGGCAATAAAAAATATAAAAGCCATAATTTCATAATGAGTGACTCCGACAGTGAAATGTACAATATAAGAGCGGTTTCTGCGGGTGACAAACCGTATTTTATTAATGTTCAAATAGAGAACAATATTCTTAAATGTGAATTAGATACGGGAAGTAAAATTTCCGCCATTAATGAAGAATGTTATAACAGCTTATTTTCTAAGTATAAAATTTTTAACGATAGTATAAAATTGTGTTCGTACTCAGGCTCACAAATTGAACCGATCGGGTATATTCTAGTGAACGCAACCATCGAAGGAACTCACGAGACAAATTTACAGTTGTATGTAATAAAAAATGGCAGTCGTCCTTTGATTGGTAGATGTTGGATTCGTCGTTTTAACATAAATCAGCTCATTATAAATAATATTTTGTTAAATGAAAGCGACATGGAATTGCACGAACGGTTCATTGATGAGTTAAAAAAAAGTCACCCATCGGTGTTTACCAATAATCTGGGAACATGTAAACGCGAAATTCGATTACAGCTCAGTGATAACGAACCGGTTTACGTGCGGGCGCGGCCCGTGCCGCTGGCGCTGCGAGCCGCGGTGGAGAAGGAACTCGCTCGGTTAAAAACTGAGGGTTCAATTTATCAGGTGGAAAATTCAGATTACGGTACACCTATTGTTCCGGTTATTAAAAAATCAGGGGAAATTCGAATCTGCGGGGATTATAAGTCTACAATAAATCCTAAATTAAAAAAGGATCATTATCCTTTGCCTAAGATAGACGAATTATTTGCTGCTTTGAGTGGTGGGCAAGAATTTTCAAAAATCGATCTTACTACTGCGTATATGCAAGTACCCCTCCACCCAGACTCGCAGGCGTGTACAGCGATAAGTACGCACGTAGGGACTTTTGCCTTTCGTCGCACACCTTACGGTTTAAGTTGCGTCCCTGAAAAATTTCAAAAAATAATGGAAGAGACACTACGTGGGCTGCCGCACACTGTGGTATTCCTCGATGATATTTGCATAACGGGGGTGGATAGAGAAACGCATAAAAAGAACTTGCGAGCTGTAATCGAAAGACTAGCGAGTATGGGTCTTACTGTAAAAATTAATAAGTGTACATTTTTGCAAAAAAGTGTGTCTTATTTAGGTTTTATTATAGATAAGGATGGTTTACACCCAGATATGTCGAAAGTCAAAGCTATAGTGGAAGCTCCTAGGCCAATAAATGTAACGCAGTTAAAAGCTTTTTTAGGTTTAATTAATTATTACGGGAAATTTGTTTCAAATTTAAGTACCTTGCTTCATCCTTTATACAGATTATTAAAAAAGGGAACAGAGTGGTTTTGGAACACGGAGTGCGAAAATTCATTTTTAAATATTAAAAATATTTTAGCGAGTGACAAAATTCTTAGTCATTACAATCCGTCGCTTCCTTTAGTGTTATCAGTCGACAGCAGTGCGTACGGGGTAGGGGCGGTTCTTGCGCATCGATATCCGGACGGCATGGAACGGCCAGTCAGTTGTGCGTCGAGAACGCTAAGCGACGCAGAAAAAAATTATAGTCAGCTGGACAAAGAGGCGCTCGCAATAGTTTATGGAGTACAAAAACACCATCAGTATTTATTTGGTAGGAATTTTACTCTTAAAACAGATCACAAACCTTTAATATATATTTTTGGGCCAAAGGGGGGGATTCCACAAACAGCGGCTAGTAGGTTACAGCGTTGGGCTGTGAAGTTGGCGGCTTATGACTATGAAATTGAGTACGTCACGTCTAAGAACAATGTAAATGCAGATGCGCTGTCCCGGTTGCCCCTGTCGACCTCGCTAGGGCAGCCACGGGCGAGCAGTGACGACGAAGACCAAGAATATCATTACTTGTTATTTACAGAGGAAACTCTTCCCGTAAGTTATAAAGACATAGCGTTAGAAACTAAGCGTGATAGAATTTTAAGTCGTATTTATGGGTATATTATGTTTGGTTGGCCAGATAAATGTGAAGTTGAAGAGGAAAAACCGTTTTATTTTCGCAGAATGGAATTGTACGTAGTACAAGGTTGTATTTTATATAAATATAGGGTTGTAATACCGCCTAAATTACAATATCAAGTGTTAGGGGAGATACACGAAGGTCATTTAGGAGTAGTCAAAATGAAATCAATCGCAAGAAACTACGTTTATTGGCCGGCAATAGATAAGGACATTGAAGCGATATGTCAAAACTGTGAGTCATGTTGTAGTGTGCGCGACGCGCCGCCGCGACACTCACTACATTGTTGGGAGTTCCCTGCTGCCCCGTGGCAACGTCTTCATGCTGATTTCGCACAAATTGGCGGAAAATATTATATTGTAGTGGTAGATGCACATTCCAAGTGGATTGAGGCAGAAGAAATACGTAGTATTTCAGCTTACGAAACGATAAAGTTTTTTAGGAATCTCTTTTCAAAATTCGGTTTACCTTTACAGTTAGTGACGGATAATGGGCCACCATTTCAAAGTCATGAATTTAAAGAATTTTGCAGTAAAAATATAATCCGACACACCACATCTTCACCATATAGACCACAAGGAAACGGTGCAGCAGAGAACTCTGTAAAAATCATAAAGAAAACTTTAAAAAAAGCGATGTGCGAAGGCAAAGATTTATCAGCGAGTTTAAGTACTTTTCTTTTAAGTTATCGTAACTGTGAGCACGCCACCACGGGGGTGGCGCCGGCCGTGGCGCTGTTAGGACGCCGATTGCGCAGCCGTTTGGACGGGCTACGTCCTAACACAGCAAATAAAGTGTGCGAAGCACAACATAAACAAATTGAAGCAGTGGGAGGCACTGTCAGAAATTTTGAAATTGGGTCACATGTACTAGCTCGGGATTATTCTAATAGAAATAATAAAAAATGGGTAGAAGGCCAAATCATTGATCAAACAGGGCCAGTATCATATAAAGTTAAAATGAACAATGGTACAGTAAGCCGCAGACATTCTGATCAGTTATTAAAAAAAAGATTTTCAACAGCTTTGGCAACAACTAATGAATCAGAGAGTGACTTTGAGGTAGAAACCGTACCGGAAAATGCTTTAAATTCGGATAGAGGTAGCAGCGAAGACGCGAATGTAGTCAGTAGAGAAAGCGAGATTTCGGAAGTAAAACATGATCCACCTGCATCCGTTTCTCCAAAATCGACCCTGGACCTAGCTACAAAATTAGAGGTCAGCGAGCGTGCAAAGAGGGCACTTATTCGAGATTTGAGAAAAGTAAAGGATGGAGTAGGATTAGATAAAAATTGCTAAAGGCTCATAATAGCGTACAAAAAAAAAAGTTTTTTTTTCTCTTTAACTAATTATGTAGGTATGGTAGTTAGTAAATAGATTACATTGCATCAAAATTGTTCCATATTATGGGTAATTTTGTATTACAGTTTTAGTAGAAAGTTACTAGGTTTATTTACAATTTTAGCTTAGTTTTTTTTTGCCTTTTCTTTATGTTAAGTTAAATTTAAAATTGTGCTACCAATGTGATTTTGAGGCAGGTGTACTTTTGTAATATTTAACAGGATTAAACATACATAAGTATAAGCTTGTCTACCTACACATGATTAACGTAGTCATAAATTAAGCAAATTTTTGTTTTCACTATCAAAACAAACTTGTTTATTCGATAAATATATATATATATAAAAAAGAATCGACCTAAGTATTAAGTTTTTTTTTATACACGTTACTGTATTAAAGTTTACGGTATTAAACTAAATAAGTAAGTGTGATATTAAGATGTTAACTTAATTTATCTTAAATTTTGTTTGTTTAAACTTAAGGGGGAGATGTGGAGGGTACATTGGATATTTTGTAGTGCGGGTACTTATTGATACAATAAACCAGTCAACTCCCGACCGCGCTGTTTCATTGCCGTATACTACAATAAGTACTATTTTTCTATAATTATTATTTTAGCTATTGACTTTTTATACTTATTATTATTATTGACATTTTACTGTAATTATGACATACCTAATTTTTATTAATTTTAATCAATGTGCCAGCCTTAAATTGCGTATAATCAGCCTTTTATTGAGTTATTTTTTACAAATATTTGCATGCCTACATTAATAAGGCAAATACTGTAGAACTGCCAAAATATTTTATTATTATAACAACATGTATACTCGGTATTCGCAAATAAATGATTTCTATTTCTATATTTCTATTTCTATAAATCTTAATACTGAGCCATCTCACCCTACACACGAGGACACAGCTTCTAGGTTTTATTATAAGATGTTTACTTACCATAAGTCCAAAGCAGTCCATGAACATATCAGAATAGACCTCCTTATTCCCTCTCCACTCATACTCCAATGTGAGCACGCGGCACTTTTTGATGGCCCTGCAGCATCTGCACAACCCAGGGTCTATAACTGTGCTGTTCTTCTTGTCAACTTCAGACATTTTTAACATTAACAGAAAGAGTTTCTGTTATTGTTGTTGAAAAAATCTGGTACTGATTGTTTGTAAATGCCGATTTTCTTTTATGTGTTACAATCTTTGATTATTTAAGTGCTGCAATGTAGGTAGGTACCAGGGTTTTGGAAAAGATTTTTTGTACACAATCTTTTGATTCACAAAAACATCACACGCAATCGACTATTGCCCACCTAATTTTTTTTTACACTGATCCCAAAAATAACAAAATAAACAAGGCTTTGGCATTACATTACAATCAAACCAACTTTTCTGTGAAATACTGGGTGAAAAATCGTATGAAAAATGGAAATTATTCAGCCGATTTCAGCCATAGATTTTTTTTTTTTTTTTTTTTTTTTTTTCTGAGATTTTTTTTGACTGATTTATTTAGGGAGGTCGCATCTATCGTTTTTTTAGATATATCGATATTTTTTCTGGCGATATTAAAGCTCCGGACGAGTTTTTTGGCGCCATTTGTCAAGTTCGGTTTGGTGTCTATTTTAATTATTTGCAAATTGATTCATAGTGGATATTGTGTCTTAAAATTGGTGCAGTTTTGTGGTACAAGTGTCTACGCAACTGAACAATATGTGGGATAATTGAAATAGGCGCGATCTTGGTTGTATGAAGCCGAGACTTTTATTGTAGTTGTGGCTACCTCGGCAGAACTTACCAAGTAAACTGTCTTGATATACTTGGTGCCAAATGCTCCAAGTAGCATTGGAATGCGATGCACCCGCATTTTAATGTAAACTGAAACAATCTAACACTGAAATATTCAACACTTGACACTGGCAAAAATTACTTCCAAGAGGAAAGTAGATTGCCAAAACAAAAATAAGAAGAAGAAGAAGCTCCGGACAAACCAACGCGAGCGAATCGCGCGCGTCGTCGCTCATTTTGACAGATTTTGATCACGTAACTCAAAGCAATAGCCATAGCCATTGCCATAGCAATTTCTTTGACAATGGCTATGGCTATGGCTATCGCTTTGAGTTACGTGATCGCACTCGCGAATTTCGCGCGGAATTCGCCTCAGTCTGTACGAAGCTTAAATACGGTATATTATATTAATAAGTTTTCTATTTTGTATTAAGCTCCCTCTGAAGTTGCTTTGCGTATGCGCAGACTACCCATTTTATATTAAGTTAATTAATTTAATAGAAAAAATACTAGAAAATATCAACGAATATCGTTAGAGAATATAAATAAATGATATCCAGTACCAAAAACGATATTTTTCCGAAAATTTTTAATACTATGCTAATTTCAATATTTGAATAACGTGAATAGAAAATACATGTTTTTACGTACATCCTTGATTTTACGTAGACAATTATATTATTGAGCTTTATCTCGATTCAACATTTACAATCTCGGCTTTATCTCAATTTTTTATCAAAAATATCTACAACAATATATCGATATTTCTTTTTCCGATGAATCGAAATGGTTTTTGACATTTTTAAAAATATCGATATATAGATTTTTTATATTCACAACCCTAGACTGATTTTGATTTGACATTGGGTGCATTCCAGCAGACCAACCACCAAGTCATCGGTCACCACAGAGTATTTACTTTTTTCGTCACCTGCGCTAAATACCATTTTTATTCCCTTAGAGCATACAAGTTTATTCCCAATGTTTCATCTACTTCCACGGAAGATGATGACGAGGTAAACATCTTGCTTGACACTTGTGTGACTCGGTAGCTCAGCGGTCAGAGCATTGGACCGGATATCCAAAGGTCGCGGGTTCGATTCCCGTCTGAGTATTGATCTGGTGCGAGTCGTATTTTTTCTAGTATATTATTTAGTATTGTTTAAAAATAGCATTGTAAATGCAAAAATCTTAAATTTAAAAATCTTGACACTTTTTCGATGGAGTGGGGATCCGTTTGCGCATGTGCACTTATGAGCGACCAATAGCGCGCGCCCCTCTCCCCCGCTGCCCGCGTACCTCACCGCTACGCATACCCAAGATACGCGTTCTGCGCAATCCCCACCCGATTTCAAGAGGTTTGCCTCGTACTGTACAAAAGCATTCACGCGGCCGATCGACTGATACGTGACGTCATGAGGCAGCCGTCGTCGTTACGGCAAATAAAGTAAAAAATATTGGATGTTTGTCTATCGCCCGCCATCTCGGGCACGACTGGACCGATTTTGAAACGGTTTATTATTGCTTTGGATAGTTCTTGCCTTAAAGCAAATTCTTAAATAGTTTTTTTACTTTCCTCTATGCTTTTGCCATTCTAAGCCGCTAGATGACACTATAATTAAATCTTGTATGTAAAAGCTTGTCTTATTGTTTTGAAATAAAAAACAAAAGTACTTATTCAATATATAATTTCCAATAATTCATTTAGAAAACTTATAAATAATATTATTTACTAGATTACTATTCAGTAGGAAGATGTATTAATAAATACCTATCTCTAACTATTTACAACTAAATTTTAATAAGCGTTCTCCATATTGTAATATTGCCACTACGAACTAAGTAGTTCATACAATTTAATAAATAAAAATAATACTAATTCTTACAGTTAGAAAGTTTGTAAACAAAACTATGCATTTTCATCTATATGTTATAGTCAAACCCCGAAGTCCAGGCGCTCCTAGGTTTGCCTAGTCAAACCTCAGGTTTGACAAGGCTTAGTCAAAGTCCAAAACTAATAGCGTGTTTCGGCCTTTGACTAACGCATTTATAGCCAAACCTAGGAGAGACTAACTTGGACAGTTGAACACCGAAACGCAATTCGATCAAATCGGGGTTTGACCAGTCAGACTCAAATTAGGTACAAAATATGTTTTTTTTTGTATTTAAAAGTATGAAAAACACATTTTAGAGTAATAATTTGATTAAATTAATAATCTTCCTGTGAAACAAAGACTACTGTTGTCTTGAAATAAAACAATTTTTAACGGATACTAGCGCGGTTTTATTGAAAGTACTTTGGTAATTAGTTGGTATTTGGTTTGATTTTTGGTTTTCCCGACGTTTCCCGAGTCCCCCGTGACCATGGCAGCTGCAAAGTTGCCGAAACGTCGGGAAAACCAAAATTCAAACCAAATACCAACTAATTACCAAAGTACTTTCAATAAAACCGCGCTAGTATCCGTTAAAAATTGTTTTATTTCATGTCTAGTGAGCGCGTAAGCTTGAGAAGTGAATACTACTTTTGTCTGTTAAAAAAATAACCACGAAATTTTTCAATTTCTAACCTATTACGTGACCTACAGCAGTAAGGCAGCTTTGACTAAGTCTAACATCGGAAACGAATGCTGTTTTTCATACATATTTAGGTTAATCTAAGTTAAAGCTGCCTTGCTCCGGTAGGTCACGTGATAGGTTAGAAATTAAAAAAAAACATGTTTTTTTTTTAACAGACAACAATAATCTTTGTTTTACAGGAAGATTGTTGATTTAGTTATATTTTCACTCTAAGTCTAAAGAATGCATTTTTACACATTTACATAAAATTCTGTCCCTAATTTAAGACTGACTGGTCAAACCCCGATTTGATCGTATCGAGTTTCGGGGTTTGACTATCCAAGTTGGTCTCTCTTAAGTTTGGCCATAAATTCGTTAGTCAAAGGCTAGGAAGGAAACACGCTTTAGTTTTGGACTTTGACTAAGCCTTGTCAAACCTGAGGATTGACTAGGCAAACCTAGAAGCGCCTGGACTTCGGGGTTTGACTATTACATATTATATAATACAGTGTTTGGTAATCGAATATAGGTAGATAGGGACCATAAACTGAATATCTTTTACTATGGGACCAACTCTGAAATTGTAAAAAAAAACAACTGTTTCATACATTTTGATATTTTCGTACTTAATTAATTGCTTTAAGAAACAGCCGGGTTTTTTTCAGTGTGTTTGGTAATAGCCTTATAAAGCCAAACCATTTCCATGCATACAACCCTGAAAACTTATTATAAACCATGAAAACCACCACTTTTTCCTCTTTTTTAGGGTTCCGTACCCAAAGGGTAAAAACGGGACCCTATTACTAAGACTCCACTGTCCTTCTGTCTGTCTGTCACCAACCAGGCTGTATCTCATGAACCATGATAGCTAGAAAGTTGAAATTTTCACAAATGATGTATTTCTGTTGCCGCTATAACAACAAATACTAAAAACAGAATAAAATTAATATTTAAGGGGGGCTCCCAGACAACAAACGTGATTTTTTTGCCGTTTTTTGCTCGATATTAGTAACGACAACAGGTAGACAGTTGAAATTTTCACAGATGATGTATTTTTGTTGTCGCTATAACAGCAAATACTAAAAACAGAATAAAATTAACATTTAAGGGGGTCTCCCATACAACAAACGTATTTTTTTTGCCGTTTTTGGTACGGAACCCTTCGTGCGCGAGTCCGACTCGCACTTGGCCGGTTTTTTACTTTTATGATAAACTGCCATAGTGGCAGCCCTAGACCGAAATTTTCGCTTTTGCCCAATAATGGGATTGATTATCGAATACAATATTCTATTTGCGTCAAGGGTTGTCATTTAGCATTTTTCCATACAAATAAATATACATAATTTCTCAGCCATGTGGCGGTTGTCAGGGTTTATAATAATTTTCCGGGTTTTTATTCATAGTACTATCTCCGCCAATTGCTAATGCGCAGGAACCTTGTCACGTTAACGTTAACGTCATCCGCAATTAAAAATTACATGAAAAAAGAAAATTCTAATAGGTAATATAATATTATTATTTAATTATTATTTTCATTAAAAAAAAACAGTTGTTTTTTCTTTATGATGTTAAAAAAATGGCCGCCAGGCGCATTTCCAATAGGCGGGGATAGTATTCTATCTACCATATTCGGCTTAAGGGGTGTTCTTTTGTAACACTTTTTATACAAGTGATAAAAAAGTCATTAGAAATAAATTATACCTAATAGATGCCTTAATCTAGACTTAGCTATATTTTAATTGCAACAAGCATTTGTAATTTTAATACTTTCAAAACTTTACAACACATTATTTTATTGCCAAAATATACAATAAAATAAATAATACTGACGCTTTCATGAGATACAAGTTGTGATTTTTTCCTTATAAATAATTATTAATAATTTCTTAGCGCATAATAAATACAGTATAAAATAAATAAGCTAAGATAAAAGTTTATGCATTTTTTTAAACTAAAGTGATGTAATAAGCAAAGGCGGATATTGTTAACAAATTGTAAGTATAATTATAAGTGGAAGATTCGTACACAACTAGGGTTACCATGCGTCAGGATTTTTCCGGACCGGAATAATTAATTTTCGCATTTTTGTATGTGTCCAATCTAATGTCACGACATGATTAAAGCTTCGTACAGACTGAGGCGAGCGAATCGCGCCAGATTCGCTCGCGCCGATTGCGTCAGCTAACTTGTATGGACGTGTTCACATTGGCGCGAATAGTCGCACGAGTTGCAGCAAAAACGCGAATCGCCCGCGAATCGCGCGATAGGGTTGCGTTCCAAGTGCAACCAAAGATCTAACGGCGCGTTCCAAACATTAGAGCTTGACGTTCGATTTACACAACTTTCCCGTTCCAAACGTCAGAGCGTTGCAACTTCTTAAGATGAAATAAAACAATTTTTAACGGATACTAGCGCGGTTTTATTGAAAGCACTTTGGTAATTAGTTGGTATTTGGTTTGATTTTTGGTTTTCCCGACGTTTCGGCAACTTTGCAGCTGCCGTGGTCACGGGGGACTGAAGCTACCCGTGAGTCTACCCTCAAGCGATGAATTTTTTTAGACGTTCAGAAATTAAAATTTTAACAAAATTTTTAATGTTTTATGTTGATTCATAATTTAATTTTATGAATTATTTAGTGCTAAAAAGAGAGAGAATCTACTGAAGCTACCACCATTTCATTTCAGCCTCCCAATTTATATTAGTGATATAAATTACAATATTCCATTGATTAAAAAAAAATTTGACTATCTGTTCATTTGAATACTATACAATCAGATATAAATCGAATAAAACAATTTTCTTTATTAAGATTGAAAGATCGTTCTGTCTTTTTTCAATGAAATAAAGTCGGTTTAGAAAAAAAATGAATTGTATCAATTGAGATTGAAAATATAAAATAAGTTGCATAAATAGTGTTTTATTTAATTAAGTTGTTTTCACAACACTACCACGTTACTATCACGTCAACTGTCGCGACTTACTTATGACACATGAGTAAAGAAAAGAACCAGAGACAAAGCTTCTTAAGAACGTGAAATTCAAACTTGCAACTAACAAAACAAATGATACCCTGAGATTGTCCACTGGCTGCAGTTGTCAAAACAGGTTTTTTCCGGTTTTTCCGCGTACGCAACAAGCGGCCAGTGTACACGCAGTCGCAGACATGCCCCGCGTGCTTGTAGTAGTGCAACTGATTCACGCGGTTGTATGGTCCTTCTCTTTACTCATGTGCTTATGACGTCGGTGCACTGTCCGTCCTTGTCATCGTGTTATGATATGACAAGAACGGATAGAGCATTGCTATCACTTTGGCTATCGCTTTGAGATAGGCAGTCTAGCTGCCGTCCCCGTTCCGTCCGGCAGCCAGACCGCCTATCTCAAAGCGATAGCCAAAGCGAAATCGATAGCTATACTCTATCCGTCCTTGTCATATCATTACACGATGACAAGGACGGACAGTACACTGACGTCTAAACTTTAGCAATTTGAAAGCTTTTTAAGCAAGGCGGTAGGCCTGCTGGATTACAATGGTTTACATGGTTAAAAATTACTCTATGGCGATCGATGACTCAAAGATTTGTCTGACAGAATGCGTCCAATGACGCGCGCGATTCGCTCGCCTCAGTGTGGGAGGCTACGCGAGCGAGCGAATCGCGTAGATTCGCGTCCCACATGGCGCGAGCGAATTCGCCTCAGTCTGTACGAAGCTTAAAGGTCGCCCGAAGTCAACTGTGATTGTCAATTTTTACGTAATATAAGAATTGACAATCACTTTAATGGGGAAGGCAACTGTCAAACTGGCGCTACGTACTGTTCCACAAAAACCGTCAAGACAAAAGGCCTTAGCTTTAAGAATCGTTTTTATAGCTTTAAATGACCAAATTATCCTTACTAATATTATAAATGCGAAAGTCCGTTTGTTTGTTTGTTTGTTACGCCTTCACGTCTTAACTACTGAACTGATCATCATGAAATTTTGCATACACGTTCTTAGGAGTATAGAGAAGAAGGACATAGGATACCTTTCATCCAGAAAAAAAGTATTGTTCCCGAGGGATAGCAAAAAAACTCTCCACGCAGACGAAGTCGCGGGTGGCAGCTAGTATGTAATAAGCTGTAAAAATGTTGGCATTTACAAATTTCCGAAAACCCTGAATATTAAAAAAAAACAGTAAGAATAAAAACGGCTTAATTTGGCTTTCAATTCCAGCATTTGCATTGTAGAATATCCATTTTGGGTCAATGGGTCCTTTTCGGTAAAAAAAATACCACAAAATAAATACCTATTTTCCTATATATTTGTTTTGAACGTCTACTGTTTTAGGAACAAGCGTACGCAGCGACATCTACAATTAGCTTTGCGTTGTCAACCCCATTGCACATTTAAAAACGATCAATTTTCGCATCAATGAATGTCAATTACGTAAAAATTTGCAATGAGGGTTTTTCAAAGTGACATTTAAAAACATAGTAACTATTTGGCTCACTAGATGGCGTTGATAGTCAAATGAAGTGTCAAAATTGGCTTTGAAAAATAAACGCCCTGTGCTTAAAATAAAAAAAAAATCGTTTTCTGCAGTTGACACTTACCTTTTTATCAACGCCATCTATCGAGCGTACAGTTTTTAGTCATTTTGAAAAGCTCTCATTGCAACTGATCGTATCGGGTGGCCTTAAAGGTTGTCAATAGTAATAGATCTTATAGAAAATAATAGGTCTTTACCTATGAAATTGCCGATTTGTATGGAGATTTTTCAAGAAGTTGCATTTTTCATAATAGCATTTTCTTTGTTCATTTAACAACCATGAACACTCATGTAACAAAACTTTTATGTACTAATGTTTGAACACTATGCTAACTTATTTCCATTTAAGATAAGCGAAAAAATAAGTTTTGGTTAAGTTACAACCCCTTCGGTCACCCTTTTTTTGCTCACAAAAAAAGAGTCACTTTCAAGATCTTTTTTTTAATGTCACGAAAGCTAAAATATGGACTTTATTTTTACTGATAGTTAACTATCATGATCATAATTCGATGTAATATTCACGATTTTGTTAAAATTTTAAATTATAGAAGTCATTATTTTCTCTGTATGTGACAAAATATCGGCAATTTCATAGGTAAAGACCTATTAATGCACGCGTAATATGCGTATACATGAAACATCAACACATATGTTCCGTCGCTAAAAACCATCATTTGCAATAAAAATACCGCTCAATAGCAACAAGTTCTATCGCTATGTCATGCCATGTCGTCTGCAAATGTCCTTATATTAAAATTTAATCAACCTACTAAACAAAACTAGTTTTCTCAAATATGAGATTCGCAGAATACTTTACAAAATCCTACTTAAAAAGCCTATTCACAAATATACAACAAATCTCATTAAAAATACACAGATAAACTAAAAATAACATCCGTCAATATCGCACTCCGGATGGTGGCTTTTAATATGAGATTTCAAACTAGCGTTTTGTATGAAAGCCTGACCGCAAATATGACATCTATATCTCCTATCGTTTGTATGCGTCCTTATATGGTATTGCAAAGACTTCAGCCTAGGATAAGATTTCTCACAGTATTCACATCTGAAGTTCCGTTCACCGGTATGCGTGGCCATATGTTCTTTTAACCTAGAAGGTAAATAAAACCTTTGATCGCAATACTCACATTGATGCTTCAGAACTTTCTGGTGGTTTCTCCGCTGATGTTCCGTCAAAGTCTTCTGCCTGTTATACACTTTATCGCACAAATTACACGGATACGTCCTATTCTGACCGTGGGCTTCGGTCAAATGCTTGTTTTTCAAAGCGTATGACATGAAACACTCATCACACCTCGGACAACGAATTATAGCTTTCTTCTTATGAACTATATCGACATGCATATCTTTATAATGATTCGACTTAAACACTTTACCGCAAACTTCACAAGTATGCCTTTCATCGTCTTTATGACGTTTCAAGTGAGCGTCTAAACGAGGTTTTTCTAAGAAGCAGAAACCACAAATATCACAAGTGTAGTTACTAAAATGGCCTACCATATGAGTATTTAAAGTATTGAAGTCCTCAAAAACATCGTTACACATTACACACACTAAGTCGTTCCACGTTAACTTGAATAGTAACATTTTGTCAGGAGCTTCGAAGAATATCTTCTTTCCGTGTACTTGGTCTATATGTTGTTTGAATACTTCTAAATCTTCGATTTTAACCGGACACAGTTTGCAATCTATTCTTGTGATGTCAATTTTAGGCATTTTCTTGTAACCCATTAGGAGTTGGAACGGTTTTGTGTCGTGTGTCACTGTATGTTCTCTTAGATCTTCGGGTTTTGGGTAGTAATCTTTGCAGTAAAAACAGTAGTAATTGTTACGACGGTTCTTGAATGGAACTACGTAAGAATACTGGATTATAGTTAGTAGATTTTCTTCAGACATACAATCTAGGTCTCGGTCATAATTGTTTTTCTTTTCTACGGGAAGTTTTTTTACTTTGGAAGCTTTTTTTGATGAGCCTGGAAAATAAAATAGTTGAAATTAGTTTTATTAATTTTTCTATACATAACTTATACTAGATGCACATTACAACCGGCGGGCTGATTATCTAATTAGAAACCACCTAGCGACCGGTTGCAGTTCATAGATGATAGTGATCCATTGCTACTTCTTTTTGGATTAAAAAAAAACATACCAAAGAAAAGTAGCAATGTATGTGGAATGAAACCGGTCGCTAAATAGTTTCTTTTTAGATAATCAGGGTGCGGAATCCTCTACTAATTAGGAACTGGCTATCTTACCTCTATCTAACAGCCAAAACACAATTAATGTTAATGTTATGGTGTCAGACATAAGTAGATAATATGGTAGCTAGCCAGGACTTAATCAAGCTCTATCTAAACCAACCAAACTGAGTACAAACATACACCTATCCTGGGAATCAAACCCAGGGCCCCTGCGGGTGGACGAACCACAAGACCACGAGGTATTCTGTTGACCACTTTTGATCTGCCTACCTATTCAATATGTGATTTAATAGTTTTTGTGGTTTAATAGGACATTTACTTATCATTTATTTTGATGATTCATGAAAGGTCGATTTTGATGAATCATGAAATAAAAAATTCATCGGAAGTCCGAAAACGTCCGGAAAATTCCGAACAGATGGTTACCCTTACTCAAACTGAATGTTTCATTTATTTAATACAAATGACATGGACAAGTGCAAAGTATTTGCCAAATACAGTTTCTTCAATAAGTATTTGCAAACTCACAACAGTAAACTACTTTCTAACTTCTAACAGGGGTCTCACTTTGCGCTTAAACTTATATATTAGCCTACTGCTCGCGACTGACTCAGTCGAGCCAGCGCACGAGGGGTGTCGCGTGTCGGTTGAGACAGAACTACGCGACTAACGCGGCAGAAAAAGAAGGTACATAGGTACCATGGGCAACAGCGTCGCTTAACCACCTAAGGTTAAAATGGCTTGCACGCCGCGCCCGCTGTCACATACGTTTAGTTCGTGCAGGGGCGATACGCGCGCACACGAATTTTGTTGCAAACTGGTTAAGCGACGCTGTTGCCCATAGTACAGTTTTGAGTCTGTTACCTTATAGGTACAATCTAAAAATTGTTGTGTTCCGGCCATAGAAATAGAATGTCAAAGAACAACAAAGTCAATAAACAGGTGATCCGAAAACGAATCAATACATTTTATATGAGATACGTAAAATATGACTTAGATTCATAAAATATGACTATATTATGGCAAAGTTAATAAACTATGTTCCATACTGTTTTCATTGTCGATAAACGAATAAATGTAGCGAAATTTGGTTTTAGAGAAATGTGTGGCAATATCTTATTTACCTGTGAAAAGTGTGATTACTTGGATTGTTTCTTTTTGTCACATCACAATTACTTAGGGCAGAAAACACCATAGCTCAACGATACCTTTATTTTAAATTCTAATTATGATTAAAAAATATTTTAAACGAACTGTGATTGCTCAATTGCTAGGCGGGACGCTAGGGGCTCTTACTGTAAAAAATGTTGGCACGTGTCACTTGATCCTTTGTCTCTTTTTTACATAGACCGTATCCGTATGATGTTAACTTCTCTTTTCCACGCTTTGTTGGTCTTCTTGAGCGCAGCGAAAATTTTTCTATGTCTATGGTTCCGACAGTCAGAGGTAAGATAGCTAGTTCCTCAATGATGAGGATTCCGGGTGTAGTGCGCTTCCACCTTCGGCCTTAACGTCACTTAACATCAGGTGAAGGCCAAGTGCAGAAAAAAACTTATTTATCTTTAAAAAAATACAATAAATTGGACTGTTGTGTAGAAGAGAAAAAACTTACCAGCTTTCTGTTTCTTAGTTTTAGCTTTCTTAGCAGTTCCATTACTTTTAGCTTTCTTTTTGGTTCGTTTCCTCTTGATTGGCTTGTCGGAGTCCGAAGATGAGGCGTACGATTCTTCTAAACTCTCGTCTATGTTTTTGTGTTCTTTGTCTATGGGTGGGAGGACGTTGTCTTTGCTCTCTTCATCTTCTTTCACTGGTTGGATATCTGGAGGTAGAAATCAAAATAAAGATCTCAATATTTTTTAAATTACAGCCACTTTTTTGTCTCCACTGCTAGGGCATGACCTTAATTCGTTGGGCATTACATAATCAACTACGCGGGCCCAATGCGGATTGCTGGGTGTTAACGACTGCAAATGCCGATAGGACCAACGGCTTAACCAAAGCGCCTCAATTTTATTTGTATAAAAAGTTTTATTTTGCCCTTAAATTAATTTCGACATATTGTGTGAAGATGGTTTTCGACTTTGGGGCACAATATAAAGTACAGTATTTAAGTTGAGTACTACGCGCGCTCGAGCAACGCACACATAGACATCCGGTTATACGTAGGTACAATGTCGGTGAGTCACCGACACTGTATATAGTCTGTTCGCTTAGATAGAGACGGAACACACACAAGCACTTGTGTTCAGAGACAGGAATACCGGTAACAAACACAACCTTTCACTACGGCACTTCTATGTAAACTGCCAAAATTCAAATTGACTTGCAGGTGTACGCCGCACGCGCTATCCTTTGTTTATGCGGCGGCATCCTTTGACAAGACACTAACTAACTAAATGAACGGTCTTTAAAGCCGGGCCAGACTGTTGCAAACAAGCCCTCCACATCGGTCTCCACTGTGTGGTTTAAAACAGTATAAACACTCGTTTGCAACCACAAATCGTTTGACCTTCCACAACCTCTGTGGACAGGACGCCGCTTGTAAGGTGGGAGCCTTGTTGTAAACAGTGTGGACGCAAACACCAACCGTGGGCTCCACAAGCCTCCCACCAAGATCACCCCTGTGGAAAGCTTGTTTGCAACAGTCTGGCCCGGGTTTTAACCGGAATCTTGTCCATCAGCCATTTTAATGTCCCCACTGCTGGGGCACAGGCCTTCCTTATGGGTGGATAAGGAGGACGGGCCATAACCCACCACGCGGGCCCAATGCGGATTGGTGGGTGTTAACGACTGCAAATGCAGCCGGGACCAACGGCTTAACGTGCCTTCCGAAGCACGGAGGAGCTCGAGATAATAAATTTTTGGTCACCCATCCCATGACCGACCCTTGCGAACGTTGCTTAACCTCCGCAATCGCTTGGCCAGGCGCTAAACCACTGCGCCACCGAGCTCCTCACCGGAATCTTAAACGAGTTCAAGTGCGTGACGCAGAACAGTATCGGCGAGAGCTGTATGTGTGTGCGTTGCCCGAGCGCGCGTGGTACAGTACGAGGCAAACATATTGAATGAAATCGGGTGGGGATTGAGAAGAACGCGTATTTTGTGTATGCGTAGCGGTGTGGGGCGTGGGCGGCGGAAAAGGGGCGCGCGCTATTGGTCGCTCACAAGAGCACATGCGCGAACTTATCCCCACTTCGTCGAAAAAGTTTTAAGATGTTTGCCGCGTACCGTACTAAGCTTAAGTCTGTAGTCTGTCTATTTTGTGTTTGGGGAAAAAACAACACAGTGGCCATAGACAATACTTACCATTAGCATCATCTGCCGGGTAGTTATCCATAGACATGTCATCGTGGTCCGCACCGTTGGAGTGGTGATCGCTCATATCATCCTTGGGTTCCGGCTTCGGTTCTATGTCTAATGGCTTCTTTACTTCTGGACAAACAATAGTAAATAATAATGTAAGTTACTAAATATTAATATTTCCCATCCATATCCTATGAAGAATGGGACGATTTGGGAACGGGACCAATTGGGAATGGGACCATTTGCTACCAAACGACTGAAGCGCACTAGCGTCGCGCAGACGATGTATTATACCTGTCGATAATGTCAAGCTACAACCCAGTCAATTTAACTCGTCATCTGAAGCGAAAGCAAACCCTCTCCTTTTCTCCTTGCCTCACGCTGCCTTCGTCATGCCAGTAGCATTAGTAGGTACAATTGTTAGCGATAACTTATCGATAATCTATCAATTTTCAAAAAATTGACGACGATGGCGTGAGGCAAAAGAAAAGGAGAGCTTTCGCTTCAAGTGCCTAGTTAACTTGACCTGGGTACTTATTTTATAATTTCAAAATCTATCGCTATCGCTTTCAGGATGCGATACATTGACACTTCGCTTTGGCACAAATAAAATCTTAACCAAATAAATGTAGCAATGTATCACATCCATCTGTCAAATGAAAGCGATTGCGATAGATTTTGAAAATTAGACAATAAGTACCCGGGTTTGGTTTGGGAACGGGATCAACTGGGAATGGGACGATCTGGGAATAGGAACAAACGGGAATGCGACATTCTGCGAATGATACCAACGGGGAGGAAACGATCCGGTAATAGGACCATCTAGGAATAAGACCAAACGGGAATGGGACAATAACAATTATTACCTTCTTCGGTCTCCTTGTCAGACAGCTTAGCGTGTAGGAACAGCTCCTCGCACTGCAGCACTTGTTGTCTGAATGCGCACGCGTCTCGAAGGCGAACCACACACGTGGCGCACACGCCGCTGTCGCGATCACTCTCGTCTACGTGCGATAACTGAGAAACAAGATATCCTTATCCTTACTAATATGTGGGAGAATGCACGTCTTTTCTTAGTAAATAAATAAAAAACAATGCAAATAGTAGATTTATATTACAATTAATATAATTGTTACAAATAATTAGTTTATTCAATGTAATTTATTAATAAAAGTCACTAAACGAATCGTAAAACAACTGTGTGCACGTGCGACTCCCCACTGCGCCATCACGCCACATCACGCCACCGAGCTTGTTTGCGCACGTGTATAAAAGCGGCTTGCGCAGGTGTCGATAGCTCAGATGTTGTTCTACTGTCGGACACGGCACTCTGTTGGATCGGTGCTCTGAACTATCTGGTAATGTAGTTAAGTATTACTCCTTTTATGACAGTAATAATAGTGTAATAAAATTACAATATTTAATGTAATGTTAAAGGTAATAAATCTAAGACATGTGATAAATTTAGAGTCAATAACTTATTCGGTAACTTAGTCATAACCACGATATTGAAATAAATAAATAAATATCTCACATTGCCATCCTTTCTTTTATTTTCTCTCACATCAGAAGTGGGATCTAACCTAGTTGGATTACATATACTCTGCCTTCGAATTTTTATGTTTCAGGAATATCAAAATGCTTGCTGTAGAATCCGCCACGTTGGCGACTTTGTGTTGAAGATCAAGTAGCGTAACCGATTGTGGATCTGAGTCATCAATCCTGGGTGGTTGCAAATATCTGAACAATGGAATGAAGCATGAAAAATTGCGACAGTTCCCGTTTGATCGACGAATTGCTGATAAGTACCCATAGATTTAACATTTTTGTAAGATACCCGTAGATTTTACTAAATTATTATCATTAACCGACTTCTTTGGTCAATCCAAGTGTGCAAGGATCGTAGCAGGTGGCGATCCATAGTCTCTGCCTACCCCCATGGGAAACAGGCGCTGTAAACAGTTTATGTATGTATGGTCAATCCACAACTATAATTTTCAAAGTCAAAAAGAATGACGTTCCTTGTGATATTATAAAAAAAAAAACAAGTAGAATTTGGCGTAGAAAATGATAACGCAAATGCTGCGCAAAGAGTGCTATATGTTTCGTAAAATAAGTGTACTTTCGTGGAGGTTGATTGATACAAAGATTCTGGGTTCGAATCCTGGTATACATAATTTTGTGATGCGTAGTTAGTCACAGATTTTTAAATTCTTCTTTATTTTTACCCGTTATTTAGTAACCACAGTACAAGTTTTGCATAACTTGGAACTGGAACTAAATGATTGGTGTGAATTGTCTAGACTAGAATATATAATTTTCCATGTGCCTTGCACGAGTGTGCGAGTGTACCACCAAGTGGCCATGATTTTGCAACTTCTTCTTATCGAATGAGGATTGGTGGCCACCTCTGGTGTTAGAGTTTGTCAAGCCGCCCGTAAGGCCTCTAACTTGGCTTAACAACTGTTATCAGATGACAACAGCCGGGACCGACGATTAGGCGTGCCCTCCGAAGCACGGAAGCGCTCAGTTGTAGTGCCACTTAACGGTCACCCATCCGACGCCTGGCCGGACCGAGCGTTGCTTGGCAGACGCGGTTGAGTGCGATCAGTCTGTCAAGTTCCGCCATGCGCGCTTTATTTTGCAACTGTGACTACGGATTACTTATATGAAATATCTGCTGGCTGATGTTCGAAGTATGGTATTTAATAGTGAGATTCAAAACGTAGCATTAATCATAACATTACTGATATACGAAAGAATTTTAGCTTTTCGTAGAAAAAATGCTCAGCTTGAATTTGGTCTTAAAATATAGTAAATAAGCCAATGAGACCTTTCCCTTCCTTTTTGATCAGTGAAAGGACAATTATATGATATTATGTACATATTGTGACATCACAACCTAGTAGCATTGTAAATTGAAAATGTAACACAGTAAGTGCTAAAGCCAAACTGTAACTTCAGTGAATTATTTAAGTTTCAAAGATGATTTTATATGCTGAGAGATATTTTAATGTGAATTAAGCTGTGCCCTTTACAGTTTACAATTTTATTTTTCGTATCAAATCATAGCACTAATGAGAAAAAGTCTTATTACTTCATTGGTAGAACTGTTCAGTAGAACTAGTGGGAATAAATCTTTCTTTTCTGGTTAAAATCGTGCGTACAGAACCTATAATAAAATAAATGAAACATCTGACAAATAACCAACTGATATTTATCATTCATTTACAACAGAGATAACTTGACGTTATTGTTACCTATAGATTGAACATTCAAACAATTTTTGTGCATGCAGTTATTGCAGATGTCAATTGTGCCTTAAACATTATGTAGATTAAGTAAGAAAAATCTTTTTATAGGCACTTTTAATTGAAATAGTTTTCCTCGGCAAAACAGGAACTCTTTTGGTCTTTGGAAACAAAGGTTCTCTTCTTGTGCAGCAATTATTCTTATCAGGACTGCTGTGGTGCATTATCCTGTGCTTAAATAGATCCAAACAAGGGTAGGATCACTTACAAACCCTAGATTTTACTAGATCTTTTAAAGAATTTATTTTAGTTCATTGTTGTTTGATGCCTTATTTACTGCACTGCATTTATTTTAATCCCTCGTGGATAGAAACTATTTTAATAGGGATATTTTTTAATAGAAAGAATAAAGAATTATTGCAGTAAACTATGTACATACAATATACAGTAGAACTTGTACAACAGTCTTCCTATATTTATTTTCAATATTCAAAAGAAAGTTAATTTAAATTATGAATATTATGATGCAGACATAAGTTTTGAAAAGAAATTCGATTCATTCACTCAATTTAGTACAAGCATATCGTAAACAATATACACAATTTTATCTCTGGTGTGGATTTAGAATGTGGGTAGACTAAAGTGAAAAAAAAAAAACTCAACATTCATAATCACTGCTCATTATACATAGTAGTAAATTATTAAGATTTTAATATTTTATTGTGCTTTACTGTAATTTTACTGTGAAATTGTACGTTACTGTACTATTGTGGCAGCAGATCTCACCAAATAGCTGGTGATTGATTCCAAAAAGAAAAGTGAGTATGATTTTCTTAGTGATGTGATGATACTTAAAGATTTCGTGATTAAGTTTCACGTTGATGTTTTAGTTTTTCGTAAACAAGATAAACTTAAAGTTAATACTAGTTGTTTTTATGTTGTTCAAAAAAGGTGATAATTACATCAATATAAAATGAAATTGGTAATGGTATTCTTAAATATCTTTTCTCAACCCGTTTTGTCATTATTTGACACAAAGATGCAGGTTAAATCAGATGAGGTCTGTTGAATGTTTTAGTCTGCGGATTACTCAAACTTAGTCTTTACTTACTTCTATGAGTTTTAGATGTTGTAATGTTTTGAGATTAATGCCCATTCGTGGCAGTAGTGTTTTTGACTATAATTGATGTTTCGTCACTCTTCAAAGACCACTATGATATTTATTTTTATGAATAAACTATAAACGTATAATAATAATCAGATGTGTCGGATGTGTTGCGAACTGTGGTTCGTGATAATTTTAGGTCACTCCCCTGTAATAGAAGGCGAGGTGACAAAATCGTTGGAGACAGACTGATCTCCTTAACCTGGTTATCTTATTTCTCTTTATACACTGACTCCTGGCCAGATGTTCACTGTATACTGAGCAATAAAGAATATTACCAGTTGGCCGTGCCTTTGAGGCGATTTTTACCGAAGCCGCAAGATTCTGGTAAATACCGTGCCATATAAACTTTATAATGGCTTTTTACCTAGGTACTACTAAGTAATAAATAAATAATATTTTCAAGTTCGCCGTGCCCATGTGGCTTATTACCGAGGTAGTACTATATAATTTATGTGCAATTAATAATATTGCAAAATTGCCGTGCCCTCGTGGCTTATTTTTACCAAGGCAATTACTACCATCTGAGCAGTATAAAATATTGGATCGAAAGTTATCCATGCTCTCGTGGTAGTATGACCAAAGCTCTATGTTACTATTTTATATTATAATACCTACACGACACATTACACACATACAACAACACACCCCTACACACACTATTTGAAAAATAAAAGTTTATGTTTTTAGAAGACTTAAAATGTTCAATTGTTACAGTGTCTGCTGATTGATGTCCATGATTATCCAGATGACGTACACCTGGAGCTCTGATGATCCTGAATTATAGGCGTTTGCGTGTCTCGGACACTGGTCTGCACCAGTACAATGTAACATCTACGATTACAAAGATTCTTATTATAAATACGAGTAATTTGTAATAAGTCCTTACTATGCATTTAAGGTTTTTAAAATTTTTTGTTTTGTTTACCAATGGAGATTATTGTTATGTTGTTTTTTTTATATCAAAAAAAGGGTTATCTTCCATTGAAGGTTTCACTGTGATAAAAGTGAATTGGGTCATGTGATTTGACCATAATTAGAAGCTATGTGATTTAGCTTGACGGTCATGTGATTTGACCATAATCAGTTGCTATGTGATTTAGCTTGACGGTCATGTGATTTGACCATAGTTAGTTGCTATGTGATTTAGCTTTACGGTCATGTGATTTGACCATAGTTAGTTGCTATGTTATTTAGCTTTACGGTCAAGTAATATGACCATGATTAGTTGCTATATTATTTAGCGTTAGAGTCATGTAATTTGGCGATTTGATGATGATGATGTTGTGTGATTCGATAATAATGATTTATTTTTCAGATAACAAATATCCATGTTTGTTAATTTGAGAGTTAATCAACTATGTTTTTATTTATGTTTGAAAAAAAATCTTACATAATATTGTTTGATTTGATCTATTTAACATTGTCATTGGAGGTCGGCATAACCTCTCAGTTTTCTTTCGCCAGTTCTTTCTCGAGAGGCCTCCTTTACGAACTGGTGGTAGATTCAGTAGTAAAAACATTTTTAATCCAATAAAAATAATGCAATATTAGAATATTTATATAAATGCAGATTGATATTACTTGAAGCGAGTAGACTGATAAATTAAGGCAGTGAATTTAATTATCCATCCGTTGACGAAACGTTACATTTCCTGTACTGGAAGTTTCAATTCAATGTGGTGCTTTATTGCTATTCCACAAATTGGAAATATAGTTACTAAACATAATGTGGTTTCGATTCGTGATTTGTGAAAAATAAAGTGTAAATTGTTATGTTCGCGAGCCAAGTGGCTGCTCGTCAGAATGGCCGTGTGGGAGAATGCACGTCTTTTCTTAGTAAATAAATAAAAAACAATGCAAATAGTAAATTTATATTACAATTAATATAATTGTTACAAATAATTAGTTTATTCAATGTAATTTATTAATAAAAGTCACTAAACGAATCGTAAAACAACTGTGTGCACGTGCGACTCCCCACTGCGCCATCACGCCACATCACGCCACCGAGCTTGTTTGCGCACGTGTATAAAAGCGGCTTGCGCAGGTGTCGATAGCTCAGACGTTGTTCTACTGTCGGACACGGCACTCTGTTGGATCGGTGCTCTGAACTATCTGGTAATGTAGTTAAGTATTACTCCTTTTATGACAGTAATAATAGTGTAATAAAATTACAATATTTAATGTAATGTTAAAGGTAATAAATCTAAGACATGTGATAAATTTAGAGTCAATAACTTATTCGGTAACTTAGTCATAACCACGATATTGAAATAAATAAATAAATATCTCACATTGCCATCCTTTCTTTTATTTTCTCTCACAAATACATACTAGAAAAGCGAACGTCCATTTGTTTGTTACGCCTTCACGTCTTAACTAACCTTAAACGATATGTTAATAATACTTAGGTACTATAAAAGTATTTTAAACAAAATAAAGGTTAACTAATTTAAAAGAACAACAATTTGCAAAAAGGTAAGTTTGTTTTATAAATTGTGTGTGTGTGTGTGTGTGTGTGTGTGTGTGTGTGTGTGTGTGTGTGTGTGTGTGTGTGTGTGTGTGTGTGTGTGTGTATGAGTGTGTGTGTATCTGTTTGTGATATAATTCTATAATTAAGTTTATACAATTCTTTCTAGTAAATTTTCAGTCTCTTCATTTGATAAAGTTTTTAACCATTCAACGACAATTCCTTTACATTTATGTGCTGATCTGTGATATATATCTAGTCTTTTATTAACTTTGTTATAAATGAACGCCGACTGGCTCATGTATTGTCGTTTAGCAAAAGCTGTATGAAAACTGTTTGTATTTACCACAGTGTGTTTCCGTCTACGTTTTAACTTATGAGGGTCAAAAGGTAAATCCTTATGCATTTTTAAGATAATATTCAGTAAATATAATTTTCTAACTGTAAGCAGTTAGAAAATAGGGTACCCTCTCATCCCGGAAAAGGGATTGTTCCCGAGGGATAGCAAAAAAAAAAAACTTTCCACGCAGGCGAAGTCGCGGGCGACCGCTAGTTGGACATAAAACAAATAGGTGGTCCCCTATGCGTTTGAAGGGTTGGCTTTAGAAATGGAGCACAGGAATTCGGAATTGAAATAGGTATATTGCAATTGTAAAGCTCAGCCTCCCCTGCCCTTTTCAAATGATTTCTGGTAAAGGTACAATTCGGTTCTTAGCGACCGCGACCCGCGACCACGATCGAGTCGCGCGACCCACTACTTAGTATGAATTTATATGGAGTAGCAAACAAACCCCGCGACCGCGTCGCGCGGTGGGCGTGGCCAGAGAGTCGCGTGGCGACCGCGACCCGCACCCTGATTATCTAAAAAGAAACTATTTAGCGACCGGTTTCATTCCATATACATTGCTACTTTTCTTTGGTATGGTTTTTTTTAATCCAAAAAGAAGTAGCAATGGATCACTATCATCTATGAACTGCAACCAGTCGCTAGGCGGTTTCTAATTAGATAATCAGCCCGCCGGTCGCGCCAGAAGCAGTGCAGTCACGCGACGCAGGCGAGAAGTACATTAAAATTCACCAAACGAGGACGAGAAGTTGATAGAATTAGTGATATAGCCAACAATATTTTCAGAACTTTTCTTTTTTATCGTTTAAATGTCGTTTTATGAGTATTGGAAAGCAACCCTCTTCTTCTCGGGATTTGAAAATTTAATAAATCTTCATCCTTTTTTCTGGAGGCATAGATAATAACATAATAAACATATCATCATCTTCTTCATCCTTCAAAAGCTGCTGAATAATTTCTTTCATAGCTAAAACCCTGCACCCTGTTCGTCAACTGTACAACTGGCGATGTCGCAGTCGCTGACATCGGAAGTCTACCTTAAGAATGCATTCTTTTGAATTTCTTTATTTCATTCAATATGTTTCCTTGGTTATTTCAAACAAAGTTTCAAAACCTGTAATCTTTTAAATAAAATCGGGATATAAGTATACGTGTAACAAGACCTTCAACGAAGCCGAGGTCTACGTATTCTGCCCTTCATCAAGACCACTTCTGTTAAAAATTATTGCTGGGAAACGATTTTGATTTTTGGTGTTAAAAAAGCATTGCATACTTTAACCACGCAATCTAACGCGTACAACAGACCGCGCCTGCGAAAGTAAACAATAAAGAATAAAATAAGATTTCAGAAAAAATTAAAAAAATTTTTTTTACTTTGACCTTCAATAACTTCGTAACTATTGGTTTCCCAGGTATACCTAGTCTAAAAGACAAAAATGATCCTGATGATGGGCGGATTACGTGGACTTCGGCTTCGTTGAAGGTCTTGTTACATCTGTTATTTACACCATTTATCATTTTCTAAATATTCTTCAAATAAATGTTATTTGTTATTTGGACTCTTCTTTCCATTAGTTGACATCGAGTATCGAGGTCATATTTTTTTATATAAAGTAGGTATTCATAATTGTAAACACGCATACGAAACTTGATGCAAGAATTTTAGAGGTTAAAAAAAATTCAACCCCAAATTCCCGCGTTTGATGTGAGCGCGCTAGATTGGTAGCACTGCTTAGTTGTTGAAAAAAGCTCGAATCTAGTGCCGTAAAGCAAGTAATAAAATGCCTAGTTCCAAATCAGGCCAACAGCGTACCAACAGCACTGTTAGCGCGAATAAATGTAATAGGTACAAAAACCCTATTTTGTGTAATATTTGTGACTACTACTAAAGGTCGGATTCGTGCTAACAGTGCTGCCAGCGTGATTCGGAACGCAGCCAAAGTAGGGCCGCCATTTTGTGTTTTGTAATGTTTGACATTGTCTGTCATCTGTCATGTTAATGTCAATATGCGTCAGTCAGTCAGCGTTTGTGTTCGTCGCAGTCGAGAGCGTTTTCATACTCCTGTCGATATTTATGCAACGTTTGGCTACTATGGCGTCCAAAAAGTCTCGGCTTTTGAGCTCCGCTGTTTCTTCGCCTAAAGAGTCGAGTGTAGCGCAAGTTTTGGACTCTAACGAGCCGCTTGTGTCGAGCTCCTCTTTAGTGCAGAGTGTGCAAGTGTCTAGTGAGCCGCGTGCACACCAACCTATTGTTTGGTGCTCATCGTCTGAGCCTGTGCAAGTGATGGACTCTAGTGAGCCACGTGTACATGGTGATGAGGATCCCCTTTCTGGGCCTTCTTCTGCTGCTACTACAGTTGGTGCTACTGTGTCAGGTAATTAGAATGAATTAATTAAATTGCTAAATAAATAAAGTCCTAAGGCCGCGCAATTGACTTGCTTTTCCGAACTTGAATAAATTCACTAGGTGCTCTTGACTGTACCTACAATTCATATTTTTGTCATCCTCTTTAATATTAACTTGCCCCCTCCCTGGGCCATGGGCTGGCGACGCCCTTGATTGTACTATGGGCAACAGCGTCACTTAACCAGTTAGCAACAAAATTCGTGTGCGCGCATCTCCTTTGCACGAACTAAACGTATGGTGTGACGGCGCGGCGTGCAAGCGATTTGAACCTTAGGAGTGGTTTAAGTGACGCTATTGCTCATGGTACATTAGATGTTTCGGTTGGAGAGTCAGTCAGAGTGCCTAGTATGGTTTTTTGTACTCACTTCACTTTGCGAATAGTTTACTATCGTCTTCTCTCTTTCACTCGTTCACTCACTCGCATGATTTTCTCTCTTTCACCCTATACTATTCGCAAAGTGAGGTGAGAAACACAAATCATACTAGGCCCTCAGGTCAGGGGTCCTACCGGCTAGCTTACATGGCTATCGTAATCGCTTTCATTTGACAGATGGATGTGATACATTGCTACTTTTCTTTGGTAAGATAATTTTATGCCAAATAGAAGTAGCAATGTGTCACATCCATCTATCAAATGAAAGCGACAACAATAGCCATGTAAGTTCGCCGGTACGGCCCCAGGGGCCCTATTTTTGAATCGGCAGGCGTCGAGCACTCTTTTCGACTGATTTTCGTTCGACATATGACTCAAAACAAAGAGATGTTGAACAATTTTTTATTTTTTAATTTTTAGTGTAGGTACTTTTTGTATTAGGTAGTGTAGGTATATTATTTAGGTAGAAAAATCGGCTCAGCCAAACGTGAGTTAATCGCGGAGAAACATACATACATGCGGGTCAAACTACGAACCTCCTTTTTTAAGTCGGTTAAAGAACTACACTTAAGATATCCCTTTTCAAACAAAAAAATAATTATCTTATTCAGTTCATAAACAAAGAAGTTATACGACTGATCATCGAGGTAGTTCACACAAAAATCATACTAACTATTTTCGTGCTTTTTTCAAGATTACTTGAAAAGTACTGAACCGATTTCAAAATTTTAAAAAATGGGACCAACTTGAAAGTTTACCTAATCTAATAACGTTTGAATCATTTCAATCGGTTCAGCCGTCTTCGAGTAATCGGTGTACATACAAAAAACAAAAAAAAAAAAAAAACGGGTCGAATTGAGTACCTCCCTCCTTTTGAAGTCGGTAAAAATCAGTAGAAACAAGCGCTCGACGCCTGAGAAATAGAGCCCCAGATCGGTTTTAAACATTTCCCCCAGAGCTGGAATTGTTTAAAACCTATGTCACGTCTGAGCACATTAACAAACAACAAATTAGTTTAGTAACTATTATCTCACTGATTCCTGTAATTTATAGTTTACTGTTTTTTGAAGGAATTTGTTAAAAAACTTTCTATTTTCAGATTCAGAAGCTCAGCTGGAGCAATCAGGATCTTCTGGGAGGCGCATCCATTTGTACTCCGAGGAGGTTTTGGCGCATTGGAATTTAAGGAAAATCCACAATACTTTGAATTCAGCGGAGGACTGCGTTAGATTTGCAGCGGAGAGAGGTCTCGTAGCCACCTCAAGGATGTGCCGATATCATAAAAGTCCCATGGGACTAGTACAGACTGGCCGACAATTGGGGAGCTTCTGTCGCGGTGTACGCGAGCTGCCAATAACAAGTCGGTGAGTAAGAACAAATGTCATAAATTTTATTGTGTGGCAACACTGCTTTTGCTTGGCTAATCAGTACTGTGTTTTTGAGGGTAAAGATGGCGGCAAATTGGACGTGCGACA
Organism: Agriphila geniculea; assembly: GCA_943789525.1. Taxonomy (NCBI): domain Eukaryota; kingdom Metazoa; phylum Arthropoda; class Insecta; order Lepidoptera; family Crambidae; genus Agriphila; species Agriphila geniculea. Next base: position 13,139,306 of record OX038891.1, read on the forward strand.
CTCGTGTCCCGATAGCAAAGAAAAAGAAGGATCACATGCTGCGAGGAGTGTTCCAAGAGTGTAAGGCAAATCCTTCTTGCATAAGGTTAGTGGTTAATATAATAATAATTCATCATTCGATAACTCTCATGTGTAACTGAGTGAGACTTTGAGGGATGAGATACGTGCTCGTGGGCATCGATCGATGCCCATTAACCAAATGTTCAATTCAATGCAGCAATGAAGTCAGGAACTGGACTCCCGGGCATCTCAATAGATGTACGGTCAAACTATCTCAATAGAGTCCGTTCGAAGCTGTTTATCAAGTACAATCAAGTACAAATACAATCCCGGAGGTAAGGGAGGGTCTAAAGGGGACGGTTTGGAGGACCCTGGGGAACCCCAATTGGTTCCCCACCCATCACAAGCGTGGCCTGTGATGGTGATATCGCTGGAGTCAAAACTCGCGAGATTGTAAGCAATACAATACTATACAATATGAGCGCATATCTTGTCTCTTAGCGTCTCTCATCAAATCTTTAGCATATACAATTTCTTCTGACGCCTATGATCTTGTGCAGACCTGAACCCAGGTCTTGGTCAATCTGTACTCGTGGCGACAGAATTTGGTGGAGGAGCTGGGATTTGATGACTAAAAAACGAATTTTGTTCGGACCCAATCGCATGACGATCAAAATGTAACCTGTGCGTGGCCAAGAGGGCTAGTAGTTTTGGAGAAAATCAAACAAGTTTAGTACAAAAGCAGTAAAGTGTTTTAATTCTGGTGCAACCCAAGCACGGTATAAACGTTTCTCAACCTACGCCTAACCTCACAACAGTTGCTCTTCATTCGCTTGCGAGCGAGTGGAAATACAAAGAAACCCGTAACCCCAATATGGTACGGTTACGCTCTCACAATATTCAACAAAGTTGCATGTTGTATTGGGTCTGACAAATGGACAAATTACAATAATGACAATCTTTCCGGCCGAGTGCGTCTCGGACATGACGGAATCCAATTCAAATGGAGATTTCATTTTTTTTGTTCTCTTTCCTCAATTTATTTCTGGCCGAGTGCGTCTCGGACCTACGGAAATCAGGAGAGAAGACTCATATTTTTATTCTTTGTTAAGGTGCTTACTTAAATTTTAACTAAACTGCCTTTTTTTTTGTTTTATTTGTCTTTTTGAAGAATTGTATAAACAGCCTACGACGATAATAGCGTCAAAGAAACGTTGTTTTATTTTTTCCTACGGTATATAATTTTTTTCCAGAAAACCTCATGTACCTACTTTGTTTTGTAGGTACCTGTACCAATACAATTACTTAATCTATGATTGTATTGAAGGTCTTTCGCAACCCTTATACGGATGCTATTCTTATTTGTTGGTACGCTTTGGTACGTGACAAATCCGAATTTGGCAAGATCATAATTATGTGTGTGTGTCATAACTTACAATTTCAACATGTGAGTGATTTCAAAGTTCTGGGTTTGTTTCCTATGCACATCTTTTGAAATTTTTGACAAATATTTTTCGTTCCTGTCAGATAATAGAGCACGTTTTGACCATGAAAAGAAAAATAATAATAACATAAGCAAACAAATGGGGGCTTTTCGGGGTAATATTTAAAAACAAAAATAACTATTTGCCTCGTTGGTTGGCGTCGGTGGTCATGTAATATGTCAAAATTGACATTGAAAAATAAACGGACTGTGCTAAAAAAAAAAAGGGGGGGTGTTTTTCCTTCGTTTTCTACAATTGATACATGCTCTTTTGTCGGCGCCATCTATTCGAGCTTTCGGTTTTGGCCATTTTGAGGAGCCCTCATTGATATCCATGGTCAAAATGTATGCTGTAGTGATCGATGACTTAGCGATTGGTCTACCGGAATGCACCCATAGACGAAGATGATTTTATTCCGAACGTCAGCGAAAACAAACTATTCGGAGGTGATCGAAACGGAAGTTGATAAATTAGGTCAACTTGCCAAGGACGCCGGTGACGCCGGCAATCGGTCAATGACACCATTTTCTTTTCCCTTGAACTTGAGTTGCAGTGAAGGTCGCGGAATGCAAAAATTTTCAATTTTCATTACCTATCACCAGTAATTTGCTTTCTAGTTAAACTCGTTACAGTGTTGTTGTGGAAAGTGTGTTTTTTCACAAGTTTATTGTTGAAAACCATAAGGTGAGTTGAAAATTTCCAATACAACGATAGCGTCGTATCACCATGCCGCCATGGAAAGTCGAAATTGCACATTGCACATTTATTCTCCCGTAGTTCCTTGTCATCAGTGCGTTTTTTTTTGTGAATTACAGTCAACATCACTGGAGAATTATGGAGGCAATGGTCCGTACCCGTGTTCAACTACGCGAAAACCGTCTGAAAGAGACTATGGAAAAGGCAAAAGATATTATCAAATTGTGCGATGGAGGTGGAGGCGTAACGAAAGATGTCTTCACTAGGGCTCATTTAGGTCTAAGGCAGGCTATAGAGATGTTTGAAAAGGAAGTTCACCTGTTCATAACAAATTCCACAGGAGAAGATTCAACACCTCTAATCTATACGTATACTGAATTACAAATAAATGCCGAGGAGTTATTGCTGGATTTTGATACTATTAACACTATGAATATGAATTCCTCGTCCGAACCCAAAGATCATTCGAAGTCCATGTCGTCAAAGCTTCCAAAACTAGATATGGCCAAATACAACGGGGACATCTTGCAATGGAATGAATTCTGGGACAGATTTGAAGCAAACATCGACAGCAAAAATTTAAAGGATGTGGAAAAAATAGGATATCTGCTCGGCTCCCTCGAAGGCCAAGCTTATGAGACCGTCCAAGGTTTGTGCACTACTAACGCCAACTATCAGGTCGCAGTCGACACTTTAAAAAAAAGATTCGGTGCAACAGACAGGGTGGTGGATGCACACTATACGGCACTAAATGACATTAGAAAGTGTGAAGATAATACCAGAGACTGCAGAAGAACCCTAAATAATATCGAGAAACATCTTCGAGTTCTTCACAACTTAGGTGAGAAGATTGACAGCAACCAACTAAGGGTCACTCTTATGAGTAAGTTTCCGGAGAAAGTTAAGTATCAGGTCAGCCTGATTTCACCTGATGACTACACGGTGGCTACGCTGCGGAGGTCATTAGACCAGGTCATTACAGCAATGGAAAGAGCCAACCATCACCCTCCACAAGCTCGGCAAGCACCCAGCAGCATGATGGAAACATAGGAACAACTACAGAAGCTCTACATGTTAAGGTGAAATCACGTTCATTCAAGCGCTCGAAGCCAGCTGTCAGCCTACAAATTAAGCAAAGTCGGAAGCGGAAAGCTCCTGCCTATGTAAGCCGAGATAGTCCAGCAAATAAGAAACCCAAGTCTCCATGTATTTTCTGTGAAGGAGAGCATTACAGCAGCAGTTGCTCAAAAATGAAGACAATGGATGAACGGAAAGGAAAACTAGGCGACCGCTGTTACCGTTGCTTTCGTAAAGGCCATGTAATGAAGAACTGCAAGCAAAAGAGAAAATGCTTCCACTGCAAAAGAGATGACCATCATCAAGCTCTGTGTCCCAAGATCTGCGACAGCAGTGGTCAAACTTCAGAATCCAAGCAGTAACCAAGTGAAAGGCGGAAGAATTCTCTTAGACAGTGGCAGCCAACGGAGCTACATAACGGCAGGGGCAGCTAGAGAGCTGAAATTAGCCACTGATAAGGAAGATCTTCTGATGATTTATACTTTTGGTTCGTGCACACCAAAAGAAACCGTAAGTCCGACAACGGAAGTCCTCATAGAAACGAAGCGTGGATTTAAGAGGAAACTGAATGTAAATATTGTTCCACGGATCACAGACAGGTAACCAGTACCCAACCTAAACCTTAAGAGCCCGGTAGACATAGTAGCTGGCGATGGTTCCATGGGTCAAGGTATTGATCTACTCATTGGAAATGACTATTATTTTTTATTCATGCGTAACAAAAGTGTGAACGTAAATGAAAATTTGTTTTTGATAGATACAGAATTTGGCTGGATCGTCTCTGGTAACACTGCGGAGTCAGTCAAGGCTGATGCCCTGTCGGTGGTAACATATTGTCAGTGCCATCAATCAGAATGTCCATATTTCACCGAACCTGACTTACCATTGAGAAACATAGATATCAAGTTCCTATGGACTCTTGAAAGTATTGGCATTACGGACTCTCCTAAAGTCACACGCGATGAGGAAACGATCAAACACTTCAATGAGTCTGTTCGTTATAAAAATGGCAGGTACGAGGTCAAGTGGCCATAGATCCAATATCCACCCGATCTTCCAACCAACTTCGGTTTGGCATGTGGTAGACTAAAGAGTCTTATAAGAAGGATAGATGAAGAGACAATCGTGGAATATAACGATATTATAAAAGAACAATTGGAAGCCAACGTTATTGAAGTTGTGGAGCCACAGACCAACATCTCAACTGGCCCTGTCCATTATCTACCTCACCACATGGTAAAACAGGAAGGAAAACGGGGCAGAATCGTTTATGACGCGTCAGCCAAAGTAGCAGGCCAGAAATGCCTCAACGAATGTCTTTATAGAGGCCCATCATTGTTAGAAGACCTAACGGCTCTGCTCTTAAACTTCAGGACCAAGAAGATAGGTATTATGGCTGACGTGGAGAAAGCGTTTCTGCAGGTTGGTCTCCAGGAGGAAGATCGTGATGTGACGAGGTTTCTGTGGATTAAAGATCCGAGTAAAGAAGCTACTGATGAAAACCTGATTCATATGCGCTTCTGCAGAGTACCCTTCGGCATCATTTCAAGCCCTTTCTTACTGACAGCCACGGTTCGACATCACATGTCCATAACAAATGAGAAACTACTGAATGATATTGCTGACAAATGTTATGTGGACAACCTGGTCACGAGCGTTGATAGCATCAAAGCAGCTCAATCCCTCTATACCCAGTCACGAAGAGCGTTCGAACAGCTTTCGATGAATATTCGAGACTGGATATCTAATGATGAGCAGTTTTTGCAGAATATCCTTGAACAACATAAAGCTAAACCATCAAACGAAGTGAAAGTCCTTGGTTTGTCTTGGAATATAAATAAAGACCAATTGAAACTTAAAATAAATGAAGGGAAGATGAAGACTGTGGATACCAAACGAAAGGTACTCAAGGCTTTAGCCAGAGTTTACGACCCGTGTGGATTTGTGGCGCCACTGATATTACCAGCGAAACTTTTGTTCCAAGAAACCTGCAGAAGGAAATTGAAATGGGACGCAGAACTACCAGCAGATTTAAAGCCAACACTTGAAGCCGTAATGACAGACTTACATACAGCAAAAGAAGTTGAAGTCCCCAGATATGTTGGTAATGCTGTGCCAAACGAGAAGGTAGAGTACCAACTGCACTGCTTTACCGATGCATCGAAATATGCCTACGCAGCTGCAGTCTACCTCAGAAGCAGTAGACAACAAAAAATAAAGTCAGCTCTCATTATGGCAAAGTCACGGGTAACACCTTTAGAAGAAAAGGATGATTTGAAAATACCCAAACTGGAACTACTTGGCTTTCTCATAGGAAGCAGGCTACTTAAATATGTAAAAAACAACATTGAATTACATATACAGAAACAGTATCTGTGGACTGACAGTCAGGTGGTCCTCAGTTGGATGAAGTCAAATAAACTACTTCCTCCTTTCGTCTCGAGAAGAGTGAATGAAATCAAACAAAATCAAGAAACAGAGATGTGTTATATAAATACTAATCTGAATCCAGCTGATGTAGCCACTAGACCTGAGTTGTGGAAACAAAAGGCTCAGTTATGGTTTAATGGACCCGAGTTCCTGTCCAAAAAAGAAAACTTCTGGCCAGACAACAGACACATCATTCAACAAAGTACACTTCTTTCGGCTGGGGAGGCTCTGGACGTGGATGGTCCAGAATCCTTATCAATGGAAGTGGAAAACTCTAAAGATACTGAGGGAGTATCCTTAGAGATTGGCTGTACTGATGTCCCAATACAAGAAGAAGAAGTAACTGAAGACGGTCACAACAAACAACCCGGTATAAACGTGACAAAAATAATCAAACTTCAGGCTCAGTATTTCCCAGAAGAAGTAGCTGGTAAAGAGACCCATCTTTCAAGAAATTTAGGCTTATACCAAGACGTAGATGGCATTCTGAGATGCCGAGGACGCATGACCCACACAACTTGGCCTTACGACATGAAACACCCAGTATTGATACCTAAGGACTGCGAGACTGCGACTTCACCAACATGATGATACAAGAAACTCACACAAAAAATTATCATGTTGGCGTGTCTCACACTTTAAATATCATACGGCAAACCTATTGGATCCCTCAAGGGAGAGCCCAAGTGCAAAAAATCATTAGAAAATGTTCACAATGCCTGAAACACGGAGGAGGTCCGTACAAGCTGCCACCGACACCAGCACTGCCAGCAGAAAGAGTTAACTACAGTGCCCCATATACCTTCACAGGACTCGATTATTTTGGCCCACTCTTCGTGAACACAAAGAACGGAAAAGTAAAGAGCTGGGTATGCCTATTTACTTGCCTGGCGGTGAGGGCGATACATTTAGAAATTGTGAAGGACTTAACAGCCGAAGAATGCCTCCTAGCCTTGCGAAGATTTGTGGCTACAAGAGGCCTACCACAAATGATAGTTTCAGACAATGCTCTCCAATTCAAGCTGACCTCAGAAGTGTTAGAGAAGCCGTTCTGTATAGACAACAAAATAAAGTGGAAGTTTATTCCTCAACTTGCTCCATGGCACGGCGGGTTCTACGAACGTCTTGTTGCACTTGTAAAGCACTGTCTCAAACGCACACTTGAAAAGCACTTATTGAATGAAACACAACTTGTAACAGTCATCAAGGAAATAGAGGCTGTGTTGAATTCAAGACCATTAACATGTGTCAGTTCTGAACCAGAACATGTTTTGAAACCGGCAGATTTTCTGAGCATGGGAAGATGTATCGTTGTTGATTCCTCAACACAAGAAATTCCTGTAGCCGGATCAACAACAAAGCTCGACCTGATACTAGGATGGAAAAAGGGTTTGAAAGTATTAGAGGAATTCAAGAGCATGTTTATGGGACAGTACCTCACCAGTCTGAGAGAAAAGTATAAACATTCTTACAGACAACCAAGAATCCTATCACACCGAGAACCTAAGTTGGGAGATACTGTACAAATCAAAGGAACCACAAAAAACAGAGAAAATTGGAAGGTTGGAAAAATAACCTCCCTAATGAAGGGCAGCGATGGGGAATGTCGAGTTGCCAAAGTCAAAGTTGGGAATGTTGAATTCACACGCTCTATCGGACATCTCTATCCTTTAGAAGCTGAACTTCAAGACGATCAAGTGGATAACCAAGAGATAATTCAAGTAGATGCTGATCAAACAACCACACCTCAAGAATTTATTCATCTTGACCCAAACCTAACAAGGAGGTCAGCAGAATCAACTGCGTCTGACAACACATATCCCAATGAAGACATGAGTCATCCTGTCGTGTTTGAATCCCAGTCTGTGGAGGAATCATTGGACAGAGACATTCTTGACCCTACTCCAACTATTGATACCGTCCCCTCTACATCTTTTCCTAACCCTGAACAAGCCACCCAAAACAAGCCTACCTCAAATCCAATTGAGGAAGACTCGCTTCAACAAGAGCAGGCACTACAGGGAGGAATGGATGAGGAAGCGGAGCCAAGAAGGATGCGTGCTGCAGCAGCAAGAGCAAGGGACAAGATTGCGCAGTGGACGCGCCATCTACTTGCCTTCCTGTGATTTCTTTTGCCGTCGGGAGTGTCGCGGTGTACGCGAGCTGCCAATAACAAGTCGGTGAGTAAGAACAAATGTCATAAATTTTATTGTGTGGCAACACTGCTTTTGCTTGGCTAATCAGTACTGTGTTTTTGAGGGTAAAGATGGCGGCAAATTGGACGTGCGACACTCGTGTCCCGATAGCAAAGAAAAAGAAGGATCACATGCTGCGAGGAGTGTTCCAAGAGTGTAAGGCAAATCCTTCTTGCATAAGGTTAGTGGTTAATATAATAATAATTCATCATTCGATAACTCTCATGTGTAACTGAGTGAGACTTTGAGGGATGAGATACGTGCTCGTGGGCATCGATCGATGCCCATTAACCAAATGTTCAATTCAATGCAGCAATGAAGTCAGGAACTGGACTCCCGGGCATCTCAATAGATGTACGGTCAAACTATCTCAATAGAGTCCGTTCGAAGCTGTTTATCAAGTACAATCAAGTACAAATACAATCCCGGAGGTAAGGGAGGGTCTAAAGGGGACGGTTTGGAGGACCCTGGGGAACCCCAATTGGTTCCCCACCCATCACAAGCGTGGCCTGTGATGGTGATATCGCTGGAGTCAAAACTCGCGAGATTGTAAGCAATACAATACTATACAATATGAGCGCATATCTTGTCTCTTAGCGTCTCTCATCAAATCTTTAGCATATACAATTTCTTCTGACGCCTATGATCTTGTGCAGACCTGAACCCAGGTCTTGGTCAATCTGTACTCGTGGCGACAGCTTCAGGTGCCACAAAAGACAATGTAGAAGCAAGTCCTACAGTCAAGCTCTAGGCACCTGGTTTGAAGAAGTAAGGTTGCCTTTACCTATTATGTTTGAATTGATATACATGTTTGCTCATAATAAGTCGTATGAAACAGCAAGACTGGAAACAACCAATATTGAAAAAAAATACTGCCCTGTCCTACAGAACAATCGCTGATTGGTACTCATACTGTAGAGAGACAATAACAATTTATGAATTAGAAAAACAAAATGAGAGACCAATGATCGGTGGCCCTGGGAAGATAGTGGAAATCGTGGAATCAAAGTTTGGACAACGTAAATATAACAGAGGACATCATATAGAGGGTCACTGGGTCATTGGTATGGTAGAAGATGGGCAAAATGACCTACGCGTCGAGTTGTGTCCTAATAATGAGCAATCAGCTGCGCTGTTAATACCAATTATTCAAAAGCATGTTTGGGAGGGCTCCATTATTCATACCAATTCTTGGAGAGCATACGATTGCCTCTCTGAATATGGCTACGTACACAAAAAAGTCAATCTTAGCGATCCGAACAATAGTATAATAGCTGCAGATGGGACACAGACAAGGCGTGGACTCAAAAGGCTATACAATTTAGCGAATAATCAAGGAAATTTTGAAGATTGGCTGGTGGAAGAGTCGTGGAGACGAAGACTTAAATTAGAACATAAAGATAGATTTGAGTCATTACTCAAAGCTGTACAATATGTATATAAAGTATAACATAACATATAACTAAGTTTTTTAATGATAGATAGACAAGCACTTGCTTGCTATCACGCCTGATGGTAAGCGATGATGCGATCTACGATGAAACACACTTGCCTAGAAGATACCTATTCACTCGCGACTTGAAGGCCCCCAGATTGTACCTATCAGGAAACAGACTAAGGGAAGGAGTTCCACTCTCCAGCAGTACAGATGATAAAAGAAGCAAAATGATTAGTGCGAGTCTGGAATATCCACCAAAAAACAGTGGCACTGATTCATACTTCTGGTGGTCCAATTTAGTATCTTAATTAGCTTAATTATCTTATTTAGTATCTTATATAGCTATTTCATCTTAATCAATTGTTAAAATATCTGGAAAGATATTTCAATTGAATGTCGAGGTAATTCCTCACATTGGTGAAATAACGCTGGCTTACAGCGTAAGAGTTTAGGATATACTAGGAAAAATTCGACGATGTCACTAGTGACTCGGTAGCTCAGCGGTCAGAGCATTGGACCGGATATCCAAAGGTCGCGGGTTCGATTCCCGTCTGAGTATTGATCTGGTGCGAGTCGTATTTTTTCTAGTATATTATTTAGTATTATTTAGTATAGTATCTTAATTTCACATTTTTCAATTAATTTATTCAAATTATTATTTTCTTTTAATTATGTTGTTTTTTGTTTCAAATGTAGGTATTATTTCAGTAACGATATACTTTGTAAATATCATTACTTCTGATATCTGACAAAGCTGATAAGTTTCTTGCGCCAATCTTCATGTCAGCTAAAAAAATCTCGAACGGGTGGTAGGAAAATATAGACAATTCAAAACCACTGAATTTCTAAGTTGATTTGAATAAAGACTTTTAAATTTTTATATTAAAATAATCTTTTATTAATTACTGATCCTATAAAATGTATTATTATTTATAACAACCCCAATCCATTAATTTCTCCAAACTTTCCTTACTAAATTTTTATTGGGGACCCATCCTCCTTAAGAGCAGAGAGTAATATCGCCTTTCTTAAGCTTTATTAGTGAAAAATAACAGTATAGGTGCCGGCATATAACTTGGCAAGACAAAGATGAGACAAAACATGCACCGAGTTTAGTGTTTGTAGCTACTGCGCATCTTTTGTCTCGTTTTTATCTTGCCAAGTTACGTGCCGGGCGGTATAACTTGGCTGGTAACACTTTTTTTTAGGGTGGGATAGAAAATTAATTTAATAAAAGTATGCATTGCATTTCCACGCTACTAAATTAAATTTGATGTCAACTAATGGAAATAAGAACCAAAATGTATCCTAAAATAAATAAAGCCTCCCACTTAGAATTTCTGTATGCATCAGGTAATTAGGAAGAGATCAGATAAGGCAGATATGATTAGTAACAAATATGACATACAGGCAGGTTGGACTTACCAAAATACCGAAACAATCCATGACCATATCGGCATAAATCTCCTTCTTGTCCATAAAAGTGTATTCAGCTGTTAGAATTCTACATTTTTTAATAGCTCGGCAGCAGCGACACAAAGCTGGGTCTACCAAAGGCCCATTATTCTTTGGGGTGCTCATTTTCTTCGATTTCTTGCGAAAACAGGGCAACCTTCTGTGATTTTCACATCAATAGTAAAGTTTTACTGAACTCGAAATACCGAATTTTTAGGATATGGCCCAAGCACAAAAATAAATGGAGAGCCAGCCCGACAAAAGCTTTCCCTTAGAAAGTCACTAGACGGCAGTGCTGTTTCATCGGGCATCGGACTTTCATCAGTCATCGCATCGGAAATGAACAATAAATGACGCGTGTAAACAGTGCCATTCACTGCAGTGAACGGCATGTCGTCACTAACTTATTTATGTTTGTTTTAAAATGCCTTTATTTTTCGTTTTTAGACTTTTTTCAACCCGCATCATGCAACATGCATACAAGCAGTGCATGCAAGCATTTGTTTTCTCTTTTATTAACTTTTAATTCTTTAATCAAAATTATCACGCACAACCTGTTGCCGCGAAATTTTGTGAGAAATGAGAAATACTACATTCATTTTACATTTAGTGTCTAAATACCAAAAGGCTTTCACTGGTCACTAGTCACTGCCTTTTTCATCGAAAATGAAGCACTTTTGATGACCGTCTAATATCTGCATTACGCCAACGCCAACCAAAAATGTCAATAAAAAACAAGAACCAGGGTGACCATCTCAAAAATGGCGAATCTGCCCGACCCTGGCAAAAAATCTGCCAAAATCTGCCAAACCCGACTCAAAAATATGCCTAAAATATGCCACATACAAAAAATCGCTTTAAACTGTCAAATGTCAATGGATTTTGATTGCTGAGTGTCGATAAAACGCTATAACATGCGATATTATATTGTGTTTAGATGGGCTGATAGTTTATTTTTAATGCGAAATAATAAAAAAGCCTTGAAATCCAACACCTTTTCCAGATTTTATAATTATTTTTTTAGATATGTTTGATTTGAGCCTGGTTTCACATTCTTAGTTTGTGCACTATATGACTGAGCACATTGTAATATTGAACCTCGATCAGTTACAAAGATACTAATCTATACAAGTGTATTTAAAAAATAACAAATTTTCCTTGAAATCTGCCAAATCGTCAGATTAGTCTGCCACAGCTAAAATTTAGGCTTCAAATCTGCCCAAATGGCAGAAATCTGCCACAAATGGTCACCCTGACAAGAACGTCAGATGCGTTTTGCGTTTTGTTTTTACTGATTTTTTTAGTTTTTCAGAGCTTAGTCGATCGATTGTTTTGAAATGGACATCACTAGTAAATTTAATGTTGCCATAAATAACCTTTTTCCCTTTGACTGTGTGATTTTTTATTTCAATGATCTATTCAGATTTAATCATTTTTTATGACATTATTAAGTACTATAGTTTTGTTTGAAAATTGATAACATGCCAATAATTCATTATTTTTAAAAAATATTTTCCTTTTTCTATTTTTTTTGTTGTAACAAACCATAGATGAATATTGTATATTGGTACAAACTATATTGAACACCAACAATAGGGAGCTCAGATTTTGAAACTGGCATCTGGAAAACAAATAGTACATTATGAAACAAGTTAGCTTACGTTGCTCATTGCACACGAGGCTGTGGGTTGCAGCCCGAGCCGCAGGCGAGGGCGTAACTCAGCCGAGTGTGCAATGAGCAAAAGCTCACGAGTTTCATACGACGTTTTTCAACACATTTGCGAGGAAAATACAAAGTATTTTACCACATACACAGCAACAAATACGACAAAAACAAAATATGACAATTTATGGGAAAAGGCGCGTAGTTGTTTTTTGTTTTTTTTTTCTCACGCCCAATGCAAAAATATTTTGCGAACAAAGGGGTGAGTGAGTATACAGCCTACTTCAAAATTATAATTTTAAGTAATAAAATGCAAAATATTTTAATATTTTATAACAAAATATTGTGAATTATGAATAATTTGATAATCAGAAATATTTGTTTGACTTAATTAGGGACTTACACATTTATTTATTTCAAAAATAAATATGAATTTTCAGCGGCATAAAACCTCTTTGTTGTTACTAAAAAAAAAAACTGTATTACCCGGTTAAATTGGGAATGTTCTGTTTACTCCCATAAAACTTGCAGTAAGGTACTAATTTAACTTTGTAGGGATAATTCTATAACAACCTAGTGTTTTATATATTATTGCACGCGTTTGTTATAGCTCGGTTTATGGCCCTAAAAGCGATGTATTAGGGCTCACTTTACTAGCAAGTGTGTTGAAAAAAATGTTAAAATGACAGTTCGCAAAGAAGAAAGACGAATGAATTTAACGTCGACTATTTTCTGCATTTATGTTTTTGTTTTACAATAATTCAAAAAGTAAAAAATGGAGCCTTCCTCGGAATCATCTAAAATTGATATTAACACGTTTTTTGGTAAATGCCGTTGTTGCCTTGAATATGGTTATATGAAAAGTATGTGGTCGGAATATGAACGAGACGGGTTTCGTGAAATTTACGGAGAAATGATGATGGAGACTTTTTCCCTAACTGTGAGTATGTAACATCATAACAACATTTGTATTATTATATTTCATTTTATCCTCTAAACATTATGATCTAAAATTATAACCTCACACTGTTTATCAACATCATTATCGATACCTTAATCCGCAAACCAGCCAAATCCAAATATCAAAATTTTACAGGAGACAGTTAAAACTTTCTTATTTTATTAATAATAAGAAATTTAAAAAAATGAAAATCCTGTTGGTGCATTATGTTAGCAGCTAATAAATTTCATTATTTGTTTTATTTAAAATATTATCGTCACTAAAATATAGACGCTTTTTTGGGTTATCCGCTTTTCCTACTAAATAAAATTATGGTAAATAAAAGTAAAGTTACGTTTAAATGTTTAAGAAAAATGGCTAACTCCATAGCATACCAATAATACCTTCGAAAAACTGGATTTTATGCTAAACAAATGAAAAATAAACATACCATGAATAAATAGAGAACTAATTGAATAGCATTTGATATCTTCGCGACGTTTGTTTTTGTTTTATCTTCGAAAAACCGGAGCAGCACGCATGGTTCTCTGTGACGCCATACAAGATGGCCGATCTCCGGGAGTTGGCTTGTCAAAATCCGTGTCGTTTCGTTACGCGTGGAGTTAGCTGGTAGTCGCATAGCAATTTATTTAAAAAGTAGGGATAAAAATGGAGTTGTTGCTTTTTCAAATCATCCGTCAGGAATATAGGCCGAAGACTGCATCAAAAAAGTATTTTGCATAAAATGGAGTTGGCTGGTTTGCGGATTAAGGTATCGTTATAACAAACTCTATTGTTTTTTATGGTTTTCCGAGAAACAAATGAAATAAAATATAACTCAAATTCTTTTCTGCGTTTCATTTTTCCTCTCAGATTTGGGCAGTATGTGGCTGATGTTTTTATTAAAATTATGCATTTTACAAACAAAATACCAAAAATTTAAATTGTTAGATATGCTCTTACCATAGTATGAGCTCACCGAAATGTGTCAACATTCAAATGAGTCTCTCACTTCTTTGCTATTAGATCAGTGGCGTAGCGTGTGTTTGTGCCGCCTGTGGCGGACTCGAATTTTGCCACCCCCCTAATTTCGTTATAAGTCAAGAAAATCAGTAATTTCTTTAAAAGAATAATCATTACCTACCTTATTTATTTACTGAAAATTAACTCTTTGGGTTTTTTCAGTGCATAATATAAGATCAAACGAACTTCTAGAAGTGAAGTTCGATCGATATTATATGAGTCGCTTCATACGAAAGATATAAATAAATATATAATTATTTATGGTTTACTTGTAGTACCTCCCAGGTACTTGGCAGATTCGCACTATTTTAAAGAGTATGAAAACTACTTGTTTTAGAAAAGTATCTCACCACTTCCGGTAATTACGTCACCAACACCCCACCCCAGCTTACTTGGTTACCGGTCTTACCTCATTCTTTTAGAGATACAAATAAATTAGCAAAACTGACTAAAGGGTACAAAAGGTGAGTGGGAAGCTTATATCTTTCGTATGAAGCGACTCATATAATATCGATCGAACTTCACTTCTAGAAGTTCGTTTGATCTTATATTATATTTCGTCGCTTCATACTCAGATATAAATAAATATATAATTATTTATGGTTTACTTGTAGATGTTTAGAGATATAAGGAAAGTTTTGCTAAACAAAAGATTTTTAGAATATAATATACTTAATCAATTCAAAGCGTAATTATTTGTTCATAATGTAGATAATTATTAATTATCTCAAAATTGCAATAATGTAAGTGATTTGTTATTTGGAAAAGTAATAGTGAATTGATTATTATTCTTATTAGAAATAAAAACTATTATTTCTCAAACCTTGTCAATTATAAAAACGAGCAAATACATAAGACCTGTCCGTCCAGTCCGCTGTTCCTCCGGGCTCCGATGGTGTCTCTCTATGTATAGAGTAGACCCGCAGAAGCGAGATGGCAGACGTGGCTGCTTGTCGCCGGCCATGAGCACTGAAAACTAGTTAAAAAATTGAGAACTGGTGTGTCAGTCCCACTCTCATCGGACAACCTTTGCTTGATCTACCAATCAAATTAATTGCGACCGACGTGGCGGGTGCCTCTGTAAGTTCTATGAGTAAATAAGAGATAATATATGTTAAATAATAAACTACACAGGAATGAGATTATTCATGTTATTCGGCCTTGTGTCCCTGGTCACTGACAAATAGCTCTGTAGCGTTATAGCCGGACATATATTTTGATGGTCATCAAAAAAAAAAGGGAAATAGGTAAGAGAGTATATAACAATGATATAGTTCACGACCTGGAGCTGAGGTTTTAATAATGTCTAAAATGGCAGTGTATTTTTTTTGTGTTTAGTTTATAAGTATTTTTATTTTTAATAAAAAGTATTTTTGGACTTTGTGGGTGGTACAAAGAGCCAACAAAATAAGAAGTAGGTGCCTTCGGTAGGCATAAAGCTAGATTTAACTACCTGATTATAGATTTTAATACCAATTTGAAATCTATTGTATATAACCCAATATATTGGTCTAAGAGTTCTTTTGAAAACTATTTTTGTAAGAGTTTTACGTTTTCATCAGCTCCAATCAAGTTCTGTTTCCATCCTAATAGGGACAAAGGTCGAAAAGTGTTTTACAAACATTTATAAAATTGTTCCCTTATTAAAAATATTACATTTTGAACTGAATTATGGATCAGGTTTTTGCCTGAAAAAAGATATGTTTCTAAAGATAAAGCTCGCTGAAAGTGAGACCATCATCAGCTCTATCTACGGCCGCCGCGCCGCTAGTGTCGCCTTCTGCATGAAGGCCGCGCGCCGACTGTGCGGTCTGCAAAGCTACTGATGGTGCCTGTATTGAAAATATTAAGTTTATTTCAGGTTTTATAATGAACATACACTTAGGTGCTTAACTAAAGTATATTTTAGAAGAGGCCAGAGTTGAGATGGCCACGTATAAAAAAATAAAATGACGCAAGCATTGTCATATTTTATTTTTGTTTCTTCCATAACATAAGTAGGTAAAATAGATAAACAGAAGATGAAAAAAGTATATATACATACTAACTACTACTACTAATTTATATGGGAAACAAGATCAAAGTATATATATACTTTGATCATGTAGGTACCTAATCTACAATTTGGCCGTGGTGCGGGACGTAAAGAAATCAACCTAATTTGAAACATCAATTAATATTTCAGAGAATGCAAGCTCAGACAATGACCACTCTGTTTCCGTGTTTAGTTTTCTTGATTTTTAATCAGCACCGCGAGTTTTTCTCGTTTTTATGTACGGATACGAGACGTATGCTAACCTTATGATTACGGCTATGGCACCACTGCCAAATTATGGTAGATTAATTATTAAGATGAGGGCAATGCACCCTATAAAATAAATTAACCATGAAATGAAATGAATGGCTGTTGTATTATTTTGTCCTAATAATACTAAACAATTAGTCTAGATTATGATGTCAAAAAGACTGCTAAAATTGCTAGTTTAGTGAAAATTTATATTTCAATGGTAATGGTCTTATACTTATTATACACCCAATGTTCAAATATTGTGAAAATGTTTTGTAACCATCGGGTTATATATTTTTAAATTATCTCAGGAATATTTATTACGGTATCATGATCACTATTTCAGTATGACATTCCAAAGTTAAGAACTTTGTCTATCTTAAACCTTTGTGTGTAGCCAACTATAATACTTTGTAGCTGGGCAAGCAGCTGTAATGTTCTAAAAATATTTGAGAATTTTCTTATGCTACACTGTAATTGAATTTCTTCAAGAAATGATACCTACCTACGTAGGTAGGTATAAGTCTAAGACCTAGCACATCTGCATAATGTAGGCTTTAAGACACTCACAGAATAATTTATTATTAGAAAGTCAAAGTCTTTTTTGATACATAAACTTAATACAGTACTATACGAGATACGAGTACATATGTTCTCTAAATTAACACTTAACTCTTAGGGAAGTTCATCTTACTGAGACATGAACTTATTGAAAGCCCAATGGCATGCTTGACTGTCAAAGTACTTGTATTAAGATATTCAAATCATAAAAACTTTTATTTTTAAATAATAACTTGCAAAAAATTGCATTGTAAAATGCAAAATTTCCAAAATTAATCTTAAAAAAAAACTCATTATTTTTTGATACTCACAGGGGCAAATAAACAAAGAAGTTTATTTCCAATCAATGTTACAGAGTAAGTACATGTTGTGTTATTAGCTTATCAGTCAGCAATTTACATGCAGTTTGATATTTTTTTTTTCTTAAATTGATGTTTAAGATGTTTAAAGTAAAGATGTACTTAGTTTAAACTAATCTAAAGTAATACTGGTCAGATGCTATGAATTATTTTGTCACTATTGAACTTACTAAGTAAATGACAAAATATAAACAAAAATTGACCTTTAGACAGTTGAAATTTTTGAATTGCCCCCAATTCTAATCATATAAGATTTTATATAATATGTAGTTATAATCATGTTCTGTCTATAGAACACTATATAAACGTTTGGTAACTTTATCAGCAAAGGGCAACATCCCATTTTAGTTCAATCTTTACTATTAATATTGGTTATTTTAAATAAGTATTAAAGTACTGAATGCAGCCAGCATGTACCTTATTTAGGATGATGTGTCGTCTAAGGGGCACCCTTGGATGCACTCTATCTACGATGCGACGGCGGAGGCTGTAGAGTTGCTCGAGGAAGCCTCTGGCTGCTCCGGTCGTTGTAGCGGTTTGCTAGGGGTCTCTGGACGCCTCCTCGCTTCCCCCCCCTTTTTCGTCGAGCGAGAATCAGCCAGTGACTGGCCCAGTTGACCTGGTTCCTATTTATGGCACGACCTGAGTCATGAGTCGACGTGTTCACATTTTTGTGGTTTTGGATTGTAACCCCGTCTTGCTGGCCTTAGTTTTAGTTTTATCGAACAACCTGCTGCCGAAAAGTTTGACTTTCCTAATAATCTTGGATAACTTACGAAACTGATTTATCCAGGTTAGGCATTATATGTTTTTTACAATGGAAGTCGCTCCAGAAGCGACATTTAAAGGCAGTTACTTTGCTCGCTTTTTATTAAGGCGGTCATCGCCTGAATTAACACGGGAATATCAATGCCCAGTTGTTGTTGGCTAGGTCAGACCCTGGCGTAACAACAGAAATCTTAATTATGATTTAAAGATTAGCGAGATTAGCTACGATACCCTCTATAGATGCAGATGCATCATTAATAGCTCTTTGCAGCTATGGATCTAGCTTTATCTACCTGAGGAGGTGAAGCCTTTTGAGAAAGTTGTTCGAGTGTCGGGGTTGAAGTTACAGCTAAAATGTTTTTATAACTGGTTCGGTTAGAAATGTAATAAGACAAGCTTCTCTTAATCGGATTACTCAAAATAGCCGCTTGTTTTGCATGAAGGCACAAGTGCCTAATCAAAATCTGTCAAACAGATCAGTGTTTAAACGCCACGTGTTGACTCGCAGTCAACCCCTAGGCGATATTTTAGCCATTGTGTTAGCTCGCGGCTAACCCCTAGGCAAAGTTTGCTACTTGTGTTAACTCACGGTTAACCCCGAGCATGGATACTTATAAAGCAAAACAAGGGCCCTACCGCGCATGTGCCACGGTGTTTAATAAACGCCATATTGTGTTGACCCGCAGTCAACCCCTAGGCGGCATTTTAGATGTATATGATATTCATTATCAATATTATATTTTAGCCATTGTATTAGCTCACAGATAGCCTTTAGGCAAAATTATGCTATTTGTGTTAACTCACGGTTAACCCCTAGCATAGACACTCATTGTAAAGTAAAGTTTCACTTACCTTGTAAATTCTCATATTAGCGAACTTTCTTCATGATAATAATTTTTCATTTCGTTTTATTTAAATTCATAAAAAATACTTTTTGAAATTTAAGTAGACTGTAGGAATACAACACTTTGGCGTGGTGAGTGAGACGTGCGAACACTGCCGCGCACCAAAAAAGAATGAGGTAAGACCGGTAACCAAGTAAGCTGGGGTGGGGTGTTGGTGACGTAATTACCGGAAGTGGTGAGATACTTTTCTAAAACAAGTAGTTTTCATACTCTTTAAAATAGTGCGAATCTGCCAAGTACCTGGGAGGTACTACAAGTAAACCATAAATAATTATATATTTATTTATATCTGAGTATGAAGCGACGAAATATAATCTTTTATGTAGCCGTGCGCTCCGGGCCATACGGTGATGATAGTTTGGTCAAAATCATTACTATCCACGATAGTGTAGAATCGTTACAATCAATGATAGTGTAAAGTCTGTTCATCCTTACTTGTCTTATATGGTAAACAATCTTCACCCAACTCTTTATTGAAATCATCATTTATAAAATACAACAAATGGTTTTCCATACATAGATTACGAAATAAATTGTTAATAAACTAACAATAATTTCATAAACTTACTAACATTTTTAAATAACGTATTAAGTTTAAAAGATGTACGACAACTGTCAAAAACTGTTTACTAAATAAGACAAGTAAGGATGAACAGACTTTAGTAGTTATATGTTTTTTTTTTTTTTGTGAAATTTTGCCGCCCCCCAAAAAGTTCCGCCCCCCCCCCCCCACGCTACGCCACTGTATTAGATGGCTATCAGTGCTCATTTGAACACAGTGTCAGTTATTTCGAGAAACCATGTGAGAACTTTTTCAAAATGCCGTCTTGTGCCTTTTATCTGTGCACCAACAATAAAATTGTAGAAATACAAATAAACTCAGATCAAATATAAAAGTAAGATAGAGCGTTACGAACAATGAAGTGAGGCCGGTTTTTGATGGTACATGTGTGCGTACAAGGGGGCGAGCGGGGGCCGGGCGGCAGGGTTTAAATGGAAAACCAAGGCGTAGTTTCATTACACGTGTGTGCGTGAACTGTGTATGTACATAGCCAAGGCGTAGTTTAACAGGCCTCACCGCTTAGTTCGGAAGACTCCTTCTTACTTTTTTATTTGGTCTGAGCAAATAAAGCAAAATGGTGTAACATTTCATGTGTAAGTATTTAGATTTTAATTATTATTGAAAATTTTCCTTCCGTTGTCAATTCCGATTGACGTAAATAAAGCATCACGCATGCATGCGCAATTTTGACAGATTTGAAATAATGCTACAGATTATGAAGGCAGATCTAACGATTTAAATCTTTGCAAAATACAGTCTTTTTGATAAACCTTACTAATATTATAAATGCGAAAGTCAATTAGTTTGTTTGTTACGCCTTCATGTCTTAACTACTGAACCCATCATCATGATTTTTTTTATTATTATTATTTTAACAGGCAAGCAGTTATTACAACTGATAACGCCTGTATCCTGCCCTGCTATCTATGCGTTTTGTTCACTGTTTATTGTTAAGATATCTGTCTAGTTGATTTTGCCATGCAGGCATTAGGCTGCCTTAGGATTACCTAACACCTTGCACAGTACGAGGCATGTATCTTGAATTTTTTTCGACGGAATGGGGATAAGTTCGCGCATGTGCTCTTGTGAGCGACCAATAGCGCGCGCCCCTCTCCCGCCGCCCGCGCCCCTCACCGCTACGCATACCCAAAATACGCGTTCCGCGCCATCCCCGCCCCATTTCAAGATATATGCCTCGTACTGTATTATGTATTCTAGTAATTATGTATGAATAGTTCTCAAAAATAATGTTAATTTTTAGTGGGAGTCCCTGGATGACTCGCAAGATTACATCTGCGAGCCGTGTGTGCTTCGATTGCGGGACGCTTACGACTTCAAGAAAGAAGTGCTGGCATCTGAGCAACTCATGTTTGAGGATTTTGATGGTAATGTATCTTTCACATGGTACAAAAATTACTAAATATTTGGTCAGGGGTGGATCCAGGATTTAAATTTGGGGGGAGGGGTCTCAGAGCATCGGGCCACTTTTTAGATTTTAAGAAAAAATAAATAAAGTTAAGAGGCACTACCTACACCTACTTATAACATCATCATCATCATATCAGCCGCACGACACCCACTGCTGGGTATAGGCCTCCCCTAAGGATCTCCACGACGATCGGTCCTGCGCTGTCCGCATCCAGTGGCTTCCCGCGACCTTCACCAGATCGTCGGTCCACCTTGTCGGGGGCCTACCCACGGAGCGTCGTCCGGTGCGCGGTCGCCATTCCAGAACCTTTCCGCCCCAACGGCCATCAGTTCTTCTCGCTATGTGTCCTGCCCATTGCCACTTCAGCTGAGCAATCCTTCGAGCGATGTCGGTTACTTTAGTTCTCCTGCGGATCTCCTCGTTTCTGATTCTGCCGGCCTAGAATAGCACTACCCCCTATCATCCCGTGGGTGTCGTAAAAGGCGACTAAGGGAGCATAGCCTTCAAGAGACGGGCAGCAGCGTCTCCAAAAAACCTTGGCCTACTGCGATCGCCAACCCGCCTGCCAAGCGTGGCGATTATGGCAAACCCCCCCTCATGCACAATGGATTGAAAACTTATAACATTCAACAATAATTTTAAAACAAATCTTTTTATAATTGTCATTTTCAATGTAATAGAGGGGGAGGGGGCTCTTGAATTGGATCTGCCCTTGATTTATCTTTCCATCTTTTAATTGATGCACAGGAGCTATAAAATATGTCAATACCACCGATATGTACTATACTATAGATGCGACAAATCTACGGTCAAAATTCTCGCAGCGATCGCAAAGATGGCGGCCACGCATGCACAGCGCAAGCGTGAGTTGTCAAAGAAAAAGTAGCATGCACACAGATGCGACACATTCTTCATAATGATTATGATATACCTACTTGTTTAATAATATTGCATAAAATTATAGTAAAAACGCAATTCAATTAGGTAATGTTAATACTTACCCAAAAAATAAAAAAGGAGGATGGGCATTTAGTACCCGCATTAATAACAATCATTAGGTATCGTCGAAAAGATTTTTTTATTAGGAAAAATATTACTATGGAAACATGGAAATATATTTACTTGCCTAGATAAGGATCTGGGTTAGCAAATATTTTTCCATGTTTCCATAGTAATAATAATAATGATTAGGATACACGATTAGGTCGAACATACTTACAGTGTGTTCGACAATAACGTGACCGGCATTTTTTTTTTAATTTTAGTATGCAGCTTACAAAAATAAATATTAGGCTGAATAGAACAATCATTTTCCTAAAATGGTTTGTAAAAAAAACATAAGTTTTTGCTTGATTTCTGGATTCTGCAAGATGATAA
Organism: Agriphila geniculea; assembly: GCA_943789525.1. Taxonomy (NCBI): domain Eukaryota; kingdom Metazoa; phylum Arthropoda; class Insecta; order Lepidoptera; family Crambidae; genus Agriphila; species Agriphila geniculea. The sequence continues at coordinate 13,161,955 of OX038891.1, forward strand.
TGACCCTAAATACCGTAGTCGGCTCTGCACTTCTTGGAAAGCGATTGCACTTATTGCCAAATGATCCTATTTCTTACTGTGATCAAAATGCTCTTTAAGGCCAACTGAAATTTGAGTACAGAAACTACAGTAAGCCACAACACCGGCTTCACAAGCAGGCACAATCTTCTAAAACATTAGATCTAAAAAAACAGTTTCTGTACTCAAATTTCAGTAACCCTTAAAGAGTATTTTGATCACAGTAAGAAATAGGATCGTTTGGCAATAAAAAATATTTTGAGTTGATTTATCGTTTTTCAGTACAAAATGTATGGGAAAAGTTTCTGGCGATTCTGTCGTTTCTAGTACTCATACCTTAAATGGTCCCATAGAATCTTTTGAGCCTACACGAAATAGGATCGATTGGCATAAAAAAATGTTTTTGGTATTTTAGCATTTTTTTTGCTAACGGTAAGTTTTTTCCAAAATCTGTGAATGCAGCTCAGAATACCTTAAAAAGTTATGGATGGTCTCCTGGAAACGTTTTCCTGTAACTATACGTATAATATACCTGCCCATAATGTACCATCTCAAAAATTCACCCTGTATGTATTGATTTTTATTTCTCTAAACTGCCGAGTCAGACTTTGATGCCACTTTGCACAAGGGTGTAGTTGAGGTAATTCCTACATAAATACAACACCAGTGTTGCTATTGGATCATAGACCACTTCCCATACAAATTTTCCCAATCTCCTTTCTCATAGATAATTACTCTATCGAGCACTTTTTTTTTCTAGATAAATATTCGTGCTAGGGGTAATGTATACATTTGAACTCGCTATTTGCCTCGCCTGCCTCGCCACTCGAGCGAGTATAATTACTGCGGCAATGGAGCACAGTTGTTCTTTGCACGGATGTGCCTCGACAGCAAAATACAGCAGGGATAAGATAAATAATCACATTCAATTTATTTTTCTTTCTTGACAAGCCCTATACATTTTTGACTGACCGTAATTACCTACACGGGCGGCGGGGCGGTAGTGTCGTCCTACATCAAGGGCGGTTCTTAGCTTTATAGAATCAAATCATATACTTATAATGTAAAACTGTGCTATTAGTTCAGCTATCCTAGTTTAGTACCTACGTATACAATCTGTATGGTTCACTTTTCATAATCTATGATTTTCATACAAAATGTCGGGTCAGTAGAAATAATGTATAAAAAATCGTTTTGGTTGGTTTATGTTAATGTTTTGTTTATTTACCGATGATAAGTCGCTCCATTATCTTTTTCCTTTGCAGTGGATCGATTTTTGTGCGAATTTAACTCGCAGAACGGCATTTTTGTAGCCACAATTACACCGTGTGATCGCGGTGAGCGTCGGCGAGTGACTAAATGAGTTGAGGCCAGTTGGCCTCAACGCGTGGCGCAAAAATCGGGCCCGCTATGTCGCATCTATAGTATAGTACATATCGGTGGTCAATACCTAGGATGCCACAAAAGCAAGGACCGGAACCGCTTACCGTTAAAGGGTTTTTTGATTGGGTATTTCATAGACTTGTTTTCAAAAACCCTATCAATACGGTAAGCATAACGTCGACTAACCCTATCGAAAGGGAAACCCTATCATTTGGTAAGTTTTTTAATAGGGTTTCCCTATCAATTGGGTAAACCAAAAAAGGGGTTTTACGGTCCCTGCACAAAAGTGGTTGAAATTGTAAAGTTGGTTTGCGACACCAGCAGGCTTAAATTATATTCACCTAGTAGTTGCCTGTCTTTGTATTAGCTCTTATCTTTTCTGACGTATGAAATTCTAAGTGACAGAGCCCTGATGCTATGCCGATTGTCGGCTTATCAAGGTCTAGTAATACTAGCTACGAACGAGTATATCGCACCCTAAAAGGTAAAACCGGTTATCTGCACTTTTTGCAAAAATGCGTTTTTTACACCAATCGACAGGAAATTTCAAGCTGCGACTACAGGTAGAACCCGTTTTCTCGAATTCCGCTTAGTTTAGGAGATACAGAATTTTATTTCAAAAATATATACAGGTAAAACTAACTAATGTTATGTCTTTTTTTTTACTTTCGAGTAAAACTCAGTAACGTTTTTTTAGTTAGTTTTTGTTGTTAAAATTAATGAAAAATATTCATAATCACTACAACTAAAACAAAGTAACATAGTTTTAGCATTCTAAAATATTTCATGGATTGAATCAGCTAATGTCTATTAAATGTACTTTCTCTCAGGTAAAACCAATTAAATGTCTCCCCTTGTCAAACTAGTCCTAACTGCCCATATTTCGAAGCGTCATATCATGAGAACTATTAATTATAAAAGGATGATTTAAAAACCATGTTGTAGCTTATTTAGTCTAGTTATTTCTTCTTGAAGACACCTTTGCTGTAAAATCATAGCTTTAGAATTTATTTAAAAAAAAACTGAAAAAATGCCGAAATTAGTTCGAATAAAAATTTTACTTTTCTATGGAACAGCAGATTTTTTTCGCTATTTCGTAGTTGGCTCTATAGTAAAAGTTATAAAATGTACTTCACGCAATTATTTTAGTCAAAACACACTGAAAAGTGTAAAGATTAGCAGATAACAGGTTTTCACATTGATATTTTGATATTTTATACAGGTAAAACCAACTATAAATATTCCAATAAAAATTGTTTATTCAGTTTCTGTAGTACTTACAGGTTTCAAAATTTTATAAAAGATAGCTATTGTTTAGAACGTCTTGTTAAATATTTCTAACAGCGATACGCATATTACTTTAGGAAATACAGCTGCTTATTTTTTTATTTTTTTTATTCAGGTAAAACCAATTTAATGTCTCCCCTTGTCAAAGATATTTACATTTTTTTATACATTCCGAGCAAAAATTTAAAGTTTTTATCATTTAGATCTTCAGACATATAGTTTGTACTTCATAATCGTATGTATAACCAGAAAGATTATTTAATTTTAATGCCTAAATCTAACCTCAAACTTTCAAATTGCGATACTGTAAAGTTGGTTTTTTTTCAGATAACCGGTTTTACCTTTTAGGGTACGATATATCCTATAACTTCCTGTTGCAGATTTAGATGAAAACTCAATTAAAGTTGAAGTGTTGGAAGGTTTCAATGATTTTGAACAGGAGAATGGTCCGGAAGATGACTCGGAAGACAAGCCTTGTGTGAGCGAGACGGAGTATTACGAAGTGGAATATTTGGAAGATGAAATAGAGTTCAATGAAGGTACAGAATATATATAAAAAACCGGCCAAGTGCGAGTCGGACTCGCGCACGAAGGGTTCCGTACCAAAAACCGGCAAAAAAATCACGTTTGTTGTATGGGAGCCCCCCTTAAATAATAATTTTATTCTGTTTTTAGTATTTGTTGTTATAGCGGCAACAGAAATAAATCATCTGTAAAAATTTTAACTTTCTAGCTATCACGGTTCACGAGATACAGCCTGGTGACAGACAGACAGACAAACGGACAGCGGAGTCTTAGTAATAGGGTCCCGTTTTTACCCTTTGGGTACGGAACCCTAAAAACTACTATAATAAAATAAACCACAATATAGGTTTATGTAAAAGATATTGAAAAAATTGACAAGCATTGTTAAACAGAAAAGTATTATTCAAAATAAAATAGGCCTTAAATATAAAATACATGAATTTATGTCACAGTGAATTAAATAATTAGGTATAATAAAAAACCTATTGAGATTGAGGGAGCAAAAAAACTAAAAGAATAATATTCGTAATAGCACACATACATACAGTGGCAGTCACAAATAAGGACATCAGTTGATTTTCATACAAAAGAAATACTTTGAAGCCTTGGTTCTCCGCCAAGGATTGACCTATCTGTAATCTGATGACGGCCATCCAGGGAGTAAATGGAGCAGATTCAGATCGCTATACACACCCAACTGATCTAATCAGCGTTCTAAGAGATAAATATTTAAGTTAAAAAAAACTCAAAATTAGCATAAAAATCCCGAAATTTAAAAATATCCGAAAATCCTGAAACTAAAAACTCTGATCCTTATATCTCTCAGAATACTGATCCGATCAGTTGGGTGTGTATAGCGATCTAAATCTCCTCCATTAAATCTCCAGGGAGTGCCCTGGATGGCCATCATCAGATCACAGCTAGATCAATCCTTGGCGGAGAACCGAGGCTACAAAGTTACCTCATTTGTATGAAAATCTACTGGTGTCTTTAATAATGTGACCGCCACTGTTTAATTTGTGATTAATTAAACTCTCCTCTACAGAAACCGGTCTTGCACCAAACAAAGTGGAAGAGGAGCAACCCAAAAAAGAGGCAAAATGGCCGCAGAAGAAGAAAAGAGGGGAGATAAAAAGAGCGTACAAGAATTACTCCGCAGAAGAGTTGCAGCATTGCCTAGCATCCGTTAGAGATAAATCTATGAGTATCACGGAGGCAAGCGAGCTATTCAGGATTCCGAGGAAGACTATATGTGCGAAACTCAACGAGCAGAAGAAACAAGGTTAGTTAGTTTACTATTATTATTGACTTTTAAATGTAAGTGACAAAAAGGTTTTTTATTTTGAGTCTGGCTTCTTCCGTTCTTCACAGAAATTCCGCCAACGTCCCGTAATGAGAGATACACGATGATTTCGATGAATGCTCGGTAACTTTGAAGCTTTCCTTCCTTGAGAGTTCTCTTTCAATACCTAACCTAGGGAAAGGACCTTAGACCAACACAAAACGTCACAATTACAATAGGTACATATGTAAATAATAATATACTAAACTACGAAACTATTTAAAGATAAATACAAGGAAAATTATTATTAAATATTTTATTTATTTATTTTTATTTATTCAGGAAAACATATAAGTTTTTAGATAATTATCAAAATTTACGAATAGACCAGGTAGTTCCATTAAATAATTACAAATATTGAGTCTGCACAAAGGTAGCGATTAGTACAGTATAGCATAGCAGTAAATGCAAGATTACGGTATTATTAACTAAGGCGTTCTTTATTAAATAATTTTTCCCCCACTCTTCGTTTAAACATTGATAGATTTAAGTAAAAAATATCAACATGTTTCAATTTTTCGTTGTAATATCGACACGAGCGTCTTATAAATGTGTTTTCGGCGTAGTTTGTAGTAGATGGGGGATAATAAAAAGTATCAATAGAACGTGAGGAGATTCTTGGAATTCTAAAAGTAATTAACTCCAATAGTGATGCCGAGTCTATTATACCGTTCACTATTTTATACAGAAATATTTCATCTAAATAGACACGTCTACTCGCGAGTGAATCGATTTTATACCTTTTAGAAGCTGTGTCATAGTCGACAAAGTAATTTCCCATACGATAGTCTAAGGCTTTCAAAAATTTGTTTTGGACCTTTTCAAGACGAGCAATATGATATTAAAGTTTAATATTATGCCGTAGCAAAAAGGGAAGGCAACTGTCAAGATGGCGCTGCGTACGCTTGTTCCACGAGAACTATCAAAACAAAGGACTTTTACTTTAAATATCGTTTTATAGCTTTAACATTATCAAATTCTATGTAATAGGCTGTAAAAATGTTGGCACTTACAAATTTCCAAAAAATATGGATAAGTAATAGGTCTTTACCTATGAAATTGCCGATTTGTATGGAGATTTTTCAAGAAGTTGCATTTTTCATAATAGCATTTTCTTTGTTCATTTAACAACCATGAACACTCATGTAACAAAACTTTTATGTACTAATGTGTGAACACTATGCTAACTTATTTCCATTTAAGATAAGCGAAAAAATAAGTTTTGGTTAAGTTACAACCTCTTCGGTCACCCTTTTTTTGCTCACAAAAAAAGAGTCACTTTCAAGATCTTTTTTTTAATGTCACGAAAGCTAAAATATGGACTTTATTTTTACTGATAGTTAACTATCATGATCATAATTCGATGTAATATTCACGATTTTGTTAAAATTTTAAATTATAGAAGTTATTATTTTCTCTGTATGTGACAAAATATCGGCAATTTCATAGGTAAAGACCTAATATTAAGATAAATGAATAAATTATATAAGAATAAATACGTCTTAACTTGCCTTTCAATTCCGGCACTTGCATTGTAGAATAGTCTTTTACATCCATTTTGGGTCAACGGGTCTTTTTCGGTAAAAAAACACCGCAATATAAATAAATACCTATTTTCCCATAGATTTGTTCTGAACGTCTACTGTCCAAGCGTACGCAGCGCCATCTATAATTAGCTTTGCAGTGCCATCACCATTGGGTCCAGTGGCGAAGGGTCCATACAAGTCAATTCCCATCGGCTTTCCTTTTAGAAATCCCACCCCATTGATCCACTATGCAGATCATAGCATTTTTGTAGAACGGTTTATCTTTTCCATAATTTCACCTATCGTCACTGTTGGGTACGGTCAGCAACGAAAGTTGTTTAACACTTTAGTACTTTGTCATAGTAACTTTTTTGACTACTATATCAAACCGTGAGACATCTGTCAAAAAAGTTGCTATGACAAAGTACCAAAACGTTAAGTGACTTTCGTTGCTGACTGTACAGGCTTCGGCATGGATCTTGAGCGGTGACATTTAATGCGTGGAAGTTATTTTTAGAATACATAACATTATTAGTCGTTGACACCCACCAGTCCTATTTGGGACTGTGAGGTATGGCTCATTGTCCTTCTCTCTCAAAAATTTGGTTTGTTTGCCCAGCAATTAATAGGCTCATGATAGTCTTAGTGTAATTAAAGACATGTTTAAAAAAAATATTAGACAACAAAGTAACCCTATAGAAAGGGATTTAGCTGCCCAAGGGCGTAGCGAGGTACGGGCAGGGGAGAGGGGGGGGGGGGGGGGGGGGCAGCTGACTCATGTACATAACACACACTTTTTTTATATAATACTACCTTTCTACTAGCCACTACTACTAGAGCTACTTTAACCAAGGACCGGAACCGCTTACCGTTAAAGGGGTTTTTGATTGGGTATTTCATAGACTTGTTTTCAAAAACCCTATCGATACGGTAACCCTATCGAAAGGGTAACCTAAGTAAGGACTTACCGAATACGAAAACCCTATCGGGGAAACCCTATGGAGGCTTTATGAAGGGGATTTAAAACGGGTTCAAGCAATTTATACCTAGTTCCACCGGGCCGAAGGACCAGAACCGCTTACCGTTAAAGGGGTTTTCATTGGGTATTTCATGAACCGCTAACCATTAAAAGGGTTTTTGATTGGGTATTTCATAGACTTATTTTCAAAAACCCTATCAATACGGTAAGCATGACGTCGACTAACCCTAACGAAAGGGAAACCCTATCATTTGGTAAGCTTTTTAATAGGGTTTCCCTATCAATAGGGTTAACCAAAAAAAGGGATTTTCCGGGCCCTGACTTTAACATAGCTCTTGTAGTTTTTCCTCGCGACATCTCTAGGTAGAAACAACTTGCTACTCTAAGGCCTCGTTTACGGAGACGCGGGGCGTCGCGCGACGCGGGCGGCGGCGCGGCCCGCACTGAATTCAAACATATGGCGTTGTATGAGTGTGTTTACGGAGAGGCGATTTTACACGCGTTTGCTTGAAATGGGGCGGGGCCCGCGGCGACACCCGTGACGGCAATTCTCGATGAAGCGATGCCCGCGGCCGGCGGAACCTTCTACCATCTCTCGCTAATCATATCAGCTGCACGACACCCACTGCTGGGTATAGGCCTCCCCCAAGGATTTCCACGACGATCGGTCCTGCGCTTCCCACATCCAGTGGCTTCCGGCAACCTTCACCAGATCGTCGGTCCACCGTGTCGGGGGCCTACCCACGGAGCGTCGTCCGGTGCGCGGTCGCCATTCAAGAACCTTTCCGCCCCAACGGCCATCAGTTCTTCTCGCTATGTGTCCAGCCCACTGCCACTTTAGCTGAGCAATCCTTCGAGCGATGTCGGTTACTTTTGACTTGTCGGTCTCTCGCTAAACTAAAACTAAATTAGTCGGTTTGATTGAGCGCCGCCCCCGCCCGCCGTAGTGAGGCCCGTCGCGGGCACCGCCACGCTGCCCGCGACGCGTCTCTATGAACAGCATCGTATAGTGCCATATGTTTGTGTTTACGCGTGCGATGCTAAGTGCCGCTTCACGCGCCGCCTCTCCGTAAACAGAAAAATCGCCCGACGCGCCGCGAGAGGCCCCGTCGCCCGCGCCGCCTGACGCCCCGAGTCTCCGTAAATGAGCATTAACGCGGCGATAATAAACGTACGATACGAACCAAAGCGCGCTACAAGCAAAATATTAATCCACAGTTGGATCGCAAATGAACTTAATCAGTGGTTTTAAAGGATTAAAGTGCGCACTTAATATAACACACATGCAAGAAATGTTGTCGCACCACAAGTTGCTAGGCAGTATATCATCTCTTCTAGACGGTGATCATCAAATCACTCATCTGACTTTAAAAAAGACGGTTCTCATCAAGCCATTTCTACTGACAGCTTAAACTTAGGCTATTGAAATGAACTGATGCCCGAAAAGGTGTTCTTCTTTTAGATACTTCGTAGGTTTGCGCAAGAAGACTGCGGCATCCGATACCAGAAGTAAAGAGGCACAGAGAAAACTTACGGGCAGTTCTAGAATATTCCAATGCAACCCCATTTAAGAGCCAGACGGGCATGTTTTTTACTTGCAATTTCTGCCAAAAGCCATACACCCAACCGAAAGCATTGAAAGAACATACATTACAGCTCCACGAAGATGAACCTATAGCTTCTAAGATTAAACTCTCTTTTGGGTTCAGCATCAAATTGGATGTCACAGGCCTTGAATGCAAAGTTTGCGGTGAAGATTTCAATTTGCTTGAAGATTTGATGGCACACCTAGCTATTTACCATGGCATAATGATACATACAGACGTGCCCAACCAAATGGTCCCTTACAAGTTTGACAGCAAAGAATTGAAGTGTGCCGTATGCTGTCACAGTTTTAACTTCTTCAAATTGTTAGCGGAGCACATGAGCGAGCATTACCGCAACTTTGAGTGCGAATTGTGTGGCACTCCCTTTATTAATAAGCAGAGATACAAGATGCATAAAGAAAGGCATAAATCCGGAGTGTACTTTTGCAGTTTTTGTCCGAAAGCATTTGATAACAAAATGAGAAGGCGTGACCATGAAAGAGTTGTTCATGTACACAACAAAAAACCCACAAATGCAATTACTGTGCTGAGAAATTTGCTAATCCGGTTAAGAAATCGGAACATGAAAGATCATTCCACGGTGGGACTTACAGAATTTTCAAGTGTAACGACTGTGGCATAGAATTTGACAATAACACAGCTTTGAATATCCACACGAAGAAAATGCACCCCATATCAAAACCGTATCAGTGTTCAGAGTGCGATACGTCTTTTTATAAAAAATCTTCGTTGTCCAAACACATGGAAATGCATAAAGCCGAAGAAATATTGAATCACTTGAAAAACACGGAAACCGGATGTGAAGAAATATTGAGTCACATGAAAAACACGGAAACCAAACGCGAAGAAATAAAGAAATACCTTTGCATATTTTGCGATCAAAAATTTTCTAATAAACGTTCGATTGGAAAACACATGAAAACCCATGAAGATATGTTCTAAACCTATTTTTTTTACATACTTAGGCCCATATTTATAAACCGCTCATCTCAACATTGAGAGCTATCATGAGATCAAACCCGAGACGCTGTCCCTATAAGAGCATCTCAAGTATAATCTCAAGATAGCTCTTAAGCATGTTCCAGACGGATGTAATCACGCGTCCCATCAGAAGTGACCTTGCTTTGCTTGATGCCATCCATCTAGACAGTAGATGTAATCCAAATTTCTCCATCCAATCCAAATGACCTTCAACTTCAACGTCCTTTGAGGAAGGGCGCGAGTTCCATCCGAAGATGGAGTGCGTGGATATTTTATTCTCTGTCGTCAATTCGAGACAAAACCGCTAAAGAAACGCCACCATTTGAAATTTCGACAAATTAGGAGCCATTTTTACAATACAGCACGTGTTTTTTCTACGCGAGCGCGATTCACAATAAAGGGCGACCGTGTTGGCGCTCTTGAAACTCGTGTGGCCGCAACACAATCCACGGATGGAAATCATGCCCCAATCAAGATTCCACTAAGGTGACCTCTGATGGGAATGGGAGGCGTGATTACATCCGTCTGTAACATGCTTTAACGTTGAGAGCGGTTAATAAATACGGGCCTTAAATTAATTGATTGATTTCAATGATGCATAAGTATCTGTTAACTAATTATAAATTTGAAAATGACAATTATAATAAGTATTTATGAAGTTTTAAAAACTTTAGTTTATTAGGAATACTGTTGGCGTAGGTATTACGAGTTTACTCGATAGTGACTGTAGTTAACATTTTGTATGACAACACTTAGTTTAGTGTAGTTACCGCCAGAGAGGGACGCGGGGCGCAGTTGCTGTGTCTTGACGTGTTTTAGTTACGCTCTGTTATAAAACTGACAAATAATAGTAAAAGTAAACGAGTCTTCATGAAACTTATATCAGTTTATTGCTCAAGTTACAAGCTTTATTTTGGTGTTTGGTTCGAGTCTGTGCGTTTTGTGATTGTGGAGTTATCAGTGGATTTATCTTTCGTTTCGACCGCTTCAATCAGCTGAGCGTTGCTTAGTCACCGTGAGTCACCGCTAGTCACGCCGCACGAACGTGATCTCCCCAAGTAACAAAATTTGGTACTATAAAAGTCCTGAGAACGCTTTAGGACGTGCTAATTAGTTTCATGATAAGCACTATAATGGTATTGTAAACCTTTACAGAACCCCAAATAGGCCCTAGTTTTATCACTGATTAATTCTATAAACATTACATAATGCCTCTCACGGTAATAAATCAGCTCTATACTTGAAAACCAAAACATGTTTATAGTGCTATTTTGATGTTTTTATCACACTATTGTTCGTCATTTTGTTCGTGCTGTGCTCAAGTGTTCCCCAAGAAAACAAAATGTCATTCGCTATTACAATTTGTAATACAATGGACATTCTACAAAACATCACCTGTGATCGACCATTGACCGTAACTCCACCGTAACTTGCACTTGCGAAAATAATTGTATCGATAAAATCACTATGCTGATTTCAAATTTGACAATGCGCCCTCATAATTTTCGTGATTTAATTAAATTTAAATTAATAAAATAAGGACTCGTCCCGACTATGGCTGCTATAGTACACATTGGCTCCAGCCGTGCTACTTATGTGCTATCATGGCATAAACAGCGGCCATATTTTTATCGAAAACCGATTAGTCCATTAATTATTCATTTTAGTGCTTTTATCTCACGCTTTAGTCAGGTAACAGTAACACAAAAAGTTTAAGTTATTTAGCAACTGCACCAGAAGTCGCTATGATACTATTTAGTACCATAGAAGAGTTTTCATGACTTTTACAGAACTAGCCCCATAGCGATGTTGAGGGAGCATTTAAGAAGCTAAACCGTGACATAATGGTTGTGCAAGGTACTTTTATAGTGCAGATTGATTCTGTAATAGTGTTTTCGATACTGCTACAATACTAGTACTGTAAAAGTTATTTTGACGCAATATTAGTGCAAAATAGATACATAAAAGTGACAGTAAAGTCGTCTATAGTACTAAATAGTACTATAATCGCTTTGTTCATATCTATTACAGTGCAACACTTTAAAGATTCTTTTGTATGTCCTGTAAGTGTTCTAAGAGCTGCACCATAGAACTTAAATGCTCTTTAATATTATAGAGCCAAAACGCTCTGTGGAAAACCTTTATAGCACAAGCAGTCACAACGGTTACCACTAAAGGCCTACTATATCACTGTTTGGTGATAAAACCCCTTGGTTATAGAAACTTTTGTTACTTGGGTCACTTTAAAGTGCGAAGTAACTGCATATTTTGCCGCAAAAGACATTGAGCATATGGCGTAATTGGGACTGAGACGCAGCGTTAGCAACGAATGCTTGGAATTTTCGGTTCGAAACGGACTTGAGACAAACTTTTTTTTTTTTTCATTTTTTTCTCTTAATTAATTAATTAACTTTTTGATTTGTTTTTTTTATTTTTTATTATATTTCATACATATATATATTCGAGTAAATAAAAAATCATCATGGACTCCGGGAAAAAGAATTGCGCGGGCTGTGTGCAATTAATCAAGGATAGGCAGTACTTACGTTGCAGCATCTGCTGTGAATATTATCACATTTTATGTGCTAATGTGAGCGAGCAGCGTTTCCGTAATACCTTGATCGGAGAGCATAGATTAAATTGGAAGTGTGAACTGTGTAAAAATAAGGAGCCAAAGGTCGACAACCAAAATACACCGGTTCGTGGACTCGATGACAAAGTGAACCCGCACCGGGGAGCCTCAGTGAAGATTCCACTAGACTGTGACCTGGGCAGCAGCTGTGATGATGCTCACGCAAAAGCGCTGCAAGCTCTGACTGAGGAGATGCGCCTTTTGCGTAAGGAGATGCAGGAAACGCGAATCTGGGTCGAAGCTTTTAACGAGACACTCTCTAGTCTCGTGACGCGGGTGGCGGCAAATGAAAACCAGGTGCAGCTGCTTGCAACACGTGTGGAGAAGCTGGAAGGTCGTCAAGCAAGCCCCGACTCTGACGCTGCCTTAACAGGAATCATAGAAGGGTTAAGAGCTGAACTTAATGAGCGTGATCAGGAGCTCCTTCTCAACGACCTGGAGTTCACTTGCATCCCGGAAAAGAAGGGGGAGAACCCCCTGAATATCGTCACCACTCTGGCGACTAAGCTTGGCATTAAGCTTGAATCACGCGATATCGTCTGTGCCACAAGAGTTGGTCAGTTGCTGGAAGCTGATGTGAGACCCCGGCCGCGAGCCATAGTCGTCCGTCTAGTGCAGCGTGCGGTGCGCGATGAGCTGCTGCAAGCGGCTCGTGTACGCCGCAACATCACAACGGAAGGTGCCGATCTTCCTGGTCCGCCACGCAGGTTTTACGTCAACGAGCGGCTGACACGCACTAATCGTGTTCTATTCCGCCGTGCACGACAGATTGGCAGGGACCAGAACTGGCGCTTCGTGTGGACGAGGGACGGCAAGGTATTTGTGCGGCAGGGCCCTGGGGAGGGCGTCCCCCGTCATCGTCTGCGCACAGAGGCTGATCTTGTTAGGGTTTTTGGAGAGGATGCCGTTCGAACTGCTAAGGCCTGAAAAAACATATTATATGTTACCCACTTTTTTCTTCAGTATTTGTTTTGGCCTACACTCTTTTGTTCTACTGTTAATTGTTATTTTATATCATATACGTGTTTTGTCTAAAGTAATTTTATGCAAAGCCAATACTTTGTCAATTTTTTATATTTTCATAAATCTTTACCGTACTTACTTCATAATAATTTGGTGTTCATTGTTGCTTTTGCTAATTATTTGCTATTTGCGCTCAATATTTTCCTTATTTGTTTTTACTTTTCGTTTGCTGTCATTGTTCGTTGTTACTAGCTGTTTTTTGTGTGCTTTGTTCTTGTATTTGTGTGCAGCAGTAGTAAGATCTAGTACTAACCGGGACGCACTGGAAAGGAACAAACAACATATTCATTATACATACCTTACACTCGTATTTAATTCCATTATATTTCTACTCACTATATTTTACAAGTATATATACCAAAACAAACAAGCACCTTATACAAATGATTTAATATTATTTTTTAAGTTTTCCTATTTGACAATTGTTTTATTTCATCTCAATGACTACATTTCAATGCACATTTGTTTTTTGACTTTTATATTATGCTGTTATCATAATGGAAATCAAATAATACTTACTCTTACTTCGCGCTCAGAGATTCTTTTTGTGTTCGGTAACGTAATAGTAATTACTGTTGTGCTGTATTTGTGTGCCTGCTTTTTGTCGCTCAGCGCTTTATTAGCTCCATGCACTTTTAATATATTTTCATTTAATATACTTATAATGCTTAGTTCAGATGCCGCCTTTAAAATATCTTAAGTTAGCACTTTTTAATGCAGGCTCACTTAACACTGGCCATGATGACTTCGTAATCGGCGTCACGGAATGCGACGCAGATATTATTGCAATAAACGAGACGTGGTTGTCAGCGGGACAGGAGGCGCGTGCGCCGGCCGTGCCCGGCTATCGACTGCGCTCCGTCCCGCGTCCGCTGCATATGTGCGGCGGGCGGGGTGGCGGGGTTGCGTTCTATGTTAGGACTGGAGTACACGTGCGATATGAAAAGCATCCTGACGCCGATATTGAGCAAATGTGGCTCACAACTAAAATTAACGGATTTCGTTTTGCAATCGGAACTGCTTATAGGCCACAGTGGGTTAATGTTGAGAAATTCTTGGATGCCTTGACGGAGTCTGTAGCATATTTTGGTGGGCATGACTTTATTGTTTTGTTGGGAGACTTCAACATTAACATGGTGGATCCGACTAATGGTAACAGCGTGAAGTTGAAGCACTTTTTGGAGTACATGGATCTTGAGCAGGTGGTAACTGAACCGACACATTTTACGGCCGACTCTCACTCTCTCATCGACTTAGTATGTACTAATTGCCGGGTTCAAGACGTAAATGTGTCTCACATTGTAGGCTTGCTTGGCCATGCTATGGTTGATGTGTCTTTTCCTGTGAAAAAACCTAAATATCCAAGCATTCGTCGAGCTTATAGGCCCATTAAGCGTATGGATATGGACCAATTTAATGTTGATTTGCATGCCCTTGATTGGAGATCTGTTTCTGCCGCAGCAACAGTGAATGAAATGGTAGGCATATTTGAGAACCTTTTATTGTCTCTCTATGACCATCATGCTCCGGTAAAATATATCTCGATTAAACCTGATAAATCGTTTCCATGGATTACTGAGAATTTAAGGCATATGATGCACTTGCGCAATCAGGCTCTTCTTAAGTATCGCAAAACAAAATCAGACCAGGACAAAGATTCATGGAAGGATTTGCAGAATACGGTAGAAACTTGTATGGATACCGAAAAGCGCGCATTTTTCAATCACTTCATCAATTCTCAGGTCCATAATGGCAAGTCATACTGGAAAAATCTTAAAGAAAAAGTTTTGGTAGATCCTTGTCAGGGCACAGACCTACCTCCAAATTTTAATGATCCTCATGTCATCAATTCGCATTTTTTGAGCGTTCAAAGTAATAGCGTAGTGCCTCAATCAAGCTTTTCCTTTTACAACTCGCAGCGCTATAGTAACTCTACTTTTCAGCTGAGGCCTGTTACTGAGAAAGAGGTGGCTGATTTCATATTATCAGTTAAATCAAACGCATCGGGGTCGGATAGTTTTAGCAGAGATATGATACTCTTGACTTTACCTTGCACACTGACTACTATCACTGCTATTATCAACGCTTCTATTATTTCTGGTGTTTTCCCTGTACAGTGGAAGCATGCGATGGTTACACCGCTGCCTAAAATTGATCGCCCTGTCAACCTTAAGGACTTAAGACCGATTAGCATTCTACCATTTCTATCAAAGATTCTAGAAAAAGCTGTATATGTGCAACTAATGAAATACATTGAAGAAAACAACATCCTACCAGTGCATCAGTCAGGCTTTCGTCGAAACCGTGGCACGTCTACTGCTCTGTTAGATGTTGTTGACAATATTCTGTCGGAGCTGGACGTTGGTAATGGCACTATCCTTGCACTGCTAGATTTTTCTCGCGCATTTGACAGCATTGATACAAAACTGCTACTGGCCAAGCTTAGGTATTATGGTTTGGATGACTCGTCACTTCGGTGGTTTGAAAGTTACTTGTCTCACCGGTTCCAATCAGTGAAATTAACTTGTGGTAGGAGTGGGGATGCTAAGCTGTCTGATCCTGAACCTGTAACATGCGGAGTACCTCAGGGTTCAATTCTAGGTCCATTACTCTTTATTATATACAGTGCAGATCTCCCTAAGGTTTTACAATACTGCAGATACCACTGTTACGCTGATGACGTCCAATTGTACATCTCTGGTAAACCTGCCAATACTCCTGACACTGTGCGGAAGATCAATAGTGACCTACAGAGGATCGCTCAATGGTCAGCTGATAATGGTCTCCTTCTGAACCCATCCAAATCAAAATATTTAATCATGGGAACCAAAGCGCAGATACAACAAATAAAAAACTTCAATCCCGCACTTTGTTTAAACAATCAAATGTTGGAGAGAGTATCGGAAGCTCGGAATTTGGGCATAATCTTCGATGAACAGCTGCGCTTTGAAACTCATGTATTGGGTTTAGTGAGGGGATGTATGTATCGCTTGAAAGTGTTGTATAGGATTCGTAAATATCTCAGCGAAAAGTCACGCGTAATGCTCTGTGAGTCCTTAATTTTGTCAAGACTTAATTACGGGGATATTGTGGTGGGACCTCGTTTACTGACTAGAACACAAAAGCTTATTCAGCGGGTTCAAAATGCTTGTTGCAGGTTTTGTTTTAACGTACCTCCTCGAACACATATATCACCTTATCTCAATTCTTCGTCAACTCTGAGGATGGAGATGCGTAGGCGAATGCACCTGTTATGTCTCCTGTTTGACGTGAAAAAGTACAAAAAACCTGAATATCTGTTTGAGAAGCTCAAGTTCACGCCGCTTGGTGAAAGATATGGCATTAGATTAATGCGGAGGCCACTTGCTAATTATCATCACCGTACGATAGCATTCCGGGGCAGCTTTCGGTTCCAAGCTACCAAATGCTGGAATGATTTGCCGCCGCCCATTCGAAACTTAACCTCTAAGTACACTTTTAAACAAAAACTGACCTCACACTTACTCACACTACAGAGGTTAGGTATTCCGACTGGGTGGTAAACTGGATGATTCTGGCGCCGCATGGTTCTGACTCCGTGTCTTGCTTGCGCGATAATTATTAATTATTATTTTTATTCAATACCAGTTATCAATTTTATTCAATATTTTCACTTTCATTATTATTATTTTTGTTGTTTTGTTACTAATTATTGAAATTCCAATTTTAAAGTCACATTTTTACACACACAGTGCACTCACACACAGAAACACACATACACACCGACACTCACGAACACGCACACACTTGTTCCCGACCTAGCGCAGTTGCTGGTACCCGCGTTTCATCCTGGGTGACGGCTGAAAATCGGTGTTTTGCTGAAAGGCAAAATTTACACACCGAGTCTGGACCCTTCTTGCTGCTGCACACACATGCATGCCTATTTCTGAGTCTTTTTTGTTAAGTGTAGCTAATTGTCAATTTTGTTTGTCCTTTTCTTTTTTTATTGTTTTATTATTAGTTATAATCTAGTGTATGTATTGTTGTTTGTATGAATGTGTGTGTTGTAGCAAAATAAATTTCTTATCTATCTATCTATCTATCAAAATTGCATACAAATTAGTTTACTAAAGTAGCTATCAAGATTAGTAAACGTAACTGCAAACTTATTATAATAAAAGCAATGGTTGTGAATAGGTACAAGCAAGAAATTTTTTCTGTAATATGGAATTATTTATTTTTAGTTTTTACTAATTGAATAAGTTTTTTTGTTGAATATTTGTTTGAATATTTGTTGAATTGAATATTTTTTTATATTTGAAGTCTTAAAGACCACCGATTTTTTTTAGAGAGACAATTTTTTTAAAGTTATATTTTTATTAATCAGTTCTCTAAAGTCTAAAATATTTTTATTATTAAATAGGTTTTATATTAGTTAATTTAGTTTTGTTATCTTCTCACACTATGAGATAATTAATGTTACTCTATTTCATGTGTAGTTTATGGTTAATAATTTTATATGACAAAATGCCAAATATCTGTGCCATTATTATGTTACATTGTTATTTTAAAGATAAGCTTATTTTTTTAAAGTCTGTGAGTTGACAGTTTAGTTCCGAATACAACAATTCATTACGAAAATAGAATTTTACTTTTGTCCCAAATTTATATATAGTATGTACTATGGGCAACAGCGTCGCTTAACCAGTTTGCAACAAAATTCGTGTGCGCGCGTATCGCCCCTGCACGAACTAAACGTATGTGACAGCGGGCGCGGCGTGCAAGCGATTTTAACCTTAGCAGTGGTTAAGCGACGCTGTTGCCCATGGTACTTACAGACGACAACACATCAAATTAGAAACCTTTTCCATAAATATTATGAATTAATAAATATTTCCCTTTTGCTCTTATTGGTAATCATGAGCATTATGCTATCTGACTTGTTGATAATTTAGACTGACGTGATTAATATAAGTAAGGAGGATGAGCTATAAATGACCCGCCACTATGACCCAATGCGGATTCGTGGGTGTTAACGGTTGCAAATGCAGCCGGGACCAACGCTTTAAGGCTCCGTTATGCGAAATCATTTGTCTCTGTCTTTTTCTTTACGTGTAAAGAGTATGGAAAATAACCTCACTTATTGCACTTTGTCCATGTTTTTAGTTGTTTTTTCACCATTAAGTATCTTTAGCACAATTATCTTTCTTGAAAAATTTATTGGAGCAAGTACATTAAAGTTTATTTTGATGTATAATTCAATACGTTTCCGCTCTTATTTACGCCAAAAATATGGCCCGCGACAAGCGCTTTTGATGATATTCTGATTTTTTTTACAATCATCTGTGAGGTTTATACTTGTAGCTACTAGATAATCTCTTTAGCTTGTCGAATGTTTTTTTTTTGTGGCAACAACTTTGCGTTTTTTATATAAAAATATGGTCCGCGCAAACCATGTTTTCCTATTATGGCCCCTTAAAATGTCTTCAAAAGCACGGTAGAGCATCATCCATTTAAATAATAATGCTCAAAAAAAAAATTAAATAATTAAAAACCCGCCTGCCTAAAAAGACAAGTCAACTGAAAAGATGGAAACAAGATTAAATATTAAAGGCAACATTATAACATGCAGTCGGAGGCATGCATAAAGAAAGTGACATTATGAATGATTTGAGTTATATGCCTCCGACTGCATGTTATAATGTTGCCTTTAATATTTAATCTTGTTTCCATCTTTTCAGTTGACTTGTCTTTTTAGGCAGGCGGGTTTTTAATTATTTAAATTTATTTTTTTATTTATTTATTTTTAGTTATTATTTATATGATATACCTTTTTAAAATCCTTATAATAAGCCCTTTAATTTGACACCCATATTGCAGTATTCTAAAAAAATTTTTTTTTCCGCTACGTATAATAGCACCGTACAGCCGCCATGTTGGTTTTTTTATAACGCCACCTTCTTAAGAACACTTGGGCTGACAAGACAAATCTAACGATATGTTATTCATGGAAATCTGTTCAGCCGTTTGAAAGATATGAGGTAATAAAGAATATTACATACAAACTTACAAGATACGCGCGAAAAACATAACCCTCTTGCAGTCGGGTAAAAAGATAGGGTCTACTAAATACAAATTGCCCCTGTGTCTGTCTGAGGCAAAGGTAGCTCCCAAACCAATGGACCGATTTTAATGCGGTTTTGTTTTACCGTTATAGTACAGTTAAAAATAACGTTAAGTAACCGTCAAATAACGTTATGTTTAACCGTATTTTTTGGTATCGTTGTAATTTTTTAACGATATTTCAATACCTGCGTCAGACAGACAAAACCCAGTTCAGACGCGATTTTTTCAACTTTGCTCTGCGACTATTTTCACCGTGTTCTAATAATTTACATGCCTATTTTTTTCAGAGACCCCAGACGATATCCAAAAGGCCATAAACTACGAGAAACAGCAGGTTTTCATAGCCGAAATAAAAAAAGTACTGTCCTTCACAAACGCGTTACCATTCAAGATAAAAAATGGCAAATTCTTTTGCCCGTATTGCCACAGAGAAAATTTCGACGACCCAGATGATATGAGAATTCACATCAGAACAACACACGAAGAAATCTGGCTCAAAAACATAGATTTCGTACTACGACCACATTTCCTTAACGAAATTTTGAGGATAGACATCGAAAACCTACAGTGTAGAGTCTGCGATGTACCCATCAAAACCTGGAATGATATGTTCCACCATCTTAAAGAAATACACGAAATAGAAATGGACCAATCTTACACGAAACTTGTACCTTTCAAATTGCGTAGGGAGTTCATGCATTGCGCCCTTTGCGAAGAGAGATTCATAAATTTTTCGTTTTTAGACAATCATATGAACTCACACTATTGTAACTACATGTGTTCGGATTGCGGGGAATGTTTTTTAACTGAAACTAGACTTAAACACCATTTACAAATACATAATACTGGTAGATACCCTTGCGATCAGTGCGGTAAAATTTTTACTTTAGAAAAATACTTGAAAAAGCATCAAGCAATGGTTCATAAGAAGTATAAAACATTCAAATGCTCTTATTGTCCTGAAAGATTTCATGCGGAATACGAAAGGCATATGCATGTAGTTGAAAACCATAATGAAAAAGTTAGGATTTCTACTTGCGAAATTTGCGGGAAAACTTTCGATTGGCGGCCTTATTATTTAGCACATTTAAGGAAAGTGCATTGTAAAGATAAAAAGAATAAATGCTCGTACTGTTCTAAGGGATTTGTTTCTAGACACGAGTTGAAAATGCACGAACAGAGACACACGGGGAGCGGGAAACACTTTTGTACGCAGTGCGGGAAGAACTACGTTACTATGATGGAATTGAGGAGCCATTTGAAGAGGCATTTTAAAGAGGACGGTTTTATTTCGTGATGAGGGGTGTCGCGTCGACAGTTATAGCGTATTTAATTATGATTATGAATCTGTCCCTATAGCATACCTAGCCTCCGAAACACGATGTTTTACAAAAAATTCTATAAAGACGAATATGGTAGATAGGTTACTATGCATACAACCCTGGAAAATTATTGTCCGTCAGCCATTTTTAATGTCCCCACTGCTGGGGCACAGGCCTTCCTTACGGGTGGATAACGAGGAGGATTGGTGGGTGTTAACCCACCTGGGTGGTGGGACCAATGGCTTTACGTGCCTTCCGAAGCACGGAGGAGCTCGAGATAATAAATTTTTGGTCACCCATCCCATGACCGACCCTTGCGAAAGTTGCTTAACATCCGCAATCGCTTAAAGTTCAAACCACTGCGCCACCGAGCTCCTCGGAAAATTATTATGAACCCTAAAATCGCACCTTTTTGGAATAAAATCTTTTCATGATCATACAGAGTGGCAATCCTAGACCTAAATTGTGTTTTGAGCATGTTCCAGACGGATGTAATCACGCCTCCCATCAGAGGTCACCTTGATGGAAGCTTGATTGGGGCGTGATTTCCATCCGTGGATTGTGTTGCGGCTACACGAGTTTCCATCCAAGCGCCAACACGGTCGCCCTTCATTGTGAATCGCGCTCGCGTAGCAAAATCACGTGCCGTATTGTAAAAATGGCTCCTAATTTATCGAAATTTCAAAAGTTGTTTCTTTAGAGCTTTTGTCTCTAATTGACGACAGAAAACAAAAAAAAAAAAATCCGCGCACTCTATCCCTTCTTCGGATGGAACTCGCGCCCTTCCTCCAAGGACGTTGAAGGTCATTTGGATTGGATGGAGAAATTTGGATTACATCTACCGTCTTAGACTGGACAAAAACCCTAAATATCCGCTTCCTTCACCGTTTAAACGGCATTTTGTGAACCATTTGGGCAACATGACTTTTCCGATGTAAAAAAGGCTGCTGAATTCGATTCTGAATGTTGCCAAGCCGAATTTTTTTTTTTCAAGCGTGTTTTGCTCTTATAATGACTTGATTCAAGAAAATATCTCTATATTTCTCGACAGAAAATCCTCTATAGAATTAAAACTATGAAGATTTGCCTTAGAAAAAAAACACTGGTAAATAACCTAGTTATTTCACTATATAGTGTAATAAACATGTTGAACATAATTATATGTCTAATAACTGTGTAAAAAACTAATTTGCATCATGCGGCGGAATTTTCTCAGCCATTTTTTTTCAAAAATCCTCTACAGTATTAAAACTATTAAAATGTACCCCAGAAAAAAAATACTGGTGAATAGCCTAGTTATTTTACTATATAAAATAATAAACTTGTTAAACATTTTTGTTTAGTAACTGTGTTAAAAAAATATTTTGATTCGTGCGGCTGCATTTTCTATAAATTGTTTTTTTCGAAAATCCTCTACAGAATTTAAACTATGAGGATTTGCCTGAGAAAAAAATACTGGTAAATAGCCCAGTTATCCTACTATATAGAATAATAAACTTGTTAAACATTTTTGTCTAGTAACTGGGGTAAAAAAAGTAATTAGTGTCGCGTGGCGGAATTTTCTCTCCTCGAGCCACATCTCATACTTCCGGTACCCGGACGGACTTCCGGTTATCAAAATTGAGTTCAGCGACCCCAAAAACCCTATTGCCAGGACACCTCACACGACCAGAATCGAGTTCTAATAAGATAAGGCCCCATTTTGGCCGCCATCTTGAATTTTGGGCAAATTAATTATCGAATAAATACAAAAGTCACAGAATAGAAGTGTCAAACATTTTCAGTCAATAAATTATAATATTATATAAGGTGGTACCATATTATTTAATGATACTTAAACAGGTGATAGTGTTGCTTAAACTGAACAACTTTCTCCATTGAACATAGGTCGAAAAACTATTTTTTTTTTTCGCCTTTCCATAGTAAGTCGGTCAGCTGACCAGTACATTTTGTATGGGAGTATGAAAATTTTTTTTCGCTTTTCGACCTATGTTCCTTGGAGAAAGTTCTTCAGTTTAAGCAACACTATCACCTGTTTAAGTATCATCAGATCATTTGGTACCACCTTATATAGGTAATGTCAAATTAAATACTATTAAAATTAATTTAAGAATACAAAATGTCGCAAAATGATAAATGTCAAGAATGAAGATAAGAATATAGGTACCATCAATAATTTCTATGTTTATTAACGTTGTAATTTAGGAATTCTTGTACTGTGTAAAAAGTGTGTTCGATTAACCAATTGTGTAATGACGTTTTAAACTTATTAAAGGGCATCTCTTTAATTTCATATGGAATTTTGTTATAGATTTTGTTGCACATGCAAAAACAATTTTTTTGAAGTCGGGCACTTCTTGGTACAAAATCTAAAACTAATAAATTTGGATTTCTAGTGTTTCTCGGATATACATCACTAGCTTTCTTAAAATTGTATGGATTTTTCTTAACAAATTTTGCAATCTCAAATATATAT
The DNA here is from genome assembly GCA_943789525.1 of Agriphila geniculea. NCBI lineage: Eukaryota > Metazoa > Arthropoda > Insecta > Lepidoptera > Crambidae > Agriphila > Agriphila geniculea. The sequence goes on from OX038891.1 coordinate 13,185,161, forward strand.
AAGCAAGGCAACGGTAGGACACCCAAAGATTTAAAAAGGGGCTTACATGATTCATCTGGTGCTATGCCACAAATTGCTCTCAAACACTTTTTTTGGGAGATGAATGCCCTTTGTACATCAGTACTGTTACCCCAAATGATCAGTCCGTAGCGCAGTACAGACTCAACATATGCATAGTATGCCGTAAGTGCTGTGTTCTTCGATGCTGTTTTTGCTAACTTATATAATGCAAAAGAAAAACTATATATTTTATTACAGACGGTATCTAAATGTTGTTTCCAGTCCAATCTATTGTCAATCTCTATACCTAGGAATCTTATACTATTTTTATTATTGATAGTGTTTCCCTGATAATTAATGTCAAAGTCGTGATTATGACGTAACAGAACTCTTTTTCGCAACTGTTTGACAATTCGTCTGCTCTATATCTCAATGACGAAGGAATAAATATCGACCTGACTAGGGCATCCAATCCCGCATGTTATTTGTGATCTCGGTATTTGCGGGACCGATGATTTACGATCCCGCGGGATCTCGGAACTTGCGGGATCTCGCAGTTGTAAGATGAGCTGCCTATTAAAGTGTTGTGTAAAGAGGCATTTATATGTTAAAAGTCTAAATTATACTGAAAAACTAATTTAAGTCGTATTAAGCATCGTAATTAGATGCACGATGCAAATATTTACTTCTTACTGTCAACAAAACAAGCAAACAAAACAAACATGGCGATATCAACAGCGTGGTGCATCCGCGGGACAAGCGCAACAGCCCACAAGCCGTGCGTGATCGCCATTAGGGGAATCTCCGTTATTTCTTACTTCCTGCGTCATTGTCGGCAACTCGATTTTTTTTAAAAATCCAATGCATCACAAGGAATAAATCAAAAATATGCAAATAAATACAATTTATTATTGTACTCTAATAAATTATGGCATATTTTTGATTTATCCCTAGTGATGCATTGGATTTAAAAAAAAACGAGTTGCCGACAATGACACAGAAAGTAAGAAATAACGGAGATTCAGCCCTTAGCTAGTCAATCAGTCATTCATATACATTCCTACAATACGCTTGCGAGAGGACATTTATTGCTACTTTCCAGTCCCGCAAATCCCGCGGATCCCGCGCTAGTAATCTCGCTTTTTGCGGGACTGGAAAATGACGCGGGATCTCGGCATGTCGAGATCTCAGTATACCGAGATTGGATGCCCTAGACCTGACCTCAGACCAAATAAAAAAGTAAAGACGGAGTCTTCCGACAAAGCGGTGAAGCCAGTAAAACTACGCCTTGGCTGTGTACATACACAGTTTACGCACACATATGTAACGAAACTATGCCTTGGCTTTCGTTCGTCATTGGGCGAACCCTGCCGCCCGGCCCCCGCCCGCCCTCTAGTACGCACACATGTACCATCAAAAACCGGCTTCACTTAGTTGTTCGCAACCACTGCGCAATGCTCCATCTTCCTTTTTTATTTGATCTGAGGACCTGACATACAATATGGCGGACACGGCACGCGCCTGACGTCACGAATCCTTTGTTATTGCAGTTTGTGTCACTTCCATAGGTTTCCTTTTTCTGAGACTTATCTGCACGCTGAGAACACAGAGGAAATAATCACTATGTTTGCTGAAAATTTCCACTGACCTGCATATATTTACACTGGACAGGCTTATGTCAAACTGTTTTTGTGCCTATTTGATTTCCGCCATTTTGGCGCTGTAGGACGTAGCGTGAGCATAGCGTGAGGGACATGATACTAAAGTCTGAAGTCTGGAGAGACCATCATGGCAACCATTTTCATTGTACACGTCAAAATAAGTTCTTTAGACTCACGCTAGTGGTGTTTCAAATAGGCACAAAAACTTTGCTGTCAAATCATAAGGACAGCCAGCCCAGTTACTAAGAAAAGAAATTTTCATGTCAGTGATCACTACGTTTGCTGAGAATTTCAGATTCGTTTGACAGCCCATGTTTGTGCCTCTATTCCGTCAGGTATATTAACTGTATGATCCCATAAGAAAATAGAATTTGTAGGTGGTCACTTATTTAAGGACGCCAGTCGATTTTCATACAAACGAGGTTACTTTGAAGCCTTGGTTCTCCGCCAAGGAATGACCTGCCTAGCTGTGATCTGGTGATGGCTATTCAGGGAGTGAATGGAGGAGATTCAGATCGCTTAGGTGCATAGACATAGAAAAATCATCGCTGCGCTCAAGAAGACCAACAAAGCGTGGTAAAGAGAAGTTAACATCATACGGACACGGTCTATGTAAAAAAGAGACAAAGGATCAAGTGACATGTGCCAACATTTTTACAGTAAGAGCCCCTAGCGTCCCGCTTAGCAAATGAGCAATCACAGTTTGTTTAAAATATTTGTTAATCTTAAGGTATTGTGGAGCCATGGTGTCTTGTGCTGTAAGTAATTGTGATGTGACAAAAAGGAACTATTCAAGTAATCACACTTTTCACAGGTAAATAAGATATTGCCACACATTTCTCTAAAACCAAATTTCGCTACATTTATTCGTTTATCGACGAAGAAAACAGTATGGAACATAGTTTATTAATTTCCTTTGCCATATATAGTCATATTTTATGAATCTAAGTCATATTTTACGTATCTCATATAAAATGTAAACATTCGTTTTTCGGATCACCTGTTTATTGACATTGTTGTTCTTTGACATTCTATTTCTATGCTTAGGTGTGTGTAGCGATCTGAATCTCCTCCATTCACTCCCTGGATGGCCATCATCAGATCACAGATAGGTCAATCCCTGGCGGAGAACCAAGGCTTCAAAGCTACCTCGTTTATATGAAAATCGACTGGTGTCCTTAATTATGTGACCACCACTGTACAGGGTTATTTGTAAAACACCGACAACCTCGTTGGAGTACATTATTAACATCCATAGAAATAGAATGACAAAGAACAACAATGTCAATAAACAGGTGATCCGAAAACGAATGCATACATTTTATATGAGATACGTAAAATATGACTTAGATTCATAAAATATGACTATATGGCAAAGGAAATTAATAAACTATGTTCCATACTGTTTTCTTCGTCGATAAACGAATAAATGTAGCGAAATTTGGTTTTAGATAAATGTGTGGCAATATCTTATTTACCTGTGAAAAGTGTGATTACTTGGATTGTTTCTCTTTGTCACATCACAATTACTTAGAGCACAAGACACCATGGCTCCACGATACCTTTATTTTAAATTCTAATTAAGATTAACAAATGTTTTAAACAAACTGTGATTGCTCATTTGCTAGGCGGGACGCTAGGGGCTCTTACTGTAAAACATGTTGGCACATGTCACTAGATCCTTTGTCTCTTTTTTATATAGACCGTGTACGTATGATGTTAACTTCTCTTTTCCTCGCTTTGTTGGTCTTCTTGAGCGCAGCGAAAATTTTTCTATGTCTATGTTCCATACAAATTTCGAACTTCAAACAGCTGATCGAGTTTTGTATGAAAAGACGCTTTTTGTGTTTTCGGAAAAGTAGTAGATCTACTCCTTCGAGGTTGCTGGTGTTTTACAAATAACCCCGTAAAGGGGCGTATTTTATACAAATAATTTGATTTACTCTAGCACACGTGATAAGTAGTTGAGAAACAAATAAAATAATAAATGGGTTGATCCTCTTTACAAATATGTAAAAATGAACTGTATATAAATTATTAATACCTAGTTATAATGTTATTATAGCTTATTTCACAATTATTTTAGATCCTAAGAAAATAAGGTATCTCAATAAAATGATTTTTTTTCATCCTCGGTATTTTGTTTTTTCTCATCACTACCTTAAGAGGGTTTATGCGCTACATTAGCGCTGCCAATGGTAAAAAAATCATTGTGTTCTTATAGTGTACTCCGAAGCTTTGTGGTATTTTTTATCGTTTAAACAATATTTTATAACCTGCCCTTTAGTTTATTGCTAAAGGATTTATCACTTTTAGCAACGACAGATATATTAGGAGGTCATAACAAATTTGGTAACGATTGCGTAAGTGGCTGACTCTGGGTTCACATATGTCAGTCTGTTTGCGTGAAGTGGTTGCGTTCTTTTTATATGCAGGGTGAAAAATGTGTTATCGTTACTAGAAAAAAAAAAACGATAAGGTAAATGGCTGACAATAGTACAGCAAGTAAGTACTAGTTGTACTCACGTGAACTGTGTAAGAACTGACCAAAATTCGGTTGCTTTTCTTAGGTATAAGCGATTAACTTTTTGTTTGTTTGTAATATATAAACTCAAAAAGTACTGATCCGATTTTGAAAAATTTTTCACCTATAGAAAGCTACATTATCAGCAAGTAACATGGGCTATAATTTATTTTCAAAAAAATTATAGCCTTTTTTCAGCCTGCATATAAAAAGAACGCAACCACTTCACGCAAACAGACTGACATATTTAGCATCAGAGAGTGCCTCTCCATCCTTTATAGGAAGTGGCTGACTCTGGGTTTATACCCAGAGTCAGCCACTTACGCGATCGTTACCAAATTTGTTATGGCCTCCTAGTCTAAGACTATAAAATATTGTTTTTATCTACGCCCATGCTTTAGGTTCTGCAACGGTTAGCTTACTGCCACCATTACAGTATCCGAGCAGGAGGAGGACCTGCGCCGCGCGCCCACGCGCGAGCAACGCATTATGAAATTCAGTACAACATTATAACACTCTTGCAGAAGACATAATGACGAGGAGTCAAAACCTTTATAGAGGAACCTTTATACATATCATGGGTGTTTTTAATCCATATGTATTAAAATATTGGGAATATATAAATGCACTTTAAAAATAATGGTTTCCACTATAAATATGCTAAGCTTTAAAATGAATACTTAGCACTATACAAATTAATTTTATAATTTAAGTACTGGTAAACAGACGACTAGGTGCGACGACGAGCGGGCGCAGCGAGAGGAGCTGAGGAGGAGGTTAGGTTCCATTGCGACCAACAACGCTAGAACCGACTTGCCATCTCATTAGTCTGACATGGTTTGACAGAAATTAAATGATTTCGGAGTTGGGACACAGTTATACAACGTGTAACAGAAAGGGGGTATCAACCCGAAAGGAGGTCAATGTACTCGTGAAATTGAATACATTCCAGCAGAAAAAAAAATCAAATAAAATAAAAATTTTTGAACTCTCCATACAAAATGTTGGCGGCAAATTCAATGGAGAGACCATAGACATAGAAAAATTTCGCTATAACTTTATGGGAGAGACCAAAATTTTTTTTTCGATTTTAAATTTTTTTTCTCGTAGGTGTTCAGATTCACGAGTACATTGACCTCCTTTCGGGTTGATACCCCCTTTTTGTTACACGTTGTATAGTGCAAACCATTATTTTTGTAGTGATAATATTAATTTATAGATCTATTATTATTTTAAAGTGCTTACAAAATTGTTAGTGCAAACCATTATTTTTGTAGTGATAAGATTAAATTATAGGTCTATCACAACTTTAAAGTGCTAATATAAGTACAGTTTTATAGCTGTTTTCATCAAATTTAAAGTGCTTTTAAATACATCCCTTAAAATATTATGTTTCCGAAAAAAAAATTTAAAAAATTGGGTGTAGTGTAGATAAAGCAACTGTAAAGTCTGTTCATCCTTACTTGTCTTATTTAGTAAACAGTTTTTGACAGTTGTCATACGTCTTTTAAACTTAAATCGTTATTTAAAAATATATTAGTAAGTTTATGAAATTATTGTTAATTAATTAACAATTTATTTCGTAATCTACGTGTGGAAAACCATTCGTTGTATTTTATAAATGATTATTTCAATAAAGAGTTGGGTGAAGATTGTTTACCATATAAGACAAGTAAGGATGGACAGACTTTACATAATAAATTAGGTATTAAAACACTCATGTGGTCTAAACCCACATTCGTGTTTTAATACCCCTCGTTATGTACAGTTGCATAAATAACTATTAAGCGATAAAAAGTACCACAAATCTTATTCGGACTACACTAGAACACAATTCACAATTTCGTCTTTAAAGTAGGTAGGTATGAACGTCTATACAAAAAAAAAGTCGTGATAAAGTTTGGCCAAATGGTGGAAACTGATCTGTAGGCTGTTCCTAATTCGGTCTGAGCTGGGCCAAACTGTCCTTACAAACCATTCCATACGGCGGCGGGTTAAAAGCGCTCTTTTTCCGGCTTCATTCAAAAAATTATAATTGTCTAGGTTTAGCTAATAGGTCAAATGTGGTATCATTTTCGGATAAATCAATAATGTGGAATTCATTTATGGTACTTATAAAAAAATGCAATTTATTTAGCAGTTTTTGAAAAATTACACAACCAAAATTTTCAAAGTTTTTTATTTTATTATTATTACATATGAAATTGCCGATATTTTGTCACATACAGAGAAAATAATAACTTCTATAATTTAAAATTTTAACAAAAAAGATCTTGAAAGTGACTCTTTTTTTGTGAGCAAAAAAAAGGGTGACCGAAGGGGTTGTAACTTAACCAAAACTTATTTTTTCGCTTATCTTAAATGGAAATAAGTTAGCATAGTGTTCAAACATTAGTACATAAAAGTTTTGTTACATGAGTGTTCATGGTTGTTAAATGAACAAAGAAAATGCTATTATGAAAAATGCAACTTCTTGAAAAATCTCCATACAAATCGGCAATTTCATAGGTAAAGACCTATTATTTTAGGTATTTGCACTTGTTTCAGTATTTTTAAAAAAATACCTTTAAAGAAGCGTTTTTCAGGTTGATTTGTCATATTCTTTTGTAATGATAACTATATTACGTACAATTTGAGCCTAACCCAAGTAGTTTAAATCTATAGTTTACGGAGGCACACCTAGTCAAAAATAGGCAATTTTTCGCGAAATGGAAGGGTTTATCGTTTCGTTTGAAAGCGTTTTTCTGATTTTTGTTCATATTTCCGTAAAAAAACATTAAATTTTCTACAATTTAAGCCTAATTTGAGTAAGCCTAAGTAATCGGTGACACAGCTGGTCAAAGATGGGACATTTTTCATTTATTTCGAAAAAAGGCCCAGTTTTGACTAGCGATGTCTCTGCAACCAATGAACCTAGACTACTCGGGTTAGGCTCAAATTGTAGGAAATTTAATGAACTTTAAAGAAATATGAACAAAAACCCTGAAAAACGTTTCCAAACGAAACGAAAAACCCTTCTATTTCGCGAAACAATGCCTATTTTTGACTAGCTGTGCCTTCGCAAACAATGGATTTAAACTACTTGGGTTAGGCTCAAATTGTACATTATCATTACAAAGGAATATGACAAATCAACCTGAAAAACGCTTCTTTAAGGTATTTTTTTTAAATACTGAAACAAGTGCAAATACCTAAAATAAAATAAAAAACTTTGAAAATTTTGGTTATTGTGTAATTTTTCACAATACACTGCTATAGTAGGTATGAACGTCTATACAAAAAAAATTTGGGAGTTACAAGGCGTGATAAAGTTTGGCCGCATGATGGAAACTGATCTGTAGGCTGTTCTTAACTAATATTGAGCTGGGCCAAACTATCCTTACATACGATTCCAAACGGCGGCGGGTTAAAGTAGTGTTCCGCCCGGCTTCATTCAAAAAATTATAACTGTCCCTGTTTAGCTAATAGGTCAAGTGTGGTATCAATTTCGGATAAATCAATAACGTAAAATTCATTTCTAGTATAAATAAGTGCTATTTATCTAGCAGTTTCTTAAAAATTGCGCTATTACCAAAATATTCAACTACAAATTTTTGCTTTTAGTCACTGTGAACATTAAACTGGTGCATTTATTTCCAAACAAAAAATACTTTATCATAGCCTATTTAATGCAGATTTGAAATAATATAACTTTGAAGTACCTTAACAAACAATAAATAGCGGAAAAAAACATTTTATCGTCGCGCGCCGAGAGCCAAGAGTTCACTTTCGAAATAAATTACCATCTTTGACTAGCTATGTCTCTGCAGTCTATGGGCCTAGACTACTCCGCGGGCTGATTATCTAATTAGAAACCACCTAGCGACCGGTTGCAGTTCATAGATTATAGTGATCCATTGCTACTTCTTTTTGGATTAAAAAAAAAACATACCAAAGAAAAGTAGCAATGTATATGGAATGAAACCGGTCGCTAAATAGTTTCTTTTTAGATAATCAGGGTGCGGGTTAGGCTCAAATTGTAGCAAATGTAGTTAGCTTTACAGAAATATAGGACAAATTAACCTGAAGAGTTATGAATCTCCATATAAACTAATCATGGGTGTTAAAAGTCCTGATAAAATTTGGCCACATGATGAAAACAGTTCTGTAGACTGTTCATAACTAGTATTGAGCAGGGCCAAACTGCCCTTACAAAAGAATCCATATGGCGGCTACTTATGATTTTTTTTTTGTCGAAGAAATTATTATTTTTAAGATAACTCAAAAATAATAAGTGCTCTACAAAAACTTTATGGAGCAATTATGTTACAAATAATTTGATCTATAACTTTGCTTCTTGTAAAATTTTTGATAAATCTAATAGTTCATGAGACAAAGTTATTTTTTATATGGCGTTTCTTTTTGAAATGATCAAATTAGGTAAAAATAATGTAAGTTTACGAAACGTGAGACGCTTAGTGCGTAGTGAAACACAGGTTTGAACGTAAGTACTGTGTTTATTTAATTAAACAATACTACAGCCGAATAATAGGTAAGTATGCTTATTTTTTACAAGAACACTTGGAGAAGTACAATTTAATGGTTTTTTTACGCAACTACATGCTTTCGAACACTTCTGCTTGCATCCACACTTAATCATTACTTGACATGCTGAAGCAACTGTAGGAATATTTATCCAAACTGGAAGAAGTCTGTCACCTTCTTTCTTCCACCCATACTGGCATGGATCGCGATGTTTTATTTCAGCCATATGCGCGCAAGCTTGGTAATTTTATCAGAATCGAATTTTGAAATTTTGAATAAATGAGAAGCCCAAGATCAACAGGCAATGGAGGTTCGTGAGATATAAATACCTCAGTATTATTTGTGATGAGCTGGGATATTGAGAGAGTTTTCTGCTCATTTTCCATGTCACCCTCATAAGATGGCCCGTGTATAATGAGACCGATTAGATATTTAAGATGAGTAGAAACAGAGTTTTTTTGACAGTCGGAATGAAATCCGTCCTTTTCAAAATTAAACCTCGGCTTTAACAGTTCACGACGGCAAATGAGAGCTACTTTTGAAAGGATACTAAAATCGTCTGAAGCAGATGTGGACACTATGATGTCTTTCATTTCTTTAGAGCACACTAAAATGACTTCATTACGGAAACCTATCTCCTCCTTCAAAATTGAAGAAAAACGTTGTAGAAGAGCTATTTTCAGCCTAGTTCGATTTATAGGTTGTGTGTTATTCAATTGAGCCCGACAACTCATTTCTTCATAAAGAACCTTGAGGGGAAAGTACTTTTTTCCAGAACAAATTTCTTCTAGCACGAAACTGAAAATTTCTTGCAGTAACTTACTTTGTTCAGTTGTCTCATTAGAGGCATGGTCATCGTATGCTTCTTGTGATTGTTGGGAACGACGATTAAAATTAACAAAACAATATGCGCGATACTTCAATTCATTGGTTTCGATGTCACCCAAAGACATTGCAACAGCACGTTTTCATCCTTCAAGAGCAATGCTTTTTTTCTAAGCTGTTCAGTAATGTCTTATTTTTTTAAATAAATGTAAAAGATTCTTATTATTTCCCGCTTTGCTACAGAAAAGGCAGATATCGGTAGGTTTGGGATCCTCACTTGTCAATGGAACTGCACTTGGTTGAAATGAATGTATAACATTTTCTGTATTTTCCGTTTTGCTACAGAATAAGCAGATATCAGAAAGTTTTACGGGATCGGTATCTTCTTTTCTTATCAATGGAACTGCACTCGGTTGAAATGAACGTAAGACATGTTTTTTTATTTTCCGGTTTGCTACAGAAAAAGCAGATATCGGAAGGTTTTGCAGGTTTGGCATCTTCTTTTCTTGTCAATGGAACTGCACTTGGACCGGCCGAATCTGCTGCTCGTGTTTTGTTTAGTTTACGTATAAGTTTATCTAGACGAATCTCACGCCTGCAGTTATTGTGCCATTTAGCATTGTTGGCCACCAAGTTTTCAACAGTTGCTTCTGATAATGCAATAAATACATCGACTGTGATACCAGCATTGCAAAATTGCTTCAAGTCTTTAATAAAAGTTTGATAAACTTTAACTTTAATTTTGTGGCTGCGCAGTGGTTGCCAAGACGCGTCCAACCATTGACGCAGGATGCGCGCGCGGTGATGATGTGGCCACGCCCTAAAAAGTTTGCGCGCTAACTGGACAACCACAGAATACATATAACTTTGAATATCTATTATCAATTTACCAAGCCAGGGTTGCGTTCAGAGGCTTAGAGTGCGGCTTGGTTGTTTTTTACGTGTTTGGTTGTTTTTTAACTCATTCTAAGGTTAGGAACGACCAAGAACTTTAAATGTCAAATGTCAATAGAAAGTCTTCATTTTCCATGTGGAATACGAATAATTTAAACTTTCCATTATTCAAAATCAAATAAAAACTGTTTTTTTGCGAAACTACCATGATTTATTTGAAAATTAGACACAAAAACATCAAAATAGAAAGTAATGTCAAATGACATTGACATTTGTTCTATAGACAAACGTCAGAGCGTTTTACAACCATCAATTTTGATGGTTGTTTGGTTGCAACGCTCTGACGTTTGGAACTGGAAAGTTGTAACAACCAAACGTCACGCGCTCTAATGTTTGAAACGGCGTTAGAGCTTCCGGTTGCACTCGGAGCGTACGTTCGGAACACAACCCAGTATCTGGGCTTGCGCCGCGCATATGGGTGGAAGAAAAAAGGTGACAGACTTCTTCTAGTTTGGATAAATATTCCTACAGTTGCTTCAGCATGTCAAGTAATGATTAAGTGTGGATGCAAGCAGAAGTGTTCGAAAGCATGTAGTTGCGTAAAAAAATCATTAAATTGTACTTCTCCAAGTGTTCTTGAAAAAAATAAGCATACTTACCTATTATTCGGCTGAAGTATTGTTTAATTAAATAAACACAGTACTTACGTTCAAACCTGTGTTACACTACGCACTAAGCGTCTCACGTTTCGTAAACTTACATTATTTTTACCTAATTTGATCATTTCAAAAAGAAACGCCATATAAAAAATAACTTTTTCTCATGAACTATTAGATTTATCAAAAATTTTACAAGAAGCAAAGTTATAGATTAAATTATTTGTAACATAATTGCTCCATAAAGTTTTTGTAGAGCACTTATTATTTTTGAGTTATCTTAAAAATAATAATTTCTTCGACAAAAAAAAAATCATAAGTAGCCGCCATATGGATTCTTTTGTAAGGATAGTTTGGCTCTGCTCAATACTAGTTATGAACAGTCTACAGAACTGTTTTCATCATGTGGCCAAATTTTATCAGGACTTTTAACACCCATGATTAATTTATATGGAGATTCATAACTCTTCGGGTTAATTTGTCCTATACTTCTGTAAAGCTAACTACATTTGCTACAATTTGAGCCTAACCCGAGTAGTCTAGGCCCATAGACTGCAGATACATAGCTAGTCAAAGATGGTAATTTATTTCGAAAGTGAACTCTTGGCTCTCGGCGCGCGACGATAAAATGTTTTTTTCCGCTATTTATTGTTTGTTAAGGTACTTCAAAGTTATATTATTTCAAATCTGCATTAAATAGGCTTTGATAAAGTATTTTTTGTTTGGAAATAAATGCACCAGTTTAATGTTTACGGTGACTAAAAGCAAAAATATGTAGTTGAATATTTTGGTAATAGTGCAATTTTTAAGAAACTGTTAAATAAATAACATTTATTTATACTAGAAATGAATTCTACGTTATTGATTTATCCGAAATTGATACCACACTTGACCTATTAGCTAAACAGGGACAGTTATAATTTTTTGAATGAAGCCGGGCGGAACACTACTTCAACCCGCCGCCGTTTGGAATCGTATGTAAGGATAGTTTGGCCCAGCTCAATATTAGTTAAGAACAGCCTACAGATCAGTTTCCATCATGCGGCCAAACTTTATCACGCCTTGTAACTCCCAATTTTTTTTTGTATAGACGTTCATACCTACTACTAAATAAATTGTATTTTTTATACCAGAAATGAATTCCACATTATTGATTTATCCGAAAATGATACCACATTTGACCTATTAGCTAAACCTAGACAATTATAATTTTTAGAATGAAGCCGAGAAAAGGGGATCCCTTGTTTTAGCAAAATGGTTTTATTCCTAATTTGATTTGGCATAACGGATTTGGCATAATTTTTTTTTGTCATAATAATACTTTGGCATAATTTTTTTTGGCATACTATTTATATAAGCATAATAATCATTTAGACTAATTTGTTTTCGCATAATGTTATTAGGCATATTGTCTATTCGCCTAATATTATTTAGACATAAAAATCAAAAACAATAAGAATAACCCTCAAATAACCTTCACTTTTTAAAGCTTCGGGATTTAGTATTTTAGTTAAAATGTCCTTTCGTGATTTTAAACATACAGCTAAACAACCGTTCGACCATTTGATTTTCGGTGTTTCGTCCATAGGTCTTGTAAAATTCGGTCTTTTCAACTTCGGCATTGTAAATACATACCTCTAGCCATGCATGTGACAAACAATATTTATATTTATTTCAAGTGTAATTCTTTTGCAATAGCTTTTAAATTTGCAAGTTTCGAAGTGTATTCATTTTTTTGTTTATAAAAATATGCGTTAATAACATGCGTGTTTAATTATGCTTAAATTAGTTATGTCTAAAAAAATTATGCATAAGCTGTTATGACTTATAAATAAAATATAACTATGGTGACAAGAGAAAAAGGAGATGAGTCAAAAATATTTGCATATTATGAAATGTTTTGAACAAATATTTTCAAAGAATTCATTTTTCTATCGACTCATCTCCTTTTTCCTTGACACCACAGTATTAATAGATATTATAGGTACATTATCATTAGCAGATGATGATCTGGGCCGTATACTAACTGTAGTGTGGAGTTCCCCAAAGAAGCGCCTTTGGACCTACACTGTTCTTTATCTATAGGTATAAAAGTTATTAGATTATTGTAGATGTAGATGATAGCGGTAGATGGATAAATACAACTTTAGTTTTAAAGTAGGGCCAATTTAATAGATCACATTTGACAATATCTGTCAGTCCATAATAAAATTTGTCAAAGTAAATCGTAAGCTTTCTTTCGTGATTATTACAATAAAATTATATGTATTATTACCTGAAAAAAGTTAAGCAATTGTGGCTTTGAATAAATAAATATTGTGTGCCCGCCGTTAGGTTACGTTGTTGAGTTTTGGTGAAGTGTCAAATGTGATCTAATTAAAGTGGCCCTACTTTAGTATTTTTTATGATATACATTATCATACCAACAGTAACTGCAGTGTGGAGTGCGCCAAGGGAGTGCCCTTGGACCTACACTGTTCTTTATCTATAGGTAAAAAGGGTATTGTAGATGACAGCCGTAGATTGATAAATAAAACTTTATTTTTAGTATTTTCTATTTTATTAATTAGATATACATTATCATTAGTAGATAATCTGGGCCGTATACCAACTGCAGTGTGGAGTTCCCCAAGGGAGTGCCCTTGGACCTACACTGTTCTTCATCCATAGGTATAAAGGACTTTTCCCTGAACGTCGCTTCCCATAATTTCGCTCCTCAACTGACGTCTTGCCTGCATTCCCATTGCGTCGCTCTTCACCTTACTGTAAGACCCACAACGTCGCGCCTACTTATGGTACAGTCATGGTTAATCTCTTTTCAAACTTTATTAATTATTTTTAGATTGCTTAAAAAGTCCTCAGCATTTGTCTACTCTTTTTTGCTCATTTAGGGCGCATTAACACAACGGACACGGCACGACATTACAAAAAATAGAATCCATGGAATAGTATGAACGCGTTCAAACGAAAGACAAAATGTATGGCGGTCACAGGCTCACTGGCTGTCAAACGATTTTCAACTTATAGTCCGGTGGATAAATATCAAATTCTTGGCATGTCTGGCCCGGCCCGGTTATCACAGGGCAAATAAGTTAAGCTGTATCTGCCTTCTCGTTCTAGCTCGTGCTTTTTGACGGCGGGGGAGCGGGATAGGGGCGGTGTCGAGTTTTCGGCGCGTGACGTGTCTCTACTTTAATAGTATGATCGTCATTGCGCATACGCTGTCGAACTATGTGATATTTTAACTTCGCTAGAGTCACAAAACTGTAGTGCAAATTCATATGCGAATCGATGGCAAAAAAACTCTCTAAGACAATATTGCATATTGTGCATTGAAAACGTAGATTATGTAACATTTTGAATGGGATAATCCTATCTGTATATTTCTGGAAGAAATACAAGCGGTGTGTTTTAATCAAGTGAGCTCTTAAATCCTTTAAATTATTCATTTTCATAGAGCAAATAGTGCATTCTAAATTTGTCACTTCTGCGTATACTGACAAATTCTCTACTTTATATTTCTGCAGAATTTTGTAAAGCTCGCTTCTAGAATGTTCTGTTTGATGTTGCCTGAATGCGTAGAAATTTTCGATTTTTTTATTGCAGTAGAAACATGAGAAGCCATATTTCGTTTTGGTTTTGACAAGTGTAGCATTAGAATATTCTAATAAATTGCATGTGTTTCCTACAAGACCTGAAGTCTCAGTAATGGTGATATGATCTGGTTCATCTTGTATTTCTGGTTCATCTTGTACTTTTGGTTCATCTTGTATTACTGGTTCATCTATTATATCTAGTTCATCATGTATTACTGGTTCATCTTTTATATCTAGTTCATCATGTATTTCTAATTCGTCTTGTATTTCAGGTTTTACTTCAGTTTCTTGGTGATATACTGAAAATGAAGTTTTTAAAGTTTTTAGTTTTTTAAATCAGTGCCTGTATTATGTATGAGACTATACTCGATAGCGACTGTAGTAAGCAATTTTGTATGCAATTTGGCACAGCGCTTCTGGCGGTAAATGCACTAAACTATAAGTTCTCATACAAATCTCAAAACTACAGCCCATAGGGAGTATAGTAAGTGTAAACTCATAATATACCTACAGGACAAATTTTCAGACAAAAATTATGTGTGTTTTATACAGAATCGATAAATTATATTAATATAGGTCAGAGGTGCCCATACGGCCGATCGCCAAGGATAACGATTTGACACTTTGCACCTACTTGCACGTACTAATGCAATTTTTTTCTTATAAAGGGTATAAGATTATTGTAGATGACTGCCGTAGATGGATGAATAAAACTTGTTTTAGTATTTTCTATTTATTAATAATATACATGATCATTAGCAGATAATCTGAGCCTATTTGATAGTACAGTCAGCAGCACATCAAGCTATACAAAACTGTCAAAAATTTTCAATGAATTTTGACCCTAAAGTGCTTGTTTTAAAATTTTTGCTGCCTACCGTTTACTATACATCAACAGTGTTTTCACCAATGGCGTTTCTCGATGTGCAATTTCAAACTCTTCTCGTGAACAAAACTTCTTGAACAAAGTTCCAAGCATAGGTTTCAACGATGACGATCACAGAATACATAATGGTAAAAGTACAGAAGCTGCACTCCGCAAAATCATTTAATACTGACTCTTGCTCCGACCGACACAATAAAGTGCAATTCAGGTCGCATAGCGCTTATTTTCCTACAATTATATTTCACCTATGGTTGCCTCTCTTTCTATCGCGTAGCTCTTATCTTTTCTGACGTATGAAATAGTTCCGACCCGCCGGCTACTTGTAGCTTCATACTTAAAGCGTGGAGTGCGCTCGGCTTACCGTTATGGTTAAGCTGTACCTGCTTTCTCGTTCTCGCTCGTGCTTTTTAACGGCGGGGGAGCGGGATAGGGGCGGTGGCGTTGTAATCGAGTTTTTGGCACGTGACGTGTATTTACTTTAATAGTATGATCGTGATTGCGGATACGCTGGCGAGTTATATGATATCTTAAATGCGACTCAATAGCGGGAAAACTCGCAGAGTAAGCATTGCATATTGTGCATTGAAAACATAGATTACGTAATATTTTGAATGGAATAATCCTATCTGTATATTTCTGGAAGAAATACAAGCGGTGTGTTTTAATCAAGTGAGCTCTTAAATCCTTTAAATTATTCATTTTCATAGAGCAAATTGTGCATTCTAAATTTGTGACTTCTGCGTATACTGACAAATCCTCTGCTTTACATTTCCGCAGAATTTTGTAAAGCTCGCTTCTAGAATGTTCTGTTTGATGTTGCCTCAATGCGTAGAAATTTTCGATTTTTTTATTGCAGTAGAAACATGAGAAGCCATTTTTCGTTTTGGTTTTGACAAGTGTAGCATTAGAATATTCTAATAAATTGCATGTGTTTCCTACAAGAGCTGAAGTCTCAGTAATGGTGCTAAGATCTGGTTCATCTTGTATTTTAAGTACATCTTGTATTGTATCATGTACTTTTGGTTTATCTTGTATTACTGGTTCATCTTTTATATCTAGTTCATCATGTATTACTGGTTCATCTTTTATATCTAGTTCATCATGTACTACTGGTTCATCTTTTATATCTTGTTCATCATATATTACTGGTTCGTCTTTTATATCTAGTTCATCATGTATAACTGGTTCATCTTTTATATCTAGTTCATCATGTATTTCTAATTCGTCTTTCATTTCTAATTCGTCTTGTATTTCAGATTTTACTACAGTTTCTTGGTGATATACTGAAAATGAAGTTTTTAAAGTTTTTAGTTTTTTAAATCAGTGCCTGTATTATATATGAGACTATACTCAATAGCGACTGTAGTAAGCAATTTTGTATGCAATTTGGCACAGCGCAAACTATAAGTTCTCATACAAATGTCAAAACTACAGCCCATAGGGAGTATAGTAAGTGTAAACTCATAATATACCTACAGGACAAATATTCAGACAAAAATTATGTGTTTTATACAGAATCGATAAATTATATTAATATAGGTAGATGATTATGTTATAATAAGTATGCAATGTGTTACAAAAATCCCCTAAAGTCGAATATGGTCGGTAGGGTACTACCATGCATACAACACCCCAGAAAATTATTATAAACCGTAAAACTGAGCTTTTTTTTAGCTTTTTTCGTGATAAATTGCAAATTGGCAACACCTCGCAAATTTGCCACAAGAGCTCTGTAAATCGTATACATTAAATCGCTTTTCAGCCCCTTTTTGTCGCTCTGTAAATTGTCCACGTTTTTCCGGGGCCAGTTCTTATCTTAGTATACAAAGCATAAAGCCACGTCAAAAATGTCACAGATTTTAAATAGACTATGAAAAACTAGAAAAAAATGCGTTATGCACACCCTGTATAATTAAACATACCATTCTCTACTGGATGATGTTCCATCGCCGAATCTGGTTGCTGGGTATTTAAAACTACATCTTTGCTTTCTTTTGTAAATCGATGCTGGTTGTTTACTGTATCATCATTTTCACATATTGTTTTTTGAACATTTAAACTGACATTCTCATTCACTCCTCTCAATGGATCTTGGTCATTTGAATTGGAATCAGCTTGCCCTCCTATGCATGGAGATAGATCAATTGGAGTATCTACTTTTTCCTCTTTGAATGAACATTGGTCATTTAAATTGACATCATCATTCACTCCTCTGAACGGATCTTGGTCATTTGAATTGGCATTATCATTCACTTTTATGTGTTGGTCATTTGAGTTGGCTTCAACCTTCACTTGTATAAATGGATGTGTGTTGTTAATATTGGTATTGTTCACTCCTTTCAATGGGTGATGGTCATTTAAATTGGCATTATTGTTCACCCCTATCAATTTGTGTTGGTTACTTGATTTGGCATCAACATTCACTAGTATAATTGGATGTGTGTTGTTCATATTGGTATTATTGTTCCCTTTGGATGGGTGTTGGTCATTCAAATTGGCATAACTATTCACCCCTATAATTTTGAGTTGATTATTCGAATTGGCAACATTGTTCACACCTCTGAATGTATGTTGGTTATTCAAATAAGCAACATTATTCACTCCTATGAATGAACAATGACTGCTTAAATTAGTATCATTAAATCTTACAAGTGGAGATGGCTTATTTGAATTGGCAATTACAGCATCAACATACACTTTTAAGTATGACTGTTGGTTGTTTGAGTTGGCAACATAGTTTACAGTTTTGAATGGAAGTTGGTGGTTTGAATTGGCAATATTGTTCACACTTATAAATGAATGTTGATCATTTGATTTGGTATTATGTTTCAAAAGTCTGGATGTATTTTGGTTGTTCATATTATTGGTATCATTATTAACTTTTGTTTTAACACCAATTGTGCTGTCTAAAAATTTCTCTGGTACATGGTCTGAAATTATCAAAAAATTACATTTAAATTTTCTAATTCATTAAAAGATGTGATACTAAATTTATTTTCACAGCTGTTGTGTTATGTAATTAAAATAAAATAATTGTTTCTTTTATATAGAAGAGGTACAGAATGTATGGTAAATACCGCAAGTGTGCTGGAGATGGTCACTTAGCTCTACCATGAGTTGATGAAAACTGTTTCCTCTAGCATAAACTATTGGGTATACTGCTCACAGTCAATGAAGGTATGATTCCGATCTCGGCAGCAGCAGCAGTGTTGCCGCAGCAGTGCACTCCAAATTGAACCCTAATGTTACGTTTGAAAGGCTCAATTTGATGTGAGCGGAGAAGCGACGCGACACTGCTGCGCGACACTGCTGCGCAGCAGTGCTGCGCGGCACTGCTGCCGCAACACCACTGGTCCCCATACATTCTCTATAGGTTTATATGAGACTAAATTCTGAGCTCGGCAGCAGTGCTGCGCAGCACTGTCGCGCAGCAGTGCTGCTGACATCGGAATCATACCTTGAGAATGAAAGAGAGAAAACGATAGTTTACAGTAGCGAAACAGGGTTGGCATGATTAAATCACTTTGATTTAAATCATAATTTAATTTTAAATCACGATGTGACATTTTGAATAAAAATCATTGATTAAATCAAATTGCTCTTTTTCTTTCTTTTTTGTATAAATAACTAAAATTCTTGATTTGAAATAATTGATAGACACACAAATTTATGTATAAATTAACTTTGTGTTAGAATTGAATAAAACATAAGCGTTTTGTGGTTTCACGCACTATTTTAAGTGAATTTTAAAGGCTCAAGCAAATAATAAAAAAAAAACATGATTTTTTCCAACCCTAGCGAAAATAGTTTGCATCGACTCATGGTAAAGGCACTGTTGTACAAAGTCAAATTAATAACATTGAATAGTCCTTTTCTCACCATCCTCAAGGTCCACTTGGCCATTCAATTGGCTCAATGCTCCCAAGAGCTTCTGCTCTGTTTCGATGAGCTTCTCTTTGAATGCCCTCACATTGTTTAGCTGCTCGATACATATTATGCATATTAGATTGGGCAACTTTGAGTTTGTAGTTAACTGTAAATAGTAGAAACACAATATAGAGAGACTAACAGATGTTAAGCTTAAACACTGACCTGCATATATTTACACTGGACAGGCTTATGTCAAACTGTTTTTGTGCCTATTTGATTTCCGCCATTTTGGCGCTGTAGGACGTAGCGTGAGCATAGCGTGAAGGACATGGTACTAAAGTTTGCAGTCTGGAGAGACCATCACGGCAACCATTTTCATATTGTACGTCAAAATTAGTTCTTTAGACGCACGCTAGTGGCGTTTCAAATAGGCACAAAAACTTAGCTGTCAAATCATACAGACAGCCAGTCCAGTTAAATAAAAAAAATTGTTTTCATGTCAGTGAGCTTAAAGCTTAGTATTACGGGTGCTTGAGCATCGCACACACACAAAGACAGCTCTCACTGCTGCGTCACGTATTCGAGCTGGTTTGAGATCCCGATTATACAGGGTCGGTGAGAGGTGTCTATGTGTGCGTTACTCGAGCACACAAGTGCTATGCTTAACTACTGTACTCTCTATATTGTGGAGTAAGCTTAGGAAAATAACAATCTAGAACGATAGTTCCCTACAAAGTCAAAGAACTGGGCCAAAATGGCTGTTTTCAGATTTTTATTCTTCGTATGTTATTTAATTGTACCTATATGAATGCAAAAAGTTTCAATTTTCCTACTTTGGAAGGTTAGTTACTATTTTATTGGATTTTAGTGACGATTAGGTGATGTATGAAGGATATAAATCTGAAAATTGACTTTACATACAAATACTCAGCTTCGAGGAGTTTTTATTCTAAGGTAGTAAGATAACTTGGTTATTGTATTCAATTTAGACAGAATTAAACCGAATTTATAATAGGGACGAGGTAAGTTTGGCTCCTAGTTACTTATAGATTACATTGAAACTTAAAGGTTCTTAAAAAGGTGATTTAGACACAAAGTGAAAGTTTAATATTATAATAAACAAAATATACTTAATAATTTAAGTAGCTGGGTAAGGCCGTAGATCAGAGGTGCCCAAACGGTCGATCGCGAGAGGTTTTAAAGTCGATCGCCAAGGATTACAGATTTGACACTTTGCACCCAATGTAGTTTTACTTATGCATTTTATTTTTCAAAAACTGTCAAAATGTCGATCTCTTATTCATAAATTGTTGTTAGGTCGATCTCCTTAAGAAAAAGTATGGGCACCCCTGCCGTAGATTTTGCCACTTTGTAACATAAAGTAACATAGGCACTTTTATGTTACGGTATCATAAAAGTCACATATAAGTAACATAATTTATAGTAAAGCTGCGAACATAACGAAAGATTAAAGTTGCACTTTACAAAAAAAAAACTACTTTTGCTACTGTACTTAAGCAATTTTATTAATCAAGCACTATTAAGTAATTAAACGCTTCGATCAATGTTTAACATTTGTAATATTTACTTTCATTTGGCTTTTTAAAGCAAATAAAGCAATATCTTAATCACAAATTTAAATTCATTTTAAGGTACCTACATAATAAACAGGGTTCGAAAATATCCGATATTTATTATAAATATCAAAATATCTGATATTTATATTTATGATATATATCCGATATATATCAAAAGTGTGATATATATACGATATATATAAAAAAATGTGATATATTATCCATTTTGTATGACAACCACATTATTATTTTATTGTATTATGATGTATAACTGTTTGCATATGTGTTTTATAAACATAATCAATTATTTTAAGAAAACTAGAATATTTTTGTTTTATTTAGGTACTCATTTGACAAATTAGTAAAAAATCAGGAAAAAAATCATTAGTATCACAAAATATGAGTGGTGGAAAATGTAGAGATAATAAAAATATCGGATTCAAAAATTTTTTTATACACTACATTCATTTTTTTATTTTTTTCATTTGATATGATATTTATATTTATTGCTCACCTCACCACTAATAGGATAGTAATATACAATGTAGTCAGCACACACGTCACACATCGATATTATCAATTTTTTTACATGCGAAATTCAAGTTACAATATCTATATACAGCAAAACAAAACAATAGCATGTTTTAACTCTACATCAACGCCATCTAAGAAGAAATATAATAACAAAAATCTACATAGTATTATCAAATTTTTGAACATTTTTATATTGATATATATCACAAAATTTCTTTTGATATATATATCTGATATATATCGGATATATATCATGATACAGGGTGGATTTTTAAAACGGTACATTAAGGGCAGGTACCTTAACCGTTACAGTTACAGGAAAACGTTCCTAGGAGACCATCCATAACTTTTAAAGATATTCTGAACTGCATTCACAGATTTTGGAAAAAAATATTTTAAAGCTTCGTACAGACTGAGGCGAATTCCGCGCGAAATTCGCGAGTGCGACCACGTAACTCAAAGCGATAGCCATAGCCATAGCCATTGTCAAAGAAATTGCTATGGCAATGGCTATGGCTATGGCTATTGCTTTGAGTTACGCGATCAAAATCTGTCAAAATGAGCGACGCGCGCGATTCGCTCGCCTGTCTGTACGAAGCTTAATACCTATCGATCCTATTATGTGTGGGGATCAAAAGACTATATGGGATCATTTAAGGTATGAGTACTAGAAACGACAGAAATCGCCAAAAACTTTTCCCATACATTTTGTACTGAAAAACGGTAAACCAACTCGAAATATTTTTTATTGCCAAATGATCCTATTTCGTACTGTGATCAAAATGCTCTTTAAGGCCAACTGAAATTTGAGTACTGGAAGTACTGGAAAAGTTTAACTCTTTGAAATTAAATTAAATAAAAACTGTTCTCGTTACAGCCAATTCGTAAAAGTTGTTTTTACCTTAGATATATTTGCGCAGGATAAAAATACCGCAGCTGGTAAAACGGCTTAATTGTTTAAGATATTCGTATAAACCTCACTGGTCATGCAAAAAGTGGCAAAATCTACGGCCTTACCCAGCTAATTTCAGATTATTGTACGGCTAATTCACAGACTACAATGATGCTAACGCATGGCTAATTTACTACATTTTCTAGTTAAGATACTTACGAATAAATTAAAACAATCCAATATAATATCCTCGTAGTTTTCACGTTTGCCATTTTCTATGGGAACTTTGGTGATATCTTGGTGTTTCCCTTTAATCAAACAACATCTGCAGAAACCGTAAACGTGAACTGTAGTTGCATCAGTTTCCTGTAATCTATTCAGAAATTCCGCTTCCATTGTAAATAAATAGACAACGATAAAATTAAATAAATAAACGAAAGCCCAAATTGTAACAACAATATGGTAGGATGACGGAAACAAACTAGGGTTGCGCCGATTCCGCGGGCTGATTATCTAATTAGAAACCACCTAGCGACCGGTTGCAGTTCATAGATGATAGTGATCCATTGCTACTTCTTTTTGGATTAAAAAAAACATACCAAAGAAAAGTAGCAATGTATATGGAATGAAACCGGTCGCTAAATAGTTTCTTTTTATATAATCGGCACCCTGATTATCTAAAAAGAAACTATTTAGCGACCAGTTTCATTCTACATACATTGCTACTTTTCTTTGGTATGTTTTTTTTAATCCAAAAAGAAGTAGCAATGGATCACTATAATCTATGAACTACAACCGGTCGCTAGGTGGTTTCTAATTAGATAATCAGCCCGCGGCACCCTGATTATCTAAAAAGAAACTATTTAGCGACCGCACCTTGATTATGTAAAAAGAAACTATTTAGCGACCGGTTTCATTCCACATACATTGCTACTTTTCTTTGGTATGTTTTTTTTAAATCCAAAAAGAAGTAGCAATGGATCACTATCATCTGCGAACTGCAACCGGTCGCTAGGTGGTTTCTAATTAGATAATCAGCCCGCCGGTTTCATTCCATATACATTGCTACTTTTCTTTGGTATGTTTTTTTTTAATCCAAAAAGAAGTAGCAATGGATCACTATCATCTATGAACTGCAACCGGTCGCTAGGTGGTTTCTAATTAGATAATCAGCCCGCAGGGTGCGGATCCGGTGATTTTCGGTTCGGATCGAGGCCATACGATTTTTTGCTGGATCGATACAAAACTTGAAAGATCGGATCGCTTGGATCGTATGAATTAAAACGCAGTTTGTTTACAAAAAAATGGGATTCCCTATGTATTTGCATAAAATTTTAAGGCATAATATGTCATAGCATAATGTGATTTCGCCGAATGATGTTTACGCATAATATTATTTAGTCATAACAGCTTATGCATAATTTTTTTAAGCATAACTACTTTAAGCATAATCATGTTTAAGCATAATATTCTTAAGCATAAATGTAAACACGCATAATGTTATTTGCGCATATTTTTATAAACAAAAAAATCACGACGTTTAAAATTACGAAAGAACATACAAAATCCCGAAGCTTAAAAAACCGAAGGTTAATTGAGGGTTACATGCCAGCAGGTCAGTTCTGGCACTTCGCCGGCCGCTACCGCGGCACGCTCGCTTCGCTCGCTCGACTCGTGCGTTGTTGGTCGCAATGGAACCTTACCTCCTCCTCGCTCGCTACGCTCGCTCGTCGTCGCACCTAATAGACCTAAACGAATTTTCGGGATTTTTAACTATAGGCATTTTAACTTTCAGGGTTTCGAACTATCATCATTCATTTAAAAATCGATCTTTCAAGTTTCGGTCTATTGGATATCGACATTAAGGATTTTCGGTATTTTAAAAATAGGTGTTTTATGAGTCGATATTTAGGTCGTATGTGTTATGAGTTTTTGGCATTTTAATACAATACCTACCCCTTTTGCATGAAAATAAATTAGTGCGTAAAATATTTATTCTTATTGTTTTTTATTTTTATGTCTAAATAATATTAGGCGAATAGACAATATGCCTAATAACATTATGCGAAAACAAATAAGTCTAAATGATAATTAATATAAATAGTATGCCAAAAAACAATTACGGGAAAGTATTATTACGACAAAAAAGATTATGCCAAATCCGTTATGCCAAATCAAATTATGTATAAAACAATTATGCGAAAACAAGGGATCCCAAAAAATGAACACTTAGGGTCCCCCCAGACCTACCGGTTTCCGTTCTTTGCTTTGCTGTTCGGCAATGGACTGCCGGCCAAGAGGCTCATTTTCAATCTATCGCATATTTTCAATCTAAGTACATTTCACATATAAGAAAGTTCTTTTGAGCTTTGTTCCTTAAAACGATCGTTATGAAAACACAAAAAAATAGTTCAGATAGGTAATGATGACACCCACAACCCTGTTCACAATTTATATAAATATGCGATCGATTTATTTTTAGCAATCGGAGAATGGTCTCCGATTGCTAAAAATAAATTAAAAGCTTCTGGGAGATATGTCACCCTAAACATGGGTTCAGGGTGACATATCTCCCAGAAGCTTCCTACTTCGCAACCCAGACGATGATATTTGATAACACCAACCTAATGGCTATCTTGCAAATTTGGTCTGGTCCAAATATGCGATAGATTGAAAATGACCCTGGTTGGCCGGCGGTCTAAACAGCAAGTAGAACAGCAAAGCAAAGAAACGAAACCGGTAGGTCTGGGGGGACCCGAGTCTAGCCAACGAGTCATGTCGTGTCATCTCAAACGAGCGGCAAATTTAAAATTTTGATACTTCTTTCGCTCAAAATTCTGCGAAATATCAATTTCATCTTAGGTATATAGACCTTGACAAAGCAATTTAATGAAAGTCTAAAATTGCTATTTCGCAGTATTTTGAGTGAATAAAGTTTCAAATTTTTAAATTTGCCGCTAGTTTCAGATGACGCGACTCGTTGGTCAGACTCTACTTAGGTTTATTTGTTACAGACTTTATCTTTGTTAACATTTTGATTTTAGTGGCATCCTTTCCGGGTAGATCCATTAAACTTATACATTATTTTATTATTAAACGAATCATATATTATCTGCCTATTTAACTTTGTGTAAAAGTCGCAACAGATTGGATCCAAGCCGTCTGTCAAAATTACTATTTCTCAAAAGTTTAGACTTGGAAGACTGGCGCTAATAAAAATTGTACAGTCAACGGCACGCTGGGCTTCCACAATACACACACAGTAAATACTGAAATCCATCAGTATTTAATCAGGGGCATATTTCACAAAAGATTAGTAAATTAACTGCAATAATTTACCATTATTGTTATTGGGGTAGAATTAGGTTTCTTATTAATTCTTAAACGTAATTCTACAGCAATAACAACAATGGTAATTATTGTAGTTAATTTACTAATCTTTTGTGAAATATGCCCCTGATTAAATACTGATGAATTTCAGTATTTACTGTGTGTGTAGGGGTCGCCTTACTAATTTGCATCTGATCCGGATCGATTTCCTGAAGTTTTCATCGAAGGACCATCCCTAGACCACAGATTACATAATGGGTGGATTCCAACAGACATGGGCGCATTCCAACAGAATTTTAACAGAAGTTTTTAAAAACAAATTAAGATCCGCTTTCCTGGATCTTCAAAAATTAGGAACCAGCAATTAGTCGCTACGGTTGCGAATTTGCGTTCTGGGGGTTAGGCGGTACATAATATAATATAATATTATTATATATATAATAAATTTTAATAAGTGACTTAGATTAATTAAGATGAATAACTGGGCCAATTCATTATTTATTTATTTATTTATAATTTTAAATGTTATTTTAATTTTATGTTAATTTATTTTGAATTTTAATTGAATCATACACAATATTCAAGTTCAGTACCGACTATTTAAACGTTGATTATTAAACTGACTACTTTTGCGCAACCTCGTTATTTCACTTAGGTGAAAACTGAAAATCAGTGATTTACTCTATGAGTAAATATTACACTGAGTTTTCTCCTTTTTGCATCGCTATGGCACACAACTGGAGTTTTGATCTATTCTGTATTGTTTATATTTGTTTCACTGTTTTATTATTATTTTTTTATTTTGTAATGTTGTTTGATTTCAATTTAATTTTGTGTGCATGCTTGGTGCAAATAAATACATTTCACTTTCACTTTCAGACATCTTTGAGTCATCGATCGCCCTAGAGCAGCCATACTCAACCTGCGGCCCTCGGGCCTTTGTGATTGGCCCACTTGTAATTTTGAAACTATGACTAAGTTTTAAAAGTCATTGTTAGTAAAGTTCTTTCAAAGTTAGCTCTTTCAAAATTTGGTCTACATTGCATGACGCTTCATCATAACTAATAATATAAAGGTTACAAAATCATGTATTGTATAGTTGGCTTTATTGTGACCACCTTTTCTTTTTTCAATATGTTTTTTTAACACCTAAATATTTTTGCGGCCCGCGCTTCAAGATCGGAACGTGTTTGTGGCCCCGTAAAAAAAAGGTTGAGTACGGCTGCCATAGAGTAATTTTTAGGGTCCCCCCAGACCTACCGGTTTCCGTTCTTTGCTTTGCTGTTCTTCAATGGACCGCCGGCCAAGAGGCTCATCTATCGCATATTTTCAATCTAAGTACATTTCACATATGAGAATGTTCTTGTGAGCTTTGTTCCTTAAACGATCGTTATGAAAACACAAAAAAATAGTTCAGATAGGTAATGATGACACCCACAACCCTGTTCACAATTTATATAAATATACGATTGATTTATTTTTAGCAATCGGAGACCATCTTCAGGGTGGCATATCTCCCAGAAGCTTCCTACTTCGCACCCCAGACGATGATATTTGATAACACCAAGCTAATGGCTATCTTGCCAATTTGGTCTGGTCCAAATATGCGATAGATTGAAAATGACCCTGGTTGGCCGGCGGTATAAACAGCAAGTAGAACAGCAAAGCAAAGAAACGAAACCGGTAGGTCTGGGGGGACCCTTAACCATGGAAAAAATATTGAACATTCTATACAATGAGCGGTTTTCTGACAGCAGAGAATTTTAGTATAATTTTATGTCAATAGATGGCGTTACTTCAACTAGGTAATAAATAAATAATCCTTACTAATATTATAAATGCGAAAGTCCGTTTGTTTGTTTGTTTGTTTGTTTGTTACGCCTTCACGTCTCAACTACTGAACCGATCGTCATGAAATTTTGCATACACGTTGTCAGGGGTACAGAGAAGGACATAGGGTACCATTCATCCCGAAAAAAAGTATTGTTCCCGAGGGAGAGCAAAAAAACTTTCCACGCAGACGAAGTCGCGGGCGGCAGCTAGTAAATAAATAAATCATTTATTTCCTCATCACACAGTAGGTTTCTTAAGACTAGAACATTAATTCAGTGAAATACATGTAGACCTGAAGTGTGAGAAGCTGGTGCCCGCAATAGGTTTTAAAAAAAAAACCGGTTACACAGGTCACCAGGCCACCCCCGCAAAAGGATACAATTGTTCTTATTAATTGTAATTGTAGACCTATGTGAATAGATAGTAGATAGCATAGATGGTATTAATTATTGCATGAAAAAATAATAAAGATAACTTATAGAACTAGTACATACTAAACATTTTAAATAGTAGCAGAATTTTGTGGTTGTGTGTGTATGAGTGCTTGTGTGTGAAAGTGAGCGTGAGTGTGTGTAATGTAATGTAATGTGTGAGTGTATATGAGCCAATGTTATTATTATATTTGCCGATATTACTCGAGTCGAAAGGAGAAGCCAATGTTATTCATAAAGTTTTTATTTTATAATCTATTTATTTATTTAAGTATTTACTATTGTTCATGTGTGCAGGTAGGTTTAGGTAATTAAGATTTTTATTTTAGAGGAATAAGTAAACTTTCAGTCTTTTGGTAGTCCTGTTCCTTTAAGTAGTTTGTGATCGTTAGTTTACACCTAGCTCTGGGGAGGGGATAGATATTAAGAATCCCATTTAACTTATTATAAAGGTAGTTACCCATGAAAACAAAAAAATTGTGTGAGGTAGCTGTCCTTAAAGAAAAAGTTTGACAAACGGTGCCCTTTCTACGCTTGTCCTTTAACCCTTTCAGACCTGGCGTCCACAATTGAGGACATAAAACTTTAAAAAAATATTTATTACTTATTTCGATATGTTTGGATTTGAAAACGGTTGGGTCCACTTGTTCACATAATAAACTTACTAAAACAGTACTAGTAACGCCATCTTTTATCGCGTGGACGCACTATTTCATCGGTTTATTACCAGTGTCCGGCCATAATTTGAACTGTGTAGGTAAGCTGATTATTTTAGTTGTAAACCATTATGAAATTGTGAAAGTTACTGATTGAAAAAATATGAGTTGATAAGTTTGATCTACTGAGATCTTATAAAACATGTTTTTGTGCTTTTTTTATTGATTAGTTACACCATTTATCACGAATTTTCGATATGTCCTCAATTGTTCACAATAGGTATTAATTGATATTTTACGTAATGTTCAGACATTGTAAGGGATCTGAAAAATCTGGCAATTTAGTTATTCGAAAGTAATAATTATGATGTTTTTTAAATGTATCGAAGTAATGTAGGTAACTATAAGATATAATTTATACCTTTTGAATAAAATCTAATGAATAATATTCTCACGAGACGCGTTGAAGGTCATCTAGGAAGGATATCTTTCAGACGTTAATTTTACTTCCTATGATGATGACCAGTACACGAGAAGTCTTGATCTAGCTAGAGCCACGATCTGTTCGAGTGGGTGCAGACACAATATACGTCAAAACCAAAGGGAAACCTTCCCACCGGAATCCGATGATGATGTCATAACCACACCATACCCATAATTTTGCTCTCTCTCTCAAGGTACCAGGCGTATATCAAATGAAGTTATTTTTGAAATGCCAATCGACTCACGAGAACTTGATTCCTCTCTCTCTAACTCTTCGTGTCACGCATCAAATCTAGCAGTTGTCCAGAGATTCCGAGAGTACAAGTAGATAGCGAATATCTTGGCCTTTCCTAAAACTTGCTTCACTTCCACTCCACCGCCGAATAGCTGGAAATTTTGGTATTTCTTCGAAATAAAATTTCAATTACTAAAAGAGGCCATCCAAATAGTAGCCCGACTCCGCAAATCATTCCTAGAAAACCAGGAGAAGTTCGCCCTGGAAGTGGAATAGCTCTTGATGGTGTAGGACACTTTCCAGCTCACGATGATGGGGCTGGAACACGTTGTAAATAAAAGGTTGCAAGGGAAAACATGTGTAAACTGCATTAAGAGCAAAGTCTATTTGTGCCTAACAAAAGATCAAAATTGTTTCTTAGCTTTTTCATACATAAGAAGACCAAAAAAAAATTATTCAATACTTTTTTATTGATTTACTGATTGGTCCTACTTTGTTGTGATTATTATTGTTGATTATGCCAAAAGAAGAAAATTTAATTACTTATATTATTCTTAATATTTACTAAATAAAAATATTGATTTATTATAGAATTTTTGTTTCTACCAATATCACCACATACATTATTCTACCTATCATTTAGGACGGATGGCCCCATTTGTGCACATAAAGAAAAACGCAATTTTCTCAGGAAGGTGATAAAAAATATTTTTTTGCGTATTTTTCCCATAGTATCTGTAGCCTATATAAGCTAAAAAAAATTTACCAAACCGATCTGAGAAATAAAAATAATTCAGGTCTGAAAGGGTTAACAAATCAGGATCATAGTTTAATTGAGTGTGTTTTTTTAAGATGGTGTTCAGAATGTAGGTCTGTCTGACTGTGAGTACTTTCCACTCTCTGTAGAGGTCTACTGTAGGGTGACGGAAAGGAAGACCAGCGGCCACTTTAAGAATAGCACGTTGTGCCCTCTCTACTTCGAGGAGATCAGTTTTTGCAACACCACCCCATACCACAATACAGTACTCCAATAGTGACTGGCATAGCGCAAAATATACCGACTTGATGACTTTGCGGTCCGCTACGTGCTTGAGAGTTTTAAAGATATAGATGAGCTTCCTTAATCTGGGTACGAGGGAATTTATGTGCTGTCTGAAGGTGAGTGTTTGGTCGATGATGACACCCAAATGTTTCACGCTACTGGGGCCGTATTATGATCTTTTTGTAATCCTGCCTTTTTCCAGGCCAGTCATTTTACGAGCTTATACTGACTTGTTCTTTTTCGTATTATGAGGTGCCCTAAAGTGGTTGAGTTCTACCTGGCTACGTTGTCTATGTCTCGTTTTCACTGATTTAAGGAAACGTTCGGAAACCGATCAAAATTTACCGGTTTTTTACCGGTTTTTAAAAAAGTGTGTTAAAACATTATTTTTGATTATTAATCACATGTATTTTATAGCAATAAGTAAAAATATAAAGAACAAAAACGTTTTGAGCAATATGTTACCAAATTCGACCTTAAAATAACATGCACTCACACTTCCACAAATAGTCTATTTCTGAACGTTCGTGTTCCCATACGAACTCAACACTTGACACTGGCAAAAATTACTCCCTAAAGAGGAAAGTAGATTGCCAAACTAAAAAGAAGAAACCTAATCTGTGATTCTTTTCGTAAAAAAAACATGAGACCAAAACAAAAACATTAGATTTTATTTATTTTAAAGTTCTATGTGATAAGTCGCGTTTATTTTTATTTATAAAGAATGTACATACAATACAATAGTACCTAATGGCACTATTAATTCGAGGCAACATGACAAACAACATCTAATGCTGTAAGTAGATCAATGTTGAACTAATCGTTTGTTGACAATGATATTAATATCATTGTTTGTTGAAAACTTTAATTTTGAGACCAATTATTTTAGACTAACGTTTATTATTCTTCTGTTGTATAGGTTTGACAACGATGTTCCACCGACGAGTACCTGCAACTACCTATGCTCAACTGCTGGGATCTTTGAAAGAAGTATTTGAATCCGATAAGATTGCTTGTGAATCAATAACATTCAGAAGCAATGCCTCACAAATGAGGCAAGAAATGCAATGTAAGTGACAGTGAAGTGTCTGTGCCTACTTTGATTGAGTAATCAAATCAATATTATCTAATATTTATATTTCCTAGAAGTCAGTGTACTTATAATCTAAATTATTTATAAATAAAATAGGTTGGAGAGTAAGGTTGAATAGTGTAGGTAATGAAATTAAACCCGCTTCTTAGAATTATCATATAAAGTGGTAAGTTTTAACTGTAGCATGAAACGTTAATTTACATAGGTAAACAATAATCTCTATAATGCATAGGGAAAACAAAAGTTCCTACCTACTTACCTAAAGTAATCATAAGATTCAATGAATAGGTACTTATGTAGAAAAATCCCATCTCATGACCCATTTATAACTCTCATAAAAGTAAAAAGTATTTA
Organism: Agriphila geniculea; assembly: GCA_943789525.1. Taxonomy (NCBI): domain Eukaryota; kingdom Metazoa; phylum Arthropoda; class Insecta; order Lepidoptera; family Crambidae; genus Agriphila; species Agriphila geniculea. Next base: position 13,217,057 of record OX038891.1, read on the forward strand.
TTATACAAAATTAACTTGTTAGACAGTACTTATGCATGTTTAGTGTTGTTAACATCGGTATAACTGTTTCAAAGATTTTAACTTGTATGAAACAATCTTTGATTTATCATATCTTAAGGCGTTTTCTTATTATATGCATATGTATTTGTATACTAATCTAAAATTAATTTGTTTCAGATTTAAAGTTACATCAGAATAATGAAAAGTAAAGAGGAAGTCATATTTCACTTTTACCATGAATTGTAACAATACTATTACTATGTTCTATTTATATCATGCTATGATTAAAATGATACGGAGCTTTCCATTAACTTATTAATAACATTATTGTACCTACATACTTAAATCAGGTAATTTGGTAATGTCACTTTACCTACCATGACCTTTCATAGGATAGATGAGTAGGTATATGAGTAAATAAAAAACTATCTTAAACACTGGAGTTTTAATTAATAATACCACTTTCAAAAAGTAAGTATTGTCTCTTCTTTTTTTCAACGGGAAGGTACTATGATGGCTCAATTCACCGGATGAAAAAACTGTAAATAGAAGTTAAACATGTTTTAGGTACCTATCAAATATTTCATGTAATATTTGATAGGTACCTAAAAATAGAATGGAATTACATTAATAAGTTCAATATCTTGACTAAAATTTAGTGTGGTAAGTGGTGAGACATAAATGATATCTTGTATTGTAGGTATTCATTTCTAAGATATTTGAAGAATTATTTTGCTAGAATTATATTTTGTTACTTGCTGTAAAGGGGAAATAAGTAATGGCAACATGCTAGAATGCCTACCTACTAAAAAAAAACCTAATAATGAAACATTTGTTGTAAGTACTATCAAGAATGTTGATCAATCACTTTGGATGATTCGAAACGCCACTGTGACAGATCAAAGTTTACTTGGACCGTAGCTTTGATTCAAGTATACTTTAATACCGATCAAAGTATACTTGGACCAAGTAACTAGGACAAAGTACAACCCGGTCAAGTTAACTCGGCACCTGGCTCGAATGATTTTTTCGCACACAAGACGACTTTATGGTCTGATACTTTAATGCATAACTAATGGGTTAGATTAAATAGGCAATATGATAGTGAAATGATAGAACATGGTAACGGCACAATATGTCAATGATTATAAGAAAACGTCGCTTTTGCCTCGGCTGCCAAGTTAACTTGACCGGGTTGTAGCTTTTTGGATACGGCGACGTCAAAGTGCACTTGGATTGCTCGTTCACATGATCCAAGTAGCGTCCAACTAGTCATTAAAACTACTTGGTCCAAGCAAGCTTGAATGAAAGGAGAGCATGGTCAAGTATACTTTGATTAAATTTTTTATCCAAGTGCGCTTTGATTGCTCGCTAACATGATCCAAGTAGCGCACAAGTAGTCATCCAAACTACTAGGTCGAAGTATACTTTGATCATGACACAGCTAGGTGATACTATCAGAATCTAGTTTTACAATATACCTAGCTACTTGGGTATTATTTTTAATCACAACACAACTTTCACCTTGTATTATAGTTAAATATGCGTTTTACCTCGAGAGATCTCGACTCTTGTTAACTTTTGATGTACTTAGGTAGGTAGGTCTGGATCAATGTATAACCGGATGGGCCAATTTGTTTTCCAAATATCACCAACAACGGTGCTCTATGTAAAGACCCCGCAGACATTGTAGCGAGAGAGAAATGCATTAGCACCTGCAATACAAGAAAAATATTTCTGTAAGAAATTCTTATAATTTATCAAAGAGATTTTACTAATTTTGGATATACTAATAATGACAAAAATTACTAACCATTCTTTTAAAAGATATTCATAATTCATCACACACACGCGTTATGCATGTTTTTTATAAATTTATTTAGTGATAAAGTGAGATTTTTTTGTTTATTTGTCATAAATTTGTAAAATAAATCAAAACAATTCAATAGAAGCCACTATTATCTGGCGTAAACTGAATAGCTTATTTTGACAGAAAAACACGGCAACAAATGTCAGTTGCTTGTCAGTTGATACGTCATAATACGAAAATTCCTGCCAAGGCCCACGCAGAAGTCAGTAAGGTGTCACGTGACTCCTGACTGGCTGGCAATAAGAGATCATAATACGGAAATGCACGGCAGTTCATTTTCAGGCTGGAACTAAGAGGTCATAATACGCCCCCTGGTCCTTTCAAGTGTAGGACAAGAGCACAACGCATGATCATGGATGCATTCATGAGCAGTTAATTGAAAACTGTCTGATGGCAGCTGAGAAGTTATTAATGCGAACGCGATATATAGGTAGGTAGACCGTACCACATGAATAATTCCATTCTAAAACCACCTAGAAGTAATGTACCGACGATATGCGTTCTTATTTCAGATACCAAATTGATTGTACCGGCTTCCCGGCAGAATGATATACAAAAGCATGTGGACCGGAGAGTCGCATGCTTTGAGGTTATGTTTTTTGTTAAATCGTCGAATTCCAGATCAATCGGCACCTTGATTATCTAAAAAGAAACTATTTAGCGACCAGTTTCATACCACATACATTGCTACTTTTCTTTGGTATGTTTTTTTTAATCCAAAAAGAAGTAGCAATGGATCACTATCATCTATGAACTGCAACCGGTCGCTAGGTGGTTTCTAATTAGATAATCAGCCCGCGGAACCTGTGCCGGTGGGTTGATGTATTTGTAGCCGTTACATATTAATTGTAACAGCTACAAACACATTCGTAACTCATGTAACGCAACAGGGTCGAAAATAGCGACTCTCCGGCCCACACGCTTAATTCTAAAATATAGGTGAAAATTGTATTAAGTTTAAAAATAAGCAGGTTTTCGTAACCGTTTTATCACGATAAACAGACAGAAAACATATTTTCACGATATCTTCATTCGTTTTAGAGAAATTTGCTTTATTTACTATGAATAATCAAAGTGTAGGGTTACCATATCGTCGGTCGGTCGGAATCATTAGGCTGTTTCTAGAAAATGCAACTTGAAGTATATATGTCGTATGATATTCGTATAAACCGGATCTTTACAAAAATCCTAGGACGATTGTAAAAAACCGGATAATTGAAATCTAAGATGAATTTTCACAATCGTCCGAGTAATTTTTAGGATCTTTGTAAAAATCCTAGTATGTTTAGGAAAATCGTGAACTTGAATGCTGATTGGGGCTGCGGTCCCCATGGCGATTACGTCGATTACGGCGTTTACAACGCTCACACGAGGTCCGCATTCGATATCGCGCTCAAATCGATAAAATCGACAAATGACAGTTGGCGAATGCGAACGGCTCGTAAGCGCGCTAACGTTTTATTCTAACCTCAAATACAAGATGGAATAATTGCTAGATACTATTTTTGCTCTCTAAAGCGATGATAATGATGAAGAACGTTTGAATATTGAGTCGTGTGCACCCAACCTCTTTTTTTTTCAACTTTTTACATCAACCACCGTTTTGGATAAGCTCCAAATTAGTATTAACAAAATATTAACCAATATAATGCTCTATCCTTTTGTTGTGAAGTAAGAAAAAGATCCTTCTATAACGAACTCTCTCATTTTTGATTTTTTGACGAAATAAAATTCTGACACCTGTTTCGTTTGGCAGTCACTTATAACTTTTGACAGAACGTTCACAGTGATTACGCTCCGAGGCATGGTCGCTGTAAGCCCAAGATGGCGCTGGTAATGACGTCATGAGTGACGTCACGCTAGATATTGTAAACGCGCTAACGTGCATGCGGACCGGCTGTTATCGCGATAATATCGATATTATCGCCATGGGGACCACAGCCTGGATAATCTAGAGACGGTTTATAACAACTTCAGTCTGATTGGTCAGAACATATTGCTGTTGGGTTTTGAGGTTGTTTCGTAATTTTGCCGAATTTAATTCTTCAATTGAAGTTTTAAGAGCATTAATTACTTAACTCGAAAGTCCATTTAGGTTTTGCACAACAATATTGACAAGTAGGTACCTACTATAGAACTTTCTTAGCTCTGTATAGAAATGTTATTTTTAAGATATAACCTCTAAATTGTCTGCACTGATCGAGCCTGGCACTTGTATAACATCCAATTCACTCACTCAATGTCTCTTGATTAATGTGAGCACTCAGATTTATTAAAATAAAAAACGTAAAATTCATACAAAACACTAGAGAAATATGTGACAATAATCAGAACAATAACAAATGGCCAATCAGAGCATCCGTCAGTCAATAACGATGACGTCAGCCAATCAGCGCGCGCAAAAAGATGGTGATTCGCGATTTACCTAAGATACGCCGGATTTTTGTAAAAATCCTAAACATTACTCGGATGATTGCAAAAATCTGTCTTAGATTATAATCATCCGGTATTTTACAATCATACTAGGATTTTTGTAAAAATCCTGTTTGTACAATTATCCTACGATATATAGATATTTTGAAAAACTAATACTTTAAAAAAAACGGCATGTCGGACCACGCGCAGTAGGGTTCCGTAGTTATCTCATACCATACCACTTAGAGCATATACCATATTGAATACCACTATCAATTTTTGTCAGCAAAAATAACTTTGTTTTTTATACTGTTTGTATGAATGACAAAGTTATATTTGCGGTTTTGGAAAAGGTGCTATATCTCTGTATGGGGAGCCCCCTTTTAATCTTTTATGTTTATGTAAAAAATCGTAAAGCGGTTCACTAAATACATCTACCTACCAAGTTTCAACTTTGTAATCTTAATAGTTTTTTTTTTTTTTTTTTTTTTAGTCTGGCTTCTTCCGTTCTTCACAGAAATTCCGCCAACGTCCCGTAGTAATGAGAGATACACGATGATTTGGATGAATGCTCGGTAACTTTGAAGCTTTCCTTCCTTGAGATTACTCTTTCAATACCTAACCTAGGGAAAGGACAAAGACAAACACAAAACGTCACAAATACAATAGGTACATATGTAATTAATAATATACTAAACTACGAAACTATTTAAAGATAAATACCAGGAAAATTATTATTAAATATGATATTAAAGTTTAATATTATGTCGTTTTATATGTTTACATAATAGACTGAGCGGTCATGGGATTTTTGGTAACGATCAAGGAAAAGGTTAGATTCATTTTCATGGGTTGTAGAGTGGTCCCCTAATGTGAATGATCTCGGTCTGCCTGCTCTCAGTGGTTGCAACTTCGAGTTATAGCGCTTACAAGAGGCATCATTGTTACGAAAAAAAAACGATCAGAGAAATGGTCAGTTTTAGTATATATTCAAAGTATGTCGTCTTTGCAGATGAAACAAGTTGGTCTGCCGGCTCATAGTGGTTGCATTTCTGAGCTATGACGTGGGCAAGTCACGTCATTGTTACGAAAAAAAAAAACGATAAGGGAAATGGTCAGTTTTAGTACCTATTCAAAGTATAGTATCTCCACGGGTGAAACAAATTGGTCTGCCGGCTCTCAGTGGTTGTATTTCAGAACTATCATTGTGTACGCAAGACGCTTATTTGTAGAGAAAGCCTAAAAAAACTTTGAAAAACGGGACAATAGGCAAATTTTTAAGTGCACGCCGGCCGCTTGCGTATCTGTGACTGTATGAGTCCCCTCCCCACCTTAAGGCATCTCTACACTCGCGCGCGAAAAGCCCCAAACCTCCCGCGAAGCATACTGTGAAACCGATTTAAATCGAATCCACACACCCGCGCGTGAGTATGGAGAGGTCTTTATGCCTGTGCCACTGCGCACCCCCCCTCCCCCCCCCCCCCCCTACGTCCGGCTTTAGCGTCAATAGAGATGTTCGATCCGGGTGCCTTGTATTGATATTCCGGATCGCCATGGATCGTAATTCACTGTATCGATCCAGATTATAGAATCTGGATCGATAGGCATCGGCTACACGCTCGGTAAATACTGTGGTCCAGCGTCATAGAGTAAATTTTTACCATGGAAAGCAAAATATTGAATATTCCATACAAATTACTTTCCATGGTTAAAATTTACTCTATGGCGATGGATCACAGTTAGTCTAAGCGGTCACGGGATTTTTGGTAACGATCAAGGAAAAGATTAGATGCATTTTCATGGGTTATAGAGTGGTTCCCTAATGTGAATGATGTCGGTCGGTCTGCCTGCTCTCAGTGGTTGCAACTTCGAGTTACAGCGATTGTAAGAGGCTTCATTGTTACGAAAAAAAACGATCAGAGAAATGGTCAGTTTTAGTACTTATTCAAAGTATGGCGTCTCCGTAGCTGAAATGATGTGGTCTGCCGGCTCTCAGTGGTTGCATTTCAGAGCTATGACGCGCGCAAGTTACAACATTTTTTTTTCGTCAAATTGTATTTTTAAAAATTCTAATCGATAGAACTCTTTATTATAATGAAAAAAAACCTTAAGCCATTTTTGTCTAAAATGAATAGATTGGTCGAAAAAAATACTTTATGTTTTTTTTTTGTATGGAGTGAGATATTCAATGTGCTCTTACGGGCAAATCCTAATTGTTTCTGCCTCAAAACTACTTCTGCGTCAATATTTTACTGTTATTTTAAACATTTAAATAATCCTACACTATCAGCGCGCGCCCAAAATTGTCCGTTTAATAAATATTGGATTTCGAAACCGTATCAAATTAATGATTAAACGAACTTACCTGTAAGTGAAGTTCTATCATAATTATACGAAGGATTCGTCCGAAGATATTAGTATATTAACACATGTAGTACCGCTTGCATGTATCACCACTTAGCACGTTATTTTAAAGCAATAACCTAAAAAACCTAAAAAGAGAAGGTTTTTGACTTAAAATTGACAGATATTTTGACATTTCCCGTCCAAGTTCGCCCTGTCACTGCTACACGCCAACCACTTCATTTAGTTTAAAGTCCAAATCCTATGATATTTCCTCATTTTCTTCAGTGGGTAAACAGTTATTGTAATTTACAATAATGAGTAGGGAGGGTGGGATTCTATACTAATATCTTCGGACGAATCCTTCGTATAATTATGATAGAACTTCACTTACAGGTAAGTTCGTTTAATCATTAATTATACTTCAGATTCGTCCTCGATATTAGTATATTAACACATGTAGATGTTAAAAGCATTATAATAAGAAAATGGAAATATCATTTCTTGCGTATTAGTCTTTTAAAAAAAAGAAAAGAATACCATTTAACATCATTCTGAACGTTTTACATGATTACATTTACTAAAAACGGTACCTATAGATGGCTGGTACAATATATATATACATATATATAGCCAGCTATACGCACATATATACATATAAAATATACAAGGTTAGTTTGGAAAACTCAGTTTGATTATCGGTGATAATATGTTTTAATATTTTGCAAATATAGCGGAGTCATTGACCATTTCGCCGTGTTACCTGGAACATCTATAGTAACATTTTTTGTTAGGGCTATAAAGGTATCGGCATACGTCGAGTACTAAAACAGGTTGGACGCAACACAAGTCTGCTTCATTTCATTAAATGTTTCATTTCAGCAATGTATTACTTACATTAAATATAGAATTTAATTTCTTTCTAAATAAGAAGTGATTATGAACTATTTATTTAATATAAATATGTATGATCCATTCTTGATTTTTTTTTGTATTGTTTGCATTATTTGTGCAATAGGCAAGGTAATCAAAGTTAAACTTTTAAGATAAAAATGATAAAAAAAAGAATAAAATTGGAAAATATGTAATAAAATGTCTTTAGTAATCTAAGATATCCATTGTATTTGTACAACGAAGTCTACACAAAGGCGTACTTAGTTAAATTCTTCACCAAACCTTGAGATTAGCTCAATTTTGTCCATTCAATAATGAAATACTGATAATTGTGTTATACACATCTGTAAAAAAAATATGTTTATTATGTCTATATTAGTATTTGTTAAATAATCGAACCGTTTCTGTTACCAAACTCTGTACTTCCTGATAGTATTAACAGACAGCAGCTTCAATAATAACATAAATAATATACCTGTAAAATAATACCACCTTGATAATGTTATGAAAACCAATTTATTTGTGCGATTAATTTCCGTCCCTGAAATTAAAAGTTATAGAATGTTAATACTTTATATTAGAATAAAATATACGAAGAAGTACCTTACATGTGAATAAGAGGTGCCAAACCGAGGCTCAAGATTGTGACGATTATGATGGCACAATCGTTACACCTTCGTTTAAAAAACTGGTGGAAAATAATTAAAATAATAGGCATCTTAGTGTCAGAATAGTCTTTGTACAATACTAAACCAAAATAGCATTGTGAATGCTATAATCTCAAATTAGAAAATAAATATTTTTGAAATCAAATGCTAGAAATAGAGAAAAAAACAATCTACTGCATTTTATCTCCACTGCTTAATTCGACTTGCATTGCATTTGAATTTACTCAATCTCAATCTGGAAAAAATGAAAGCATAATGAACTGCATGTTCTAGATAATTGATATGCAAATATTTTGCGATTTGTGATTCCTGATGTGACCACTAGTGTCTCCTAGTCCACCCCGTTGTTGAAAGGCCCAAAAGAAAATATGTCGTCTCTAATTAGACTTACGCGGAATTCTGTGTAAGTATCGATGACATTCAACTAAGTGATTTCTGCAGTTTTGTGAACATTTGTCTTGTAAAGATCATAATTGCTAATACATCTGTAATATAATGGAAAGTTGCGACGGTAGCTGTATATAAAAAAAAAAAAAACATTGTATATTAAAAGATGAACTTCATTACTTTAAAAAATGTTCTGAGAACCTTATAAATAGTAAATATTGTCCAATAACAGGGAAATCATGCTATTTAAAAAACTTTATAGCCGGCGGCGGTAGTTTTGTAATAAAAATATGGGCACTAAAATGCCCAAAATTTATGATTTTAAATTCGTATATTTCTATCACTTTCCTTATCAATATTAAAACCTTAAAGGTGATGGGATGTCGAGACTGTGTTTTTAAAAACAATGAGTTACAATTTTAATCGTGATAAAATTATTTTTAAGTACGTAGAGTACGTAATTTTTTATAAAAGCTAAATTAAATTTTAAACAGTTCTTAACTAAATCTGATATGACAACCTGTTTTTTTTTTTTTTTTTTTTTTTTTTTACTCATGTCACCTTCTGTTGAACCTTCAACAAATTGTAACAAAACTATTATTTGTATGTATTATAACTGTTATGCATTCTGCTCGACTGGAGATGATATACTATAGTATATATATATATATAATAGAAAAATATAATAATAATCTGGGTGACCTATGTAGCGCGGCTAAATGGTATATTCACACAGACGATTACCGGCGCAAACGATTAAGTGGACCTTTGCGCCTGTAGTCGGTGACCACTGCCTGTATTTGCTGAATACACAATAGATGTCACACCAGCACGCACCCTCACGAATACATTATCTTAACGGGTGTCCTTACCTCACGTATGATGATTGAAGGCAAAAATTGATGATGCATCATCGGCAACTATTTGGATGGGCCGCCGTAATGCCCGTCTGCGAGTCTGCTGTGACTGACGAAACAAATAGCTGATGGGGCTTCCTCGCCGCGTCTCGCTGTTCGCTTGCCGTCGGAGATGAAGCATGTGACATACCTTTCTACGTCTTTTGTTGTCGTTTTTAAGGCAAATAATTATATAAATCAGTTTTAAAATTGTTTTATTGAGTACTGCGCCCGATTTACTTACAGTTTTTTTTTTTTTTGTTGATGGATATCGTTCACATCAGGCCTGTGGCCAATGCATCATTCATATTCGACTGAACTGTCGGTGGCCTTTTAAGTGAGCAGCCTCAGCTACACTAGAGTTGATCGTATACGGTATAATTGAACGTCGTAATGCCCCACATTATGTAAAAAAATCGAAATACTGTCACAAAAAAGGTGTAATTATAGTAAAATTTTGTATTGGAAAGCTGCCTAAAACTTCACTGACAATTTTCCTACATCAGAAACATTATTTTGTACACACTCACACGAATTAAATTTGAAAAGTAATAGAGATAATTTGTACAAGGCCATAGCTTAGAAAGAAACATACTAAATAGTTAGTGATGAACAAGTTCAACATGTTAGGTCTACCCGCCTGAAATACAAGGTTTCTTAGTTAAGGCAAATGATTAAATTTTTTACTGTATTCCAACAAACATAAATTGCATTTATGATTTACTAGCGGCCACCCGAGTTTTCACCCGTGTGGTTCCCGTTCCCGTGTGAATATCAGGATTAAAAGCATTCTACGTTTTAATCTAGGCTACTTACCATATGTGTGCCAAATTTCAACCAAATCCGTTCAGTAGTTTTGGCGTGATTGAGGAAAAAACATCCAAACCCACAAACTTTCACATTTATAATATTAGTAGGATAATTGCATTGCAATTTTGATTCATTTATATATAATAAAATGTAAGGATTCTGTTATTCCATTTTTAGTTGAAATTTCTATCAGCATGCCAGCAGCTAGCTATTTCAGCAGCTAAGCTATTTCACATAATAGGTGTGTGAAGTATCAGGTATGAGCTATTTGCTGTATAACTCAATATCTGGTTCCATTAAGTTATTAAATTTTAGCATTTAAAGCTAACTCTGTCAGTTTTGTAAACTATAAATTTATCTTAGTACCGATGGTACACTATAGTACCGTTGAGATTAACTCAACACCAAGCATATCATGATGTCAAAATTCATACCTGATGAGCAACGCTGTTGTCAGGGCTGCTCTTGCAGCTCCAGCACAGCGGCCGCCTGCCTGGAAGGTGGATGGCGGCGATTCAGCGGACGACGGAGTCACCCGATTGGTGCTCGGCAGCGGTTCCAACAACGTGGCAACCTTTGAGGGTAGTCTGCTTTTTTACAATGTCGCGTCGTCAACGGCACTTTGAGTTGCTGCAGTAGCGTTGTTTGACGTATCTATGCGGTGAAATATGACTATACGGTCCAGTATGACTATCTCGAGTGCAATAGATATTTAATTGTGTCTTAAACACAATGCTTTGCCAGAAAGTACCCAGTATGGTAAATTCACATCAGACAAATAAATAAACTGACAGAAAGTACCCAGTATGGTAAGTTCGCATCAGATAAATAAAAAACTGACAGAAAGTACCCAGTATGGTAAGTTCGCATCAGATAAATAGCAGACAATTGTGCTGTTTAACCAAGTAAACGGCATTTAAAAGTGTTCCTCCGTCTTGACTTCTTCTTCTTGTCCTCTTCCGTCTTGAAAACTTTTTTCTTTCTTCACGAAGTAAATGCTTAACTATAACTTAATTTTCACTGTAAAAATAAAATTCTAAAGAAGTCTCACTTTGAGACTGTATACGTGCGTCCGTGGCGAAGCACGAAAAGCGAATGAAGTGGTTGGCGTGTAGCAGTGACAGGGCGAACTTGGACGGGAAATGTCAAAATATCTGTCAATTTTAAGTCAAAAACCTTCTCTTTTTAGGTTTTTTAGGTTATTGCTTTAAAATAACGTGCTAAGTGGTGATACATGCAAGCGGTACTACATGTGTTAATATACTAATATCGAGGACGAATCTGAAGTATAATTGTAATTTTTAAGTAAAAACTGATTGGTTTGTAGTTATTTATTACTTTCTCATCAATTAAAACACAATAAAAGCCAAAAAAACTTTTGATCACTATTATTACTATGGGATGACTTTTTTTCCATTATAAATCAAATAAAACCGAAATAACAAAATGCAGCGGGATGTTAAGTAAGGTCCAGGCGGGTTTCTACAAACTAAAATAGTATTATTATTTTACAAGGAAAAAGAAAAAAAAAGAGAAAAGGTTAATTCAGATCAATGATTAATATAATATTCAAATAATTGAAGTTTTTAAAATATTAACGATAGAAACTAAATTTTATTATGATTTTTAAAAACCTTTATATGGCTTTACTTAAAAAATAAATAGGCTCGTTTATAAGTAATTTATAACAAAATTAAAGATTTTGAAGATATATTAAGATCAAAATTGTATTTATGAACATTCATAAAAACAAGCAGAAACTAAAATCATCAGTATTTTATTATGCGACAGATAATAAGAAGCACCAGTTAAATAATTTTCATACATCCTCCGCCAGGGATTGATCAAGCTGTGATTTGATGACGGCTATCAAGAAAGAAATGAAGGAGATCCAGATCGCAATATACACACAACTGATCTATCAGGATTGTAAGAGCTGTTTCCATTAATTTTAAAAAATCACGTAAATAGCATTAAAAGGTATGGAAAAGGAGAACTTCGGTACATACAGCTCTTAAAATGCTGTTCAGATCACTTTGATGTATCATCATATCAGCCGCACGACACCCACTGCTGGGTATAGGCCACCTCCAAGGATCTCCACGACGAACGGTCTTGCACTGCTCGCATCCAATGGTTTCCCGCGACCTTTACCAGATCGTCGGTCCACCTTGTCGGGGGCCTATCCACGGAGCGTCGTCCGGTCCGCGGTTGCCATTCCAAAATCTTTCCCCCCCCCCAACGGCCATCGGTTCTTCTCGTTATGTGTCCAGCCTACTGCCACTTCAACTGAGCAATCCTTCGAGCGATGTTGATTACTTTAGTTTTCCTGCGGATCTCCTCATTTCTGATTCGATCACGCAGAAAAACGCCGATTATGACTCTCTTCTTTGCACGCTGGGTGACCTTGAGCCTCCTTATGAGACCCATAGTTTGCGGCCACGTTTCACTGCCGAAGTCATCACTGACAACACACACCGGTCCATAGACTTACGTCTTGAGACACTGAGGTAAATCAGACGGAAATATGTTTTCGAAGCTGCCCGAATGCTACCAATCTGATTTGATTCGAAGAGAGATCTCTTTACCGCAGTGGACGTACCTAACTGGACTGCCTGTCCTAGGTACTTCTACGTAATGGACAACAACTCCAAGTGTTCCCAACATGAACTGGAGTGGGCACAACATAGGCATTCGATATGATTTTCGTCTTATAAATGTTTATCTTGAGACCCACTCTTTGGGAAGCACTAACGGAGATCTTCAAGCATTGTGTTCAAGTCTTCCAAGGTTTCAGCCATAAGAACTATATCATCGGCAAAACGAAGGTGTGTTAGGTACTGGCCATTAATCTTGATTCTGAGTCCTTTCCAGTCTAAGAGTTTAAAGATATCATCCAACGCAGCTGTGAATAGTTTCGGGGAAATAGCATCTCCCTGTCTCACATCTCGCTGCAGTTGGATACGATTTGTGCTCTGGTTCTGTACTCGGATCAACATGGTGGCATTTTCGTATAAGTACCACATCACCTCGATATACCTGTAGTCCAATTGGCAACTTTAGAGAAACTGCAGCACCGCCCAGGTTTCAATCAAATCAAAGGCTTTCTCATAGTCCACGAATGCCAAGCATAGTAGCAGATTTAATGGATATGGTCTATGGTACTAAAGCCTTTTCGGAACCCGGCTTGTTCGGGAGGTTGGAAGTCGTCGAACTTGCGAGCAAGGACCGGAACCGCTTTCCGTTAAAGGGATTTTTGATTGGGTATTTCATAGACTTGTTTCCAAAAACCCTATCAATACGGTAACCCTATCAATACGGTAACCCTATCGAAAGGGTGGACCGGAACCGCTTTCCGTTAAAGGGATTTTTGATTGGGTATTTCATAGACTTGTTTCCAAAAACCCTATCAATACGGTAACCCTATCAATACGGTAACCCTATCGAAAGGGTAACCTAAGTAAGCACTTACCGAATACGAAAACCCTATCGGGGAAACCCTATGAAAGCTTTATGAAGGGGTTTTAAAACGTGTTCAAGCAATTTATACCTAGTTCCACCTGGGCCGAAGGACCAGGGGGCCTATTTTTGAATCGCTCGGCTGGCGTCGAGCGCTCTTTTCTACAGATTTTCGTTCGACATTTGACTCAAATGTATGAAGGTTGAGTTAAATGTCGAACGAAAATCAGTAGAAACGAACGCTCGACGCCAGCCGAGCAATTCAAAAATAGGGCCCCAGAACCGCTTACCGTTAAAGGGGTTTTGATTGGGTATTTCATGAACCGCTTACCATTAAAAGGGTTTTTGGTTGGGAATTTCATAGACTTGTTTTCAAAAACCCTATCAATACGGTAAGCATAACGTCGACTAACCCTATCGAAAGGGAAACCCCATCATTTGGTAATTCTTTTATTAGGATTTCCCTATTAATTAGGTTAACTAAAAAAGGGGTTTTCCGGTCGCTGCTAGCAAGCGAAACGATCAACGCATCAAAGTTACTTTGTTTGTATGAAAATTAAATTGTTTATCTAATTATCCATATACATATTTAACATTATACATTGGGTCTATATAGTATGTCTCTGGTTAAGAAGCTATGTGTACAAAGCCCTGTAAATTTTAGTAATCTTTATTTAATTTTGATTGTATTAGGTAGTCTATTCTTTAATATAAGTTAAGTCATGTTACGTGTGGTAATAAAAAGTTCATTTTCTTTTAAATAAGGTGATACTGTTATTTTATTAAGTAAATCACTTAAAATTTTAGGTCTTCTTTGTTTCATTAAAATAAATGTAAGGACATCAGATAATGGTATTGAAATTAGCTTTGTAAATTGGCTTATTATATTCGTTGTGTTTTTGGATGAGTGGTTTGATGGTGATGTGATATATTGTATTGTAGTTTTTCCTGAGCCCAGCCTATTTGATTGGTTGATTTTCATCAAGATTACCAGATACCATAAATAAATAAAAATAAATAAATATTATTTCTAGTAAGATCTTTGCAAAGACTTTGTATGTGTTTGAAATCAGTGAAATGGGCTTGTAGTTTCCTATGTCCTTCCTTGATCCTTTCTTATGTAAGAGTATTATGTGTGACTCTGCCCATTGTCTAGGTATATTAACCGTGCGTAGTATTTCGTTGAAAACTTTAGCCAGTATTGGCCGCATCTCTTCCGCAATACCTCTTAAGAGTTCGTTAGGAATTTGGTCAGGTCAAAACAATTAATGAAACAATTACAACTCAGATATTTATAGTCTTTTGTTGAGAACATTTTAGCTTTATATTTTAGTTGCGTTGTAATTATGGTAAAAACAATTGTATAATAGACCTTAACTGAACGTTTTGTTGGCTTTTCTAGTGTTAAAATTGATGAAAATAATAAATAATGGCAAAAAAAAAACAGTTTTTACTAAAAATTCGATTTTATACTGTTTCGAAATCCAAGCAGTGTGAATGAACAATTTTGGGCGCGCGTTGATAGTGTATGATTATTTTAAACGTTCGAAATATTGACGTAGAAGTAGTTTTGAGGCAGAAACAATTAGGAATTAGCCGTAAGAGCGCATTGAATATCTCACTCCATACAAAAAAAAAACATTAAGTATTTTTTTCCGACCAATCTATTCATTTTAGACAAAAATGGTTCAAGGTTTTTTTTCATTATAATAAAGAGTTCTATCGATTAGAATTTTTAAAAATACAATTTGACGAAGAAAAAATTTTGTTGTAACTTGCGCGCGTCATAGCTCTGAAATGCAACCACTGAGAGCCGGCAGACCACATCATTTCAGCTACGGAGACGCCATACTTTGAATAAGTACTAAAACTGACCATTTCTCTGATCGTTTTTTTTCGTAACAATGAAGCCTCTTACAATCGCTGTAACTCGAAGTTGCAACCACTGAGAGCAGGCAGACCGACCGACATCATTCACATTAGGGAACCACTCTATAACCCATGAAAATGCATCTAATCTTTTCCTTGATCGTTACCAAAAATCCCGTGACCGCTTAGACTAACTGTGATCCATCGCCATAGAGTAAATTTTAACCATGGAAAGTAATTTGTATGGAATATTCAATATTTTGCTTTCCATGGTAAAAATTTACTCTATGACGCTGGACCACAGTATTTACCGAGCGTGTAGCCGATGCCTATCGATCCAGATTCTATAATCTGGATCGATACAGTGAATTACGATCCATGGCGATCCGGAATATCAATACAAGGCACCCGGATCGAACATCTCTATTGACGCTAAAGCCGGACGTAGGGGGGGGGGGATGGGGGGTGCGCAGTGGCACAGGCATAAAGACCTCTCCATACTCACGCGCGGGTGTGTGGATTCGATTTAAATCGGTTTCACAGTATGCTTCGCGGGAGGTTTGGGGCTTTTCGCGCGCGAGTGTAGAGATGCCTTAAGGTGAGGAGGGGACTCATACAGTCACAGATACGCAAGCGGCCGGCGTGCACTTAAAAATTCGCCTATTGTCCCGTTTTTCAAAGTTTTTTTAGGCTTTCTCTACAAATAAGCGTCTTGCGTACACAATGATAGTTCTGAAATACAACCACTGAGAGCCGGCAGACCAACTTGTTTCACCCGTGGAGATACTATACTTTGAATAGGTACTAAAACTGACCATTTCCCTTATCGTTTTTTTTTTCGTAACAATGACGTGACTTGCGCACGTCATAGCTCAGAAATGCAACCACTATGAGCTGGCAGACCAACTAGTTTCATCTGCAGAGACGACATACTTTGAATATATACTAAAACTGACCATTTCTCTGATCGTTTTTTTTTCGTAACAATGGTGCCACTTGTAAGCGCTATAACTCGAAGTTGCAACCACTGAGAGCAGGCAGACCGAGATCATTCACATTAGGGGACCACTCTACAACCCATGAAAATGAATCTAACCTTTTCCTTGATCGTTACCAAAAATCCCATGACCGCTTAGACTATAAACACAAAAAAGCCGGTTTATCGGAGATTGAGAGGAGGGTATTAAGGTTAGTAGGAGGCGTGGAGGCTGGCAGTTGGTCGTACAGAGAGGGATATTTCTGGCAGTTAAAGATAATGTGATCGGGACTACCTTCCTCAAGACCGCATTCGCATATAGAGCTATCCAGTATATGAATTTTGAAAAGAAATACTGGGGTGGTAACATGTCCAAGGCGAAGGCGGCTTATAGTCGACACGACAAATCTGGGTAAGTCACGGAATTTCCAAAACCAAGGTTTACGCGGAACACCAGCCTGAAGGCTACGATAGTGGCGACCCTAGAATTACGCAGCCATCTCTCTTCCCATTCAGACTCAAGTTTAGGTTTAGCTAGCTGAAGGATATCTGATGAGTAATTTTGTAGCCTTGACGGGTTTCCAATCAGTGTAGCCTCTTTGGCCCACCCATCCACTACCTCATTATCATGTATACCACTGTGTCCCGGAATCCAGGCCAAAACTACGTCTATGTTTTGAAGGTGACACTTCTGAAGCAAACCTTTGATTTGTAGGATAACCGGAGAAGGAGATTTGGATCTAAACTGGTTTGCCGAAAGGGCTTCCAAGCTACTTTTGGAGTCGGTAAAAATGATACTTCGATTCAGCTGGTGGGATAATATGAAGGAAACTGCTTCTAGGATGGCAACAGCTTCACCCGTGAAAACCGATGCCTCTTTTGGGCATATAAAGTTAAGAACAATGTTGTATTTTGGTATCCAAACTGCCGAACCGACGTTACCCTGTGAGTCAGTCTTAGAGGCATCGGTGTAAACTGGCAGCCATTGCTGCCATTCTTCACCGAAACGCTCCAGAAACTTATTATTTGCTGCGGGATCATTTTTACTGATACCAAAATTCAAAATTATATTCGGGCTAAAGGTAAGGGCTTCGTAATTAGACTCAAATAAGGGGTGAATATCAAATTTGACTATAGGGTGAGATAGGGACGATAATTTCCTATGACTGTTGACCATCCTAGGAGGGGTTTTGTGGGTCCAATATGAGGAGCGAGGTATAAGGTTGGACAGAGACTGAAGGAGCGGACAAAGAGGATGGGACTTATATTGAGCAATTTTAAATACAAATCTATCCGAAAGATATTGGCGTCTAAGGTCTAATGGGGGGTCAACGCACTCGACTTGGAGGGCGATGCCAGGTGAAGATCTCATGGCTCCTAAAATTATTCTGAGACATTTAAGTTGTATTTTGTCCAGTTTGTTGAAACCCTCTTTGTTGCAGGGTTCCAACAGGAAAGATCCATAGTCTATAAGGCTACGGATAAGAGCATTATAGAGAAGTTTCAAGGAGTATTGATGCGAACCCCACCACACGCCGGAAAGTGATTTGAGTATGTTAACCCCCCTTTCACACCGCTGAGCTATGTCCTTACAGTGAGAGGTTCCTGAAAGTTTGGAGTCTAGGGTTAGGCCCAGAAACTTGACCCTATCTGAGACAGGGATTACTTGGTCATCTACTTTAAGGTCAATATCCGGGACCTGTCTTTTCCTGGTAAATATTACTGTGTTACTTTTGGGAACTGAGAGAGTGAGACCATGATCAACCAGCCACTGATTTAAATAATATAAAGCAGAGTTAGGCCTATCTGAAATAACATCAAGGTTTTTTCCGTGGGCGTATATGCATAAGTCATCAGCATATTGGAGGAGTTTAGAAAAGCTTGTCACGCTTTCTTCCAGATCGCATGTATATAGGCTGTACAGCAAAGGACTAATGACAGAGCCTTGCGGCAAGCCCTGCCATACAGTCCTAGGGGGGAGACAGTGATTCCGGTACCGAATATTTACCGTCCTATTCGTAAAGAGGTTATAAATTAGTTGGACAAGCCTCGCTGGAAAACTCAATCGAAGGAGCTTCTCTCTGAGCACCGGAAGCTGAACGTTATCATAGGCGGCAGAAATATCCAAGAATGTACCCACTAGGAATTCACCATTCGTGAAAGCGAGTCTGATGTCTGTTGTAAGTATGGAGAGGCTATCAAGGGTACCCTTGCCCTTGCGGAAACCGAATTGACTTTTAGCTAAAATACCCTGGGACTCCGCCAACCATTCAAACCTATTCTTAATCATATGCTCCAGGATTTTGGATATAGTAGACGATAACGCTATAGGTCTGTAAGATGATGCAAGTTTTGGATTCTTACCTGGTTTCAAAAGGGGAATAACGACTTGAGATTTCCAGGAGTATGGAATATCACCGGTTTCAACCACTCTATTAAATAGGTTGAGGAGGTAAGAAAGGGCAGTGGGGCCGAGATGGGAGATGAAGGAATATGGAATGCCATCTTCTCCTGGGGACGAGTCCTTCAAATTCCGCATAGCACATTTAAGTTCGTCTAAGGAGAATGGGGACTCGAATTTGTTGAGGGTGGAGTTGAATGATTGTGAAGGGAGTGTTTGAACAATTTCGGGGGGAACGAAGGGGGGGGCTAGTCTATCTGCAAAAGATTCTAACCAGGGGGATGGGTCATTTGAAGAAGGAGAGGGTCCCGCAAGTGAACCTCGGAAACGTCTAATGTTCTGCCAAACTTTGGAAGGGGGCGAGCGGGGGGATAAGCTTTCACAAAAGCTCATCCATCCGCCTTTCTTCCTTCGTTTAAAGAGGCGCTTTGCTTTGGCGGCTATCTTAATAGTTTCGGAATAAAGTGGCTGTGACATACGGACGGACAGACGATACTATAAGGGTTCCGTTTTTTGCCATTAGGCTACGGAACCCTAAAAAGAAGGATGTTCTCATTGGAATGCACCCATTAACAACCATTAAGAAGTATTTAAATCTTTGGTGACGGTTACACGCGTGGTATTACCGTGATCCGTGATCCATCGCCATAGAGTAAATTTTAACCATGGAAAGTGAAATATTGAACATTCCGTAAAAAAGTTTTAATTAGTTTGACTTAATAGTGAAGTGTTCGAGATCATAATAGTGAATCGATGGATTTGCTAAAGGAAAAACGAAACGCGTTATCTGTTTTTATGATCATCATAGACGATGATTGTCGTTTTGCGAACCCACGGAATTTTGATGGAACCAAGCAAGGTAATGGTACTAAAAAATACTTCTATGCTATTAAAGTCCAATTCAAACGATACGCAGCGCCGCCGCGCCACTTCGACCAACAAGGGGACTTCTTACGTGGCGAGGACTCTATTAACGCAAAATGAGAAAACCGTTTCTTCGGACCATCAAACTGAACAACTTCTAATATGGGAATGGGACCAACTCTGAAATCGCGAAAAAAAAATCAGCTGCTTCATACATTTATATATTTTCGTTATTAATTTTTGTATGCTGTTTCTTTTCGCGATTTCAGAGTTGGTCCCATAGTAAAAGTTGTTCAGTTTGATGGTCTGAAGAAACGGTTTTCTCATTTTGCGTTAATTCATTAACACGTTGCGTAAATAGGTACATACATTATATTTTTTGGCTCTTCCCTACCCAATCAATACGCCAACCCAGTCATTGAATTTTTGGCGCCATTTTGTCGGGTTCGGTTTGGTGACTATTTTAATTATTCGCAAATTGATTCATAGTGGATATTGTGTCTTAAAATTGGTGCAGTTTTGTGGTACAAGTGTCTACGCAACTGAACAATATGTGGGATATTTGAAATAGGCGCGATCTTGGTTGTGTGAAGCCGAGACTTTTACTGTAGTGGTAGCTACCTCGGCAGAACTTACCGAGTAAACTGTCTTGATTATACTTGGTGCCAAATGATCCAAGCAGCATTGGAATGCGATGCACCCGCATTTTAATGTAAACTGAAACAATCTACCACTGAACTATTCAACACTTGACACTGGCAAAAATTATTTCCAAGAGGAAAGTAGATTGCCAAAACAAAAATAAGAAGAAGAAGAACCCAGTCATTGCCGATGGCCGTTAGGTAGTAAAAACGTTCCAGTAGAACTACATTGCCGAGTATGTTCGTTGAATCTAAAAGAACGTCAAACATACCACGTAACTTACTCGACTCGACTAATGTAAACATAGCCTTATCTTATGCAATACCTACAATCGCCGATTGTCCCCACTGCTGGGGCACAGGCCTTCCTTCTGAATAGATAAGGAGGATGGGCCATAACCCACCATGCGGGCCCAATGCGGATTAGTGGGTGTTAACGACTGCAAATGCAGCCGGAACCAACGGCTTAACGTGCCTTCCGAAGCATGGAGGAGCTCGAGATTTTAAATTTTTGGTCACCCATCCCATGATTATCCTCGCGAAAGTTGCTTAACCTCCGCAATCGCCGCTGATCCAGGCGCTAAACCACTGCGCCATCGAGCTCCATAGCGCTGCGCAATATAGCTCGTCTGACCTCCACAAATCTATAAAGCTTTTATTTGTTGAGCTATGTGCCCATAAAACTGGTGTACCAAAACTGCCACATGGAGGGAAAGTACCTCAATATATTCCCAATATATTATTTTACTCTTTGAAGTACCTTAAATATTCATCATCATCATCATATCAGCCGCACGACATCCACTGCTGGGTATAGGCCTCCCCCAAGGATCTCCACGACGATCGGTTCTGCGCTGCCTGCATCCATTGGCTTCCCGCGACCTTCACCCTCACGTCGGTCCCCCTTGTCGGGGGCCTACCCACGGAGCGTCGTCCGGTGCGCGGTCGCCATTCCAGAACCTTTCCGCCCCAACGGCCATCGGTTCTTCTTGCTATGTGTCCCGCCCATTGCCACTTCAGCTGAGCAATCCTTCGAGCGATGTCGGTTACTTTAGTTCGCCTGCGGATCTCCTCGCATAGTTAGCGACCACGTGCCACGGGAACCCGCCTGCCAAGCGTGGCGATTATGGCAACCCCCCCTCATGCACAGGGATCCTTAAATATTGAAGGTAGGAAATTATACTGAAAGAAGACTTCATTTTGTTTTTAAAAATAAATGGAACTGCATTCTACGATTTTATTAAAAATCGCTTAAATCGCATACCTACTTACGGTTCGATACAAATACATAATAATTAAAATGTTAATTTTTAAACTTTTAGATTTTTTATGCATTCACAATGCTATTTTTATATTAAGACTAGCGGCCGCCCGCGACTTCGTCTGCTTGGAAAGGTTTTTTGCTATCCCTCGGGAACAATACTTTTTTCAGGATGAAAGATACCCTATGTCCTTCTCTGTACCCCTGACAACGTGTATGCAAAATTTCATGATGATTGGTGCAGTAGTTAAGACGTGAAGGCGTAACAAACAAACAAACAAATAAACAAACAAACAAACAAACAAACGGACTTTCGCATTTATAATATTAGTAAGGATTATTGATACAATTGAAAAATATTAGAAAAAATCGACTCACCTATAGCAGCTCAGACGGGACTCGAACCCGCACCCTTAGGATTCCGGCCCAATGCTTTCAAATGTCGAAGTAATTCACTTCACATTGATGAGATGGCGCTGGCCTACAGCGGAGACGTGAAAGGTATTAGAAAGTTTCGTCAATCCTGCTAGCGACTCGGTAGCATAATTGGTTAGTGCATTGGGCCGGAATCCTAAGGGTGCGGGTTCGAGTCCCGTCTGAGCTGCTATAGGTGAGTCGATTTTTTCTAATATTTTTCAATTGTATTAATAATCTTAATATAAAATGTTAATGTTCATGATCTTCCTTTTGTTTAAGATGCTGTATTACCTACTTAAGAAAAAATAATCCTTAGAAAGAAAGAAAGAAAGAAGAAAGAAAATACATTTATTTTTGGAACCACACAACGATACACAAATTATAACAAAAAACGGAAAAATCAAAAATAAAATTAATAAGAACGTAAATACACAATTGCGTATCGTCGAGTGATGCCAAAATGTGCCAAGCTCAGTATAAGCAGCAAGCGGTGGGCCTGCTGCACTGGTATTCTGCTTGACACATTTATGAACATCAAAAAACGACAAAACAAACAAAAACACAAAAATAACATGACTATCTGTGCCACTGTTTACAAACTAGTCTATGGGTGCATTCCGAATCACGCTAACAGCGATATCATCGCGCTGATTTGCGTACCGAATCACCGTGAGCGCGATAACGACAGCCCGTGTGACGTCACTGATTGCGTCATAACATCCGCCATCTTGCGATTACGCCGCCCATGCTCCGAAGCATAATCACTGTGAGCGTTCTGTCAAAAGTGACACTTGTTTGTTTTGTTTACCTCAGGTGCATTTAAATGAAAGTTATTGAAAATTCTTTCAAGATATATGAACATATTATAAATTAATAACTTTCAAGATATAAAGCAAAAAGGTCCAAATTCCGAACTTTTAAATTTATATTGAGGTTATGTAGGTCAAAACATCGGTGAGCGCGCTCACGAGCGTTCCGAATCATTGATAGTCCCAACTGTCATAATCGCGATTATCTGAATCGGTACGCTTGTTATCGTGGTCAACGCTGAAATTGATTTTAGCCTGAATCGGAATGTACCATGAGGAAGGCACGGACAGGTTTGACTTTGACAGCTGTCAGAAAATACAAACAACAACTTTTTCTACATATTATTTTCTTTTAGTTATTTTAAATCTACTCTAATAATTAAGTCATAAACAAGTGTTAACAAATGGTACATTCCGATTCAGGCTAAAATCAATTTCAGCGTTGACCACGATAACAAGCGTACCGATTCAGATAATCGCGATTATGACAGTTGGGACTATCAATGATTCGGAACGCTCGTGAGCGCGCTCACCGATGTTTTGACCTACATAACCTCAATATAAATTTAAAAGTTCGGAATTTGGACCTTTTTGCTTTATATCTTGAAAGTTATTAATTTATAATATGTTCATATATCTTGAAAGACTTTCAATAACTTTCATTTAAATGCACCTGAGGTAAACAAAACAAACAAGTGTCACTTTTGACAGAACGCTCACAGTGATTATGCTTCGGAGCATGGGCGGCGTAATCGCAAGATGGCGGATGTTATGACGCAATCAGTGACGTCACACGGGCTGTCGTTATCGCGCTCACGGTGATTCGGTACGCAAATCAGCGCGATGATATCGCTGTTAGCGATCGCTGTTAGCGTGATTCGGAATGCACCCAAAACGAGACAATGATAAAGAATAATACAGTTTTTTTTTTTAAAAGCGCGGGAAACCTTGATCTGGGCGGGCGACTTTTTTGGCTTTCTTTCTAATTATTATTTATTTTCCTGTAAATAATAGGATCAGATAAGTGTTAATATTGTAAATTTTGTGTATATATTTAGTTTAAGTGTTATTGTTCATAGTTACAGTGCATTGGTAAGTTTTTAATCTTTTTGCATGACTGACCCCGAGGACCCTGGGGGGACATCCCTCCAGGTGTCCCATACTGTTACGATTTCGCACGATGGTTCAGGAATGGATACGGAAGGCTCCTTTCTAGATACAGATGCTTCGGAAAGTAAGAGCAATGTCAATCACCACAAACGCAAACGAGTATCGCCACGAAAAATCTGTAAGCATTGTAATAAAAAAAGGAGACGCCATAGGTCTTCAGATATTGTGTGCGAAAGTGATTGTCACTGCGAACTTACCATACTAAAAGAATCCTCAGCAGCTTTTAAAACACCCAGTGAGTCAACTCCATCTTCTTCAGTGCCACAACCACAACCCATCTTAACCCAATCTAAAGATGCTGATTCTCGTGATCCTGTTGGTAGATTACTGTACCAGTCTTGTGACTCTGCTCCATATATTGTCCACGTCCAAAAGAGACAGTCTAGCCCAAATGATAATGTAATAATTCACCCTATTTCTTTTGGCCGTTTTCTAAAAAACAACTGCATTAAAAACATAGTCAATGGTAGTCTTAAAAGAATAGGTAGAAACAAAGTTTTATTGTCATTCACCAATTACTCCGACGCAAATGCATTTATTGATAATCAAGACCTGATAAATAATAATTACAAAGCATTCATTCCTACATTCTCGGTCACTCGTATGGGAGTAGTTCGAGGAGTACCAACTGACTGGTCTGAAGATGAAATCCTTAAAAATATAACTGTTCCTATTGGATGTGGACATATATTAAAAGTTAGGCGTATAAATAAAAAGAATGTGATAGAAGGTAAAGCAACATATATTCCAGTTGAGACAGTAGTTCTTACATTTGATGGTCAGGTATTACCAAAAAGAATATTTTTATGCTACAACTCTCTCCCGGTTGATCTTTATATATATCCTACAGTACAATGTTTTAATTGTTGCCGATATGGCCATATTAAAAATCAGTGCCGATCAGTTCCTAGGTGCTTCAAATGTGGCAACAATCACACAGGTGAGAGTTGTAATATTGATGAGGAGGATGTAGTCTGCTGCTTATGTTCAGGGTCTCATTATGCAACCAATCGAAAATGCCCAGAATTTAATAGGCAAAAATCGATTAAGGAATCAATGGCCAATAATTGCATTTCCTATGCGGAAGCACTTAAACTACACCCTCCCGTCACTAAATCTTATTCGGAAGTCCTAACCTCGACTGCTGCTCGTTCTTCCCCTTTAAAACATACTTTTGAAATTCACAATGGCAATAGTAATAAATTAAATCAAACTTCATACAAAAAAACTCTATCTATTAAATCAAACAGAACTCCAAATAAAAATTATAGCAAGGGTTATGATAAGGAGGCTCATACTGCCTTGACAAAAGATTATGATATTCCTTTGCCCTCTGTTGGCACAATTAATGAAAACCCTTTCTGCAACATGTCAACCAGGGATCTCATTATTGCCCTAATAAATTATCTTTCTCATCCTGAAAATATATCTGAACCGTCCAACGCTGCCCCTGAAAATGTAAATAATATAAATAAAAAATCAAATAATGGATCATATGTCATCAATCCTACAATGGAATTGTCAAAGCATTAACAATAAGAAAAGTGATTTACTTCACTTAATAAATGTACATAAACCTGTAGTTATAGCTCTACAAGAAACATGGCTTAAGCCAAATAGTATTTTTAATATACCTCATTACTTTCGTTTAAGAGAAGATCGCACCGACTCCTATGCCGGTGTTGTCCTATTGATTAATGATTCTTTATCCTTTCAGCACATTCCTATTAACCAGAGTACTAACCTGTCAATTATAGCCGCTTCTATTAATAATATCTGCTTTGTTTCTCTATACATTCCTCACCCAACATCCTCCGTTTACAATGAACTAGAGACCATCATCTCCCAACTCCCAAAGCCCATCCTTATAATGGGTGATCTGAATGCACAACATCAAGCCTGGGGCAGCGCAAAATCTAGTTATTATGGATCCAGAATTTTAGATTTCACAGAATTGAATAATTTTTGTATTCTTAATACAGGACTTCCGACACGACGAACATTGCCTCACGAAGGCGACAGTGCACCTGACCTTACAATCTGTACTCCTAATCTTGCTTCCTCCTTGACTTGGAGTCGAATATCTTCCACTTTTGGTAGTGACCATTTCCCTATTTTAGTTGAATTACCTAAAACTTTAATCAGAAATCAAAACAGACGTCCTCCTCGTTTGAAATACAGAGTTAATCAAAATGACAGTGACAGTGACAGATGGGAAATGTTTAGGGAGCAGGTTGAACAAAGGGTGTCCTCCCTTTCACCTATCCAAGAAAACAACAGATCACAGAATGCAGAGGCTTTTGCTTCAATTTTATTAGAAGTTGCTGACGAAGTTTTTCCGCGAAAACAAACAAATGGGTGCATTCCTTCCCCTCCATGGTGGGACAGTGAGTGTACAGCGGCAGTAAAAAAGAGGCAAGAAGCTGAAATAATTTACAATGAATGCTCTACATCAGAAAATTTCGATAGTCTTACAGTTATAATGAATGAAACCCGTAAATTATTCAAAAAGAAAAAGTGGGATGGTTGGAGAGCTTTTTGCACATCTTTAGCACCTGATACCTCGCCATCGACTGTTTGGAAAAATATCCGTAGATTCAGATCAGCGTTTAAAGAACCTTCACCGCAATACATTGATGACACCATAGCAGATAAATTTTTAGATAAGTTAGCTCCTCCATTTGCCCCACCAATGCCAATCCCTCCATCCCATATATCCTTTGAAACCTCAACAGGAAACTCACATGGCCTTAACTCTCCTTTCAGTCTCATAGAGCTAAAAGGTGTATTATCATATGTGAAAGATTCAGCTCCAGGTACGGATGGTATACCTTATTCTTTTCTAGCAAATTTGAGTGACCCGAGTCTAAATTTCCTTTTACACATCATTAACTCAGTTATGACTTCTGGCGAAATACCTACTTCATGGAAAATTCATGAAATCATTCCCATTCTAAAATCAAACAAACCCCCATTAGATCCAAATTCATATAGGCCAATTGCTCTTGCCTCGGTTCTTTCTAAACTAGCAGAACATCTAGTAAAAAATAGATTAGAATGGTATGTTGAAAGCCGTGGTCTGCTGGCTCCAAGTCAATACGGTTTTAGAAAAGGAAGAAGCACCATGGACAGCTTAGGAATTTTTATTACAGACGTAAGATTGGCTTTCTCAATTAATGAATCCTTGCTTGCTGTTTTCCTAGATATATCCGCTGCGTATGATAATGTTGATCTTCAAATATTAAATACTAAATTATCTGATCTAAAGGTGCCGCCTATATTTTGCAATTTTATCTATAATCTTCTCTCAGAAAGACAGATACAAATGAATATAGACGAGTCTAACGTTAAAACAAGAATTACATGGAAAGGTCTACCCCAAGGGTCAGTACTAAGTCCTCTACTCTATAGTATATACACATTTGACTTAGAATCGCATATCGCTGGTAAAGCTAATATTCTTCAGTACGCTGATGATTTAGTCTTATACGTAACCGGTCGATCTGTAGAAAAATTAGGCCATTCCTTAAGCAAAGCCATGCGGCTTTTAAAATCATGGTTACATAATAATTCCCTAATTCTTAGTGTTAGCAAAAGTAATGCAGTATTGTTCTCTAGGATGCGTTTACCTCCACCTTTTACAGTTTTGTATAACAATCAACCAATCCCTGAAAAAAATGAAGCAAAATTTTTAGGTATCCTTCTTGACTCTAAACTCACAGGTTTGTCTCATTGTTATAATGTCTCCGCTAGATGTGAACGTTTAATAAATATTTTACGTTGCCTCTCCGGTGTTTGGTGGGGTGCCCATCCATTCACGTTAAAGCTCATTTATAATGCAATCATAAGAAGCATCCTAGATTACGGTACTTACCTTTTAGAGCCATGTAGCGTAGTAGGTTTATGTAAGTTAGACAAAATCCAATCCAAAGCATTACGTATCGTAACCGGAGCCATGAGATCCAGCCCAGTGAATGCCCTCCAGGTTGAATGCGTGGATCCCCCCTTAAATCTTCGAAGACAGTTCTTAAGCGATAAATTTTTATTCCGTGCCCTCCAATTTTCTAATCACCCTCTTTATCACAAACTACAAGTCCTGTCAGACCATGTAGAAAACTCATCTTATTGGACTCATAAGTCCACTCCATGTTTAGTTATTAGTTTCCGTAAATTTATTTCATTACAAGCTCCCACACATCGATCTCAGTTTCTTCCCATATTTTCTGTAAGCTATGAAGCACTTGTCAACCCCCCTGAAATCAATTATAATTTAGAAGTCCTGAAGAATGATCAAAATGCTAACACCCATCTTAATTATATAATCGATAATGAATGGCCCGACTGGCACTTTATTTTCTGTGATGCTTCTAAACTCCAAAACTCCGGTACGGTTGGAATAGCTGTTTATCATCAACAATACAATATACACCAGAAAATAAAATTGCCACCTGAAGCATCAGTTTTTTCAGGCGAGTGCTTTGGTATTCTAAAATCTCTAGAGTACATCCTTCTTGCAAAACTTAAGAAGTCCGTTATATTCACAGACTCAAAGAGCACCTTACAAGCTTTGCAGAAATTCCCTTTTAAATCTTGCTCAGCCTGTCTTTATATTATAGAATGTAAGCAATTGCTACTAAATTGTAAAATTAAAGGCTACGATGTTCTTTTTGCGTGGATACCTAGCCACCACAATATCGTTGGAAACGAAATAGCTGATAGATTTGCGAAAGAGGCTGTAAACAGCGGCGATATGTTTCCCTACAAAAATATTGTGCCTGATCTTCTTTCCATTCCTAAAGATCATCTACATAACTCTTGGAGCAATCTTTGGAGCAGCAGTAGTAAAGGCAAACATTATAAATCAATACAGCAATTAATTCCTCAAAAAATGTGGTTTTCTAAAATAAAATTTAATAAGCTTGTAACATCCAGTATCATAAGGATGCGCCTGGGACATAATTGTTCAGCTTCTCATCTTGCTAGACTGGGTATTATTAATAGTAATTTATGTGCTTGTGGTACTGCTGAGGAGGATTTGAATCACATTTTCTTTGGCTGCCCACTCCGTAATTGTTCTTCATTCATTGCCTCTTTGATAGACCTCCACATTCCTCTTCCTACGTCTGTCCCTACCTTATTATGTTCCTTACATTATGATATATACAACTTAATATCTTCATTCATAACTGACAATAATGTGAAACTATAAATATTCCCATAAATCCAATTACCTATTTCTATATTATGTACTAAACCTATTTTATGTAGTTTATCCTTTATTTATTCTTAATTCACCTTACCTTGATCCTATTATCCCTAAATTCCGATCCGATCCTTTTGTAATATAAAAATGGTTTCCCTACCTTTAACTTGTTTGTGGCAAATGCACAAACCGTGCGGTGCCAGTTTAAAAAAAAAAAAAAAAAAAAAAAAAAGAATAATACAGAATATCACACAAATAACGGGACACACATTGGCTATGTACTTTCACAGTGAAGTCATTTACAGAAACTTACAACTAATGTAGTATACAACATAGAAGTCTTTGTTTGGTGCTGATTTTATGTGTACAAAAACAAAAAACAAAACAAAACAAAAACCGCCTCAAAGCACAGCGTGTAAAACAAAACAGGTGAGTATTTATATCATAGCTTATCAGCATAAAACTAAGTTTATTGCAACTGTGACTCCAATAAAAACGCCTTAAAACTATTTCTAAACGAGTTTCGCGTTTCCAATGTTCTAATCGGAGGCGGCAGATTATTCCAACATTTTGAGGCTGAGTATTTAAAAGACCCACGAAATGCAGCAGTCCTGTGTGCGGTTGTCAGGATCAAATAAGAGGAAGCTCTAGTGCGGTAAGGGTTTGTATCCTTGGCCCATTTGATTTTTTTATATAAATACTCTGGCAATTTCGAATGAATAATTTCAAAGAGCAAGGTGGCAAAGTGAAGATTTCTACGGGAGCTCATCTTAAGTAGGTTGGAACTATTCAGGAAGGGAGTGACGTGTGCTCTGGGTGGAATAGTAAAACAGTAGCGTGCACATGCATTCTGTACACGTTGAAGCTGTTGCTTGGTCCTAGAGAGTAAACAATTTCCAAAAACAGTATCGGCATAATTTAATTTGGATAGAACCAAGGTCTCACACAATCTTACTCTAAGATCCTCTGATAAAAAAGGGCGAAACCTGTAAAGGACCTTAAGACGATAAAAACAGTTGCATACAACTACGAGAGTGTACTTTTCGAAGCGCATGTTTGATTCAAAAATGACTCCCAAGTTTCTAGCTTCCAAAACCATCTCTACTGGTTGGCCGACAATCTTGATCTGAGGCTGTTTCTCATAAATACGGGAAACCTGTTTCTTTGACCCAAGGATCATATATTTGGTCTTATTTGGATTTAGCATCAGGCTATTTCGGCTGGACCATTCTGATATATGGTGAAGATCGTCATTGATTTTCTCAACTACACTTGATGTGTCTTTAGGATCAAAACTGAAGTACAATTGGACGTCATCTGCATATAAATGGTACTGACAATTTTTGATACTTTCAGTTATGTCCGCGGTGTACAAGATGAAGAGAATCGGACCGAGTATGGATCCCTGCGGAACACCTCTAGTCAAAGCCCTGCACTGAGAGTAGGTGACTGTGCCATCATCCCCTTTCAACTCAACAATTTGCGAGCGGTTTAACAAATAATTATGGAACCAGCGAACCGTTGCTACATCGAAACCATAATAAGTAAGTTTTGAGAGGAGTAGTGGTATATCCAAACAATCAAAAGCTCGTGAGTAATCAAGGAGAACGAGAAGAGTACCCATACCCCCATCCTGTGCAGAAAGAATATCATCCACTACATGAAGGAGCGCTGTGGATGTGCTACGTTTCCTACGGAAACCGGACTGAGCCTCGGGGAGCAGAGAGTTAGTTTCTAAGTACTTAATCACTTGCATGCTAACTGCCCTTTCAACTATCTTAGAAAGACAAGGGAGAATGCTTATTGGCCTAAGATCACTGACACTGCAAGGGTTAGATTTCTTAGGGATAGGCTTAATAAGAGCTGTCTTCCAAAACTCTGAGAAATGTGAATCAGTGAGAGACTTATTCACAATGGCTGTTATGGCACCGAGAGACTGTGGCAGGGTCATAACTATCATGTGTAAAGATATACCATCAGCTCCAACAGCATCAGAGTGCAAGCCACGAATAATATCAGATACGGTTTTCTCTGAGATTGGGGAAAGAGAAAAAGTTGACGAGCCATGCCTGTGGTGTTCGTAAAAAGTCAAGTCTGAAATACTTGTTGAAGAAGCACAGGGAACATTAAGAAAATAATTATTAATAGTATCCGGATCTAGACCGTGTATAGGTAAGTCTTTATTGTCTTTTATTTTTATATGCTTTTTTAGATTTTTCCATAGTGATTTTGGCTTATTGATGTTTTTATTTATATGCTGTTCAAAATAACACTTCTTCTCTTGATATAAGGCTAAGGAGACAACTGATTTCATTTCTTTGTAAAATATTTTGTGTGATTCACACTTGTTTTTCTTTGATCTAGCATGTGCCTCGTCCCTAGTGAGCATCATTTGCTTGACAGTGTCAGTGATCCAAGGGTATGATTGCTCTTTAATCACAACAGTTTTAAGAGGAGCATGAAGTTCAAAAAGTTGTAAAATTATTGAATTGAAGGCAGCAACCATAGAGTTAAGATCAGGTAATTTTTCTATATAAGCCCAGTCAATCCGACCTAAATCTCTTTCAAATAAATCTGGAATAATATCTTTGTAAGGTCTATATGTGATGTAGTGAGGAGTAGGTTTCTCTTTTCTGATGCACACCTCTGCCGAAATAGCAGCATGCCTTCCCAATTCAGGAATATGTAAAACATTGATATTTCTGACAACAGCATCTGTACATAATAGATCAATTAAAGTTTCGCTATGGTCAGTAAAATGAGTAGGAGCATTAACTTTTTGTTGAATATTAATGGTATTCAGAAAATTTTGTATTAATTTAGTTTTGTTGTCACTCACCTTTAACATATCGGCATTGAAATCTCCTAACAGGATAATATAATCATAGTGACCAAGCGCACAGACGGACTGGGACAAAGCATCAATGAAGATGTTCATATCCATCCATGGAGGCCTATAGGCAGTGCCGATAATTACACGAAGGGAGTTTAACTTAAGGCTCAGCCACATCTGCTCAACACTAGGAGAATCAGGAAGAAGGCAGGTACGCACATAAATTCCTTTTCTGATGTAGAAACCCACCCCTCCACCTCTACCATGACGAACCCCAGCTGGTCGGGGAATGTGCCTCAACCTATAACCGGGCACCGTGGGGGCACGACCCTCCTCACCATCCCTTAGCCAAGTCTCATTTACGGCCATAATGTCCACTGCTAATCTATCCATCATATGCATAAACTCGTCATGCTTAGTACCGAGAGAACCAGCATTGAACAGACCAATCTTTAAAAATTTGCTATACATGTGTATTAAAAATAATTAAAATTACTAATTCCAGTGATGCAAGATTATTATTAGAATTTAAAAAAATATTAATTGAGTTTAAAATGTCATGATTATGTAAATGAGTGAAACTGGGCATGAAATTAAACCATTTAATTGTGAATTCTGAATTTGAAATATTGTAAACCCTGTTAGACCTATGTTTATTAATGACAAGAGGTAAATTGTTACCAATATTTAAAAAATCAAACAATGTAAGATAAAAACAAGGCCATAGAATTTGTGTGCCAAATGAGTAGATATTTCTTACATGATTTTGCACTAAAGTTTTAAAATATATTACTATATATTGTGAAAAAAAATTAAAAAATATTTTTTCCAGTATATTAATTAGTTTAAGAAAAGAAACATTCAAATTATCAAAATTATGTTTTATAATTTTTAATATCAAGTCATTTGAAATATAATGTTTAAATATTAACTTTAGTGTTTGATTACTAATAAAAACCTTGACTGTCCCAAAAATCTTTTCAAAAGCAGCTTGATTAAAGACAAAATTATTTATAGCCGAAAATATCACATTTACAAAACTTACAAGGAATAAATAACTAAAAACATGGATACTAATTAAAAAAGAAATAGGAATATTGATAAAAAAAGTTCTTATAATACAGGTTGCGATTACGAGTCAATCCTTCTGGACGCCGAACACTCGATCAACATCCGCAAAGGACCGCAGCTGGTACATCTGCGAGCCCTCCGCCTGCCGAGCGTAAACACGACCCCGCCTCGTCCACGTGAATCGCCACTGCAGCCTGCGACACTCCTCGCGGGCCCGGTGGAAGAGCTGGCGGTTGAGGCGGGTCAAGCGTTCATTTATGAAAACGCGACCGCCCGCGGCCGTAGTGAGAGTACGGCGCACGCGCGCCGCCCGCAGCAGCTCGTCGCGCAGGTGGCGGCGCGCCAGGCGCACTACGATACGGCGCGGGCGCCCCCCGGCCTCGGCCGGCGGCGGGCCCACGCGCTCCGCGAACACCACGTCGCGCTCCTCCAGCGCGATCCCCATGCGCCCGGCCAGCACCATCACGGTCTGCACCACGCTCACCCCTTTGTCCTCCGGAAGCTCCCCGATCTCCAAGTCGGAAAGGAGGGCCTCCTGATCGCGCTCGTTCAGCTCCTGCTTCAACTCCCGAATCGTATTCTCAAGCTCAGCGGTCACACCCGACTCGGAATCCGGCTTGCGCTGTTCCAAAGCATCCAACCGGCTCTCTATAGTGTCCATACGAGCCGATAGGGACTCTCGCAGCTTATTCATATCGTCCCGAAATTGCCGCATCTCCGTCATAAACTCGACTAGCTCTCGATAACGACGCTCCTCTTTTGTGTTTACTTCGTCGTATTTTGCGACGTTCGGAGGCGACACCTGAGACGGCGGCGGCGGCGGTGAATCATAGATACTCTTAACTGGAGTCTGGCTATTATCCCCCTTACGATTGCTCTTTTTACAATTAGGACAGACCCAGTCTCTGCTTATATTCGTCTTTTCGGAGATATTCAGGCAGATTTTATGATATTTTAAAGAGCACGCTGAACAGGCAGCGCACCCTGCCGTCGAGAGGAACTTGCCGCAGGCTCCACAGCTAACCATCTTAACAGCACTTCGACAGATGGCACTGTACCAAATCTAACTATAGAAATTCCGCTACTCGTCGACAGATGGCGGTAAAATTGCGATCGATGTGGAACGTTTAGTGGGTTGGGTATGAAAAGGACTTCACTGATCACCCGCCAATAAACAAAAACCAAATCACAATTGATTTTAATTTGCAGATATCTCCGTAAAACAGAGACCAAAATTATTGCTAACACTTTCACAGATCCACAGACACAACACGAAAAAGAATATTTAGAATGCAAACTGATAAGGTACGTAAAACTATTGTAAACGAAAAAGAAATTGACACAGTGTCTTAATGTTAAGTCGTTCCTGACGTCACTGTCCTTATGAGTAACCCTTTCGATCGGTATCATAAAAATAAAAAGAGTTTTTTTCTATTTGGTGGGTTTCATTTCTGGTTATGGCAGGCGATTTTTCAATAATCTTTAAACATAGTTCCAATTATTTTTAAAATCAAAATGAAGTCTTCTTTCAGTAAATTTCCTACCTTCAATATTTTAGGTACTTTTCCTTGGTGTGGCAAAGATTTGGGACATGCTGTATATATAGAAAAATAATAGTTTAATTTTATCACAGTTTTTAAAACAATAACAGCATTCCACTAAGTTGGTACCTACTGATTAAAGTTATCGGATTTTCAAATTAAGGAAACATTATCAGTACATAATTATTGTTAGAAAATCTTTTTTTAAATTTGAGATTTTTGCATTTACAATGCTATTTTTAAACAATACTAAATAATATACTAGAAAAAATACGACTCGCACCAGATCAATACTCAGACGGGAAACGAACCCGCGACCTTTGGATATCCGGTCCAATGCTCTGACCGCTGAGCTACCGAGTCACTAGTGACATCGTCGAATTTTTCCTAGTATATCCTAAACTCTTACGCTGTAAGCCAACGTTATTTCACCAATGTGAGGAATTACCTCGACATTCAATTGAAATATCTTTCCAGATATTTTAACAATTGATTAAGATGAAATAGCTATATAATTTTTAAATTTGAGATTTTTGCATTTACAATGCTATTTTTAAACAATACTAAATAATATACTAGAAAAAATACGACTCGCACCAGATCAATACTCAGATTCCCGTCTGAGTATTGATCTGGTGCGAGTCGTATTTTTTCTAGTATATTATTTAGTATTGTTTAGAAAATCTTGTCTAAAAATATAAAAACCGGTCAAGAGCGAGTCGGACTCGCGCACCGAGGGTTCCGTACAATCATAAATATATTTGGATACGTTACTTTAGTACAGTCTTTAAAAAAGTAGGATAAACGGCAGACAGGTGGAAGGGCGAACAGGCGGACAGTTAATTTACAAATCATAACCGCAGCTGCTTATGGTGACTGAAAAACGTTTCAGCCACTCCACATTGCAAACTGTTTATATTACTAAGTAGGAACTTATTCTTCGTTTATTCGTATGGCAAATAGTAGGTAATTATATTAGAACCAGCCACCAATTTATTATTGTAGTATTGGGGTTGCGCCATCTCTTGACCGATAGTGGATCTATTTTTGATTTTGAGGTCACCACCATCTCTTGGCCGATAGTGGAACTAATTTAATCAGCGCCATCTGTTGACAGGTAGTGGAACTAAATAATTTTTGTTTGTTTTTTGAATTTCTAAAAAAGTGTGTTATATTGAGACATCGTTTTATTTTTCCTGTAATCTTTACATAAACTACTATCACATAGAATTATTTCAGATTTTTCTCTTTGCAAACTTCGGAGATAAGGGGGGGGAACGGTATTTTTTTTTACATTTTTCCTCATAAGTCGAAAACTATGCGGCCTAAGAAAAAAGGAAAAATGTCTTAAAATGTGCAAACAGCGTTTTTTTTCTATGATACCCAACATGCCCTAGTCACCTCACTTCAAATTTTTAAGACCCCTTTTCAGTCCCTGTTGTAAAAAAATTTTTTTTCTTTTTTTCGTTCTTATTTGCAAAATAGTTGGGCAAATGTCATCTTAAACTATTCCAAATTTCAAGTTGATACCATTAGTAGTTCTCGAGATAAGGGTTCCTTTTTTACCATTTTGGTACGGAACCCTAAAAACACCAGTCATGTCTAAAAATATTTATAAGTACAGTTTAGAACATTGACACTTTGTTTTAGTTCTTATTTGTTATTGATTCTGTTCTAAAAAGTAATAGCATTTAAAGTGACATAGTTCTAAAGAGTATACACATTTATAGATGTGACTAGCGGCCGCCCACGGTTTTACCCGCGTTCCCGTTCCCGTGGGAATATCGGAATAAAAAGTATCCTATGTTTTAATCTAGGCTATCTACTATCTGTGTGCCAAATTTCAACCAAATCGGTTCAGTAGTTTTTGCGTGATTGAGGAACAAAGATCCAAACTTTCACATTTATAATATTAGTAGGATTGACGAGTCTACCTTTTATGGCAGAACTTTTTATGTCATAATTTTATTATGCATAACAACTAATGGCATAAACTTCATGTCGCAGAAAATCGTTTGGCATACACTCATTTATCATACACTTAAAACGTATAATTTTGTAAGCCAGAATCATCTTTTGGCATACATTTCATATCCATAATAATTAAACAGTAGAACCATCATATCGCAGAAAGTTCACAGTCAGAACCATCATATCGCAGACAGTTTATAGTCAGAATCATCTTTTGGCATACATTTAATAGAAGATTCATATCTAGAATAATTTTGTACTGCTTACACGCATGTTTCATGCTGCATGCATCCTTACATGCAGACAAATAAACATGCATGCAAGCAAGCAAGCAAGCATGCAGCATGCAAGCAAGCATGCAGCATGCAAGCAAGCATGCAGCATGCAGCATGCAAGCAAGCATGCAGCATGCAACATGCATGCAAGCATTGTGGAGCTCCGCTCGCTACGCTCGCTCCGCTGCGAATGGTCAAAACACTAACCTAACCTAACCTACTGGTAGGTGCATTAAAAGTTTATCTTTATTGGGGGGGGCCTCAGGCCCCCCGACCCCCCCGAGCAGGGGGGCCAGCCCCCCTGCACCCCCCGGCAAGCATGCAAGCAGCATAAATAAGCATTCAAGCATGCATGCATGCAAGCAAGCAGCATGCATGCAAGCAAGCAGCATGCATGCAAGCAAGCAGCATGCATATCGGTTTTGCAGCGATTCGTTCTGTTGTTGACTTTTGTAGCACAACATTTACAAAATTCAACATATTGACTTTTTAAGACAAATTTTTAATTCAATTTAACGATATGCAATTTTTTAGTGATTACAATATGCTTGATGACATTATTCTTAATGAAATTCTGCCATATTCGTAGTATACCATGTGAAAATTATACCAAATAATTGTCTACTAAACAAACGTTATGCCAAACGAAATTCTGCGAATAAAAATTTTGCCAAAGGTTTTTATGCCTTATGAAATTCTGCCATCTGAATAGTATGCCATTGTAAATTCGGGCATGTAAACATTCTGCCAAACAATAATTATATTAAACAATTTTTATGCCTTAAAAATATTCGTTTAAAGAAGATTCTGCCAAGTGTGTTCTGCCAAATAAATTTCGGAGCATCAAGTTTCTGCCAGATAGAGGTAACCCGATGTTTTTCTTTTCAATAAAATTAACATTATTTTGTCTCATTTGATTTATTATTAGTACAAAATTTTTCTACCTATTAGTATGCACTTTTAAATGTTGGTTGAGAGAACTGTTACTAATACAACGCCTCTCGCAGACGGGACACACAAATAATCTTTCTCCGTGTTGTTTCACCATGTGAACCGTCAGTTCCGCATTACTAAAGCAAGAATACGAACACATTTGGCAACACGAGTGTTTTTCGTCCAAATGACATTTCTTTATGTGTATCGAAAGATTGAAACGTCTAGAGAACGCTTTATCACATACGTTGCACTGATATTTTATAGGTGTTACTCCGTGGATATCGACCAAATGTTTCTGTCGAACGAAGTAACATGCAAACCTCGCTGGACACTTAGGGCATTTGACTTTTTTAACTAATTTATGTACTAAGCTGAAATGTATTTTCAATCTGAGTCGGGTTTGAAAACTTTTTTTGCATATTTGACACGGAAACTCACCAACGTTGCTATGTACAGTATATTTGTGGACTTGCAGCCTGTTTTTAGCTATAAAACCTGCACCGCATTCTTCACACACAAAGTTTCTAAAATGAGTGTTCATATGTCTTTCTATCGTTCCAAAAGTTTCAAAGAAAAAGTCGCATACTTGGCATTGGTAACCGCTGTCGGATATCTTAAAAGGGATCACTCTATCTGTGAATTGGGGATACATTTTCTTCTTATGTATATTTATCAAATGAATTTTAAGTTCTTGTAGACTAGAGACACTCTGGTCGCATACGGTGCATTTCAAATCGGTAACTTCAGCATAAACGACTAAGCAGTCTGGACGACCCGGTTTGTATTTCTTCCTCACAAATTCCAATAAATTGTCTTTCTTGTGGGACTTCTGATGAGTTCGAAGGAGTTGCAAGTTTTCGAAATGAGCAGTGCAGTAGAAACATGGGAAGCCGTTCTTTGTTTTTGATTTGAAAGCTGTTAAATTGGAGTATGTGAGAACCGTAGCAATGTTCATGGCATGACCCATTTTTTCTGATGGGGATTTTAGTTTATTTCTGTGTGAAGAGTTTGAAGGTACAGTGTATTTTGTAGCTTGTAAGCTTTTTACCACTTTCGCTGTGATCGTTTTTCCTGTAATTGAAGGAAATATTTTTATTAACGATTGTATGTATCAGTGAGCTTTGTGTAAGGTCCCAGGTTCAAATCCTGGTAGAGGGAAATGTTCTATTCTGACAAACGGCAAATAGGAGAAATTAGGAAGTATTACAGTCAACTTGCGGACTTTAATGTAAAAGCTTTCAAACAATATCAAATTCAAATAAATCTGATTGATTTTTTAATAAACAAAAAATTTTCAGGAATTAGCTCGTTTGTATGGAATATCATAGAGTGGAGAGGTAGAATACCATATTTCCTTTTGGGTAAACTAAGTATACAGGGTGTCCCAAAACTTTGCCTTTTATCTTCAATAGATAGGAAATTTTATTGAAAGAAGACTTCATTTTGATTTTTAAAATAATTGGAAATGCATTCAAAGATTTTCGAAAAATCGCATGCCTTAACCAGGAATCAAACCCACTAAATTAGAAAAAAAAACTATCTTTTATTTTTACGATACCGGACGAAAGGGTTACTCATTAGGACTATTTTTTATTGAGTAAACAAAAGGAGGACCATGAAATTTAGGAATGAATGCGATTTTTTTAAAATCTTTGAATGCAGTTCTGTTTCTTTTTAAAAACAAAATGAACAAATTGAAACTTAATTTCCTATGTTTTCAATATTAAGGGTACTTTACATCCGTGTGGCAAAGTTTTGGGACATCCTGTATATTTGAGTATTGACTTATTTACAGATGATTTTTGAATCATACTACAACATACTACATACAATACTAAGTACTACCTTTAAGTTTTTCCAGTGCCATAAAGTAACCGGTGCAAAGTGTATGCAGTTTAGATCTGGTCGGTAATATTTGCAGGGCGCCCGGACGAAATCTGTTCAAGAATTCTTTTTCCCGGAAATCTAATTGTTCATCTGAAAATACGAGGAAAGTTAAAACAGTTTAAAAAGTTAAAGTATTTTCAACTTTCTAACTACATATTAGGTCTTTACCTATGAAATTGCCGATATTTTGTCACATACAGAGAAAATAATAACTTCTATAATTTAAAATTTTAACAAAATCGTGAATATTACATCGAATTATGATCATGATAGTTAACTATCAGTAAAAATAAAGTCCATATTTTAGCTTTCGTGACATTAAAAAAAAGATCTTGAAAGTGACTCTTTTTTTGTGAGCAAAAAAAAGGGTGACCGAAGGGGTTGTAACTTAACCAAAACTTATTTTTTCGCTTATCTTAAATGGAAATAAGTTAGCATAGTGTTCAAACATTAGTACATAAAAGTTTTGTTACATGAGTGTTCATGGTTGTTAAATGAACAAAGAAAATGCTATTATGAAAAATGCAACTTCTTGAAAAATCTCCATACAAATCGGCAATTTCATAGGTAAAGACCTATTATTATAGCTAGACATCTGATTTTATGCATTTGCATTTGCAAATTTCTGAAAAGTTTTTTTAAATACACACATCAACTTTGTCTAGGGATACAGGTGCTATTTTCAAACAAACGAGGTAACTTTGAAGCCTTGGTTTCCTGCCAGGGATGTACCGTGCTGTGATCTGATGACGGCTATCCAGGGAGTGAATGGAGGAGATTCAGATCGCTATACACACCCAACTGATCTGACCAGCATTCTAAAAACGTATTGGACATGTTTAAAAAAACTGCGAAAATAGCATGAAAATGTATGGAAATCCTCAAACTGAGAACTCTGACCCATTAATCTTTTAGAATGCTGATCAGATCAGTTGGGTGTGTATAGCGATCTGAATCTACTCCATTCACTCCCTGGATGGCCATCATCACATTACAGCACGGTACATCCCTGGCAGAAAACCAAGGCTTCAAAGTTACCTCGTTTGTATGAAAATAGTACCTGTATCCTTAGACAAAGTTGATGTGTATATATTAATTCAATCTGATTTTCTTGGAATTTGATATTGTTAGATAGAAAGCTTCGATTTTATTGGAATTTGATATTGTGCGATCCAAAGCTTAATGGTCAACTGCGGACTTACTGACGAATTTACTCTGTAATTTCTCTTATTTGCCATGTGATAGTTAGAATCCCAATATCTTTCTGTTCTGACACACAGAAAATAGGACCAACTAACTAACTACATATTATAACTAGACATCACATTTTATGCATTTGCATATGCAAATGCATAAAACTCTCTAATTACGACGTTAATGCATATTTTAGCCTTTTTTCCCCAATCGTGCATATTTCGTTTAGTAGCGGGAGGTATGTATAGGGAGCTATTTAAGCTTCTATTTAAATCAATAGAAATACTGGAAACAATGATTTAACTCCCAACGTTATTCCTAATTAATTCCATATCAGAAAAGATTCGTAAAAAGTTAGACGCTATTTTGCATAAAAACCCGAATCTTGAAGACATGAACATTAATGCCTACATCAACAGTACAGCCCCCGTATTACAACACCTCTTAAAATCTGCCAGTTTTCTGAATGGCTATCAATGCGTCTCTTTTATTTGCTATACAGTGAGAAAGAGATGTAACTATAGCAATTCATAAACCTGGCAAGTATTAAGAGGTTGTAATACCCCCCAGGGCGTACCCTGCCTAACAGGTATCTCCAGAAATGGCGTCAAATTTTGTCCAACAACGTCAGTTGATGTAGAAGGGTCGTTTTCGACCTACAAATTGATACTGGGTGACAAGACAAACGTCACTTTGCACTCAAAATTTTGGAAAAATACTTAATTGTATGAAAATTAATTGTATTAACACCATGAACAGATGATGCACACAAATTAAATGAAAATGCTACGGTGGGCTGCCGGGGTAACTAGGCTTAATAATGTGCGAAATGAATACATACATCAGAGGGTCCTTTAAAGTCGCGCCAATTACATTACAAAATGACTGAAAGTCGCTTGCGGTGGTATGGACATACCTATGATGAGGCGGGATGAAGATTACATTGTCAGAAAAGCTTTAGCAATCCCAGATAAGAGAAAAGGCATCTACGTGGTGGACAACCGTTGCAAAAGATATGGAACGGACCCAGTCAGAAAAATGTACAACCCAGGACAGACTATCTTAGCGCCTTAAAGCGAGGAGAGCCGACCCCAAATAATGGGAAAAGGCACTGAAGAAGAAGACTTAATTGTATACATATTGTCACAAAAACTATGCATAATTTTAAGAATATTTCGCACCGTCTTTCATTAAAATAAATAAATAAAAATTGTTTTTTGATTATGCATTATGCATATTTTGGGCATATTAACAGTTTTAAGTGCATATTTCGGCTTTTTTTAGTGCATATTTTGGCACTTTGTTAGTGCATATAATCCGATGTCTAATAATTATAACTAATACTAGGTTAAATGACACATTTAAGAGTATACGTGATGGTATACAATAATTTATCTCCCGACATTTAATTAAATACCAAATTATGAGGGCTGCATAAAGACGAAATAGTGAATTATCCCTCTGTAGTGCGCTGTGAAGAAGCTTTGTGGTACTTTTTATTGCTTAAACAATATTTTCTAGCCTGACGTTTAGTTTAATAGAGTTTTTTGTGTTAAGTGGCCACTTTCGCAAAAAACTCTCAATTTCGTCTTAATTTAAGCATTTTGATTCTCATTCTTGTAGGCTCTAGTGTACAGAATAAGCTCTCTTAAACTTTAAACCAAGTATACAGTACGAGGCATATATTTTGAAATCGGGTGAGGATTGCATGGAACGCGTATTTCGGGCATGCGTAGCGGTGAGGAGCGCGCGCTATTGGTCGCTCACAAGAGCACATGCGCGAACTTATCCCCACTCCGTCGAAAAAATTTCAAGATATATGCCTCATACTGTAACAGAAATACTGCAAAACATACTAAAGACGATAAGTCCTGTACCTTCATCTATACATTCTGGTTCATATTGTAACATATCTTTACTGTTGTCATGTAACACATTCATACTGTTGCCATGTAACACCTCCACACTGTTGTCATGTAACACCTCCACACTGTTGTCATGTAACACATCCATACAGTTGTCATGTAACACACCTGTACTGCTGTCATGTATTTCTTCTTTTATATCAAATTCTTCTTTTATTTCACCCAATACATCTGAAAATTCAAAGTTTCCAGCTAGAAGTACAGTACGAGGCAAACATCTTGAAATCTGGTGGGGATTGCGCAGAACGCGTATGTTGTGTATGCGTAGCGGTGAGGGGCGCGGGCGGCGGGAGAGGGGCGCGCGCTATTGGTCGTTCGCAAGAGCACATGCGCGAACTTATCCCCACTCCGGCGAAAAAGTGTCAAGATATTTGGTTAACTGGTAGTGAATGCTCTTAGCATTAAGTACGCATTTATACCTTACTTTATGTATTTGTGCAATAAAGATTTATAAATAAATAAAAAAAAATTGCCTCGTATTGTAGTAGGTATTTAAAGTAAATAATTATATTAAATAGCATAGTTTTCAAGGAAGATCTATGTAGAAGTACTTATAGCTTGGCAGTTGGCTATTATCAAATCTATAGTCTGTTTACCCCACAATGGACGTCAGTGGTTTACCCACTTGTCTTATTTAGTAAACAGTTTTTGACAGTTGTCATATCGACGCTTAAGAACCAAATACTGCTATCTACTTTTTTTTCGATAATTGGTTTTTTGTTTAGGTCTACTAACAAAATAATTGCTTATCAGTTGTCAAAGACATAAACTATCGATAACGCATTACTTTTAACATTA
Source organism: Agriphila geniculea (assembly GCA_943789525.1). Classification (NCBI taxonomy): domain Eukaryota; kingdom Metazoa; phylum Arthropoda; class Insecta; order Lepidoptera; family Crambidae; genus Agriphila; species Agriphila geniculea. The sequence continues at coordinate 13,260,841 of OX038891.1, forward strand.
TCAAGATAAACCAATAACTGCTAAGTTCAATAATTGAAACGAACGCTTTATGTTGCTGGTGATAGCGACTAACTGCATTATGGAAACATTTGTAGATAGCAGTATTTGGTTCTTAACCGTCGATATATCTTTTAATTTTAATTGTTATTTAAAAATATGTTGTCGTATTAAATTAAATTATCATTGATAATTGATCGTTTTTTGTATTCTGTGTGAAAACCATTTTCTGTATTTTAAAGATGAATATTTCCATAAAGAGTTGGGTGAAGATTGTCTACCAAATAGGACAAATCGTCGGCGAAGAGTGAAAACCTCGTAAATCCTCTTTCTTGTCTAAAACACTTTTGCCGAGTTTTTCGTCACTCGTGACCAGCTTCTGTCATTGACAAGGTTTTCATAAAATGCAATAGATATGGAATATGAGTGAGATAGAGTCGTGAGATAAGAGGTTTTCTGTCAAAAACTGCAAAAAATGTTCTAGACAAAAATGAGACTTACGAGGTTTTCACTCTTCGCCGACAAAATAAGGATAGACAGACTATGCAAAATATTTAGCATCATTTTCTCATTGTTATTTCAAAATAAATACAATCAATTGTATTAATTCATCAACACCCGAGTGGTTGCCAGTGTCCGGACAGCAATAGAAAATCTATTGTCTCGTTTTCCGGGCGTTGACGAGTTAATAGTATTAATTTTTTGTTTATTTATCTGCCTTGTAAGTTTAAATGTAATATTAAAATGTCTCATTTTTACCATTGTTATTAAGATAGACAGTCAAGTTCTCAGTTCCAGAATTCAATGATGCCAGCAGTTGTCTTTCAGAATTCAGCACTTTCGTTTTGAAGAGCAAAGCTTCTTTTAAATGCCGTACACATTTCGTGCATATTAGTGTAGTCATCCTTACATCGTTGCACAGCTGAAAATGAGTTTGTAAAGTTGATTAATTATCAAATTTATCAGAAAAGGTGTTTGATTATAGATTAATTATGTTTACAATTACAATCCTTATAACACTTTAAGGCATGGAAAGTGAGACACGATAGATTTTCTTTTGCCGTGCAGGTATTTGAAAAGAACATGCATTTCGTTCCCAAAGTTAAATTTAATCACTACAGATGATGAATAAAATAAAAACCAGCCAGATGTGAGTCGGACTCGGGCAAAAAGGGTACCGTACTAAAAAAATGGGAAAAAAACATGTTTGTTGTATGGGAGCCCGACATTTATTTTATTATGCTTTTAGTATTTGTTGTTATAGCGAAAACAGGAAAAATATCATCTGTGAAAATTTCAACTTCTAGCTATCACAGCATGAGATACAGCCTGGTGACAGACAGACAGTGGAGTCTTAGTAATAGTGTCCCGTTTTTACCCTTTCGGTGCGGAACCCTAAAAAACGCTGTTGACATTGAATAAGTTAATAGTTTTAACAAAAAAGATATGACTTCTCATATTTTTTACCACTATGCCTATAAATTGTTAAGTGCCTATAAAATAGGGTAGAATATTGTATTTTATAAGCTGATAGTGATAAATCCTTCATAATGGAAAGCTCATAGGTTATGTGATTGTATCTCCGTATATGTATATGTTTTGATAAAAATTGAAGATTATTATTTATATTTGTATTTTTATATATACGGTATTTATATTATACATATTAAATTATATTTTGACTGTATTTATTAGTATTTTACTTAATGTACCGCCTTCATTAATATGTTTCCTAAAGGTTGACTGAGAGAATGCTTTTAGCATGAAGTCCGCCTTTTGTAACATTTGTTTTAAATGTACAATAAAGATTGTGAAATAAAATACTTACGAATAAATTAAAACAGTCCACAAAAAGATCAGAATACGATACGATGCGATATTCACGAGTACTATCGACATAGTAGTCCTTAGATAAATCTAAGTGCTTGCCTTCGGTTAGACAGCACCGGCATTGTCCGTAACTTTGAATATTCTTAGTAGTTTCCATTTTGTTCTCAATCAATTTAATTTATTTAACCACTAAAAATGTGCGTGCAGTGCAATCAACTTCAACTTCAACTTTTATGGTGAATGGCTGCGTCTCGTTTTACGTGACGATTCTGCCAATGTCCGAGTAAAAAGACACAGTGTAATACGATACTGTTCGGTTTTTAGTGATACTTTACGGTTTGTTCAAATGAAAGGTTTTCCTTGAGTCTGAAACAATGGACAAATACAACACATTCAAAACGGCACAAGACTTCACAACACGGTACAAATATATAAAGCAGGGGAGGGGGAGGGGGGGGGGGGGGTTAATTTACAGTTTTATTTTATTTTGTTTGATGAATTTGCAGAGGATGTATGCAATGGGTGTGTGAACCTGAGAGAGTAGAAATTTTATATTAATGGGGCGGCTAACATTTTTGGTTAGAATGTCGTACAGTGGGGTAGTAATTTTCGGGCAGTCGAAAAATATATGTTCAATGGTTCCTTCATCCAGACCACATTCACAGAGCGAGCTGTCCTTAACTCTAATTTTAGCCAGAAACGAAGGGGTGCATACGTGGCCCAGTCTTAAGCGGATAATTGTGGATGCTACATTCTTTGGGATAGATTTATGACGGAAGAACCAGGGCTTAGTTGGGATGTCGGGTTGTAGAGATCCATAATGTCTACCTTTCATCTCAAGGGATCTTTTGTATATATTGTTCCATTTCTCTTTCATTTTGGATTTAGAGCCAAAGCGTAGGTCTCGCGCATAGCACTCATTGCGGAGTTCTATTCCACATGTTATGGCATTTTTAGCGTATGTATCTGCGAGTTCGTTGCCTTCAATTCCTTTATGCCCTGGAATCCAAGCCAGGACAACCTCTATATTTAATCTGGAGCATTGTAGCAGGGCTTCTCTGATTTTGAGGATAATGCTGAAGTTGTGCCTAGCACTAAAAGGCGGTTTTGATATGTCTTGGAGACAACTGAGGCAATCAGAAAAAATAACTGATTTATTTAAACTATGCGACTGAACGTATAAGACAGCCTCTAGGATAGCCAAGGCTTCACCCGTGTTTACGCTGAGAAGGGGGGAACATTTAAAATTAATAATAATCTTGTACTTGGGCAGCCAAATTACGATACCTACATTTCCATCATCCTCCAGTTTTGATGCATCTGTAAATAAGGTGAACCATCCTTCCCAGTTTTTACTTAAGATGTCTTGGAAAATTTTATTAGCATCGGGAGTGCTTTTTGTTAAACCGAAATTCAATTGGATGTTGGGTTGGAATATGAGGGCCTCAAAGGGAACCTCAAACAGAGGGTTTCGAGGCAATTTCGATATCGTAGCTGGGAGATCAGAGAGATTCTTATAACTTTTAACCAGAGGGGGGGATTCTTTGTGAGTCCAGTATGGGGAAGAATTTGTAAGATTGCTTAAATTTTGCAGCTTGACTAAAAGGGGGTGATTTGAGTATTGGGATATGTTAATAAAATATCTATCGCACATCATCTGACGTCTGAGGCTCAATGGAGGGTCGAGGCACTCAACTTGGAGGGCATTTAATGGGGACGATCTCATAGCACCGGCAATGATCCGGAGACACCTTGACTGGATTAGAGTTAGTTTGTTCAGAGCGGCTTTGTTACATGGTTCCAATATGAAGCTTCCATAGTCAAAGTGGCTTCGAACAACCGCGTTGTATAACAACTTTTGACTTGTCGGATGAGATCCCCAATGCACTGCTGACAGAGATCTTAGAATATTGACGTTTTTTTCCGCCTTTCTGCTGATGTATTCTAAGTGTGGCACGCCTGTCATTCTAGAGTCAAAGATCACACCCAAAAATTTACAGTTACTGACGATCTCAATTGGCTGCCCACTTAAAGAAATATCAGGTTTCGGAATGGATCTTTTACGTGTAAAGACAATTGCTTTGGACTTTGCTGGAGATAAAGATAATCCATGGTCGGAGAGCCAATTGTCCAGGTAGTATAAGGCAGAGTTGATTCTTGACTTTGCTTCTTCGGGGTCCTTGGATGTAGCATATAGGGCGATATCGTCTGCGTACTGTAGGATGCTGCAAAAACTGGATACAGTTCTGTCAAGGTCGTACGTGTAGAGGTTATAAAGTAAGGGACTCAGCACCGAACCTTGTGGAAGACCCTTCCAGATCAATCTTGACGGCTGCAGCTCCCCATTAACCCGTAGGTTGACTGTTCTAGACATGAGCAGGTTACATATGAAATTGATCAACCTCACTGGAAGACTCAGATGATGCAATTTCTGCCTGAGCAGAGGAAGCTGGACATTATCATATGCAGAGGTCACGTCCAGGAAGACGCCAACCACTGAGGCATTTTCCGAGAAAGCGCGGCGTATGTCTGTGGAAAGTATGCTTAGACTATCCAGGGTGCCCATGCCCCTTCTAAAGCCAAACTGATACTTGGATAGGATGTTCTTACTCTCGACGATCCACTCCAATCTGTTTTTAATTAAATGTTCAAAGATTTTACATAGGGTGGACGATAAAGCTATAGGGCGGTATGAGGAGGAATCTTTAGAATTCTTCCCCGGTTTCAGAATAGGAATTACAACTTGTGTTTTCCAGGAATTAGGAGGCTGCCCATTAATGAAGATATTGTTAAAAATGTCTAGCAAAATCTTTTTAGCTTTGTCAGATAAGTGAGTAATAAAAGAGTATGGGATGCCGTCTATGCCCGGGGCACTATCCTTCAGACCGTCAAGAGCACTATAGAGCTCAGCAAAGGAGAAAGGGGAGTCCATAGTGTCAGTCGAAATGGGTTGTGGATAAGTAGGAAATGAGTTCTCACAAGGAGCAGAAGGGGGTGCAAGCTTATCATAGAATTCGGGGAGCCAGGAATCAGTCTCATTGGAGGAGGGACATGTAGAATCTACTGATCTGCGGAATGAGTTGATTTTTTTCCAGACGGTGGAAGCTGGGGTGCGAGGAGACAAGGATTCACAAAAGTTGTGCCATCCAAGAGCTTTTTTCTTGCAGAGTACACGTTTTGATTTTGCCGTGGTTTTTCGGTAATTGAGATATTTTGGCATACTGCTCGGGTCTCTTGCAAATTCCTGTTCAACCTCGTTTTGTAATTTGACTTCAGCGGTACATTCAGTGTCCCACCATGGAGGTGATGAGATAAACCTACGTGCAGAGTTCTTCACCGGAATCGCCTCATCCGCTGCTTCAGTTAGGGTAGATATAAACAAGTTGTACATTTCAATATAGTTATTATCGTGAATAGAATGGAATAGGTTTAATTTTGAGTCAACGCTAGCTGCAAATATTTCCCAGTCGGCTTGCTGTGTTTTATATTTTAGGAGGGGAGGAATGTCAGTCTTTTGTGGGGATGGACAGTCGAGAGTGCATAAGATGGGGATGTGGTCACTGCCATGTGTAAGGGTCATAGTTTTCCAGGTTAAACGAGAGAATAATTCAGGAGTGGCTAAAGTGAGGTCGACACAACTCTTCTTTTGACCAGGAGCAACTCTACGTGTTTCTGATCCATTGTTGCATATGCAGAGGTTTAAGTCGTCAACAAATTCTAACAGGGAGGCAGAATTTGTACAAGTATGTTTGGAGCCCCAAAGAGGGTGATGGCAGTTAAAGTCACCAAAGAGAAGTTTACGACCATTAATGCGGGATATCATATTTTTAATGTCTAAAATTATATTGGGAGTGGGGTAAGGGATGTAAATGGAAATAAAAGATATGTCCATAGCTTTAAAGCCAACAATTTGGTAGTCCTCGGGATGGGGAGGGAAATCAATTTGGGAGAAGGAGATATTTCTCTGGATTAGGATGGCTGCACCACCCTTTGCATCGCTTCTGTCATCCCGGAGACAAGCATACCCCGGGATCCTAAAAGGGGTTCCCGGTTTAAGCCATGTCTCCGAAATGGCAAAGATAGCTGGTTTGTATTTGTGTAAGAGGAATAATAAGTCAGGCTTTTTATGCCTGATACTCTTGCAGTTCCATTGCATTAGCTTGGCCATTTCTATTTAAAGATGAAAGAAAAACTTCCAGTAGAGATAAGACATGGGGCGGTATGGCATCACTGAATTTTTCAAGTATATTTACTAGAGTGGATATCATAAGTTCTATGAGGTTGTCGTTAGGGGAGGGAGTGTTTGACCGTTGGTGCGGGCAAGTAAGCCCACAGCCATTAGGCATAGAGGAGGTGGGAGTACGAGTGATCTCGTGTGCTTCAGCATCGTAGAAACGAGGAGTAGGTGGATGGGGAGCTCTTGGGGTCAATATAGTTTTCTTATAAGAATGTGAGGGGGTATTTAACGATTTAAAAGGGCTCAAATTTGAAGTACGGGGAATATTTGATTGAGGTGGATTTGGGGATGGTGCGGAAGCACTTGCTTTCTCCACATATGTTGGCCGAGATGCACGGAAGCGTTGCGAGGCATCTGTAAAACTAATATTTTCTTCCGACATAACCAGTTTGATTGCTTTTTGTCGAGAATGCTCTGGGCAGTTGGGATCGGTTGCTTTATGGTTGCCTCTGCATAGAAGGCATGTTGACTGGGAATCCGTTACTGAGCAAGAGGCACCAGAATGATTTTGGGAGCATTTATAGCATCTTGCGTTGGACCTGCACTGCTCAGTAACGTGGCCGAACCTGCAGCACTTCCAACATTGGATAGTAGGTAGTTTATACGTCTCAACATTTAATGCCATGTGGAAACAATATAGCTTTTCAGGTAGTTTCTGGCCCTGGAAGGTAATTACCACAGTTGTGGTTGGGGTCCAGAACACTGTTCCGTCCCTATTATTTTTCCTGTTAAGACGTCTTATTTTGATAACCGGTCCACAATTACGAGCATAGGAGATGCCCTGGAATAACTCTTCCAATGTCCATTCCGTGGGGATACCACGTACAACACCCATTCGAGACACGTGGAACTTTGGGATCTGGCACTCAAAGGGATCGCCCAAGGAGTTGTTGTTAATAAATTTGTTTGCCGTTTCAGCAGAGTTGAATTCGATGTTAACTTTGTTGCGGCCGACTGATGTTATACCACCATTAACAATTCCTTGGACATTCCTTTTGTGGAGGAGTTGGGCCAACTTTAAGGTACGCATTGTAAGACCTGTTGATGGGTCAGGCTCCTTACGTGAAATGTGGACGACGAAGGGACCATTGTCCTCTGAGGTGTAAGTAAGCGGGGAGTCTCCCTCGAACTCGGGGTTTACGTAGATATTTTGGATGGATTCACTTGGTTTCGTATTTCTTTTAGCCAAAATGACCTCAGATTCGTTATTTGGTGCCGGGCGTTTTAAAGACGTAGGGCCATCCATATCCATTTTTGGGGTCAATTCCGGTGTAAATAATGGTTGGGAGCCGTCCCTTACCAGGTTAAAGGAGGACTCCCCGCCTCCGCCCCCGTCAGGGGGCTCCTCATCCGACATCTTCTAACTAATCACTCGGTAATTTTGTTGTTAGTAGGTGAACACTTACCTTAATATATTGTTAGTATCACAAATAACAAAAAATACAACACAAATCTACAAAAAACTCAATGGAAATAGCTGAGATTTACGCAATTCACGCGAGCACGTGTGTCAATCAACAACGAAACAAGCAGAATCCCAGTGCAATCAAAGCAAAACAAACAAAACATTTTTTTTTTTACCTCTGACAGTGACAGCTCACTGACATGACTGACATCTGACAGTTCAGTAAGATAGTGCTGTGCTGCTGCTGCGCTGTGAATGAACCAGAACACAAAGTGAATCGATCGATTCTGCTCTGCAACCACCATGTAATTCGACATCTCACTTCGATCACGAATATCCTATGCCGGCTTCTAGATAACGGTTCACGAACTAAAACAACACGCAAATATGGATTGAAATGGGGTACCACGGACAATAAAAGAGGTTTGCACGGGCAAAAATATTTGCTAATGGTACCCCAAAGGGAACTTAGACTGGGGGACCACGGGCAAGTAACGTAAGCTTTCAGTTTAAAAATGGAGCGTTATTTCCCCCTTTCCATATATCCATAATGACATAACCCGCGGGATACTTCACTGACGGGTTTTTGACTGACTAGAAATTAGAGTATTTTGATCGAAGATTAAAATAAAAGTCAACCATATCTTATACAGTTTATTATTGCACTTCTTCTCACTAGACTGGAGAGTTATAAAATAACAAAATAATATCTATTATGGCGAAAGAGTACTTACGAGTATTTAAGGTCCTTCTTAAATAGTGCACAAAATTTTAAGGGGTCAATGTACTATGCGCGCCAAATAAGAATAGTATCGACAACTTCACGGCACTGGACAATTTTGTTACTGCTTGGTAGAATTGATAACTTAATAATGTATAGAATGTGCATAAAAATAAACAAAATATATAAAAATATGATTTTTATTTATGCTGGCATCGATCAGCATGGCAAACGATCATTGGTTTTTTTGCTAGCAGTACAAAATTTACCAGTGACGTGAAGTTGTCGATACTATTCTTATTTGGCACGCATAGTACTCATGCATACAAACAACTTTTACTATGGGACCAACATTGAAATCGCGAAAAAAAAAACCGGTCAAGAGCGAGTCGGACTCGCGCACCGAGGGTCCGTACAATCATAAAAATATTTGAATATGTTACTTTAGTACAGTCTTTAAAAATGATGATAAACGGCAGACAGGTGGAAGGGCGAACAGGCGGACAGTTAATTTACAAATCTTAACCTCAGCTGCTTATGGTGACTGAAAAACGTTTCAGCCACTCCACATTGCAAACTGTTTATATTACTAAGTAGGAACTTATTCTTCGTTTATTCGTACGGCAAATAGTAGGTAATTATATTAGAACCAGCCACCAATTTATTATTGTAGTATTAGATTGCGCCATCTCTTGACCGATAGTGGAACTGTTTTTTTTCTTAGGTTAGCATTCTTAGGACAGCGCCATCTGACTGGTAGTAAAACTAAATAATTTTTGTGTGTTTTTTGAATTTCTAAAAAAGTGTGTTATATTGAGACATAGTGTTATTTTTCCTGTAATCTTTACATAAACTACTATCACATAGAATTATTTCAAATTTTTCTCATTGCAAACTTCGGAGATAAGGGGGGGGGGGGGGGGAACGGTATTTTTATTACATTTTTCATCATAAGTCAAAAACTATGTGGCCTAAGAAAAAAGGAAAAAATGTTTTAAAATGTGCAAACAGCGCTCTTTCATATGATACCCCACATGCCCTAGTCACCTCACTTCAAATTTTTAAGACCCCTTTTCAGTCCCTGTTGTAAAAAAAAATATTATTATTTCTATTTCTTTCTTATTTGCAAAATAGTTGGGCAAATGTCATCTTAAACTATTCCAAATTTCAAGTTGATACCATTAGTAGTTATCGAGATATCCAGCTGTGACAGACAGACAGACAGACTGAGTCACACCATAAGGGTTCCTTTTTTACCATTTTGGTACGGAACCCTAAAAATCAGCTGTTCCATAGAAAATTTAAAATCAAATAGATCAAAATGTATGGAACAGCTGATTTTTTTTCGCGATTTCAATGTTGGTCCCATAGTAAAAGTTGTTTGTATGCATGTCAAAGTCAAAGTCAAATAAGCTTTATTCAAATAAACTTAATTATTAAGTACTTTTGAATCGTCTATATTTTCCTACCACCCATGAGTACATTGACCCCTTAAAATTTTGTGCACTATTAAAGAAGGTCCTTATATTGCCAATATCGATATTGTTTTTAGGAAGCAGTAAATAATTAAATGCCATGTAGCACATTCCTTACGTATTTTGAATATTCTGATATGATCTATTGCTTTAACTAAATCACATTAAACCATATTCCTTATGATGGCTTTTTATATGGCTTTTTAAACTGCAATTCTGTATGAACGCCATCCCACATACGGGGCACACGAATCGCCTATCATTCGTATGGATCCTCATGTGTTCTTTGAGCGTTTTTTCCCTGGCATAAGACTTCTTGCAAATTGAGCATTCAAATATTCTTTCCCCGTTATGTTTCACCATGTGATTCCTCAATTCTATTTTTGTGAAACATCTATACGGACAAATTTCGCAGTACACATCTTTCTGTTGTATATGTGTTCGCATATGGATAGATAATGAGTACCTTCGGTCAAACGACTTATCACAAACATTACATTTATACTCAATTGGAGCTACGCCATGGACCAACACCATATGTTTATGTCTTCTAAAGTATTCATTAAATCTTTCAGGGCATCTGTTGCATTTGTATTTTTTAACATTTTCATGAACAGTTTCCACGTGAATCTTTCTTTTCTGCTGCGTAGTGAACTGCTTTTGGCAAATGTCACAAGCGTACTTTTCCTGTCGATTTGTGTGCATCAAGTAGCCGTGTATTCTCAACCTTTGTTTTGTAACAAAACCTGAATCGCACTCCTCACAAACGTAGTTCCTATAATGTGTGTTCATATGCCTCTCAATAGCGCCAAAAGTTTCATAGAAATTCCCACAGAATTGACATTTGAAATTATTTTCGCGTACTTTAAACGGTATCACCCTATCAGATAGGTCTAAAAACATTTTCTTGTTATGAACTCCTGTTAAATGTGTTTTTAAATCTTTGAAATTAATTGTCTTGTCACAAACGGTGCATTTAAGGTCTGTCACATCTACGTAAACGACTAAACTATCCGGTTTCCCTTTGCTGTATTTTTTTAAAACGCACTGACTCATGTTTTCTTTCGTGTGATCAAGGATTTGATGATGCCTTAACTCCTCGAAATCTTCGTATAGTTTTTTGCAATAGAAACAAGGATATGCCCGCTGATGCTTAGATTGGAATGCGGTTACATTAGAGAACTCTAAAAGAACTGCTATATTTGTTGCGTGGCTGAGACGTTCCAGGGCATAAGGATTTTTTTCTTGTTCTATATCTAACTCTTTCTCTCTGTATTTTGTCCTTTTTATTCTTTTTTTCTTAGGCGGATCTAATTTGGAATGCGATTTGATTGTATTTCTCTTTATTTTCTTAGGACATGTATCATTATCTAGTAAAGATTCCAATGTATTCCCTAAAATATTTTTTCCTAAAATAGAATTTATAAAGTTAAGAGGATTTAAAGTTTAAACACCACACTAGCGCCACCAAAGGAAAAAAATGTTTAAAATAGCTGATAAATGCTTAAATAAAGACGAAATTGTGAATTATGTTCTTATAGTGCACTTCGAAGATGCTTTGTGGTAATTTTTTTAGCTTATACAATATTTTCTAGCCTGTTGTTTTTTAGCGAAAAGTCAGCCACTTTTTCGTCTTTATTTAAGAACTATGTTTTTTTCCAATGGCGGCGCTGTGTAAAGATAATTTTGACTTTGAATAAAGTTATCAACATACCTTCTAATGCCTGTAAATGGTTTGCAAAATTCCGGCAAATGTGCTTCAATGAAGAGCGGGTTGGTAAAGACTTTAGTTGTCTTCTTGGAAACCTCGACAGCAATGATAGCTCACCATCCACGAGGTTCGTGCAGTTCAGTACGGGGGATATTCTATCTGCAAAAAAGTATATGTATTATTTGTTACATCCTATCAATTTATATCTTTAGTATGTATAATAATAATTATTGACTTATGATTGGAATTGAATTGTTGCAAGTACAATAAACAGTATTAAGGGCCATTTTTTATAAACCGCTCTCAACATTGAGATCATACCAGCTGACATGGGCGTAGCCAGCCATGGGCTCAGGGTGGGGCAGCAGTCTAAAATAATATGTAACTAGCAAACTATACCCACGGTCTTACCGCGGTTAATTTTTTCATACAAAAAGTTACACCCTATAGCAGCGGTTCCCGAATTCTTTTGGCTAGGGAACCCTTTTTGGTTTACCGTTTTTGGGCGGAACCCTAGCTCAAATAAGAAGTAATTTAAGAAGAGTTGCCATCTTTAGGAACAGAAAATACGGGTGAAGGGTAATTTTTGGGTCTATTTTCTAAATGTACGTTGAATCATTAAAACTGGCAGTAAAACTATATTGTAGAGTTTGGTAACTGGTAAATGAAGGACATGTTGAATGTTTATAATTAAAAATACTCAAAATTAATGGAAACAAACATGGAAAAATGGACGGGTTAGCAAAAAGTAAAATAAAAAACCGGTCAAGAGCGAGTCGGACTCGCGCACCGAGGGTTCCGTACAATCATAAATATATTTGGATATGTTACTTTAGTAGAGTCTTTAAAAATGATGATAAACGGCAGACAGGTGGAAGGGCGAACAGGCGGACAGTTAATTTACAAATCATAACCACAGCTGCTTATGGTGACTGAAAAACGTTTCAGCCACTCCACATTACAAACTGTTTATATTAGTAGGAACTTATTCTTCGTTTATTCGTACGGCAAATAGTAGGTAATTATATTTGAACCAGCCACCAATTTATTATTGTAGTGTTAGGTTGCGCCATCTCTTGACCCATAATGGAACTACTTTTTGCCCTTAGGTTAGCATGCTTAGGACAGCGCCATCTGTTGACTGGTAGTGAAACTAAAAAAATTTTGTTTGTTTTTTGAATTTCTAAAAAAGTGTGTTATATTGAGACATCGTTTTATTTTTCCTGTAATCTTTACATAAATTACTATCACATAGAATTATTTCAGATTTTTCTCTTTGCAAACTTCGGAGATAAGAGGGGGGGGAACGGTATTTTTTTTACATTTTTCATCATAAGTCGAAAACTATGCGGCCTAAGAAAAAAGAAAAAATTGTTTTAAAATTTGCAAACAGCGCTCTTTCATATGATACCCCACATGCCCTAATCGCCTCACTTAAAATTTTTAAGACCCCTTTTCAGTCCCTGTTGTAAAAAAAATATTAATTTTATTATTTCTTTCTTATTTGCAAAATAGTTGGGCAAATGTCATCTAAAACTATTCCAAATTTCAAGTTGATACCATTAGTAGTTCTCGAGATATCCAGCTGTGACAGACAGACAGACAGACAGACAGACTGAGTCACACCATAAGGGTTCCTTTTTTACCATTTTGGTACGGAACCCTAAAAAGGAGAACTCCCAAGCTGAAGGGAAAAAAAGATACTTTTGATTTAATGTTTTAGGTATTATTATTTTGACTATTTTTCCATGCATATTTTGTATTGCTACGGGGCGCTCTCATTAATTCCGCGTCATTTTTATATTTACTTACTTAGGTAAGATTACGTACCTTACAGGTCAGAGCTAGGGTGGGGCAAGCGCCCCACCCTGCCCCACCGTGGCTACGCCCATGCCAGCTGAGATGATGTTCCTATAAGGATAACATCGGAGTTTTTGGCGCCATTTTGTCGGGTTCGGTTTGGTGACTATTTTAATTATTCGCAAATTGATTCATAGTGGATATTGTGTCTTAAAATTGGTGCAGTTTTGTGGTACAAGTGTCTACGCAACTGAACAATATGTGGGCTAATGGATATAGGCGCGATCTTGGTTGTGTGAAGCCGAGACTTTTATTGTAGTGGTGGCTACCTCGGCTGACCTTACCGAGTAAACTGTCTTGATTATACTTGGTGCCAAATGCTCCAAGCAGCATTGGAATGCGATGCACCCTCATTTTAATGTAAACTGAAACAATCTACCACTGAACTATTCAACACTTGACACTGGCAAAAATTAGGAAAGTAGATTGCCAAAACAAAAATAAGAGGAAGAAGAATAACATCTCAAGTATGATCTCAAGATAGCTCTGATACTGATTAATAATACGGGCCTTAGACTTAGTCACATAATATACTTATGTACGAGACCACTTTCCTTTAATTGATGCCAATATTGTACCTATTGTATATAGTAGTTGGAAATAAAAAAACCTTCTCAAAGTGATCCTGCTTTGGTTTTTTCTATAAGCTTGTCAAAGGCATTTTATTATAAAAAGGCTATATTTTTAACCCCTTACTAATAAAGGTATTATAGCAGATGTATAGTTAGTTACACAGTGGTTACTCTCTATCAAAGTATTTGAGTTTGACAATAAAGAGAAAGGGACAAAACACTGTGTGGACAAAAAACTATACATTTGCTATACAATATTTATTAAGGCTCCGTTATGCGAAATCAGTTGTCTCTGTCTTTTTCTTTACGTGTAAAGTGTCACTCATTTCTGCACTATTTCGATGTTTTTCGTTGTTTTTTCATCATTATCTTTCTTGAAAAAAGTTATTGGAACAACTGCACAGTACGTTAAAGTGTATTTTGATGTAGAATTCAATTCGTTTCCGCTATTGTTTACGCGAAAAATATGGCCCGCGACAAGCGCTTTTGATGATATTCTGATTTTTTTACAATTATCCGTGAGGTTTATACGCAATTTAATACTTGTAGCTACTAGATAATCTCTTTAGCTTGTCGTATGTTTTTTTTGTGGCTACAACTTTACGTTTTCTTTATAAAAATATGGCCCGCGCAAACCATGTTTTCCTATTATGGCCCCTTAATAAAGAGGTTAAACTAGATTTGAGAACAATACTCAAACGACCCTTGCATATGCGAACGCACTGCGTTGAAAGAGAGCTCTGTGATTGGTTCGTTTGTTTTACGTATTACGTATGATTGGTAGTTAGGGCGCTGTGCGTCCGCGGGCAACTGTGAAACCTCATAGTAATGTTTGCGAATACGGGTGTAAAACCATACCTTCAAATATATCATCCTTGCTTTCTATACTATCTGAATAATAGTTATCGCTGTGTCCAAACAGCCATGATTCCACTTTAACATCTGATTGCTCCTCTAATTTTATCCCTTCAAATGTTTTACTTGTATCTGTGAAGGACATCAAAGAACATAACTTTGATAAAAACCTAAGATTTTTTTTTCTTATAAGTAACAGCTACACCATTTAGTATATTATTAATAAAATATAAGAAGTCTATTATTAACACAATCTTCAATAAAGTAATCATTTTTAAATCACTCTTTAATTAAATAGTAGCGTCCACCTGCGACTTTGTCCGCGTGGACAATAGAAAGATCCCCAGGTAGGTATCCCTCGCGATTTAACAATAAGGCGACCAGTTTAAATGGTCTCCTTAGTGTATGAAAGCTAGTACAAACGGAAGGTTCAAGCTATTTCTTAAGTTCCACCCAGCCGAATTAGATGAAACATAGATTAGATTTTAAGTTGGACTCCAAGCTACCGAACTGTGAAATTTCCCTCAAAATCTGTTCAGCGGTTTTTGAGTGATTCGCGCACAAATATTTAGAATTTACTATTTTATTATATAATATGTATAGATAATAATTTTTAATTCCTTAATTAATTCCATTATTAATTGCAATAAACTGCAAAATACCTTAACTACATACAATGCATGGCGTCACAAACATGGGAGATATGTTATCATATCAATTAAAACATCCTTAATGGGTAGAATTGCAAAAAATTCAATACAAAAAAAGTACAATATACTATACAAAAATACCTACCACTGATTATGCTAATCCATTTGAATTATTTGAAATAAACATAACTTTTTAGTTTCAGATCATTTGTGATTGTGTAACATGACAACAACATATTGTCATAAAGTTGTTTATTGAATAGGTACATCAGTTAAAAGCTAATAAGAATAAATCACTTTTTAAAGGCTACTAGCGTGCTTTTATTGAAAGTACTTTGGTAATTATTTTGTATTTTATTTGACTTTTTATTTTCCCCGCGTCTCGGCTCCTTTACAGGTGCCGTGGTCATGGGGGACTACCAAATATAATATAAGTAGTATAATATTTGTTACTTGAGATTACAAAAAAAATACCTAAGTACTTTCAATAAAACCGCGTTAGTATCCGTTAAAAAGTGTTTTATTTCATAATAAGAATAATTTAAAAAATACATACCACAACTTACTGACACACTGCACTCAATTCCTTGCTCGACTGTTTCTAAAAGTAGTTTTTCAGTGTTCACTGCGAGAATTTTGAAACTACACGCATCCCGCAGTCTGTTTATGCATTCAGAACAAATAAGTGTGGTCAAGTTTGGATTTCTTGATATCTGCAAATTAATAGGTTACTTATATCACAGATAATATAACACTATTTATATTAACAGTAAACTAACAATTGGTGTACTGCCCGGCATTTATATTGGCAAAAAAAAGATGAGACAAAAGATCTATCTGTACCTAACACATTATGGAGTAATAGAACTTTACTTAAGAAATTCCTGATTTGTATGAAGAATTTTCAATAAGTGGCATTTTTTTGTTCTAGTATTTTCTTAATTTAAACATAACTAGCGGCCGCCCGCGACTTCGTCTGCGTGGAAAGTTTTTTTGCTATCCCTCGGGAACAATCCTTTTTTTCGGGATGAAAGGTACCCTATGTCCTTCTCTGTACCCCTAGCAACGTGTATGTAAAATTTCATGATGATCGGTTCAGTAGTTAAGACGTGAAGGCGTAATAAACAAACAAACAAACAAATAAACAAACAAACGGACTTTCGCATTTATAATATTAGTAAGGATTAATTAATACTATTGTAAGTTTAGTTTGGTTATGATTAATATAAATAATAATAATTAATAATAATAATATAACAATAAAATAACAATCCTTACTAATATTATAAATGCGAAAGTCCGTTTGTTTGTTTGTTTGTTACGCCTTCACGTCTTAACTACTCAACCGATTATCATGAAATTTTGCATACACGTTGTCAAGGGTACAGGGAAGGACATAGGGTACCTTTCATCCAGAAAAAACACACAGTTCCCGAGGGATAGCTAAAAAACTGTCCACGCAGACGAAGTCGCGGGCGGCCGCTAGTAATTAATACAACCGTGAACCAAACTTTGATATAATGTTTCTAGATTAAGTAACTTTTTTCATTTTTTTAGCAAAAAAATAGTTTTGTCTAAGTTACAACAAATAAGTGGTATTTTTAAGTAAAAAGTGGTATTTTTTTTTTTGCAAATAAACAAAGGAGTCAATTTGAAGGTTTTTTTAATGTTACCCAAGCAAACTAAAATTAAAATTTTATTATTACTAATGGTTTTTTATTTTAGTACTACCTATCATGATTCATGAATGAATTCAACATAATATCAAGCAATTCATGAATATTGTAAATCAAAAGTTAAAAGGTTCTCTGTGAGATAATATCGGCAATTTCATAGATAAAAACCTAATATTTGAAATTCTATCAAATTGTGTTAAATTATGTGTGCAACGAGTAGGGTTGCAAAAAAATTGAAGCAACATATATGGTAGATTTTCATTTATGGGGTCAATAAAACCGTAACTATATAAAAAATATAGTATCCTTTATTTATTATTAAGTAGCGGCCGCCTGCGGTTTCATCCGCGTGGTTCCCGTTTCCGTGGGAATATCGGGATAATAAGTGTTCTATGTTTTAATCTAGGCTATCTACTATCTGTGTGCCAAATTTCAACCAAATCAGTTTAGTAGTTTTTGCGTGATTGAGGAACAAACATCCAAACCCACAAACTTTCACATTTATAATAAGTAGGATGAGAAACAGTTTCTTACGACCTTTATTATTCGACCTACGACACCCTTAAGCTGAAGGGTTTTTTATAATTTTGGGGTTTTCGACTGACAGTGTTACCGCTGTATTGCTGAAATATAGTAGTTTGGCTACTATGTATTTTTCCAACAGTATACCTACTATAGTAACATGACCCAAAATATAGTAGGCTACTATTATATAGTAGTTTTGGCAACCTAACGAGGCATAGTAGTAACTAAAAATGTACTTACTCGTAAATTGAAACATTCCATGAAAATATCGGAATAAACCTCACGGATACCTTCCCAACAATATTCTTTGTTTATATCTCGATGGTGGCCTTTGCTAGTGCAACAGCGACATTGTCCGTACTTGGTCGAAGATCCTTCGCAAGCCATGGTTAAATATTTCAGAAAAATTAGGAAAACATTATTTTAGACCCAACACAACAACAAACCAACCAATGTCACGTCATTGACATTTGACACATGCTAGTACAGAATTAATAGATAGAAGGTATAAAAGTCTCAGATTGGGTAGACATGTTAATACTGTGAAAAAATAGTGATGTTACCTAGTGGTGCTTAAAAATATTATAATCGATCGACTCAAAATAACGTTCAGTTGATAAGATAAGATAAGATTTATTCAGCAACCACTACAACACACAACAACAATATCAAGAACACTTGAGGCAATACAAAAAAATAGATAACTTAAAACTAACAAATTGTCTAAGATAGTACCGTACCGGAGTGTGAAGCAGAGGCAGACAGAAAAGGAACTCAACTCAGTGTTGATAGTTCCGAGGAACCAGGCACTGATTTTCAGCCGAGTCCCTGTCATCGTTTGGTCGCAAGCAACAACACAAAGCAAAAGAGTGTACTTCAATACATACACACATTAAAACACATATGTATATATAAATATATATATATAGTTATACCAACCCGTCAAATGTTGATCATGCGTACTGTCACGCGAGCACATTGTTGATCCGAAAACGTATGTTGATCCGGGTGGTTTTTGTTGATCCAATATACTTTTTTCATAACTAATGTGGCTCCGGTCGGATCAACAATTTACTCCGACGAGGTTTGGGATAAGCAAAGAAAATGTTGATCACATATACAAATCCACTCCGATAAATGTTGATCCGATTCAAATGAACCAATCAGAAGGCGGCAAGTCTCTCATTGGACCCTCGAACCACGGGACTAACGGAGCGACGACGGCGCCGTGCACGGCGGGCGGCGGCGTCTGGGGTGGCATTGTCGAGCGTTGATCCCAATTGACCCATCACCATTTTATTAACATGTTTTCATTCTTTCTCGTTTGTTTGTGTGTTTGTTTGTTTCTCCACAAAGTTTGCGAACGATTTTAAACTAGTTTCCTGATGAGCTAGTCTTGAAACTTTGAACAGAGTTCAGAACTGAAAGGCAATGAAATATTATGGTGTCATTGAGCTGATCTGATGATGGAGCCGGAAGAAGGCCACAGGAACCCTATAATGAAACCATGCAACCTGAAAACAACATCGTGAAACACAACATGAAAACATCGTGTTTGGGCTAGTTAGAATCGTCTTGACGAGTACTCTTATAGGAGATGAGGTCCAGGGTCTGATGATGAAGCTGGAAGGCCATGCCCTAGGAACTCAATATTTAAACTGTGCAACCCCATCGAGTTTGGGCTAGTTTGAATCGCCTAGGCGAGTACTCTTATGGGAAATAGTGTCCAAGGATCTGATGATGGAGCCGGAAGAAGGCCATATGAAATTTGATGGGGTTGCATGGTTTTATTAAAAACCATGCAACCCCATCAAATTTAAACTCGTTTGAAATTTGAGAAAAGAAATTTTGTTCTGTGATTGAATGTGTAATTGTGTAATTTGTGTAAAGCAGAAGAAAATAACCGCAAAAACTATAGCAATGGGTAATGCGTAAGTATCCAAATATTTTTATTCATATTTTAATTAATGTTTAAGCACTCTTTAATATTTGTTCATTAAACCAACAGTTGGAGGCGTCCTGAGGGGCAGCAGCAGCAGTGGACCTGGAGGGCACTGGTGTGTGACTGTGCTGTGGACGTGGAAGCACCTAAACCTATGTAGTCTCTCTAGATAGCGAATCTGCGATAATATTAATTAAAAGTCATGTAAAAATCTTTACCGCTTTATTCGTTTGGGCCGTCGATAATGTTCTGTAAACAAATTCAAATGTTTGTTAATTAGGTAATAGCCTAGTAAAAATCTACATTTAAATCGCAAAACGCGATGTAAAACTGCATTTTTGGTATGTTATTTGGACCCGTTAAGGGAGTGTGGGGAACCATGTTTTGCAAGCAAAAAAAGTTGTGCTAGCTGCGTGATACGTGAAAAACTGTATTTTTTCAGTTTTTGCAGTTTTATTAAAAAATTATAAGCTTTTGACATTAGTTGCCAAACATCATTTTGAAAGTGTATTTAATTTCAAACAATTAAGGACCTGCAAAACGTAGCGTCAATGAAAACATGTAAAGTTTTGTCGCATAGTTAGAAGAATCCACTCATTTTGAAAGGTAGAAAAAAATATTGTTGTATTTGACATATCCTGAATTAAAGACTTAGCTATAAATAATTTCAAGTAAAAGCTTAGTAAGTGAAAAAAAAAAGTTTTTCTAAAAAGTTTTTTCGTCGCGAAATACTCGAAATTTTCAGCGGCAACTAGCATATTTTTTTCAAATTACAAATCGAACAACTGATGAATTAAAGACTTATCAAGAAAAAAAGAATGTAAATGTTATGGATCACTATTAAAATCAAAATAAACAGGTTTTTTAGCGCCTGAAAAATGTAAAGAGCAATGCTCTTAAAAAAATATTTGCTAGTTTTCGGCATACACTGATAGATTTGGCGCGGGCGGGCGAGGTGAACGCCCGGGGGCTTGCATCGGGTGATATCGAGAATGTGGCCGTACTTTTCATTTCATATCGTAGCGTGTAGGTCAAGTCGGTCTCGTCTTTTTCTTTTGGATTTTGGAAAGTTTTGTAAACTTTGTTTGTTTTAAGTAAATAAAAGAAAATCGGGTTGCACTCCGGGAGTGCTGGCAGAAGTGAAAACTTGAATATTAACGTTGTGCATTTTTGATATTTTGGAATGGTTAGAGAATATTTTTGCACGAATTGACGTCTTACGAATTTACTCTGCATTTGAATTTACGAATACAGAACAGTATTGTACGAAAGTCTTATCCATAGCTTGACAGAAAATCTAGAGTTTTGACCATAGAGAATGTAAAAAAACTAGAGTTTTAGTTTGGCATTGAATTAAAAAAATTAGCGCGTTGCTATGGTAACACAAGTGTTTACGTCTTGAAATGACACGCCGCTATTTTCGCCGCGCCCCGTAGAAAGAGAGGGGGATACTTCCGCCG
Source organism: Agriphila geniculea (assembly GCA_943789525.1). Classification (NCBI taxonomy): domain Eukaryota; kingdom Metazoa; phylum Arthropoda; class Insecta; order Lepidoptera; family Crambidae; genus Agriphila; species Agriphila geniculea. The sequence goes on from OX038891.1 coordinate 13,281,757, forward strand.
CCGGCTGTCTACTCTCCATCCGTCACATCCGTCTTACGAATTTTCGATCAGGGTCACGTGATCCTGACTGACTGACGCGAGTTCAACATTTTTTCCCCATTACAAAAAAGCGTACGTACAACGCCGTTAAAGAAGTTTTCACTTCAATAATTATTTTATTTAGTGTTAAGTAATAGTTTTAGGTGTTTGTTTTGTAGTTTTAGGTTTTAGTAATAAATAAAAAAGTGTTAGTATTAGAAGCGCTGCAGGTAAACGCACGCCTCGTCGCGCTGCGTCTAGCAAGACTTGATGTCGATGACGCGTCGTCGTCGACATCATAGTCTTAGAGGTCACGGAATTTTTGGTAACGGTCGAGGAAAAGTTTAGATTCATTTTTATAGGTTGTAGAGTGGTCCCCTAATGTGAATGATGTCAGTCTGCCTGATCGCAGTGGTTGCCACTTCCAGTAATAGCGCTTATAAGAGGTTTCATTGTTACGAGAAAGTAACGATCAGAGAAATTGTCAGTATTAATACCTATTTAAAGTAAGGCGTCTCTAAGTGGTTAAACGAATAGTTTGGCTGGATAAAAATATTTTATGGTTTGTTTTTTTAGGTAAAGTCATGTTTCGTTCAATAAAGCCAGTAGTCTGGATAGTATACCAGCCATAGTTCTCAGGACTTGCGCCCCTGAGTTAGCCCTGGTATTAACACGCCTGTACCGATTGTCTATGGCAGTGTTTCCCAATCAGTGGTACGCCTACCCTAAAGGGTACTCGAGGTTGCATCAAGGGGGTACGCGGAGCAATCTCTTACTGCTCACTAGTTCCAGTGGATATAGTTCCATGAAACTACTGATACTGATTATTCTCACTAGTTCCATTGGCAATGGAACTAGTGAGAATGAATATATGGAACTACAGAACAAAAAGTATCAGTACTTCCATGGAACTGTATCCAATGGAACTAGTGAGAATGATTGGAACTAAAATATTATATTAGTAACCTTTTTTATTTTTGAGTTTTAAGATAATAATTTAATTAAAAAGTAGTTTTTTATTGTTCTTTTGCTGTAAATATATTTTATATCATGTTACTTAACAAAAGTAACATGATATAAAATATATTTTTTCTTTCATTTAGAGTCGATATACTACAACGACTATACAGTGGAGGAGTGAGTTAAAACAATATTTATTACGAATTTTTTCCTACTTTACAAACTGATAATGACAAGATTAGTATCAGTCTTGCCAAAACCCACTACATTGCACTGACAGTGAAAAAGGTATCTAGACTCTAACCATGACCCAAGTGTATATAATTGGCACTTTGCTTGGCGTTCGTTGACTATGAGAAAGCCTTTGATCGAGACCCGGGTGGTGCTGCAGTCTACTAGAGGTGCCATGTGGAGCCATGTAAACTACAGGTATATCAAGATGCTGAGCTACTTCGTAACATGGGCGTCGCCAAGGGTGGGCACGGCGGGCAGCTACCCCCCCCCTAGAGGTTAAAAAATGTTCTTGACTGTACCTGCAATTCATATTTTTCTCAGCTTTAATATTAACTTGCCCCCCCCCCCCCCCTAGGCCATGGGCTGGCGACGCTCTTGCTTCGTAAATGCCACCATGTTATTCTGATTGCAGAACCAAAACATAAATCCCATCTAACTGCAGCGAGGAGTGAGACGAAACTGTTTGCCGCTTTTACTTTCTACACTGCCAGTTTCAATGTTGTGGGACTTATTGGCCAGATTGACACTAATCTGGTCATCCTCTGTTTGTGTAATAGATATCGTTTTAACCTTCCACTTCTTAAAAGTATTGTAGTCGTCGAATATAAATAAAGAAGAAACCTATTTGATATCATAGAGTTAACACAGCCAATACTTCAGTGGTTGAGGATTCCGGATGCAGACCTGATGTTAAGTGAGACCATCAAGAGAACATCAGGTGAGATAAAGGCCAAGCACTGACCCGTTATGGAATTTAATAAAAAGAAAGAGAAAAATAAAATTGATTGGTGCGTGTAAGCATAGGCGCTTGACAAGATTTTCGTCTAATCAAGTTTCATCCTTATCTCTACTCTTTGGGAGGCACATGGAGATCAGATCATCAATCATTGTATTCAGTTCTTTCCAGCTAGAACTACATCATCGGAAAAACGAAGGTGTCTTATGATAGTCGCCATTGATATTGATGCCGAATCCTTTCCAGTCTAGGAGCTTAAAAATATCCTTCAACGCAGCTTTGAGACAATCCCTTTTTTTTATCAAGAAGGAGAATGCTTTTAGGCATACCAAACGGCATGTTGGACTCGGTCACGCTTGTGGCATGTCCCTCGCCGCACCCGGCCCTCCCGCCAAGCCAAGTAGGCTTCGCGTCAGGGCCGGGTGGTTCTCACCTCTCTCCCGCCCCCTAACTATCTCGAAAGATCGAGAGGGGGCCGGACAGAGGGAGGGAGCCTCCTCCCCAGCCCCCCATAAGGCTACCCACTTATGTAGGCAGACCAGATGGGGCGAACGGGAGAAGGCACCACTACCAACTAAACTCCTCTCGAAGACCTGCGCCTTTCCGCCGGGTATGTGGGTACGCGGTGGCACGCTCCACTTGACCCGGGGAGAGTGACCCGTTAGGGTTCCACCCTATGGGGGCAGAGGGCCTTACTGCGCCCCCCCTTGCGACTAGGGGAGATCGAGAAGCGCACGTTGGCGTCTCGTTCTCCCCCGCCGCGCACGTCGGAGTTGGCTCGCTGCGACGTCCGCCTCGCGAACCCTCTCCGCGGCCTCCTTCTGAGAGATAACGTCCTCGCAACCAACAAACAACCCAACCGAGTATAAATGTACACCTTTCTAGGAATTGAACCGAGACCCTTGCGGCTTATACGGGTGGGTGAACCACTAGACCACAGAGGCCTAAAGTTATTGTTAGTAACACTACACTCGAAATTCTTGCTCACTACCAACGTACACCTAGAACAGACACATGAAGTCCAAATAAGGAAGGAATCTTTGAGACGGAAGACCCTCATCAAATACAGGTAGGAGGAACTGTTGCCCAAGAATACGGAATGCTTTGGAAAAGGGTCAAGAGCGAGTCGGACTCGCGCACCGAGGGTTCCGTACCATCATAATTTCACCATTAAACCACACTGCAGAGTAGAATAATAAAATTAGTATTGCAGTTTTAGGTCAGCGCCATCTCTTGACCGATAGTGGAACTAATGTTAACTTTTAAGAAATTTGATAATTTCTTAAAAAAGTATGCTATATTGAGACATTGTTTTATTTTTCTTGTAATCTTTATATAAACTGCTATCACAAAGAATTATTTCAGATTTTTCTCTTTGCAAACTTCGGAGATAAGGGGGGGAACTGTATTTTTTTTACATTTTTCATCATAAGTGGAAAACTATGCCGTCTAGAAAAAAAAGAAAAAATGATTGAAACCGTGCAAACGGCGTTCTTTCATATGATACCGCACATGCCCTAGTAGCCCCACTTCAACTTTTTAAGACCCCTTTTCAGGCCGTGCTGTAAAAAAGATATTTATTTTTTTATTTATTTCTTATTTGCAAAATAGTTGGGAAAATATCATCTTAAACTATTCCAAATTTGAAGTTGATACCATTAGTAGTTCTCGAGATATCCAGCTGTGACAGACAGACAGACTGAGTCACACCATAAGGGTTCCTTTTTTACCATTTTGGTACGGAACCCTAAAAAGTATTGAAAGTGTTAAATATATAGCTATTTCTTAATAAATTATCATAGAATATTATCGAATCTGCCACTTTCGATAAAATTCCAGATTTCAAAAGCATTGAATACTATTGGATCAGCCACATTCGATAAAATTCCTGATTTTAAAAGCATGGAATATTATCGAATGTGAAATATCTTGGAAAATATAAATATAACATTATAATAAAATTGTTATTAGGCACAAAAAAAGAGACAAAAATAATCTATTAATTAGTAAAGAAACTTTAATGATACAATACAAAACTACGATTTTATGTTAAATTTTGTGTAAAAAAAACTTTAAACTGCTAGTAGAGCAGTTTAAAGTTTTTTTAAGTACGTGAAGTACGTGATTTGCAGTTTTAATGCTATTCGTTGTGGCAGTCGATATTTTTGTTTTTTCGTTGGGAATATGAAAGCTTTATATATTAAAACAATTATTAATAGACCTTTACTGTGTGACTGGACTTTTTTTGGCTTTTCTAGTGTTAAAATTGATGAGAAAGTAAAAAAAAATGACAAAACAAACAGGTAATAAGACCTGTTAAATAAATGTCATTTCCGCAATCACCATCCCATACCTATACCATACCCATACCATAACCTCAAGAACGACATCCATATCGATTTTTGTTTTTTTCCCCATTTACCCCCTAAGGGCAACCCCTTATTATCAAAATCACAAAATATAATATGTATACCTATTTATTTTTAGACGTGCTCCTACGAAGCTTTAAGTTGTAATGTCTTTTTTATTCCTTTTCCATATAAAATTTGAACCCCATTTTCACCCTTTTTGGGGTTAAATCATGTCCACCGTGTTGGACTTCAAAATAAATGTCATTTTTGCAATCGTCAGAAAACCACAATAACGACATCCATATCTATTTTTAGGTTTATTTACCCCATTTCATCCCCATTATCATTCCCATATGGATCAAAATACTAACAATAACAATGTACGTTGCGTTAAATTTGCATCCATAAGCTTAAATACCTAATAAATATAGCGATTTTCACTTCGAAAATGAAGGATTTTTATTATTTCTATACACAACTTCATCCCCTTTTTCACCCCTTAGAGAGTGGAATTTTCAAAAAAATACAATCGTCAGTCTAAATACAAAATTTGAAGATCCTCGCTTTCAAACTGAGGGAATTTCATACAAACTTTGGACACCCGTTTCACCCCCTAAGGGGGTGAGTTTTAAAAAATTCTTTCTTTTATGCACTCTAAGGGTGCTATAAGAAAGGATTTTTGAGGATTTTTAAGGACCTTATAAGGAACCTATGTACCAAATTTGGAGTCTCAAGACCTAGCGGACTGTGCGTTGATATGTCAGTCACCAATCAGTTTCTTCTTTTACACACGGGGTAAATTTTAAGTATAATAATATCTAAAAATGAAATGGGGATTTCAGACCACGTAAATGAACAGCTTTTACTATGGGAACAACCACGAAATCGCGATAAAAAAATCAGCTGTTCCATACATTATAGTCCAGTCGATGTTGTACTTTTCTATGGAACAGCTGATTTTTTTTTCGCGATTTCGTGGTTGGTCCCATAGTAAAAGTTGTTCATTTACGTGGTCTGAAATCCCCATTTTATTGTTAGATATACTTAAAAATTAACCGTGTATATTTAGATCACTCGAAGTTGCAACCACTGAGATCAGGCATACCGACATCATTCACATTAGGGGACCACTCTACAACCCATAAAACGAGTCTAACCTTTTCCTCGATCGTTACCAAAAATCCCGTGACCTCTCAGTCCATCAAGTCTCGCTAAGTCGCGCAACTCACGTTTTTAGAGTTTCGTCAACGAAACAGCCTAAGATACGACAAAAATGCTAAATAGCAAAATTATTATGTGCCAATAATGAGCTTAACAAAAAGGCAACACAGTGCACAAATAATTTCTTACAAGAACCCAAGGGATAGTAAAAGGATAGTAGGTACCCCATAGACTATTTTTCTTATAAAAATAGACCATCACTGTGGGAAAAATTTTCAAAGAAACTTTCTTGGAAATCGAGATTTTTTTTCATAACACTTTTTCTGTAATATCTCAAAATTTAATTCAAAGTTTTGTTCACCCTGATCAGAGAACATGAGATTTATTCACAACAGCAAATAATTTAAAAACAAACAAAAATTTTCTAAATGCGGCCCAGTCTACGCTACACTCGCAGGTGAGGTGCGGCGCGGGAGGGGCGCCGCTGCACGTGCACACCGTGACATTCGACCAAAGGGACACGTTAGAATTGTTAATTATTTTCACGTAAGTTTGTAACTGATTAAGTAATTATGTTTCATGTTTCTTCTGAAATCGTTATACTTATCTATAGGCACGTACACCTACTCATAGAACAAAGATTTTTTCTTTGTTTAGATACCTACTGTATTAAGGATTTCTTAGTAGTAAGTAGGTGTACATACCTACCTATTGTATTTCTAAGTAAGTAGGTATATTCCCTACGGTGCTTGACATTTTTATACTTATTTAACTAATTTACTAAGTATAAACTTTTATATATCTAAATAATAAGTCGATTTTAAGGTGCAAAATAAAGTTTCCTATATAAAGGCGTAGAAAACAATGTCCCGAGTTTTATTTTTAAATTATGAGACTTTTATCTCAAGCTCAACGAAATGAAAACGAACAATTCGTATTTAGTTATACTTACTTACTGAAATACCTACCTAATTATAGAGACAGATATAGAAAATACTTAAGTATACAGGGTGGAATTTTTTAATGCCACCTGGAGGGAAAGTACTCCAAACAATGGAGATAGCAAATTTCACTCCAAGGAAACATTCCTTTATTTTTGAAAAGAAACATAACTGCATTCAAAGATTTTTGAAATTAGCTTCCCACACCCAGGTATCGAACTGGCTAAAATTCGATAAAACAACACTCTGTACTTTTCTGATATCAATAGTTAGGGTCAAACATAAGGATCAAATCTCTTTTTCAAACATGGTAAATTAAATAAAAGGAAAACCATTAAATCTTAACTTATTTTAATTGAACGAGAAAAAAGATGTACCTACTATCTGACTTATTTGATTAGTTGTTCGAAATGGGCCCTATGTTGCTGGTATTTCCCTGTTCCATTTCCAAATGTAAAATTCCATAATTTAGCCACACGCAGCTATGTCTCATCTAATAAAAAGTCTGCATTACGAACATCCTAAAGAAATATGTAGTTCTATGTCAAATAATTTATTGTGAACTACTAATGGATCATTCAGTAAAAGTGTTTTATTTTGTCTTTTATGGTTTTCCTTTCATTTAATTTACCATGTTTATTAGAGAGATTTGATCCTTATATTTGACCCCATCGATTTATATCATAAAAGTATAGGGTGTTGTTTTTTCGAATTTTAGCCGGTTCGATTCCTGGTTATGGGAAGCGTATTTTTAAAAATCTTTGAATGCAGTTATGTTTCTTTTCAAAAATAAAGGAATGCTTTCTTTGAGTGAAATTTGCTATCTCCATTGTTTAGAGTACTTTATTTATTAAAACTAAAAACTTAAACTTTCGTTATTAAAAAATTCCACCCTGTATAGTTTTTTTAACCGAATTCAAAAGGGAGGAGGTTATCTGTTCGTTTGTAGAACATCGAATTTTCAGGATTAATGTATGTGGGTATGTAAGTTTCTTTATTCCATCATAACTTCTAAATGCCTGAACTGATTTGGATAAATGGGGTACCTATCGTTAGAATCCTTATAGCATCCCGAGTGACACTGGCTATATTTTTTTTAGAAAAAATCAATATGGCGACTGTGCGACGCCATTTCCAATGCGAAAAAAATTTTTTTGCTTCTATTATTAATGATTAAACGAACTTACCTGTAAGTGAAGTTCTATCATAATTATACGAAGGATTCTTCCGAAGATATTAGTACTATTAACACATGTAGTATCGCTTGCATGTATCACCACTTAGCACGTTATTTTAGAGTAATAACCTAAAAAACCTAAAAAGAGAAGGTATTTGATTTAGAATTGACAGATATTTTGACATTTCCGGCTCGAATTCTCCTCGCCGCCATCACGCGCCAACTACTTCATTTAGTTTAAAGTCCAAATCGTATGATATTTCCTCATTTTCTTCAGTGGGTGAACACTTATTGTAATTAACAATAAGCAGTAGGGAGGGTGGGACTCTATACTAATATCTTCGGAAGAATCCTTCGTATAATTATGATAGAACTTCACTTACAGGTAAGTTCGTTTAATCATTAATTATACTTCAGGATTCTTCCTTCGATATTAGTACTATTAACACATGTAGATGTTTAAAGCATTATATAAGAAAATGGAAATATCATCTTTGTGTAATTAGTCTTTTAAATTTAAAAGAGAAAATCAGTCACATTTAACATAATTCTTAATGTTTTGGAAGTAAAGATGGTACCTACAGATGGTTGGTACCAAAAAAATAAGCAAGATTCGTTAGGAAAATTCAGTTTAATTATCATTAATCGATGATATCTTGCAAAGATAGTGAAATAATCTACCATTCCGCCGTGTTACGTGGAATTTCTATAATAAAAAATAAATGTTATGGCTATATAGCCATAACATACCTATATAGGTATCGGCGTACGTCGAGTGCTAAAACTAGTTACCATGGACTTGAGTCTACTCCACTATCATTGAATTTTACATTTCAGTAATCCATTATTTATTCTACGTATAAGTATTTAATTTTTTTTTTTTTTTTTTAATATGTATTACTATTTTTATTTTATATTTATAAACAAAAAGAAGTGATTATGAAATGTTTATTATAATAATAATATGTAGCATTCTCGAAAAAGAAGGTAATTATAGAATGGTTTGTGTCAAAGTAAGAAGAATTCATGTTTCATACTTGAACTAAACAAATAATTAAGGACCTGCAAAACGTAGCGTCAATGAAAACATATAAAGTTTTGTCGCATAGTTAGAAGAATCCACTCATTTTGAAAGGTAGAAAAAAATATTGTTGTATTTGACATATCCTGAATTAAAGACTTAGCTATAAATAATTTCAAGTAAAAGCTTAGTTAGTGAAAAAAACATGTTTTTCTAAAAAGTTTTTTCGTCGCGTAATACTCGAAATTTTCAGCGGCAACTAGCATATTTTTTTCAAAATACAATTCGAACATAAGATGAATTAAAGACTTATCAAAAAAAAAAGAATGCAAATGTTATGGATCACCATTAAAATCAAAATAAACAGGTTTTTTAGCGCCTGAAAAATGTAAAGAGCAATACACTTAGAAAAATATTTGCTAGTATTCGGCATTCACAGAGATATGGAGCGGGCGGGCGCGGGCGCGCGGGGTGAACGCCCGGGGCTTGCATCGGGTGGTATCGAGAATGGATGGGGCCGTACTTTTCATTTCATATTTCATATCGAAACTTGTTGGTCAAGTCGGACTCGTCTTTTTCTTTTGGATTTTGGAAAGTTTTGTAAACTTTGTTTGTTTTAAGTAAATAAAAGAAAATCGGGTTGCACTCCGGGAGTGCTGGCAGAAGTGAAAACTTGAATATTAACGTTGTGCATTTTTGATATTTTGGAATGGTTATAGAATAATTTTGCACGAATTGCCGTCTTACGAATTTACTCTGCATTTGAATTTACAAATACAGAACAGTATTGTACGAAAGGCTTATCCATAGCTTGACAGAATATCTAGAGTTTTGATCAAAGAGAATGTAAAAAACCGGCCAAGTGCGAGTCGGACTCACGCACGAAGGGTTCTGTACCAAAAAACGGCAAAAAAAATACGTTTGTTTTATGGGAGCCCCCTTTAAATATTTATTTGATTCTGTTTTTAGTATTTGTTGTTATAGCGGCAACAGAAATACATCATCTGTGAAAATTTCAACTTTCTAGCTATCACGGTTCATGAGATACAGCCTGGTGACAGACAGACAGACAGACAGACGGACAGCGGAGTCTCAGTAATAGGGTCCCGGTTTAACCCTTTGGGTACGGAACCCTAAAAACTAGCGTTTTAATTTGGCATTGATTTAAAAAAAACCGGTCAAGTGCGAGTCGGACTCGCACACGAAGGGTTCCGTACCAAAAAACAGCAAAAAAAATTACGTTTGTTGTATGGGAGCTCCCCTTAAATGTTAATTTTATTCTGTGTTTAGTATTTGTTGTTATAGCGGCAACAAAAATACATCATCTGTGCAAAATTTCAACTGTCTACCTATTGTCGTTATTAATATCGAGCAAAAAACGGCAAAAAAATCACGTTTGTTTTATGGGAGCCCCCATTAAATATTAATTTAATTCTGTTTTTAGTATTTTTTGTTATAGCGGCAACAGATATACATCATCTGTGAAAATTTCAACTTTCTAGCTATCACGGTTCATGAGATACAGGCTGGTGACAGACAAACAGACAGACAGACAGACGGACAGCGGAGTCTTAGTAATAGGGTCCCGTTTTCACCCTTTGGGTACGGAACCCTAAAAAGCGCGTTGCTATGGTGATACAAGTGTTTACGTCTTGAAATGACGCGCCGCTATTTTCGCCGCGCCCCGTAGAAAGAGAGGGGGATACTTCCGACGCCGGCTGTCTACTCTCCATCCGTCACATCCGTCTTACGAATTTTCGATCAGGGTCACGTGATCCTGACTGACTGACGCGAGTTCAACAAAAAAGCGTACAACGCCGATAAAGAAGGTTTCACTTCAATAATTTTATTTAGTGTTAATTAAGTAATAGTTTTAGCTGTTTGTTTTGTAGTTTTAGGTTTTAGTAATAAATAAAATAGTGTTAGTATGAGAAGCGATGTAGTAGGTAAACGCCCGCCTCGTCGCGCTGCGTCTAGCAAGACTTGATGTCGATGACGCGTCGTCGTCGACATCATAGTCTTAGAGGTCACGGAATTTTTGGTAACGGTCGAGGAAAAGGTTAGATTCGTTTTTATAGGTTGTAAAGTTGTCCCCTAATGTGAATGATGTCGGTCTGCCTGATCTCAGTGGTTGCCACTTCCAGTAATAGCGCTTATAAGAGGCTTCATTGTTACGAGAAAGTAACGATCAGAGAAATTGTCAGTATTAATACCTATTTAAAGTATGGCTTCTCCGTAGCTAAAACGATGAGGTCTGCCGGCTCTCAGTGGTTTCGTTTTAGAGCTATTGCGCGCGCAAGTTACGACTATTTTTTTTGAATAGTATTTTTTTTTAATATTAATCGATAGAACTCTATATTATATAAAAAATTTCTTAAGATATTTGTGTCTAAAACGAAAAGTTTGGCTGGATAAAAATATTTTATGGTTTTTTTTGTATGGAGTGAGACATTCAATGTGCTCTTACGGCTAATTCCTAATATTTTCCGCCTCAAAACTACTTCTGCGTCAATATTTCACATGTTTACAATAATCCTACACTATTAACGCGCGCCTAAAATTGTCCAATCCAATCAATACATATTGGATTTTGAAACAGTTTAAAATCGTAATTTTTAAGTAAGAACTAATTGTTTTGTGATTCTTTTTTACTTTCTTATCAATTTTAACACAGGGAAAGCCAACAAAACTTTCAGTCACTATATTACTATGGATAAGTTTTTTTACCTAATGAATATAATGCAACCAAAATAACAAAATGTAGCGGGACAAGGCCTATGGCTAAAGGCTAATGCTCCTGTGTATCGATTTTATACTAGTTTTTTAAGCAGAAAAAAAATTTTTTTTAGGTAAAGTTATGTTTCTATCTGCTTCACGAATGCTGTGACCGTTCTGCTTTGTCAGGGTCTCTTACAAAGTTCACTCTTGGTATTATGCTAAATATAGAGATGCAGTAGCGTCGAAACATGAGTTATATCTTGCTTGGGTTGATGCTCGATCCTGTAAAGCTAGAAATACACGTGAAAAGAGGAAAGCCTTTAACAAAGCCGCCAAGTCCTGCATAGGGAAAACTTGCTTTTTGAAAAATTCTGGTATAATCTGTGGAAGTCAACTTCTGCCGTCCCTCAATGCCTCCTCTGCGGGAACCAGGAGGATCTTTGGCACATACCGTTTTGCCAATTTATTTTCCGAGTGTTCTCGTTTAGATTCTTTAGATCCTGGCAATGTTATACCATCGGTCTTACCAAGTTGTGGGATTTTAATGTCGGAAATCCACATCAGAGAGACCGAATTTAAAAAAAGCATTGCTTGATCTGGGGCTGAATACAGCCCCAGATCAAGCAAGCAAGCAAGGTCATAATAATGACCTCTTATTTCCAGTCAGTTTTCTGACTCGCTATCAATCTATCTCTTTTATTTGCTATACACCGAGAAAGAGATGTCACTACAGCAATTTATAAACCTGGCAGGATTTAAGAGCTTGTAATACGGCCTCTGGACGTGAATAAAGCCAGTAGTCTGGATAGTATACCAGCCATAGTTCTCAGGACTTGCGCCTCTGAGTTAGCCCTAGTATTAACACGCCTGTACCGATTGTCTCAAGCAGTGTTTCCCAATCAGTGGTACGCGTACTCTAAAGGGTACGCGAGGTTGCATCAAAGGGCTACGCGGAGCAATCTCTTACTGCTCACTAGTTCCAGTGGATATAGTTCCATGGAACTACTGATACTGATTATTCTCACTAGGTCCATTGCCAATGGAACTAGTAAGAATGAATATATGGAACTACAGAACAAAAAGTATTAGTAGTACCATGGAACTGTATCCAATGTGCGCTTTTATAATTCTCGACGGCCCGGCACGGCACGGCCCGGCACGGCACGGCTCGGCACGGCAGCGGCGACGCCGAAAGACGCTTTTATAATTTCTGCCGTTGCCGGCCGTTGGATGTTCAACACAGAACACTCATAGCGAAGAAGTTACTATTTGTACATTGTACAGTAGTGTCGTGGTACCTACTTTTTACTTTAGAATAATATAAAGAATAAAAGTTGACCTTCTCTCTCTAGATATTTGTTATCTTTATAATTATTTCATAAAATAATAGTTTAACAATTATACAACGTGTAACAGAAAGGAGGTATCAACTCGAAAGGAAGTCAATGTACTCGTGAATCTGAACACTTCCAACAGAAAAAGATTTCAAATCGAAAATACAATTTTGGACTCTCCATAGAAAATTTGAATTTGCCGCCAACATTTTATATAGGGAGGGACATTCAAAATTTTTTTTTTCTGTTGGAAGTTTCACGAGTACATTGACCTCCTCTCGGGTTGATACCCCCTTTTTGTTACACGTTGTTTAATGATTATATTACAATGTAGGTAGGTAGTAGGTACTTACTTAAATGATAAATAAATCTTTTAAAAATCAAAGAATATATTATATGTAGCTGGTTTTCATTACGTACCTACTTACCAAGATAGGTAGGCATCTACACAACACATTATTTAATTAAGTAGGTAACTACCTACTTAAGTAATATCTAGGTAATTATTTGTTGAGATAGGTAACAATATTTAACTTTGGTAAGTCCCCTATTAACGGTGTTTCCACCGCTGTAAGTACCTAGATATCTTTCCGATCAGTATCGAAATAACTGTTTGTCGGAATATTACCTATTTGTTGATTTTGATGTTGTTTGTTTCCACAATCATACATAGGTACATGGCATACCAACAACAACACATTAACGATATTACGCTGATATACTGGTTGTGCCCTTAATACACGCTGTATATTCTTTGCTCTGGACTCACACTCACACATATGAATCCTTGTAGCTACGCACTACATCGTAAAAGTTCGACGGCAGCGTAGGATTTGGCCGGCACGGCACGGTTTGCCGGTGCCGTTGAGGAAATATAAAAGCGTCTCCATATGATTCCATACATTTCACTTCCCTGTTGTGCCGTTGGACGGCTGCCGGGCGGTGCCGTGCCGGGCCGTTGAGAATTATAAAAGCGCACAATGGAACTAGTGAGAATGATTGGAACTAGAATATTATATCAGTAACCTTTTTTATTTTTATTTTTTTAGATAATAATTTAATTAAAGAGTTGTTTTTCCATTGTTCTTTTGCTTTAAATATATTTTATATCATGTTACTTAACAAAAGTAACATGATATAAAATATATATTTTCTTTCATTTAGAGTCGATATACTACAAGTCCACAACGACTTTACAGTGGAGGAGTGAGTTAAAACAATATTTATTACGAATTTTTTCCTATTTTACAAACTGATGATGACAAGATTAGTATACATACATACATATACTCACGCCTGTTTCCCATGGGGGTATGCAGAGACTATGGATCGCCACCTGCTACGATCATTGCACACTTCTTTCGCTTCATTCACATCCATCAGTCTTTTCATACATGCCCTGCGGTTTTTGTCACTGCGTACACCAAGCTTTTTTATAATAACCTCTAATTAGTCCACGTAGGTTTTTCTGGAACGCCCTTGCGCAATCGTTCCTTCTAAATTCGCACAATATATCTCTTTCGTGATTCGCCTTTCATTCATCCTCTCTAAGTGACCAAACCACCGAAGCATTCCTTTCTCAATTCTTGTCACTATATCATCTTTCAGACCACACCTTTTACGAATCACATCATTGCTCACTCTATCACTCAATTTTACTCTACATATTTTCCTCAACGATCGCATCTCTACCGCATTTATTCTGCTTTCATTCTTCTTCTGCCATAACCAAGATTCACTTCCATACATCAGTGTCGGTACCAGCACTCCGTTATGAATAGCCATTCGCGCCTTTGCCGAAACGATCTGACCTCATAACCGAGTGTATAGCACCATTCACCGAATTTCCTTTTTTCACTCGCCTTTCTATATATTTCTCTCTCTTTCCGTCCCTTGTGAACAAACTCCCCAAGTATACAAACTCACGGACTTGTGCCACCTAACATTACCGTACAGTCAGTCATTTCTTCATCTCTCTCAAACACCATCACTTTCGTCTTAGTTACATTCACTTTTATCCCTTTTCTCACAAAATCATCATTAATAACAGACATCATTTCCTGCAACTCTTGCGCAGAAGACGCAAGTATAACTTGGTCGTCAGCGTAGAGGAGGCACTTGATTTGAGTCCCATTCATCATAACTCTACAGTCACGTTCTTTCAGACCTTTCATACAACTGTCCGAAAACAGATTAAAGAGCCATGGTGACGCAACACATCCCTGTCTGACACCCCTAGAGATGCCAAACCAGTCAGTGTATACGCCGTCAATCCTGACGCATGCACGGGAATCCTCATAGAGAGATTTCAGTGCAAATATATAGCTATTTCTTAATAAATTATCATAGAATATTATCGAATCTGCCACTTTCGATACAATTCCAGATTTCAAAAGCATTGAATACTATTGAATCAGCCATATTCGATAAAATTCCTGATTTTAAAAGCATGGAATATTATCGAATGCGAAATATCTTGGAAAATATTTTTATAACTTTATAATAAAATTGTTATTAGGCACAAAAAAAGAGACAAAAATAAGCTATTATTTAGTAAAGAAACTTTAATGATACAATTCAAAATTACGATTTTATGTTTTTTGTGTAAAAAAAACTTTAAACTGCTCTACTGTAAAGTACGTGATTTGCAGTTTCAACACTATTAGTTGTGGCAGTCGATATTTTTGTTTTTTCGTTGGGAATATTAAAGCTTTATATATTAAAACAATTATTAATAGACTTTAACTGTGTGACTGGATGTTTTTTGGCTTTTCTAGTGTTAAAATTGATGAGAAAGTGAAAAAAAAATAACAAAACAAACAGGTAAGACCTGTTAAATAAATCTCATTTCCGCAATCACCATCCCATACCTATACCATACCCATACCATAACCTCAAGAACGACATCCATATCGATTTTTGTTTTTTTCCCCATTTACCCCCTAAGGGGTTGATTTTCAAAATCACAAAATATAATATGTATGCCTATTTATTTTTAGACGTGCTCCTACGAAGCTTAAAGTTGTAATGTCTTTTTTATTCTTTTTCCATATAAAATTTGGACCCCATTTTCACCCTTTTTGGGGTTAAATCATGTCCACCGTGTTGGACTCCAAAATAAATGTCATTTTCCCAATCGTCAGAAAACCACAATAACGACATCCATATCTATTTTTAGGTTTATTTACCCCATTTCATCCCCATTATCATTCCCATAGGGATCAAAATACTAACAATAATAATGTACGTTACGTTAAATTTGCATCCATAAGCTTAAATAATAAATTTAGCGATTTTCACTTCGAAAATGAAGGATATTTATTATTTCTATACACAACTTCATCCCCCTTTTCACCCTTTAGAGAGTGGAATTTAAAAAAAAATACAATCATCAGTTTAAATACAAAATTTGAAGATCCTCGCTTTCAAACTGAGGGAATTTCATACAAACTTTGGACACCCGTTTCAGTTTTGAAAAAATCTTTTCTTATTGCACCCTTAGACCTTAAAAGGAACCTATGTACCAAATTTGGAGTCTCTAGACCTAGCGGTTTGGGCTGTGCGTTGATATGTCAGTCACCAATCAGTTTCTTCTTTTATACACGGTTAATTTTTAAGTATATCTAAAAATGAAATGGGGATTTCAGACCACGTAAATGAACAGCTTTTACTATGGGACCAACCACCAAATCGCGAAAAAAAATCAGCTGTTCCATACATTATAGTGGAGTCGATGTTGTACTTTTCTATGGAACGGCTGATTTTTTTTTTCGCGATTTCGTGGTTGGTCCCATAGTAAAAGTTGTTCATTTAGGTGGTCTGAAATCCCTATTTCATTGTTAGATATACTTAAAAATTAACCGTGTATATTTAGATCACTCGAAGTTGCAACCACTGAGATCAGGCGTACCGACATCATTCACATTAGGGGACCACTCTACAACCCATAAAAACGAGTCTAACCTTTTCCTCGATCGTTACCAAAAATCAGTGACCTCTCAGTCTATCAAGTCTCGCCTAGGAGTCGCGCAACTCATATTTTTAGAGTTTCGTCAACGAAACAGCCTAAGATACACCAAAAATGCAAAATACCAAAATTATTATGTGCCAATAATGAGCTTAGCAAAAAGGCAACACAGTGCACAAATTGGAAATAATAATCATGTAAATAATTTCTTACAAGAACCAAGGGATAGTAAAAGGATAGTAGGTACCCCAAAGACAATTTTTCTTATAAAAATAGACCATCACTGTGGGAAAAATTTTCAAAGAAACTTTCTTGGAAATCGAGTTTTTTTTTTATAACACTTTAAGCTCGTTTACGTGATTAAAAGTATACTTTTTTTGTAATATCTTAAAATGTAATTCAAAGTTTTGTTCACCCTGATCAGAGAACATGACATTTATTCACAACAGCAAATAATTTAAAATTAAACAAAAATTTTCTAAATGCGGCCCAGTCTACACCGCTACACTCGCAGCGCAGGTGAGGTGCGGCGCGGGAGGGGCGCCGCTGCACGTGCACACCGCGCTTCGTCTGCCGCACCCCCTCAAAAACCTAAAAATTCGATTAAGCAGCGCCTTAAAGCTATTTTTCAGCTCTGTATGTCTAATAGTTTTTAAGATATGATACTTGAAATATTGATAGTACTGTAGCCCGCGGACATCTAAATCACCAAAAAGGTTACCGCTTAGCTTTGTGTTATTGTTACATATTTTGCAATATTGTATTGGCTCCGTGCACGCTTTTAGCGCCATCTAGCGTGTTGCAACTTTGTTGGCTCTGACCTAACCGTTTTGACGTTTTTATATGTAATGGCGGCATTGTGACAAAATGTTAAAAAATACTATACATATTGTATTATTAATGTAAATTTCAAAATTACTATGATTTGGGTGGACAAAGTGTTGTGAAATCATTTTTGGTCATTTAAATTAAATATGGCAAGCAAGATCTATTCAAAATAAGTGTTTTATTTTGGTTATATCAGGGTTTGTTTACTTCTTTTTTAGTTGTAGATTAGTAATTAGTTGTAAAACAAGAGGATACAGCTACTTTAATAATTTTACTAAGTGATAATAAACATATATAATTATTCCTGTATCGCTAGTAATAAATTAAATAAAATTTTCAAGCAGATTACAGAGCCTTCTTTATTTCTACTTTTTGCCACCATGAGCGCTGAGATCGATTATTATACCTTCGCACCCTCCCAATACTAAAACCGAAGTCTTAAAGATCGTAACCCGCCGTAACCATAGACAGAGATAAATCTAAAATCTCAATTTTTGTTAGTTATTTACTCTCAAGGTTACCGCATTGTTTCACTATTGTCATGGTAAACAGATTTGTTCAATTACCACACATATCAGTAAGACTATGGAAAGTCGCCATACAAAGACCAGATGTAGTCCGGCCATTTTGATAATAATTTACATTTTAGAGTTACTGTTTCAAATTTATACTAAAGATAATAGGCCCTCTGAACAAAACATAGACCAATTTTAAGACTGTTTCTGTGGCCGGATTAGATTATAAGACACATTTGGTCCATAGACGCAGAGGTCTCGGGTTCGATTCCCAGGGGGGGGTACAATTTGTACTCGGTTTGGTTGGTGGTAGGGCTTATTTCAAGTCCGCCTGGCTAGCTACCACCATCTTACCTAAGTCTGACGCCATAATAACAATTTAAAAATTGTTGTGTTCCGGCAGTTAGAGGTAAGATAGCCAGTATTCCGGGTGTAGTGGGCTTCCACCTTCGGCCTTATCGTCATTTAACATCAGGTGAGATGCAGGCCAAGCACTACCCCGTTGTGTATAAAAAAAAATGCAAAAATTAAATAAAACGCATTTACTCAACTTTCTACTACAAAAACTTGAAGATTAAATGGGTATTTCTCAAAATAATTGTCCCGTAACGTGCATGTAAAACGCAGTTACGCACACGTTTTTTGTTACGAACATGTACAAAATTTTACGTTCATATCGACATAAAGGTCGTTTCATAATAAAACATCAAAGGCATATGCCCAGCTACGGCCCAACTTCATAATACCGCGGAAAATATTTCAATAAAATTGAAAAATCATTATTTTTTTAAATTATGAATAATGCAATTGGAATTATTTTGTAATAAACTCGCCATCACCAAAACCATCTTAAGAACAATTCAAAGATTTTTATCATTTATACCCACAGTGACGTTGCCATTAGGTACGGAAAAATCTCGTAAACAATTGATTCGATATAAAAATCGATCCGAACAAAACATATTATTAATTAAATTATTTGTAACTGCCATTCCTGTTTGACCGAGTATAACTTCAAAAGAATATATTTTTTATTAAAACTTGTATTAGGATACATATTTTTCGATTATAACAGTACTAGCGGCCACCCGCGGTTTCACCCGCGTGGTTCCCCTTTCCCTGGAAATATCGAGATATAAAAAAGTATTTTATATTTTAATCTAGGCTATCTACTATCTGTGTGCCAAATTTCAACCAAATCTGTTCAGTAGTTTTTGCGTGATTGAGGAACAAACATCTAAGCATCCAAACCCACAAACTTTCACATTTATAATATTAGTAGGAAAGATTGAAGAAGACTAAAATCGATTTAGTAATCGATTCCAATAGAAAATGGCAGCACTGTGTACTGTCAATTTGACAGTATAGTGACAGCACGACTTCAACAACATTTTATTGTCGTTTGCTTGTGTTTTGTAGTTTTGTTTTGGATCGGAAGTGTTTTGCAGTGAGTGTGTTTTTCTCGTGCATTCTTTATCTTTTACATAAATAAAAAGTTACTGAGATAATTGACGAAATCTAAACTTGGAAGGCGCCACCTTTGTGACGTCGTAGGTACTTGTTCCACTACTTTAGCAAGTGACAAAAAGCGATTTTATGATCAATAACGTGCGTGCAGCGCTAAAGTAATGGAACAAGTACTTTTTCCTAGGTTTAGATTTTGTCAATTATTTCGGTAAATTTTTATCTGATTTAAGCAAGCTAGGTATGCAATGATAGGTATTAAAATTGTAACAAAACATGGAAAGAAACTATTATTGTAGGTATTATATTTAAAAAAATATTGGGACTTCTATATTAATACCTAATATTAAACAATTTTCCGTACATAATAGGAATAGTGCAAACTCAGAGGACACTTATTCCATAAAAAAATACAACTATACGAATTACTTCCAATCTTTTTGCTAATTCGACTATACTAATATTGAGGGAGCCTTCGATAACGTCACTATCGAAACCCTTTCTAGGAGAATGAGTGACAATAACATTGACAGCACGTCCATCCGCTGGATCGAAAGCATGCTTCTTCATAGAACTGCAAACGTCAGTTTACACGGAACTACTAGAGGTTTCAAGATAACTAGGGGATGCCCACAGGGGGGCGTACTATCACCTCTATTTTGGTCACTTGTTGTCGGTCAATTATTGATTGAAGCCTCTAAAAAGGACCTGGATATGCAGGGCAATACTGACGATGTGGTAGCTTGCGTGATAGGCCCCTGTCAGAGCACTGTATCATCCATACTTCAAAGGTCTCTCAATGTCATCAATAAGTGATGCACTGAGAACAGTTTGTCAGTAAACAGGTACAAAACAACAATAGTCCATTTTACTAGGAAGCGTAAGCTGGACAAACTTAAAACGCTATTTTCTACGGAAGTCAAATCTTTGGGCGTTACAATCGACCAAAAGCTGACATGGAATACACACATAGATAATGTGATCCAAAAGGCCAAAATTGCGCTAGGAATTTGCTGTCGTGTAGCGGGTGCAAGGATGTATACTGCCATAGTCTGGCCGATGATATCGTATGCCTGTGTGTGTAGCTAAAGCCAAGCCCAGCCTAGCTAACTAGCCTGCAAAGATTTGCGTGCCTTATGGCGACGGGGACCATGTCTACAACACCAGGAGCAGCACTCAATGCTCTGCTAAACCTACCGCCACTTCACCTGTTTATTGTGAAGGAGGCGAAAGCAGGAATCTATAGAGTGAGCAACACTGGTAAAGTAGGTTGGCATTCTCAAGCACCGAGATCTTTACATGAATCAGTGCTTGAATTCAAACAACTTGCAATGTCGACTGATGTCATGCTTCCACTGTGTAACTTCACTAAAAATTACTCTGTGGAACTACCTAGCAGAGGGATGTGGTCTTATGACCAAAGCTCCTGTAAGGCTGGAAGCCTAGTTGGTTCACAGACGGCTCCAAAATGGGTCATGACGTAGGTTGTGGTATACATGGCGTGAGACCAAGAGCCAACCTTAGTGTTAATCTTGGTAAGTACGCTACAATATTCCAGGCAGAGGTCTATGCCATTATAGAATGTGCAGAAACTAACCGCCAACGAAACTACACAAATCAGATCATCTATATCTTTTCAGATAGCCAAGCAGCACTTAACGCCATAAACTCGAACGTAATACGATCGAAACTGGTAAAAGACTAAACTGAATGAACTGGGACATATGAATAAAATTATTCTGAAATGGGTCCCTGGTCATTCAGGCATCATCGATAACGAAAAAGCCGACGATCTTGCTAGAACTGGAGCGCAAGGCCAACAAATCGGTCCAGAACCTTTCTGCGGCATCTCAAAAACCAGGCTATGCAACTCCTTAAAGACAATCTCTTAGACGAGTCGAGAAAATTCTGGCTAAAACAGCCAGGGGCCCTATTTTTGAATCGCTAGACGTGGTGACGAGCACTCGTTTCTCCTGATTTTCGTTCGAAATTTGACTTTCCATATTTTTGAATCGCTCGACCGCAACGAGTTCCCCTACCCACTCGTTTACAGTCGAGCGATACGGCACGGCGAGCGATATTCTTTTCTACTTAAAAGCAAATATTCTTGTTTAACAGCCAATAGAAACATGGATATTACGATCCGTTTTCGTTGTGGTGATTACCAGTTTTCTCTAAATTCTGTATGGAACGGATAATATCCAACATTTCGTATTATGTTGGCAACACGGAAACGAACGATTCAAAAATACGGAAAATCGGCGTCATGCGACTTGGAAGACGAGTGTGACTTAAGTCGCATGCGACAACACAATGTCATACGAGTGATTCAAAAATCGGGCCCCAGGACTGAGACACGCCAAATCCTTGGTAGAATGCTACTCGCAAAGACGGACGAATGAGCTTACACAGCTCAGTAGATCGAACGTCAGCGCGAATGTTAGAGCCTTAACTGTATACTGCAAACTAAACGGACACCTATTTCATTATGAAATTGAGTGATACTGACATCTTCAGATACTGTAATGAGGAGCAGGCAACACCCAAGCACCTCTTATGTGATTGTGGACTCCTAATCCACAGGCGTAGCATCCATCTGGGACGACACGTAATCGACCCGGAGGAAATAAAAACACAAAAAACCAGGAAGATACTAGACTTCTTGGAAACCGCTGGGCTCGAACAGTTACATACTATAATTAAGTCGCAGTGACGATAGCTTCATCTTGAGCTGCATAGCCCCTAACACTCAAATAATAATAATACTTCCTGTGATCCTAACTTCATTGAATTTGTCAAGAAGTATTTAACATTTAGACAAGTTTGTATCCTAGGGCTAGCAAAGTCCAAGTACTTTGCAAATAAAATAAAATTAGCTGATAATAAAATTAAGGCTACTTGAAATATTATTAACAAAGAAACGGGCAAACTTTGTGAGTAACGTCTATGTTGCTTGCGGAAGAAGTAAATTTTTGTTAAAGTTTAGTTACTTTGGATTGGTATCTAGGTACCAAAAACTAAAATGTAAAAAATTTCATCATATTCCATTAACTTTTTTTTTGCAGAACGAAATTATGTATTTTTGATTACTTTTTGCTTAAATGAAGGAAGACTACCTTGATTGTTGTAAAATTGTTATTTCTATGTTTTTCATAAAATGTTACTCTATTAAAATATAGTTGACTAGCGGCCGCTCGCGGTTTCACCAGCGTGGTTTCCCTTTCCCGTGGGAATATCGGAAAAAAAATATCCTTTGTTTTAATCTAGGCTATCTACTATCTGTATGCCAAATTTCAATCAAATCCGTTTAGTAGTTTTTGCGTGATTGAGGAACAAACACCCAAACCCACAAACTTTCACATTTATAATATTAGTAGGATTTAAATAAAAATTAAATAAAAATTTGATGTTTCGTTATGAAACAACTATGTCAACATGAACGTAACATTTTGTACGTGTTCGTAACTGCGTTTTACATGCGTTACAGTACAATTATTTTGAGAAATACCCATTTAATCTTCAAGTATTTGTAGTAGAAAGTTAAGTAAATGCGTTTTACTCAAAAAAGCTTGTAATATGGTCATTATTTTGACAACCTTCTTTGAACAAAGTCGAGCTTGCCGGTGTCCTCCGATGGTGACGCAACAAAGTTATATGGAATTTCATTATTGTCGAGTTTTAGCCACCAGCAATTTCCTTTGAGAATCCATTATTGTCGAGTTTTGTTTCAAACATAGTTAGGTGAAAAAATAGTACACTGCAACCCGCGCAGATAAAGAATGGGATTAAAAATGGCGTCGTTCATATTCACTTCTCGCTCGCACACTTAACGCCACACCTATCGCTCTCTCTGTCACACTCGTTGTGGTAAGCGTGGTGAGCCGCCATTTTGAATCCCATTCTATATCTGCGCGGGTGTTGTATTGTACTTAGATGATGTTTTTGTATTTTTATATAAAATTAGTATGGAAAAATATAGAAAACTCGCACTTGACCGTTTTTTGACCTTTCATTCCATACCCCTTATCTACTTCCGGGGTTACAAAGGGGATCAAAAAAAACCTTATTTTTTGGCTCCGACGCACCGTTATATTATACTATACTGAGATATTTGCGTTTTTGTATTTTTTCGAAATTAGGTTATAAGTACCTACTATAGTAGGCAGTATTCGCATTTTTGAGTAAAGTACTATACAAGCCTTGGTCCACAATGACTGCACTGCTGGCCACGTTATGATGGCCTCGAGCTAAGCTTAACTACGCTCTCGGCCTTCAAGCTTGGTCATCATTGCAGCCCTTGCTGTCCGCGCTATAAAGGCCTCGACCTCCGGTCTCGGCCTTTATTCTAGCTTGTCCATCAAGGGCTGCAATGCTGACCGCGCTGTGATGGCCTGGACCTGCGCTAAGCTCCGCTCTCGGCCATCATCATCGCTGCCAGCAACGCAGTCATTATTGACCGCGACAGTAATGTACTATTATTTAATTTTTGCATTTTTTGTTTATGGACCAAATGTGTCTTATAATCTAATCCGGCCACAGAAACAGTCTTAAAATTAGTCTATGTTTTGTTCAGAGGGCCTATTATCTTTAGTATAAATTTGAAATAGTAACTCTAAAATGTAAATTATTATCAAAATGGCCGGACTACATCTGGTCTTTGTATGGCGACTTTCCATAGTCTTACTGATATGTGTGGTAATTGAACAAATCTGTTTACCATGACAATAGTGAAAAAATGCGGTAACCTCGAAAGTAAATAACTAACATAAATGGAGATTTAAGATTTATCACTGTCTATGGTTACGGCGGGTTACGATCTTTAAGACTTCGGTTTTAGTATACAATATTGCAAAATCTATAACAATAACACAAAGACAAGCGGTAACCTTTTTGGTGATATAGATCTCCGCGGCCTACACCGTTATTTTCATACAAACATGCTCACTTCAGTCTCATAAATATAAAATTATGCGCATCTCTGCAATGGTTTGTATGTTTAAAAGTTTAGGAAAGTGCTCGTTTTTCGAATATGAATGTCAAATAAGCATAGACAGCTCTCAATTTCGCCAAAAATGCAATAAAGCAATGCATAATTTTATCATTGTATGGAACGAGGAAATTGGTTTACCTTTTCCTCTTTTTGGATAAATTGAGAGGTGTCTATACTTTTCGTCATTTTTATTCAAAAAACCGGCCAAGTGCGTGTCGGGCCACGCGCAGTAGGGTTCCGTAGGTACATTATACCATACCATATTTTAATACCGCTATCATTTTTCGTCTGAAAAAATAACTTTGTTTTTCACAGTGTTTGTATGAATGACAAAGTTATATTTGCGGTTTTGGAAAATGTACCATATCTCAAAAACTAATTACTGTATCTCGTTCAAAATAATTTTCGTTGAAAGTCTTTATTAAGATCTATTTTTTATATTTTTTTTAGATTTTTCACCCTCTTACTTTAAAAGTTAAAGGGGGGGGGGGGGACACACATTTTACCACTTTGGCGGCATATATTTTTCAAACGGTTGACTTTAAAAAAAAATAGTCTTTAGGAACCTTAATGTCATTTTTAAAGACCTATCTATAGACACCCCACAAGTATTGGTTTGATGAAAAAAAATATTTTCAGTTTCAGTTCCATGTATGGGGAGCCCCCCCTTAATCTTTTATTTTTTTTATTTTTGTATAAAAATCGTAAAGCGGTTCACAGAATACACCTGCCTACTAAGTTTCAACTATGTAGTCTTAATACTTTTGGAATAAAGTGGCTGTGACATACGGACGGACAGACAGACAGACAGACAGACAGACAGACAGACATGACGAATCTATAAGGGTTCCGTTTTTTGCCATTTTGGCTACGGAACCCTAAAAATGAGCACCTTTGACTAATCTATCAACATACAAATCATTGCAGAGATGCACAACCATTTTTTATTTATGAGACTGTGAAGTGAGCATATTTATATGAAAATAACGGTGTAGGCGGTTAGATATGCCAGTGAGTGTCAATGTTTGAAGCATCATTATTATCTCAAAAACTATTAGACATACAGAGCTGAAAGTTAGCTTAATTTGTTTGAAATTTAATACAGTTTTAAAATGATGTGGTCAACTAATGTCAAAAGCTCATAGTTTTTAGGGTTCCGTACCCAAAGGGTAAAAACGTGACCCTATTACTAAGCCTCCGCTGTCCGTCTGTCTGTCTGTCTGTCTGTCTTTCACCAGGCTGTATCTCATGAACTGTGATAGCTAGACAATTGAAATTTTCACAGATGATGTATTTCTGTTGCTGCTATAACAACAAATACTAAAAATAAAATAAAATAAATATTTAAGGGGGGCTCCCATACAACAAACGTGATTTTTTTTTTTGCGGTTTTTTGGTACGGAACTCTTCATGCGCGAGTCCGACTCGCACTTGGCCGGATTTTTTAATAAAACTGCAAAAACTGAAAAAATGCAGTTTTTCACGTGTAACGCAGTTAGCACAACTTTTTTTGCTTGCGAAACATGGTTCCACACTCCCTTTAAGGAGTCCAAATAACAAAACAAAAATGCAGCTTTACATCGCGTTTTGCGATTTTAGGAAAAACATTTGTAAGATTTTACTGGCCTATAACTAAACTTAGGTATATTGATTACCTACTTCTATTTCCAGTATTTATCTTGGACATTGGCAAATTCAATCCTCAGTACAGAGATTATACAATTCCCTAAATAAGGAGGTACCTATAATCTTTACATATAATAAAACAGTAGAAAAAGTGTGTCTGTACATACATTACATAATATTTCAAAAATAAATATCTGGGACGATGGAGACATAATAATAATATAGGTAGAGTAAGAATTTAAAAAAAAGTGTGTCTGTTTGTTTGTATGTTTGAACACGCTAATCTCCGGAAATACTGAACGGATTCAAATGAACCTTTTTTGTTATATAGCTGTTAAGCCTGGGCATAGTTTGACCATATATGGACTGAACAGCGAGATCACGTTTAAGATTGCTATTTTTGTCTCACTGACATCAAAGGTAAATTACAAGAAAAAACACACAAAAGAAAGTATTTTTGTTGGTCCTCAAATTAGAGAGTTAATAAAAGATTCAAGATTTGAAGAAAAATTAAGCGATATAGAAAAATCTGCATGGAAGGCTTAAAAATGTTGTAAAATTTTACATTTTTCAATTTTTATCATCCCTAATAGGTACATACTTCTAAACGGATCATCATATTTACACAATTTCTTTAGTCCTATCCGTTTAAGACCTAAACCTATCAAATGACACTAAAAACATCACGTGCTACTATGTAAAATCTATGCAAAGGTCAAAATACCCTCGGATCAACGTTAGTTAGGAAGATTGTGCACGCGCATGAATATAAAACGGATTAACATTTGACGCATCGGTGTAATTTCTGTGACCGTTAACGGATCAACAAATATCTTTAATTTGTGTATTTGTTGATGACGAGTATCTACATAAGAAACCGATGTAAATTGGCGGACAACCCTATCGTGTCAATACCGAATCAAAGTATATCGGTTGTATTCGTGGGGAGCCAATTATATACGACGAAAAGGTGGATCAACATTATTTCTAAAATTGTACTGGATCAACATTTACATAGAACGGTTGAATATATATATATATATATATATATATATATATATATATATATATATATATATATATATATATATAATATATTATAAGTGGGTAATACATGCAGCACAGTAAATAATAAATAAGCAGTAGGTACAACGAGACTAATAATAAAAAAAAGCATTTTCAGGTAGTTAAATATTAGAACACAAGTGACAAGCTTAAGCGATTATTATCAATTTCGGCAAACATACCAAGGGGCCAATATAAATAAATCATATAGTTACGATACCAAGCTAATAAACATTCACTAATCCTAATTTCTGTTTTTCCAAAAATTCTAGTTTAAGATACTTTATGAGAGAGGTCTTACACATACGTCTTATAGGGGGTGGAATGTTGTTCCAACATTTTGTGGCTTGGTATCGAAAACTGCCAGTAAAAGCTACCGTACAGTGCTGTTGAGTAGACAACACTATGCGTCTCGGTCTCATACTGCTACCACCACGACCCTGCATAAAATTTAATTTAAAGAAAAGATACGTGGGCTCATTATATTTTATGATGTCAAATAATAACCCAGCAAGACGTATATGTCGACGAAAACTAATTTTAAGAATGGAGTGCCTATTTAAGTAGGGAGTGACGTGACTACGCGGCGGTATGTCGAAACAGAAACGGCAACAAGCGTTTTGCACTCGCTGCAACTGCCTCTGAGTACTAGATAACAAACGTGGTCCATATACAAGATCACCATAATTGAGTTTGGAGAGTATTAATGACTCGCACAAAGTTATACGAACCCGTTCACTAAGAAGATGACGAATCTTGTAAAGCAATTTTAAGCGATAGAAGCAAGATCGCACCAAATTAGCTACGTGCGTCTCAAAGCGTAGATTGCTATCAAGTATTATACCAAGGTCCCTTGCTTCATTGACACGTTCAATCGGTTCATCTCGAATAGATACATTTAAGCAGTTGCGATCAATTTTCGAAAGCTACGACTTAGAACCCAGAATCATATATTTAGATTTTAGTGGATTAAGAGTCAATGCGTTTCTGTCAGCCCACTGCGCAATATTGTCAAGATCAGTATTAAATTTTACTACAGCTTCACTGAACTTTGAAGGATGAGATGAAATATATAACTGTACATCATCTGCATACAGATGATATCTGCAGTTGGTTATAACTTTAGCAATATCCGCACTATACAACACAAACAGCAAAGGTCCCAAAATAGAGCCCTGAGGTACACCCCTGCACACAAACTTAAAATCAGAAAAAGAATAATTACCATTCGGCTCCATAAGCTTTACAGCTTGAGTGCGGCATTTGAAGTAGCTATTAAACCATTTCAGGGAGTTATGATCTAATCCATAATATGCAAGCTTGGAAAGAAGCAACGGAACACTAATACCATCAAAAGCGCGGGAAAAGTCAAGGAGTGCCAAACAAGTGCTGTTTCCAGCATCTTGCTCTACAAGAATGTTATCCACCACATCCAGCAGCGCGGATTCAGTACCCATACCTTTACGAAAACCTGATTGGTGCAGTGGCAATAAATTATTTTCCGCAACAAAGTCATTCAGTTGATGGTGAACAGCCTTCTCCAATACCTTAGATAAAAATGGCAAAATACTAATTGGCCTCAAGTCTTTAAGGTTAGTAGGAGTGTCGACTTTAGGTAGGGGAGTAATTAAAGCAGCACACCATAAACTAGGAACTATACCGTTCAAAATAGATCTATTGATCAGACCAGTAATTATAGGCAAAGTTCGAGGAAGTGTCAAAAGTATCATATCTCTGTTTATGCCATCAACTCCGGTAGAATTACTCTTAATGGATAACATATACTTGGCAATATCATTTTCACTTATTGTAGTCAAAGAGAAGGACGCATCACAATGTCTGTGATGTTCAAAGAAAGTTAATTCAGACAATGGCACATCAGCGGACCCAGGGATGTTCAAAAAGTGTTCATTTATTTCATTTGCATTGCTAAAATATTCATGGACGGAAATCTGCTTATTCTGGTTTATTAATATTTTTTCTTTTACATTTTTCCAAAATAATTTAGGGTCTTTTTGTAAATTATTAATGTGATAATTATAGTATGCACGCATTTCATTATATGTACTAGTTTCGGCAAATTTTTTTATTTCCTTGTAATAGCCTTTTTTAATTTCTTTTTTATTTAAGTCCTTTTCTTTACGGTATGCATCATGTGTCTCTTCACGGAATTTAAATATTTTTTTTAACGTATCTGTTATCCAAGGGAGTGACTTACTATTAATGGTAATTTTTTTCAGAGGCGCATGTTTATCAAAGAGAGCCAAAATAATAGTTGCGTTTAGTTGTTAGTGTCACAGTACTTATTTTGTTGATGAGAAATCATTCGTCTTCAGGTAAATAATACATATGTCACCGGCAATGTATGAAATGCAGGCATTGTTAACAATGCCTAGGCATTGTATATGTTACCGGCAATGTGTATAATACGGCATTGTATACAATGCCTAGGCATTGTATACAATGCCTGAAACGATCAGGCAATGTGTAGCGGCGCGATTTATACGCTACATAATAACTTATGAAGAAATGCAGGAGCAGCGAAAAGTATGAATTGAGCGGAGCGGCATCTACTATGCGCTGCACAGACTACGCAACACACCGTTCAACAATGATTCACATCGACTTCACTAGATGGCGCCTGATGCGGAAACAAATGACGAATTAATATGAAGTGCGAGGAAAACAGTATGGAAATCCTACATCTCGCTAACGGAGTTTTCTCAGCGACTCAGCATATATACAACTACCAACCAAGAACGGTTGGACCGCGGTCCCCGAGCACAGTCACCTAGCTCGGTGGAAGTACTTCCCTTTTCGCTGAATACCTGGCGAAGAGTTCCTGCCTCTACATTCATCACGTCAAGGTCACCAATGTAGAGGCAGGAACTCTTCGCCAGGTATTCAGCGAAAAGGGAAGTACTTCCACCGAGCTAGGTGACTGTGCTCGGGGACCGCGGTCCAACCGTTCTTGGTTGGTAGTTGTATATATGCTGAGTCGCTGAGAAAACTCCGTTAGCGAGATGTAGGATTTCCATACTGTTTTCCTCGCACTTCATATTAATTCGTCATTTGTTTCCGCATCAGGCGCCATCTAGTGAAGTCGATGTGAATCATTGTTGAACGGTGTGTTGCGTAGTCTGTGCAGCGCATAGTAGATGCCGCTCCGCTCAATTCATACTTTTCGCTGCTCCTGCATTTCTTCATAAGTTATTATGTAGCGTATAAATCGCGCCGCTACACAATGTATGAAATATTATTCATTTTATACTTTGCCTAGGCTTTGTATATGTTACCGGCAATGTGTATAATCCGGTATTGTATACAATGCCTAGGTATTGTATACAATGCCTGAAATGATCAGGCAATGTATGAAATACTATTCATTTTATACATTGCCTAGGTATTGTATACAATGCCTGCTGGTCCACTGGCAATGTATAAAATAAGTATACCTATTTCTGTTGTCTGTTATTAAAAAATAACCTCGAAATTTAAGGCTCACGTTCCACTGCGCTTCGCGCTCGCCTTAAATTTCTAACCTACACGCGGGACCTACAGGAGTGAAGCAGGTTCGATTCCAAATTCAATATATTTCTGTTGTCTGTTATAAAAAAAGTTGATAAAAATGTATGTGTCAATGTATTTTTTTTACTAAGCTTCGAAGAGTACTCCGGTAGGCAAGGCGATGAAACCTCATTGTTGCTCTTTAAGCAGATGTCAGCCAGCTAGCAACTTTCCTCTTTGGTGTACAATGCCGCTTACTTTTATAAGCCAATTTTGACACTTCGCTTTCTATCAACGCCATCTAGTGAGTCAAATAGTTACTATTTTTATTTTTTAAATGTCACTTTGAAAAACCCTCATTATAGTTTTGATGTGTACGCACTAGGTCGACCGGTCATGTGATGTCTATGGGGGGTACAGATTATTTCCTCTATGGGTACAGACAGTCAGCCCCCCTAAGTTTTTATGCAGAACGTCAGCATTGAAGAGCCATATAAATGCGTTCATTTTAGTACAATCTCCCATGGTATATTCTCCGTGTGTCCCCTACTCGGCCGTGTCATAGTAGAATGGCTCCAGGCTATGAGGGGCGGTCCTTTCATAATAAATAATCTAAGCTGAAACCTTTAGGCTGTTTTGAAGTTGTCTAGGCAAACAAATTAGGACTGAGTGGTTAAAACCCAAACCAATAAGCTATTGTTATGAGCTGAAGGCATGATTCAAGTCCTACAAGAATATTTTAAAGCTTTAGAGCAAAGACTTCTATGTGTTTTTTAATCATAAGAATAAATAAAACTTACTAGAACGGATTCTTCTTTATCCGAGTCCCAAATGCCGCCATTTATATAACTACTTCCCCCAGTGCTGCCAACTTAGCGCGTTTCACGCCAGATCTAGCGCTTTTTTTGTCTCGAAGCGCGTTTTAGCGCCTAGCGCTAAATCTGGCGCTTTTTTAGATTTTAATAGATTAAGTATTTACCTGCTGGCCTGCTGCATTTATTTGGTTGAATGCTTGGTGAATCTATTAAAATTATACAAATTCTATACTTAATTAGTATTTTTATGGTACACCAAGCATTCTCAATTTTTTTTCCTCTAGCTGGGGGGGGGGGGTGGGGGGTGGTTGGCGACGCTTTGGAAAGAGCAAATAAATAGTAAAACCATTTGTGGTTAGTGCGAAATCTGGCGCTTTTTTTTAAAATGCCATTTTACGCAATCTAGCGCTTTTTTACAGCGTTGACAGAGCGTTTTCGCTCAGACTAGTTGGCAGCACTGACTTCCCCCTTCACGTCGCTACGCCCCGCTGTCGTCCAAGCGTGTTGCAAGGGTTGCTTTGCTTACTGTTAAATATTGCTTACGTTTAAAGATAATATCGCTAAAATATGAGTTTTTCTTTAGTTTTAAATCATTATTTTATTCTAGTTAGTAGATACGAAAATAATATAATCATTTTTCTGGGTAAGTAAAGTAAGTACTTACCTACTCCTAAGTTTGTATAAATAAAGTAAATATAGTTCGTATCACGAAAGATGACCACAAATGGCGCCCATCTTTCCATCATAACTCATGAAGCAAAAAGACTTAAGACAATATAATATTTCATACCCTTATATATATATTTACATAATATTTAAATATATGAAATATTATTTTGTCTTAAGTGTTTTCTTCATGAGTTATGATGCGAAAATGGGCGCCATTTGTGGTCATCTTTCGTGATTCGTACTGTACCTACACATTTAGTATGGAAATTAAATTAAATTTTGAACAAAAATGTACTTCTAAAACATTTTTAGGTTTTAATCCGCTTCCTGTTTCGTTGTGTTTCATCACGTAACGAAATCACAGAAAAGATACGAAATAGTAGCTACAATACGCACAAACAGGCAAACACGCGTGCGGCGACGCCGGTCGCCGGCCGTAACAGCCCGACCTCTGTTAAGAGTAATTTTTTTCTATGAGCCCGACTGAGTTTCTTGTTTAACAAGTAGGCTAATACAATATCGTGACATTGAGCCCGTTCGGGGCGGGAGTATCCGTTCTAGTAAGTTTTATTTATTCTTATGGTTTAATGCTCTAAGTTTAGAGGCATCCTAAAGAAAGTCAGTCTGTTGTCAGCATAGAGATGGGCAGTGGGAAAAAATCCGGATACCAGATATTTTCATATTTTATCATTTAAATAATATAGATATATGTACCCATTAGGTGGTATTATTAAATAAATTGTCTGTTTTTAAACGATCCTTTTCAGTTTCACTGCTTGCTATGGTATGGTATGGACGATTGACCATCAATACTTTTGATAAGAAAAAAAAACAATTCTCCGTATACTTATCCGTAGGTACCTACGTATTTAATCACAATTCATAAAGTAGGTACTCAGAATTCTACACAAGAAATCCATGGTTGTCGATAATATAGAATATAAAGTAATACAAGTGCGCACGGTACGGAAACAAAACACGAAACTACCTACGTAGGTAGCATCATCATCATATTTGCAAAAGAATGCGGGATACGGATAGAATTCCTCTAGGTAGAGTTATTTTTATTATAAAAATCTATGGCTGCTTAGAATAATAACACCTAGAACGATAGTTCTCTACAAAGCGCACTGTCAAAAGTGAGGCAACTAAAACAGCCAAAATGGCTCCGTTTTCAGATTGTTATTATACATTATTCCCTAATCATACCGATTAAGTACAAAACAGTTTCAATTTTCCCACATTTATAAGACTAGTTACTATATTATTGGGTTTCAGTTACGATTAGTTAACGTATGAAGGATATAAATTTGAAAACTAAGCCATTCCGGGGGCTTATTGTCGAATTCAAAAAATCTATCGCAATTTCAGGGTGTAATCCATTGAAGTTTTTTTTTGGCACAAATAAAAACATGCCAAAGAAATGCAGCAATGTGTCACATCCGTCTGTCAAATGAAAGCGATTGCGATAGATTTTTAAAATTAGACAGTTAGCCCCCTGGCTTGGTATAAGTTGCCTCACTTTGCATACGAGGACACGGCTTCTAGGTGTTATTATTCTAAGTATGGCTGCATGACTGGTTGTTCCACATGACCACATGAGGCAATTTTTTTCATTGCAATTTATTTTATTGCATTTCTCGAGAAAAGCACTCACAAGCCATGCCAAGACTGCTACAAGAAGCAATTTACATTGCCTTCTTGACAATATAAATACTAGTTTCCCATACTCGGCTGTAATGTACAGTGTAAATATTATGTATAGTGCGAATCTTTTTTTTGTTTTTTTGTTTTTTTATACTGACCGGGATAACCCTTCATCTCACCTGATGTTAAATGACGATAAGGCCGAAGGTGGAAGCGCACTACACCCGGAATACTGGCTATCTTACCTCTAACTGCCGGAACACAACAATTTTTAAATTGTTGTTATGGCGTCAGACTTAGGTAAGATGGTGGGAGCTAGCCAGGCGGACTTGAAATAAGCCCTACCACCAACCAAACCGAGTACAAATTGTACCCCCCTGAGAATCGAACCCGGGACCTCTGCGTCTTACACGGGTGGGCGAACCACTAGACCACAGAGGCGGTTATATACCTATATATACCTATATCACGTTAGATGACCACAAATGGCGCTCATCTTCGCATCATAACTCATGAAGGAAAGACTTAAGACAAAATATTATTTCATGTACAAATAGACATATATCCTATATATTATATTAAATAATATTTTGCCTTAAGGCCAGTATATCCAAAATTAACCTATTTTTGATTCAATGGTAAACAATGAAACATTATTTATTTTGAGCAGATAAAAATATATGTTGTAGTTTAATAAACGAACTTGATTAATTTACGGTTAAAAACTCGATTTTTTATCTTCACTCGACTATAAAAATATGCAAAGACATTGAAAAATTTCATTGTTTTTGGATGGTACTTAAAGATTATTAATTTCTTACGCACAAATAATATATAGAAAAAAAGGTAATGAAATATAAAAGAACATTCAACGGTTACTTTTTCAAAAAATGTCTTTATGTTTATTTAAACATTAATATATAATAAAACGCTCGCCGCGTCGTAGTTTAGTAGCCTGCGAGGCGTCGTCGGAGTAGGAGTTAGGACCTGTGTCGTTTTAGCTGCCGCGCTGTGTTCCCCCGCTCTCGCCAATTGATTGAGATTCTTTTTACCGACTTCAAAAGGAGGGAGGTACTCAATTCGACCCGTTTTTTTTTTTTTTTTTTTTTTTGTTTTTTGTATGTACACCGATTACTCGAAGACGGCTGGACCGATTGAAATGATTCAAACGTTATTACATTAAATAAACTCCCAAGTTGGTCCCATTTTTTAAAATTTTGAAATCGGTTCAGTACTTTTCGAGTAATCTTGAAAAAAGCACGAAAATTGTATGATTTTGTGTGAACTACCTCGATGATCAGTCGTATAACTTCTTTGTTTATGAACTGAATAAGAT
Organism: Agriphila geniculea; assembly: GCA_943789525.1. NCBI lineage: Eukaryota > Metazoa > Arthropoda > Insecta > Lepidoptera > Crambidae > Agriphila > Agriphila geniculea. The sequence goes on from OX038891.1 coordinate 13,316,837, forward strand.
AATTATTTTTTGTTGGAAAAGGGATGTCTTAAGTGTAGTTCTTTAACCGACTTAAAAAAGGAGGTTCTCAGTTTGACCCGCATGTATGAATGTTTCTCCGCGATTAACTCACGTTTGGCTGAGCCGAGTTTTTTGTTTTTTTAAACAATTTTTAGATACTCAAAGAGTAAGACTTGGAAACGCAGTAGGTAATTTAAGTGTAAAATTTTATTTAGTGTAAATAATCAATTTAGTTTGTTGTAAATGCATAGAGTAGGTAGGTAGCAGTGGCGAAGGGTCCATACAAGCCGATTCCCATCGGCTTACCTTTTAGCAATCCTACCCCATTGATCCACTATGCAGATCATTACATTTTTGTAGAACGGCTTACCTTCTGTATGATTTCACCCCTCGCCACTGGTAGGTAGGTATTTAGATACAGCAATCGAGTACAAGCAAATGCGTAATTAATTTTAATGACTTTTAAGAACATGAAATAAAACACTTTTTAACGGATACTAGTGCGGTTTTATTGAATGTACTTTGGTATTTAGTTGGTATTTGGTTTGATTTTTGGTTTTTCCCGACGTTTCGGCACCTTTGCAGCTGCCGTGGTCACGGGGGACTGAAGCTACCCGTGAGCCTACCCTCAAGCGATGAATTTTTTTATACGTTCAGAAATTAAAATTTAACAAAATTTTTAATTATTTTATGTTGTTTGACTGACTTTTAAGAAATAAATACTCATCAATAAATTGTATCAATTTTATTTTTCTCGTCCAGTTACCGAGTTAGTATTGAGAATTTAAAGATAATAATGTCTAATGTCCAACAATTGTGATTTTTAGGGTTTCAAACATCTAGAGCGGCGGTAATCTGAGAAAAGACGCTTAGAAAACACTTTTCGCACAAGTCATCACGGAAATACGAAAATTTGGTATCGATGCATTCAGTACGATGCCCTGATCACAAATATATAAGATGACAAGCGCGAAAATGGTGGGGGTAGAAACTGTGACGCCATAAAGTTTTCAGTACCAAGAAATAGCAAAAACATATCATGTGGTATACCAAATGAAAGGGCTTTGTGAGTAGATTACGAATATATAACACACTATAACATTTTCACTACTTGGTCTAACAAATTATGAGAAAACATCGAAAGATTTCACGATTCCGGGTTGCCGTTGAACAGCTCTGGACTGAAAACGACTGAATGGATTTCTGCAAAATACTTATCAAATTACTCTAAATATCCTCTATTCTGGTGTCCAAAGGTAATTGACCAAAGATATTTAAAAATAAGAAAGTTACATAAATTTTACTAACAGCATAATTTTCTGTTATTTCTAAGTTCTGATTCCTATAATAGTCCAGTAGTCAAGTCGGTAAAATTCACTCTATTTGGAAATAATACGAGGAGTTTTGAATTTTTGTGCATCAGATGAGCTATTAATAGATTAAAATTGCGACCTCGAAAACTGTGTGGAAGTTTATTTTGGATAAAATCGGAACATTAAAAAACAAATGTCCTAAAAATTAAAATAAATGTCAGGAAAGCAAAGGAGACTACATTTGCAATAATTTATTATACTTACTAGGTACAACATTTTGATAGTAATATAATCTATACCTTCAATAAAATCGTAAACGCAAAAAGTCTGTAAATTGAATATATTCGAAAAAAAAAACAACCAGAGCGATTTTAAATCGGTACGTTAACTGAACATGTTAGAACCGTTAAAAAATGTCTTGTCTGTCTGTCTGACTGAATTCTCATCACGCAAAAACACTGAACGGATTTTGACGAAACGAAACTTTAAATAGTGGCAGTGTATATCTCGGAATACAATATTAAATAAAAAAAAATCGAAAGTGACCAACAAATAGTAAACCAGCAACAAAGACCTTTAGTACAGTACAAAATTAGTATGCTTCAGAGATCCATTGAAACCAGCGAGGTTGAACTTTGTCACAGTATATTTTTCTTGTCATAAGGAGATCAACCTATTTTCGCATTCAGAGATCCACAAAAACCAGCAGGGTTGACCTTTGTCACAGCACAGTACATTCTTCATATCATAGAGAGCTCTACTACAGTGACACACGGCGCCGGCATCACTGTCGTCTATGTAATCGACGGCGTAACCTAGGTAACAATATAATCATGGCCTGCGCTCACTGACGGCATGGCGCAGCATGGGGTGGCACGGCACGCTTAGGGCGTACCGAATCATCGTGTGGTATCCTGCGGCCACAACAGCATGGCCTGACACGACGCGACATAGCACGTCGTAACATACTAAAGGGTCCTGCGGCATCCCGCGGCATACTGCATGATCACGGGTTTGGGTGTTGTTCTTTAATACGGGTGTAAGTATCCGAGATTCATAGATGACAACTTTGAAGAAATAAAATTCATGTTGAGATCTTCATTCCAGATGACAGTTGTCAAATTTAAAACGGCAATATCTCGGAAAGTACTTATACTAGACTGCTGGTGTCTTTGAAGAAACTAAACGTCTTAGTAGGATCTTCATTTCAGATGACTGCTGTCAAATTTAAAACGGCAATATCTCGGAAAGTGCTCATCCTAGACGGATGGTGTCTTTGAAGAAAAGAAAGGTCTTGGTGAGATCTTCATTTCAGATGACAGCTGTCAAACCTAAAGCAGTAATATCTCGGAAAGTGCTCATCCTAGACTGATAGTGCCTAGAAGAAAGAAAGGTCTTAGTAAGATTCCCTTCAGATGATAGCTGTCAAACTTAAAACTGCAATATCTCGGAAAGTACTTATCCTAGACTGATGGTATCTTTGAAGAAAAGAAAGATCTTGGTGAGATCTTCATTTCATATGACAGCTAACTTAAAACAACAATATCAGAAAGTACTCATCCTAGACGGATGGTGTCTTTAAAGAAATGAAAGGCCTTATTATCTTCATTTCAGACAACAGCTGTCAAACTTGAAATTGCAATGGGTGCATTCTGCCAGACAAATCTCTGAGTTATCGATCGCCGTAGAGTACATTTCAACCATGGAAAGTAAAATATTGAACAATCCATAAAAATTACTTTCCATGGTTAAAATTTACTCTATGGCGAACCGCGATCGATGACTCAGAGATTAATCTGGCAGAATGCACCCACTATCTCGAAAAATACACATCCTAGAATGATGGGGTCTTTGAAGCAATGAAAGTTCTTACTGAGATCTTCATTATAAATGACCGCTGTCAAATTTAAAACAGCAATTCTCGGAAAGTACTCATCCTAGACTGATGGTGTCTTTAAAGCAATGAAAGTTCTTACTGAGATCTTCATTATAAATGACAGCTGTCAAATTTAAATCAGCAATATCTCGGAAAGTATTCATCCTAGACTGATGGTTTGCTGAAATGAAAGGTCTTCATGAGATCTTCATTTACTTATTTGTTCACCGGTTGTTTCTAGATTTTAATCGGAAATGAATTCAAAAAATTCAAAAATAATTTATTCAGTCTAGGCTGTTACAAGCACTTGTGAATGTCACAGAAGCTACGCCATCGGTTCGCAAACCCTAAGCGGGAGACCTTGTAACGAGAAGAACCGGCAAGAAACCCGTCAAGGGCTGCTTTTTTCTCCCTGTATATTTCATACAGAGTCGTCAACATTGAAAAATGAGCTCCACGTTTAATTAAATCAATAAAATGCATTTATTTCAGGCTCAATTACACCCATAGTTTTAAATAACATTAAATTTAACTTTCATTAAACTTAACATTTAAGTTTAAAGTGAGGTCATTTTCCATCACAATAATTAACAAAAGTTTGCATACAATGGGTAGGTTTACATTCAGATAGGTAAATGTGAGAGTAAATAACTTTCAACTAATTGAGAAATCACTCTGTCTGCTTCTCGAACCAAAAAACACTTGATGCAAGACATAAAAAAAACGCAATTCTTCCAATTCGATACGCGTTAAGATAGGTACTCAGAAGCAGACCCATTCCCACTGGCAGCACCCATTCACGAGCATGACGCATGGACCAGCCATCGCTTCGCTCAACCATATTTGAGGGAACGTAACGACCCGCCCCACACGTCACCACTGCAGAAATTATTAAAGAGAGCATGACATACTTAGGCTACCCATCCTAAGGCAGTGAATTGAAAACTAATATCCAAAAGCTTTTCATAGGCCTTTACTTACAAAACTATAGACGAAAAAATACGAAAAAATATTACGAAAGAAAAATAATGATTTTAGTCATTAGCAATAAAAAAAGTGAGAAACCAAAACAAGGATTAGTTATTAATTTTATGTTTTGAGTAAGAAGTGCCATACAGATTGATAATATTAAACATGAAGAAAAAAATAATATGCGACGCCCTTAGTACAAGCAGACAGAAGCAGACCCATTCCCACTGGCAGCACCCGTTCACGAGCATGACACATGAACCAGCCATCGTTTTGCTCAACCATATTTGAGGGAACGTAACGACCCGCCTCACACGACACCACCGCAGAAATGTTTAAAGTGAGCATGACATACTAAAGCTACCCGCATTAAGGCGTCGAGTCAAAAAGCTTACAATACATTTTAAATAGGTAAGACAATGGGGTTGCAACGCAAAGCTAATTGTAGATGTCGCTGCGTACGCTTGTTCCTAAAACAGTAGACGTTCAGAACAAAATGTATGGGAAAATAGGTATTTATTTTGTGGTATTTATTTACCGAAAAAGACCCATTGACCCAAAATTGATATAAAAGACTATTCTACATTGCAAGTGCCGTAATTGGAAGCCAAATTAAGACGTTTTTATTCTTACAGAATTTATAATTTTTTTCTTTATCCAGATTTTTCGGAAATATGTAAGTGCCAACATTGTTAAAGCCTATTACACAGAATTTGATAATTTTAAGCCGGTTATACATAATTCTATTAAAATGTAATCTGCTAAGAACCCAGATAGTATTAGAATTTACTTACAATATCTTTTTTTTATAGTATTTTTGCTTATAGGTATATTTATTATCTTAATATAAAAATAGCATTGTGAATGCCTAAAATCTAAATATTCAATAATAAATGTTTGTAGTAAAAAACTGGGACAAGTATGTAACCCTATATGAGGATAATATTTGTAATTGATGTAAAATAGGAAATTACACTGTTTTTAATATTTATGTAATTTTCTTATTTTTAAATACCTTTTATCAACTAAAGTGTCAGCTAGAGTGGAGTACTGTACCATCAAGGTACATTAGCCCTAGGGTGCTACTTTAGCCCAAAGCCTAAAAAAAGTTTAAACTTCATGCTCTGTCACAGTGAGAGCTATCGAAGCAATTCGCAATTATAACTAATAAATGGCGTATTGTGCCGTCGGTAAAACAGCAGAATCGGCGGTTATAGTGCGTCTACGTAGTGAATTACTTGCTCAGTGGTGCATCTGGGTATTATGTCAAAAACGAAATCGGATATGTGAGACTGCAAAAATTAAAATATTATAAACTGCAAACTTTCTCACTAGACGGAGATATTATGTAAGTTTATAACAGATGTGGAGTGTACCTGAGATCCTAACGCGATGTAAAACAAACAGATGTACCATGGGCAACAGCGTCGCTTAACCACTGCTAAGGTTAAAATCGCTTGCGCAAGCTGTCACATACGGTTAGTTCGTGCAAGGGCGATACGCGCGCACACGAATTTTATTGCAAACTGGTTAAGCGACGTTGTTGCCCATGGTACCTAGGTTCTTTTCTTTTGTAGTAATTATGTGAGAATTAAGTATATACCGGGTGTAACAAGACCTTCAACGAAGCCGAGGTCTACATATTCTGCCCATCATCATGACCATTTCTGTTCAAAATTATTCCTGGGAAATGATTTTCATTTTTGGTGTTAAAAAGTATTGCATACTTTATCACGCAATGTAACGCGTACAACAGACCGCGCCTGCGAGTATATGCTACACAACTGCGTGCAGCCAAGTTGAAAGACAGCGTTTATGTGCATGCTTATGAGATACATCTAGTGACGTCGTTTTGAAGCCATTGTTTGTTACGAAATACATAAAATTTTGATAATGTTTCATTAAACAAAAAGTAGGCAATAACGAATAAATTAAGATTACATAAAAGTTTTGAAAAAAATTTTTGACCTTGACCTTCAATAACTTCTGAGCTATTGGTTTCCCAGGTATAGTCTAAAAGGCAAAAATGATCCTGATGATGGGCGGAATACGTGGACTTCGGCTTCGTTGAAGGTCTTGTTACACCCGTTATATATAAAACGACATTATAATTTGCCCCGCATTTTCAAGGTATCTTTGACCTATGGGCTGAAGTAGATGTTTTTTTGTACTATTGTGCCCTATGAATAATGTTTCCTTCCTACTCCGAGCTCTCTGAGGTAAGAAGCGCTGTATGCTGAAAAACAGGTTTTTTAGTACAAATATTAATTAGGACCCACCTAAACACGTAAAAACGGCTGATCGGATTTTGATGAAATATGTATATAATACTATTTATTCTAGTTAAAGGTTCCCTAAGGATTTTCTCGAATATCCACGTGGACAAAGTTGCGGCTGGAAGCTAGTTTATAATATTCAGAATAGGGTCCAGAGATATTAGTATCCCATTTCTATCCCCGCCCCCATCCATATCACAAAATAGATATGTCCAAGTCCCCGTTCCTGTCCCCAATCCATCCCCCTCCTGCGTCTCCGTCCCCCTCCCCGTCCCCTATCCCCTTCCCGTCCCCGTCCCATTTTAGAAGTATATACTCCTACGAAGTTTCATGTCGACATGTCTATTTTACAAACACTACTTTTCCATATGAAATTTCAACCCTTAACAAGTTGAATCATGTCCACCGTGTTGAACTTTAAAATAAATGTCATCATTGCAATCGTCATCCCATTAAATCTCAATGACGAGATCCATCGATTTTTAGGTTTATTCATCTCATATTTATTTTATTTATAACCTTTAACCCCTTTGATTTTCAATAAAATATGAAATGTGTGTTTGCATATTTATTTTTACTTTCCAACCCTAAGCCTAAATAATAAATTTAGTGAGTTTTACTTTGAAAATGAAGGACTTTTCAGATACAATTTCATCCACCTTTTCACCGCTTCGGGGATGCAATCGTCAAAAACGCAGGCACACATAAATATTAATTTTCAATTGTCAGCCTAAATACAAAATTTGAAGATCCTAACTTCGAAACTGACGGACTTTCATACAAACTTTCATCCCTTATTTTACCCCCCTTTTGGGATGGAATTTCCAAAATCCTTACTTAGCAGATGCCTTTACTGTATAATGTATTTATGTGCAAAATTTAAGTCTCCAAGTCAGCGGTTTGGGCTGTGCGTTGATATATCAGACAATCAGTCAGTCAGGACTTTGAATTGTATATATATAGATTAAGATAACATATACCTATTACAAGAGCAAAGCTATCCTATGACCCCGGAAAAAAATAAGAAAAAATAAAAAAATGATAGCAAAACCGATTTTACTACCGAAGCTACTGGACTATTATAGGAAACGGAAAACTTAGAAAATTATGCTGTTAGTAAAATTGATGTAACTTTCTTATTTTTAAATATCTTTGGTCAATTACCTTTGGACACCAGAATAGAGGATGTTTAGAGTAATTTGATAAGTATTTTGCAGAAATCCATTCAGTCGTTTTCAGTCCAGACCTGGGGGCTAATTGTCTAATTTCAAAATCTATCGCAATCCCTTTCAAAGGTATAGAGATTGTGATGGGGATTTATGGAATTGTGTAACTTTTAAAGTCGCAATCGCTTTTGGAACGAACGATGTTTTGAATGATATTAGATGTCATAGACAATCTATTGCATTTTGTTATTGCTATGTTCTCAAGTAAACGATATTATTTTGTGTGATTGTAATTATTAGCAAAAGCTCGATTTTAAAAAAAAATAATATTATGTTTGTTTAAGATAATCGTAAAATTACAAATCTTTTTATACTTTGAACAAAATAACATTATTTAAACAAATAAAACATAAACAAAACCTTAGCAATATAATAACGAAACGCACCACGCGGCACGCGCGCTTTTGCCAGACATTGACATGACATCTGCATCTGTCAGAAAAGTTTTTAATAGTAAACAAAAGTTTACGTTTTTTTGTTTTTGTTGAAGTGTTCACAAAATTATATGTAATGTAAGTACATTAAATAAATTAAATTTATTAATACTGTATAATCGATAACCAAACGAGATTAAACACTAATCATAAGTAATCATAACTTCTATTTCATGTTTGCAGAATGCCTGCTCAAAGAAAAGTTTCTCTCAGACAAACGGAAATATTGTTAAGTTTTTTAGAGGCACATAAGGATTTGGCGAAAGGACGTGTGTCTCAGCAAGGCGGTCCTTTGGGAAAACAAGCCAATTGCAACCAGTGGGACCGCCTTGCTGAAAAATTAAATTGTTGTGGAAACGGCGCGACTAAAAATGCCAAAGAATGGAAAGTTGTAAGTATCAAAATACATTTCATATATGAGTTCAAGTTTATTGTTCATATTCTTTCAGTTTCATTGCGTTGCTAAAATCTATACGAACATTCATAATCAAACATCAACTTCATCATTTAAAAGAATAGGTGCTATTAATCAATCAATCTTGAAAAAAACTTTCTCCATGTCATTTGTTGCCTTTGAAATAAGGTTTATGACTTTCTGAGGATGTTGGGAATAAATTATATCAACACCAACTATATTACATTACAATGTAACTAAATCATGATCATTTTGTTGCTTACTCGAATTTATTGTAATCATTAAATAGATATTAATGTCAACACATTGTTTCTTATGAGTTCTATTTTATTGTTAATAGTACTGGAACAACATAAAATACAAAGTCCGCACAAAAGCAACTGACATTCGACGTCACATGAGTGGGACTGGAGGTGGGCCTGCCTTGGAGGGTGGTAATTTAACACCACAAGAAAGCCGAATCCTAGCAATTCTGGGCAATGAAAGTGTGTTCGGGGAAGAGTCCGTGCGGATCCCATTTCCAGTAAGTATATGTACAGCTTTATACACCAAACATTACTGGAATAATTGTTAAAATTAATTAATTATTTATTTTATTATTAGTGCATTGAATATTATAAATTAATTCTCTTTATTAAGTCACATCATAATTAGACAGTGTTAGGATACATAGGTATAAGAAATGATTTGCAATGATTTATATGCACAACAATAAAAGAAAAGTAATACCGGGTGTACTACATATTCTGCCCATCCTCACGACTATTTCTGTTCAAAATTATTGCTGAGAAATGATTTTAATTTTTGGTGTTAAAAAAGCATTGCATACATTACCACGTAATGTAACGTGTACAACAGACTGCGCCTACTAGTGTATGCTACACAGCTGCATGTGGCCGAGTTGAAAGGTAGCGTTTAAGTGTGTGCTCATGAGATACATTGAGTGATGACGTTTTAAAGCCATACCTATACTTAAAATTTTGATAATGTTTCTTTGGACAAAAATTTGAATATAACGAATAAAATATAATTTCGTAAAAAAAAAAAAAATATTTTTTACTTTGACCTTCAATAACTTCGTAGCTATTGGTTTCCCAGGTATAGTCTAAAAGACTAAAAGGGTGGAATGCGTGGATTTCGGCTTTGTTGAGGGTCTTTTTACACCCGTTATTTTCATAAATTGTATGTATTTATTTATGACTTTTCAGGAAATCAATGATGAGGTGCCAGCTGCTAGTAGCAGCAGCCAAGAAGGTAGAAAGAACTTCTTTATTGCTCTAGCTTATTTTCATGATCAATTTTAGGGTTCCATACTAAAATTATTTTTTCAATCAGTACTAAATAAAGAACTAAATGTAGTTTTGATATTTCCTGTGTCTGTCTGTGCGTTTAAAATTTCATTACATTCTGTGATGGGCAACCACGGAATCTTCACTATACATGGTCCTACATACATTTGGCTGATTTTTTAACATTGTTTCTTACTTTCATTTATTTATATTTATTATAATTTAATTACCATTACCATTGAGTGAGTGAGTGAGCTACAGCTCGGAGAGCGCATGTCTGTGTGGTATTTCCCCTCAGACAATGGCACATCTTCTGTCATGCCCTGCATGTCCTAACACCTGCACGCGAGGATCTTTACAAGGCCACTGATAATGCTATATCTCTGTGGCTGATTTCTGGTTCTCACATTATATACTGAGTCGACATGCTAAGAAGATAATGTAATCTTAATTTTGCTTTCAGTACTAAGTGAAGAGAGTGCACTTTTAGAATTAGGTGCAGAAGTTATTGCTACGGATGGCAATGTTATATCTCCTGAGCCAGTGCTGTCACCGTCACCGGAGGCTTGGGAAGCTTGGACCCCGGAGGTTCGGGCACCGGAGGTTCGGGTCCCGGAGGTTCGGCCCCCGGAAGCTCGGGCCCCGGAGGCTCGAGCCTCGACGTCTCGCGTCCCGGCAACTCCTGCCCCAGCGGCTCGCGTCCTGGCGGCTCGTACCCCGGTGGTTCGCGTCCAGGCGGCTCCTGCCCCGGCGGTTCGCGTCCAAGCGGCTCCTGCCCCAGTGGTTCGCGTCCAAGCGGCTCCTGCCCCGGTGCTTCGCGTCCAAGCAGCTCCTGCCCCGGTGGTTCGCGTCCAAGCGGCTCCTGCCCCGGCGGTTCGCGTCCAAGCGGCTCCTGCCCCAGTGGTTCGCGTCCAAGCGGCTCCTGCCCCGGTGCTTCGCGTCCAAGCAGCTCCTGCCCCGGTGGTTCGCGTCCAAGCGGCTCCTGCCCCGGCGGTTCGCGTCCAAGCGGCTCCTGCCCCAGTGGTTCGCGTCCAAGCGGCTCCTGCCCCGGTGCTTCGCGTCCAAGCAGCTCCTGCCCCGGTGGTTCGCGTCCAAGCGGCTCCTGCCCCGGCGGTTCGCGTCCTGGCGGCTCCTGCCTCGGCGGCTCGCGTTCCGGCGCCTCCGGCCCCGGCGGCTCGCATTCCGGCGGCTCCGGCACAGCAAGTTGCACCAGCACGTCCATGTAAACAACTTTCATTTGTTTAATTTATCTGTCTAATGGTGAATAAGCTATAGTACATTACTGCAGCGGCCGGCAAGATAGGCATTGAAGCCATCAATGCCTAGTTGCGGCCAAGGCTTGTATAGTACTTTTCTCAAATAATGTGTGGAAAACCAAACCAAGTAGTAACTTCTCTATTATTTTTATTTAAAACTACAGTAATCAAAAGTACCAAATCGCACCGTCTTGAGTTTCTACGTCTTTTACATAAATACTGAATATGTTGTTGCATCTTTATGCACCAAAAATGCCAAAAACCATACAACCCAACCCCATCGTGTTTGAACTCGTTACAATCGTCTTGACGAATACTCTAATGGGCGATGAGATCCAGGGTCTGATGATGAAGCTGAAAGGCCATGCCATAGGAACTCAATATTGAAACTGTGCATCCCTATCAAATTTGGGCTTGTTTGAATCATCTTGACAAATTCTTTGTTGGAAAATAGTTTCCAGGGTCTGATGATGGAACCGGAAGAAGGACACAGGAACTCTTTAATAAAACCCTGCAACCCCATCGAGTTTGAGCTCGTTTGAATCGTCTTGACAAGTACTTTGTTGGGAAATAGTTTCCAGGATCTGATGATGGAGACGGAAGAAGGACACAGGAACTCTTTAATAAAACCATGTTACCCCATCGAGTTTGGACTCATTTGAATCGTCTTGACGAGTACTTTGTTGGGAAATAGTTTCCAGGGTCTGATGATGGAGCCGGAAGAAGGCCATAGGAACTCTGTAATAAAACCATGCAATCCCATAGAGTTTGGGCTCATTTGAATCGTCTTCACGAGTAATTTGTTGGGAAATAGTGTCCAAGGTCTGATGATGGAGCCGGAAGAAGGCCAAAGGAACTCTATAATAAAACCATGCAGCCCTTTTGAGTTTGGGCTCGTTTGAATCGTCTTGACGAGTTCTTTATTGGGAAATAGTTTCCAGGGTCTGATGATGGATCCGAAGGAAGGGGACTGGGACTCTGTAATAAAACCATGCAACCCCATCGAGTTTGGGCTCATTTGAATCGTCTTGACGAGTGCTCCGATAGGAGATGGTATATTTTTAGTCTTAGCTCATTAACTAAAAATCAGAAAGAAAAAATAAATTCTTCTGTAAATATTTATAACCCTAATAACCTATACAGAAGAATTTATTTACAGAAGAATTTATTTTTTACTTTTTAGTTTGTTTTTAATAGTCCGTTTTAATATTTTTAGTCCGATATTTTTTGTAATAATTTACTCCGTTTTAAAAACGTGTTTTAAAAAAAATATTTTATATATTTTTTTATAAATGCTTGGATAATTTCACACAGCGCCATCTAACTCCAAACTAAGCAAAGCTGTAATATGGGTGCTAGACAACTAATATACTACTTACATACATTTTAAATATATACTTATTATACATAGTAACACCCAAACCCGTCACAGAAATTAAAATTCATCAGTTCAATTTCTGCCGGGCCGGGAATCGAACCCCTTGCGTGGTAGGCGGCATGTCGAACACTGCACCACTCAGGTCATCGTGTTTGATAGATTGTTTTATATAGTACATTACTGCCGCAGTCTATAATGACTGAGTTGCTGGCAGTGAGCACACAAGGTTGTCAAAATAATGACCACATTACAAGTTTTTTTGAGTAAATTTTATAACACTTGTATTTTATTTCAGATATCAGACGTTTACCGGATATACCTGCTTGGGCACGTGAAATGGAAGATAGACATATAGCAGCCGAAGAAAGAACAGTAGCGCTACTCGAAGAGCTGCTAGCTGTTCAAAAAGAAATCCTAAGTTTAATTAAAGCAAGATGACCGATGTAATCTTGCTTTCAGGATAATGACATACATGTATAGTTTTTTTCGTGTATTGTCAACTGCACCAGTAGAACACACCATTTGGGTGTCGTTTACATTTTTTTTAGGTAACCACCACCGCAGTGAAGTTCTAATACTAAACTTGTATTATGTTCTGCAGTGGTGTGGTTACCAAAAAAATTGTAAACTACACCCATGTGGTATGGTTGACAATACACCGTTATTTTTATTGTTTGATTCACTGTTTTATAATTATTAATAAGACTGATTGATATACTGCCCGGCATTTATATTGGCAAGAAAAAGGTAAGACAAAAACCATGCCGTGAGGTGCCAAAGGTGAGACAAAAACCATGTAGCCATAAACATAGTGTTTATGGCTACTGCGCATCTTTTGTCTCATCTTTCTCTTGCCAATTTATATGCCGGCATCTGTACCTAATGTTTAATATTTTGTGATTTTGATATTCATAAGACTGATTGATAATGTTTAATATTTTGTTATTTTTATATTGATAAGACTGATTGATAATGTTTAATATTTTGTGATTTTGAAATTCATAAGACTGATTCATGTGATTATTGTAGCTAGTTTCTTTTAATTTATTTATCTACACCCATGATAATATGAATCGTGTATAAAAGGTTTTGAAACGGTAGCTTATAGCCAGCATCAAAACAGCTAATGTTACAGTAACCTTATTATATTGGGTCATTTTGAACTTACCATCCAAATTTTGAGGATGTGTTCAGTCCATGAAACTAAACAATTTTCTCTAAGGAATACATGGTCAAATATTTAAAATAAAAAGCAACTTTCCATACAAATCAAAGAGATCATATGATCAATTTAGTATGGGATGACCAAAATTTTGTGGCGAAATTTTACACATGTTTCTTACAGAAAGTTGTTAAGTTTAATGGACTGGACACATCCTTAAAATTTGGATGGTATGTTCAAAATGACCCGATATAGTTACTGTAACATTGGTTGTTTTGATATTGGCAATAAGCTACAGTTTCAAAACTTTTTATAGAGGCTTCACATGGGTGTAGATAGTCTTGTATGCAACTGTACATAATTAGGTGTATTATACTACAGTTGCATAAATAATTATTAGTACAAAATAAGAATAATGTTGAGTCTGTTAGGTTTTTTGTTTCTTTATTTTAATGTTTGTTCTACAAATTAAAATATAGGTGATCTTGCTATGGTTTAAAAAAATATGATTGTTGCCAAAGATTTTTTAATTGTTTGTTGAATGTATAGTTAATTAATAGAGGCTATATTGGTGGAGCAGCTATCATATCATTATATCTATTTAAAGAAAAGAGGGCTTATTCTGTACACTAGCGCCGCCATTCGAATAAACCGGTCAAGAGCGAGTCGGACTCGCGCACCGAGGGTTCCGTACCATCATAATTGCACCATTAAACGACACTGCAGAGTAGAATAATAAAATTAGTATTGCAGTTGTAGGTCAGCGCCATCTGTTGACCGATAGTGGAACTAATGTTAACTTTTTTTAGTAATTTGATAATTTCTAAAACAGTGTGCTATATTGAGACATCGTTTTATTTTTATATGTAGTTACTCCCAAAAGCAGAAGATTTCATAAATAATGTTATTGGATGTGTATGCTAATTTACAATAAGATACCAGACAATATCAAACAATTGCCTTTTAATAAGTTTAAAACTGCTATGTACGGGTGGCTGTCCGATAGAATGTTTTACAGCACTAATGAATATTTAACTAGTAACTGTTAAGACATAATATTCATTAATAACATATAATGACAGTTAATGTCTCCTTTTGTTGTGTATGTTCGTATTGCCATGTTATTATTTTAATTGTTATTGACATAATATTATTCTCATTCTTATTGACATTTATCTCATTTGTATTTTAATTGTTGTGACATTGATTAATAATCTAACTGCTATTATTATGAGTTATAAATTGTAAAACAATACTCGACATCCTCAATGTAAAATGTTAAAAAGTAGACTTACTTGTAAATTTTAAGATAATATTTGCATGCTATTGTTAATGGTTGAGTAGGCAGATCATTTAAATATTATAAGACCTCCAGCGTACCCTAATCAAATGCAAATAAATGATATTCTATTCTATATGAACTGCTATCACATAGAATTATTTCAGATTTTTCTCTTTGCAAACTTCGGAGATAAGGGGGGGGGGGGGGGGGGGGGGGAACGGTATTTTTTTACATTTTTCATTATAAATCGAAAACTATGCGGCCTAAAACAAAAACAAAAAATTATTGAAAACGTGCAAACAGCGCTCTTTGATATGATACCCCACATGCCCTAGTAGCCCCACTTCAAATTCCCTGTTGTAAAAAAGATATTAATTTTTTTATTTAATTCTTATTCTGATATCCAGCTGTGACAGACAGATTGAGTCACACCATAAGGGTTCCTTTTTTACCATTTTGGAACGGAACCCTAAAAAAGTCATAGTGCTTAAATATAAAGGAAATTGTGGATTATCTCTGTAGTGTACTCCGAAGCTTTGTGGTACTTTTCATCTAGCTCGTTGTTTTGATACTTTTCGCAAAAAAACAGTGCAATACTGACATACCTAATTCACAATTTCAACTTTATTTAATCATTGTTTTTTTTTCCAATAGCGGTTCTAGTACAGAATAAGCCCTTTTAATTTGTTTTCTTGCATCTTAATCTTAAAATTAAAACCACATCTTGTAGAAGATTCTTGGGTTAGTATTATAGAATCAAACTCAAATCTCTGCTTGAGTACAGTTAGAAAGGGATGGCGCTATATGCGATCCATAGCACCATCCCTTCTAAATGTAGGTACTATAATAAAAGCTTTAGTGTAGTGATTTATACCAGACTAAAATGTAGGCAGTAATGTTTTTTTAATCTATTGCGTAGCTGTTTTATTTTTGTTCAGTCAGTACATAATAACGTTAATGTTTGGTCTGTTACCTTTTTTGTAAAAAAAAAAAATTTTAACATATAATTTAAATGTTTGTTTTACAATTTAAAATATAGGATATCTTGTTGGTGAGAAAATACTTTTTATGATTGTAGCCAAAGATCTTTGTCTAAAGTGGTAAATTATAACAGGGTTGTTAAGTAGGTACCTAATTAAATATAAGACTGTCGATATGTTAATGTTAGTGTAAAGAAATACAAAGTTTACAAGATTAAAAGTATTTTATTTCCTTACTCTTTACATGTAATGAAAAAGACTAATGTTGCAGTGTAACCGAACCTTAATTTGCCGCAGTTTGAAACCTGTAACAAAAAGTAGTACAAATTTTAAAAAGTATGAGGCACATCTAACCGCCCACACCTATTTTCTTAACAACATGCTCTCTTCACAGGCTCAAATAAAAAAGGTTGTGCATCTCTCCAATGATGTTTGTTTTGATAGATTAAATAGTCAGGTGTTTACCTTTCGAATAAGAATGTCAAAAAAGTATAGTTATAGTACTATCATCGTTGCAGAGATGCACAAGCTTTTTTATTTATGAGACTATGAAGTAAGCATGTGTGTGTATGAAAATAACGGTGTGGGCGGTTAATAATAGAAACAAAATTGTTAATTTGTTGTAGTTCTAATTTTAACCCACCATTACGGGAAAAATGAAACAATAGATATTTCATTGTTGTCCGGCCTCATGTGGCCGCCTCGCATTTAATGAATTAATTGGGTTTATGTGTTACACTAGCACCGCCAATGGAAAAGAAATCGTAGTGAAATTAGACTTAAATAAAGACTAAAATTTTGAATTGTGTTCTTATAGTGCTCTCCAAAGGTTTGTGGTACTTTTTATAGCTTAAACAATAATTTCGGGCCTGTCGTTAAGTTGTCATTTAGTTTATTGCTAAAAGTGGCCACTTAAGCAATAAAACACCATTATACTAACCGACAGGCTAGAAAATATTGGTTAAGCGATAAAAAGTACTGCAAAGCTTTTTCAGAGTGCACTATAAGAACACAATTTCGTCTTTATTTATGCACTATGATTTTTTTCCATTGGCGGCGCTAGTGTAGCACATAAAAAACCCTCTTAAGCAGAACTTGTAATGTGAAGAAAGTTAAGTTGCAAAATAAGTGATTTTTTACCTTTGCCTCCTGGGGCGACTGAGCCACAGCCGATTCACCACAGCGCTCCTACCGTTATCGGCATTCACGTCGTCGTGCCCTCTCTCTGGCTCTCGCGTTGGCTGACGAGACCGATCTAATTGTATTTCTTCTCGATCTACCAACAGAAAAATTTAAATGAATGATTTTGTTAAAATTGTAAACCAAAAATTCATTACCTACCTATATAAACTTGAACAATGAAAACACGACTGCCCTGCCAAAAATGAACTAAAATGTTAAATAACAAGTATCATTGCAGTCGGGGGACTTGTGGAACAATTTTTAATTAAAGAGGTCCCCCGACTGCAATGATACTTGTTTTTTAACTTTTTAGTTCGTTTTTGGCAGGGCAGTCGTGTT